>JAPQWV010000067.1:0-1328333 GCA_027422505.1 Craterostigma plantagineum | reverse complement strand
TCTATAATTTGTGTCAGGTGACGATTAATCAAACTTTAGTAACCTATGTTATTCTAATGGTCTGTTTGCTGTCCAATATTATACCCGATAAACTAACTAATAACACATTATATAGGGTGTAGACAAGGTGAACTCGGCTCATTTTCTGGGCTCGAACTCGATCTCGGAGCTTTTCAGCTCAGAGCTCAAGCTCGAGCTCATTTGACCTCTAGCTCGAGCTCGAGCTTTAAATAAAGAAATAAAACATTAAAATTAAAAAAATAAAAAATAGAAAAAAGCTCGTGAGCCTGTTCGCGGGCTTTTGAGCCTTAGGTTTGGGCTCGAGCATGGCATAAATGATCTCGAGCTCAACATAAATGATCTCCAACTCATTTTTGTCGAGTTCGAGCTGAGCTTTTGTCGAGCCGGCTCGTCGACCTCGCGAACCGGCTATCATCTTTCACCACTACCATTATATGATGTTTGGTTTTATTTTTTTTCAGCCCTGTATTAATTGAAAGCCATAAAGAGAACTGGCCTTAGGACAAATTAACCTACCGAAACTGATGAGATAAGTTATCTTGGATTTTACTGTAAATTATTTATACCGGGCTTTTCTTTGATGCTTATAACCAAACAGACCCTAAACGACTTAAAATAAATAAAATTGGTAAGGAATTGCAAATTTAATCCCTCACTTATCAGTCTATAGTAGTTTTAGTCCCTCGTTATCAATATACGTCCCTCAGTTTTTGTCCGTTAATCAATTTTAGTCTTTTCCCCCAAGTTTGGTTGGAGGGATGTGTTTCGACGGTATTAGTTTTTGTTGGTTTTAAATAATGGAGGATACAAATTTTTTGAGTGTTTGGTTAATGGGTTTAGATAATAATTTCGGATGCATTTGGTAAATGGGTTTACATGGTATTAATTTAAATTAAATGCCAATTACAGTTTTACCCTTATTTTGATTTAAGAATTATAAAGTTGTGGTTTAGGGTTTGCCGTTCACGACGTGTGTCTTCTACAATACTGATTAAGGTATGCAATCTCTTTTCTTTTGATTATTCTAGTACCGAATTTAGTTGTCCTTTTGTTATCGTTCTTTGATAATAGCAATAGGTGACGATGATGCTCTCGTTAATTTGTTAATCACAATAGTGTGTTAGTGCCTTTTTCGTTATTGTGAATTGATAATCGATCGCATCACTGTTTTGCTTTTGTATGCAATAGTGTCTGTTGTAAACTCAATATTGTTTGTATTATATTCTATTCACGTTACAACTCAAAATCGATGGCATCAATATTCTTATTTTTATTTTGTTTGTTTTTTATTTGTAGTTACTACTGTTTTGATGTGGTCAATTTATTCTTTCCCTTCTTGCCCTCTTCTTCGTTGTTTATGTTATGTATTCATTATGCATGAGGTTTGGCCAATAATTTATCATGAAGTCTATGAACAGCATCAAGTACCGTATTGCAATGCTTACTAATTGTCCAAGTAGATCTACTAAAGTGAAACTTTTGTTCCCTTGTCTTCTTATGATGCGCTAATACACCAAGAAATATTGCCACCATTTCAGGAATTTGTAGATATTTGGAAGGTTGCAAACCTCCACAATTCGCAAGAACAGCGCATAAACGTCCAAATGCATCTCTACTAATCCTCAAATTTCATGCGAATTACTTCAAAAATCTGATATTAAATTATTCAAGTAATCAACTTGCTTTGGCATCTTTTCATACATAGAATAAGTGTACGGCTCTTTCTGTTTTCTCCTGTCATTTCTACGCCGATAAAGATAAAATGCAAGTTGCATCATGAGCAAATGATTGGATAATAATCCAAGAACCATTATTGCACCAGTATCATCTTCGTTCGAGACCATTTTTGTTTCAAGACACCTATCAACTGGCAATACGGAGAGATAAAAACATATATATCACCATACGTTCATTTCGATGAAAACAGCCAATATGCAAAATATTGATGCGAGATAATACCTAGAATATCTTCCAACCCAATGAAAGAATAATGAGTCCCAGAAGAGATAAAGTATCAAGAACAGATGATAAGAAAATCATGTGGCTGGACGACCTATAGCACGGATTTAATTAATCATCGATGAAAACTTCCGTTTTGTTTGAGTTTTCCGACTGTTCTTGTTTGTAATGCTTAGTTTCATGCATCATAGTCAAATAAGTTATGTATCGGGCGACCTATAGCACGGACAAAGACAAAGAAGGGATCGCAGGTAATATTTATTATGTACATATGTATATGCGCACACCAAGTGTAAATCAAAGAGCTGGCTTAGACGACGACGACAACTACAAACAAAATACATGAAGAAACCAAAGCCAGAAAAAAACCTAGGCGACGACAACGAGATATCCTAAAGAAGTATATATACATCTCAGAATCTCTAACAACCTTCATCATATCAACAACTCATCACACAGGAAAAAAACAACAAAAGGAATCAAGATGAGTCATTAGCTCTCCAAAGCCATTGCTTTTATTCTTTGTTTGATTACTACCTCATTGACGTTTGCTAATAACGTCCTCAGTTATGCAGACAATAAAATTGATAATTATGGTTGCTCGACCGAGAAATTGATAAAAGAGAGAGCTGAAGCAAAGGACCTTGTGAAATTATAACTGGGCCTTATTGGGCCGACCCACGTAGGAGGAGAATCTCACTATGTTGGAGATTAGCTTCCATCCTTAAAACCAATTGTGATAGGTGGAGTGGACCTATCTACTTATATGCCGATCAAACACTCCTCAATTATCCGATGTGCGACACATGTGACTTTATTAAGGTTTCTAATTCTAAACAGACCTCGAATTGCTTATCGAAAATTTGACATACCAAACTTACCCGCCCCCAAACGTACTAAAAGGCTCTGCATACCTTGGGAGGAAATTCGTACGATGACTATGTAATTTTCCTAGAAAAGGCGAGGGATTTCCTTCAGGACGATGAGTGCTTCTTGACTGTTAAGGCATGGGTTATAATGGTAGGATGTGGCATGAACTATGGTCCAATTAATGCTTTAAAGAGAACGTACTTATGGTTGTCTGAACGAATTTCTTTGCATGTTTCGTAATGTCGCATGAGTGAATAATAAGAGTCGATCGACCTTATGTTACTTCACTAATGTGTTCTCTGAAGGCGTGGAAATGTCGTCGCTTTAATAATTTTTTTACGTCGCTTGTGAACTTGTTTTTATCAAAATATCGATGTTACTTATGAGTCAACGCGTCGGAGATGGAGGTGACAGAGAGGGTGGGGAAGCACAGTAGAGGAGAGGTTGCTATGATGTTCATGGTAGTGCTCATCATAGCTGAAGACCATAGAAAATCTTCTTGAACTAGATAACATTCGGTGAAAAGAAAATAAGTTTGACGTTGAGTTAGAAGAATAAGCTTAATTATCTTTACGAAGCCATGATTAAATTGTTGGGCTTGGACCCAAGTTGTGCCTTTGTCACTGTCCCACATCGGAAACGACATGAAGGCATGAGGGTTCCCTCTCCTACATAAGGAGGGCTATACCCTGAACTATAGGTACACCAACACATTAGAAAGTTATTTGTGTTAACAATTAACTTTAGGAAAATTCCCCCTGGGTGAGAGTTTAGGTTAGCCGGTGGAATTACTTTCGGATTGTTGTTGTCGGGTTTTGGGTGTAGGCGAGCGTAGAAGAATTGTGTGATTGTAATATTCACATAGTGGATTTCTGTGACCTTGTTGCCCCGGGTACTTTTTCCCTATTCGTTACAGAGGGTTTTCCACGTTAAGTCTTTGTGTTGTTATTTTCTCCTGTTTATATTTCCGCGACGGATCTAGGGCGGAACTTTGATACGGCCGGATTTCCCAACAAGTGGTATCAGAGCGAGGTTAAACCTATTTGGCGTTCTAAGTATGCTCTGTTGTTGCAGCGTTGTCTGATTTTCCACACTAGAAAAGATACCCAAGAGGTTTGTTCGTGCGGTGGAGCCAGTGACGGGTGGAGCTTGAGCGCAGAAGAGTTTTTGACAGACGAGTTGCTGTTGGTTTTCTGCGAAGTTCGTGTTCACTAATCCACGAAGATGTCTGGAAATAGGTTTTCGAATCTGGCGAGATCTGTGTGGAGAAGTTCGACAGAAGAATCAACTTTGGCTTGTGGCAAGTGCAAGTCAAGGATGTATTGATTCAGTCGGGGTTACACAAGGCTTTGAAGGGCAAGGAAGTTCCCAAAGGTAGTGCTACCAGCAGCACTGAGGAAACAGCTGGTGCGAGCAAATCAGGAGTAAGCGACGACGATTGGGAGGAGCTGAGGCCAAGAATGTTCTTGCAAACGTGCATGGAATTTCGGCAGCAAAAGCGTTGTTGGAGAAGCTTGAGGAGTTGTATCAGACTAAAGGCGTCTCGAATCGGGTGTATCTAAGCAATTTCATACATTGCGGATGACTGAAGGTCAAAGTATTTCAGATCACTTAAGTGTTCTCAATGGAGTCGTCTCAGAGCTGGAATCCATTGGAGTGAAGATTGACGATGAGGATCAGGCGTTGAGACTCATTTGGTCTCTTCCACCTTCTTATGAACACATGAAGCCAATCTTGATTCATGGGAAGGAGAAGATTGTATTTTCTGAAGTCACCGGTAAACTTCTTGCGGAGGAGAGAAGGCTAGATGGTGGACGGAACAATTCACCGGAAGATTAAGCTTTGTTCGTTGGTGGCGGAAAGAAGAGGAACTCCAAGAGAAAACAAGCTGCAATTTGCTGAACGTGTGGACAATCTGGGCACATGAAAAGAAATTATCAGAAAGGTGGAGCATGTTCGGCAATCAGCTCCAAGTCGGTAAGTGGAGACTAACTTTGTCTCTCTCTCCACAGATGAGTTTTTCTAAGACAGACAAGGGCGTCCTTATGGCATGTCGCTAAGTGTCGTGAGAGATGGCGTTTTACTATTAGCGGGTCCACAGTTTGCACACGGGCATTGGTTTGGCGTTGATGCAAGGTGTGGTGGAAATTTCGTGTCGAGGGCTGATGAACTTCCTGACAAGCCAAGCATGGAAGTTACACCATAGATTTCAGCAAGGTTATTTCGACATGGGCCGAAGAAATGCTTGGATGCGATTCCAAGTGGATATGCTTTTATGGTGGAGCATGATGGCGGAAGCCATGTGGATCTTCGCCAAGTGAAGGTGTCAAGATGGACAAAGTCACAAGGTGGAGATTGTTGGGCTTGGACCCAAGTTGTGCCTTTGTCACTGTCCCACATCGGAAACGACATGAAGGTATGAGGGTTCCCTCTCCTATATAAGGAGGGCTATACCATGAACTATAGGCACACCAACACATTATAAAGTTATTTCTGTTAACAATTAACTCTAGGAAAATTCCCCCTGGGTGAGAGTTTAGGTTAGCCGGTGGAATTGCTTTTGGATTATTGTTGTCGAGTTTTGGGTGTAGGCGAGCGTAGAGAATTGTGTGATTGTAATATTCACATATTGGATTTTCTGCGACCTTGTTGCCCCGGGTAGTTTTCCCTATTCGTTACAGAGGGTTTTCCACGTTAAATCTTTATGTTGTTATTTTCTCCTGTTTATATTTCCGCGACGGATCTTGAGCGAAATCTCGCTAGGGCCGGATTCCCAACATAAATGAACACAGAACACCTTGCCTTTACTTCAAGACCAAAAATAAATTAGACATCGGCGCTATTTTATTATCACAAAAGTCGTTTCCTGTAAATATTAGATCGTCAACATATACTGGTGCACCATACACTGCTGCCCTATTTCTTTTCTTTTCTTCTTTTTTATTTATTTTCATGTTGATGGGGGTCCCGTCACAAATGGATGTGAACACACTAAGTTGTAAACTGATGTTGGACGTGATGTTGGGCTAACACTCACTTAGAAACGCACAGCGGAACTGATTATTACTTAGTGATTAAACGAAACGAACTCGAGATGTAAAATTGTGCAGGAAGTCAAACAACTTGATGCGTGCCTCAAGGCGTAAACTCCACTATAAAGATGGATTACAAACTATCAAAAAGGATAGTCAAAACTAAGCCTAGCAAAACCTACGGACCATCTGCAAACTACGAAGTCTTTCGACCTTTGGAAAACTAGGCTAAAAAGGAAACTCTCTTGAGAGATGGTACTCGCTCAAACTCGCTCTGATAATCTCGTGCTCGCTGGTTAAAAGTTCGTCACTTTGTCCGGAAAATGAAGTCACCCTTATATACTCTTCGACTTGGGCGTTACTCCACAAAAATGGACTTAGCAACTGTCACTAAAGTCCCTAAGGTAGATTTGGTCCGTTAGTGACCGTTAGGGCGTGACTCAGTCAGCTCCAATTGCTCGGTCTTCACTTGAGCTCCAAGCATCCTATTTTTAGTATGCTTCTTTCCAATTTTCGCTCCAGCTTATCCGCACTCTTTCCACACGGTTTGATCCATTCCAGCACTTATCCATATCCTGCACAACACTAGAAAAATGCCACGTTACAAATAAAATATGTTTGGGCATGAAAGATAAAACTGAGATAGGGAACATTCTCGGCCAACAAATGTTTACTAGAATGTTACCCCAACATTGCTAATGTTGAAAGCTCAACATCAGCAATCTCCCCCTTTTTATCGCAGCGAAACTCCCCCTTAAGGCCAGATCTACTCAACCACAAAAGCATGAAAAGATGGTTAGAGTAAACGCAAATAGAATAGTACTAAACTATTCAAGGTACTAATAAGTACATGCCGGTAAGAGGTCCTGAATCTGCAAAAAAAACATAGACATGGTCCAAAATAAAACACGCACACAAATAAGAAGCAGAGCAAGCATGCAAACACACACAAACCGAGCTTGCATGAAACAAAAAAATCGAAGTCTAAAAATTTGACTCTCTATCGAGTCTTCTGCTTCTTCCTCCCCAGCTCCAGCTGCATTTCCTCCTTAATCTTCTTCCCAGTGCGCTTCTTCATTCTAGTCCTTAAGGACTCCAGGGTTTCTGCCAGGTCAGCATCATCCTCGCCTTCATTCTTGGACCCGTCTGAGGCAGTGAGAGACTCCGAAACAGAGGAGGGTGTCTCTCCCCCTGGAATGATGAAGTCCTCGTCTGAGCTCATTTAATCGAGGCTATCATACGTGGCTGAGTCAACGATCGTGTCAATGGAGTCGCTGGACAAAGCGATTGGGTCATTAGCGTTGGAGGTGGGGTTCATTGCGCGTCTTATTCGGCCGCTTCGTCACCGTTTTGGTACAGGGGCTTGAACTTCAGGACACGGTTTGCTTTTCCTCTTCTTGGAGGACTTCATCCGCTTTTCTGTGGGCAATCTGAGGGTTTCTTCTGCAGGAATTGGAGGTGGGTCGGTCGGCATTGGGGTTTCTTCTGTGTCAGGGTTTGGCGCCTCTGGATTTGCCGTTGGAATTGAGGCCGCCGTGTCTGGGCTTTTTCTTGAGGTCGTCGGCAGGGCATTCTCACCTCGACTCCTTTGTTTCTTTGCCGCAGACTGAAGTCGGACATTCAGAGGCACATCATCATCATCTTCGCCATTCATCAGAACATGGATTTCTTGCTCGATGGTCGCCGTTGCGGGGATTTCCGTTTGTGGCCGTGGAGTTGCCGTGGTCTGAGGGGCAGGTCATGTGGGTCGAAGAGGTTGAAACGGTCCAGTGTAGACAACAATTTCTCTGGGACCTGAAACAACTTTGAGTGGCACTGGAAAATTGGTGTTAGTGTCGAATGTTGGGTCAATATTCGATTGAGAGGGAGAATTTGACATGTTAAGTGCTAAATCTGGGAGCAAGAACTCAAGATCTGAACAAAGTAGGTAACCTTAACTAGTATTGATCACAAAAAGCAAAGAGGGAATTTTAGAGAGAAGGTTTGACTTTGAGCAAGGAGGGTTTTGTGAATAGTGGTGATCATGTTAAGTCACGTCTGACACATATACACAGTTCCAGCGGTTGAAAAATAGACCAGTCACTGAGCAGTTTTCGCACATAATGGAGTTAATGGACTGAAAAATAACCGTTAGATGATTTAGTAATATGGCCGTTTGAAAGATTAAACTTGGACTAGATCATGACTTGACTAAGCATAAGCCTAAATGTAGTATATGAACAAATCGATCATGCAAAAATCTAGGAGCACATCAGACCATGATTTAACTAAAAATACCAAGTCAAAAATCAGAGTAGGATCGAGCGAGACTAACAGTTTGAACAACGTCGATGAACACATAGAGATAAGCTTAACAAGCTATTCTTCGAGGAGTCTAATGTAATTCTGAGAGATATCTAAACTAGAAACACTAAACTGACAAATGCAAGACAAAAAGACTAATGCAAATAAACGAAAGCACAAAGATATAGCAATATCAAACTGACAGTTACACATGTTGCCCCAACATTTGACTCAACATTCTTATTCTGTAATCCTAGACTTATCTGCTCAACCCTTCTCAAAACCAGTTCCCTTTACTACCCTTTCACCTTATTTTTCCAATCGAATTTTTGCACTGCCCTTATACCCTCAGCCTCAAGGTTTGGCTTTTTGTCGCATAGTGTACATCGTCACAGCGAATGCCGTGTACCTTAGGAATTTATTACCAAGTACCTATATCAAGCAAAGAGTTTATGAGCAGGCTTATTACGCATCAAAGGATTGCCTTTTTATCGCAAAGAGTACATCGTCACCGCGAATGCCGTGTACCTAGGGAACTTATTACCAAGAGCCTATTACAACTGGATCGGGTTCATTTAGGGACTAGTCATGAAGAGTCAAGTCATTTCACAGGAAAACAGAACGGAACATTTCATCAAACATTAAAGCAGTAACCATCGAATTTGACATATGCTATGTTGATCCAAATGTTGGACCAACATTCAGACTGACATGTGCAAACCTATGGATTTCTTCAGGTCTGAAAACCTTTTAGAATCCAATGCTTTCGTGAATATGTCTGCTAGCTGATGTTTCTTTCATGCTCAATGCTCACTAACTCTTTTCTACCATATCTCTCAGAAAATGATGCCTAATATCTATATGCTTCGTACGTGAATGTTGGATGGGATTCTTTAGATATGTTGATGGCACTAAGGTTATCACAATACATGAGAACAGATTCGTACTCTAAACCATAGTCACACAACATGCTATGTAACCACCACAATAATTGCGTACAGCATCTACCCGCCGCAACATACTCAGACTCAGCAGTAGATAAAGACACACAATTTTGCTTTTTACTGTACCACACAACTAAGTTATTACCTAGGAAGAAGCAGCCGCCACTTGTGCTCTTGCAATCATCCTCGTCACCTGCACAATCAGCATCGTTGTAGCCTACAAGAATCATATTAGTATCTTTTGAGATCCATAATCCTAGGCTACACGATCCACTCACATAACGAAGAATACGCTTAACAGCATTAAGATGGGAACCTTAGGCTCAGATTGATATCTAGCACATACATATACGCTATACATGATATCAGGTCTACTAGCTGAAAGGTACAACAAACTGCCAATCATAGATTGATACAATGTTGGGTCAACATTCTGCCCAACATCGTCTTTACTTACCTTTTGCGTGGATCCCATGGACGTTTTAATTACCTTTATCGTGTCCAGCCCGAACTTCTTGACAGTGTTCTTCGCGTACTTCTCTTGGGACATAAAGATCCCGTCGCTGCTCTGCTTAATTTGCAAACCTCAAAAATAAGTTAAGTCTCCAATCATGCTCATCTCAAAGGTGGTGTTCATCGCCTGCACAAATTGATCTAACATAGACTGTGAGCTTGATCCAAAAACAATGTCATCAACATAAACTTGAGCTATCAAAAGATCAGAACCGACTCTTTACACAAAAAGGGTACGGTCTGCCTCACCTCGAGTGAATCCGAACTCAAGTAAAAACGTACCTAACCTTGCGTACCAAGCTCGGGGCACTTGCTTCAACCCATATAACGCTTTCTGCAGCTTAAAAACATGGTTAGGATAATGAGGGTCTTCGAACCCCTTAGGCTGTTCAACATAGATTTCTTTATCAATGTACCCATTTAAAAGAGCACCCTTAACATCCATTTGGTGTAAAGTGATGCTAAGCCAAGATGCTATAGCTAACAACAGCCTAATAGACTCTAACCTAGCAACATGAGCAAATGTCTCATCAAAGTCTATGACTTCTACTTGTGTATAACCCTGAGCTACTAAACGAGCTTTGTTTTTAACAACTCTACAAGTTCACCAGATTTGTTCTTAAAGATCCACTTAGTGCCTATGACATTAGTGTCTTTTGGCCGTGGAACCAAGGTCCACACTTGGTTTTCTAGAACTGCAAGAGTTCCTCTTGCATCGCATTGACCAAAAGTTATCCTTGAGAGCTTCAAGGACATTCTTAGATTCTATCTCAGACACAAAGCAATTGAAACGTACCTCAGCGTATACCGTGTTCATGCATACGTTTCTTATCATAGACTTGTAATCCTTGCGCGGCTTGTCTCTGGTTTTCCTCCCTTCGTTCACATCTCCAATGATTAAGTCAGTAGGATGGTCCTTCTGAATCTTCGCTGGTGGATCCCTTCGTACTTCGCTTGGTCCTTCATCATTGTTCTGTTCAGGCACAGATGTTGAGTCAGATGTTGGCTCAACATCGTCCTCCTCAGCCGCTTCTGTTTCATCAACAGCTTTTACATCTGAAATATCAACTTGAGGAGCAGTTCTGCTAAGGTGAGTAGCATCATCAAACACGATATTGATAGACTCCTGAACAGACTTCAAACGCAAGTTATACACACGATATGCGCGGCTATTAGACGAGTATCCAAGAAAAATACATTTGTTACTTTTCGAATCAAACTTGGTTAAGTGCTCACGATCATTTAACATGTAACAATAGAACCCAAAAGCATGAAAGTACTTCACAGTAGGCTTTTTCCCATTCAACAACTCATAAGACGTTTCTTAGTACCATGCCTAAAGAACGCACGATTCGATATGTGACAAGCTGTATGCAAGGTTTCATCCCAAAAATGCTTAGAAATATTCCTAGATTGCAACATCACACGTACCATTTCTTGAAGCGTCCTATTCTTCCTTTCGGCCACCCTATTTTGTTGGGGCATCTTAGGAGATGAATACTCATCCACAATACTTTTCTTATCACAAAAGTCATCAAAGTATTGATTCTCAAATTCTCTACCATGATCAGACCTAATGCAAAAGATACATGCACTGAAATTGTTCTTAATCATGGCACAAAAATTCTTAAAGAAATCAAACGATTCAGATTTTTCGAAGAAAAAGATATCCATGCATATCTAGAGAAATCATTAACGAGCACATAAGCATATTTCCTACCACCAATACTATCTACTTCCGTCGGACCCATCAAATCCATGTGAATTAACTAAAAACGGTGTGCAGTTTTAAAATGTTGGGCAGTATGTTGATCAACATTATGGCTAACATGCACTTGCTTACGCTTCAAGCACGACTCACAAACAACCTTACCAAACTCCTTAAGCTTCGGGATGCCTCTGATTGCATCATGCTTGATAATAGCCCAGCTTGTAGTGCCATAGGATTACATCATCTTCGGCCTTAGAAAGTTGGCACACATCCTTCACACTGGATTTTTTGCTGACTAGGTAGCAGTTGTCGCTCGATCTTTTACCTGCCATCAGTCGCACAGAATTGCTGTTAAAAACTTCACAACAGTCCTTGTTAAATCTTACCTCAAGGTCGTCGTCACAGAGTTGGCTTATGCTGATCAGATTCGCAACAAGCCCGTCGACATGGAGGACATTGCTCAGCTTGGGAAAGTCGGGCACGTTCAATATGCCTCGGCCGAGAATCTGCCCTTTAGCTCCTCCTCCGAACGTCACAAATCCACTCCTTAAAGGCATATAATCACTGAGATACTCCTTGGTACCTGTCATATGTCGGGAACACCCGCTATCGAAGTACCAAGAACCTGTCACGTTAGCTCGCAAGGAGGTATACACAACATGACATTTATGGACATATTTCTCAACCCGAACTCTCTTAGTGGACAAAACAGCATTCTGTTTACTAGAACTTGAAGATGAGCCAGCTGAGCTTTCCCTAGACATTCCTTTCAACACTGATTTCTCAATGTTGAGTGGGATGTTGGATGACATTTCAGCCGACATCGATTTCTTTGCAGGAGTCTCCCTCTTCAATTTCCAGAAAAATGGTTTTAAATGACCAGTTTGCTTACAATGATGACAAATATATGAACTATCCTTTCACTTAGTGGTAGCATGCTTAGGACTAGTATTAACAATTAAGGTCTAACTACATTCGTCCGAAACATGCTCGGCTTTCTCCTTAACAAAGATTATATTAGGTCTATCATTATAACATATTCTGAAGCATTAGTCGACTGAGAATTATATCGTAAACTTTGATTATCAAAAATACCTAAAGACAATACCTCATCAAGGGTCGATTTCCCTTGTTCAGCTTCGTGAAAGTTTCCTTAGCCTCGTTGACTTTCTTTTGAAGGCTGTCAAGCTCTTGTCCTTACGTGTCAGTACGGCCTCCATCTTGTTCATACCATCCACCAAGCTTTCAATCATCTTTTCATTCTTCTCATTCTCCTCGGACAGTACTTCACTGCGGCTTTGAGTTGCAAGTTTTTCACCTTCTCCATTTCATATTGTGCGGATAGTAGCTTAAGGGCTTCGTTCGTCTGAACTTCTTCGCAACAATTTGTTTCTGCATCATCAGAAATCAAAAACCCAATCAAAACAGTTTGAATCATCATAATAAAAAATGGTATGTTTTTCAGATGTTGAGTCAGATGTTGGCTCAACATCAGTTACCGCAGTAAAGTCGATTTGATTATCTTCTTCGTCTTTGCCATCTGAGAATGGATGGAGTGTCACTGATGATTGCTTGGTCTCTGTAGGGGACTGCTCTTCATTTTCCTTCATCCTTATGTTCTCGAACTGATGAGTAGGAGCCGTAATTTGGTTTCCTTCACACTCGCATCGCCTTTGCAGTACCTTTGGAGTAGATCCGCGTTCTTCACGGTTGTACAATTCTGGAGGATTTTGAACATAAAAATGTCCACCGAAGAGAAGATGGCATTGAGTGCCTTGTCATTGAACTAGCTGCGTTTCGCTCGGCCACCGACCACTCTTCGACCGGCTTATCGACTTCTCCATCAGCAACAGGGGTTGTTCGTGGTGGAGTGTATCCATTGAGAACTGATTCCCAACAACGCACATCGATCGACTTGATGCACTGCCGAACTCGCACTTTCCAATACGCAGAGTTGGTGCCGTCTAACACTGGGACTTTACCGATGTAATTTGAACTCTTAGATGTAAACACACTAAGTTCTAAGCCTAGCAAAACCTACGAACCAAACGATTCTGCAAACTACAAAGTCTTTCGGCCTTTGAAAAACTAGGCTAAAAAGGAAACTCTCTTGAGAGATGGTATTCGCTCAAACTCGCTCTGATAATCTCGTTCTCGCTCGTTAAAAGTTCGTAACTTTGTCCGGAAAATGAAGTCACCCTTATATACTCTTCGACTTGGGCGTTAATCCACAAAAATGGACTTAGCAACTGCCACTAACGTCCACTAACGTCCCTGAGGTAGATTTGGTCCGTTAGTGACCGTTAGGACGTGACTCAGTCAGCTCCAATTGCTTGGTCTTCACTTGAGCTCCAAGCATCCTATTTTTTGTATGCTCCTTTCCAATTTTCGCTCCAACTTATCCACACTCTTTCCACACGGTTTGATCCATTCCAGCACTTATCCATATCCTGCACAACACTAGAAAAATGCCACGTCACAAAAAAATATGTTTTGCGCATGAAAGATAAAACTGAGATAGGAAACATTCTCGGCCAACAAATATTAACTAGAATGTTACCGCAACATTGCTAATGTTGAAAGCTCAACATCAACACATGTAAAGTAAATCTTTATATATGTGGATTAAGACACGTACCAAGAAGTTGAAGTTTAATTGTTACTTGGTTCTTTCTCTCCTTCATAAGTACAATAGCAACTAATATATCGTGTTTTCTAAACAATATGTAATAAGCAAAAAGTGTATCTTGGTTTGACTGTCCCATCGCTTTCTTGGTCTATCTCTCTTTCATCCATTTTCTAAACACTATGCTTATTCTTCTAACATCCCCTTTCTAAACTTGGTAAAAGCTTATTCGCTAAATGCCTTCGTGAAAATATCAGCAAACTGATATTAAATTCCTACGTGGCATGGCTTCATCTCTGGTTTTGCTCATATAGAATGCAATCGACATCTGTGTTTGCTCAATTCGCGTTGGACCGAATTTTATCACGAACTCTGTTAGTGACTTATTATCTATTCGAAGGTTTTTCTTGCGGAAATCCCAACTCTCATTCATGAGTTTTCTCGAATCAGTGTCAGAGTAACCAAAAATAACATGTTCATTCGCACATGAAATATATCGAACGATTAACATAAATAATACCACTGCGATGTATGAACATTGTATTGAATCACGGGTGTTAAAAAAACAGTACCAAGTCGAGTGTATGCCTTCTTAAGTCGAGTTTCAGGTTAATTAATTTCTCCGTACACCTGGTCTTCTCGGTTGTGTTGATCTCATTTACATCCTTACATTTGTCGATAAAACTTCGTTTATTCGTCCTCTTTCACTTTTGGAACATCTTGTTTGTAAATGTTTACTTTCATGCGAATCATGGTCAAATAAGTAATTAATAGGGGTGACTTGTGATGGATAAAAAGGGGCAACGACAAATTTGAGATCTCACTTTTAGTTCCAAATATTATTAGTTTAAGCTGTTTTGGTCCCATGCTTAATTTAATCGACGATTTATACGAAATTTAACACGGGAGAGCACATGATTGCATTTTAATCGACTTAAAACTTAATAATTCATCTTCTTCTTCAATTAAAAACGCACATGAGCATCATTAAGCACCACATTTAGGGAATGATGCCCACTTTCATTTAAGTCGAAAAAGAAGACGAGTTATGACAGTTAAATTGACTAAAACGATATCATGGATTCTCATGTGTTAAATTTCGTATAAACTGACGATTATATTAAGCATGAGACCAAAACGGTCCAAACCGGTAACATTGGAGACTAAAAGTGACATCCCAATGTATTAAGGACCAAAAATGCCCATACTCAAACACTGAGAACTAAAAATATCGTTTGCCCGGATAAAAACAAAAATAGGAACATAGACAATAAACACAGAGTGGGCGACCACGATGAAACCTACAAACAAAACCCACAGTTAAATATTCCGTAAATACTATTATTACCCACGAAGAAACCAAAGCAAAAAAACAAACCTAGGCGACAAAGCGAGGTATCCCCAAGTTCTATATATACATCTCAAAATCTCTAACCTTCTCATCAACAGGCAATTCACACAACAAAATCATCAACAAAAAGGAATTAAGATGAGTCATCCTCTGCAAAAGCCGCCTATTATGTTATTTTGATTATTATTACTTTACTGCTTGCCAATGTTCTCAGCTTTCCAGACACAGCCATCGACGATTACGATTGCTCCCTCGAGAAAATTGAAGACTATTTTCAAGATAGGGACCTTGATTTGCTTCTCGAGAAGTTGACGTATCAGACATGCAATAATCCCCTTAAACGATCAAAACTTGGAGAAGTGTACTCTCAGGGAGAGGCCTACAACATAGCAACAATTTCGGACGCGGACTGCATCATTTGCCTGGAGAAGGCAAGAGAGTTTTTACAGGGCGATGAGTGCTTCTTGTCTGTTTCTGCATGGGTTATAATGGTGGGGTGTGGCATGAACTATGGTCCCATTTAACTGATTGAGAATGAACTCGTACGAGGTTATCTCAACGATTCCCTTGCTTTGTTTCGTAATGTTGTCTGAATAATAAGAGAGTCGATCGATGTTACCTTACTTCCCTTGTAAGCTATTTCATGGGGGGGGGGGGGGGGGGGGGGGAAAAAAATTCGATCGTGTCTAAATATCGTCATGTATTAACGCTTTATGTCATGTATGAACTGGTTTCTGAACTTGAGATGATGTTAATTACCTTTCAAGTGTCGAATATTACAGACGTCGGTTCTCAGTTGAAGGATCTTCCGCGCCTTACCTCACTTGATCGATTGGAGAAAGATAGTCAGTGCAAAACCTAGCTATAGTGTCAAGAAAGACGAAGGGTGCATAAAACTCCGCATAGGATATATAGAATTTGAGTTTAGAGATATATCCTACAACCATTAAAGTGATTATATTAGTCCATTGATTACATTGTGTGTTAATTGAAAGACTTACTTTTTAAACACAATTATGTGTTTCAGTATGGGGTAATAAATGGCACATTTATTACCCAATGCTTGCATTGAGATGCAATCATTAGTCCTTCATTTTATCGAGTTTGGATCGTTTTGGTTCATCACTTAATGTAATCGTTTTGCGAGGGCGATAGCACATTATCTCATTTTAGTCGACTTAAACCATCATAATGCATCTTCTTCGGCTTGAATTCGCATCAGCATCGTATGAATCACATTTAACTCGGGAATGACATTTAACTCAGGTATATGGGGATAAGAAACGCCCCGCCTCGACGGAAATATTTATTTTTATTTTGTTTTACGTTGTGGGAATCCCGTCGCAAATGTTGAGTTTTTTATTTTTAATCATCGAAAATTTATCAATTGCTGAATGCGTCTTCTTTATGTGATGCATTTTTTTAATGATTTGTAAAGCAGCCAATTTTGAGGAGATAGAACAGATAAACTGTGACACATCAGTAGACACAGGTCAAATACCGCGTTCAATCTATGTCCTAAAATTTGCTTGATCTTTAAAAACGACTGTCCTAATTATATCACACCCAAAATTTCTTGTTCCTTTAACGCCAATTGCCAACCCCTAGATTTTATATTGAAAAAAATTATTTAAGCCTTCAAGGCACGAACCATTTTTTAAGAGATAGATGCTAACCCCGCACTTCAAGTGTTTGGTTTATGTTTCACTGTAAACTATGGGCGGATTACATGTATATAAGTTATTTGTCTATAGCTATACAAGGATTTTGTTGATGTTGTGTTTTAACATGTTTGATATGTGTGTATTAATTATTTGTATAATGATATAAATTGTGTTTGATAGATGTGTTTGAGATGTGTATAGGTGTGTATGGATTAGTGATACACACCCCATAACCACCTTAGAGGTGTGTATGGATATACAAGGCCTATAACCAAAAACCTTGTAATAGACGTGTATAGCCATATAAGGCATGTATGGCTATACACAGATATCAAACACGACACAACTTATTCATACACATCCTATACACACCCATACACACCTATACACACGTATCAAACGAGCCCTATGTGTTTATATAATGCAACTCTAAAGGCATGCCTATAGGTTTAAGATCATCTCCAATCGAAAAACTCATTCTCAAACTCAAACGCATTCTCAAACTCAAAATGCAGTAATTCTTCTCCAATCACATTGTAATATTCTCTTGTACCTCATTTTTTAATATTATCCATCTAATTTACAACTTTACAAATTAAACCGCATTGTTATTTTAATTCGATTAGAAAAAATAATGTCACGAAATTAATAGTAAACACAATATTTTTCATATAAAAATAGAGAAAAATAATTAATAATAACATGAGTCCTTTATATACTTTTATTTATTTTTTATTTTCTATATGGGTACTTTAATAATTAAAATAAAATAGTGTATATCTTGTAATTTTTAAAACATCAAACGCATCTTTTGGGATATCTCATTCTCAAACGCATACGCGTTTTAAAATATTAGAGAAAGACGAAAACGCATTTTGAGTTTGCGTTTGGTGTACGGTTGGAGAACTTTTAGTATACATTTTGGATTTTTGGGTATCGATTGGATATGCTTAGTAAACACACATTTCATTTATACCCTATACTTATTTTTATATAAACCCTACTAATTTAAACCCTCCTAAATGTAAGCCAAACAAAAATACAAACCCAATGGAAACTAACTGCACCATTGTTGCTGCCGCGATATCCTCAAGTCGAGCCAATTTAGTTTTCCTTAAACGTTTCCTCTAGTTGAAATCCTCTGTCCCAAATCCTTGTCCCATTTCCTGTCTCACTCCTTTAAAATTGACTTTTATGATTATCGAAAAATATATCATATGGATATCAAATCGATCATCATAAAACAAAGAATAAATTGGATGTGTTTATTTATTTTGATCATATAAATCTCATGAAATAACGGCGATTTTATGATTTGATGGACTATAGGATTAAAAGAATTAATAAATAAAAAAGAAATGTTGTGAACCGTCAGATTTAAATTTTAACGGATCTGATCATTTTGACACATAAGGGGGACATGTTTTGTGGGACAGATGATTTCATGCGCGTTTCCTCACGGATTGGCTAGCTCTCATTTACATCGTTATAGTTGCTATAATTTATAATTGCTCACCTATACATCGTCTTCGATTTTTCCGCCAGTTTTGTTTGTAATTTTTAGTTTCATGTGGATTCGTCAAATCAAATAAATATTGAATATTGTGACTTGTAATGGATTAAACAAAAACACGAACATAGACAAGAACAAGGGATCGGAATTCGGAAGGTAATATTTCATCTATATATATCTATTTATATGTGCACCGAGAGTAACTAGAAGAAAAACCAAATCGTAGAAATAGACAACAGACAACTAAAACCATATCCAATATTTAAAGGCGACGACAACCATAGCATAAATCTCAAACATATCAGATCAACCAATAGGGGGAAAAGAAAGAAGGACGAGCGAGTTTAAAATGAAGCCGAGTCAACTCTTCATAGCCATTTTGCCCTTATTTGTTCGACTACTTGCTATTTTTGCTAATGTATTCAGTCATCGTCCATTCGCAACCGTTGATTTCTTTTATCGATCGGACAAAATAATGGAAGGGAGAAACTGAGTCATTTCTTTCATGACTAATGGGTTGCTTGTAGTGATAAAACTATCATTTTTCCCACTAGAATGTCTTGTGTTTGTTTCTTATCTATACCAAGAAATATGAATTGTTTCAACTGCTGCTGATAGCACTCTATATTAGAAATCGAGGGGTCCTTCCTAGAACCAATTGGTAATAGGAGGAGAAAGACCCTTATATATACACTGGCTCGAAGAGCTTGAATTTATTCGATGTGGGACAAAGCCCAAATTATAATCTCAACACTCTAGGAGTTTGTTTAGACTAAACCATGTATACCTTCCTAATTTTACATGAGCCCGTAACACATGACTTGCTTAGGGTTAGCTTATCTTCAAGACTTCAACTGGGGTTTGCATGCTATAGGCACGGATTTATCCATCTCTGATGGGGTTCCCATCGTTACTGAATAAATATCATTTTTGGTCGCTAATGTATGAGTATGAGCATTTTTTGTCATTCAGTTTGAGCTAGAACACTTTTAGTCATCAGGGTTACCGTTTTTATCCGTTTAGGTCATCTAGATAATTTAACGATTAGTCTGAATGGATTTTACGGGGCCAAAGAATGTAGGACCAAAACGGCCCATAAGTTTCTCTTTGGCACAAAACGGATTGCCTCGATATCTCATTTACGTCCTTATGGTCGTCTATAAAGCTTACCTATTTGTCGTCTTTGCTTTTTTCGACAGTTTTTGTTTGTAATGTTTAGTTCCATGCAAATCATAATGTCAAAGAAAAATATGAATTCGATGACTTGTATGGACACAAACAAAGCACTAACATAGACAATAACAAAAGGGTAGCATTTTCTTGTACATATGTATGTACGCACATACACAAAGTCTAACCAGAAAAATGCAAAAGAGTTGGCTTAGCTTAGTCGATGATGACGATGACAACTACAAACAAAATATCCACAGTTAAATATTTAGTAAAATACGTAATACCCGCGAAGAAGCCAAAGAACTAGGCGATGGCATAGCGAATACAGGTGATGGTGCCACCGACTCACGAAGCATTGGCATCACTTAATTTAGTTTGTGTATAGTCTCTTTAGAATAGTCAAAGTACACATAGTATATAACCAATGTACAACACTCATTTTACTGGTGTGAGAAAATATCTGAAATACATTCCAAATTACAATAGCTATTCTTCTATGATTTCTACTTTTGCAACATGGTATCAGAGCAAATTTTTGGTCAAAGTCTATGAATTCTATCATAATTCTACCTCAATTTTCCTTTTATTCCTTCTGATTACTGTTGTGATGGAGAACAATGAAGAGATTTCCACAAATGAAACGAATCAAATGATCGGAACGAGCATTGAAGAACTGAGGAGAATAATATGTTTCTACACGGATCAAATTCACTTGGTAACTTGCTAACTAGTAGCAATCATGCAGCTTGGAGTCATGCGATGATGATAGCCTTGGGAGCTAAGAAGAAACTAGGTTTCGCTGATGGACGCATTAAGGAGCCTGCTCAAAATAATGTTAATCGTGAGGCGTGGGAGCAGATGAATTTCATGGTTGTTTCGTGGCTTCTTAATTCGATGACGAAGGAAATTGCTGCTGGATATGCCTTTTCGTCGAATGCCAGAGTCCTTTGGGAAGCGTTGAAGGTTAGATACGGAACTTCGAACTGTCCTCAAAATTTCAATATGCAGAAGGAGATATTTCTGTCACACAAGAGAATCTTCCATTAGATCTATATTTCGAAATTGAAGAGATGCTGGTGGGATGAAATCAGTTATATTGATCCACTAGTTCAGTGCGTGTGTTCTGCTAGAGGCTGTAAGAAGGACATGAGAAATCGATTAATGCAGTTCCTATTAGGGTTGAACGAGCAATATGACAATGTGAAGAATCACATTTTGATGATGGAACCTCTGCCAGATGAGAACAAAGCATACTCTATGGATATGAATGTAGAGATTCGGAGAAAGGCAGGCATGTTTACGCAAGACGCCAATGGAAACCGTGCCTTTTTTGTGCATAAGAAAAGTAAAGGAAGAAAACCTTTGACATCATTCATATCTAAAGAGGAGAAACGAAAGCTATGGTGTGATCATTGCAAAAGAAATGGTCATAGCAAGGATATGTGCTTCAAGATACATGGCCTTCCCGAATGGTGGAATGAATATAAAGAAAAGACCAGTAAACTCCCTCAAAAACACATGTCAAATGCTGGAAGGGGACAAGTGATGAATGCTACAGCTATGCGCGTGATACATCCGATAATGAACTCACTGATTTGCAGTCGATAATGGAAAACCTGAGTGTGCTGCAGAATGAGGTATGGAAAATTCTTAAAGGAAAACATGCAGCACAACAAACTGATGTAGCTCAGGTTAACTTTGCACATTTGAGGGAGTTCGCAGGTATGAGTTCTAATCGTGATTTTCCTTCCGCTGACTCAATGGGTGTATGGTTCTGGATTTTGGACAGTCGCGCCACAAATCACATGTGTATGACCTCAATTCTATGATACATCCTAGAACTATCGGTCAATTTACCCCGATATTTCTCCGGCAGTATTAAAACTGTTAAGCACATTGGTGATGGTCGATTCACTGATTTCCAGCTACTATAGTGTTCACATGCCCCTAATTTTAATACGACCTTATATCTAGCTTGCAGCTACTGGTGGAATTAACACTTTCTTCTTCTTCTCGAAATACTGTGTTTTACAGGACCAACAGACTAGACAAGTGATTGTCGTGGGTAGCGGAGCGAACAAGCTACACATTCTTGATGCATCATCCTTCAAACCACAGAAAATAGAACCAGTTCTTCGACACTATCTTCAACCTTTATTTCAGATTCATACCTAGTCAATAATGTCGAATGTTTCCCAATAAAACTAGTCATGTATCCAGCCATGTTTGGCACAGTCGTTTGGGACACCACTCTTTTTATGTTATGAGGCATATGAATCTCAAAGCTATCAGTGACAATTCCAGTGAAGTATGTGAGTTTGCCCCCTTGCCAAACAACATCGTTTGAAGTTTCCCACTCATTCTAACCATGCTTATACTTGTTTCGAGTTGTTACATATCGATATATGGGGACCCTATAAATACCCTACCCCTAGTGGTTGTCATTACTTTCTAACTGTTGTCGACGATCACAGTCGCTCTACCTGGACATTTCTTATGTCTTCAAAATCCCAAACACCTAGCCTAATTTCCACCCTTTTGAATTTAATCAAAAACCAATTTCAATGTTCAAAGGCCATTCGAACTGATAATGGGGCTGAATTTACCAGTCGTCAGTGTCAAACCATCTTCAATAATCTTGGCATCTGATAAACGTATTTTTAATACGTTTATTGTTACGTTTATTTGGGTTATAATAAGAAATTATTGGTCATTCCATGCATTTTATGGCTTTATTTACACCCATTTAAATATTGTAGGACCTTCGAACGGTTATCAAGCGAAAAGGAACGAAAACTAGGCGAAAACGACGCAAAAACGGCGAAGTATGAAGCTGTCAGCCATTAGTCACGGCCGTGAATAACCTCGCAAGAGGCCGTGAACGTGGGCAGTGAGCGTAAGAGACATAAGCCTTCAGTGTCACGGCCGTGAACCCTGATGTACGAAGCCGTGAATGTGGACAGAGAGTTCAAGGAATATGTCACGGCCGTGAAATTCCTTGCAAGAGGCCGTGAACTACGGCAGAGAGTTGGAGAAGGTTAATTCACGGCCGTGAAGCCTTATGCAACAACCCGTGAATCAAGGCAGAGAGTTCAACGAAGGAAAAAATCCACTGATTCACGGCCGTGAATGTCAGTGCAAGAGGCCGTGACCTGTGCCAGAGAAGTCAATATTTAGGGTTTAAGCCGCCGTCACGGCCGTGAATCATGTTGCACGAGGCCGTGACTCATGCCAGAAACTCAAGAAAAAGGTTTTTGAGCCGCCTTCACGGCCGTGAGGGCCCATTAAGAGGCCGTGAACGTGCCAAAATTCAGGGTTTTAGCCCATTTTCGAAGCATAAAAAGGGGATGCTCCTTAGAACTGAGAATAACTGGAGGAGGACGAAAATTTAGAGAAAAGGAAGGAGGAAGAACACTAGAAGCAGCCTCGTGATTCGGAGAAGCTCAAGGGACGATCCAACAACGAAGCTACGCTCATACGATCGAGGAACGAGAGCTCCACCTCGGAAACGCCATATTCACTTCTTAGGGAAGTTTTTATGAGTTCTCTATCCTCGTTTCTCATAAATCTCGTTGTTGTGACGTTCAATATGAGTAGCTAATCCTCTTGTGTGTTTGGGAGTAGATGAACGTTGGGATATGTCGTAGTTAAGGCGTAGGATAATCGTGAACACTTGTATTCGACTATTATCGTTCTATGATATTGTTTCTTCGTATCAATATGTCTATGTGTTGATATGAATGTGTGGTATATCGTTTAGGGCGACAGCTAAATAACGATCAGGCCGTTCGTAGACGTTAGGATTCGAGTATAGGGCGACAGCAAATACTCGATCCTCGCCATCTAGTAATCGCTAAACTTAGATTCCCACGAACGTTTAGGGCGACAGCAAATCCGCGAGTGGGTAGGAAATTACTGCGATTTAGTCGATTTTCACGTAGAAACGATATTCCGTAGCTTTAGCCGACAGCACCAAGCGGGATTCGAATCCCGAACACATATTTGTCATCTTAAGTCACTCTTATTACTTCTAGTTGTGTTTCTTAGTCTTCCGATCCTTTAAGTTGCTCTGTTAAGTTAGTTCGTAGTATAAACAAATCCTATTATTTTATTTAGGCTAAATATCGATTCGATAGGTTAATACTAGTATTCATTTTATTCCTCGTTTTCGATACTCGGATATTCACTATAGCTATATTACAAACGATAGGTACACTGCCTATCGCGCGTGATTCTAGTTATAATATATTCGTTTTAATTATTACTTGACGTATTCGCACGATCTTTTATTTAAACATACACGCACGCGATCAAGTTTTTGGCGCCGTTGCCGGGGAATAGATTGATATTAGGAACACCCTAGTTCGGTAATTTAGCTATTTTCTCAGTTTTCCGTTAATTGCGTTATTTGTTTCCTACATCATTATTAGTATCGTTACCTTTCCGGCGTATTTGTCTAGTTCTTTGCTAAATTTCGTTTTCACTCATTGAAGGTACTGTTTGACGGTGGATGACCCAAAGCCACCCATCAGGCCCCATTGTTGAAGGAGATCCAGATTTCGAGCGGAAGTTACGAAGGCAGCTCAGATATAATACGGAAGGCACGGCTAGTAATTATCAGGAAGCGTTGGTCAGCTACTCAGAAGACAACTCCCAGGAGTCTGCTGAAAATTCTCGAACAGAGACGTCCAAAGACAATCGAGAGATAGAAGTCGAGATGGCAGACCGAAGAGTACCGACCCACCAAGACCAAGAAGAGGAACAATCTTTACAAGATCTACTTAAGAACGCCTCCCTCGGCGGTACAGAATCGGCGATTGTTATTCCTCCGATCGCGAACAACGATTTTGAGCTGAAGCATGCTTGGCTTCAAATGATCTTTCAGACGGCTCAGTTTGAGGGGAATCCTGATGATGATCCGTACTCCCACCTGAAGGCCTTTCTGACAGTAACAGACACCATCAAGATCAATGGGGTCCCGAGTGACGCGATTAAGCTAATGTTGTTTCCATTTTCACTCAAGTACAGGGCGAAGGACTGGTTGGAGATGCTACCGCCCAGATCAATCACTACTTGGGAAGAACTGCGAGCAGCATTCATCGGCCATTACTTCCCCCTGTCAAAGGTGTTAAGGTTGAAGACATAAATCTCCATTTTTCACCAGAAGGATTCAGAGAATCTTTACGAGGTATGGGAGAGCGATACAAATCCTTATTGAAGAAATGCCCACAACACGGGATGTCGAAGGCCGCTATGATCAACCGATTCCACGAGGGCCTCAATGATCAAACAGTTCATATGTTAGACGGAGCCGCGGGAGGAGGGCTCGTGAAGCTCAATGCCACAGAAGCCTGGAATTTAATCGAAGACTACTCGAGGAACAGCTTCATGAGAGGCAATACGAGGATAAAGACTCCAGGAGTGTTTGGGGTGAGCGAGGAGACTGTTACAAACGCCAAGTTCGAGGCATTGCAACAACAGATTGCAGCCACCAATTCCCAGCTTCAGACGGTGATCAACACATTACTTCCAAAGGCGGGGCAAACACAGCCAGTACATGCCGTGATGACAAGCCCATCACCTCAGAAGCCGTATACACCACAATGCGAGATTTGTGGCGCACCTCATGAGACCTCAGAGTGCCAATTAGGGCAATCATTGGAGTACGTGGACTATATGGGGAATTACCAAGGCCAGCGGAGTTTTCAACCTCGAGCGCATCCAAATCTGGCGTATGGGAACCAAAACCACCATGGGCAGGGGCCACCAGGATTTCAACCTAGACCATCTGGTTTCCAAGGAGGAACATCACGTCCGTATCAGAACGCGTCTGCAGGGTCGGGATCCGATGATATGCGGGAGATGAAGGATATGATGAAGACGCTCCTCACAAACTTCAGCAACACCACTCAAGCCCACGAGAGTCGAATGAATAAGATAGAGGAGTACATAGAAGTACGTGCCCGAACACCGACGCCTCTATCAAGAAATTGGAGCAGCAAGTGGGCCAGTTAGCAAAGCAACTGGCAGGACGAAATCAAGGATCACTCCCGAGCTACACCGAGCCAAACCCTAAGGAGTATTGCAACGCGGTAACCCTGATAAGCGAGAGAGAATTGCAAGAAGTACCCGCCAAGCAGAATTCAAAGGAGATAACAGATTTCGAGAGCCACGACGAGCTAAAATCGGAGGAAAGCAAAGGCAACGATGTCGAGAAGGTCAAGGCTGACAAAGGAAATACGCGACCATTCGTGAAGCCGTACCAGCCGAAGATTCCATATCCAGCTCGGTTGAGGGAGGTCGATCCTGAAAAGGAAGAGGTCGAACCCGAAAAGAAGGAGAACGCGCATGGAAAAGAAAAGGAAGAGGGGATTGCTCCGAGACCACCAGTCAATTCTTACACACCGAAGATTCCATATCCGGCTAGGTTAACAAGGGCGATGACTGACGACTCATTTGGTACGTACCTAGAGGAACAACGCGCCAAGAAGGAAGTGAAGCCGATTAATCGTGTCGAGGAAGAGAAAGTCGACAAGGAGATGGAGGTCGTGACTACACCGTCTGTCAAGGCATTTCAACCAAAGAAGTATATTGTTGACGACGAGTTCGGTAAATTTCTTTCTCTTTTCAAGCAACTACATATTAACTTACCGCTCGTCGAAGTCCTTGCACAGATACCTCGATGTGTGAAATACCTCAAGGACTTACTCACGAACAAACGCAAGCTCGAAGATGTTGCTGCTAATTGTCTTCGAGGGGAGTGCTCTGCCGTCGTGCAAATGAATATCCCGAAGAAGCTAAAGGATCCAGGGAGTTTCACTATACCTTGTCTTATAGGAAATTTATATATTCATAAGGCATTTGTTGATTTAGGTGCTAGTATTAATTTGATGCCTTATTCTATGCTTAAGAAGCTTGGTTTAGGTGAACCCAAACCCATTAGGATGAGTATACAACTAGCGGATAGATCTATTACGTATCCTAGGGGTATTATAGAGGATGTGTTAGTCAAGGTTAATAAGTTTATTATTCCAGTGGATTTTGTTATTCTTGATATGAAGGAAGATGAGAATGTACCTTTGATCTTAGGGAGACCATTTTTAGCCACTGGAGAAACCATGATAGATGTTAAAAACGGCAGCTTGACGTTTACCATAGATGGAGAGAAAGTAACATTTTGCATGGCGGAAACTAAGAATGATGATATCAGCAAGCATGAAAATAATTATTCCTATCCTGATTTTATTGATCAAAATTCTTCTATGTCTTTTTCAAGTTTATTGCAGGTTATCGAGAAGAAAGACACGAGGATAATCGAGGGAAGCAAAGAGGAGCACAAAGAGATGCGTTTGATCGACGGACCACCGCTTTTAGAGTTTGAGCGGCAGCCAAACCATTTCAGTTGCGATTTTCCCGAGGGCGGTCCAAAACAACTGATGACAGTCCCCAACCGTTTTTCCAAACCACCTTGACGACTCGCTCAACTACGTCCAGCTCAAGACGTTAAAGAAGCGCTTCTTTGGAGGCAACCCAGGTATTTTCTTTTATGTTTTAGGCATTACAATATATAAAAAATATATAATAATAAAAAAAAACTAAAAACTAAATTAAATTAAATAAAAAAATTAATATAAAAAAATTAATCTAAAACTATATATAAATTAAATAAAACTATAATAAAAATAACAACATTAAAATTTTAATTAATAATAAATTTATTGCGAATATTGAGGATGAGTACAACGCAGAATCTAGAGACGAGATAGGAACGATAGTTTTATTTCATAAAAGATTGTTACAACACCATTACAACGTGTGAAGGTCTAACACAAAAGCAAAATAAAACTGCGAATAAATACAGAACAATAGTTTAATAATACAAGTGCACCTTGTGCGAAAGCAAGTAACAGAACAGCATATCTAAATACGCCTTGCATACTCTTCACTCTCATTCTCACGATCTTGTTGTTGTCCCCAAAACATCGTGGCTAGCTAACCTAAATACTGAAAATAAGATTGTTGAAGACGTGGGTTTATGGTAGATGATGCTATTGTGTTGTTCAACCACTGTCTATTTATAGGCGTGAACGGAACAAAAATATCATTGTCATATCAGCAAATCCCATAAATGATACAGACGAATTTTTGACTTGGATGATCTGACGCCGCGCGAGAAAGTGATATTTCTTTTGTCGATTATCAGATTTTTCCTTGCGCCAATCGTTCTCGAAAAATTCGTTGATTGCGTGTCAATCATAGTTAAAATATATTTTAAATAATAATAAAAAAAATTGCAGTCACGGCCAATAACTACTGAGTCACGGCCGCGACTTCGCACACAACGGCCACTGCCTCCATTCACGGCTATGTGCTTATGCACTCACGGCCGTGAATGTTACTATCACAATGCACTTCCCTCACTGCCTCAAGTCACGGCCAGAGGCGTATACCTCACGGCTGTGAGCACAAGCGGGAAATTTTAAAAAAAAAATAGTATACAGTCACGGCCCATGACTCATGAGTCACGGCCGCGACATGGCGCGACAATACGCACTGCCACGTCTCACGGTCTGTGGCCTTAACGCTCACGGCCGTGAACAAGAGAGACAAAGTCCACTGCCGCCAGTCACGGCTCGTGGCTGAGTATTCACGGCCGTGACTGTCACGGGTTATTAAAAAAAAAAAGAAATAATTAAAAAATATATATATATTAATAATATAAAATAATAATACAAATAAAATAAAAGAATAAGAAAAATATATATAATAATATTAAATAATAAAAAATAAATAAAGTAAATAAATGAAAAAAAATAAAATATAAAAAAAAGTGAAAAAAAAAAAAAGAAAAACAAATTAATACAAAAATTAAAACAAAAAAATAATATATATTAATAAAACAATGAAAAAATATATATATATATATGTGTACTAAAAAGAAATAATTATATGTAAAAATATATATATATATATATATTTAAAAAAAGAATAATAATAATAATAATAATAATAATAAAAATAAAAAGAAATAAAAAAAATGTTTAAGCTTTCATGGTCTATAACTCATACGTCACGGTCACGACATCATTAGGCTAAGTCCTCTGTTTCAAGTCACGGCCAGTTTTAGTCACACTTCACAGCCGTTATATCTTTTGGTGAGCTTTCTATTCTGTGTCACAGCCTTTGAATATTATTTCATGGACGTGACTGTGTTTTTGCTTAAAAAAAAAAATTTTAAAAAAATATATAAAGAAGACATTGAGTTAACGTGCTCAACACAAGACATCACACACATCACCTACCTCATCAACCGAACGGTATGATTTCTTCTCAACCCTAGTTTGTTCTAATTTGGGGATTCTTCAAATTTTGCTCGTTTTGGCTACGAATATGCTTCGTCTCAGTTTATACTTGTTATGACTACTATGGGATTGCTTAATTTGATGATTTTGTTTATTGTGATGATTAAATGATGAACCTTAAATTTCAAACTGTGGGATGTCTGTGAATTCATGGCGACATCGTTACTTTAATGTGTTTTTGAGCTGTAATTCATCCTATGAAGTCTAAGGTATTCGGTTGGGCGATTTTCAAGCTTGGAATGCAATATTTTGGCTTACCCGCTACTTGTTCGACAAAATGCCGCATTGAACTTTTCTTATGTTCTTGTTTACGAAAAGTCTATTTTGTTGCTATGTTGGTCGAGTCGAGCTGTGTTGCTTATCTTCTTTCCGCCAACTCACTTTTGGATTTCTAGGTACTATGGGTCGAACCCGTTCATCTGCTTTACGTGATCCATCTTCCCGCTCGCCAGTACGTTCAAGGCGAGGCGCGGACGCACTTTCGTTATTAGCTTTTATGAAACAATTTGAAGATGAAAAACACAAGCGGCGCTACGACAAGCTCAAAGACATGCAGTTTATACCCACAGATCAAATCGACCACAACACACTGGCTAAACATCATTTCGACCAGGAAGTTGCCAACTACCTCTCGTGCAGCGGCTACCTCGACTTCTTCCATATTGACGAGCCAACCTACAAGGAACTAACTCTAGAGTTCCTGTCGACGTTTTCCTATGACGAATACGCGCAGGGGGGTGAAATTTAGGGCGTTCAATGTGGAAAGAACCGTTGACGAAGACGACATCTGCACAGCACTTGGTCTTATAGTTCCATATTCAACACCCGACGAGCCGCATGCGAAGGTGAACTACAAGGACTACTTGCAGAACCTGACGGAGCGACAGGCATATTGGGCTGAACTCGTGCGGCCCGACGAACCAAACTTCAGCGTGAAAACGTCGAAGGCTTCCTCGCTAAGGAGCCCGGGGATGCGCTATATCCAACGCCTACTGTCGACATCGCTCACACCACGGGGCGACTCGCATAGTGCGATTGGCCTTCGTGATTTGTTCTACTTATCACGGATGCATCGCGGCCACCAGGTGCATTTGGGAATGGCCATGGCCCACGCCTTTAGCGCCCAGGCAGATGTTCGTAGTAGAGGGAAGCTTGCAGTTGGGTCATTTGTTACAAAGGTTGTCAAAGGGCTCAACATGTGCCAACAACTCCACCGGAGATGGAGATCGTGGGTGGGCGAAATCCGTTGAACGAGGACATGCTTCTGAAGATGAAGATGCTGATAAAAGCCCCCACCTGGTCCCGCTCCAACAAGGTCTACATCTGGCATGCAGTCTATCGTGGACAGACGGACCTGGGCGACGCATTCCCTCAGCCACTGGATGTCGAAGATCCGGGACCAGTTCCAGTTGATACAAACACTGCCGGGCCTTCCTATTCCTCCGGCTATCACGAGGGCGAATCATCAGGGGTTGCTCCTTTTGCCTCAGCCGCCGACCTTCACAAACTGCGCGAGGACATGTTACGCTACCATGAGGAGGCCATTCGACGCGACGAGGAGACACGGCGCCGCCAGGATGAGTACGAGCGTCGAAATGAGGAAGCCCACCGACGCTACCGCGAAGAGCAACAGCGATACGAGCAGGCCCTGAAAGCCATGGACGACGCAGTCAGGCGATCACAGGAGTCACTGGCGTTCCTTCGCCCTCGGCAGCCATCACCCCACCACCTTAGTTCCGATTGATTTCCTTTGGGATGTTTCTTTTGTAGAACACTTTGTGTGTTTGGTCTAGTCATCCAGACACTTTTGATGATTATGACTTGTTTTGCTTTCTATTTCCATCGTGCGTTTAATTTTCTTTTGAGTGTTTTCAGGAAACGTGACACGACTTCAAACTACGACTCAAAATATTTCAAGCTCAGGTGCAGCAACCATGCTCAACTACATCAACTGCTCCAGGTCGGACCACGCCATTTTTTTCAGGGGAGTCACGTTCTTTTACCTTCCTTTTATTTATTTTACACGTTGAGGACAACGTGCATCTTAAGTGTGGGGAGGGGGAATTTTGTTGGAATTTTGTGAAAAATTTACGTGACAATTTTTATGATGCGCTGTGGTTTTCGAATTTAAAGAAGTCTGGCATGATTGTTTGCGTTCATCACAAAGTGGATTGCATATTAGAGAGTCTAGTGAGCGATAAAGACATGCATCAGTTATTTAATCTTTTCAGCATGAATAGATATAGTGCTACTTTGAGAGATTCACACACATAAACCATGTTCCGTTGTGAGAGTTTGAGCTAACGAGCTTTTGCTCAATTTTCTTGTTTGTGTGAGTTCTCTAGAACTTGCTAGTTTGATACGCATTGAAATTGCTTATAGTATGTTTTGTATGAATATGACGAAGGCATTAGGAAATAAGTCCACGGCCAAAGTTCCCTACCGCGACTGATCACCGTAGTTAGCCACTTTGAGCCTAAGCCTATTTATTTCTTACACTTCATATATCATAAGCCACTAACCTAAATCAGCCTCCAGAGATCATCTGAACCCGAGTTAAGCAGAAGTGAAAGTCGAATGTCAAAGTCGAAAAGCGTAATCGGATGACGCCTCAAGACAACGCCGAAAGCAGTCAAGAACCTCTTCTTCAACAAGTTTTAACTCACAAGGAGTTGGCGTAAGGGCAGCGCACCGCAATGCGAAAGGGTATTCGAAAAAGCGAAAAAAAAAAGAAAAGAAAGAAAGAAAAAAAAGAGAAGAAATGGTGTGGCTGCTGGGAAACTGAAGCAAGAAGAGGATGAGCTGTTGCGAAAAGTAAGAAAAAGAACCTTTCCTTCGATAATCTTCCAGTCTCGTGAATGCCACATCATTTCTTATTTCGAGATTTGGAAGAAGAAAGGCTTAGTGGAACGCAGCAGAAATAAGAGAAATACGAAGACGGCGTAATCAAAAGGGTTGATCCTGGCGCACTTTCGACAATGACATGAAGACCGACATGACTGCTACTCATTTGTGATCCCATTACCACTTCATTCCTATCTGAACCCATTTAACCCAAAAAGACCTTCCGATTCATGTTAACTGCTTTAAGTAGTGGACGTGCGATTGACTTGCAAGCATATGGGTTAGACTTTATTATTGCATGAATTGAGTGATTCACCGATTTATTAGCCTATACACTGAGTGATTTGAGTGAATCCCTGTGAGGTGTGGATCTCGATTGGTAGTGCTAAGGAAATTCGTGTCGATAAGTGCTGATTATTGTTGCAGTGTCTATAATTGCTTGCTTGATTTCATTTTGTGATTTTCATCTGCGTTGGTGAATTGTGAATGGCCATGCCACTATGTTGTTACCCTTTGTTGATTCTAATTTGCTTGAGGACAAGCAAAAGCTTAAGTGTGGGGAGGTTTGATAAACGTATTTTTAATACGTTTATTGTTACGTTTATTTGGGTTATAATAAGAAATTATTGGTCATTCCATGCATTTTATGGCTTTATTTACACCCATTTAAATATTGTAGGACCTTCGAACGGTTATCAAGCGAAAAGGAACGAAAACGAGGCGAAAACGACGCAAAAACGGCGAAGTATGAAGCTGCCAGCCATTAGTCACGACCGTGAATAACCTCGCAAGAGGCCGTGAACGTGGGCAGTGAGCGTAAGAGACATAAGCCTTCAGTGTCACGGCCGTGAACCCTGATGTACGAAGCCGTGAATGTGGACAGAGAGTTCAAGGAATATGTCACGGCTGTGAAATTCCTTGCAAGAGGCCGTGAACTACGGCAGAGAGTTGGAGAAGGTTAATTCACGGCCGTGAAGCCTTATGCAACAAGCCGTGAATCAAGGCAGAGAGTTCAACGAAGGAAAAAATCCACTGATTCACGGCCGTGAATGTCAGTGCAAGAGGCCGTGACCTGTGCCAGAGAAGTCAATATTTAGGGTTTAAGCCGCCGTCACGGCCGTGAATCATGTTGCACGAGGCCGTGACTCATGCCAGAAAATCAAGAAAAAGGTTTTTGAGCCGCCTTCACGGCCGTGAGGGCCCATTAAGAGGCCGTGAACGTGCCAAACTTCAGGGTTTTAGCCCATTTTCGAAGCATAAAAAGGGGATGCTCCTTAGAACTGAGAATAACTGGAGGAGGACGAAAATTTAGAAAAGGAAGGAGGAAGAACACTAGAAGCAGCCTCGTGATTCGGAGAAGCTCAAGGGACGATCCAACGACGAAGCTACGCTCATACGATCGAGGAACGAGAGCTCCACCTCGGAAACGCCATATTCACTTCTTAGGGAAGTTTTTATGAGTTCTCTATCCTCGTTTCTCATAAATCTCATTGTTGTGACGTTCAATATGAGTAGCTAATCCTCTTGTGTGTTTGGGAGTAGATGAACGTTGGGATATGTCGTAGTTAAGGCGTAGGATAATCGTGAACACTTGTATTCGACTATTTATCGTTCTATGATATTGTTTCTTCGTATCAATATGTCTATGTATTGATATGAATGTGTGGTATATCGTTTAGGGCGACAGCTAAATAACGATCAGGCCGTTCGTAGACGTTAGGATTCGAGTATAGGGCGACAGCAAATACTCGATCCTCGCCATCTAGTAATCGCTAAACATAGTTCCCACGAACGTTTAGGGCGACAGCAAATCCGCGAGTGGGTAGGAAATTACTGCGATTTAGTCGATTTTCACGTAGAAATGATATTCCGTAGCTTTAGCCGACAGCACCAAGCGGGATTCGAATCCCGAACACATATTTGTCATCTTAAGTCACTCTTATTACTTCTAGTTGTGTTTCTTAGTCCTCCGATCCTTTAAGTTGCTCTGTTAAGTTAGTTCGTAGTATAAACAAATCCTATTATTTTATTTAGGCTAAATATCGATTCGATAGGTTAATACTAGTATTCATTTTATTCCTCGTGTTCGATACTCGGATATTCACTATAGCTATATTACAAACGATAGGTACACTGCCTATCGCGCGTGATTATAGTTATAATATATTCGTTTTAATTATTACTTGACGTATTCGCACGATCTTTTATTTAAACATACACGCACGCGATCAGCAGCATAAACCAAAATTCTTATACCCCACAACAAAATGATATAGTTGAACGAAAACACCGACACTTGTTGCAATAGTCCGAGCCCTTATGTTACACTCTAACCTACCAAAAAAGTATTGGGGTGATGCCATTCTTGCAGCCACATACCTCATTAATCGCCTACCCACATCGATACTTCACTAGAAGAGTCCATATGAGATTCTAAATAGTCGAGTTCCTGATTTCAGTCACCTTAAAACTTTTGGATGTTTGTGTTTTGCCACCAATACACTGCCACATAAAGAAAAGTTTAGCCCTCGAGCCATTAAAGGGATTTTTTGGGATATCCGATGGGTTAAAGGGGTTATAGAATTCTTGATAATCAAATGTGGGATGTCTTTGCCTCACGAGATGTTATATTTCGTGAGACCATTTTTCCATTCCACACAAGGTCTTCCTCTGTCTCTTCTTTTCACAATTATGATGATGTTTTTCCATGTCCAATATTGGATAGTACTGTTAACAATCAGTATTTTCCTCCTTCGTGTCAAATATCCAGATTCTACCAATTCTCCCATCTTAATTTTCACAGAGTCTGATTCACTTTCTCCTATTGTTTCCACTCAACACATCCCTACATCACCACCCACTTCTGATAATGTCATACCTGAGCCTTATGTCCCAATCTTCAGACATGGAACCCGACCACGAAAGCCACCATCTTGACGAATGATTATGTGTCATGAATTGTACTTGCTGGTTTGCTCTTTCCCCCGGCTGCAATCTGGTTCATTCTTCTTCTTACACCCCTCAAACATATCCCTTTGTCATTAATCATTCTTTTGGCTAACCTAAACAACATGAAGGAACCGTGCACCTACGAAGAGGCTAGAACATCACCCGGGTGCAAGCTACGAATGCCGAGTTAGAGGCTCTTGAAAGTAATGAGACTTGGGATATTGTTGATCTCCCAAGAGGAAAGAGTGCAATTGGGTGCAAATGGGTATTCAAGGTGAAGCATAGAGCAGATGGGTCAGTTGAGCGCTATAAAGCGTGGTTAGTTGCTAAGCGATATACTCAAATCGAGGGCGTTGATTACTTTGATATTTTTGCGCCTGTTGCTAAAGCCGTATTAGTCGTGATTGCGCTTGCTGTAGCTCATTGTTGGCCATTAAAGCAATTGGATATCAACAACGCATTTCTTCACGGTACTTTAGTTGAAGATGTTTACATGAAGCTGCCTCCAGGGTATCATATGGATGCGACGGATAGAGTGTGTAAGCTACAGAAATCTCTATATGTTCTCAAGCAAGCCTCGCGATAGTGGAATGATAGGTTTACCTCTGAACTCCAATCCTATGGTTTTATTCAGTCCCCGCACGATCAATGTCTTTCCATTCTTCAGAAGAATTCTATTTTCCTGGTTCTTCTTGTCTACGTAGATGACGTTCTCCTGACAGGTTCCTCTATTGATGAGATAGAGCAGGTAAAGCTGTTTCTTGATTCTGTCTTCACTATTACGGATCTCAGCACAGCTAAGTTTTTCCTTGGGATTGAACTAATTCGGACATCAGATAGCATATACCTCAATCAACGCAAGTATATTTTGGATCTCCTCGCCACAGTTGGGATGACGGGCTCTTGGCCTGCAAGCATGCCATTGCCTACGAATCATTGCTGTCCTAGCGGCGAGTCTTCTGGCTCCTTGCTTGAAAATCCATCTCACTATAGAACATTGGTTGGTTAGCTTTTGTACCTTGGTTTCACTCGGCCTGATCTTACTTATGCCGTACAACAATTGAGCCAACAGACTCATGCACCCGCGCCGCCCATTGGCACGCCATGTTACATGTGATTCGTTATTTGAAGTCTCATCCTTCCCATGGTTTATTTTATTCTGCTGAGAATGATTTTCGACTTCGCGCCTATAGCGATTCTGACTGGACTGCGTGCCATGTCATTCGAAGGTGTCTCAATGACTATTGCATCTTCTTTGGGAATTTGCTTGTCAGCTAGAAGATTAAGAAGCAACGTACGGTGTCTCGTCCGTCTGCTGAGGCTGAATACCGTAGCCTGGCAGCTACAGTTTGTGAGCTCAAATGGATTAGCTATTTGCTGAGTAATTTGCAAGTTGCTATTAAGCTACCTGTCCCACTTTGGTGTGATAACAAGACTGCTATTCACATTTCAGAAAACCCTGTTTTCCATGAACGAACGAAGCACATCGAAATCGATTGCCACCTCGTTCGCGATCAATACAAGCTCGGATTTGTTTCGCTACATCATGTTTTCTCTCGTCTTCAGTTTGCCGATGTTTTCAAGAAGTCCTTGAGTTCACCAGTTTTGTGTTTTTAGCCTCCAAGTTGGGCTGCTGGACTTTCACCAAGCACCAACTTGTGGGGGGCGTGCAGCGAATACAGATGATGGTGCCACCGACTCACGAAGCATAGCAGCACTAACATTCCAAATTACAATAGATATTCTTCTATAATTTCCACTTTCGCAACAACAAGATATCCACAACTACATATATACAGCTGGGGACTCTAACACGTTTTCTCCACAGCTAAAACGACAAATCGAATCATTTAAAAAAACGAAGATGACGCGTCATCTGCTCTCCAAAGCCAGTTATTCTTTGTTTTTTTACTACTCTATTGTTCGCAACTCGAAACGTACTTTCGGTAGACATGCTCAAAAACAACCGTAACCGGCGGTAACCGCTGGTTAGGGGCAGTTGGTCCATTCGACCAACCGCAACCCGCCGGTTAGAAACCGCCGGTTAACCATCTAACTGGCGGTTGGACTATTTAAAAAAATTAAAATTAAAATTTAAAAATTCAAAATTTGAATGTTGGGAGCAACTCGAAAATAAAAAAAAAATTATGTAAAAAAAATTATCACGGCCGGTTAACCGGGCCAACCGGCGGTTACAATGGCACTATGCCGATTTTGCCTATAAAATCCCCCCAAAAATCAAAGAAAATCACATATATCCTATCTCTATCTCTCTCTTAATTCTTCTATCTAACTTCTAAACTCTAAAGCTCTCACTCTCACGCCCACCACCGGCCACCGTCCCGACCCACCGCCCATCGCCCACACACCACCCACCGCCCACATCCATAGCCTACCGATCGCCGGCGCCGGCCACCGCCCGCCGGCCACCGCCACCACCCCCCAACCACCGTCGCCACCCCCCAGCCACCACCGCCTGCCACCACCTACCTCCGCCCGTTGCCAGCCACCACCGCCACCAGCCACCACCACCCGCCACCACCGTCCACCGCCCATCGCCCGCCACTGCCTACCACCGCACGCCACCGCCTTCCTCCGCCCGCCGCCAGCCACCACAGCCACCATCGCCCGCCACCGCCTACCACCACTTCCAGCCACCACCGCCGACCGTCGGCAGCCACCATCGTCGACATCGTCGCCTTAGAGCTCGGTCCTTGACCCCGCCTCGGACCTCGGTGTTTTTGCCGTTTTTCATTTTTTTATCTAACGATATTTTTCGTTGTATGTAGTATACTTCTAGATGGATCGTGGTGGTGGTCGACGTGGTTCTCGTGCATCACGGACCAGCAAAGGGAAGCATGTCGTTGGTAGTTCATCGCAAGATGACTACCAACAATAGGACTCGAACGAGATGTTGGATCTTTCCGATGTGCTCGGCGATGACTTCGACGAGGGCGCGGTCACGTACGAACCGACGCTGGGAGGTAGCTCGCAAGCCGCGCCGGCGCCTACGGAGACGGAGGCGGAAGTGGAAGCCCCTACGCAAATCGGCACCGGCCGGCGGCTACAATTGGACATCTTCGCAGTACACTTCAAGACGGTACCTACTGGTATAGTTAACCAATTTAGAGCTATTTGTAACTACTGTGGTAAGGTGTATCCTTTTAGAAAGGGGGCGGATATGGGAAATTACCATCTCCATTCGAACCACCAGACTAAGTTAGGAATATGACAAAATTAAACTCAAATGTTTGGCGGAACGGACTCGTCCGCTTCGGGCCCCGCCGGCGGAAGCGGAAGCGCAACGACTTTGTTTCATTACAACGAAGACATTGCGCGCCGCGAGCTTGTGAAGTTCGTAGCCCGAAGCATCTTCCCTTTCGGTTTGCCGATGATCCGATCTACGAACATTGGATCAAAACAACATATAACCCCCAGGCGAAGAAAGTTTCGCGAATTACACTTATGCGGGACACTAGGAAGATCGTACTCGCGCTTAAGCGCGACTTAGTAGGTATATTAGGTAACTTAGGTAACTTGGCAATGCTCATCGTAAATGGGCGCGACATGCCAGTGGGTCGATGATTGTCAACCGTCAGTCGGAGGACGTTTTTTCCACATGCATTGTTTTTGACAAACTATTCAGACGAGCATTGTGTCTATTCCCTCGAGAAGGCCAAAGAGCACCTCGAGGGTAGTGCTTCTTGTCGATTAATGCATGGGTTCTAATGGAAGGATGTGCCATGACCTATGGTCCGATTCTTGCCTAAGGGTTTTGATGTCCTCGGATGTTTTCGTAATAATTGTGCGAATAATAAGAGTTGAGAATGTTACCTTCCCCTCGTTGTAAATCTTTCGTAGTACCGCGGGAGAGTAATAAAGAGTCGACCGTGTTCTTTGAAAGTGTCGAAATATTTTGGAACCGGTTTCTGAAACTGTTTTATCATGGAAATATCGCCGTGTATAATAAGAGACGGCATTACTTTCCAAGTGTTGAACGCTACAAAAAAAGAATGAGAAAGCTTAAATTTCGAAGTGTTTGTTCACCATTCCTCTGAACGCGTAAATCGAACATATGATGTATAATATTTTGAAGAAATTTTTACAACGGTAAACGGATTATTCTATTTGATTACATTATGTGTTCATTTAAAGACTAATTTCCTTAAAACCTAGCTTTCTTTTATCGAACTTTTTATTGGTCAGATTTCTATTCTACCTCACATACTATAATTCAACTCAACACGACTCAAATAATATATCATAGAGGCAACTTCACCACATATTAATGATTGGTTTAGGATGAATACCTCACTTTCTGATATGATATTAGAGTGGGTTCGATCTACGGTTATCGCGCATGACTGTCACCCAATTCATATGTTCAGGTATTATGTCTTTAGTCATGCCAAGAGTGAGGAGTCACGTTGGGATTTCAGGTCTATCTCACATAAAATAAATTCAAATTATCCGACTCAATAAATGTCACAGAGACAACTTCACATATTACTAATAAGTTTTGTTGGTTTTCAGCCACATCTAGAGTCCACCGACAGAAGAAAAAAACATTTAATATATAATAAAATAACATTATTAATATTTCAATACAATATCACTTTATATATAATAAATTAATGTACGGTTCGTATTAAAGGGCGATACGACGGATTACTGGCCACTGGTTTCGAGCTGTCCAGAAGAGCCGAAGACATATATAAATAGGCCTCATTGTTCAAATATAAAAGCATCCCAAGCAAAGAGAGTTTAGTGAGTGTAAAGAGCGAGAGAGACAAAAGAAATTTATCCGGATGGATAAGGGTAGCGGGTGTAATTTTACCCTGGTGGATAAGGGGTCTTTTGAACACGAGCGTTATTTTGTACGGTGTAATATTTTCAATGTAGTAAAGCTGGTGCTGTCTATGGAGGTAGGCGGTATTGGCCGAACCACATAAAAATATCGGATTCTCTATCGGCGTAATTTCGGTTTTATATTGTCCAGATAAAATTATCGCGGGTCCAAAATCAACCTTCCGTTGTGCCCGAAAAATTACGGTTCAACCCCAACAAGTTTTGGTTGAAACCTGGAATGAATAATAAAGGAAGATGAAGACATATATGAATGTTGTAACTGGGAAGCAATCCTTTCTTTTTTTTATTGATTTCAATCGTATTTAATGATACAGTAGTTCGTCTCTCTTCTATTCTATACAAGACTCTTTTATATATTTACATAGTTGACTCATATAAGAACTCTTATGGAGCGAGCCTTACATATCTAAACTTTACGAATAAATCCCCGAATATATTTCAATAAAACCCTCAATTTCTATCACATTACCAATTCCTCATGGCCGTTGCAGTGAATAATGCTTCGGTTTTCACTAGTACAGTCGCCACTTTTGGCGACTGTTGTTATTGGTCATGGGCAACCGTTGGTGGCCGACGCCGAGAGCACCGACGCCAATAGGTCGGGCTATTGGCGTCCGTTGTTATCCGACGCACAAAGCCTATATCAGTGACTGTTAAAAATAGGCATGGGCGACTATTGTTACGTAACAACAGTCGCCGATAGCCTATGTATTGGCGACTATTTCTGCTTAACAACAGTCGTCGAATGTTAAAAAATAATAAAAATTATATAGGGCATGGCGACCGTTTTTTGGCTAACAACGGTCGCCGATTCAATATTTGTTTTTTAAATATTTATTTGTTTTTTACTACCCCATAAACTTGTAAGCAGCTCGAAAATCCAAAACAACATTCCAATGATACACGATACAGATTGGGAAGTTCAACTCAATATAACCATTAACAGTAATCATGCCAATCGCATAATTATAAAACAACATAAAGTCTCAAGTGAATTACAAAACAATATTCGAAGTCTTAACCTAAAACGATGTGCTCTTCGTCGCGTCGAAAACTGCCAAAAATAAATTAATCACCTTATTCACTAAACATTAGTATAGCGACAGTAGGGATCGTCTCCAGAGGGAAAATGGTTGATTTATTTCTAATTCGGAATTCGATTTATAATAATAATATTGATGATAATAATAATGATAATAATATTAATGATAATAATATATTTATTATAATAATAATATTATGGGGGGTGGGGAGGATTTAGCCACTAACCATATTAATCAAATGCATATAAAATTAATATGTATATTGATGATGGAAAAACTAGTAATAATAAACATGACCGTGTGAATTATAAGCTGTATGCAACCTATCTCTTTCCACACAACACCTTACCTCAAGTCAACAAGTAGCACCAAAAGGAATGAATCGTTCTTGCTTTGATTAGAAATCATTACTAGGAAAAGAAAGCTTTAATATTGAAAGTACTGAAAAAAGGAAAACTCACAGCAACTATGGAAAAACAAAAGCAGTTCTTAAATGAGAAGGAATCGATCTCCTCACAGCTCTCCTCAATTTCTAATGCTCTCTCGCATCATCTACCCTCACTCACATGCTTGGTCTCTCATTCAAACTCTCTACCACACTCTTAATAAAAATATAATGATGAAATTACTAATCTATCTCACAGACTTCTTCGTGGTTCCTCTCAATAAAGATAAAAAAAAATGAAAGACGAAATCGACACCACAGGAAATGAAAACAGCAGTACCAAAAACACTAAAGCCCTATTCTATTCGATGCCCCACCCTTTGTTGAGTTTAGCTCTATTTATAGATCGCTTGAAGCGAAGTGGACAAACATCTTCTCAGTCGTTGTGTGCTTGCGCAGCCCTTTGAATGCCTTGAGCAGTGTGCTTGATCTTGAGCCGTTCCTTGATGTAAGATGTTTCCTAAGTTTCTACTTTTAGCCGTCTAAGAGCAGTCCTTCGATGAATCTGATTATATTTTCCTGCCTTGAGCTACGTGTGATTGTGGCTTGTCTTCATCTTTCAACCGTTGGTATTTCTTATCTCTTCTGAATGATCGTTTAGTAGAGTTCTTACTTGGGCCGATTGAACCAACTCAAAGTGAACTTATACGGGCTTATGGGCCTAAATAAAGTCTCATTCAGCCGTTGGTATTTCTTGTCTTCATCTTTCAGCCATAGAGACATGCTCGCTTGATTTGCTTGCTTTGGTTTGGTCAGTAATCAAATCGCTGTTCGAACTCGATTTTCAGCTTTTCAGTCTCCTCGAGATATCCTCGTCCGAATAATCTCATTTTTTTGGTCTATTTTGCTCCGAAATCTGCAAGACATGTAAGTGAAATGTAAGCACAAAATATTCGTGTATGATTGTACAAAAATGCACTTTTACGGGGTATAAAATATTATAAATTGTTATATATTAGCTCTCTTACAGATATACTTCAATGAAGTACTTCGCCCACAACTCTCAAACTTCTCTTTCTCGTAGACGGCGTGTTCAAATACCTAAAGCATTAACATGATAAAGTTATAACGAAAGATTTTGCCGCTGGTAGCAGACATCTCTCGCAATGTCGTACATGTAGCGCATGATGAAGTTTCCACATAGTTGACTATCAACCGGTTGGCGTGGGCACTAAATTTAAACAAAGATCATATTATATATTTACCTATTATCGTTATAATTTCAATAGAAATCGCTAAAAAAATGCGAATCTTGCAAGCTTCCCAAGTAGTAGAGGAACTTCTTCTTAACTTGAGACGCTCCAAACATTGTCGGGGCCTTCATTGCACTGAAACTCAAAAGTATATAATTAGAAGCATCTCATATAAAATAAAAGTAAACATTGATTTTTAATATTGCACTTACTTGTGCACGTGATCACAAAGCATTAATAAAGCTCCAAATCAACCTCAAATCAAATATAACACAAGTCTAAGCCTCAAATAGCAGAAATTAAGCCATGAAATCGCACAAAACAACTACAAAGTCGAAAAATTCGAACTCAACGTAAGCCCAAAAAACCAAAATTTTACCACTTTTTCGCATTAATAAATCTCCAAATCAACCTCAAATCAAATCTAACACAAGCCTAAGCCTCAAATAGCAGAAATTAAGCCATGAAATCGCACAACAACTACAAAGTCAAAAAAATTCGAACTCAAAAGCCCAAAAAACCAAAATTTCGCCACTTTTCATTAATAAAGCTCCAAATCAACCTCAATCGAATCTAACACAAGTCTAAGCCTAAACGTAACCTCAAATCGCAGAAATTTCGCCCCGAAATCGGATAAATTGCGAAAACCATATTTTCGAAAATCTCAAAATTTCAACAATTAAAGCATCAAATCAAAAGCTTAGTGAAAGGAAATGGGTTGTGAGGCGTTTCACCGTGTTCTCCTAGCTCGAAATCGTTCGACGCGGAGCAGCTTCTTGCCGGCCCTTGAACCTTGAGTTCGCCGTCTGTAAGGAAAAGAATTGACGGGTTTGGGTTTAATTAAAACCCATCGGCGACCGTTGTAACACGTAACGGTCGCCAAAAGGCAAAAAATGAATCGGCGACTGTTGTTCCCAACAACAGTCGTCAAAGGATTTAAAAATAAAAAATGATAACTCAATGGTGTCTGTTGTTACAACAAGCAGGCGCCAAAGCTCAAAAATAAAAAAATAAAAACCGAAAATTCATCGGGGGCTGTTATACGCAGTAACAGTCGCCGAAGGTTTTAAATAACAAAAAAATAAATAAAAATGGATAACTTATTGGTGACTGTTGTACGAGGTAACAGTAGCCGAAGGTTTTAAATTATAAAAAAATAAAAAAAAGGATCACTCATTGGCGACTGTTGTTACGAGTAACAATCGCCAAAGGTTAAAAATAATAAAAAAATAAAAACGGAGAAATCATCGGCGACTGTTGGTGCTCATCTTTACACAGATCAAGCCTGGAAAAAGAGAGAATCTAACGATCATCTAAACTAGAAAGTCGTAAAACTTTGCAAAATAGAAAACACTAGGCTAAAAAGAACTCTCGTTAATTCGCTCAAACACTTGTATACTTTGCTCGATACGACTCGTGATTATTTGACGGGAAAATGAAGTCTCGTATAAATACTTCGACTTCTCAAAGACTCTACAACGTCCAATTTGTCCTCAACATCCACTTTGTAGAGTATGGCCGTTGGAAGTTAACTTGGATAGCTCCAAACGACTTAGTCTTCACTTGGGCTTCAAGACTCCTATTTTTAGTAAGTTCCTTTCCAATTTTAGCTCCATCTTATCCACATACAATCCACTCCTTTCCAAGCTTTATCTAAATGCTGCAGACCACTAAAAATAGTCAAGAACCGAATTAATAGGGTTTTGGGCATGAAAGATAAAACTGGAGGTGGACTCATTCTCAGCCAACGTGTTGACTATGATGTTGTCCCAACATGATTGTCAATGGTGAAATCTCAACACTAACAATATCCTCCTTTTTATCTTTCTACCCAAAACCACTGCAGAAATTAGACGTAGTGAAACTCCCCCTGAAGGCAATATCTACTCAACCACAAAACATTAAACGATGGTTAGAGTAAACGCAAATAGAATAGTAATTAAACCATTCAAAGTACTAAGAACTCGTACATAGCCAAAGAGGTTCTGAAACATAGACATCTGCAAAAAACAAAACAAAGTGGTCCATAGGCAAAATAAAGACAAGTGCAGGCAAAATAAAGATGCAAGTCAGACAGGCATGCAATAACAAAAAAGCACTCAAAAATGCGCATGCACAAACGACCTAGACCCACTATGGTCTAAATTGTTAGACTCTTACTCGACGCAGAACCCGCGTCATTTCTAACTCCATCTTCTTCCTGTACTCCCCCTGTCTGATCAGCTCCTCCAACTCCACTCGGTCCTGCCTCTTCTCCACTTGGCCTCGCTTCCTCCGCTCTAGCTCCTACTTTTGCTTCTCCCCTCTTTTTGGGAAGAAAGTAGAGTCCTTAGAATGTCCCTCTGAGCTATAAGTGCGGCAATAGAAGCATCCAGAGTCCTTATCGCCGCAGTACTTCCACTTCTGCTTCTCCGCATCGCAATACTCACCAAAACATCAGACAGATTTGGCAAGGTGCCTCGATTCAAGGAATTGGAGAATTCCATACCTTCTGAAGCTTGCCACATCTACGACCCGTTCAATGTTCAGGGCTGGCTAACAGAGTTGAAGGAGCGCCAACTGAAACTTCTCCAGACACAACTTTCAACATAGATTTGTCAATGTTGAGCGGAATGTTCGATGTCATTTCAGTCAACATAGATTTCTTCTCCGGACACAACTTTCAACACTTTTTGTAGCAGCATTGACCAAATGAGGCAAGGAAAAGGCAGAGGGCCTTTCTCGCTCTTCTCAGCTTGATACGCGAGTTGATTAAGGATCAATTTGCTCCAGTTGATCGGTAAATTGTTGCCGAGAGTATAGAGGAGTAGTGCCATTGGCCTCGTCACCCGACTATCATTAGCCGTGGGGAGCCAATTGCAAATTCCAACTTTAAACAGAACTGCATATAACGAGGTTAGATTCTGCGAGCCAAATTCCCTTCTCATTTCGACTTCATCCCCCCAGTGATAAAAACTTCGTCATAATTGCAATCATAATCAGACTGAACTTCAGGGGTCACCAAAAACTCATTAATCGCATGTGCAGAAAAATCATAAATCTGACCCCTAAAGTAGATACTCCCGTACTTCCTAGAATTTACCTCATTCACTCGAGTAGAAAGGTTAGAATATACCTCCCATACTGCCGCATCGCAGTACTCACTAAAACACCAGACAAATGTGGCAAGGTGCCTCGATTCAAGGAATTGGAGAATTCCATACCTTCTGAAGCTTGTCACATCTACGACCCGTTCAATGTTTAGGACTGGCTAACAGAGTTGAAGGAGCGCCAACTGAAACTTCTCCAGACACAACTTTCAACACTGATTTCTCAATGTTGAGCGGAATGTTGGATGTCATTTCAGTCAACATAGATTTCTTCGAAATCTCCTCTTTATATGACCAGCAAAACGACTTTATATGACCAGGCTGCATGCAATGATGACATTTATACGATATATCTTTAGACTTAGCGGCAGCTTGCTTAGTGCTTTTCTTAACACTACCAGTTTTACTAGACTCACCCGTGGCATGCGAATTTTATTTGACAAAAACTATCTTAGACTGAGCATGAGTCACGGAATCAGAAACATCACAGTATGCTGAGTATTGAATCCTGGATCCTGCTTATCAAAGATTCCTAGTGATAATACCTCATCAAGGGTCGATTTACCCTTATTCATCTTTGAGAACGTCTGATCAGCCTCATCCACTCGTTTTTGAAGCTTGTCGATCTCTTGGTCCTTTTGCGTCAACACAACCTCCAGTTTGTTCATCCCATCGAGTAGGCCATCAATTATCTTTTCGCTCTTCTCATTCTCCCCGGACAGTCTTTTCACCACAGCTCTTAATTCCGAGTTTTTCGCATTTTCCTTCTCATATTACGCGGACAACAGCTTCACGGCTTCATTAATCTGGACTTCTGCACAAACGTCTGTTTTTAACTCTGCATCATCAGAACTTAAAAACCCATCAAAGCAGTTTTAGTCATCATACTTAAATATAATCTGTTTCTCAGATGTTGAGTCAGATGTTGGCTCAACGTCCACTACCGCAGTGAAGCCAATATGTTGATCTTCGTCTTCTTCGTCGTTCAAGACGGACTGGTGGTAATTGACGACGATTTGTTCTGTATAGCGGACTGTTCTTCATCTTCATCGTCAGAAAGATCCACCCAAAGTGCTTTCCCATGTTTGCGAAGTGTGTTTGCACATTCATTTGCAAAGTGACCCAGCTCGTGCACGCATGGCATCTCACGGAATCCCAATAAATCTTTTTATTTCCATTAGGATTGCGTTTAAAGAACGGAGGAGCAGAGGATGGTTCTTTGTTGACGTTCTGGCCTTTCTTGAAGGATGGCCAACTTTGCGTTCCGCATTCTTCTTTTTGAGGAAGTTTGCGAATTTCTTCACTAGCATGGCCTAATTTTCCTCATCGTCAGATTCCTCCTCTGGTTGAACCTTGGAGGGCTGACGTACTAGAGCAAGGCTTTTGCCTTGAGAGGCCATTTTTTGGACTTCGAGATTGGTCTCGTATTTCTTCATTATGTTCATCAATGTGTTGAAGTCTATATTGGCCAAATTGTGTGCTTCCTCGACCGCCGATACCTTCACATTAAACTTTTAAGTTAGTGTACGAACTGCTTTAGAATTCAATACATTATTCGAGATTATATCTCCTAGGCTGGCACACTCCTCGAGATCGTTAGGAGCTTTCCAAAGTACGTCATGATGTCTTCGTCTTCCTTCATTTGAAGGTTTTCAAACTGATTGAGAAGAAGCCTTAGTCTGGTTTCCTTCACACTTGTATAGCCTTTGCAGTACCTCTAAAGTAGATCCCAAGTGTTCTTTGTAGTTGTACAGTTCTGAATGATTTTGAACATGAAGATGTCTACCGAAGAGAAGATGGCATTAAGTGCTTTTTCGTTGAATTCGGCTGCGTTCTTTTCAGAAATTGTCCATTCATCGAACGGTTTGTCGACGACTTCACCATCAGCGTCCGGGGCAGTCTTTGGAATTGTATAACCGTTGAGCACAGCCTCTCATGAACGTGTATCGATGGATTTGATGCATTGGCGCAAACGAACTTTTCAATATGCATAATTGGAGCCGTCTAACACAGGCACCTTGCCAAGATAGTTAGACCTTGTAACATCCATTGTAGAGGATTGTCAGCGCTTAGTTACGTCAAGCGTAGGCTCTGACTGTCGGTCCCGAAATGGATGTAAAAACACTAACTAGGAAACAGGTGACGTAGATGTTGACAGTAATGTTGGAGCACTCAACTTCACACAGTGCGCACAACGGATAAAACTAATAACTAAGTGATAAAAAGTAGAAGACACGAGATATATGTGTAGCAAGTTAGAAACTTGCTGCGTGCCTCATGGAGAAATTCTACTATTACGATGGATTACAAAAACAGCTATCAAACGATAGTAAAGATCAAGCCTAGAAAAAGAAAGAATCTAACGATCTCTATACTAGAAAGTCCTAAGACATCTGCAAAATAGAATACACTAGGCTAAAAAGAACTCTCGTAAATCTGCTCAAACTCTTGTGTACTTCACTCTATATGTCACGGGATTATTTGACGGGAAAATGAAGTCTCGTATAAATACTTCGACTTCTCAAAGACTCCACAACGTCCACTTTGTCCTCAACATCCACTTTGTAGTGTATGGCCGTTGGAAGTTAACTTGGATAGCTCCAAACGAGTTAGTCTTCACTTGGGCTTCAAGACTCCTATTTTTTGTAAGTTCCTTTCCAATTTTAGCTTTATCTTATCCACATATAATCCACATGTCTTTGATCCTTTCCAAGCTTTATCTAATCCTGCACACCTCTAAAAATAGCCAAGAACCGAATTAATAGGGTTTTGAGCATGACAGATAAAAGTAGAGGTGGACTCATTCTCAGCCAATGGTCCCAACATGATTGTCAACGTTGAAATCTCAACAGTAACAGTATTCAATCTTCCAGACACAACTTTTGGTGATACATCTTATTGCTCGGATGAGATATGAGGAGGGAGGATTATTGTTTCTGTGGATATTCTCAACCGATCAATAAAAATCATCAAACCGTTTCGATGCTCTAAGTTAGTATTTTCGTTATTTTTCTTTCTAGTTTAGGATACTTTTCCAAGTAGTATACCTTGCTTACATTCGTGAGAATAAAAAGCTGGTAAAAAATGTGAAGTGGAGTAGTGAGAGCTAGTGGAGGATATAACTAAAATGGAGTCATTTCCTACTATTTATAGGTCAAAAGTCATAAAAGACGTCATAGAGGGAGCCATCATGCTTGGTTTGATTGCAGGTTTTAACCACATGTAACTCCCCCATTAGTCTCCTTGAAGAGTTCATCAAAGCGTTGTAACGAAAAATCGATATATGGTTCATAAATCAATATAGCTAATAAAAAAGTTTAACGAAAAATGTACTAAACTATAACAGAAAAATGTTATCTTGAACTGGATGAGTTTCAAGCTCATTTTGTTGTATGAGCACCATAAAAAATAAAAGAGAAGCGGGAATTTACGTGGAAAACCCCCTTTTAACTTGGGGTAAAAAACCACGGACGAGAGAGAAATTTTATTAATGGATAAAACAGGGGTTACAACCTCTCAATCTATAAAGGAGAAAACACTCACTATCTCTCTTTATAGTCGGAGCAAATACCAAACAAACTCTCTATTTTTCCTTTATTTCTCTCTCTCTCTCTATTTCTATTTCTATTTCTATTTGGTGTGTTTTTAGTTCAATGCCTCGTAGCCTGTTTATAGGCAAGAACTCTCTCTAATACCATAATATTAATATACTTAAATAAAATTATTACTAATGATAGAGTAGTTGAATGGAGTGGCTGAACTATCAACAATCTCCCACATGAAGATTTGATTGAGGCGCAATCAGATCTTCACATCATTCTTCCTAGCACGCCGTACTTATGTTCGGTCAATTCACAAGAGGAACGACTCCACATAAACCTGTCCACATTAATTGTCTCGATTATGTAGCTTGCCAGATTATCCGCAGTGCAAACGTTTTGCATGTCCACAGTCTCTCTTTCACTTGTTCACGAACAAAGTGGTATTGGACCCGGATGTGTTGTTCTTGAATGATATGCTGGATTCCTTGCAAGGTGCAATGCACTCTGGCTATAACAACAGAGAACAATATTCTCTTGTTTGTGGCCGAGTTGTTCCAGCAATATCTTCAACCATGTTGCCTCTTTACTAGCTTTCGTAGCTGCTACATATTCTGTTTCCGTTGTTGACGTTACAACAACGGACCACGGTTTTGAAACTCCAGCTTACGGCTCAGCCAACAAGATTAAACACATATCCAGTTGTGGATTGCTTTTATCAAGTTCACCTACATAATCTGCATCAACATAACCATGGACAGTAAAATTAGTATATCCGTAACATAACGCGAGATCAGAAGTTCTCTTAATGTAACTGAGAATCCTCTTAACACCACTCTAGTGCTCCTGGCTAGGATTGGACATGTATCGGCTAACAACTCCCACTTGGACGGACTCTCCAGGTCTTATCCGTTTTCTCTTACGTTTGGACCACTTGCTCCTGATGTCAATGCCTCTAGACAATTTATTTTTTCAATAAATTGCCTCAATCCTAATTTTCCACAGTGGGTAGTTTCTCCCGTTGAATTTCTCAATTTCATGTTTAGCTGCCATCTTTTTTTCACGTCGCTCTCGTCGGAGAAATTCAACAGTCCAGCCAAATAGTACTGATCAGATAATTTGCAGAAATGGTAGCGACCAGCTTTCTAGACAAAATTACCCTTCCAAGTAAATTGCCAGATGTGATCTGGTGGGGTCACTATGTGTCCCGCTTGGCACCATCCACCTAGACAGAACTTACTTACACAGTCTATTACCACGACTTGCCAAAAAACTCTTCCGTACGACTAACCTTTTCGATATCCTTTCTGATGTGGAAGATCAGACAAACCTGCAACCACAGAGCATAATCGGAATATCATTCAGGGCTGGCTCTGATACCATTTATTGTAAAATGGGCACCATAAACATAAAAGAGACGCGGGAATTTACGTGGAAAACCCCTTTTTTAACTTGGGGTAAAAAACCAGGGACGAGAGAGAATTTTTATTACTGGATAAAACAAGGGTTACAACCTCTCAATCTATAAAGGAGAAAACACTCACTATCTCTCTTTATAGTCGGAGCAAATACCAACAAACCCTCTATTTTCCTTTACTTCTCTCTCTATTTCTATTTCTATTTCTATTTCGATAATGTGTTTTTATTTCAATGCCTCGTAGCCTTATTTATAGGCAAGAACTCTCTCTAATATCATAATATAATATACTTAAATAGTATTATTACTAATGATAGAGTAGTTGAATGGAGTGGGTGAACCACTCTACAACACATTTTTCATTTTCGTGCTTTCAGTCAATTTTTCCCGTACACGTGTTCTTCATGGATTGGGTAGGGCTCATTTATATCCGTATAGTTGTCTTTGGTGCTTACCTATTCATCGGGGCCGGATATCCTGTCCCGACTTTTATCCAGAACTTTCAAACGGGCCGGCCCGCCCCAACCCGTCCCGCCCTGCCTCAACCCGCCATTAAGCTGGGCGGGGTGAGCCAGCCCGCCAACGTAACAGGCTATTAAAACAGTAGCCCACCCCGTGGCGGGGTGGCGGGCTTGGGCTAGCAGGCCAACCCGCCAAAAATATATATATTTAAAAAATATATTATTAACCATCTACTTCAAAAAATATTTATTAACCATCTACTGCAATATATATTATTAACTATTCATACTATTAAATTTTAAATATTATTTAAATTAGCGGGCCAAACCCGCGCAGTTTTTAAATGTAATGTTTAGCATATCCTAAACCAATGCATATGAATCATCGTCGAAGTGATTCTTTGCCTTGTAATGAACGAAACAAAAACACGAACATCGGGCCTTACAAGAGATTTTGACAGCAGACAAAGAAAGAGAACAAAAAAAAGCTTATTACGCAGCCGACGACAACTAAAATAAAAACAGATCCATAACTCATATACACATTACTCAAAGCCATTTATTCACGGCTTTAGGCTAGCTTATAGCTTTTGACAGCAAAATAAACTGATGAAAAAGTTCTGAGAGCGGCTCATTTAGCGTCAGCTTTTACGTCGCTAAATAAAGTAGCAAATTCATTTGTGCTGAGTCAAAGCCAATATTCGCGGATCTTGTTCTAATTTCTTTTGGCGACGGGATTCACGTCGAAAATTCTACTATATGTAGTTGTGCAGGCATTTTCATAATTCTCACATAAACACGCATTAGAGTGAAGATTATACATATATTCTTAAACTGCAGAAGCATTATATTATATTTGATGCAGGTTACGACCCCAATCAACAAGATTTATGGTCCGAGAATTAAGGGGAGGGTCGAAACGAATGAAATCGTCATTGGAATATACGAAAAGGAATAGAGAAGTAAAGGGATAGAGATTTACGTGGTTCGGATTCGAGTGAATCGTACGTCGACGGAGGAAGATTACACACTCAACCTCACATTCTCTCATGTTTACAAGTGATTCCAAGCACTAAAGGGTGAAGAGAAGATAAAAAAAGAGGGAGAGAGAATATGTGTGTGTGTTCTTGGTGTGTTAGTGTGTGTGGGGCGTGTGGAATATGTTGTAAATTGGAAAAGAACCCATATTTATACTGTAGGCGCGTCTAAGGCTTTGTACTGTTTCCCCTCGTCAGGTCTCCCGAACATTCCTTAGCTCTCTCGATTGCTCCATTTGGCCCTTTCAGATAGTTCCGTAGCTCTCTGGAATATCTTTCGAGCTCCTCGGAACATCACCTTCTTACATCGCTCCGGTCAGACATCGTACCTAGTCCTTGCCTCCTTCGGGCCTAACCTCCTACTCTGTTCTTTGTGAGTTGTCAGGTCAGGAGGAATGCTAGATCGAAGGTCACCCCTATCATCCAGTCCCCCTACTCTGAGTTGCAATATGCTAAGTATTGTAGCTCGAAGTATTATTAAGAAAGCGTTCATCCTCTTGTGTCCTTAAATTTCTTCCGCTATTTTCTCCCATTTCCCAAGAAGTCCCGAATAGCTTAGGACTTTACATGTTGATGGAAAGCTGATCTTTGAAATCCTAGTAGGTCAGGTCCTCTTTACTAACAGAAAGCTGCACTTGAAAATCCTGATGATACAGATTAGGTCTTCATGACTCGGCAGAGAGCTGACTTCGAACAATCGGACTAGATAACCCAAGTCTCCATCTCTCAGTTAGATCTGGACTTAAAACGTTCGGACGGGGTGCGTCAGCTCTTTGCTTGCCAGCCTGGAGTCGAACTTAGGAACCTCTACTAGATGAATAGGCTCCTTACATGCCAGCACGGAGCCGGCTTAGAAATCCCAAATAGATGGATTTGGTCTTCTTCGGCCAGCAGAGAACTGTACTTTGTAAATCAGGGTTGAACAGATCAGGTTTTCCTGGGCGAAGCCATGTTGATGATCGTTGTGCCACTTGTGGGCAAGAACTGACCTAGAATTCGAAGAGCTAACCCGAAATTCGAAGAACTGACCAAGAATTCGAAGAGCTAACCCGGATCCTGGGAATCCTGATGAGATAGACCAGGTCTTCGTTCATCAGCTCGAAGCGGACTCCTGATCGAATAAATGAGGTCTCTTTGTCGTCGAAGAGTTGATGTAGAACTCCTGCTCCAAAAGCCAGGTCGTCGTACCTTAGCGCGGGAACCGGGTTACAATGCTATGGACCTTGCCCGTCTGCCTTAGTAAGTTTGTCTCAAGGGAGCAAGTCGAGCTGTTGAAACATGGAGATGTTGTGACAGGCGATTGAAGGATGAGCTAGCAAGCACGCGGCAGAACAGGAGCAGCTCATCGGTGCAAGGCTGCAAATTGTTGGATATTAATTTCATCCCGAATGAAGCCAATGTGGCGTAACTATCCGACTTTGTTTACAGGGAATCCTGTCTCAACTTCCAGCTCTCCAGCTCTCCGTGGTCCCTTCCTATCAGGGCTCGCCTTGAAGCTTCTTCGCTTTCCTGTGGCCAAACTTCATCGAACGGGTCATTCCGATGCTTCAAGAACGCTGGGTCGAGCGTTGTCTGCCAGGTTGGAGCTGGACGTAGGTATCCCGATGTAGTAGGCCGGGTCTTTGAGTGCCAGCATGGAGCTGGACATAGATATCCCAAACAAATAGCTTCGGCCTTCCCATGCCAGCGCGGAGCTGGGCTTAGATATCCCAATCCAGATAGATTGGGTTTCATGTGCTAGCGCAGAGCTAGGCTTATATATCCCAAACACGTAGGTTGGGCATTGTGGTGCCAGCGCGGAGCTGGACTTAGATATCCCAATCAAGATAGATTGGGTTTCATGTGCTAGCGCAGAGCTAGACTTATATATCCCAAACATGTAAGTTAGGCACTCTGCTACCAGCGCGGATCTGGATTTAGATGTCCCAATCCAAATAGATTGGGTTTCCTATGCTAGCGCGGAGCTAGACTTATATATCCCAAACACGTAGGTTGGGCATTCTGGTGCCAGCGTAGAGCTGGACTTAGATGTCCCAACAGTTAGGTTGGGCCATTACGTGCCAGTCCGGAGTTGGACTTAAATAGATACCCCAACATTTGTGTTGGGTCTTCTGTGCAAGCACAGGCCGGACTTAGATTTCCAAACATTTAGGTTGGGCTTCCTGTGCCAGCATGGAGCTGGACTTAGATATCCCAACAGTTAGGTTGGGCTTCCTGTGCCAGCATGGAGCTAGACTTAGATATCCCAACAGTTAGGTTAGGTCTTCTGGTGCCACCGTAGCATCAATGGTACTGGTGTCGTGCTAGCTACCCTGATTGCTATCTGCTATCCATTTTGCATCCTTATTTCATGGTGCAGGAGCTGGGAGTTATGCGCCAGCTTCTAGCGACCTATTGTTGGTCGCCTAGAGGTCCATGCCAGACAGCTGATCCGAAAACCTGCTCCAGAAAGCTAGTCGGAATATCAATGCTATGAAGTTAGCATTGCCTGGACAGGTTAGGGCTTATTGCCTTCTGTTTTGTAGTCTTGGGACTTGTCATCGGCAGCTCTGTAGATCTATAGTAAACGTCGGAAAGTTTCCGCCTAGGCTAGACCAGGGCGTATGATATTCGTCTCTAGCTTAGGTGACATCACCTCCTCATGCACTTTCCTTCTGACATCCTGATGTAATCATATCAAAAATTCACCTAAAAGGTTATTGGCAATTCAAATGTGTACCTGGAAGATGACCCCGATCAACAGGATTTATGGTCCGGGAATTAATGTGAGGGTCGAAACGGATGAAATCATCGTTGGAATATACAAAAAAGAATAGAAAATTAAAGGGGCAGAGATTTATATGGTTCGGATTCGAGTGAATCCTACCTCCACGGATGAAGATTACACACTCAACCTCACATTCTCTCATGTTACAAGTGATTCCAAGCACTAAAGGGTGAAGAGAAGATAGGAAAGAGAGAGAATATGTGTGTGTTCTTGGTGTGTTAGTGTGTGTGGGGCATGTGGAATATGCTGTAAAATGGATAAGAACCCATATTTATACTGTAGGCGCGTCTAGGGCTTCGTACTGCTTCCCCTCGTCAGGTCTCGCGAACACTTCCTTAGCTCTCTTGATTGCTCCATTTGGCCCTTTCAGATAGTTCCGTAGCTCTCTGGAATATCTTCCGAGCTCCTCTGAACATCACCTTCGTACATCGCTCTGGTCGGACCTCGTACCTAGTCCTTGCCTCCTTCGGGCCTAACCTCTTATTCTGTTCTTTGTGAGTTGTCAGGTCAGGAGGAATGTTAGATCGAAGGTCACCCCTATCAATATTAATCTACAAAAATGAATAATGAGAGGTATGAATGGTTAGTAAACCACCGTCAGTGGATGTACCGAAGGAAAGATATCACGGCCTTTTCACGGGGAGTTGATGATTTTCTACAATTTGCAACATCTCAAAATCCGGGAATCGAAGACGTTGTCCTTGCAAGAAGTGTGAGAATTTGCAGCTTTCTACCACCTTTGGATGTCAATGTTCATTTGTTGAAAAAGGGTTAAACTGTCACATTATTACAATTGGATCGCATACGGTGAAGTCGGATATCTATCATTTCAACCAACAGAAGGAGGTACAAGTTCATGTTTAAATATTGACCAAACGACTGCTCCTGCCTTGGGTCGTAAATTAAATGATGTTGCTTCAAACGAAGAATTCGATTACGATCAAAATTATGTGACACCTACCAATTTCAACAACCGACCTTCCACCCTTCGCCGTTAGCTCACCAATATTTCTTGGCATTGTTGGGCTCGGGATATCAGGCACCGACTTTCCTCAATTTTCCGGTCAACTTCCAGCACAAATTTCGCCCACATTTTTGCAAAATCTTATTAATTCTCCTACATATCGCTACGACTTAGGAGATTGATTTTTGTTTTACAATGTACTAGCTTCGGATGTAAAATATGTTTTATGGTAATTAGTGCCATTATTGAAATTATTACGTTTAATATTATTATATTCCTATGAATTATACTCTATTGATATTAAACTAATTATTACAAATGAATATTAAAACTAAGATTTTGCAGTGAACCAAATTTAGCGACGAAAGACCTTCGCTTTTGTTGCCATAAACATCGTCGCTAAACTCTGTCGCTAAATTTGCTAAAACTTGTCGCTAAATCCGTCGCTTTTTGCTGCCACAAACGTCCGTCGATAAACTGACAACGGTCTGTCCGCCGCTAAATTTGGCGACGGCATCGCGACCATTATTTTATTTCCGACGCTTTTGCGGCGCAAGCTCCTTTTAGCAACGAAAATGCCATGGTTTTTGTCTGTCGCTAATCCGACAAATTTTTGCAGTGTAATCACCAACCTCTAAAATGAAGATAAGTCAGTTATCACGAGCTCTCCATAATTGCGCTTCTTTGTTTGCTTTTACTACTTTGATGTTTTCCAACCTAGGTAATATGTGCCTTCGTTCTCAATATTCATAAATGGATACGTTGACCACTTTTCCTAAGAACTTAATCATGTAAGGAAAGTATCATACTTGTAAATTTTATATAATTTATTTCCTACGCTCCACGACTATGATACTGTGTTTAACTGCTTTGCTCTTTGCAAATGTGTTTACCGTAAAATCTGACCCAGACACCACCATTTACGAATATAATCGCTCGGATACAACATATCCGCTAGGCGGGGGATATGAAGCGGAAGTTGAGTACAGTTTCGAGCAGTTGGCTTACATGACTTATCGGCAGCCAAACTACCTATACACTCTCACTGGCTCATATGTTTCGGGATTTGCCTATTATCAGGGATACCTTTCGCAAAACGATTGTGTCACTTGCCTTGAGGCCACAACTACTTGCAGGAGGAGGAGGATTGTGCCCTGTCACTTCATGGACTGGTTGTAATGATAGACTGTGGCATGAGATACGATCCGATTCCTTAATGCATGTTTTCGACGGGTAGTAAAAGGTTTGTTTGTATTTGGTTTGGAGTCAGTACTATTTCAATGTGTAGTAGTACTAATGAGTAAAAGGTACGTTAACCTTAACGTGAAGGCTCGAGTTGAATTGATTGTATGGTATTCCTTTTACCTTCATTTTCAGTAAATCGCTCTGTTAATTACATGTTTTAATTCTGTTAATCCATTAGAGTTGCTTTCAACATGAAATCTTGCCTCACTGAGCATGAAATAGATGTTTGGTGTTACTTTGTTGGGTATAATTTTCTTAAGAACATTTACACACACACACACACACACACACATATATACATATATATATATATATATATATTAGTTTTTCAGAGCCGCGCCAAGGCGCGGAAATAAATACCCATATTTTTCTTATATGATTGGCCATAAGAGAATAATACTTCTCTTAAGTATTTAAAATATAAGAAACAACATACGTAAAACCCTTAGCTGAACTTGGTCATCTTGTTTGATTAGATATAAAGTACAAAAAAGAATAAACTACATAATAATATTTAGAAAAGAGAAATTTCAGTTGGTACCTTGTGTTAAGACTTTCCAGTTAATGCCCAATGTAATTTTGAATTTCTGTAGGTCCCCCGAGTTTAAGATTTTTCCAATGAATGCCCAAAGTAGTTTCAATTCCGATTGCTACCTTGTTTGAAGGTTTTCTAACTAGTGCTCAAGTGTTTCGAATGTAGGTATCCCTACTGTATGGCGGCGTGATTTTAGAAAGCCACTAAAGCTTACCTCCCTTGATATCGTTTTAGGCACCAGTTGGAAAAGCTTTTAACACAAGTGTAACAACCAGAACTGAAAACTACTTTGGGCACCAGTTGGAAAATCTTTAATAAGAAGGACCTATCGAAATTCAAAATAATTCTGGGCATTAACTGGAAGCCTTAAATGCAAGGTAACAACTGGAATCTATTTGAAGTTAGCATAATTATTTTGTTTTTTACTCAAACGCTGTATTAATCATTTAAAATACAAAATTAAATAACTGTTAACCTCGTAATAAAATCTATATAACATTCTTTCTTCTTCTTTGAAAAATGCTAAGAAAAAATAAATCGATAAATACATGAACTTATTGTAAGTATCTCAACTATATAACATTCTTTCTTCTTGTTTGAAAAATGCTAAGAAAAAAATTAATCGTTAAATACTTGAACTTATTATAATATCTCAATCCAGACATGAACGAGAAATTTATATTTGACATTAAGTAAGACATTAACAAATTATGTAATTAGTAAAGATATAAATAATATAACATAATACATACATTGATAAACATGTAATAATGAGAATGGTATCATTATTCATCACAATTCCAACTTTTTTTTGAAGTAAAAGTAAAGAAAATCACAATTCCAACTTACTAAAACAATAAATATCAAGTGGTACCTGGGCATAAAATAAATTAAATGAATTGACACTGATATAGCTTCATGATCATATTATATATTATATATTAATTGTAAGGTATTTTTTTTTAATGAGAAATGGTGTGAGAAAAATACATACCCACAAGTAGTAACTAATAATAGGGTTATAGGCAATCATTCTACTTTTGTAGATTACGACGAAATACTAATGTTGATTTCCTCATAGGTATAATATATACATATTTATATGAAATATCACAACAAGAAAACATCGTATCAAATACAGAAAATACATACGAGATTAGTTTCATGTCCAACTATTAGAAACAGATTCTGACACAGTTTTTTATTTTTAATTCAGAACAAATTAATGTTTTTATTTAGACACGGATTAGATACGGAAGAAAACAGAAATGTGACAAGATTTATTTAGAAACAAAATATATCCATGTCCAAATTTGGCACAGAACAACATTTACACATTAAACACAGATAATATCGGTCAAATCACTTAATAGGAATGTTAGGTCCTGAATTATCAACTCAACGATCCTAGGCTTGAATCCTAAGGTAATCGACTAGAATTATACGATTTGAAGAACGATTGAAAACCTTTCTTTTGAGCGCGCGAGAGAGAAACTTTGTAGTGAGAGAATGTTATGATTTTCTCTCTCTAGGACTGTATTTGCAAGCTTTTCGGATCAATTCTCAAATATTCTCTATTGATCACAATGTTTGTACATCTATTTATACCAAGCACACTTGGTAGAAATAACAAACTAAGTCCTAAATTAAGGACTATTACAATAAAAGGCCCAATCTACGAAGACAGCTAATTAAATCATACCACAATAAAATTGATATTCTACATTCTTCCCCTTTGTGCTTGATTCCTCTTCCGTGCTGTCTGTCCTTGTCGGGCATAGTACGATCTGCGCAAGCCCAGCGCATGCTCGAAATTCCTGAGAGTGTTCCTCAGCTTCAGTCGCTCCTTGATATCATCAAGTAGGTCCGGTCCATTAGGAGCGGCTGTTCTCTCACGTACCTATGAATCATCAGCATTGTCTCTCTGTTGATTTCTTCAAACCGTTTCTCTATGTTTTGCCTGATGACCTAGCGTCCCATCACAAAACTTTTGTACTTCAGTCTTCAGCATCTGCCTTGTCTTCTTGGCAATTGGATTGTGGTAGGTGATGCCTAGGACTGAGCTGATGTGCACATGATTGTTGGGAAGTGCTTCGCAGGTCCCTCGTTGAGCGGCGCGGTCATGTTAACCTTCTTCATGTTGCTTTCCAGATCCATCTGAAGGTCGTGCGCGGCAAAGTACTTGACTTGTCGCATCATGTACTGGTAGAGTCCCTCGAGTCCTTTCTTGATGAAGCATTAAGGACCCTTGTATTCTGCACATCTAGCTGGTAGAGGTTGTACACCTCCTCGGCAGGGAGATATCGCTCTCGCTCAATTCTTCTCGAGTCCTGTCTATCTGCTCGATTGCTTAGTATGGTGTTGGAAGTCCTCCTTTGGCACGGACGACGCTGAGGAGCTGACAAATGGGAGATAGACTCTTATAGTCGCTCTTGACTTGTGCTTTAGTCATCCCCAATCTCATGTCAGGTCCAAGGTGGGTCAATATCCAGTGATATGTCATTCTCTTTTGTTGATCCCAGTGGGAGATCCCTCGTAGCTCGAACTCATTCGGCTTCTTGACCTTGTCAGGCGACCTCCAAATGTGCTCTCTAATTTCTTCAAGGAAGGGGATTTCTATTCTGATGTTTTCCCAAGGCGTGTCGATCCGGACGTTTCCTGGCATCTGTCTTCTGGGGGAAACAGCCCATTGTGCAATCAGCTCTGGAAGCCTTGGGAGCTCTTGTTTGTGGTCTTCACCTTCCTGAAGCTCTTCATCTTATATCAGCACCAGGTCCACTGAAGCTTGCTGTAAGAATTGTCGAACGTCCTTAAGCCGTTGTCTCTGATGCTCATCGGGCATGGAATGGGTCATCCACTGTCCTTCGAATATATACTTGTCCTGGAACTCATGTGGGTTGACGGCATGTCCTGACGGTCCCGATTGATCTTGAGCAACTGAGGGAGTAGCTTGGGTCTACGCCAGGGCCACGAGCATGGAGGCACCTGCTTCTTCTTTCGGAAGCAAGGGGCTTGTGAGATTCGTTGGTGTTGGCGGAGGCGTCCTTAAGGTGAAGGATGGTGGGTCAATTTGGGTTGTATGGGTTGTGCGGTGTGTGGTGGTGGTTGTTTGGGTAGTTGGTTGTGAGGTTTCAGCGGCTCCAGTGCTTGTCTGTGCGGCACCCGAGCCTTGTCTCTGACCTCTAGTCATGATCCTACGCCTTTCTCCCCCTCAGGACGACCTTGATCGTCTAGGTCGTAATTTTGACGTCTGGAGCGGGAGTCTTGTCCTCGGCACGATTCGGTAGGATCAGGACGATCCACGAGACGGCGGAAGAGATCTTCTTCTTTCGGCGTTCGAGTAGTCAACTCAAGTAGGCGGGCGACTAATACTGAGTGGAGGTGGCTGATGATTATGGTAGCTGGATTTATGAGGATGTGTGAGAGGATGGATTTGGCGACTGGGAAGGGTTGTGTCTGTTGAGTGGGTGTGAGGATAGGTTGTGAAGAAGACGGCTCCGAGACGGGTGCTTTCCCATGATCTTGACGGGATGTCTTGATGGCTTTACGCACGCTCTCCATTATTTTGTCTTCAAAACAACGTAGTGCTGCGGAGAGAGCGGCCTGAAGACGGTCTTCGGTCACATATGAGACTGATGCCTCTGTCGATGATGGACCAGGTCGACTGATGTTGCCTGTTGTCAACCCTTGAGTAGCCACCGGCTCCTCAGGTTGGCTCGTAGTCACTTGAGGTTGTGACTGTTCGAGACTTCCACCTAATCCTTGAGTTGAATCTTGGAGATGCTCCTCTATGGGTGTTGTGGCAGGTTCAGAGTGAATCTGCGTATCAGACACGGTTGTGGTTGGGCCAGTGATGATTGGCAGCTGGACTTCGGCCTCAGCGCTTGGAGTAATGATAGGCGCTGTGTCTGATGTGGTGGTGACGGTGTGAAGAGGGACTCCAGTTGTATGCTTAAACGCCTTGGAGTCCTTCTCATGAGTTGGATCTCCTCATCGGACTCAGTATCGGATGAGGTAGCCGAGTGAGGGGAGGGTTCTCGTGCAACATCATCTCCGGCTTGTTCCGTCACCTGAGGCTCGTTGGGTTGAATAGTGGAAATCAGAGCCTCGGTCTGTGGCGTCGTAGCCAGTGGAGGTGAGTTGTGCCCCGCCTCAGCTCCAGGCTTGTGTTGCCTGTTGTAGGATCTCCTCAGCGATCCTTGGAACATGCCGACCACTATGGGCACTTCAGTACCTAGAGGTTGTTGTGGAACCTCTAGTTCCAACTCTTCTGCCACTATATCAATCAACGTGGCATCTTCATCAGGAAGTTGTACGTCATGAGTTGGAGGCTCATGTTCTAGCTCTTCGGCCACCTGATTTATCAGTTCGGCCTCAGGGCTAGGTGGTTGCTGTTGGTGGGGAGGGCTCACATGGAAGTCCGTCAAGGCCCTATGATCATCTGTTCGGTGAGATTATTGTCCCGGTAGAATCCTTGGTATTCGGCTCCCGAGGGGTCGGCAAGCTGCAGCAGCTCAAACGGAATAGCCATGGACGGCTGGTCCAAATCCGTCAGCTTGGGGTTGTGGAAGAATTTAGCCGCGGTGGTTGGTAATTCCCTCCAGAGGTAGACGAGGGATGCTCTGCTCGTACATCTCCGTGAATTGTCTAATAATCACGGAGAACCACCAGACGTACGGCACATTCTTCGACCTCTTGTTCTCTCGTTGTCTGATCTGTTCACCCAAGTCATTCCAAATCAGTTGAGCGAAATCATAATTTCGCGAGAATATAATCCCGTAGAAGATTCTGAGGATGTGGCCGTTTCCTTTGTCGAAGCCTGCGTGCTTTGGTGAAAGACATTTGTTGATAATCCCGAACAAAGTCTTCCATGGGTGAGGGATGCCGTTGCTCTGGACTTGGGTAAGCTTAGTGAGCGGCAGACGGTATCCCATGTGCAGGAAGTCACGCACCATCTCTGCATCCGTGGGCAGAGGGTCGTAGTTGTGGCTGGAATGTAAGTCCAAAGTGAGGCCCAGGTCATCTTTGCTAAAGCTGATGTGCCTCGTCCCAATCACCCTGGTGAATCGATATGTGCCATCAACTACGAGGCTTTTGATCATCCCCAAAATTGTTGAAGGTAGACCATCGGTACAGAGACCGTCACCGTGAGAGCATGCCAGAGGGGATGGCCTTGGAGAATTGACACTATTATCTCGCCAGGGCACCGAAAGGTGGTCGTGTCGAGCTGATAATTAGTGTCTGGTACGCTCAGGTACAGATTGTGGTCATAGATGTGATCATATGATAGAAAGTTTGCCATCTGACAATTTAGAAAAACAAATCATCACACCAAAAATAAATTTGAGTCGAAATTTGAATTTATCAAACCATAGTAATAATTTATATTATTGCATGTTTGACAAATTCACATTTGAAATCATGAAGCTGCACATAGGTTATATAGTAAATGAATTTTTGAAGAGATAATGAAATTTTCGACATAGGCGTCTAAGGTTTATGTAAGTTTGGTAGAAAATTTACTAAGTGTTGAAATACACTATTCACTCCGTGCTTTTTATCGCGTGAGAATTGAAGTTCTCAAATTGATTTCCTAAGTGCGAATTTTCAATTTCAAATCTCCGATCTATTTTTCGATCGAAAATTTTATTCGTTGAAGTTCGCTACAGTGAAAAAGATATAGAGAAATTTTCTAAGTGTTTGAACTTAAAACGTGGTACTGTAGCCGATAAATTTTGCGACCGAGAAAAATTTTCGTGTAAATTTAAGATCGAGAAAATTGATTTCCCCGTAAATTTACGATCGAGAAATTTTTCGCGTGAATAAAATTTTCGTTGTGAAAGTTGTTGAGCGAGAAATATTTTCGATTTTAAAATTTATTTTTGCTGCGAAATTTTACGATCGAGAAAATTGACAACGAGAAACTAGGTGACTCGCCGAGAAAATTTTCGATCAATTAAAATCCTCGCTAAGTTCTTTAACGATCGACAAATTTTACCGTCGAAAAATTAATTTCTCGCCGCTAAAATTTGCGAACGCGAATAAATTGAAATCAAAATTTACTGTTTTCGATGTTAAGTTTTTCACTCGAGACATAATTGCATCTAATTTATCTATTTCGCTCAGTAATCTTTCGCTCGTATAAAATGAAAATTAGATTTCTCGATTGTAAGCATTTTTCGATCTGCGTCATTTATTTTTAACGACTAGTCAAATTTTAGAGATCGAAAAACTTTTATGTCACAAACAGTGACTCAATCGAATTGAAATTCGATTGAAACTGTTTGCGATCGAGAAATTCTTCGACGCCTTCAAACATTTCAAAACCCAGTTTTCTCGAGACCTAGATTTTTGCTATAAAACTCAGAGAATCGAAAATCTACATCATCAGTGTGACTGTAAACCTAAAATCTATCTTACTTCGCAATTCTAAACCCATTTGAAACACAGAAACAGGTATAAATCGCATAACAGTAACCGTCGAGGCTTTACAGTTACAGACACATGACATCTATCATTAAATCTGGCGAAAAATTGCAAAATGTAGATGCAAATAGAGTTTAAACACACGTAAATGCCTAAAGAATGTCGAATCTACGAAATCAGATGAAAAATTAAGGATTTCTAAAGGGATTGTTTTCGTCTTTTGGCAAGGGTTTTTCGCGAGAGAAAAATTTTTGACTGATGAAATTTTCGATTAAGGGTTTATGCGTGTATTTAGGGATTTTTCGACTACAAAAGTTACTGTGTCAATTGGGCTTATTGGACTTTATAAGTTCGCAAATTCTTTAGGGCTAATTTTGAGTTTTTTGCTCGAGAAACTCAGATAAAAAATTTTCATTGGGATACCTATTTGATTTTCACTCGACAAAATTGGAGCAAAAATTAACATTTAGTCCCAAATCGATTTTCGCTCGATAAACTGCGATTGAAAATTACTAATTTCGCCCAACTTTTGCGATAGTAAGTTTTTCGAAATTTTCAGATTGACTCTAATTTTAAGTAAAGACCACATATTTGCTCCCCCTATGTATGAAAGAAATATGTAATTAACTCCCTGTGATTTCCGTACAGTGACATCTGGCTCCATCTTCAAATTTGGTAAATCTGCAATACTTAGAGCAAAAAATGTCGAGAATATTAGAGTTAATTTTGGAAGCAATTTTTCCTATTTTAGGCTCCCCCTGAAATATTTCAAGATAAGTTGGTTAAATTCAAAATCACAAAACACGTTACGATCCAAATATTTAACCATCCATAACTCGAACCAATGCCGTGTACTCCAAGTCGAGATCAATTCGTGAAGTCTTCCTCATTTATTCTGTAACACTTAGAGAAAGATCATCAAAATAATTTGGAGCTCAAGGCATACATTTTTTTTTTGTAAATGCTCTCCCTCAAATTGTGCACCAAAAATTGATTTAGCATGAAAGCATATAGAATCAGTTTCAAGTACCAAACATGTAGTATGAAATTTAGACAATTCAATTTATCCTAGATACATGGTCCCCTAATCACGTATTCAAAATATTGCGTGAGGGTATGAGTAAGAAATTCGTATTTAATCAATTTTGCAAAGATGCAAGTTAAGATTGCATATTAAAAATGTGCGAAAAGAAATATTTATATATATAATTAATTTATATATATATATTAATTTTATTAATAGTGTGGGGTCAGATTATTTTGCTTCGATCATTGTCACGCCTAAAAATTCACAAGACTCTTGAAAGATTTTATGCCGTCAAATCCCGTCACAAATTAAAGTCCTAAGTTCAATGTAGGATCCATTTCGACAACTCTCACTAGGTTCGCTCTAGCACTCATTTATTTTGACTAGGGATTTTTATTTATATCACTCAAGTCATCACAAGTCAAATTAAGTCAATTTACATGTGATCGGGGCGCTTTTACTCATTTCACCTAGCGAGAGATCGTTGTTTTGAAATTAAAGGGACTTTGAAGGCTTTAGTTTGGTTATGACTGAGAAGGGCGGGGAACTTTTGGAAAAAGTGAGCTTTACGTCATCTTCCATTCCTTCGTCGTTCTCCTTTACTTCGGCAGTTTTCTCTTTCGTCTTTTTGTCTTTTTCATCCTTTTATCATTTGTAAATTTTCCGCACTTGCTGAAGCTGAAGCTCCGCTTCTCTACGAGGCTGAGAAATTATCTAGGGCGAAGTTCTTCCTGTTGGTTCTTTGGCCGATACCGTGCTCCTTTTCTCTTAATCCCTAAAGAGGTTTCAAAGATTATCCATTTGAAGAAGTTCACAGTTATGGAATTCAAACCCAAGGCCGTGCTCCTATCGATGGGGAAGTTCATAACAAGATACATGCCCTCTTCTTAAAGATTTTGGGAGGCAGGTTCTTTTGATCTGTTTTTCTTTGTACGTTGAGCATTCCTCTTGTGCGTTTTCCACCTCTTTTGTCATCTTTTTCTTTTTCATCTCATTTTCTCCCCCTCCTTTTCTTGATTGAACATCCCGCTGAAATTTTAGATAGTCGGTTGAAGGCTCAAAGGATTTTGAAATGAAGAAAAGAAATTTGGAGAAGGCTCAAAATGGATGACTATGGGCTATGTTAAAGGATTGAAAAACATATAATTGACCGAGTGAGGAATTTCCTAAGTGCCCTAATCATTTTCCTAACGTTCTAACGCAAGGTGAGAATGAGACGAAGAACTAATTAAGACAAGCAATGATTGTGTGCCTCTCTCGATAATAGATCCGTGGAAAGAAATAAAAAAGGCTAGAAAGCTCACTCATATAAAGTGGCTTTGTGTCTAGGGGAGTCTACGAAAGAACTTTAGACACATGAATGCGACTTAAGAGTGACAAAATTAAGCAGTTAATCAGTCGCAGGTCAGGAAAATTTATACGTGACTTAGATCGAGCATCCTAAAGGTATCTTCATTCCCTAATATATACTTGTATGTATAGTATTTTTGAATTTTTATTAGATTTTATAATATAAAGAAATATTCCACGCAAAATATAGCATTAAAGTATAGAAAACACGTAGCATATAACAAGTGTAAGTACATAGGAGCACGTAAAGCACAGATTACGGAAGATTCAACTGCTTAATTAACAAGGAATTGGAACCGTTTTTCATCCAAAGCATTGGTGAAAATGTCGGCTTGTTGATATTCCGTTTTCACAAAATACATGTCAATCGTGCCTTTTTCTACGTGATCTTTTATAAAATGATCTAATATCTATGTGTTTTGTGTGTGAGTGATGAACGGGATTGCACGTAATCGCAATGGCACTTTGGCTATCGCTATAAATGGGTATATTACTTAAATTGTACCCATAGTCGCGAAGCTGAGTCCGCATCCATAGCATTTGCGAGCAACAGCTTGCAGCCGCGACGTATTCAGCCTCGGCCATCAACGTTGAGACGTAGTTTTGTTTCTTGGATGACCAACAGACCAGATTTTCGCCTAGAAATTGAGCGCCACCGGATGTGCTTTTCCTGTCCATTGGCAACCTGCATAATCAGCGTCAGTATAGCAATTAATTTGAAATTCGTACCCTTAGGATACTACAATCCTAGGGTGGAGGTGCCTTTGAGGTAGCGCAGAATTTGCTTAACCGCAAGCATGTGAGATTCTTTAGGGTCGGTTTGGAAGCGGGCACATAAGTGGCAAACATGATATTCGATCGGCTTGAAGTGAGATAAAGAAGAGAGCCAATGATACTGCGATAGAGTGTGATGTCGACCGCTTTCCCAGTGGGATCGGCATCCAACCTGCAGCTTGTTGACATGGGAGTGCTGGGAGGCTTGCTCTGATCTTGATGGAACTTCTCAGAATGTCCTTGATGTATTTAGTCTGACTTATGAAGATGCCATCATCGAGCTGCCTGACTTGGAGTCCCAAGAAGAATTGCATCTCTCTCATGTGACTCATTTCAAATTTGCTCTTCATTAGATCTCCAAATCTCTTGCATAGCCGTGGATTTGTTGATCCGAAGATGATGTGGTCTACATAAACTTGGACGATCATCAAGTCTTTGTCTTGCCGTTTTATGAAGAGGGTCGTATCGATCGTCCCTGAAATCGCTCAGGATATCATACCAAGCACGTGGGCCTTATTTTATTCCGTAGAGAGCTTTGTCCAATCGATAGACGTGACCGAAGTGTTCTTGATTAACAAAACCTACTGGCTGAGCTACGTAGAGTTCCTCCTTTAACACGCCATCGAGGAAAGCGGTCTTAACATCCATTTGATAGACCTTGAAGTCTTTGTGAGCCGCATAAGCCAAGAAAAGGCGGATGTCTTTGACTCGGGCAACAGGAGCATATGTTTTGTCGTAGTACCTTCATGTTGATTGTATCCCTTCGCAATCATCCTTGCTTTGTTCCGAATCACTTCCCCATCTTCATTCTTTTTATTCGTAAATACCCATTTCGTTCCGATGATGGTTTTCCCATGCGAACGGGGTACTAAGTCCATACTTGAAGACGCTCGAATTGGTTGATCTCATCTTGCATAGCTATCACCCAATCCTGGTCTTTAAGCGCGTCTGCTACCTTAGTTGGCTCATTTTGGCTTAAGAAGCAGCTGAAGAGACTGTGTTGATGTCTTGTCCTTACTCCACTCGAAAAATCACCAATAATCTGATCAATCGGATGTGCTCGAGTCCACTTTCGCTCATGTGGCAGAGCTGAAGTAGATGCATCAGCCATTTGTGGACCGAGATTTCCAAGAATTTCAGGTTGTTCATTAGGTTGAGGTAAGTCTGATTCTTCACTTGGATTCACCGATTCTGGTGAGACTTCCTCATCGACTATGATAGGTTCTTTAGTGATCCGTGGTAATTCTGAGTCGGGTGAGGTGGGGACATTTGAAGAGCTTGGGACATCAGCCTCGTCGAGTGGGGATTCCACTACAGGTGTATCGTTAACAGTGCCTGGCCGATATACAGGCTCAAAGAGAGAGTCCAAGTCATCCAACGCAAGTCTCAGGGCTTCTTTTGACGTTGAGTCCTTATTCGTTGCCATCTCTTGTTGGTTTGCCAACACACCAGTGAATACGACTTCTGAACTATTGTATTAAGAAGCCGTCTGGTTAGGTGCGGGGAACTGAGGTTAGCTTTCTTTGATTGAATGGTTGGACTTGATGTATACTCGGCATGCCTTTGAAGTTGATGAATACCAGACGAATGTGGCTTCGAGTGCTTTAGGGTCGAACTTAGCACGTTGCTCTCTGTTGTTCGCCACACAGCACTTGCACCCGAAGACCTTGAAGAAATAAATATTGGGTAGTCGCTGGTTTATTATTTCGTACGGTGTCTTATCAAAGCGCTTGTGAACCACCGTCCTGTTCTTAGTGAAACAGGCGATATTTACGGCTTCCGCCCAGAGGAAGTGAGGGAGGCCATAATGAATCAGCATCATACATGCGGCTTCCACTAGCGTTCTATTCTTCCTTTCAACAACATCGTTCTGTTGAGGCATTTTTGCGGCTGAGAATTGCTGACTAATCCCATGTTTTTGATAAAAATCATTGAGGTACTTGTTCTTGAAAGCCATTGCCCGTTCTGATGACTTGAATGGTTTGTTGCAGCAAATTCTGTGTAGCGTTCACAAAATTAATTATCAAGTCCCATGTCTCATCCTTAGTTCGGAGGAACTTCGTCCGCGTGTAGCGAGCGTAGTCATCAACGATAACTAGCACGTACTTGTGCCCATTAATACTCTATGTCTGCATGGGTCCACAGAGGTCCATATGTAGTAATTCCAAAGGACAAGTAGTAGAGGCAACTAGTTGACGTGATGAGAAGCTCGCTTCATTTTTCCTAGTTGACACGCTGAACATTGATGCTCTTTTTGTAGAATAATGGTTGGTAGACCGTGAACCAACTTTTCGTGGATAGTCGTTGAAGAGCTTTGATGTTTAGATGAGACACACGTTGATTGCCATAATCAACGTTTAGATGATTATGGCACACGTTTAGATGAGACACATGTTGATGTTTAGATGAAACACACGTTGAGATGCGGGAGGAGATGAGAGCCGAGTTTAGGGACGAGATGTGGAGGAGATGAGGTTTGAGATGATGGCTATGTTCGCCCAAATGGTCCTTCCGGTGCCCAACAGGGAGCAAGACGAAGTGCCCCGCGGCAATGTTGGATTTGACCCTCCCAACCAGATACCGAGATCTCGCGGTTCAGAAGGCGAAGCCTTAGATCCAATTTTGTTGTCAAAAAATGTGACGGTATGCATTTATCCGTAATTATTGTTTAATGTGCAACGACTTAACGTCTTAGTAACATTAACAATTTATTATTTTAAATTGTATAGTATCCTAGGGGATGCTAGACATCGAAGGACGTTAGAGGTTGTCGGTCTTGGCACTGTCACTGAGGGACATTCCCAAATTCATGAACGATCGGTTACGGTAGATAACGTTGTTGTCTCCGTTGATACCGTCGTTCTCGGCGAGGTCCAACTGCCTGCACCAACTATGCATCTGATAACTCCTGGAGATGCACTAGGCAGCTACGTTTAGTGGCCAAGACAGTTAATACATTCGAATAATTCGGTAATAAAGTACTATTTATTGATTTTCGAATAATAATGTTTATTAACATATTCTACTTGTAGGCACGGAAAGGAAAGTCGCCAGCGAAGCGCCAAATGTGCCCATTCATCAAGATGACGACATCGCACGGCTCGATCAGAGGGTCGTGCATAGTTTGGGCATGCAGGGTCGCCAGTTGTTGGATTACCTTGCGTCACGCGGCGATCGACGAATGTAGGCTTCCCTCTCATTCTGTATGAAAGATGTCTACTTCAATCCAAGTAACGAAGACTACTTTTTTATATTTGACAACGAAGACTTCGTCGATCTGTTCAAGCTCGTGGGTGTGGATTCCTCAGTTATTCAACTTTTTAATGTATTATTTAATATTTCGTTGAAACAATAAGCCATTACAAGTTTTTTTTTTCACTTTTATACAGTTTATTAAGTAATCATATTCTCATGTATCTTAATAAGAAGTCTGAGAATTTCAAGTGTTGCGACCCGAGTCGTCTAGCGGCTATGGAATATGATGAGACATCAAATAGTGAAGTTGATTTCCTGGCTGCTATTATCAAAGATGCACATGTGGCCGGCAATTACTTGTTTGCGCCTTTTCGTGACAGGTAAGAAAGTTAGATATATATTTTCTTGATTTATAGCTTATGTCATAAATAATCATTTCGTTTCATTTGTTTTAGTGGCCATTAGATTCTATTGGTCATCGATTTCCCCTCGAACGCGGTATATGTGTTCGATTCGCTCGCACCGAACATCCGCGTAAGGAAGATAAGAGTTCGTCCTCGAATAGATGCATAAGTTTTTTATATACAATAAAGTTCATATATCAGTAACTCTATATTAGAACATTAATTTATTCTACTTACTTTCGAGTTTCAGGGCAATTCACACGGCGTCTGACCGGTGTAGTCCAAAACCGGAATAGGAAATCAATGTTTACTTGGAAGAGATGCAAGGCTTGCATTTGACTATGAATTTTCAAAGTTATTTGTGTTACATTATTACCATTATTCGATATTCAATCACATGAAAATCTTTCTAAATTAGTGCCCATGACAACCGAGCGGGAGTGAGTTATGTGGATTTTACGTCATGAGATACATGTACAATATTATCTGCAATCGTATTGGCAGAGATGATACTACCAACTTGCCAACGGTATTTAATTTTAAAACCATCAGCTTCTTTAAGTTTCAAGTTTAATACTGTCTCGGTCCCGGCAACTTTATCACATAAGTTGTTGGGCACGCAAATTAAGGTAGCATTATTATAATAATATAGTACAATGAAGAGGTAAAAAAGTATATATTTTAACACGTCTTTTAAGAATATTTAATATTATTATATTGATTATTTGTGAAAGTTTTTTGCTAAATAAGGAAAGGTGATAAAATTATTGGGACGCCCGAAATGAAAATGTGTGATAAAATTAGTGGAACGGATGGGGTATATGTTTATTAGTATGTTTTAACATTATCCTATTTGATAGATACTATAGCGCTCCCCTTACGGCATCGAAGAGCTCAATGAAGTACGTGAATTGTGGGGGGAGCATTTTATTTGCAATATTTGATGTAGGTTAGACGAATTTTACGTTATATGTTTTTGTTTATGTTACGAGGATCGATAATTATTTGTTGGACGTGATGTAACTGTTGATTTTATTTACGATTATTAGTAATTGGTTCATTGTTGATTTTGGAATTGATCATTGGGCACAAATAAAACAGAAAAAATATTAAAAAAATACAGGTATAGGCGACGGTTCCTAGCCAAGGAGCCATCGCCCATGAATTATTTTACAATATTAATATTACAGCATGGCCAACGGTTCCTAGCCAAGGACCCATCGCCCATGCACTATTTTACGATATTAATATTATAGCATGAGCGACGGTTTCTACCCATCGCCCATGCATTATCTTACGATATTAATATTATGGCATGGGCGACGGTTTCTACCTTAGCACGGTCGCCCAATCTTCCTTTTATATAATGGGCTACGAATACTTTCGAAGTAACCGTCGCCCATGGACAACGAAAAGGTAACCAACATAATATCTTGGGGGACGGGTTTTTGTAACAACCGTCGCCCATGAGTAATCTTCGGCGACGCGTGAACGTCCGTTGCCCAAAATTGTGCAGATGGGCGACGGGGCTCTGGGCGACGCATTAAAATCGTCTCCCATGATGGATAACAACCGTCGCCCATGAGCGTTTCTGCACTAGTGACTTCCTTGAATGGAAGATAAGGATAATGACTCATCTCTGCGCAAGACGATGAGATGATAGATGTGATAAATACAGGACCGCTCGTGTTCACAAAGGTAAACGTACGACATGCGGCGCATCCTAATGAGCCACAAGAAGTCCCAAAGGAAAGACACGAGTTAACCACAGTAGAAAGGAGTAAAGCAAATCTCAACAACATTGCCAAAGATGCCCTGTTTAAAACACTGGTCGTAGGTATTTTCAGGCAGGTTACGATGTGCTCCACTGCCAAGGAAGTATGGGCAAAACTTTGTCAAATCTGTGAAGGCAACGAACAAACACGAGAAAATAAGCTCGTTGTTGCCATCCAAAAATATGACACTATCAAGATGAGGCCAGGAGAATCCATGATCGATTTCAATTAACTATTCTGCTACATCATTAACAATCTCTCTGCACTTGGGAGACATGTGGATAACCGGGACATGGCATTAATGTCATGAGAGCACTTCCAAGAGAATGGGATGTTAAGACCATGGCCATGCGAGAGTCAAGAGATCTGAGTAAACTAATATTGCATGATCTCTTTGCAGACTTAAAAGCCTATGAGTTCGACCTTTAGACAAGACTGGAGGAAATACCGGACCAGTTAGTCAAGGCTTTGGCAGTACCAGGAACTCTTGCCACAAAAAATATGGAGTAAAAAAGTGAAGAGGCTATGGCTCTCTTCATTAAAAAATTCGGAAAGTTCATGAGAAGAACTCCGAATAAGGCATCAAGAAGTAAGTATGTTGATAATGATGAAGACTCTAACACGTGTTTTAATTGTGGCAGACAAAGGCATTGTGTTATAGATTGCCCTAAAAGAAAGACAGGAAGGGAAGAAACAGAGAAAAACAATAGGTCAACAAGTAAAAGAAAGTCCCGCGCGCTAGTAGCTGGAAAACGCACACACAAATGGGATGATACAGACTCAGAAGAATCGGGCTCTAAAGAAAAGCTGGGTGGCCATGAAAGCGAGGAAGAGTTGGACTGCCTCATGGCGGGAAAGTTGACTTATGCACCTGATCACTCGACTTCAGAATTCAGCTATGCGGAGGTCATGAATGCACTCCAAGACATAACTGATGAATACGGGAAACTCTATGAAAAACTATGAGAGACTGGAAAAGGAAAGAAACCGGTACAGAAAGATACCGGACCTCTAGTAAAAATTATTCAACTAGAAGAAGAAAATAACAGGCTAAAAGAAATCACCAGGCAAAAGGAGTCATAAAACAAGAAGCTTACAACATTAGTCCAGTCATGGACCAAATCATCGAAAGTATTAGACCGCCTCCAAGAAACAATGAAGGATAGGAATGATCATACCGGTCTGGGCTATGAATAACATTCAAATAAAGAAGAAGCATCGACGTCACACCTACCGACAGCTTCAAGTAAGGTAATAAGATTTGTCAGACCTACAAGCTTCACACTAAATCTAGTTCAATCTGAACTTCTCAAGGAGAACTGGACTTGGGTATAACATAAACAGTAACGATAATATTAAGTCTAGACCCTCGCCTTTTCAAAGAAAAATTATAACCCAACAACTAAGGGGAACCCTATTTATACAAACAATAATTCTAGGGAGTCAAGACATGATCTTCTATCTAAGAGATACCGACTCTATAAAGAGAGACCGGCGCCCCAAAGATACTTACTAAAAAAATACCGGTCAAATATTAATCAGAAAAACAAAAATAAAAGAACCAAAAATTTGACAGAACCGAATCAGGAAGATATATAAGGGTCATCCAAGTCTGGATATCAAGGTAAATCTCTGACCGTACCCAAATCAATGTGGGTACCAAAGAATATATCTGTTCTTTCAGGAATGATTTCAACCGGTCAAGCGAGTTTCAAGACCACAACTGCCTGACATCACACGGGCACAAAATGTCGAGCTACCATAAAAAATATGGAAAAGGTGCTGATGTGGTACCAAATTAAACTGAAAAGCCGGCAAAAGGAGTCATAAAACAAGAAGCTTACAACATTAGTCCAGTCATGGACCAAATCATCGAAAGTATTAGACCGCCTCCAAGAAACAATGAAGGATAGGAATGATCATACCGGTCTGGGCTATGAATAACATTCAAATAAAGAAGAAGCATCGACGTCACACCTACCGACAGCTTCAAGTAAGGTAATAAGATTTGTCAGACCTACAAGCTTCACACCAAATCTAATTCAATCTGAACTTACTCAAGGAGAACTGGACTTGGGTATAACATAAACAGTAACGATAATATTAACTCTAGACCCTCGCCTTTTCAAAGAAAAATTATAACCCAACAACTAAGGGGAACCCTATTTATACAAACAATAATTCTAGGGAGTCAAGACATGATCTTCTATCTAAGAGATACCGACTCTATAAAGAGAGACCGGCGCCCCAAAGATACTTACTAAAAAAATACCGGTCAAATATTAATCAGAAAAACAAAAATAAAAGAACCAAAAATTTGACAGAACCGAATCAGGAAGATATATAAGGGTCATCCAAGTCTGGATATCAAGGTAAATCTCTGACCGTACCCAAATCAATGTGGGTACCAAAGAATATATCTGTTCTTTCAGGAATGATTTCAACCGGTCAAGCGAGTTTCAAGACCACAACTGCCTGACATCACACGGGCACAAAATGTCGAGCTACCATAAAAAATATGGAAAAGGTGCTGATGTGGTACCAAATTAAACTGAAAAGCCGGCAAATGGTTGACACCTTCACCAAGCCACTTCCCGAAGCTAAGTTCATCTTCTTTCAAAATGCTTTCGGACTATTATATTTATCTTAAAAAGTCCTAGCATGAAGTCAGGGGGAACAACTTTATATCAAATTAATTTATATGACGAAGTTAACTAGACATTACAAAAATGTTGCATCTTCATGATTTTAGTCCACGTCACCTTCAAAGTCGGTCAACTCTTCACAATACCGGTCTATACACTCATCCCAGTGGTTTAAGCTAAAACCAACATTAGTCACTATACACTGAGAAACCTAAACATATATTCCTATTGTTTTGTAGTAGAGTTTTCAGAGTTAGATACCGGATTCCTTCTGAAACTGGACTTCTTTTCAGAACAATATCTACATATATTTCCCATACCGGCCGGTCAAGACCAATTCTGTTTTTATTTAATGCACTTCATCAATGCATATGCTGCATGTTTTTCTTAACATGTATTTAGGTACAACTGGCGTCAGGCCTGCAAGTCTGTCCAAAGATAATGAGTACAAAACATGGTACCGCATTAAATGCTTTGACACGGCATGTGACATAAAGCACTGAGGCACTTAATGATAAAGGTAAATCCCAATAAGCCTATCTTGAAGCCCGCCAAGACTTAGAAGAATTTGAAAGGATTCAAGGCATCATCTTCTTCCTCAAAAACTCACAAGCTCACGAATCTTCTGAAAAAGCCCTAAAATCCCCAAACTCCAGTCAAATCCTCTAAAAATCTTTTCACTGGCACCACACAAGGCAGAGATGACCCGATCCATCCTTCAGATCAATTTCACCGATGCCATGACCGATGAATCCTCCGACTACTTTCCCGTTCTTCAGGCCCTAAAGCAATCAGGACTTCAGAAATTTTTCTGGAATGCTCTTACGAGATATACCCAGAATTGCTCCGAGAATTCTATGAGTCTGCAATTACTCATGGCAACAACCTCCGGTGTGTCATCAGAGGTGAAGATATTGAGATTGAGCCCAACTGGTTTGCCGAAGCTTTCGAGTTGCCACAACAAGGTGAATCTAACTTCTCCTTCTATCAACAAGAACCCGAAGGAGAACATGAAGACTGTGATGTCCGTCTCTGGAGCACCCCTCAAGGACGCTGAGAAGAGGATTGCTCTTAGACCAGCATACCGACTGCTTCACGATGTTCTAGCTAAGGCGGTGCTGGGCAAAGCCGGGTCATTTGACATGCTGACCACGGAGAAAGTTCAAGCAATGGTGGCAGTACTCACGAACCAGAGATAAACTGGGCAGAAATAATCTTCAGGACCCTGACAGCCATGGTGCCTAACAGAAATATGTAGTTCAAGAATTATGCCCCACAACTATCTTTCGTGTCCCATAAAGTCCATGAACTGGGACATGTACAGAAACTAACGCCGGGTCAGTTGGTCACAGCCACATCTATAACCCAGCTTACCTTGACCACCTCTCCAAAGGTCCCGGGAAAAAGGAAGGCTTCAAAGCAACCAGCAACAGACAAGCAAGAAAGTAGACGTTGAAAAACCCCAGAAGCCCAAACCGGCCAAGAAGAAACTAGTTCTGCCTTCATCAAGCACAAAATCAGATTTGCCAATCTGTCAAGTGGTGGCAAATAAGAAAAGATCTAAGCCATCCACTAAGAAGAACCATGTTGCAGTCTCTGATCAGCTTACAGTTGCAATCGATGCAACTGAGGCTAAAGTCACCGTCACGTTCATCAGACCAGTGATTGTTCAGACTGAAGTACCACTTTTCGATGAAGTTCTGGTCTCATCTGACCGGACCAAGGACAGAAGCTGCTACTAAGGGCAAAAGCAGCGTGGTGATAAGGGAGCCAGAGGCTGTCCAGGTCAGTGCCCTCTAATAAAGGCAAAGTGAAAGCTCCAATGATCTCCTCTCCCGAAAGTGTTGTAGACACCGCATGGGATCTAATCAGTGCTGAGATAGATGAGACGATAGCCCATCCAATAGAGAACTTTGACGAGTGGGTTATCGTTCGGTACACGCCTATAGTCAGAAACTTACAAGAGACCGGATGGCTAAGGCAGAGAAAACTGAAGGGCGGTTAAAAAGATCTCTCGGCATCAAGTCCATCAAGGAGTTTTTCCAGTCGCGCGTAATGTACATTCTCCTTCTCAGGCCGAACGAACTACAAAGATACATCAATGAGAGACAGAAACACTTCCAGCCAAAGTCTCGCACCAATTCAAGACCTGGAAGCAATCATGCGACTGGACCATGAAAAAGTGAGCCTGGAACATCGGTTTTCTGCTGCAAGGAATGAAATTCTTCACACGAGTCCGGTTACGACATCTGCACAGCCAATAAGTTCAATATCGGTCCCTGTAGCCAGCAGCAACGACAGCCAGAAGCAGAGATTCCTAACTCAGCTCCAAAAGCCTCAGCAATTGACGCTCCCAAGAGTCCAACACTCAGTGAAGTGTCTGCTGCACTTGCCATAGTGCCATTTGTGACGGGAGCAAGAGACCGGTGGGAAAATTCTGGTCTCTGCCAATGAACCTGGAAAAGATCTATACTAGTAGAGGCAACATCAAACATGGAGATAGTCTCAGTAGAAGTTCAACTGACCGAAGATGAAATACCGGCTGAGACTCATGAAGCTGAGACCCACAACGAAGTCCCAATCACAGAGACTTCGTTGCAGGAGCAAACACAACCGCTGCTCCTAACTTTTGAAGAAGCTGGAATCATAGTGGAAGTCGAGGAACCACAAGCCCTCGAAGTGGAGCAGCCAAGACAAGAGGAGGATTCCACTGATTTGGTGCAGTCCTCATTTCCGGTTGACACTCACGAACAACAACAGGAGATTGCAACGGTCACTACCTCTACCTCCAGACCAGCTCAGGATTAACAACAATCGGCGCCACCGCCATCAACTTCGAATGTGCCAGCCTTTACAGTTGAACCAAAAATCTCCAACTCCACAGAGATAATCGCCAATGTCAAGGAGGTATCATTGGTAAAAGCAATGCACCGCCAAATGATGCTTCTCGAGAAGACAGTTGGTGTCAACAAGGAGAAGGCCAACGAGCAGTTCACCACCTTAAAGGAAGGTCTTAACAGCCTTCGCACTGACATCAGAGGCAGTGAGGGTGCTATTAAGGGGGAACTTGCTGCTGTCAAGACCCAATTGGAAGAACTGATTAAACTGATGGCTAATCAGGTGAAAACCGCGGCGGTAATTGACAAAAAGGGGGAAATTAGCAGGCCAAGCAGCAGTACTGGTGGAAGTGCTGGTGGGGGAAGCGGGAGTCAGGAGACTCAAAGGCCAAGTGGCAGCACTGGTAGGGGAGTTGGTAGAGGCCAAATTGGACGAGCTACAAGTCAACCACCCATCTTCGTATCTCCATCTCAATCTCCTGATCTACCTGTGTACAGTATCAGCGTACAAGACTCCAAGAGATTAAGGGCTGAACAAATCGTAATATCGGAAGAAAAGTTAGTCTATCCTAGAACAACACTGGTGGATGAAGCTGGACCGCATGAGATATTGTACAAACCTGCAATACTAAGACACATAGCCTGCAACCTCACTGATGAACAGACAGTTGATTATTCAGAATGGTGGATCTCAAGCAAACAACCTACGAAGAACACAAGAAGATGAAGGAGATTAAAGAACTAGCTGAATCTAAGGACTAGATACGTTAGATTGGGTGTATTAGACCGGTTGAATTGTATTAAATCCTTTTTGATATAATTAACGATTATTCTGCTTATCTACAGTTTTGTCAATTACCAAAAAGGGGGAGAATTACTAGAAATTGTGAATTAAATTAATTCAGATTAATAGTTTTGGTGATTGAACTTAACTAAGATTACCAGACAAAGATAGGACGAACCGAAAACACACAGCAGTACAACAGCACAAACAAGAAATCGGGTCAAGACCGTGTATCAGAACTTAATAAGAGACCGGAATACTAGTACCGGATGTGCCACGTTGACAAAGATTCAAATACCATTGTAATGGAATAAGTTGAAGACTTCTGACAAATAATTAATAAAAGACTGACAAGAAAGAACCAAGTCGAAGTCAAGCTAAAGAAGGAATAAAGCAAAAGGCACAGAACTACTACTGCAAAGATCGGACAGACCCATTTTGGGTAAAGTCAACTAATGAACTGACCGGTGCACGGAACCATTTCACAGCGGCTACAATTCAAACATCAATTATAAATGAGAAGGAAGACAAGCTAAAGATCGTTAGTGTTTTTGGCCATCAACTGTAATAAAACAAAAGGAGCACGCTCAAAGCTTATCAAGCACAAGTAGAGTGTGTTGGTGTTGTCCTTACTAGGGCTGAGCAAAAATAATCGAAAACCGGATTCCGATCCGGTATCCGATTTTCACACCCGAATAAGTGGATATCCTATTTTAAAAACCGGATCGGATATCCGATCCAATTTTTTTTTTCTTTTGGTAAAGAATTATTTTCATTACCATAGGAACATGTGTCCAAACATAAAAAACATACAACGGCTAAACTAGGACATCAACAGCCCGTGAATATATTCCTCAGCCCGTCGAGATAGTTTCTTGAACCGCATCCCACGTAACTGCATCTTGAACTCATTCTTTATGGTTTTGAACAGAGCCGATATATCCAATTCACCTGTATTGTGCAATCTAGCATTCCGCTCCTTCCATAAACCATACGCAAATGCAGCCAATGCAGCAACCTGAATTTTGCGGTAGGACTTTTCTTCTTCCCAAATTGAACTAGTATGCGCTCCCATCTATCGTAGTTATCCAGATATTCAATCTGCAGCCACCTGCTAACCTCTACATTTACCAGTTGGCTGTATGAGCACGAACACAGTAGGTATGCAATGTTTTCATCATCCCCCAAGCACAGCAAGCATCGTGTATCAGGGACACTGCTCCCCCATTTAAGCAGTCGATCCCTAGTGAGCAACCTCTTGTGCATAATGAGCCATAGCATAAACGCATGCTTCGGCCGGTTCCATCGATTCCATATAGCCACTGCTGGACCAAACTTTGCCCTGTCCCCCTTGAGCCAATTGTATCCTGATATAACAGTATAATTTCCATCTGCGGCAGATATCCACTTCCCCATATTATAACCATCACAGAACATATCTCTTACTTTTATTAACTGCTTCCGTTGCCAACTACAGTCTCTACTGCTGTTATATCCCACGAATTCCTGCCCTATTAGGTATATACTATGAAGCCATTTGATCCATAAGTTATCCTTTTTCCTAGTGATATCCCATATCTGCCTCCCCACGCTTGCATAGTTCCATGTGCCACAATCTTTGATATTTAGGCCACCGTACTGTTTTTTCAGACACACAGTGTCCCAAGCTACCAAAGCTAAGACCTTCCCTCCTATTTAAAAATAAATCGGATCGGATACGGATAGTGGTTTGTCTAAATTCGGATATCCGGTATCCGGTTTTATATTTAAAAAACTAATAAAAAATAAAAAAATAGTCCAAAAAGAAAATGAAAAAGAAAAAAAATTCTCAATATAGAATATTTAAATTTATACTACTTTATTATTGCAAAAAACTTTGTTAGAAAGTATATCGTTTAAAAAATTAATGTGAATTTGTGATACTGTGTTTGTTATTGATTATGTAATTTGAATCATAAAGTCACATATTATGTGAAATACTATGCATAGAAATTCTTATATGAAAAAATATAATATTTTTTTTTTGTTTTGATAAGAAATAAAGAATGATTTTCAACATAAAATAATAAAAAATATAAGAACAATACATTTAAAAACCAGATGCGGATATCCGATTTTCGGATATCCGATTAAAACCGGACCGGATACGGATATCATTTTTTGATATTCGAAAATTGGATATCCGGTTTTACTCACCCCTAGTTCTTACTGCATTTTGACCGGGTCGGTTAGTGACTGAGTTAGGACTATAAAAAGTTATTGAAAGCAGACGGACTGTTTAAAAACTGTTTAAGTGGTGTCTACGAGTTTAGGTAGCTGAGTATAGCTGTGTGGGTTGTACTCTGTAGTCTAGCTAAGGAGGTTGTGCAACAGGGGTTGTAAAACCAAGTCTTCTAATGGTGCCTTCCATGCGGGGAAGAAGGGGAGACGTAGGAGATTTTTGCTCCGAATTCCAAAACAAACTCGTGGCCGTTTGCAAACACGTACACACACAAGTCACATCTTCCATCCGATCTTGGTTCAAAACTGACCGATCTGCTTCCGCTTAAGTTACATACACAAATATCAAGCACCGGTATCTAACCTTAACCGGTTAAGAACCCAGTGTTTATTCACCCCCTCCCCTCTATACACACAACCGATCCCAACAAAACCTGCGCAAATCATGACGAATGGCTTTTTGTTGGAACTTTTGTGATAATTTATCTAATTTTTTGCAGCGTAGTTCGGTATAGTGAATATGGAAAAACAAAACAAAAGTCAGAACAGTAAGCTGAGATCCTTAAAATTCCAGTGTTTAATATATAAAAGAATCAAAATAAGAGAGATCCTTATGAGACCAGTAATAAATTAATACAGATCACGACATAAGATAATATTACTTAACTAGGCGATATTCTTCGCCGGCAGCGCTCACTCGTCTTCATGTAAAAAATTCATTAAACACGCCTACCTCCTACTATATCTTCACCGCCAAAATAATCGTACATCATAAATTGTGTTGAATAAAACAATGTGAATTGCTGTCATGTTGAATCCAGCTTGTGTCTATATATAACACCTTATGTGAGCACCTTATATGGGCACCTCCTGATTTGGCACCGATTCGTGCCAAATCAGCATGTCACTTCAACATTAATTGTGATGTGGCATTAATCAACACATTTTAGGTGTTATAGATCGACACATATGATGCTGATGTGGCATGTTTACGTGGTATATATGAAGGCCACACAACAAGTGCCGCATAAGACGTAAACATGCGACATCGACATCATATGTGTTGATCTATGACACCTAAAATGTGTTGATTAATGCCGAATCACAATTGATGTTGAAGTGGCATGCTGATTTGGCACGAATCGTGCCAAATCAGGAGGTGCACATAAAAGGTGCTCACATAAGGTGAGCACCATATCATTCCTATGTATATATATTTATGTACTATAGTACTTTTTTGCATCTACGTGTAGCTTCGAATACATTTATATTTAGGTTATTCTTAATCTTGAGGTTTATAACTTTTAGTGTCTCTAATAGATGAAACAATGTAACAGATTTAAGTATCATAAGTAAAAAAATGTAAAGGCGATATGAAAGTTATTAAATTAATTAAATGAAGAAAGAGGGATCAAATTGTAAAGAAATGACAGACCAAAGGTGGCAATTTATAGCCACCCCACACCCTTTTATATAATAGAATAGATATATGTCACTCGATCCCGTAACCACCATTTGCCAAGCAAAGTCTAAACAACAAACAAATCAGATCAAATTAACGGCCAGGGAAAGATGAATAAGGCGATTCAGCTCTACGTCGCCGCTATAGTGCTTGTGTGCTTTATTATAGCAGTCGAAGGCGGTCCAACTCCAAACACAACCATCGACAGTTCTTATTGCGCCTCTGATAGATATTCGCAAGGTAGCCTTTATGATGCGGAAGTTCAATACGATCTCGATGAACTTGCCTACATGACTATTGACTTTCCAAAGCCTGCAATATGCCTGCCTGGCTCATACGTTTTAGGTTATGCATACCGCCAGCCAACACTTGCTAAAATCCTCAACGGATGCATCGTTTGCCTGTACAGCGCTGCAGTTTTTCTTGAGGGAATTGGTCGAGCTTAGGTTTCTGCAGCTAACTTGGGAGATTGTGGCATGGCCTATAGTCCGGTCTGACGGGTGTGAAGTTATTACACGACTGATATATAACACCAATGTTGAAAAATTCGCTAGGCGCTAGTTGGACGCTCAATGAAGTCTAGAACCTAGACAGCGTAGGCAGAGCTTAGGAGGTTCCTAAGCGAAAATTAGACGATAACATGTTTTCCAATATTTTGTTTTTTCATGTATCGATTATGATAAATATTGTCAATCATTTCTGTTGAGATTCTGGCACTCCTAGGTTTGCCTTTTAGAGTTCTTTCACGGGCGTGTGAAGATCAAGCCGAAAGATTCAATTTTAACGCGTTCAAACGCTCGAAAAACAAGATGACAAAACAAGGACAAACACAGCTTTTAACGTGGTTCGACTGGATATTGAGTCTACAACCACAGATCAACCTCTCGATTTTATTCCGAACTAATCTCAGAGATAACAAGTTTGGCACTTACTCTCTAATTTCACAGTACAAAGATTGAGCTAATTCACCATTTATATAGACGAAATTAATCTAGAAGGTTCCTACTTCGTCACCAAAACGGTTGGAACTGCTCTTAATAAAAACAGTCGCGCTCCACAGCCTCGGCCCTGACTAGCATGGCCCTGGTGATATCTGGAATTGAGAGTCTTGCATTCTGGATCTCTCCCAAGACCTCCTTCATAATGTCCCACGGCTGTGGGTCCACAATGAATTCGATCAAATCGGAAACACGCGCTCTACCTCAAAACTAGCGTCACCCACGGCCATGGGCCCTCTTGCTCATGGCCGTGGGATCATCTCCGGAGCCCGGTTTGGCTCCGATTGATCCCCAACGTATTCCCAAACGATCCTAGCACCCAAAAACCGAGTTTGAGTGACTAATTCCCAACAAACTCTACCTTGATCCAAGCAGTTCTTTTCTCGACAAAGGCCAACGATTGCTCAACGCCCCCAAGTCAATGGCCCTCGAACTCCACCACGAACCTTCGATTCCTAGGTCAACCTTTGCCCATGCTGCCCTCATTGCAGGGACTTCGAACACTTCATCAACAAAAGTAATAAAACAAGAAGGGTCAGGCAAATGCATACCTTCTTCACAACCAAAAATCACCCAGTTTGGCTTACCGAAATACCAGCTTCGTGGCGCTTCACCTCGATCCACTTACAGCTGTCGAATGGCTTCTTTAGAGACCCCTCTGCTGACCCGTGGGTCTGAGCAGTGGCAGATCTATATGGTGGCCCGGTTGGGCGAAATTTTCGAAATTTTAGTACTATGTATATGGATATAGTTTTACTGTGAAATGGGACGTTTCTATCGATTCCATGCGGTCACATTATTCCATTCTAACCTTCTTTTCTTGTTTACTTTTCTATTTCTTATTTGTATTCAACAATTCTAATATTGTTATTAACGACTTTAACAATTTTTACTTCAACTAATTAATCAATGAAAACCTATTAACGAATACATGTCTGATTTTCCATGTTATATATTCCACTTACTAAGATTTCTTTAGATCTAATTCGATCTTTTTATATTCTTTTCATTATCTTTTGTCCTCTATTATATCATATTATCATTAGATAACGTTATAATATCATACAAATAAGAAGCTAGTGATGATCTCATATCACTAATATCATGAGCCGTTGTCATCGTTCGAGATCCGTCAATTTATTATTGATGTGTTTTTATATTTGTATCTTTTTGTGTTAGATTATATTAAATGTGAATTTTATTATGGACCTAGATTTAATAATTTTCAACAAAATGGTATGTTCCTAAATTTTCTTCATAGGAACTTGTTTTCGTAGGAAACGTCAAATAAAAATATATTTCGGCCTTGAAGTCATTACCAATTTTACACTACCCATCCCGCCCCATAAAAAAGCTCCTAGATCCGCCCCTGGGTCTAAGCTCTTCACTGCTATCCAAGCCTTTCCACCTCAAGCTATCATCGCTATCGCTTGGGAAAATCTCAGAATTTGCTCGAGTTCTCTTGAGTCGTCCTCCACCTCAAGACAACGGTTTCCTTCTTCATGCTTTAGCTTGTGAAGCCCTTTATGTGCCTTGAAGTTCCCAGCCTGCTCTTCTTCAAAACATGCCCTTCAAGCACGTAAATTTCATTCTTCTTGAACCCTCGCCTGACCTCTCCCCACCCTTCAAGTACCTTGATGTGCTTTGCCCCAATCTTGGTTGTGTACCCTTGATCATCTAGCACGCCAACTGAGATCAAGTTCCTCTTCAACACCGGGACATTCTCACATCTTCAAGGTCTCGTATACCTCCTCCATCAAGCTTCAAGCGCACCTTCCATATGCTATCGTTGCCCAAGACCACCGTATCTCCTTCGATCTTCTTGAAATCTTTGAATCCAAGATTTGTTGCTCGTGATGTGAAATGTACACCCCGTGTCCAAGACCCATTTCTTAGCATCTTCCTGCCCATATGCCATGAGAACTTCTGTCGATTCTTAGCCTTCATCTTCAACAAAACAGCCTCACAATTAACGTTTGGGTTTCTAGATGGGTACCTTGTAAATTTTGGACAGTTCATTTGAATGTGGCCTTCTTCGTGGCAATGGTAGCACCTCACGGGACTCCTAGCTTCTCCTCTTCCTCTCTTTGAGTTCTTGCCTTTCCATTTTGCAAGATTCTCTCGAATGTGTAATAACACCGCCGATGGAGCTACACGAACCTCAGCCTTCGTGGTGGGCTGCCTAGATGAGATCGCCGAGAGCACGTCTTCCAATTTCGAGGCGTCTCGTCGATAGAGTATCGTCTGCTTGAAGTGATCGTGGCTCTTTGGTAGAGCACAAAGCAAAAGAAGTGCTTCAACTTCCGAAATTGATCAAGTTACACTTCGATTGATCGTTCTTCCACAATTTTGAAGGAGTACAGCGCTTGCTTCAGGTATAGCCTTCTTGCTAGGGTCTTCGTCATGTAGAGATCTTCGAGTTTTTTTTCCATAATTCTTCAGGTTTCGTCAACTCCGAAACCTTCCTTAGGACTTGATCGGAAAGGCTCAAGATTAGAGCGCTATGAGCCTTCGATCAAATCTTCGCCTTTGCGTCGCTGTCAAAGTCTTTGGGAGCATGTCCTTCTCCTCCTTCAAGGCTTCCTTTAGCCCTTGTTGAATCAAGATCGCCTTCATGTTGAGCTTCCATAGCCCAAAATTGTTTTCCCCTGTGAATTTCTCCATTTCAAACCTATTCTGCACCATCTGAAATTCGCACCTCGTTCCAACGCCTCACCGCACCAATTGTTGAGATTCTAGCACGTTCGTCTTTTAGAGTTCTTTCACTGGTACGTGAAGTCAAGCCGAAAGACTCGATCTTGACGCGTTAAAACGCTCGAAAAATGAGATGACAAAACCATGACAAGCACAGGTTTTAACGTGGTTCTACTCGATATTGAGTCTATATCCACGAATCAAACCTCTCGATTTTATTCCAAACTTATCTCAGAGAATACAAGTTTGCCAATTACACTCTAATTTCTCAATACAAAGATTGAGCTAATTTGCCATTTATATAGACGAAATTAATTCTAGAAGGTTCATACTTTGTCACCGAAACGGTTGGAACTGCTCTTAATATAACAGTCGTGCTCAACTGCCTCGGCCCCGACGGCCACGGCTAAGTGATATTGGGAATCAAGATTCATGCACTCTAAACCTCTCCCGCGGCCTCGGATCGAAAACGCGCGCTCTGCTTCGAAACTGGCATCACCCACGGCCACAGGCGACACCTCCACGGCCGTGGAGGTGTCGGGATCTTGCAGTTGCTCTTCACTGCCAATGGGCCCACGGCTGTGGCTCATGTCCCGAGCCCGTTTTTCACCCGTTTTCGCTCCGATCGATCCCCAACTTGTTCCCAATGATGCACCCAAAAACCGAGTTTCGGGTCACTAATTCCCAACGGTTTCCTAAAAGCATTGTTGTAACATTGGCCTAGGCAGCCACCTAGACGCTCATCGAACACCCACCGTGGCGAATACCCTGAGCTGATTAATTCGCCTGGTGACTAATTTAGGCTAATTGTGATGCGTAATGATGCTCACATGCATTTAAGTCGAAGAAGGAGGTGTGTTATGATGGTTTAAATCGACTAAAAGAAGATCATGTGCTCATACGTGTTAAATTCAGTTCAAACTGACGATTAACTGGGGGACAAAAACGACCCCAAAATCGATAACATTTCTCGAAGGGACCAGAACGCACATACCCTATTTGGGGAAAAAAGTTATCGTTCGCCCTCATTGTGCTTCCGTTGCATACAAGATATTTATCCTATGGAATGGATGAGCACATTCAGATGATGGATCATATTCATTTTTTTGTCCGCATAAAATGTATATGTATACAAGATTACACGTGCATTTGGTGGTTTCTAGTTAGTTACATTTGATTTTTCCATGTCTTAATTCCCAATTGCAGACGAGGACGGGATATTATTCTTTTCTTAGGCCGACTTCTTAACTAACAGCACTTCGTCTTCGGATGAAATCATCTGTCCCACTTTTTGTATCCCACTTCCTGTCTCATTTAATCACAACCATTTAATCCAGATTTTCTCTCCATGTTTAAATTATAATTCCACAATTCACCAAATCACAAAATCACTATTATTTTATGTGATATATACGATAAAACATATAAACGTCACCAATTTATTCGGTATTTATGATGTTAAAAACGATATCCATATATTATATTTTTCTGTATGATCATTAATTGTTAATTTTAATATTTTGGGACATAGAGCGGGATACCAAAAGTGGGACAGACGATTTTATCTGCTTCGTCTTGCTCTTGTGTAATATGCAAAACTTCACCGTCTTCAATGTTATCTTTATTAGCCGGTTTTTCTCGTTAGATTTATGAATAAAGTATAATCTGTTTTCGTGTGGCTTAATACAAGATAAGATAATATCACAATTAATTATAAGATAAAAATCCCATGATTTTAGGGAGTGATTTGATCTTTATAGTAATGTAAGAATATTCTACACAATCATCAAATCTTATCCAATATTAATGAGTCTTATTAGCCCCCAGCAAGCTCATGGGGGAAAGAACCGTGAGCTTGTCTCGTTATCTTCGAAATGCAGCAACTGATAAAGCTTTCGTCAAGATATCAGCAATTTGGCCAGAAGCAGGAATGTGGCAAATCTGCAAGAATTTACTCGCGACGAGGTCTCGAACAAAGTGAATATCAATCTCAGTATGCTTCGTCCGAGCATGAGAGATTGGATCAGCTGCTAAATATGTCGCGCCAAGATTCATAGAGTGGGTGAGATGTCAGAGTAACCAAGTTCACCAAGTAATGACTTTATCCAACATAATTCCGCTGCAACAAGTGCTATACTTCGGTATTCAGCCTCAGTACTAGATCGAGCAACAGTGTGTTGTTTCTTTGCACTCCAAGAGATGAGGTTGGACCCGAAGAATATACAATAATTAGACGTGGACCGACGGTCATCAGGACAACCAGCCCAATCAGCATCATAAAAGGCGGTTAAGTGAAGAGTGGTATCGTGAGTTAGGTGAAGGCCATGAGATGGGGTTGAACGAAGATATCGTAGAATCCGTTTTACGGCAGACCAGTGCACGTCAGTTGGGCAATGCAAAAATTGAGAAACTTTATTGACAGCAAAATGTATGTCAGGTCTGGTAAGACAAAGGTATTGAAGAGCACCGACAGTGCTTCGATATTCAGTGGGGTCTGTAAGTGGTGTCCCATGGTTTTGGAAAGGGGTAATGTCAGAGTCATAGGTGTATCTACAGGTTTAGAGGTTTCAAATCGGGTTCTGGTGAGTAGATGTTTTGTATATTTTGTTTGAGTAAGAAAGATCCCATCGGCTGTTGGTGTTGCCTCAATACCAAGAAAGTAATGGAGAGGGCCAAGGTCTTTAATTGAAAAGGTGTGGTTGAGATCATTTATGAGAGACGTAATAAATGTCGATGAAGAACCCGTAACCAAGATATCATCCACATAAACTAAAAGAAATGGGATGGTGTAGAATGTATGAAAAGAGAAGTATCGGATTTGGAAGGTGTAAATTGAAGTTCTTGAAGTCGGTGACTAAGACGTCGAAACCAAGCACAAGGTGCTTGTTTAAGACCATAAAGGGCTTTGTTCAAACGACAAACATAGTAAAGGTGGTGGGGATCGACAAAATCAGGAGGTCGAAGCATGTAGACAGGTTCTTGAAGATTCCCGTGAAGAAAAGCGTTGTTGACATCTAATTGTCGTATAGGCCATTTTTTTTAAAGGGCGAGAGTGAGGATAATGCGAATGGTGGTAGGTTTGACAACACGACTAAAAGTATCTTTGTAATCGATACCTGGTGATTGATGATAACCTTTTGCCACGAGACGAGCTTTATAACGGTCAAGAGTTCCATAAGATTTAAGCTTAGTGCGAAAAACCCATTTACAACCAATAATGTTTGTACCTGAAGGAGGCGAAAGTGTCCATGTCTTGTTGCGATGAAGCGCAGTGAACTCGTCCAGCATAGCTTGGCGCCAATGAGGAAATTTATTTCTTGGGTAAATGAAATAGGGTCGGGCAAAAATTTTGTAGTGGTATGGTAGGTAACAACATCAGAGAAGTGACGAGAAGACGGGTGTTATCCTTTGTTCTAGTGACCATAGGATGATGAGACGATGTTGTATTAATGGGAGTAATAGTATCGATGATGGGTGGAGGGGGAGGTGATTGTGGTTGTTGAGGTGCAGGTGGAGGTGGAGGTGGGGGCGGAAATGGAGGGGTAGGCTGTATAGATGGTGAGTGGTTGATAGGTATGGGCAAAGTAATTTTTGTAGAGGACGAGGCTGTGATATGACTAATTTAGTAGTGGCATAAGGAAAGTTATTTTCAAGAAAGCAGACATGTCGAGATATATAGACTTTGTTAGTGGTCGGGTCAAGACAACGATATCCCTTATGATGAGGAGAGTAACCAAAAAATACACAAGAATGGACTTCGGAGAAAGTTTGTCGGGGCGAGTGTTCCCAAGGAACGGACAACATGCACATCCAAACACTCTAAGGTGAGAAAGATTTGGTTTAGTGTGAAATAAGAGTTCACGAGGAGATTTGTTTTGGAGAACATGTGTTGGCAACATGTTTATGAGGTAAACGGCTGTGGAAAATGCCTCAAACCAGAAAAATTTTGGAAGGGACGCATGAAGACTTAGTGTAAGACCAGTTCTGTGATGTGACGAATTTTCGCTCAGCAATGCCATTTTGTTGAGGTGTGTGAGGACATGAAATGCGATAAGTGATGCCATGAGTATGAAGAAAATGTGCAAAAGGTCCTTGGACGAGTTCACGTGCGCCATCGCATTGGAAAGAATTTATGGTGGTGGAAAAAAAGATTTTCAACAGTTGCTTTAAAAATGTGAAATTGATAATTGCTTGAGATTTTTGAACAAGAGGAAATATCCATGTGAAACGACTAAAATCGTCTATAAAAATGATAAAATAACGACACCCAGAATAAGATAAAGTAGGGGATGGACCCCAAATATCACAATGTACTAATTGAAGCGGAAAAGTAGATAATCGAGAAGATGGTAAAAAGGGAAGTTTAATGCTTTTTCCTTGAAACGTGAAGTGCAAGAATTATTTTTGAAGGCTATGTAACATGAGATAACTTAGCAAGTGTACCAAGACATGGGTGACCTAGACGTTGATGCCAAATATCAGAAGGAACTGATGAAGCCGTGTAAGCAATGGGATTCCGGAAATTGGTGGGAATCTTCAAGGGGTAAAGATCATTGTGGATGTTGCCCGCGAGGAGCGGTATCTCGGTCTGAAAGTCCTTGACAACATAACCATAGGGGTTAAATTCCACACGACACCAATTTCTCTCACAAACTTAGAAACGGATAAAAGGTTAGCTTTAAGATGAGGGACAACAAAAACACTATTTAAATAAAGTGGTCTATGAAATGAGGGTACTGATAATTTGCCAATTGAAGTGATGGGTAGAGTATTACCATTACCGACACCAATGGCTTTAGAACCAGTATACGGAGCCACGGATTCTACGATCTGCTCATGAGGTGTCATATGAGATGTAGCACCACTATCTGGAAGCCATTCAAAGACATCACTTGAACTAAAGGTAGGCACGTTATGGGTGGAATCAAGGTTCATGGCAGAAAAGGCAGTGTGGAGATTTTGGGAATTATTTGAGGATTGTTGGCTACTGTTACGAGATTCAGAATAGCGAAAAAAACACTTGGCCGCGGTGTGCCCAAATTTGTAACAGATTTGACACTGTGGTGCGTTTGGATTGTAAGTGGGTCGAAAGTTGCGAGGCTGATTAGATGGATTGGTGCCATGTTGATACTATTGGGTTGACCCTTTGCCTGCGATCCGGAAGAAGAAAAAGTATTATGGGGTTTAGTATATGAAAAACCTCTACCTCGATTTCGATTGGAAGCTCCCCGCGGCTCCAAGATCCATGTGATTGTGAGTTACTGTGATTTCCAAATGATGAGGCTGCCAATGCGATTTCTGATGCCGGTGGTGTAGAGGCATGCAGACGATGTTCATGAGTAAGAAGACGTGCTCTGAGTTCTTTGAAGGACTGAAGTGGTTGTGAATTTTCATTAGCTGTAACAAATGGACCATAATCCGCTGGGAGGCCATTCAAAGTGACATTGATGAGATCCTTATTTTGAATAACATCACCAATAGCAGCAAGTTCTGGAGAAGTTGAAGCGATTTGAGTGAGGTAATCTGAAATTGACAAACTTCCCTTGTGAATAGTATGTAGTTTTCTGCGCAGAAGCGAACGTTGTGACTCCGACTGTTGCATAAAATAATCAGCAAATGTCCCAAAGGTCTTTAGCTGTTGTACAATCGACAATGAGTGGCGCGATGGAAGCCGAGAGTTAAGCAGAAAGACAACATTTGACTAATCGATCTTGTTTCTGCCATGCGTGGTATTGCGTAGACGAATCAGATGTAGAATTAGCAGCGAGAGGTTGTGGTGATAAGATCGTGCCATTGACGTAACCAATTAAATCACATGCATGTAAGACGTCTTCAGCTTGTGTTGTCCAAACAAGATAATTGGTGGAGTCGAGTGTGATAGTGATAAAATTGTTGATGTTCATGGATGGAAGTGTTGAATTTTTGTGTTGGAGTAGTCATTTTTTTTTATATATATAGAAGTGATTTGGCTATGGAGGATTTATGGGGAAAAACAAAGAATAGTGTGAAGGCTCTGATAGCTAAGATAAAAGGAATGGGTTTTTTTATTTCATTATTCATAGTTCTAGTACATCAACGTGCGGCTTATATACAAGATAAGATAATATCACAATTAATTATAAGATAAATCCCATGATTTTAGGGAGTGATTTTATCTTTATAGTAATGAAAGACTATTCTACACAATCATCAAATCTTATCCAATATTAATGAGTCTTATCACATGTCGTAGAACACATGTGTGACGATGGATTGGGTGTGCTGTATGTTTTTGTGTGGAGACAATCATTAATAAGTGTGTTGCATCGACTTCCTTACTGCTTTTGCTGAGCACATCAGTTGAAGTTACGTTAATCTTTATTAACGTCGAAGCTTGAATTTAATTGAAGGTCGTCAGTGGGCTCTTTTCCAACCTTATTTTAGTAAATTTAAATGTTGTAAAGTTTGTTAGGCGCTAGTCAGGTGTCTAGTCAGTCTAGCGTGTAGATGGTCCAGGCGGGGCTTAAGCAGTCTTATGCGGAATTAGACGGTATACATGTTTTTCAGTATTTTTAGTTAATATAATATCAAATATGCAACAATTCTACCAAATGAGATGTGCATCAAAATTATCCAAACATTCTAAATAAATTTGCCCATGCCTTTTGTCTCAACGATTAAAGAATGATGATTTAAACCGTGAGTTTCAGCTGATGTTTCATTAAAACAGACTCAATTCTTACAAACACGAAATTTGTTAGAATCTCACTTCTATCAGTCTGTTTTAGATTTAAACCATGCTGTCGATAAAAACAATGCTTTAATAAAAAAAAAGTACGATTTCAATCAACCACTGAGACCTTAAGTCATATAGAACATCTGCGGAGTTCCTTTTCGATCTTTTACATTCTTTTTTTTTTTTTTTTCCAGATGAGAACTTTTATTATGCCTCATAGCACTTTCAAAATAAATAATATTAATGGTTTGATCAGTGAGCAGGGGCGGATTTACTGTAGGCCCCCCCAAAAATTTTCGAAATTTTTAGTACTATATCGTAGTTAAATATATCATAAATATATAAGTACCTTTGTTTTTGCAAATAGATTGATATGCGCGTTTGGTCCAGCGGCAGGGGACTTGGGTATGTATCAAGGAGACCCAGGTTCGATTCCCAATTGCTAGGTTTTGTGAATTTTTAAGATTTATTAAAACTAATAGGCGAATTGGGCTTGCTGGCTGGGCTTGATATGGTCAAGAAGAGTTTTCGAGCCTTGAGAGCTTCTTGGATATGGAGCCCACGACTGCTCAGCTTGGGTTCAGCGAACATATGTTGGATTCTTGGATGATGGATGAGTTTTCTGAAATTATTCAGCAGCAGAGTAATGAAAGGCTGAAGTTTTTTTAGTTTTTTGAACAAATTCGCATAAACCTATTATAGATATAGACGTCAATCAAGGAACAAGACAAACAGTCCTTTGCTTTCCCTAGCTTTATCAGATTCATCAGAAAAAACTGCTTAGATATTTCAAGGTTATATCGAATTTCCTTTAATCTTCGATTATTCATTGTCTTTTTACAATTGATAGTTTATTGTTCGGTATTGAATTTAAATTATTTGATGATTGTAGATTTCATATCAATGGGAAAAGCGAGCACTATTGATAGATTTTTTCAAAGGAAGAGGGCAAATGAAGATATATCTTCCCCCATGATCGTGTCGCCGGCGCCGGCGCCGACGCCGACATCCAATGACAATGATGTTTCATCCCAAGTTCCTCTTAAAAAATTCAAAACTACAGAAATTGAAGATGTTGATCTCAATTCATTGGAGCGTGATCCGGGGATACGTCGGCAAATTTGGGAATATAATCCTAACCAACAAGAAGAGGTACGTCGAGCTTATATAAATCTAAAGGCATATCAACCAGTTCTTCAGGAGTTTCCGCTTAATAAAAATAAGCACCCACGGAGATTTCAATCCACCTGGTACAAACAATATCCTTGGTTGGAGTACTCGCCGGCTAAAGATAAAGCATATTGCTTTCCATGTTTTATCTTTAACAAGCCATCGGCGTGCTCAAATCAGACGGCTTTTACCGTTGATGGGTTTGATAATTGGAAGAAAGTTAAAAATGGAAAAGCTTGTGCTTTTCTAAACCAAATAGGAAAGGAGAATGTTTCTTCACTACATCGTAATGCTGAAAAAGCGTGCGAGGATTTGATGAATCAACCACAACATATAGCAAGGAGATTTGATAACTTTGATGGTCAACAAATTGCAATTAATCGTCTCCGATTAAAGGCTCATATAGATGTTGTACGATTTCTCGCACTTCAAGGTATTGCATTTAGAGGTCATGATGAGAGATCTTGCTCATCAAATCGCGGTAATTTTCTTGAGTTATTAGATTTCGTAACTGGATATAATGACGAGCTTGCGAATGCGATGGCGAAAGCTCGAAAAAATGCCAAGTATACGAGTCACGATATTCAGAAGCAGATACTTCATGTGCTTTCGGTGAGAGTTAAGAATGCAATTCGTGAAGAACTTGGAGTTGCAAAATATTGCATAATTGTTGATGAAGCCCGCGATGAGTCAAAAAGAGAGCAAATGTCTATTGTGTTAAGGTTTGTGGATGCTAAAGGGCTCATTCAGGAACGTTTCTTTGGGCTTTTTCAGGTATTCGATAGGACTCTTAAAAGCGTTATATAAATATTCTTTTTTTTTTAAATCTCACACTAACTTGAACGTTTGTTTGGCCTCAGGTATCTGATACAACTTCTTTGACCTTAAAAGGTGTTATATATTCTGCTTTAGCTCACTATAACTTGGACGTTCAAAATATTAGAGGCCAAGGATACGATGGAGCTAGTAACATGAGGGGTGAGTTTAATGGATTGCAAGCTTTGATTGCAAAAGATTGCAGAAGTGCTTATTATATTCATTGCTTTGCCCACCGATTGCAGTTGGCTTTAGTTTCAGCAGCAAAACATGTCACACCTATTCATCAGTTTTTTGATAGATTAACTAATGTTGTTAATCTTGTTGGTTCTTCGTGTAAGCGTAACGATGAATTAAAGCGAGCTCATGCAGATGATATTGCACATTTGATTGCCATCGGCGAACTAGAGACAGGGAGTGGACTTAATCAGATTTGCACTTTACAGCGAGCTGCTGAGACACGTTGGAGTTCTCATTTGAGATCTGTGATCGGCCTAGTTAAGATGTTTAGTGCAGCGTGTACAGTATTGCTTAAGATTATGGATGACGGACTTCCTTCCAACGAGCAGAGGCCACATCGGTTTATGATGAAATTACTTCTTTTGAGTTTATATTTATCTTACATCTTATGAAAGATGTAATGGAGATCACAGATGTCCTTTGTCAAGCTTTACAGTGCAAGTCTCAAGATATAGTTAATGCAATGGAGCTTGTATTGTCTACCAAGAATTTACTCCAGAAGATGAGGGAAAACAATTGGGAGGATCTTGTAGTAAAGGTAAAATCTTTTTGTGAATCTCGAAATATTGATACTCCTGATTTTGGTGCTCGTTATATTGATAGAAGAGGGCGAGGTCGAGTTCGTAATCATTCAGACAATATCACCATTGACCATCATTATCGGGTAAACCTCTTTTATGCTGCCATAGACTCCCAGTTGCAAGAGATTAACAGTCGCTTTAGTGAAGATGCTATGGAATTACTCATTCTTAGTAATGCTTTAAATCCTCAAAATGCTACGGAGATTTTAAGTGTTGAAGATATATGTAAATTAGCTGAAAAGTATTATATGGAAGATTTTACAAAGGATGAGCTGTAGCAATTGCAGATACAGCTGAAGCACTACGAGTACAATATAGTCAAATGTGATGACTATAGAAAAATTGCCTCTATTTCAGAATTATGTCGATGGTTGGTGAAGACTAATAAGTCGGTGACATACAATCTCGTTTACCGATTGATTGTACTTGTTCTTACTCTTCCCGTTTCTACTGCTACTACAGAGCGTTCATTTTCGGCAATGAATATTGTGAAGACTAGGCTTCGAAGTAAAATGGAGGAAGACTTTCTCTCAGATACGTTAATGATATATATTGAGAGAGAATTTGTTACAAGAGTGAGTCCTGAAACAATCATTGAAGACTTTGAAAATCTGAAAGAACGTCGAATTCCTTTTAGTTAGGAAGTTTTTTATTATTTAAATTTAGTCGTTGTATCTCAAGTACTATTTTAAAGTCGATTATTCATTTTATTTTTTATTGACGTATTATTTATTTATTTATTTATGTCACGGCCCCCCCGGGAAAATATTCCTGGATCCGCCCCTGTCAGTGAGTCAACTCATGTGTTTTTTATCATAGGCAATCCTAATAACATGGAAGAGTTTGAGTTTCTTGACCTCGATAACTCAGGAGTGTGCAATATAATTCCTATCCAGATGAGATTGCTAAGAACATAACAAAAACAAAACATTGACGACGAGAAGCTTAGATTCATAATTTCAGTAATTAATATTTGAAGACTAAAACAAAATATAATTAATATGTTTGAAGAACAAAAACTATTACACTACAAAAGTAAATATAATTTCAGACGAAAAGTTCCCGTCACCACAACTTCGATGGAGTACCCGTCGAATAAACTCGACCCATAAGACGTTGAGAGTAATCTAAGAACTTATTACACTTTCTTTGTAGTGCACAAATGCATGAAAATGGCCATGCAGATCATCAATACGGTTCTGCAGTATGCCGTTCGAAAAAATCATGTTGTAATAGAAAGATATCTCAATATTTCTGTAAATGATTTCAATCGGGAGAACGACATTTTTAATCCCTGATGTTTGGGGCATGACGTTTTTCGGTCCCCAGTCTTTCAAGGTGGCACTTTCAGTCCTAAATCTTATTGGGCCGTTTTCATCATCCGATTAACGTAATCACTAGTGTTCATGGAATTTAACATCTGAAAGCAAATGATCTCCTTTAACTTGACTTAACACCATTACATATTACATTTAACTCATTTTCAAGGTTGTTGATCATTTCCTAAATATGATGTATAATAATGTTAATGTGCGCTAATCGAAGAAAATGTGTTATGTGATTTACGTCGAGTAAAATGAGATCATGTGCTCCCACGAGTTAAATTTCGTCTCTAAGTTATCGATTAAATTAATCGAGGGACCAAAATCCTCCAAAATCGGTATCTTTGAGATTAAAAGTGGCAGCTCAGAACATGGGTAAGCAGAAACGCACATGCCTCAAACATTGGGGGACTAAAAATATGGTTCCCCGGTTGAATCAAAACAATTAGAGACCTTACGTATACACCTACTATCTTGCGAACTCCACCTAATATTGCATTCATTTTCAAAATCTTATCAATGGTTTGATCATTTATCCATCCTACTATTGTCTTCATAGGCTTTGAATAGCTCGAAATGGTCCCGTAATTAATTAACGAATATTGAATAATAGAACTAGAACGGAAACAAATAGACAATAACAAATAGGCTGAGGTCCTTAAAATAGTTCAGTAATTAATATACAAAACAAAACAAACAAGAGAGATCCGTAGCAGATCGGTGTTTAATTAACATATAATATCGATGAACAGAACTAATAATACCTAACTGAACCAGAGATAATATTAAAAGAAACTATTAGAACTGTCAATGGGCCGGACCGGGGCGGGCTGGCCCGCCACTTCAAAACCGAAGCCCAGCCCGCCGCGCAAGCGGGCCGCGGGCCGGCCGGCCCGCCTTAATTTTTTTTACATTTTTTATTTAAATATTAATTAAGAATTATTTATATAACTATGATATTTAAATATACATTAATTATTTAATTTATAATATTTAAATATATATTAATTAATAAATGCATCATTAATTATAAATAAAATCATTAATTAATTCCTATTTTTAAACAAATATATATTTAATATATAAAATAAATTAATTAAAATATATGGCGGGCCAGCCCGCGGGCCAGCTCGCCCCGCCGTTTAGGCCCAGCCCAGCCCCAAAGGCAGGGCGGGGCGGGCCATTTTGACAGGTCTAGAAACTATCTTAACATTATTCAGATTATTATTTCTTTAGTGGCCGACTTCTTAATTAGCCAATATTCTCCTCAGCAGAGCTCACTCGTCTTCATGTGAATAATATGCAAAACTCGCCGTCGTCCTGCAATTTATTCATGTCTTACAAACATTGTCCGCCAAAATAATCATAGATCATTAGTTGTTGAATGTATCAATGAGAACTGAAGGTAGCATATTATTGAATCCAGCGAAAGCATAGACAATAATAACAAGGGTTCCATATACATATACGCGTGTGTGTATATATATAGGCATTATTTAGCACCTCTAGTCATCATTAGCTAAGATCAAAATTAACGTCATGAAAAAGACGAGTATGGCGAGTAAGCCCTCGACCACCATTGTGCTTCTATGCCTCGTCGCCTCCTTACATCAACATATATTTGTATCAGTAAAATGCTATCCAAACACAAACATAGTCGGCTTCGATTGCACGACCCAGAGATATGATCAAGGCAGCGTTTACGAAGCAGAAGTTTTATACGATCTCGACGAGTTGGCGTACATGACTTTTGATCAGCCCAACATGCAATATAGTCTGCGTAGCACGTACGTTCAGGGATATGCGCTTTGCCAGCCGCAACTTTCTGGCAAGCTCGACGACTGCGTCTTCTGCCTGCAAGAGGCTGCTGAATTTTTGAAGCAAGACTGTGAGCGCTCGATCAGCGCGTATGTTACGATGGAAGACTGCTACATGTACTATGGTTCCGTTACGAGTTGATGCATAAAAAAATGTACGTGTCAGCGGCGGTTGTTGTGGCGCGTGGCATTTGATTCGCTCGCTGGATTTTTAAATGTCAATGAATAATTATCGATTTTCAAATATATAGCCATGGCAAAAAAGTTCGATTGGTAAGAGTAAGGAGCTGTAATACCCGTAAAATCTAATTACGGGATTTACGATATAATTAGCGTGAAAGTATTTACGTTGAGATTTTATTGGATTAATTAAATAAAAAGGTTAAGACTATACGAGACTTAGTTGTAACACACAAATTAATTGGGTTACAAAAGTATTAATATTTTTAGTGCTTTACGTGACTTATGTGTTATGTGAATTGCGTGCTACATGTATTACAGCCATATATGTATATGCTTCTATGACATGTATGAACTAAGAATCGGCCGATTTTAAATAAGTATTGGAATCGGTCAATGTTATATATAGATATATAGGTATATATTTGTTAAACATTCATCGAGCCTGATTTAATAAGAATTAATCGATTCCAAGGCCTATAAGTAAGCGTTCGCCGAACATTGTTTGAGTAATCAAGAATCGATCGAACATAGACACAGAGATAAATCGGCGATTATGCTTATTTTAGTGTGAAGTCTTGATCGACTAATTCAAATGGAATCAGCCGATGACATGCAGGCCCGTAGCTTATATAAGGCCGATGAGGCGGCCGCCTCAGGCCCGACGTGGGAAGGGGCCCAAATTTATATATATATATATATATATATAGTTTTATATAGTTAAAAAAAAGCAAAGTAGATAAATGTAAATGGGTCAAAACGTAAGTGGAGTGTTTATTAATAGATGGGCCTTGAGTTGGAACAAAAGCAGCTCAAACTGTATTTAATAAAAAGTTCAGCCCAAGAAAAATATATTAACGCTTTCAATTTAGAGAAAGAGGAAAACGTGGTGGGGGGAAAAAGTTTCAGACGAAGGGCTTCTGTTTCAAAAGGTTTTTATCTGATAAAATCTCGCTGCTTTCATCTGGGACTGAGCTTAGGTATGGACTGTGCTTACGTATATTTATGTTGTCTTTTCTTATTGATTGATTTGATTGGCGGCGAAGCGAACGAAGGCAATTTTTTTACTTCTTCGAAAATGTTATCAAATAAACCATGTGTGTAAATTGTGATACGATATGCAAACCAAAATTCTGCTAGGTTATACTATTTTGCAATATCTGGTCGGAGGCTACTAATTTAGTAGTTAATTCATGAGGCATTTCTATTAACTGTGTTGTGAGAAAAGTTACTTACCGTTTATGTTTTTGTTGTTAGGTACAGGAAACAGAAATAATAAATGTCTACTACATCGGGGTATTACAAGAGAAAAAAGAAACGAAAGGCGGAAGCACTAACTCAAAGTCTTGCAGGAGATATGAAATATTTTAGTACAAGCAGTGCAGTGGATAAAGATGAAGTGGCTGATGATTTAATCGTCGATGAAGCACAGAATCAAGATGTAAATGAACAAGTACTGGGGGCTCGTTTGATATGTGGGTATGAGTGTGTATTGGTGTGTATGGGGTGTGTATGAATAAGTTGGCTTGTGTTTGATATCTGTGTATAACCATACATGCCTTGTATGGCTATACACGTCTATTACAAGGATTTTGATTATAGGCCTTGTATATTCATACCCACCTCTAAGGTGGTTATGGGGTGTGTATTACTAATCCATACACACCTATACACATCTCAAACACATCTATCAAACGCAATTTATATCATTACACAAATAATTAATACATGCATATCAAACATATTAAAATATAACATCAACAAAATCCTTGTATAGCTATACACAAATAACTTATACCCATGTAATCCCTAAACACGATATCAAACGAGCCCTGGGTATTATAGACATGTATAGATATACATAAGTATATATAACTTTCGCGCCGAGACAATATTAAAAGCGAAATCGACCGATCGATGTGTATGGGATGTAGAATCGGTCGAATGATGAGCATAGTGTGGAGAAAATTGGTCAACACTATTATTTGATTAGACCAATCACATAAGGACAACTCCAAGTAACTAGAGGTTCCAACTAGGCCTAAAGGGGAAACCCAACGATAAAGGAAGCTAACTATAATAATATAAGAATCGATATTACTAATTGAAGATAAGTATTAATAGAACTGATGTCATTTTTCTACTATTACACGCAAAGCCTAGGTAAACGAGAAATATTTTCATTAGAAGACATTTGAACACCCAAGTAAAAAGAGAGGAGGAAAGCTTCGAACAGAGGTTCTCTTATCTCCTTAATCTTACAAAGAGGTATAAATTCTTACAAAGACTTTTAGGTTGCGTTTGGATTGGTGTATTTGAATTGAAATCCGTGATTTGAAATTATGAATTCTGAAATCCAAATTTTAAATACAAATCCACCGTTTGGCGAACGTTAGGATTTCGGAAATCCGAATTTCAAAATGTGCTCGAGCTCTCGAGCCGGCTTGAGCCATCGGTCATCGAGCTCGAGCTGGCTCACCGAGTTCGCGAGCCGACTTGACTCATCGATCGTCGAGTTCGCAAGCCGGCTCGACTCATCGGTCGTCGAGCTCGCGAGTTGACTTGACTCACGTCGTCGAGCTCGTCGGCCGACTCGACTCGTCGTTCGTCGAGCTCGCTGGTCGGCTCGACTCATCGTTTGTCAATAATAATAATAATTATTATTATTTAAGAAAATAATCACGGCAAGATTTGACATTTCGAAAACGGACCGTTTCCGATCGAATTTCAAATCCATCAAAAGACAAGCGCTCGGATTCTCCTCGGATTTGGATGAAATCGAAATCCAAATCCGAGCGGTTGCCAAACGGGTGATTTGAATGAAATTCGAATTTCAAATCGGAATCCCCCGATCCAAACGTAGCACATATTTAAAGTAGGAATTAGCGTGTCTTAGGAAATATTAAGCATGAAATTCGTACTGAGAAACCCTAACTTTTGTAAATATGCTAACATGGTTAATTAGATTCATATAGGGTGCGTATGGAAATTTATAAAGTTGAACATATTTTTAGAATAAAAAGAAATTATTTTGGACAGTATAGTATTCTCTTAGGATTCATAACTTTGAAGATGATAGCCTTTGAGTAGAGTTAACGATTTTGGGAATTTAAGTGTAAGAAAGACCAAAAGAAAATTTTATCAACTTAAGGATAGCCGTAATAACTTAAAGTTCGAACTTTTGGTAAGTATATTCCTTATAACTTTTTTATGGCTTATGTTTTATGATATTCCTAAAAATTTATGAAGCTTGTAGGTACTGATCGGATAGGGTAATTAATCGAGAAACCCTAATTTCTAGAAATTGCACTTGATACTAACATGCTAGGTATATTGTTCAGGCCGAAGTTTTGGAGGATTAACTTAGATAAATTGTGAGTAAACTAGATATTAGATCGATTTATGGGTGGGAAGTAACCTTGGACATTTAACTTAGTATTGATCCTTATCAATTCATGTTCTTCAATATGAACCTTTGTATTTAGGAGGTTAGAAATAACATTTTTATTTAAACTTATGATCGGATAGTGTAAGTTTTAGAATATGTTAGAAGGCAACTTTCGACCGAAACTAGGAATTGAGTATTTACTTAGATGAGCTTCCGAGTAATTAGCTTAGTATTAATTCATATATTGTGCCTAGGATATTGGATAGTACAAATTGTGAAAAAGCTTTTTATATAGGAAATGACTTTCGGTCAAATCTGGGAAAGTACAGATCGCACGAAACCTCTTTCGTCAAAGTGTTATATATAGTAATGATTGACTCAATTTTGACCATTATGTGAATACACTTTCGAGCGAATCTGCCCACACATAAGAAGACTTTGGCCGAGCTGTGTATTAATATATTGGGTCTGGCCAATTGCATATAAGATGAGCACTCGGCGAATTAAAAATCGGATAACCTCACTTTCGGCCGAAACCCATATTAACCTTGACCCAATTTCAGGTGAACTATCGGGCGAATCTGATGTTCGAACATGATCTACATTCGCCGAGTTGTATAGATTAAAATCGGGTGTTGACCTAATTTAGACTATTAATTGGACGATTTAAGGTTTTAAAATATTAGGTTAAACCAAAGGTATTTTTGAGCAGATTAGTGTAGTCAAACCAATTTATTTGGACATAGTCATCTACTTTAGATATTGCACTGATACTTTACTATTTTGTTTAAGGGTCGAAAAATAGGAATTTCCCGGAGCAGTAAACTTATTTAGCTTGAACGACAGGTAAGTGGAAATCGCAACTACAACACATAATTTTATGTGTATGAATTACGTGACTACTTGCCTCTGTGGCTTACGTGATTGTTATGTGACGTGAATTATCCTATGCGGTAACATTGCACGCATGTTTGCATTGTTCATGGCATAAGCATATGCACGCACGACTAGTATAAGAATCTGAGAAAGAGAGCGTGCATGAGTATAAGATCGCGTGAGGGCGATGTATATTTGTCAATATAGGCATTTGTGTCGACTCAATGATGAGTCACGGCTCTTCTATGCTACCATGACGATTCACGATGCCGAATTACCTGATTCACGAAAGGTAGGGGAAATTCACCATAGCAATTCACGATGCCGATTGCCTGATTCACGATAGGTAGGTGGATACCCCGTAGCGGGAGATGCAACCTAGAGGATGTGACTCGAGGGCATAAGCGGCACAGAGGGAACCTCGAGTGTTGGCGACCTCGTAGTAGGCTACCAGTGAGAAGCGCCCGCGTGTCAGACCGCATTGGGATGGAAAGGCGCCTTAGGGTTAAACGTAATTTGTGTGCCCGGGTTAGCCTCTCAATGGGACTGCATTGGAATTGAAAGGCACTATTAGCCTCTCAGCGTGGATCACATTGGGATGGAAATGCACCATAGGGTTAAGCACAAATTGCGTACTTGGGTTTAGCCTCTCAGTGTGTGTACTGCCACTTATTTATACCCTTAGTGGTCTGAGCTCTATGAATGGTGCATAGTAAGATTGAAAGCAGAGGGCCCAATATGAAATGAGGAAATGAGAAGGTCGTGAGGAGTTAATAGCATTGGCGCGGATGCCTTTGCTATTTAGGTCACGCGCATTGCATGCATGATTTTCACTTACTAAGCTTTGTAAGCTCATTCTATGTTTTTATGTGTTGTAGGACCCCGCGATCACGGTACGTGATCATTTTCACGGCGAGGCCAACTTTTGAAGCTTCCGAGGGCTTTTGAGATGGAAGTGTGTGCATGGATGCGATCTCGTGGAGGCCCAGTAAATAGTTTTATTTTGACACGCATGCGCACCTTCCTTTGTAATTAGGACCCCTGAGATTTTTGTAGGAACCTTTACGATTCCTTTATAAAAAAAGGGAAAAAATTTATATGAAATTTTGCACAATCTATTTCGTTATTACGACATTAGTCGCGTAGACTAGTTAAGAAAGTAGTGGTGAAAGGCGGGGAGCCACAGGAGCCTACATTGTTTTGTATTGGTTTCCCATAGGTTTTAAAATATCCTCGGAATAGAAGTCGAATTTATCTTAGGGTGCATTTGGATTCACGTATTTGAACGGATCGGATGATTTAACATTATGGATTTCAAAATCTTGATTTCAAATCCAAATCTATTGTCTGGCAAATGTTAGGACTTCGAAATTCAGAAATGAAGTTCGAGCTCGAGCTCGAGAAGCTCTTCGAATTCGACTTCTAACTTTTTTTTAAAAAAAATAATAGTACAAAAATAAAAATAATAAATTAAAAAAACCAGCTCGCAAGCCGGCTTGCGAGCATTAGATTACGCACGAGTGAGCTCGAGCTCGAGCCATCTCATTTGCGAGCCCGTAACGAGCTCGAACCAACTTATCGATCTCGCGAGTCAGCTCAACTCATCGGTTGTAACGACTTATTATTATTGTTATTATTATACACTTTATTATTATTATTATTATTATTATTATTATTATTATTGTCTTTGTTGTTATTATTATTATTTATGGGAAAAACTCATTACGGACTCAACTTTGGATTTCGAAAACGGACCATTTGACAAATATTATTTGTTTGATATAAATAACAACAATATTGCTTTTTTCTTTTGTTTAACAAAATACATCCTAATTTTGGACCAAATAAATCAAATGGTTAACGCAATAGCCTGCAAACTACATCAACCAAGTAAATCATATTAGGATAAGTTTATGTTTGAGAAGTCCACTCAAAGTATTTGGTGGTCAGGGAGCTGATCAAACCTAGGATCTATCTGCCCCTCAAAAGTCATTGAGGGCCTCAACTTGGCCATTAGTCCAAACCTCATTGCCTAAGTATTTGTAAACTGATATGCATGTCACAATAAAAGAAAAATAAAACACGCAAGGAAGGGTTTAATTAAATCCACAAAATTGGCCAGACTCATAAAATTGGTCCAACTAACCGATAACTGGGAGATCAAAACGATACAAATATGTAAGATTGGGAGTAAAACGACACAAAGCGACCAAAATGACACAAACCAACCGTTTACCTATAAGTTACCTCTTGCGTGTTTTCGAATGCATACATGTTATAACATGCTCTTCGTGGCATATGGTTGGGTCTTGAGTGTGATTAGTTAAAGTGTATTCTGTGTCGGATGAAACAAAACGTATCCTATATCCATCATATATGGTTCAAGATTTAAACTCATGTGTTGAGACATCAACATAAAAATTATGAAGAAAACCAGACCTTGCATCAAGAAGATCTAGCAAAGCTGAATGATTTACGCTCAGCAGCTGAGAAACGCATTAGGAGTCAAAAACTTGTTTTACCCAAGTTAAAATATATCACTTATAGAGCTGCTATTAGCAGCGGCGATTCTAGTTGAACAAGTAGTTAATGGGTTGCGTCTATATATGTTTAAATTTTGCGCCCAATTTTATTATCGAGCTCATCAGGTCTCTTCTCCTTTTCCTCTGTACTCTGTAATTCGTTTGATCTTCAATAAAAGATTCATAGCTTGATCGTGGATGTAGGATTCTTAGAAGGAATCCGAATCACGTTATATCGAAGTGTTCTTAGATTCTCGTTATGGTATCAGAGCGCGCTCATAAGACACAACGCTACGAATTTGCAAAACTGCAAAAACGTGATAGATTTCTTGCTGATCGACTGGGAATTTGGAAGAAGCGCAACACACTCGAATTCCTGTTGATCGATTGGAGCGTACAGTCTTTCAATGGCCACGATAGTAAAATCGTCCAACTCAGGTTCTCCGGTCTTGATCAATGACCCGTACTTCTTGAATAACAACGACACCTCGGGACAAACTCTAGTCCATGAATTGCTGAATGGGGAGAACTACACAACTTGGAGTAGGGCTATGATGATAGCCTTGATAGGAAGGAACAAAGAAGGCTTTGTTAATGGGGACCTATTGCCGCCAACAGATGATGCTCAAGATCAAGTTACCACGAAGAATCAGCTAAGTGCTTGGAAGAGGAACAATAATAGGTGGGATCTTGAACTCAGTCACCAAATAGATCTTTGCCAGTATTCTTTACAGTTCGTCCGTGAGAGAGGTTTGGGTCACCTACAAGAAAGTTCCGCCAAACCATTAAGTCGAGAGTTTTCCAACTGAAAAGGGAGTTGGTTAATTTAGCACATGGTGTAAACAACATATCAGTATACTTAACGAGGCTTAAAACTTTGTGGGATCAACTGTCCAGCTACAGTCCTCCCTGAAATGTACTTGTGGAGGGAAAATATACTACGATGAAGAATATGATGGGCTGAATGACACCTATTCACAGATAAGAGGACAGATTTTACTCATGGATCCACTTTCCCCAATAAATAAGGTGTTCTCTCTGCTAGCAGAAGAGGAAAAACAGAGATCCATGGGGGCTACACTCACAGTGGGAACAACTGACATGAGCAGTGCTATGACAATGTGACTAGGAGAGATACATAAGCAGTCAAGAAAAGCTCATATGTGCAGAAAAGGGATGGAGGAAAGCCCATCTGCACAAACTGGCACAAGAAAGGACATACAGTTGAAACATGCTATCAAGTCCATGGATTTCCACCTGGTTTCAAGCAGTTTCAGAAGTTCAAAAGTGTAAGAACTAATAACTTCTCCGTCGATCAAGTGCCTAGGGGAGTTCATCCAATTCCTGGTGGGACTAGTGAGGAAACAATCCAGCTACAAATGACAACATTACAACTACAAAGTCTGAAGGAATTGCTGAACCAGTCAGTAGTTAATCAGTTAGCCTTTAATGAAGAGTCCAAAAGGCAGCTTGAGAAGGGTGGAGGTATGTGTCTCTCCTTTGATTTGACTAGGGTAACAGGTAAAACTCACTGGTTAATAAATTCAGGGGCAACTCAACATGTTTGTGGTAATGAAAATATTCTGTATGATGTGCATAAGATAGGAGAATCTAGTGTAATCTTACCAGATAACTTAGCTATAAAGGTCACTAAGGCAGGTTCCTTTAGCATGAATCAGTTTATCACCTTGAAGGATGTTTAGGTAGTCCCTCAATTTCAATTTAATTTGATCTCTGTTAGTGCATTAGCCAAGGACATGAACTGTCATTTGAGACTAATGGTTTGACTATACAGGATCACACTCAACCGATGATTGGTAGGGGTAAGGAAGTTGCAGGGTTGTATATCTTCAAAGCTAAACCAGTCTTTCCAGTTTCAGTCTTTCCAGTTTCAACTGTGAGAAGAAGTGTCTTTCTGAATAAACTGTCTGTAGATGTGTGGCATAATAGGCTACGCCACCCTTCAGTTAAGGTTCTAGACATGCTTAAGTCTATTTGTGAAAAAATACTAGTGAATGAATGCATATTGTAAGACCTGCCCACTTGCTAAGCAAAGAAGATTACCATTTCCAAATGATCAAAAAACTGCTTGTTCTTCTTTTGATTTAATCCATTGTGATGTTTGGGGACCCTTCTATGTACCTTCTCACTTAGGACACAGATATTTTATAACCATAGTAGATGATTACTCACACTACACTTGGTTATTCATTCTCAAGCACAAGTCAGAAGTGCAAGTAATCATCCCATATTTCTTAGCCCACATAGACACTCACTTCCACAGAAAGGTTAAGGTGCTCAGATCTGATAATGCGAGGGAGTTTAATATGACCAACCTTTTCAGAGAAAAGTGGATTATACACCACTTATCTTCTGTTCAAACTCCCCAGCAAAACTCAGTAGTAGAAAGAAAGCACCAACACCTTTTAAATGTAGCTCGCTGCTTGTTTTTCCAATCTGGTTTAGGCATTAGATACTGGTCAGAGTGTATTTTAACTGTTGCATTTCTCATTAATAGGACACCTTCTGTCATGTTAAAGGGTAAGAGTCCATATGATTTACTTTGTCAAAGACCAATAGATTATCACATGCTACGAGTGTTTGGTTCTCTATGTTATTCTTCCACACTTACAGCAGGTAGAAGAAAGTTTGATGCAAGGGCTAGGGAATGCATCTTCATAGGATATCCCAACAAACTTATGGATGTTAGGACAAGGGAAATATTCATTTCAAGGGATGTTGTATTCAGAGAAGACGTATTTCCTTTCACAATTCAGACTTCAGCTGGTATTACAGAGGATCCATTCTCTTCACTTGTAATTCCCAGAACCCGTGGTCATCATGCTAACATTGAACAAGAAGTCATTCCCAGCACAGAGGTGGAACAAGGACTATATGAGCAGAAGACTACAAGTGATCCTCAAAACAGCCACTCTGTTGAGGAATGCTGATGAGGCAGCAGCTGCAACTGATCCCCATAGATTCATCCGTTAGGCAATGCTGCTGTGCCAACAGCTACAAATGGACCACAGACAGACATTCCATCAGGGAATGATGATAGGGCAGCAACTGCAAGTTTTCCTCAGACAGCTATTCCATCAGACACAGAAGACAATGAGCTCTCAGACACTGGACAGGCAGGCATGTCAGGAGCCCAGAAGGTCTGGAAGGGAGCATAAGAAACCTACATATTTGCAGAATTTTCACTGTAACAAACTCACAGAGGGCCAGGCAAGATATCCAATATCACAAGTTCTATCTTACCAGAACTTTTCTGATCATTATCAAACTTTATCTGTAATGTCCCCTAGCCAGAGAACCTAAGTGTTATGCCAAGAAATGGCAATTAGCTATGCATGAGGAGTTCCAGGCCTTGGAAGACAACCAAACTTGGTCTATGGTACGACTGCCAGAAGGCAAAAAGGCCATTGGAAGTATGTGGGTCTACAAGGTTAACTCAATTCTTTGGGAGAGTTGATAAGTACAAAGCAAGATTGATGGCTAAGGGTTACGATCAAAGAGAGGAGTAAAGTAAATTGATACATTTCCCCGGTTGCCAAGCCTAGTACTATCAAAATCATCATTTTTTTGGCAGCTAAACTCAAGTGGAACCTCACACAACTAGGTGTAAGTAATGCATTCTTGAATGATGATTTGACTGAGGAGGTGTACATGGAGTTACCACAAGGATTCTACCCAGGTAAACTGAGAACAGTGGGCAGAATGGTATGCAAGCTACACAAATCATTGTATGGTTTGAAGCAATCTTCGAGGCAGGAATAAGAAGTTCACCAATGTTGTCAGGGACTTTGGCTTTGAGCAGACTCAGTCCGATCACACCTTGTTTGTGAAAGGGAGAGGTCAGAATATGGTAACCCTACTGGTTTGTGTGGATGATATCATCCTAGCAAGACCATCTGAGAGTATGCTACAAGAAGTGAAGGACTTTCTGAAGGCATGTTTTAAGATCAAAGATTTAGGATAGCTTCATTATTTTCTTGGTATTAAGGTGGCCAGAAATAAAAACATGCATCGATCTCTCACAGAGAAATTATGCACTACAGCTATTAGAGGTTTCTGGTTACCTAGGAGCAAAACCTGTGACAACACCCATCAATCCTAGTGACAAAATCGCGGCAACAAATGGAGAACCGATAGATGATCCTTTCAAGCATAGAAGATTGGTTGGCCGCTTGCTCTCCCTTACTTTTACTCGGCCATATATCTCTTTTGCATTGCATAACCTTGGCAACATATATTTGCTCCTAGAACAGGACATATGAAGGCAGTTCATCATTTGATGAGGTACGTAAAGGCATCACCGGGACAGGGATTATTCTTATCAGCAGATCAGAACATGGCCTTGAAAGGTTTTAGTGATGTTGATTGGGCAACATGTCAAGATACCCGGAGATTAGTTACAGACTATTGTACCTTCCTTGGTGATTCACTAATAACATGGAAATATAAGAAGCAAGCAACTGTGTCCAGATCTTCCACAGAAGCTGAATACAGAGCACTAGGGTCACTTGTTGCTGAGCTACTATGGATCAAGCAGTTACTGAAGTAGCTGAAGGTTGAGCTTAGGCAGGTGCCAGTGGCATTCTGTGACAACCAATCTGCCATGAAATTAGCTGCCAATCCCAAATTCCACGAGAGATCAAAGCACATTGAAGTGGATTGCCATTTTGTGAGACATCATGTCTCGAATGGAGCAGTCAGGCTTTTAGCAGTTAGGACTGATGAACAGTTAGTTGATGTCCTTACAAAGGCTCTCACGGGGCCACAATTGCAGAAGTTCCTTGGCAAGATGTCCGTTGTAGATCTACACCGTCCACCTTGTGGGGGGATGTTGAGACATCAGCATGAAATTGATGAAGAAAAGGAGACCTTGCATGAAGAAGATCGAGCAAAGCTTAATGATTTAAGCTCAGCAGCTGAGAAACGCATTAGGAGTAAAAAACGTGTTTTACCCAAGTTAAAAGACTTCACTTATAGAGCTGCTGTTAGCAGCGGCGATTCTATTTGAACAAGTAGTTAATGGGCTGCGTCTATATATGTTTAAATTTCACGCCTAATTTTATTATCGAGCTCATCAGCTCTCTTCTCCTTTTCCATTTTATCTGTAGTTTGTTTGTCTTCAATAAAAGATTCATAGATTGATCGTGGATGTAGGGTTCTTAGAAGGAATCCGGACCACGTTAAATCAAAGTGTTCTTAGATTCTCGTTAGGTATGTATAATAAATACCGTAATCTGAGCACGTTGTCAATAAATCATGGATGCTGTAATAAAAATCAACTTCAACCGAAACCACTGATGCCTTTGACATTCATATTCAAAAACTTACTTTCTGTTTTATTAAGAGATCATTTTGTTGCATTTATTTTTATGCGCCAGAACTCATAAACTAATACCAATGATTTCGAATTCCTTGACCTTCTTTCGTTAATAAATTAATAATGAATATTGAAGAACAAAACTATAAGAGAAACACTGATGCAACTGTGGAGTAATCGCAATGGCCAAATAAAATATAAAATAAATAAACATATATCAATACATATGTGTCATGTGTGGAAGAAAATAAAAACAAAAGAAGACACGTAAGGCTTAGTCATGTTTAAAGGGGAGAAAACAAAAATGATGATGTATTCTTAATTCTCTATATAATGCATGTACGGGTCTTTGTAAAGTAAGAGTGCAATAATAAAAAATATGTTTGTATTAACATGAAACACTACAAATACTTCTCCTTTTTATGTTCCATGCACTTGAGAAAAATAACAAATTGGTATCAGAGCCATGTCGTTCGTCGGAGCAACTGGTGGCCAAATGCCCGTTCCACGTCTCACTAAATTCAACCATGACAACTGGTGTATTCGAATGAAGGTGTTGCTCGGGTCTCAAGGCGTATGGGAAATCGCTAAAAACGGGTACACCGAGCCCGAAAACACGGACGGTTACACAGCGGCCCAAATGAAGGCGTTGAATGAATCTCGCGAACTAGATCAGACTGCGCTGGCCATCATCCACCAATCTGTACATGATGCCGATTTTGAGAAAATATCCGGGGCGAAAAATTCAAAGGAAGTATGGGAGACGTTGGAAAAAGCGTATAAAGGTGCCGACCGAGTAAAGCAAGTATGGTTGTTGACTCTTCGAGGCAAGTTCGAAATGACGAAAATGAAAGTAGGCGAAGGCGTGTCTGAGTACATAATGAGAGTGCAAACCATCGCCAACCGCTTGAAGTGAAACGGCGAGGTACTAACTGATGCCCGAATCGTCGAGAAAATTTTACGATCTCTGACGAACGAGTACGAGAACGTGGTGTGTGCTATTGAAGAATCCAAAGAGCTCGACAAGATGACAGTCGATGAACTCTTCGGTTTGCTTGAAGCTCACGAGCAACGAAAGAAGAAGAAAAACCGGAGTCCTTCGACGAGGCCCTAAACACGAAGTTGTCACTTAAGGAAGACAAGGCGTTTTATACGCACCACGGTCGAGGAAGAGGACGTGGCCAACGTGGATGAGGTTTCGGACAAACTACAAGCCGAGGACGAGGATACTTCCAAGAAAAGGAAGGACAAACAAGCAACCAAAATTGGAAGGGACGAGGTCGAGGCAATCAGTCAAATCGACCGAGCGTTGAATGCTATAATTACGGGAAGTTCTGGCACTTCGCAAAAGATTGCTGGTCCAATAAGAAAGTTGACGAAAACATAAACTTAGTGGCACAAAAGAGCCAAAAGACGAAGGCGTACTCTTAATGACGCTCGAGGACACAAAACCGGGTAGCGACATGGTGTGGTATCTTGACACCGGTGCGAACAACCATATGTGTGGGCACAAACATCTGTTTACGAATTTGAAGAAGATCGAGGACGGCCACGTAAATTTTGGAGATGCTTCAAAAATAAAAGTCAAAGGCCAAGGAAAAATATGTTTCTCTCAAAATGATGGCAAACAAGGATCTTCGAGACGTTTATTTCGTACTAGACTTGAAGACGAACATCTTAAGCATGGGGCAGTTGCTCGAGAAGGGATGTTTGGTGTTCATGAAGGATCGATCGTTACCACTAAGAAACAAAGACGGGCAAATGATTGCACTAGTCGAGATGGAAAGAAATTGTTCAAACTCAACCTGAAGGCGATTCAAGAAAAATGTTTGCAAGTTGACTTGGAGGACAAAGGCCATTTATGGCATATGCAGTTCGAACATCTACATTACAGAGGACTAAGAGAGCTCTCCAAGGAAGATATGGTGCACGGGATGCCGATGATAGAGGAAGGAAAGAAATTTTGTGAAAGCTGCATGATCGGGAAAGATTCGAGAACGGCATTTCCAAAGAAGGCATGATATCAATCACGCGAACCGCTCGAGCTCATACACACGGATATATGCTGGCCAATCACACCGGTCTTATTCAGTTGGAAGAGATATTTCATCACGTTCATCGACGACTACTCGAGAAAGAGTTGGGTCTATTTCTTGAAGAAAAATTAGAAGCATTGGAGAGATTTAAGAAATTCAAAACGATGGTCAAAAAGGAGTGTAGCTCCAATATCAAAGAACTCCGATCAGATAGAGGCGGAGAATACATCTCAAGTGCTTTCATATCATTTTGTGGGGCACATGGCATTCAGGAGATTTCTCACCACACCATATTCTCCGCAACAAAATGGTGTGGCCGAGAGTTAGAACCGAACCATACTTGACCTGATTCGATCAATGTTGAAGACTAATGAAATGCCAAAGGAGTTCTGGGCCGAGGCGGTACAATGTGCGGTCTATATACAGAATCAGTGTCCACACAGCAACCCCAAGAGTCAAAAACCACAGGAAGCATGGAGTGGCCAGAAACCGACCGTGGCACACTTCAAAATATATGGAGGTGTGGCGTATACAGTGCCGGACCAGAAAAGAACCAAGCTCGACGACAAAAGCAAAAAGCTCGTTTTCATTGGGTATGACGAGAAGACGAAGGCGTACCGGCTATTTGATCCAGAAAACAAAAAGGTGACGATCAGCCGAGATGTTCGTATTGATGAAGAAAGTTCATGGGACTAGAAGCATGAAGAAAAGACTATGACGCATGAAGAATCATTTAAAATTGCTCCAACATCCGCTTCGGTTTCACCCCAACAAAATAACGAGGAGGACGAACCAAGACAACCGAGGATACGAAGCATGCATGACCTGTACGAAACAATAGAACCGGTTCATCTAGTCTGCTTACTGGCCGACTCGGAACAAATTAGTTTCGAAGAAGCAGTAAGAGACAAGAGATGGAAATCGGTAATGGACGAGGATATCAAAGCGATTGAAAGGAATGACACATGGAAGCTGGTCGAGTTGCCACACGAGCATAAAACCATAGGAGTGAAATGGGTTTATAAGAAGAAAATGAACGCTCAAGGAAAAATCGAGTGTTATAAAGCGAGATTGGCGGCAAAGGGCTACCGACAACGGGCAGGAATGGACTACGATAAAGTGTTTGCTCCCATCGCAAGAATGGAAACTATCCGCTTTCTCCTTGCCCATGCTGCACAACTTAGTTGGCCGATCTATCAAATGGACGTGAAGTCCGCGTTTCTGAACGGTGAGCTTGAGGAGGAAGTCTATGTGGAGCAGCCATCGGGATATTCAAAATCGGGAGAAGAAGGGAAAGTGTTGAAGTTAAAGAAAGCGCTTTACGGGCTGAAGCAAGCGCCTCGAGCTTGGAACACTCGGATCGATGGCTATTTCAAAAGGAATAATTTTGAGCAATGTCCATTTGAGCACGCCCTCTACGTCAAACGAGAAGGAGAGGAAATGATGATAGTCGCTCCTTATGTCGATGATCTCAGTTTTATGGGAAGTGGTGAGAAGCTCATCATTAATTTCAAGAATGCGATGACAAAGGAGTTCGAGATGACGGGACTTGGACTTATGAAATATTTTCTTGGTCTCGAAGTCAAGCAAAGGAGTATGGGAATATTCATGTCACAAAAAGCGTATGCGAAGGATATATTGAAGAAAAATAAAATTGAGGAAAGTAAACTGATAGCTACACCGATGGAGCTCGGAACAAAATTGTCCAAGTTTGAGGGAGGACCAGGAGTAAATGCAACTGAATATCGAAGTATTGCGGGAAGTCTGCGATACTTGACATGCACGAGACCAGATATCGCTTACAGTGTTGGAGTTGTTAGCCGCTACATGGAAGAATCGAGGCAGGCATATCTCAAAGCAATCAAGAGAATTCTTCGATACATACGAGGAACACAGTCACTCGGATTATTATATTCAACGACAAGTGATGGCAAACTTGTCGGATATTCGGATAGTGATTGGTGTATTGATGACCGAAGAAGCACAGGTGGCTACGTATTTTTTCTAGGGAGTAGAGCATTTACATGGCTCGAAGAAGTAATCGATCGTGACTCTGTCAACTTGTGAAGCAGAATATGTGGCAGCACCGTGGTGTTTGTCACGCAGTCTGGCATTTATATGGGGTGTTTGTCACGCAGTCTGGCTAAGAAATTTATTGCACAAGTTAAATCTGCAACAAGATCAGCCAACCGAAATTCGAGTGGATAACAAGTCGGCAATCGAGTTGGCGAAAAATCCGGTCTATCATGAGAGAAGCAAGCATATTGATGCTCGGTTTCATTTTATCAGAGAGCACATAAAGAAAGCAGAAGTAAAAATGATACATGTCGCCGGTCCGGACCAAGTCGCAGATATTTTCACGAAGTCGTTGCCGACATGTACGGTTGAAAATTTGAACAATATGCTCGGGATGAAACAACAAAAGGCATTGAGATTAAGGGAGGAATTTGTGGAGTAATCTCAATGGCCAAATAAAATAATTAAATAAATAAACATATCAATACATGTGTTATGATATGTGTCATGTGTGGAAGAAAATAAAAAAAAGAAGAAGAAGACACGTAAGGCTTAGTCATGTTTAAAGAGGAGAATACAAAAATGATGATGTATTCTTTATTCTCTATATAATGCATGTATGGGTCTTTGTAATGTAAGAGTGCAATAATAAAAAATATGCTTGTTCAACGTGAAACACTACAAATACTTCTCCTTTTTATGTCGCATGCACTTGAGAAAAATAACAGCAACAAGAAGCTGAGCTGTTTAACGTACTCTAGTTAATATATAAACGAATAACGAGAGATCAAGTAGGACATCTGTATATAATATCGATGAACAAAACTAAGACCTTAACTATAACAATATGAATCCGTAGAAGAAAGAATCTTAATATTATTCAGTTTTTTTCTTTCATTTGCGGTCGGCTTCTTAATTAAGCAATATTCTTCATCAACAAGGCTCACTCGTCTTCATGCAAAATTCACCGTTCCTCCTGCTACATATTCATGTCTAACAAAAGCTAATGACATAGGGAAATCATTGTCCGCAAATATAATCATAATATCATTAATTGTAAGAATATACCAATCAGTTTGCTGTCACATATGATTGAATAGTGTAACTATAGACCAATAACAAGGGACCCAAACGTATATATGTATGTATGCATATATATATGGTATTGCAGAACATAGAAGAAAATCATCGAGTTCAGGGGCAGAAGGAGATGAGCTTATAAGATCAGCCTTAAAACTGATCAGCTTTGAACTGCTTGTAGAAGCGGGAAATAAGTTGGGAGTTAGAAGCGTGTTTTTCTTTATTTTCTTTCATTACTTACTGAGTCGTAAGTGCTAGCGACGTTTTCCATTATAATTGCATTTGCGCGCCATAACTGTTCTATCGGCCAATTAGTTTAAACAGTGCACTGTAGATGAATTGTGTGTGAGTTTGTTAATCATCATCTTCATTCTGTAAAATCTCCGATCATCAATAAAGGAATTTGTCGTTAGCCGTGGAAGTAGGATTCATCAAGAGTGAATCTGAACCACGTAAACAATTCGTGTCGAACCACTTTTTTATTTTCTTATTATGGTATCAGAGCAATAATTCCAAGCTGCGATTTGAAGTGTTTATAGATCGATCAAATCATTCAAGAATTATGTCGAACACCACAGAAACACCAGTTCCTCCACCTACAATCACGCCTTCGTCGACAGTGCTGATAATTGATCCATATTTCCTCGGCACTACGATACCTCAGGACAGCTATTGGTTCATGAACCGCTGACTGGAGAGAATTATGCGACGTGGAGCAGATCAATGCTAATAGCACTCATTGGAAGAAATAAGGGGGGGTTTTGTGAATGGTGGATTGGTAGCACCTATGATTGTTCAGCAGAATTCCATCAGTTCTCAGAATCAAGTGAGTGCTTGGAGGAGAAATAACAATGTGGTTATTTCTTGGATCATCAATTCAGTTTCCAAAGACATCTCAGCGAGTATCCTCTATAGCTCATCCGCAAGAGAAGCGTGGCTTGACCTTCAAGAAAGGTTCGGGCAAACAACAGACCGAGGATCTTTCAGCTTAAACGAGAGCTAATCAATTTGGTGCAAGGAAGCAACAATGTGGCAGCCTACTTCGCAAAGCTGAAAACCTTGTGGGATGAATTGAGCAGCTACAGACCTAAGTGTGCTTGTAGTTGCGGAGGAATCAAGCAGATAAAAAGCTTTCTTGAAGAGGATTACACCCTTACTTTCTTGATGGGTCAAAATGAGTCATATTCCCAAATTAGGGGACAGATCCTGCTTATGGATCCTCTCCCAACAGTTAATAACGTCTTTTCATTGGTAATTCAAGAGGAGAAGCAGAGACTGGTTGGGGGCAATCATCTGAGGGAAGCAGAAGACCAGACAAACGGCATGGCCTTGATGGCAACAAGAACTGAGTTTGAGCAAGCCAATAAAGGCTTCTATGGTTCAAGAAATGAGTTGGGCAGACCAATGTGCACCCACAGCAATAAAAGAGGACACACGATGGATACATGTTACCAAATCCATGGCTATCCACCGGGCTTCAAGCAAGGCCAAAGAAGTAGAGGAGCACAACCAACCAACTAATGATGGACCAGCCAGACTGAGAGGTGCATCTCAGTGGCCAAACATCCGAGGTGTCACAAGAGTCAGGGGAAGGACTTGTTCAAGTGCAGATGACTTCTCTTCAATTGAAGAATTTAAAGGCCTTGATGAACCAGTCAGTGTTCAATCACTCACAGGACAAAGGTGACATTCCTCAGCAAAGGGACACGCCAGCAGGTATACCAGCAGGTATTCTGTTATCTTGTTATATACCAAAGTTCTCAAATAGTAAACTATGGTTGATAGATTCTGGAGCCACAAGGCATGTTTGTGGAAACAAAGACATCTTGTTCAATATCCAGAAGATTAAAGAGTCTAATGTAATATTTCCAGACAATTCATCAAGTAAAGTAGAGAGAGCATGATCAGTCGTTATTAACAAGGCAATTACTCTGGCAGATGTTCTTTTTGTCCCACAGTTCAGTTTCAATCTGATTTCAGTGAGTCACTGACTAACATTATAGGTTGCAAGTTTGTTTTTGAGGCTGATAGGTTCTTGATACAGGATCACTCACAGGAATTGATTGGCAAGGGTAACCTAATGGGAGGACTTTACATACTTGAAGCTGAGCCAACCATTTTTATACAGTTTTTACCAGTTTTAATATTTCTGCTAGTACAGTTCTTGTGAATAAATTTTCTCTAGACCTATGGCATAGCAGGCTAAGACATCTTTCAAATAAGGTGTTAGATGTTCTTAGAACTGTTCTAGATCATGACGAGGGCCTTGTGAACAATTTCTATAAAATCTGTCCCATATCTAAACGGAAAAGGATATCTTACCCAGTTAGTAATAAAATTGCTTGCTCAGCTTTTGATCTGATCCACTGTGATGTTTGGGGGTCATTTCATGTGGTAGATGATCATACGAGGTATACCAGCTTTTCATGATAAATCATAAGTCAGAAGTAAGAACTGTTATGACATTTTTCTTAGCATATGTTGAAACACAATTCAGGTGTAGAGTTAAGACAGTGAGATCAGACAATGCAAGGGAATTTAATCAAGTAGATTTATTCAAAACAAGAGGAATTATGCACCAATTGTCTTGTGTACAAACACCACAACAGAATTCAGTGGTTGAGAGGAAACACCAACACCTACTAAATGTAGCTCGATCACTTCTATTTCAATCATCAGTGCCAATTGAGTTCTGGTCAAATTGTGTACTCACTGTAGCATACCTTATAAATAGGACACCATCAGCCACCTAGGGCAACAAGAGCCCCTATGAACTCTTATTCCAAAAACCAGTAGAATATCATATGCTGAGAGGCTTTGGTTGCCTCTATTATTACTCTTCCCTCGGAGCTAGGAGGAAGAAGTTTGATGCTAGAGCTAAGGAATTTGTCTTCATTGGCTACCCAAATGGTGTAAAAGGGTATAAATTGCTGGACCTGAAGAGCAGAGAACTGATCATTTCAAGGGATGTAAAGTTTAAGATAGATGAGTTTCCTTTTAAGAATGATCTCTCAATTGTGACAGAAGATCCATCCTCAAATCAGGTACTTCCAAGGCCCTATACATTACCACAGATAGGGATGAAGAACATGTTGAAGAAGAGGCACATTCATCTCAGGAAAATAAGGCCATGACTGATGCACATGAATCATCACCTGAGCATGCCTAGGTAGAAGAACAGCAACCTGCACAAGGAAACAGGCCATTCAGGAAGTAGGAAGGAGATCGGGAAGGCATTCAAGAAGGCCAACATATTTGGAAGATTATCACTGTAATCCGTTAACAGAACAAGGTGAGTTGTACCCAATTTCTAAGGGACTGTCCTACCATCAGTTTTCAGGCCAATATAAAGATTTTCTCTCTTCATCTCTATGCTATAGGAACCTAGGAACTACAATGAAGCATCAGCCTCAGTGAAATGGGTGGATGCAATGAAAGAGAAGTTCAGGGCACTTGAGGATAACAGAACTTGGAGCTTGATGCCACTGCCAGAAGGGAAAAAGGCAATAGGTTGTAGATGGGTATATAGGACAAAGTGCAATTCAGAGGGAGAAGTTGAGAAGTATAAAGCTCGCCTGGTTGCAAAAGGTTATGGCCAAAAGGAAGGAGTGGACTACATAGATACTTTTGCCCCAGTTGTCAAGCGAACATATGTTGGATATGGAGCCCACGACTGCTCAGCTTGGGTTCAGCGAACATATGTTGGATTCTTGGATGATGGATGAGTTTTCTGAAATTATTCAGCAGCAGAGTAATGAAAGGCTGAAGTTTTTTTAGTTTTTTGAACAAATTCGCATAAACCTATTATAGATATAGACGTCAATCAAGGAACAAGACAAACAGTCCTTTGCTTTCCCTAGCTTTATCAGATTCATCAGAAAAAACTGCTTAGATATTTCAAGGTTATATCGAATTTCCTTTAATCTTCGATTATTCATTGTCTTTTTACAATTGATAGTTTATTGTTCGGTATTGAATTTAAATTATTTTATGATTGTAGATTTCATATCAATGGGAAAAGCGAGCACTATTGATAGATTTTTTCAAAGGAAGAGGGCAAATGAAGATATATCTTCCCCCATGATCGTGTCGCCGGCGCCGGCGCCGACGCCGACATCCAATGACAATGATGTTTCATCCCAAGTTCCTCTTAAAAAATTCAAAACTACAGAAATTGAAGATGTTGATCTCAATTCATTGGAGCGTGATCCGGGGATACGTCGGCAAATTTGGGAATATAATCCTAACCAACAAGAAGAGGTACGTCGAGCTTATATAAATCTAAAGGCATATCAACCAGTTCTTCAGGAGTTTCCGCTTAATAAAAATAAGCACCCACGGAGATTTCAATCCACCTGGTACAAACAATATCCTTGGTTGGAGTACTCGCCGGCTAAAGATAAAGCATATTGCTTTCCATGTTTTATCTTTAACAAGCCATCGGCGTGCTCAAATCAGACGGCTTTTACCGTTGATGGGTTTGATAATTGGAAGAAAGTTAAAAATGGAAAAGCTTGTGCTTTTCTAAACCACATAGGAAAGGAGAATGTTTCTTCACTACATCGCAATGCTGAAAAAGCGTGCGAGGATTTGATGAATCAACCACAACATATAGCAAGGAGATTTGATAACTTTGATGGTCAACAAATTGCAATTAATTGTCTCCGATTAAAGGCTCATATAGATGTTGTACGATTTCTCGCACTTCAAGGTATTGCATTTAGAGGTCATGATGAGAGATCTTGCTCATCAAATCGCGGTAATTTTCTTGAGTTATTGGATTTCGTAACTGGATATAATGACGAGCTTGCGAATGCGATGGCGAAAGCTCCAAAAAATGCCAAGTATACGAGTCACGATATTCAGAACCAGATACTTCATGTGCTTTCGGTGAGAGTTAAGAACGCAATTCGTGAAGAACTTGGAGTTGCAAAATATTGCATAATTGTTGATGAAGCCCGCGATGAGTAAAAAAGAGAGCAAATGTCTATTGTGTTAAGGTTTGTGGATGCTAAAGGGCTCATTCAGGAACGTTTCTTTGGGCTTTTTCAGGTATTCGATAGGACTCTTAAAAGCGTTATATAAATATTCTTTTTTTTTTAAATCTCACACTAACTTGAACGTTTGTTTGGCCTCAGGTATCTGATACAACTTCTTTGACCTTAAAAGGTGTTATATATTCTGCTTTAGCTCACTATAACTTGGACGTTCAAAATATTAGAGGCCAAGGATACGATGGAGCTAGTAACATGAGGGGTGAGTTTAATGGATTGCAAGCTTTGATTGCAAAAGATTGCAGAAGTGCTTATTATATTCATTGCTTTGCCCACCGATTGCAGTTGGCTTTAGTTTCAGCAGCAAAACATGTCACACCTATTCATCAGTTTTTTGATAGATTAACTAATGTTGTTAATCTTGTTGGTTCTTCGTGTAAGCGTAACGATGAATTAAAGCGAGCTCATGCAGATGATATTGCACATTTGATTGCCATCGGCGAACTAGAGACAGGGAGTGGACTTAATCAGATTTGCACTTTACAGCGAGCTGCTGAGACACGTTGGAGTTCTCATTTGAGATCTGTGATCGGCCTAGTTAAGATGTTTAGTGCAGCGTGTACAGTATTGCTTAAGATTATGGATGACGGACTTCCTTCCCAACGAGCAGAGGCCACATCGGTTTATGATGAAATTACTTCTTTTGAGTTTATATTTATCTTACATCTTATGAAAGATGTAATGGAGATCACAGATGTCCTTTGTCAAGCTTTACAGTGCAAGTCTCAAGATATAGTTAATGCAATGGAGCTTGTATTGTCTACCAAGAATTTACTCCAGAAGATGAGGGAAAACAATTGGGAGGATCTTGTAGTAAAGGTAAAATCTTTTTGTGAATCTCGAAATATTGATACTCCTGATTTTGGTGCTCGTTATATTGATAGAAGAGGGCGAGGTCGAGTTCGTAATCATTCAGACAATATAACCATTGACCATCATTATCGGGTAAACCTCTTTTATGCTGCCATAGACTCCCAGTTGCAAGAGATTAACAGTCGCTTTAGTGAAGATGCTATGGAATTACTCATTCTTAGTAATGCTTTAAATCCTCAAAATGCTACGGAGATTTTAAGTGTTGAAGATATATGTAAATTAGCTGAAAAGTATTATATGGAAGATTTTACAAAGGATGAGCTGGAGCAATTGCAGATACAGCTGAAGCACTACGAGTACAATATAGTCAAATGTGATGACTATAGAAAAATTGCCTCTATTTCAGAATTATGTCGATGGTTGGTGAAGACTAATAAGTCGGTGACATACAATCTCGTTTACCGATTGATTGTACTTGTTCTTACTCTTCCCGTTTCTACTGCTACTACAGAGCGTTCATTTTCGGCAATGAATATTGTGAAGACTAGGCTTCGAAGTAAAATGGAGGAAGACTTTCTCTCAGATACGTTAATGATATATATTGAGAGAGAATTTGTTACAAGAGTGAGTCCTGAAACAATCATTGAAGACTTTGAAAATCTGAAAGAACGTCGAATTCCTTTTAGTTAGGAAGTTTTTTTTATTATTTAAATTTAGTCGTTGTATCTCAAGTACTATTTTAAAGTCGATTATTCATTTTATTTTTTTATTGACGTATTATTTATTTATTTATTTATGTCACGGCCCCCCCGGGAAAATATTCCTGGATCCGCCCCTGTCAGTGAGTCAACTCATGTGTTTTTTATCATAGGCAATCCTAATAACATGGAAGAGTTTGAGTTTCTTGACCTCGATAACTCAGGAGTGTGCAATATAATTCCTATCCAGATGAGATTGCTAAGAACATAACAAAAACAAAACATTGACGACGAGAAGCTTAGATTCATAATTTCAGTAATTAATATTTGAAGACTAAAACAAAATATAATTAATATGTACACTACAAAAGTAAATATAATTTCAGACGAAAAGTTCCCGTCACCACAACTTCGATGGAGTACCCGTCGAATAAACTCGACCCATAAGACGTTGAGAGTAATCTAAGAACTTATTACACTTTCTTTGTAGTGCACAAATGCATGAAAATGGCCATGCAGATCATCAATACGGTTCTGCAGTATGCCGTTCGAAAAAATCATGTTGTAATAGAAAGATATCTCAATATTTCTGTAAATGATTTCAATCGGGAGAACGACATTTTTAATCCCTGATGTTTGGGGCATGACGTTTTTCGGTCCCCAGTCTTTCAAGGTGGCACTTTCAGTCCTAAATCTTATTGGGCCGTTTTCATCATCCGATTAACGTAATCACTAGTGTTCATGGAATTTAACATCTGAAAGCAAATGATCTCCTTTAACTTGACTTAACACCATTACATATTACATTTAACTCATTTTCAAGGTTGTTGATCATTTCCTAAATATGATGTATAATAATGTTAATGTGCGCTAATCGAAGAAAATGTGTTATGTGATTTACGTCGAGTAAAATGAGATCATGTGCTCCCACGAGTTAAATTTCGTCTCTAAGTTATCGATTAAATTAATCGAGGGACCAAAATCCTCCAAAATCGGTATCTTTGAGATTAAAAGTGGCAGCTCAGAACATGGGTAAGCAGAAACGCACATGCCTCAAACATTGGGGGACTAAAAATATGGTTCCCCGGTTGAATCAAAACAATTAGAGACCTTACGTATACACCTACTATCTTGCGAACTCCACCTAATATTGCATTCATTTTTAAAATCTTATCAATGGTTTGATCATTTATCCATCCTACTATTGTCTTCATAGGCTTTGAATAGCTCGAAATGGTCCCGTAATTAATTAACGAATATTGAATAATAGAACTAGAACGGAAACAAATAGACAATAACAAATAGGCTGAGGTCCTTAAAATAGTTCAGTAATTAATATACAAAACAAAACAAACAAGAGAGATCCGTAGCAGATCGGTGTTTAATTAACATATAATATCGATGAACAGAACTAATAATACCTAACTGAACCAGAGATAATATTAAAAGAAACTATTAGAACTGTCAATGGGCCGGACCGGGGCGGGCTGGCCCGCCACTTCAAAACCGAAGCCCAGCCCGCCGCGCAAGCGGGCCGCGGGCCGGCCGGCCCGCCTTAATTTTTTTTACATTTTTTATTTAAATATTAATTAAGAATTATTTATATAACTATGATATTTAAATATACATTAATTATTTAATTTATAATATTTAAATATATATTAATTAATAAATGCATCATTAATTATAAATAAAATCATTAATTAATTCCTATTTTTAAACAAATATATATTTAATATATAAAATAAATTAATTAAAATATATGGCGGGCCAGCCCGCGGGCCAGCTCGCCCCGCCGTTTAGGCCCAGCCCAGCCCCAAAGGCAGGGCGGGGCGGGCCATTTTGACAGGTCTAGAAACTATCTTAACATTATTCAGATTATTATTTCTTTAGTGGCCGACTTCTTAATTAGCCAATATTCTCCTCAGCAGAGCTCACTCGTCTTCATGTGAATAATATGCAAAACTCGCCGTCGTCCTGCAATTTATTCATGTCTTACAAACATTGTCCGCCAAAATAATCATAGATCATTAGTTGTTGAATGTATCAATGAGAACTGAAGGTAGCATATTATTGAATCCAGCGAAAGCATAGACAATAATAACAAGGGTTCCATATACATATACGCGTGTGTGTATATATATAGGCATTATTTAGCACCTCTAGTCATCATTAGCTAAGATCAAAATTAACGTCATGAAAAAGACGAGTATGGCGAGTAAGCCCTCGACCACCATTGTGCTTCTATGCCTCGTCGCCTCCTTACATCAACATATATTTGTATCAGTAAAATGCTATCCAAACACAAACATAGTCGGCTTCGATTGCACGACCCAGAGATATGATCAAGGCAGCGTTTACGAAGCAGAAGTTTTATACGATCTCGACGAGTTGGCGTACATGACTTTTGATCAGCCCAACATGCAATATAGTCTGCGTAGCACGTACGTTCAGGGATATGCGCTTTGCCAGCCGCAACTTTCTGGCAAGCTCGACGACTGCGTCTTCTGCCTGCAAGAGGCTGCTGAATTTTTGAAGCAAGACTGTGAGCGCTCGATCAGCGCGTATGTTACGATGGAAGACTGCTACATGTACTATGGTTCCGTTACGAGTTGATGCATAAAAAAATGTACGTGTCAGCGGCGGTTGTTGTGGCGCGTGGCATTTGATTCGCTCGCTGGATTTTTAAATGTCAATGAATAATTATCGATTTTCAAATATATAGCCATGGCAAAAAAGTTCGATTGGTAAGAGTAAGGAGCTGTAATACCCGTAAAATCTAATTACGGGATTTACGATATAATTAGCGTGAAAGTATTTACGTTGAGATTTTATTGGATTAATTAAATAAAAAGGTTAAGACTATACGAGACTTAGTTGTAACACACAAATTAATTGGGTTACAAAAGTATTAATATTTTTAGTGCTTTACGTGACTTATGTGTTATGTGAATTGCGTGCTACATGTATTACAGCCATATATGTATATGCTTCTATGACATGTATGAACTAAGAATCGGCCGATTTTAAATAAGTATTGGAATCGGTCGATGTTATATATAGATATATAGGTATATATTTGTTAAACATTCATCGAGCCTGATTTAATAAGAATTAATCGATTCCAAGGCCTATAAGTAAGCGTTCGCCGAACATTGTTTGACTAATCAAGAATCGATCGAACATAGACACAGAGATAAATCGGCGATTATGCTTATTTTAGTGTGAAGTCTTGATCGACTAATTCAAATGGAATCAGCCGATGACATGCAGGCCCGTAGCTTATATAAGGCCGATGAGGCGGCCGCCTCAGGCCCGACGTGGGAAGGGGCCCAAATTATATATATATATATATATATATATATATATATATATATATATATATAGTTTTATATAGTTAAAAAAAAGCAAAGTAGATAAATGTAAATGGGTCAAAACGTAAGTGGAGTGTTTATTAATAGATGGGCCTTGAGTTGGAACAAAAGCAGCTCAAACTGTATTTAATAAAAAGTTCAGCCCAAGAAAAATATATTAACGCTTTCAATTTAGAGAAAGAGGAAAACGTGGTGGGGGGAAAAAGTTTCAGACGAAGGGCTTCTGTTTCAAAAGGTTTTTATCTGATAAAATCTCGCTGCTTTCATCTGGGACTGAGCTTAGGTATGGACTGTGCTTACGTATATTTATGTTGTCTTTTCTTATTGATTGATTTGATTGGCGGCGAAGCGAACGAAGGCAATTTTTTTACTTCTTCGAAAATGTTATCAAATAAACCATGTGTGTAAATTGTGATACGATATGCAAACCAAAATTCTGCTAGGTTATACTATTTTGCAATATCTGGTCGGAGGCTACTAATTTAGTAGTTAATTCATGAGGCATTTCTATTAACTGTGTTGTGAGAAAAGTTACTTACCGTTTATGTTTTTGTTGTTAGGTACAGGAAACAGAAATAATAAATGTCTACTACATCGGGGTATTACAAGAGAAAAAAGAAACGAAAGGCGGAAGCACTAACTCAAAGTCAAGCAGGAGATATGAAATATTTTAGTACAAGCAGTGCAGTGGATAAAGATGAAGTGGCTGATGATTTAATCGTCGATGAAGCACAGAATCAAGATGTAAAACAAGTACTGGGTATTATAGACATGTATAGATATACATAAGTATATATAACTTTCGCGCCGAGACAATATTAAAAGCGAAATCGACCGATCGATGTGTATGGGATGTAGAATCGGTCGAATGATGAGCATAGTGTGGAGAAAATTGGTCAACACTATTATTTGATTAGACCAATCACATAAGGACAACTCCAAGTAACTAGAGGTTCCAACTAGGCCTAAAGGGGAAACCCAACGATAAAGGAAGCTAACTATAATAATATAAGAATCGATATTACTAATTGAAGATAAGTATTAATAGAACTGATGTCATTTTTCTACTATTACACGCAAAGCCTAGGTAAACGAGAAATATTTTCATTAGAAGACATTTGAACACCCAAGTAAAAAGAGAGGAGGAAAGCATCGAACAAAGGTTCTCTTATCTCCTTAATCTTACAAAGAGGTATTAATTCTTACAAAGACTTTTAGGTTGCGTTTGGATTGGTGTATTTGAATTGAAATCCGTGATTTGAAATTATGAATTCTGAAATCCAAATTTTAAATACAAATCCACCGTTTGGCGAACGTTAGGATTTCGGAAATCCGAATTTCAAAATGTGCTCGAGCTCTCGAGCCGGCTTGAGCCATCGGTCATCGAGCTCGAGCTGGCTCACCGAGTTCGCGAGCCGACTTGACTCATCGATCGTCGAGTTCGCAAGCCGGCTCGACTCATCGGTCGTCGAGCTCGCGAGTTGACTTGACTCACGTCGTCGAGCTCGTCGGCCGACTCGACTCGTCGTTCGTCGAGCTCGCTGGTCGGCTCGACTCATCGTTTGTCAATAATAATAATAATTATTATTATTTAAGAAAATAATCACGGCAAGATTTGGCATTTCGAAAACGGACCGTTTCCGATCGAATTTCAAATCCATCAAAAGACAAGCGCTCGGATTCTCCTCGGATTTGGATGAAATCGAAATCCAAATCCGAGCGGTTGCCAAACGGGTGATTTGAATGAAATTCGAATTTCAAATCGAAATCCCCCGATCCAAACGTAGCATTACATATTTAAAGTAGGAATTAGCGTGTCTTAGGAAATATTAAGCATGAAATTCGTACTGAGAAACCCTAACTTTTGTAAATATGCTAACATGGTTAATTAGATTCATATAGGGTGCGTATGGAAATTTATAAAGTTGAACATATTTTTAGAATAAAAAGAAATTATTTTGGACAGTATAGTATTCTCTTAGGATTCATAACTTTGAAGATGATAGCCTTTGAGTAGAGTTAACGATTTTGGGAATTTAAGTGTAAGAAAGACCAAAAGAAAATTTTATCAACTTAAGGATAGCCGTAATAACTTAAAGTTCGAACTTTTGGTAAGTATATTCCTTATAACTTTTTTATGGCTTATGTTTTATGATATTCCTAAAAATTTATGAAGCTTGTAGGTACTGATCGGATAGGGTAATTAATCGAGAAACCCTAATTTCTAGAAATTGCACTTGATACTAACATGCTAGGTATATTGTTCAGGCCGTAGTTTTGGAGGATTAATTTAGATAAATTGTGAGTAAACTAGATATAAGATCGATTTATGGGTGGGAAGTAACCTTGGACATTTAACTTAGTATTGATCCTTATCAATTCATGTTCTTCAATATGAACCTTTGTATTTAGGAGGTTAGAAATAACATTTTTATTTAAACTTATGATCGGATAGTGTAAGTTTTAGAATATGTTAGAAGGCATCGACCGAAACTAGGAATTGAGTATTTACTTAGATGAGCTTCCGAGTAATTAGCTTAGTATTAATTCATATATTGTGCCTAGGATATTGGATAGTACAAATTGTGAAAAAGCTTTTTATATAGGAAATGACTTTCGGTCAAATCTGGGAAAGTACAGATCGCACGAAACCTCTTTCGTCAAAGTGTTATATATAGTAATGATTGACTCAATTTTGACCATTATGTGAATACACTTTCGAGCGAATCTGCCCACACATAAGAAGACTTTGGCCGAGCTGTGTATTAATATATTGGGTCTGGCCAATTGCATATAAGATGAGCACTCGGCGAATTAAAAATCGGAACCTCACTTTCGGCCGAAACCCATATTAACCTTGACCCAATTTCAGGTGAACTATCGGGCGAATCTGATGTTCGAACATGATCTACATTCGCCGAGTTGTATAGATTAAAATCGGGTGTTGACCTAATTTAGACTATTAATTGGACGATTTAAGGTTTTAAAATATTAGGTTAAACCAAAGGTATTTTTGAGCAGATTAGTGTAGTCAAACCAATTTATTTGGACATAGTCATCTACTTTAGATATTGCACTGATACTTTACTATTTTGTTTAAGGGTCGAAAAATAGGAATTTCCCGGAGCAGTAAACTTATTTAGCTTGGACGACAGGTAAGTGGAAATCGCAACTACAACACATAATTTTATGTGTATGAATTACGTGACTACTTGCCTCTGTGGCTTACGTGATTGTTATGTGACGTGAATTATCCTATGCGGTAACATTGCACGCATGTTTGCATTGTTCATGGCATAAGCATATGCACGCACGACTAGTATAAGAATCGGAGAAAGAGAGCGTGCATGAGTATAAGATCGCGTGAGGGCGATGTATATTTGTCAATATAGGCATTTGTGTCGACTCAATGATGAGTCACGGCTCTTCTATGCTACCATGACGATTCACGATGCCGAAATACCTGATTCACGAAAGGTAGGGGAAATTCACCATAGCAATTCACGATGCCGATTGCCTGATTCACGATAGGCAGGTGGATACCCCGTAGCGGGAGATGCAACCTAGAGGATGTGACTCGAGGGAATAAGCGGCACCGAGGGAACCTCGAGTGTTGGCGACCTCGTAGTAGGCTACCAGTGAGAAGCGCCCGCGTGTCAGACCGCATTGGGATGGAAAGGCGCCTTAGGGTTAAACGTAATTTGTGTGCCCGGGTTAGCCTCTCAATGGGACTGCATTGGAATTGAAAGGCACTATTAGCCTCTCAGTGTGGATCACATTGGGATGGAAATGCACCATAGGGTTAAGCACAAATTGCGTACTTGGGTTTAGCCTCTCAGTGTGTGTACTGCCACTTATTTATACCCTTAGTGGTCTGAGCTCTATGAATGGTGCATAGTAAGATTGAAAGCAGAGGGCCCAATATGAAATGAGGAAATGAGAAGGTCGTGAGGAGTTAATAGCACTATTGGCGCGGATGCCTTTGCTATTTAGGTCACGCGCATTGCATGCATGATTTTCACTTACTAAGCTTTGTAAGCTCATTCTATGTTTTTATCTGTTGTAGGACCCCGCGATCACGGTACGTGATCATTTTCACGGCGAGGCCAACTTTTGAAGCTTCCGAGGGCTTTTGAGATGGAAGTGTGTGCATGGATGCGATCTCGTGGAGGCCTAGTAAGTAGTTTTATTTTGACACGCATGCGCACCTTCCTTTGTAATTAGGACCCCTGAGATTTTTGTAGGAACCTTTACGATTCCTTTATAAAAAAAGGGAAAAAATTTATATGAAATTTTGCACAATCTATTTCGTTATTACGACATTAGTCGCGTAGACTAGTTAAGAAAGTAGTGGTGAAAGGCGGGGAGCCACAGGAGCCTACATTGTTTTGTATTGGTTTCCCATAGGTTTTAAAATATCCTCGGAATAGAAGTCGTATTTATCTTAGGGTGCATTTGGATTCACGTATTTGAACGGATCGGATGATTTAACATTATGGATTTCAAAATCTTGATTTCAAATCCAAATCTATTGTCTGGCAAATGTTAGGACTTCGAAATTCCGAAATGAAGTTCGAGCTCGAGCTCGAGAAGCTCTTCGAATTCGACTTCTAACTTTTTTTTTAAAAAAAATAATAGTACAAAAATAAAAATAATAAATTAAAAAAACCAGCTCGCAAGCCGGCTTGCGAGCATTAGATTACGCACGAGTGAGCTCGAGCTCGAGCCAGCTCATTTGCGAGCCCGTAACGAGCTCGAACCAACTTATCGATCTCGCGAGTCAGCTCAACTCATCGGTTGTAACGACTTATTATTATTGTTATTATTATACACTTTATTATTATTATTATTATTATTATTATTATTATTATTGTCTTTGTTGTTATTATTATTATTTATGGAAAAAACTCATTACGGACTCAACTTTGGATTTCGAAAACGGACCATTTGACAAATATTATTTGTTTGATATAAATAACAACAATATTGCTTTTTTCTTTTGTTTAACAAAATACATCCTAATTTTGGACCAAATAAATCAAATGGTTAACGCAATAGCCTGCAAACTACATCAACCAAGTAAATCATATTAGGATAAGTTTATGTTTGAGAAGTCCACTCAAAGTATTTGGTGGTCAGGGAGCTGATCAAACCTAGGATCTATCTGCCCCTCAAAAGTCATTGAGGGCCTCAACTTGGCCATTAGTCCAAACCTCATTGCCTAAGTATTTGTAAACTGATATGCATGTCACAATAAAAGAAAAATAAAACACGCAAGGAAGGGTTTAATTAAATCCACAAAATTGGCCAGACTCATAAAATTGGTCCAACTAACCGATAACTGGGAGATCAAAACGATACAAATATGTAAGATTGGGAGTAAAACGACACAAAGCGACCAAAATGACACAAACCAACCGTTTACCTATAAGTTACCTCTTGCGTGTTTTCGAATGCATACATGTTATAACATGCTCTTCGTGGCATATGGTTGGGTCTTGAGTGTGATTAGTTAAAGTGTATTCTGTGTCGGATGAAACAAAACGTATCCTATATCCATCATATATGGTTCAAGATTTAAACTCATGTGTTGAGACATCAACATAAAAATTATGAAGAAAACCAGACCTTGCATCAAGAAGATCTAGCAAAGCTGAATGATTTACGCTCAGCAGCTGAGAAACGCATTAGGAGTCAAAAACTTGTTTTACCCAAGTTAAAATATATCACTTATAGAGCTGCTATTAGCAGCGGCGATTCTAGTTGAACAAGTAGTTAATGGGTTGCGTCTATATATGTTTAAATTTTGCGCCCAATTTTATTATCGAGCTCATCAGGTCTCTTCTCCTTTTCCTCTGTACTCTGTAATTCGTTTGATCTTCAATAAAAGATTCATAGCTTGATCGTGGATGTAGGATTCTTAGAAGGAATCCGAATCACGTTATATCGAAGTGTTCTTAGATTCTCGTTATGGTATCAGAGCGCGCTCATAAGACACAACGCTACGAATTTGCAAAACTGCAAAAACGTGATAGATTTCTTGCTGATCGACTGGGAATTTGGAAGAAGCGCAACACACTCGAATTCCTGTTGATCGATTGGAGCGTACAGTCTTTCAATGGCCACGATAGTAAAATCGTCCAACTCAGGTTCTCCGGTCTTGATCAATGACCCGTACTTCTTGAATAACAACGACACCTCGGGACAAACTCTAGTCCATGAATTGCTGAATGGGGAGAACTACACAACTTGGAGTAGGGCTATGATGATAGCCTTGATAGGAAGGAACAAAGAAGGCTTTGTTAATGGGGACCTATTGCCGCCAACAGATGATGCTCAAGATCAAGTTACCACGAAGAATCAGCTAAGTGCTTGGAAGAGGAACAATAATAGGTGATTTCATGGATCTTGAACTCAGTCACCAAATAGATCTTTGCCAGTATTCTTTACAGTTCGTCCGTGAGAGAGGTTTGGGTCGACCTACAAGAAAGATTCCGCCAAACCATTAAGTCGAGAGTTTTCCAACTGAAAAGGGAGTTGGTTAATTTAGCACATGGTGTAAACAACATATCAGTATACTTAACGAGGCTTAAAACTTTGTGGGATCAACTGTCCAGCTACAGTCCTCCCTGAAATGTACTTGTGGAGGGATAAATGGGATGAGGCATACTACGATGAAGAATATGTCTTGGCGTTCTTGATGGGCTGAATGACACCTATTCACAGATAAGAGGACAGATTTTACTCATGGATCCACTTTCCCCAATAAATAAGGTGTTCTCTCTGCTAGCAGAAGAGGAAAAACAGAGATCCATGGGGGCTACACTCACAGTGGGAACAACTGACATGAGCAGTGCTATGACAATGTGACTAGGAGAGATACATAAGCAGTCAAGAAAAGCTCATATGTGCAGAAAAGGGATGGAGGAAAGCCCATCTGCACAAACTGGCACAAGAAAGGACATACAGTTGAAACATGCTATCAAGTCCATGGATTTCCACCTGGTTTCAAGCAGTTTCAGAAGTTCAAAAGTGTAAGAACTAATAACTTCTCCGTCGATCAAGTGCCTAGGGGAGTTCATCCAATTCCTGGTGGGACTAGTGAGGAAACAATCCAGCTACAAATGACAACATTACAACTACAAAGTCTGAAGGAATTGCTGAACCAGTCAGTAGTTAATCAGTTAGCCTTTAATGAAGAGTCCAAAAGGCAGCTTGAGAAGGGTGGAGGTATGTGTCTCTCCTTTGATTTGACTAGGGTAACAGGTAAAACTCACTGGTTAATAGATTCAGGGGCAACTCAACATGTTTGTGGTAATGAAAATATTCTGTATGATGTGCATAAGATAGGAGAATCTAGTGTAATCTTACCAGATAACTTAGCTATAAAGGTCACTAAGGCAGGTTCCTTTAGCATGAATCAGTTTATCACCTTGAAGGATGTTTAGGTAGTCCCTCAATTTCAATTTAATTTGATCTCTGTTAGTGCATTAGCCAAGGACATGAACTGTCATTTGAGACTAATGGTTTGACTATACAGGATCACACTCAACCGATGATTGGTAGGGGTAAGGAAGTTGCAGGGTTGTATATCTTCAAAGCTAAACCAGTCTTTCCAGTTTCAGTCTTTCCAGTTTCAACTGTGAGAAGAAGTGTCTTTCTGAATAAACTGTCTGTAGATGTGTGGCATAATAGGCTAGGCCACCCTTCAGTTAAGGTTCTAGACATGCTTAAGTCTATTTGTGAAAAAATACTAGTGAATGAATGCATATTGTAAGACCTGCCCACTTGCTAAGCAAAGAAGATTACCATTTCCAAATGATCAAAAAACTGTTTGTTCTTCTTTTGATTTAATCCATTGTGATGTTTGGGGACCCTTCTATGTACCTTCTCACTTAGGACACAGATATTTTATAACCATAGTAGATGATTACTCACACTACACTTGGTTATTCATTCTCAAGCACAAGTCAGAAGTGCAAGTAATCATCCCATATTTCTTAGCCCACATAGACACTCACTTCCACAGAAAGGTTAAGGTGCTCAGATCTGATAATGCGAGGGAGTTTAACATGACCAACCTTTTCAGAGAAAAGTGGATTATACACCACTTATCTTCTGTTCAAACTCCCCAGCAAAACTCAGTAGTAGAAAGAAAGCACCAACACCTTTTAAATGTAGCTCGCTGCTTGTTTTTCCAATCTGGTTTAGGCATTAGATACTGGTCAGAGTGTATTTTAACTGTTGCATTTCTCATTAATAGGACACCTTCTGTCATGTTAAAGGGTAAGAGTCCATATGATTTACTTTGTCAAAGACCAATAGATTATCACATGCTACGAGTGTTTGGTTCTCTATGTTATTCTTCCACACTTACAGCAGGTAGAAGAAAGTTTGATGCAAGGGCTAGGGAATGCATCTTCATAGGATATCCCAACAAACTTATGGATGTTAGGACAAGGGAAATATTCATTTCAAGGGATGTTGTATTCAGAGAAGACGTATTTCCTTTCACAATTCAGACTTCAGCTGGTATTACAGAGGATCCATTCTCTTCACTTGTAATTCCCAGAACCCGTGGTCATCATGCTAACATTGAACAAGAAGTCATTCCCAGCACAGAGGTGGAACAAGGACTATATGAGCAGAAGACTACAAGTGATCCTCAAAACAGCCACTCTGTTGAGGAATGCTGATGAGGCAGCAGCTGCAACTGATCCCCAGAGATTCATCCGTTAGGCAATGCTGCTGTGCCAACAGCTACAAATGGACCACAGACAGACATTCCATCAGGGAATGATGATAGGGCAGCAACTGCAAGTTTTCCTCAGACAGCTATTCCATCAGACACAGAAGACAATGAGCTCTCATACACTGGACAGGCAGGCATGTCAGGAGCCAAGAAGGTCTGGAAGGGAGCATAAGAAACCTACATATTTGCAGAATTTTCACTGTAACAAACTCACAGAGGGCCAGGCAAGATATCCAATATCACAAGTCCTATCTTACCAGAACTTTTCTGATCATTATCAAACTTTATCTGTAATGTCCCCTAGCCAGAGAACCTAAGTGTTATGCCAAGAAATGGCAATTAGCTATGCATGAGGAGTTCCAGGCCTTGGAAGACAACCAAACTTGGTCTATGGTACGACTGCCAGAAGGCAAAAAGGCCATTGGAAGTATGTGGGTCTACAAGGTTAACTCAATTCTTTGGGAGAGTTGATAAGTACAAAGCAAGATTGATGACTAAGGGTTACGATCAAAGAGAGGAGTAAACTAAATTGATACATTTCCCCGGTTGCCAAGCCTAGTACTATCAAAATCATCATTTTTTTGGCAGCTAAACTCAAGTGGAACCTCACACAACTAGGTGTAAGTAATGCATTCTTGAATGATGATTTGACTGAGGAGGTGTACATGGAGTTACCACAAGGATTCTACCCAGGTAAACTGAGAACAGTGGGCAGAATGGTATGCAAGCTACACAAATCATTGTATGGTTTGAAGCAATCTTCGAGGCAGGAATAAGAAGTTCACCAATGTTGTCAGGGACTTTGGCTTTGAGCAGACTCAGTCCGATCACACCTTGTTTGTGAAAGGGAGAGGTCAGAATATGGTAACCCTACTGGTTTGTGTGGATGATATCATCCTAGCAAGACCATCTGAGAGTATGCTACAAGAAGTGAAGGACTTTCTGAAGGCATGTTTTAAGATCAAAGATTTAGGATAGCTTCATTATTTTCTTGGTATTAAGGTGGCCAGAAATAAAAACATGCATCGATCTCTCACAGAGAAATTATGCACTACAGCTATTAGAGGTTTCTGGTTACCTAGGAGCAAAACCTGTGACAACACCCATCAATCCTAGTGACAAAATCGCGGCAACAAATGGAGAACCGATAGATGATCCTTTCAAGCATAGAAGATTGGTTGGCCGCTTGCTCTCCCTTACTTTTACTCGGCCATATATCTCTTTTGCATTGCATAACCTTGGCAACATATATTTGCTCCTAGAACAGGACATATGAAGGCAGTTCATCATTTGATGAGGTACGTAAAGGCATCACCGGGACAGGGATTATTCTTATCAGCAGATCAGAACATGGCCTTGAAAGGTTTTAGTGATGTTGATTGGGCAACATGTCAAGATACCCGGAGATTAGTTACAGACTATTGTACCTTCCTTGGTGATTCACTAATAACATGGAAATATAAGAAGCAAGCAACTGTGTCCAGATCTTCCACAGAAGCTGAATACAGAGCACTAGGGTCACTTGTTGCTGAGCTACTATGGATCAAGCAGTTACTGAAGTAGCTGAAGGTTGAGCTTAGGCAGGTGCCAGTGGCATTCTGTGACAACCAATCTGCCATGAAATTAGCTGCCAATCCCAAATTCCACGAGAGATCAAAGCACATTGAAGTGGATTGCCATTTTGTGAGACATCATGTCTCGAATGGAGCAGTCAGGCTTTTAGCAGTTAGGACTGATGAACAGTTAGTTGATGTCCTTACAAAGGCTCTCACGGGGCCACAATTGCAGAAGTTCCTTGGCAAGATGTCCGTTGTAGATCTACACCGTCCACCTTGTGGGGGGATGTTGAGACATCAGCATGAAATTGATGAAGAAAAGGAGACCTTGCATGAAGAAGATCGAGCAAAGCTTAATGATTTAAGCTCAGCAGCTGAGAAACGCATTAGGAGTAAAAAACGTGTTTTACCCAAGTTAAAAGACTTCACTTATAGAGCTGCTGTTAGCAGCGGCGATTCTATTTGAACAAGTAGTTAATGGGCTGCGTCTATATATGTTTAAATTTCACGCCTAATTTTATTATTGAGCTCATCAGCTCTCTTCTCCTTTTCCATTTTATCTGTAGTTTGTTTGTCTTCAATAAAAGATTCATAGATTGATCGTGGATGTAGGGTTCTTAGAAGGAATCCGGACCACGTTAAATCAAAGTGTTCTTAGATTCTCGTTAGGTATGTATAATAAATACCGTAATCTGAGCACGTTGTCAATAAATCATGGATGCTGTAATAAAAATCAACTTCAACCGAAACCACTGATGCCTTTGACATTCATATTCAAAAACTTACTTTCTGTTTTATTAAGAGATCATTTTGTTGCGTTTATTTTTATGCGCCAGAACTCATAAACTAATACCAATGATTTCGAATTCCTTGACCTTCTTTCGTTAATAAATTAATAATGAATATTGAAGAACAAAACTATAAGAGAAACACTGATGCAACTGTGGAGTAATCGCAATGGCCAAATAAAATAATAAAATAAATAAACATATATCAATACATATGTGTCATGTGTGGAAGAAAATAAAAACAAAAGAAGACACGTAAGGCTTAGTCATGTTTAAAGGGGAGAAAACAAAAATGATGATGTATTCTTAATTCTCTATATAATGCATGTACGGGTCTTTGTAAAGTAAGAGTGCAATAATAAAAAATATGTTTGTATTAACATGAAACACTACAAATACTTCTCCTTTTTATGTTCCATGCACTTGAGAAAAATAACAAATTGGTATCAGAGCCATGTCGTTCGTCGGAGCAACTGGTGGCCAAATGCCCGTTCCACGTCTCACTAAATTCAACCATGACAACTGGTGTATTCGAATGAAGGTGTTGCTCGGGTCTCAAGGCGTATGGGAAATCGCTAAAAACGGGTACACCGAGCCCGAAAACACGGACGGTTACACAGCGGCCCAAATGAAGGCGTTGAATGAATCTCGCGAACTAGATCAGACTGCGCTGGCCATCATCCACCAATCTGTACATGATGCCGATTTTGAGAAAATATCCGGGGCGAAAAATTCGAAGGAAGTATGGGAGACGTTGGAAAAAGCGTATAAAGGTGCCGACCGAGTAAAGCAAGTATGGTTGTTGACTCTTCGAGGCAAGTTCGAAATGACGAAAATGAAAGTAGGCGAAGGCGTGTCTGAGTACATAATGAGAGTGCAAACCATCGCCAACCGCTTGAAGTGAAACAGCGAGGTACTAACTGATGCCCGAATCGTCGAGAAAATTTTACGATCTCTGACGAACGAGTACGAGAACGTGGTGTGTGCTATTGAAGAATCCAAAGAGCTCGACAAGATGACAGTCGATGAACTCTTCGGTTTGCTTGAAGCTCACGAGCAACGAAAGAAGAAGAAAAACCGGAGTCCTTCGACGAGGCCCTAAACACGAAGTTGTCACTTAAGGAAGACAAGGCGTTTTATACGCACCACGGTCGAGGAAGAGGACGTGGCCAACGTGGATGAGGTTTCGGACAAACTACAAGCCGAGGACGAGGATACTTCCAAGAAAAGGAAGGACAAACAAGCAACCAAAATTGGAAGGGACGAGGTCGAGGCAATCAGTCAAATCGACCGAGCGTTGAATGCTATAATTACGGGAAGTTCTGGCACTTCGCAAAAGATTGCTGGTCCAATAAGAAAGTTGACGAAAACATAAACTTAGTGGCACAAAAGAGCCAAAAGACGAAGGCGTACTCTTAATGACGCTCGAGGACACAAAACCGGGTAGCGACATGGTGTGGTATCTTGACACCGGTGCGAACAACCATATGTGTGGGCACAAACATCTGTTTACGAATTTGAAGAAGATCGAGGACGGCCACGTAAATTTTGGAGATGCTTCAAAAATAAAAGTCAAAGGCCAAGGAAAAATATGTTTCTCTCAAAATGATGGCAAACAAGGATCTTCGAGACGTTTATTTCGTACTAGACTTGAAGACGAACATCTTAAGCATGGGGCAGTTGCTCGAGAAGGGATGTTTGGTGTTCATGAAGGATCGATCGTTACCACTAAGAAACAAAGACGGGCAAATGATTGCACTAGTCGAGATGGAAAGAAATTGTTCAAACTCAACCTGAAGGCGATTCAAGAAAAATGTTTGCAAGTTGACTTGGAGGACAAAGGCCATTTATGGCATATGCAGTTCGAACATCTACATTACAGAGGACTAAGAGAGCTCTCCAAGGAAGATATGGTGCACGGGATGCCGATGATAGAGGAAGGAAAGAAATTTTGTGAAAGCTGCATGATCGGGAAAGATTCGAGAACGGCATTTCCAAAGAAGGCATGATATCAATCACGCGAACCGCTCGAGCTCATACACACGGATATATGCTGGCCAATCACACCGGTCTTATTCAGTTGGAAGAGATATTTCATCACGTTCATCGACGACTACTCGAGAAAGAGTTGGGTCTATTTCTTGAAGAAAAATTAGAAGCATTGGAGAGATTTAAGAAATTCAAAACGATGGTCAAAAAGGAGTGTAGCTCCAATATCAAAGAACTCCGATCAGATAGAGGCGGAGAATACATCTCAAGTGCTTTCATATCATTTTGTGGGGCACATGGCATTCAGGAGATTTCTCACCACACCATATTCTCCGCAACAAAATGGTGTGGCCGAGAGTTAGAACCGAACCATACTTGACCTGATTCGATCAATGTTGAAGACTAATGAAATGCCAAAGGAGTTCTGGGCCGAGGCGGTACAATGTGCGGTCTATATACAGAATCAGTGTCCACACAGCAACCCCAAGAGTCAAAAACCACAGGAAGCATGGAGTGGCCAGAAACCGACCGTGGCACACTTCAAAATATATGGAGGTGTGGCGTATACAGTGCCGGACCAGAAAAGAACCAAGCTCGACGACAAAAGCAAAAAGCTCGTTTTCATTGGGTATGACGAGAAGACGAAGGCGTACCGGCTATTTGATCCAGAAAACAAAAAGGTGACGATCAGCCGAGATGTTCGTATTGATGAAGAAAGTTCATGGGACTAGAAGCATGAAGAAAAGACTATGACGCATGAAGAATCATTTAAAATTGCTCCAACATCCGCTTCGGTTTCACCCCAACAAAATAACGAGGAGGACGAACCAAGACAACCGAGGATACGAAGCATGCATGACCTGTACGAAACAATAGAACCGGTTCATCTAGTCTGCTTACTGGCCGACTCGGAACAAATTAGTTTCGAAGAAGCAGTAAGAGACAAGAGATGGATATCGGTAATGGACGAGGATATCAAAGCGATTGAAAGGAATGACACATGGAAGCTGGTCGAGTTGCCACACGAGCATAAAACCATAGGAGTGAAATGGGTTTATAAGAAGAAAATGAACGCTCAAGGAAAAATCGAGTGTTATAAAGCGAGATTGGTGGCAAAGGGCTACCGACAACGGGCAGGAATGGACTACGATAAAGTGTTTGCTCCCATCGCAAGAATGGAAACTATCCGCTTGCTCCTTGCCCATGCTGCACAACTTAGTTGGCCGATCTATCAAATGGACGTGAAGTCCGCGTTTCTGAACGGTGAGCTTGAGGAGGAAGTCTATGTGGAGCAGCCATCGGGATATTCAAAATCGGGAGAAGAAGGGAAAGTGTTGAAGTTAAAGAAAGCGCTTTACGGGCTGAAGCAAGCGCCTCGAGCTTGGAACACTCGGATCGATGGCTATTTCAAAAGGAATAATTTTGAGCAATGTCCATTTGAGCACGCCCTCTACGTCAAACGAGAAGGAGAGGAAATGATGATAGTCGCTCCTTATGTCGATGATCTCAGTTTTATGGGAAGTGGTGAGAAGCTCATCATTAATTTCAAGAATGCGATGACAAAGGAGTTCGAGATGACGGGACTTGGACTTATGAAATATTTTCTTGGTCTCGAAGTCAAGCAAAGGAGTATGGGAATATTCATGTCACAAAAAGCGTATGCGAAGGATATATTGAAGAAAAATAAAATTGAGGAAAGTAAACTGATAGCTACACCGATGGAGCTCGGAACAAAATTGTCCAAGTTTGAGGGAGGACCAGGAGTAAATGCAACTGAATATCGAAGTATTGCGGGAAGTCTGCGATACTTGACATGCACGAGACCAGATATCGCTTACAGTGTTGGAGTTGTTATCCGCTACATGGAAGAATCGAGGCAGGCATATCTCAAAGCAATCAAGAGAATTCTTCGATACATACGAGGAACACAGTCACTCGGATTATTATATTCAACGACAAGTGACGGCAAACTTGTCGGATATTCGGATAGTGATTGGTGTATTGATGACCGAAGAAGCACAGGTGGCTACGTATTTTTTCTAGGGAGTAGAGCATTTACATGGCTCGAAGAAGTAATCGATCGTGACTCTGTCAACTTGTGAAGCAGAATATGTGGCAGCACCGTGGTGTTTGTCACGCAGTCTGGCATTTATATGGGGTGTTTGTCACGCAGTCTGGCTAAGAAATTTATTGCTCAAGTTAAATCTGCAACAAGATCAGCCAACCGAAATTCGAGTGGATAATAAGTCGGCAATCGAGTTGGCGAAAAATCCGGTCTATCATGAGAGAAGCAAGCATATTGATGCTCGGTTTCATTTTATCAGAGAGCACATAAAGAAAGCAGAAGTAAAAATGATACATGTCGCCGGTCCGGACCAAGTCGCAGATATTTTCACGAAGTCGTTGCCGACATGTACGGTTGAAAATTTGAACAATATGCTCGGGATGAAACAACAAAAGGCATTGAGATTAAGGGAGGAATTTGTGGAGTAATCTCAATGGCCAAATATAATAATTAAATAAATAAAACATATCAATACATGTGTTATGATATGTGTCATGTGTGGAAGAAAATAAAAAAAAAAGAAGAAGAAGACACGTAAGGCTTAGTCATGTTTAAAGAGGAGAATACAAAAATGATGATGTATTCTTTATTCTCTATATAATGCATGTATGGGTCTTTGTAATGTAAGAGTGCAATAATAAAAAATATGCTTGTTCAACGTGAAACACTACAAATACTTCTCCTTTTTATGTCGCATGCACTTGAGAAAAATAACAGCAACAAGAAGCTGAGCTGTTTAACGTACTCTAGTTAATATATAAACGAATAACGAGAGATCAAGTAGGACATCTGTATATAATATCGATGAACAAAACTAAGACCTTAACTATAACAATATGAATCCGTAGAAGAAAGAATCTTAATATTATTCAGTTTTTTTCTTTCATTTGCGGTCGGCTTCTTAATTAAGCAATATTCTTCATCAACAAGGCTCACTCGTCTTCATGCAAAATTCACCGTTCCTCCTGCTACATATTCATGTCTAACAAAAGCTAATGACATAGGGAAATCATTGTCCGCAAATATAATCATAATATCATTAATTGTAAGAATATACCAATCAGTTTGCTGTCACATATGATTGAATAGTGTAACTATAGACCAATAACAAGGGACCCAAACGTATATATGTATGTATGCATATATATATGGTATTGCAGAACATAGAAGAAAATTCAGTTTCCAAAGACATCTCAGCGAGTATCCTCTATAGCTCATCCGCAAGAGAAGCGTGGCTTGACCTTCAAGAAAGGTTCGGGCAAACAACAGACCGAGGATCTTTCAGCTTAAACGAGAGCTAATCAATTTGGTGCAAGGAAGCAACAATGTGGCAGCCTACTTCGCAAAGCTGAAAACCTTGTGGGATGAATTGAGCAGCTACAGACCTAAGTGTGCTTGTAGTTGCGGAGGAATCAAGCAGATAAAAAGCTTTCTTGAAGAGGATTACACCCTTACTTTCTTGATGGGTCAAAATGAGTCATATTCCCAAATTAGGGGACAGATCCTGCTTATGGATCCTCTCCCAACAGTTAATAACGTCTTTTCATTGGTAATTCAAGAGGAGAAGCAGAGACTGGTTGGGGGCAATCATCTGAGGGAAGCAGAAGACCAGACAAACGGCATGGCCTTGATGGCAACAAGAACTGAGTTTGAGCAAGCCAATAAAGGCTTCTATGGTTCAAGAAATGAGTTGGGCAGACCAATGTGCACCCACAGCAATAAAAGAGGACACACGATGGATACATGTTACCAAATCCATGGCTATCCACCGGGCTTCAAGCAAGGCCAAAGAAGTAGAGGAGCACAACCAACCAACTAATGATGGACCAGCCAGACTGAGAGGTGCATCTCAGTGGCCAAACATCCGAGGTGTCACAAGAGTCAGGGGAAGGACTTGTTCAAGTGCAGATGACTTCTCTTCAATTGAAGAATTTAAAGGCCTTGATGAACCAGTCAGTGTTCAATCACTCACAGGACAAAGGTGACATTCCTCAGCAAAGGGACACGCCAGCAGGTATACCAGCAGGTATTCTGTTATCTTGTTATATACCAAAGTTCTCAAATAGTAAACTATGGTTGATAGATTCTGGAGCCACAAGGCATGTTTGTGGAAACAAAGACATCTTGTTCAATATCCAGAAGATTAAAGAGTCTAATGTAATATTTCCAGACAATTCATCAAGTAAAGTAGAGAGAGCATGATCAGTCGTTATTAACAAGGCAATTACTCTGGCAGATGTTCTTTTTGTCCCACAGTTCAGTTTCAATCTGATTTCAGTGAGTCACTGACTAACATTATAGGTTGCAAGTTTGTTTTTGAGGCTGATAGGTTCTTGATACAGGATCACTCACAGGAATTGATTGGCAAGGGTAACCTAATGGGAGGACTTTACATACTTGAAGCTGAGCCAACCATTTTTATACAGTTTTTACCAGTTTTAATATTTCTGCTAGTACAGTTCTTGTGAATAAATTTTCTCTAGACCTATGGCATAGCAGGCTAAGACATCTTTCAAATAAGGTGTTAGATGTTCTTAGAACTGTTCTAGATCATGACGAGGGCCTTGTGAACAATTTCTATAAAATCTGTCCCATATCTAAACGGAAAAGGATATCTTACCCAGTTAGTAATAAAATTGCTTGCTCAGCTTTTGATCTGATCCACTGTGATGTTTGGGGGCCATTTCATGTGGTAGATGATCATACGAGGTATACCAGCTTTTCATGATAAATCATAAGTCAGAAGTAAGAACTGTTATGACATTTTTCTTAGCATATGTTGAAACACAATTCAGGTGTAGAGTTAAGACAGTGAGATCAGACAATGCAAGGGAATTTAATCAAGTAGATTTATTCAAAACAAGAGGAATTATGCACCAATTGTCTTGTGTACAAACACCACAACAGAATTCAGTGGTTGAGAGGAAACACCAACACCTACTAAATGTAGCTCGATCACTTCTATTTCAATCATCAGTGCCAATTGAGTTCTGGTCAAATTGTGTACTCACTGTAGCATACCTTACAAATAGGACACCATCAGCCACCTAGGGCAACAAGAGCCCCTATGAACTCTTATTCCAAAAACTAGTAGAATATCATATGCTGAGAGGCTTTGGTTGCCTCTATTATTACTCTTCCCTCGGAGCTAGGAGGAAGAAGTTTGATGCTAGAGCTAAGGAATTTGTCTTCATTGGCTACCCAAATGGTGTAAAAGGGTATAAATTGCTGGACCTGAAGAGCAGAGAACTGATCATTTCAAGGGATGTAAAGTTTAAGATAGGTGAGTTTCCTTTTAAGAATGATCTCTCAATTGTGACAGAAGATCCATCCTCAAATCAGGTACTTCCAAGGCCCTATACATTACCACAGATAGGGATGAAGAACATGTTGAAGAAGAGGCACATTCATCTCAGGAAAATAAGGCCATGACTGATGCACATGAATCATCACCTGAGCATGCCTAGGTAGAAGAACAGCAACCTGCACAAGGAAACAGGCCATTCAGGAAGTAGGAAGGAGATCGGGAAGGCATTCAAGAAGGCCAACATATTTGGAAGATTATCACTGTAATCCGTTAACAGAACAAGGTGAGTTGTACCCAATTTCTAAGGGACTGTCCTACCATCAGTTTTCAGGCCAATATAAAGATTTTCTCTCTTCATCTCTATGCTATAGGAACCTAGGAACTACAATGAAGCATCAGCCTCAGTGAAATGGGTGGATGCAATGAAAGAGAAGTTCAGGGCACTTGAGGATAACAGAACTTGGAGCTTGATGCCACTGCCAGAAGGGAAAAAGGCAATAGGTTGTAGATGGGTATATAGGACAAAGTGCAATTCAGAGGGAGAAGTTGAGAAGTATAAAGCTCGCCTGGTTGCAAAAGGTTATGGTCAAAAGGAAGGAGTGGACTACATAGATACTTTTGCCCCAGTTGTCAAGCCTAACACAATCAAAATCATTCTATCCCTTGCAGCCAAACACAGATGGAACTTGCAGCAATTAGATGTAATAATGCTTTTCTAATGGGGACCTGGCAGAGGAAGTATACATGGAATTGCCTCGTGGTTTCTACAAGAATCACAGCAGGATTGAAGCATCTAAGATGGTATACAAGTTGCACAAATCGATATATGGTTGAAGCAAGCATTGAGGCAATGGAACAGGAAGTTCACAGATGCTGTTAAAAGCTTCGGTTTCAGGCAGACTCAGTCAGATCACACTCTGTTCCTAAGGGGCAGAGGTAATGACTTGGTTATTCTTTTGGTTTATGTGGATGATATCATCCTTGCGGGTCCTTCTTCTCAAACATTGGCAGAGGTTAAAGATTTCCTGCAGAAACATTTAAGGATCAAAGACTTAGGTGAGCTAAAATTCTTTCTTGGCATAGAGGTAGCTCGAGCTGAGACTGGAATTTACATATCACAGAGGCAGTATGCATTGAATTTGTTAGATGATACAGGTTACATGGCATCAAAGCCATTAACCACACCTATGAATCCAGGCAGTAGATTAACATAAGCTGATGGAGAGTTTTAAAAGATCCTTTTAGCTACAGAAGACTGGTTGGGAGGTTGTTGTACCTCATATTCACAAGACCAGATATAGCATTTACTGTACATAAGCTCAGCCAATTCATTTCGGCACCAAGGACCAGCCATATGATGGCCGCACACTACTTGCTGAGGTATCTGAGGCATCACCAGGTCAGGGTATATTTCTCAGTGCAGAACCATAAATGGAGCTTAAAGGTTTCTCAGATGCTGACTGGGAAACCTGTTCAGATACCAGAAAATCAATAACAAGCTATTGCACCTTCTTGGGAAGTTCATTGATAACTTGGAAGGCAAAGAAACAGGCTACAGTCTCCAGGTCATCAACGGAAGCGGAATACAGGGCATTGGGATCACTTGTAGCAGAAATCCTCTGGATAAAACACCTCTTCGAGGAGCTGAATATCAGGTTATCTCAGCCCCCTGTGCTCTACTGTGATAACCAATCTACACTAATGTTGGCCTCTAACCCAAAGTTCCACGAGAAGTCCAAGCACATAGAAATTGACTAGCACTTTGTTAGACATCATGTAGCAGTCGGACAATCTAGCTTCTCCCAGTTCGAACTGAGAATCAGTTAGCAGATGTTCTTACTAAACCTCTTACATGGCCTCAGTTGCAGCAATATTGGTCAAGATGTCTGTAACAAATTTGTTTCATCCATCTTGTGGGGGCATATTGCCGAACATAGAAGAAAATCATCGAGTTCAGGGGCAGAAGGAGATGAGCTTATAAGATCAGCCTTAAAACTGATTAGCTTTGAACTGCTTGTAGAAGCGCGAAACAAGTTGGGAGTTAGAAGCTTGTTTTTCTTTATTTTCTTTTGTTACTTACTGAGTCGTAAGTGCTAGCGACGTTTTCCATTAGAAATTGCATTTGCGCGCCATAACTGTTCTATCGGCCAGTTAGTTTATATAGTGCACTGTAGATGAATTGTGTGAGTCTGTTAATCATCATCTTCATTCTGTAAAATCCCTGATCATCAATAAAGGAATTCGTCACCGTGGACGTAGGATTCATCAAGAGTGAATCTGAACCACGTAAACAATTCGTCTCGAACCTCTTTTTTTTTTTTTTATTTTCTTGTTTTATGTATGAAGATTTAAATCACACTGCTAAGACTCATAACAAAAGCACGGAAAATATGAATAAGGTAAGTCAGCTCTCGGTCACCATTGTGCTTCTGTGCCTTGTTAATGCTTCCTTATTGCATCAATTGACAGTAAAAGGCGAGCCAATCACAACCATCAACGAGTTTGATTGCTCGAACGACAATATGTGGAAGGTGGCGATTATGCGTATGAAATCGAATATGGTCTCGACGAGTTGGCCTTCATGACTTCTACTGAAACCCCCATGCAAAAAACTCTCATTGGCCAATATGCTTGGGGATCTGCATATTGCCATACAGTGCTCACGACCCCATCGACTGACCATTTGCCTGGATACTGTTGCCCAGTTCTGGAGGGATGATTGTGAGTTTTCCATGTATGCAGTAATTGTAAAGATCGACTACGGCATGATCTGTGGTCCAAATAAATTGAATATCAATCAATGTCATCAGAATAAGGGTCGACATTTGATTTCATCTGCGACCTATTGCCGCGGAGTAAGAGTTGGTGTTATATATCTATGTGGAGTATTGATTTCCTTACAAGTTTTCAGAGTAGTTGGCAAGAGTGAATGTTCCTAAGTCACTTTGAGATGCTCTTGTTTGACATGTGATTTTTCGGAGATCCGAATATGTGCATTTACAGATAATTACAAGTATTTGTATAAATGTGCAATATATGGATAAGATTTTTAAAAGCTATTCTGTTTTCTCATGTTCAAGATTTGATCTTTACGTTATTATAGAGATTATTGATGTGTATTTTGTGTCACTTTTGGTAATAGTTTAGGTTTTATTTGGTCGCAACTACGACAATATATTACAACCACAAGATAAAAATATCACATATTATTCTGGGTTAACGTAATTTATAGTCTCCAATTTTTTGTGTATGAGTGTCTTTGATCCTACACATTTCGAGATCCACTTATAATGCTAAGTTCTTATCACCTTTGGACCATTTTGGTCTATCTGTTAAGATCGTCTGTGTAGATGGAATTTATCACGTAAGCGCACAGTTATCATTGTTAGTCAACTTAAACAATATCTTCGCTCCAACTTAAACCCACGTGAGTATCATTATGCAACACATTTAACTTAGCTTCAAGGTTGTCAATCCTTCCTTGAATGCGAAGCATAATGATCTTCACGTGCGTTTAAGTCAAAGAAGAGATGAATAACGAGGGTTTTCAGTCGATTAAAATGAGATTGATTAATTTCACGTGTTAAATTCCATGTAACTAGTGATAAAATTAATAGGGGCAAAACATTCAAAATCAGTATTAGAGATTAAAAGTTGCATCTCGAAATATGAGAACCAAGATCGGCCATACCCAAACATTGTGGACTAAAATTTTTTTTTGCTAAAAATTAATTCATTAGCATCTTTTGCTATTTCACAGTATTTTTTCTAATAGTAGTAATTATACACTGAAATGCACGTAAGCATCATTATGCATCACAATTAACTCGCTTCAAGCTTCAAGCTTGTGTCATTGGGTTTTTTGTGCCAAAATGATATCTATCTATCTATCTATCTATCTATATCTATATATATATTTATATATATATGTATATTCACACTATTATAAAAGCACGAATCTCTATTTCGCTGATGACCTCCTAATATTCTGCAAAGCTACCAAGGGCTCGGTTCAGGCTGTGCTACAAACGCTGCACCATTTCTCAGCTATTTCAGGTCTGTCAGCCAACTCAAGCAAATCAAACCTGTATTTAGCCGGGGTCTCATAGGAGCTACGAATTGCACTACAAAAGATCACATGTTTCAGTCTAGGAACATCTCTTATGAAGTACTTGGGGGTGCCATTGTCACCTTCAAAGTGGAGGAAACTAGACTATCAACTGCTTGTGGACAAAATTGTGGAAAGGATCAAAAGCTGGACTGCCCACACCTTGTCCTATGCGGGCAGGTGCTCACTTATTAATGTTGTGCTCACCTCCATATATGGCTATTGGCGGATTATTTAAAAAAATGGCCTTTGACATAGTCAACTTTAAAAAAATAGCCTCCTGAATGGTAAAAGACTAATGTACCCTTACTATGCGTGAAAGACTATTTTACCCTTTATTAATGGCAATCAACAACCCTTTGCAAAATCGATCCAGATTCCCTCTTCTCTTCACACCCTTCTTCACAGTCGAATTTCAAGCTCCGAATCCATGGCATTTCTGGCGAGATCCCAAACAGTGAAGGTAATTTGTTTTAATTTATGAAGAATCAGTCGGCAATTGAAGCTCCGAATCGCACGGGACCCTAATTTGAGGCTGCAAGCTACCCTAATGCGAAGCGCATGGTACCCATGCTTGCAATGGTAGGGGACCCGTGCTTTGATGGTCAGTGATCCGTGTGGAAGTGCAGGGGACCCGTGGGGCAAAGCGCAGGGTTCCACGGCAATGGACCCGTGCTTTGTCGCGCTGGGTACCCTTGAAGCATAGCACGGGACCCGCGAGCGTAAGCATGGGACCCATGCTTGCTAGCGCTCGAGACCCGCGTTATCCTGCACTGGCGAGCCGTGCGTGCCAGCGCGGGGACTCTTGCAACATAGCACGGGACCCGTGCTTTGTCGCGCTGGAAGCATAGCGCGGGACCCGCGCGCATCAGCACGGGACTCATGCTTGCTGTGCTGTGGACCCGTGCGCGCTAGCGAGGGTGGGACTCTCACAACATGCGCGGACTCATGCTTGCTGTGCTGGGGACCCGTGCTTAGCGAGGGACCCGTGCTACATAGCATGAGACCCGTGCTTACTGTGCTTGGGACCCGTGCACGCCAGCGTGGGACTCATGCTTGCAGTGCTGCGCACCCATGCGTGCAAGTGTTGTGGTCCCGCACATAAGAGCAGGTGTCCTGCGCAGCATGCACGGGTCCCCAGCACAGCAAAGCTAAGAGTCCCACTTGAGGGCGTTGTGGACCAGTGCGTGCATGGCAGTGGACCTGTACATAAGCTCAGGGTCCCCGTGCAGCATTGCAGGAGACCCGTACTTTAAATAGCCTATTTCATTCGATCTAATTAGCTGACATTTGCTTTTTTTTTAGGTTACATTAAAGAAGCAAATTGCCGGAGGCAACGATGACCGTGATTGCCGGCTACATATCACGTCACGCTACTGCGAAACGAGCCGGAAAATTGTCGATTGGCTAAACGAGGATGACCTGACAGTGTTTAAGGAAGGGAGTCCGTTCGACAGGCTCGTCGACGCTGCCGTCGGTTTCAATCTGTCGGCGTAGATGTTGTGATATCTCATCAAGAGACAGATGGAGGTTCACGATCGTGACGAGCTTTGGATGATCCTCGGGAAGAAACCACTCCGTTTTTAAAAAACAGAGTATTGCCTAATCACGGGTCTGAAGTTCGCAGCCGAACCGGCAGGGAACGTTCGGGAGGAATTCGTCCTGCGACATTTCCCGAGAAAAACGGCGGTGACGATTCGTTTGTCGAATGTTGAGCAGCGATTGGAGGAGTTGGCTGCCAACGATATGGTTCGCGTCGACAACGAGAAGTTGAAGTTGGCGAACCTCTACTTTGCCGGCTCCGTCTTGCTGCCCCGACGTTCCAAGAAGGATACCATCCTTTCTTCTTGGATTGTTTATTTGGTCGAACACTCGGCGGCCTTTGACGATTACCCTTGGGGCACCGTGGCTTTCCAAGCGGCAATACGGTCGCTGAAACGAGATCTAAAGGAAGTTAAGGAGAGTCTGTTGGTCAGTGGATTCGTACATCCACTTTAGGTTAGGGTTTTATCTTTGAATGATCTTGTGAGTTAGGGTTTCGTCTGGTTGCTAAGATTGTTTGTGTCTTTGGTCTTCAGATATTAGCGTATGAATGCGTACCCAAGCTCACTGAGAAGTACGCTAAAGTTAGAGAGTTGGAGCATCCGAGGCCCCGTAATGCATGGCCGCGTATATGTCGGTGGGTGACGTAGGAGTGGCATAGGAAGGGATGTCCGAAGTTGTCATCTATTGCCGAGGCCACGCATGGGTCCCAAGTACGAGGGTTATTGCCGATCGGAGAAGAGACACAGGCCGGCTATCTTCGGGACAGCGATTTGGTCGGCGGTGAGCGAGACGATGTGTATTTATAGGGTCGTGACCCTACTCATGGACGGAGTGTACGTTACCTGCACTCGGCGGGCGGCACGTGCAATAGAAGCCAATTATGAAGCAGAGTGCGTCCCTCAGCTCTTTATCAGATCACGGCAAGACGAAGAGAGGGGCATGACCTCTAACTATGTGCCGCCGTCCATTGACGGAGGCCACTTCGATACGCCGCCAAGATCGCCGGCAAGATCGCCTCCACACGCAGGGCCATCTCACGGGGGTTATCCCTCGTCGGAGCAATTCGATGAATTTTTGTGCCGTGTGGACCGACAATACAAAGAATTTGGCGGTCGGTTCGACACGCTTAACAGCGGCTTCGGCACGCTTAGCGGTAGGTTCGAGCAGTTCGGAAACGACTTTGCGCAATTCCGAGACGACTTCTCGCAATTCCGAGATGATTACGCTCGACGCTCCAAGACGTACGAGGAGCGATTGAACTCGATGCACGGGTTTGGGGAAAGCATCGGAGTAGTTTCTCAGTCGTTGAAGAGCTTCGGGATGACAAGAGAAATTTATTCGGTCCACGCACACATACCGACACGCCGTATCATGGTAACTATCTTTACCCCTAATTCAAATTTAATTTACAGCGGAACATTACAATTTAATATGCATCGTAGGCAACGAGCCGACCGAAGGGGCATGGGATGCATTTGTGAGACCAGATCCACCCAGTTTGACGACCACGTGGGGATGGGGATGGGGCCGTGGATGGGACTCGGCGTCTTATGTTGCACCTCAATGGGATGATGACGTCGACCGAGAGAGCAAGACGTATTATGAGGTGGACCCATCGACTTGGAGGGGCGTTGACTGGGATCAGTCGACTGTTCCGACTATGGCAGACAAGGGAAAAGCTGTGGTCGAGGTGACCCCAGAGGAGCAGCAGATAAATCCGTCGAGGTGGCTGCAGTCGCCATAGACTAAGCCTCCCTTGACTGGTCACGTGGATGTAAGGCTCTCGCCCGTGGACGTTCAGATTTCCAAGAAACTCCTTATGGGGGGTAGAGCGCGATATACGGGCATTGACGGACGACGACTACGTACAATGCGCAGTCGACAGGCATAGACAATGATGGTTTGAAGATCTCGTCACGCCAACGAGGTGGCTCGATGGCATGGTATGGACTTGAACCATTAAGTTTGGAATGAACTGTAATTGTAAAGCCTTTGTTGTTTTAGTTTTTCAGCATATGAATGAAGCCATGAGAGGGTTCCTGGACATGCAGCATAAGCATAACTTTACTTCGAAGAATGTTGCGTACATGTCTTACGCCTTCAAGACATGTATCGAACTCAAAGGCTAGGTCAACGGAAAAGTCGTAAATGGGATGCTTCCTATGTGGACCCACTACGCGAGGGGACTTCAGGATGGATGGCCGTCGATCTCATGGATGAACGCAGATTGCATCGTCATCCCAGTGCAAACGATAGCACATTGGGTGTTATTCGTCACTGATTAGAGGAAGAAGACGATGACGATTTATGACTCCGACGAGTCTTGCGACAATGACATGTGCCACCTGAACAATGCATTGTCGTCACTTCAAGTATTAATCCCAGCGATATTGGTCTTCATGGGATGCATCAAGACTCGATTTAAGAAATGGACAGTTAAGCGCCATCCGAAGTTCGCCAAGCAGCAAGGAAGGTAAGTTTCAGTCCTTATTATTCATTGAAGTTTTTTACGACAGTTTATGTATAACTATGTAAAATTTCAGGGGAGAATACGGCGTTCATGTGTTGCGAGCGGCAATGAGCCTCATCTTTCGAGATGACGACGTCTCCAATCTCACACAGCAGTAGATTGTAGATTTTAGGAAATTTCTTGCAGTTTGTATTTTCCGTAACGATTTTTATTCCTGGTTTGTTCCAACATGAATGTAATTTTAATTTATATTTTTGGAAATTTTTTATGAAAAACAACTTTGCCTTGTAAGTTATTTTATCTGAAAGTTTTGAACAATTCTTTTTATCACATCAAATCGGACAGCAATGATTGTTAGTAATTTTTTCGTTATGATTAACTTATGATTATCGAAACTACATCCTGAGATTTGACATTACTGTTACTTACACTGACAACATGACAGAAAAAAGGTAACAGACAACAGTAAGCTGACAATAATTAACCAATGATTGTTGACTGATCAATATAATTTCCGCACGGGTCCGGTCTGCTGATCATGGGACCAAACTTACGCGCAGGGGTCCAATTATGCACATGGGTCCCGTGCGTGAGTTCACGGGTCCCGCACTCATGAGCACGGGTCCCTTGTGTTAGTTCACGGGTCCCGCACATCCACCGCGCATCAGCTTGCGCGAGTCCACTGCTAATGAGCCCCGGACCACAACGCTCATGTTCGGGGTCCCTGCGATAATTTTCGCAATTTTACAGTGGAATAAATAATTTCGAAGTTTGATTCATCCTCAATACGAATATAATACATCATATAATATCATTAATTGCAAAATTATGGTCTTTTGCATAAGGTTCCCCGGGTTGTTCGAACGTATCATCTTCATTCTCATTTTGATTCTCGCACGGTCCAATTTGATCTTCTTGAAAATCCTCTTATTCAGAAAGATGGTAAGAGTGGTAGTTTGATGTGTCGCCCATGTAACCCTCTACGGGATGGATTTCCTCATTTGCGTCGCACTGCTCTATTAGATCGACGTTGAAATTCGATCATCATTAAGATGAGCTTGTGGTGGTGTGGCACTGACAAAGGATGCAACCTCAACATGGAGCATGGTTCCAGACTGTGGACCACCAAAACCTAGGTATGCACGTATACCATAGTCATTCACGATGTAAATGGGTCGTGGGAAATCGTAAACAACGCTAGGCATGTAGCTTAACGTGAGTTTAGAATTGTCATTGCGTAGCGACAAAACTTTCACAATCTCATCTTTCATGTCATCTAACGTGCATGTTTCCTCGTCGACCAAGATTGATTGCCATCTATGAGTAGGAAGAGGACACCACTTCGAGGTATTGTCCTCACCAATTATCCACTGGCCCTCGACTTGGAACACAATGTTAGTGATCGTCATGATTACCCCCTACAATAGAAGTAAAATTTATTAGAACCGTAGCCCTACTTGCGTAAACCTATACAACTTGCGAAACTCTAGTTTGCGAAAACACTAGTTTGCAAAAACCCTAGTTGTTGAAAATGTTATTTCGGATGTTGTGTTTGCTAACGTGATTTCTAGTCATAATTAAAGCCCAACAGCTTCCAAATCCCTAATAGCTTTAGAAAACCCTAACAGCTATCGAAAACCCTAACACATATAGCGCGGGACCCCTGCAATCAACTGGAGACCCATGCATTGATGCTCGGGACCCACACATATAGCTCTCATGTGCGCGGGAGCAAGTCTAATGCACGGGACCCAAGCTCTAGAGCGCGAGACCCATGACCTAGTGCACCGGACCCATGCCCTAGTGCGCGGGATCCATGCCCTAGTGCACGGCCCATGCATGCGCGGGACCCCCGCACCAGCGCCTGGGGCCCTTGAACTGATGCCCGGGTCCCGTGCTCTAGCGCGGGGACCCGGGCTCAAGGGCGTGCGCCCCCTGCGCTGGTGCGTAGCACCCCGACACCAGCGTGCGGGGACCCTGAACTGATGCCCGCGTCCCGTGCTCTAGTGCGTGCGGACCTGTGCTCCGATGCGCGCGCCCTGCACTGATGCGTGGGACCCCAGCACCAGTGCCTGAGGCCCTTGAACTGATGCCCTGGTCCCTTGCTCTAGCACGCGCGGACCCTGCACCAGCGTACAGGGACCGTGTAAACATATACGGGGCCCCAGATCTAATGCATGGGACCCTTGTGGATATATGTGCGGGTTCCATGAAGCATGACCACGAGTTTCGTCTTTCCGACTGGAAATTCGAAACTCTCGTGGCCAAACATCCTCTCTTGAGACACAATCACGTAATTTCGAGGGTTAAAATTCGTAATTCGAAACGAACAAACTTGCTGTAAAGAGTTAGAGCTGGGTATTTCCTTCCAGACTTGTTTCGCAGACTCCGAGTTCGACTTGGTGACGAAAATGAGGCTGTTTTTTCTTCAGAAATAATGAAGAAAAAGGATGGATCGATATGGGTTGGTATAATAATTATAACGTGCTGCTGTGCATTTAAATGGAGTTTTGTTTCTTTTATATATATACAGATTGTGTATGTATATTTATTTTTATTTCTTTTATTTTTAGTTAATTAGCAAAGGTTTAAAGAAGATGGTTAACGGTTAATTAAAATGAAGGGCCATTTTTTTAAAAGACCCGGCTATTGGGGACCATATTCTTACTACCTAAGAGTGTGATAAAAGACGTGGATAAAATCTGCAAGAACTTCCTTTGGAGGAGAGCAGAAGATAGCAGGTCATTGGCATTGGTGAAATGGGAGCAAGTCCGCCTACCAAAGAGCAGAGGTGGTTTGGGTATCAAGAATTGTGCTTTGTGGAACACTACTAGTATTTGTAAGCAGATTTGGCACCTAGCCATCAAAGCGGATGTCCTCTGGGTTAAGTGGTTACATGAATTATATATGAAGGATAGCTCCTTTTGGGATCATTCTCCTCCTCTGGACTGTAGTTGGCATTGGAGGAAGCTTCATAAGACTTAAGAGATCTTTCGAGCTGGATATGTTGGGAATTCCTTGGTCACAAATGTGAATGGGGTATACTCAATTGAAACAGGGTACAAATGGCTCATTGCTGGTGCTCCTAAAAGTCACATGAGCCAGGGTGTCTGGAACCACTATAACATACCCAAACACCGTTTCATACTATGGTTGTTGGCTCAGAAAAGGTTGCTCACAAAAGATAGGCTCTTGACTTGGGGAATTCATGTAGAGCAGTCTTTTTGTGTCCTCTGTGAGTTGGAGGAGGAATCGATTAACGATTTGTTCTTTGATTGCCTGTTTAGCAGGAATATACTACAGCTAGTAGTGACCTGGTTGGATGTTGAATGTTGGCCACATCAGTTTAATAACTGGCCAAGATGGATGATTCAATTGGGGAAGAAGTAGCGCATGAGGGAATATTTTGTTAGCTTGCTGCTGTGATATATCATATTTAGGCAGAAAGGAATGCTCGAATGCATGGAGGCAACAAACAGGATGCTAGAGGTATTTTCAGTAGGATAGCTAGCATGGTTTGAATCAGAATATCAAGTTGTTATCAAGCAAGGATCACCACCTCGGACGAACTATATTTCGACGTACCACTTCGCTGGTTTCATCTGAGAGTGTTTGTTATTTTTACCAAGCTGTGTGTTTGTACAAACTTTGTTTCGGTGGTTTGTTCTACTGTGTATTGACTAATATGCCCGTAAATGTGTTTTGCCCTAATGTGTATTGGAATGCCCTCTATTCTTGATGTGGACTTAACTAAGCTGGGCTGAAAGAAACGAAAATAGAGAAAGGCCCAACAAAGCCCACGAGGAAGAGGAGGCCCATAGTAAAATTCAATCCTGGAAAGGAGGACCATCAGGGACCTGACGGAGACAAATCTTGACCGGATAGAAGAGGAAAAAACCTTTGTATATAAAGGAACAGGAACGGCAGAAAGGAAGGAAAGCAGTCGCAGGGATGCGTGTCGCTTTATCACAGGAAGATACTACTGAGCACCTTACTCTGACAGTCGCAGAAGTCATTCCATCAAGTAGTCAGCCACTTTTCCTGCAGCCCCTAGGTAGTACGTCCCCCAGAAATCCTGGGACATAGCATCAAACAGACGGCGGGGAGCTACTGTAAAATGAAGACTCGGCCATATTTTCCAGATGGATCATCTTTCTACAGAAGCACTCACACAATATTTTCTCTATAGATATCTTAAGCGTATTCTCTACATTTTAGGAGCGAAGGTGAGGATTATTTGAGTGTGTAAAGTGTTGTTACTTAGTGGAAGGCAGTTCCCAGCGCCCCGTGGACGTAGAATCCAATAGGATTTGAACAACGTAAATCCCTTTGTTCTTTTCGTTTACGTCCCAGCATCAACAACACCTCGCATACCTAGAAAACTGCATAACGATTAATCTACCGCTAACTAAGTATCCAGAGCCCCCACACATACAAATATCGTTGATTGGGTTGGCCCCATATCAAATGGCGTCGTCTGTGGGAAACCGGAGTTGAAGGCGTGAGAAAATTATTCAGCAAGGTACGAGGCCGCGTTGAAAAAATTTCTTGCGTATCCTCTTTCTATTCTGTGTTGTAGGGACAAGATAAGAAGCACGAAGGCGCTGATGGAAGGAAGTTCATCCATACCGAATAACTTGGAACCACAGTTTGAGAAGGTCGCAGAGGGTAACCCGGCGGGACAGGCCGCTATTCCGGCACAAGCTCCTGGTGTAATACCACCGGAAACACCGATCACCCTAACCACTGCATAGTTGGACCTCCTGGTGCGCAATACTGTCAACAACACCCTGGCCGAAAGAAGGAAGAAAGGAAGACAACGAAAAAGGCCCAGCCACGTGTCGAGATCGAGCAAGTAGACGGTAAATTCACAGAAGTAACTGGGGAAAACGAGACGCAGCCGCAACCCCAGGCAACACCCTCTGAACACAGCAAGCGATTGGACGAATCGGAGAATGAGTCGAGGAAGGAAGATAAACACCCCAAGCATCCTGAGGGACATGGGGGAGCTGCGGAACAGGTTCGGGGGAAGGAAGAGGAGCCAAACAAGGCAGATCAGCCAGAAAAGGACGTTAGAACCCCACGCTGATCTCCATTGAGTCCGTCAGCAAAGCCCTAGACCACGCTAGAGGGGCAGAAAGCTACAAAAGAAGGAAAAAGGTCACGCTATGCCCAGAGAAAAAAGAGGAAGCTTGGACCAAAAAAAAAAGAAGGAGCTGCGGGATCAACTGGCGGACCTTAAGCAGGTAGTGGAGGGTGTCAGAAGCAGAACCATGCCGCCAAGGATAGGAGAAGGGCTAGTAGCTGTGACGCCTTTTGCAAAGGAGCTACTGGTGGGGGAGGTCTCATCTAACTTCAAACAGTTGCCATATGAGTACGCTGGGACGATGGACCCTGTGGAGCACGTCCTACGTTTTCAAAACACCATCCTGATTCATGATTTCTCGGATGGGGTCAAGTGTAGAGTGTTCTTAAACACCTAGTAAGGGCGGACCAGCAATGGTTTAGCAGTTAGCGCCGGGATCTATCAAATCTTTTGAAGAATTCCAGTTGATATTCATCACTCAGTTCGCCAGCGCCAGAAAGCAGCCTAAGTCCGTCATGTCGCTCTTCCAAGTACGACAGGGGGAAAATGAAAGTCTACGGGCATACATAAGCAGGTTCAATATTGCAGCTTTGGAGGTACCAACGGCTACGCCTTCTGTCAAGGTTAGCGCCCTGATAAACGGAAATAGAGAAAGGCCCAACAAAGCCCACGAGGAAGAGGAGGCCCATAGTAAAATTCAAACCTGGAAAGGAGGATCATCAGGGACCTGACGGACACAAATCTTGACCGGATAAAAGAGGAAAAAACCTTTGTATATAAAGGTACAGGAACGGTAGAAAGGAAGGAAAGCAGTCGCAGGGACGCGTGTCGCTTTATCACAGGAAGATACTACTGAGCACCTTACTGTGACAATCGCAGAAGTCATTCCATCAAGTAATCGGCCACTTTTCCTGCAGCCCCTAGGTAGTACGTCCCCCATAAATCCTGGAACATAGCATCAAGCAGACGGCGGGGAGCTACTATAAAATGAAGACTCGGCCATATTTTCCAGATGGATCACTTTCTACAGAAGCACTCACACAATATTTTCTCTATAGATATCTTAAGCGTATTCTCTACATTTTAGGAGCGAAGGTGAGGATTATTTGAGTGTGTAAAGTGTTGTTACTTAGTGAAAGGCAGTTCCCAGCGCCCCGTGGACGTAGAATCCAATAGGATTCGAACCACGTAAATCCCTTTGTTCTTTTCGTTTACGTCCCAGCATCAACAACACCTCGCATACCTAGAAAACTGCATAACGATTAATTGGGTTGGCCCCATATCAATTCTATATCACAAAATGTTTTCTCTATTCAATAGAAACATATATTATGTATAAGGTGAGTAGGGAAAACGCTGTCTTTAATGTTAGTGTTCAATAGCAATCTTTAGGTTTGAGATGGTGAACGGTTTTCTATATAAATATATTTTGTTTGTATAGCAACGTTTATGTTTTACCTTTGAGATCATATACTTAATATCTTTCTTTAATGTATATACTTTATTTGAAATGTTCAATAGAAAACAAAACGGATAATGTGAGCTGAACTAGGAATCATTTTCTACACACTTAACATCATTTATTTGTATAGCAACATTAAGGTTTTACTGAATTAGAAAACGAAGTCATTTTGTATAGATTACCCAACACCAACTCCTGGACAATTGCTCTTATCAACTCTCTCACGTGTGATCACAATAAAAAAACCTTGCTAATTCCTTTTAGGTTCATCTACGGAGTCTATGAACAATATCGATCTTGTCGTTCCCATTAAATCCGTGACCAGCGAGAATCGATCTGCTACGGTAGAGGTTGTTGTCTCGGGTAGTACTGTCAATTTGGCGGGGCGGGGCGGGCCTAAAAACTTGGGGACCGACCCGCCCCATTGCGGGCCGCGGGCCTGGGGGCCAGGCCCGCCTGCCTAGTAATTTATTTTCTATTTTTTATTTAATTTAAAAGTTTAATTTACTAATAATTTTTATTTAGTTATGGTACTTATTAATAAATTATGAATTAATATGATATTAAGTATACATAATTAATAACATTAATTATATTATCTAACTAATTTAGTTTTATTTTCTATATTTAGTATTTATGTTCAATATAATATATATTTATTTAATATATTATATATTTACAATAATGGCGGGTCGGCCCCGCCCTGCCAAGCCCGCGGCCCGCGCGGGGTGGCCCGGGAGGCGGGCCTGAAAAAGCTCAGCCCAACCCGCCACTTTAGCGGGCGGGGCGGGGCGGGTGGGGCGTTCCACGGGCCACTTTGACAACTCTAGTCTCGAGGCAAGAAATGGATAGAAATTACAGATAAAAAGTTCATAAGGAAGCTCATATTCGTTGATTGTAAGTACGATTTAACGTAATTAGTTTTGTTTGTTCTATAAGATCATGTTAGTGGTAGAATTCTTATGAAAACTTCGTTCTCTTGCGTTAACTACAATTTTTCCAACTACTTCAGGGCACGCCGATTCATGGCGTTGTGTTAATGTCGAAGATTTGAAAGAAGATTTTGTATTTCTTCCCCAAAATAAGGATGCAGTTACCGGCAATAGAGATATGAAGATCACATCCTTTCTACCCAAAATAGGAGATTGCATCTACCATAAATAGAAGATACGGGATCAACGAATAAGGAGAGTAGATTCGAACTAAATATATACTATATTTAGGGAGATCTTCGAGATATTTTAGGAGATTCTCAAGAGATCTTTCACCAATTCAAGACGGAGCAAATACCTATAAATAAAGGAATTTCGAGCTGCCACAACGGAGCTTTGAACGAGAAAATTTAGAGACACAATTTGCGAGCTACGACGAGCGAAACACACGAGACTTTGAGCGGATGAGATCCGAAACGAACGAGAGAGCGTTCATTCTGTTTTAGCCTAGTATTTTGTCTTTATAAAAGTCTTAGGACTTTGTAGTTTGGTTATCGCAAGATTCGTTTTTCTAGGCTTGATTTTACTATTGTTGGTAGTTGATTTTTTAATCCATTTTTATAGTGGAATTTTGCCATGAGGCTCGACAGCAAGTTGAAGAACTTGTTGCATAAATTTACATCTCATGTGGGTCTTCTTTTACTACTAAGTTTTATTTTTCCGCTGTGCTAAACGTTCTGATCCCGAGTGTTGGATCAACATTAGTTAACATCTTTGTGTCTGGTTTGAAACTTAGTTAGGTTGCATCCATATGGTAGGGACCACTTCAAATCATTTCACAGAATAACAGAGAGAACATTAAATCAAATATCAAAGTAGTAACAATCAAGTTTGACATATGCTATGTTGATCCAAATATTGGGCAAACATTCAGACAGACTGATGCAAACCTATGGACTTTTTCAGGTCCGAAAACCTATCAAAATCCATGCTTTTGTGAATAAGCAGCTAATTGATGCTTAGTATCTATATGCTATATTCTAACTAGCTCTTTTCCGACCATATCTCATAAAATGATGTCTAATATCTATATGCTTGGTACGTGAATCCTGGATAGGGTTCTTAGAGATGTTGATGGCACTAAGGTTGTCGCAATACATAAGTACGGACTCACTCTCTAAACTATAGTCACACACAACATGCTATTTAACCATATAAGCTAAGTACAGCAGCTACCCGCATCTACATATTCAGACTCAGCTGTAGACAATGACACGCAATTCTGTTTCTTACTATACCAAGACACAAGATTATTAATTTTGCTCATAAAGAAATTCTTGATCTTCAATTTCATCATCTGCTACAATTTTAGCATAAGAGGTCGTACCAAAGAATAAACAGCCGCCACTTGTGCTCTTGCGGTCATCTTCGTCACCTGCCCAATCAGCATCGCTATATCCTACAAGATTCGTGTTAGTATCTTTCGAGAACCATAACCCTAAACTACACGAACCACTCACATATCTTAATATTCTCTTCACAGCATTTACATGGGAAATTTTTGGCTCAACCTGATATCTAGCGTAAACACAAACACTGTTTCATAATTTAGGCATTCTCTCTGCAAAATTCAGGAAATTCTTTAAGCTCTTTGTAGATTTCAAGATTTATACTGCTCTTCTTCAATACTTACTAATCTTGAATTTCTATAGCAAACCCACCCAATTTTGAGTCTGAGAATGTTCATCCAGTTGTTGGTCCCACTTCTTTCTCAACATTTCACTTGTTGATGTTCTCCGTGTTTCCAAACAAGGGGAGAAGACGGTGCTGCAACTTTTGCTGGTGGTAAGGGAAGTTCGACAGGGGGAGTTAGAATTGAAACAGAAAGAAGCTGAAAAGGAGAATGCAGAAGACTCCATCAAGAGTTTGAATTTCTGATCTTTATTATTTTTGCTTGCCTGACAGAGTGTTTTGTGCATGTTGTTTTTCTTCTCTGGTATGTTTGCGTGTTTGAATGCATGCCGAATGTTTCTGTTATGGAGATTTACCTAAAGACCACAGATGGCTATTCTGTTTTATTGTTCTAACCATATTTTTGGATTTTTTGGTTGAGTATCCTTTTGCCTTCAGGGGGAGTTTTTGGAGATTCTGCACTGACTTTTTATTTGCCGAGGAATGTCAGATGTTGCATCAAATGTTAGTTCAACATCTACTCCAGCATCAATTGGAAACGCCAACTTAATGGGGAGTTTCTTCCTTCCCAAAAAGGGGGAGATGATGCAGAAAGGCACGACTTTTGGGAAGAAAGACAAAAAGGCGTAGATTGTTAATGTCTAAGATTTGAAAGAAGATTTTGTCTTTCTTCCCCAAAATAAGGATGCAAGTACCAACAATAGAATATATGAAGATCACATCCTTTCTACCGAAAATAGAAGATTGCATCTATCATAAATAGAAGATATGGAATCAACCAATAAGGAGAGAAGATTCGAACTAAATATATACTATATTTAGGGAGATCTTCGAGGAGATATTTTAGGAGATTTTCAAGAGATCTTTCACTAATTCAAGAGGGAGCCAAGACCTATAAATAAAGGGATTTCGAGCTGCCACGACAGAGCTTTGAACGAGAAAATTTAGAGACACAATTTGCGAGCTACGACGAGCAAAACACACGAGACTTTGAGCGAATGAGATCTGAAAAGAACGAGAGAGCGCTCATTTGTTTTAGCCTAGTATTTTGTCTTTGCAAAAGTCGTAGGACTTTGTAGTTTGGTAGGATTGCAAGATTAGTTTTTCTAGTTTGGTAGGACTTGCTGCGTAAATTGACATCTCGTGTGGGTCGTCTTTTACTACTACATTTCGTTTTTCCACTGTGCTAAACGTTCTGATCCCGAGTGTTGGCATGTGTGTTGATCAACATTTTAGTCAATATCTCTGTGTCTGGTTTGAAACTTAGTTAGGTTGCATCCATATGGTATAGGGACCACTTCACATTGTTTTTTCGAGAAAACATATGTGCTGTCAAATATCAATGTAAAAGAGATAAATCCTCGCTATTCGAGTGTTAACCCCAAAATAGAGTTGATCTTATCCATCAGCAACCATCTCCGAGGTTGAGGAGCCGCTTCAGCTCACGATCAACTCATTCAAGTTTCCAAGTTCAGACATGTTATTGGCAAGTCAGACGAGAACCTAGGTAAACATTCTACGCTGTTGTTTTGCTATTAAGACGCTAATCTTTATAATGAAATTTCGCTAATTCATCGTTGTCGTGTTCTTCAAGTGAAGGTTTTCGATCGTAATTCATATTTCAATAATTCTAATCGATTTCCTTAGAATTCATATCTAGGATTGATTGTGTTGACTAACGAGGACCTAACAATTGGTATCAGAGCGGATTCGTTTTGTTTTGAATCGACATTGTTAGAATTCGGATAAAAATTTATATTCTGGAACTGTTCACGCGAAGAACAATTTTGGCGCAAAATAGTTTTCGATCTGAATTGCCTAATCCTGTGCGTATCTGATTTGATTTTGATGTTTCTGTGTTTGTTCTAGCAATAGAAATCGATGGAGATTAGATCCGTAGCAGTTTGAATATCAATTTAGCAGAATAGATCAGATCTGAATCGTTACTGTTCGTGCGAAGAACAAACTTGAACGCAGTTTGATTTTGATTATAATTGACAGATTTTGCTTCACAATGTGTTTAATTGTTTGTTCGTGCGAATCAAAATTCTGATCGAGCAGAAACCAGCGATTTCATAGTCTAATTCATCGTTTTTGGTTGAATCAGGGTTAATTAGGGTTCTGATTTTATTCGCGGAACTTCAATTTTTTTTGCTAAAGTTTTCGATCGCAGAAATTTCTCGATCGCAAAACTCCGCGCGAAAATTTTTATCGATCAGAACACTAAGTCAGCACTAAAATTGTCTTTACTAAGAATGGTTTTAGTAGAAGAATTTTTCGAGTGTTACTTAGCGAAAAACTTTTTCGACGAAGACCTATTTTGACCTTTGCGCTCGCAAAACTTACCGTCGAAATTTTTTTCGGTCAAAACTAATACTGTTTGACCAAGCGAAAATTACTTGCGATCGAAAAATGTTTTCGATCAACGAATTTATTCTGACTAAGCGAGAAACCTATCTTAAGTACTGTTTCTTGCGATCGAAATAAATTTACAAAAAGATTTTTCTCGATCGAAAGTTTTTGCACAAATTTTTCTCGCTCGAAAATTTTCTCGCTGACGCACTTTCTCGCACGAGAACAGTGACATACATTTTAATCACGACTCAATTATTTTCGATCGAAAATCTAAAGATAGAATCGAAAATAATTCTCGACTGCTTCAATATCAACGCTACTAACTAATTTGCTACTTGTGAAGCACATAACATCGCTCAAATCCATCAAAACAACAAACGAAGATCATTCGTCAACAAAAGAAAAGGAGCAAAAGAGAGATGGATGCATATTTACTAGGAAACGACAATCGTCCGCCGATCGTGCAACGCGGTGAATATACAGTCTGGAGAAGCCGCTTCCTAAACTTCATAGCTCTGAAAGATCAAGCCGAGAATTTATTGGAGTCACTCGAAGAAGGACCTGACAGTTTTGGGTCACCATAGCCGGTGATGACACAGCTACTCCTCAAATTCCCGCTACTAGGCGACTTAAGGAACCTAGGGCGTACTCTATCGAGGAAAAGGCCCGCGCGAAGGCTGATCTAATAGCCATGAACACACTCATGCAAGGCATCCCTAATGACATCTATAGACAGATAGACAGCCTCCCGACGGCTAGGGGAATGTGGGATGAGTTGCATAGGATGATGCAGAGGACGAAAGTAGGCATCAAGGCCAAAAAGGCGAATATTCTCACTGCTTATGACTCATTCAAAGCAAAGCCGGAGGAGAGCCTATATGATGTATATCAAAGATACCTCGCTCTTCTCAACGAGATGAGGAAGATAGAAATCTCGAAGACGAACATGGAAACAAATATCATATTTTTATCCTCTCTTCCCTCGGACTGGAAAAAGATATCCACTCAACTTAGACAAAACAAAGATATGGAGGAGTTGGATATTCATGCAGTCTTTGATAATCTCGCCCAACACGAGGAAGTGTTTGCGAGACTCAGAGAGAGCAGAAGGGCAAGTAGGTTGACAACATCGTTGCTCTAGTCTCAGAGAAGCGTGGAACAAAGCCTCGCAAAGAGAAGATCGTTAGGCCTCCCTCCACATCAGAATTAGAAGAAGAATCAGAATCAGACGTCGAGCCAAGCATGAAGGCACTAGGGAAGCAGTTGGCCTTAATCGGAAAAATGATGAGCAACAAATACTTCAAGAAGAAGTCCTCATCCTCGGCCAACAAACTTCGGACCTCGAGCCTAAGAACAAGGAACATGCACCAGAGAGCTCCGAAGTCAAGAATACGAAAGAGCCCAATAAGTGCTTCAACTGTGGCAAACCCGGTTATTTTGCCAGAGAATGCACTCCTCCCAAGAAAGAGATGCTAACTAATACTCCAAGAAGCTTCAACTCACGAAGCAGAAGGAAGCAGAAGTAGCCCTCATGGCAGAGCAGGACCATTGGTTTGAAAACACGTCTAGCTCTGGAGACGAGAATCTTGCCCTCATGGCACGTCTTGACGAGGACAGCGACACCGAAACATCCAACCAGAAGGACAAAGATAACGCATCCACCTCATCACAAAAGGTAGACTCTTCTTCCACATTATTGACCATGTTAGATTCATATCAAAAACAATATGCTAACATGAAACGTGAGCAGAAAAGTATTAAGTAGAGGATAAACTTTCTAGGTCTCAGAAGGAGATAAATAGCCTCGAATCAGAACTTAGAAGCTCTAGTGCTAAAATAAAAGAACTTACTAAGAGCCTACATTCTAGAGAGACTAGTCAACCTCAAATACGACAACATAGCGAAAAGATTGAGGAATTAGAAGATAGGCTAGCAAATAACTACAATTGCTTGGTTCAATGAGAAAGCCACCCTAAATTGTAGGATAACCGAAGCTACCACTAAGATTACTAACTTAGAGGCTCAATTTGAAATATCTAATGCAAAGGTTAGTGAGCTTAGTAAAGAACCGGATGCCTGTCAAGCCGCTAAACTAACGGTAGAAAATAATTATGCTCTCCTAGGTGAGGAACGCAAGAAGTTATATGCGAAAATTAAGAAATTAGATGATATTGTTACGCGTAAGGGACATTCTAAGCAGACGATATTTCTAAACCAGCCTAAGGATATAGAATTCTATAATCCAATAGAAGGCATATGTTTCACTAACCCACGTGTTCTACGGAAGAAAGAAATATATGATATTAAGAACATGGGTTTAGGAGTAACCTCTCTTAGAAATTTCACTGCAGCGACAAGACAAAGTACTTTAGATTCGTCTTAGAGTAGAGCCTCACATGGGCCTGAAATCCCCTTTGACCACACAGAACTAAATGAAAGAGACAAAAATATGAAACCATCTTTAACACCTGTCTATGATTTAGTTCAACCTCCTGAATCTCAAACACACTACGAGGAAGTCAAAGACGTTCATTATAAAAATTCTCTACAAACCTCCTATAATAAAACAGATAGAGGAAGCTCAAGCCAAATTAGATAAAGAAAGAGAGAATTTCGAAGCTGAATAGAAAAAGTTCTTAAAAGAGATGGAAAATCTCAAAGCTTCCTCACCCTCCCAAACTACCTCTCACGCTACTATGCAAAGCGTGAAAATAAAAAATCACCTTCGAAAGATCAAAAGTGCATTGATAATTCTTTTAAAAGTGCTAAGACTAAATCTATTTTACCTACGTCTATAGGAAGCGTAGGGCAAGCACTAGAACCGAAGGCGAGAGTGTCTAGTATTACGAAGGAGCTAGTATTCGAGTATATCTAAGAATGTTGCTCCTTCTGTACAAATAAATGACACTCGCAGAAATAAAATAGTCATTTCTTCGCTTCAAATAACTGCTTTTACATGTACTCTACAGCCTACCATTTTTAGAAGCACTAATTTCTAAATTGGCTCTACATCCGAAGTTAAAATTAGCCATTCTGAAACAAATGCCACTAGGAAGACCCGTAGAAAACAAGATCTACTCATAAAAAAAGCGTATGGCGCTGTGCATGCCTGTTCTCACCTAAGGTATCCCGTAAAGATTGAGTCCCCCAAGCACCTTAGGAGATTATCAAAAGAAAAGATCATTTCCTCGGTCAAGCCTACCAAAGCATTTTTGCGTGCTGAAATTAACCCTTCCTGCAAGGTTCAACACAAATGTGTTCCTAAATCTTCGCCTAGGACGATAAAAGCCGAAAAGGCCAAGTCACCTAAAGAGGCTACACCCAAACCCACTTCTCCGAAAGTGAAATGGGTGATTAAAACTCCCTCAAGAAATAATTTAGGAACCGTATCCGAACCTAAATCTATATCTGCTAATCTGAGAGGACTCACGCTTAAGTGGGTACCTAAAGCTCCCCAACTTGTCTTTGCAGATCCATCATGTGTGGTACCTCGACTCTGGTTGCTCCACACACATGACTGAAAATCAAGAGATGCTGAGCAACTACAAAGACCGACCAAACGGCAAAGTCAGATTCGGAAACAATGACTCAGCTCCCATTCTTGGATGTGGGGATATTATTTTGGAAATCTAACAAAAAAAGATGTCTCTTATGTCGAAGGCCTACGCCATAACTTGTTCAGCATAGGCCAGTTCTGTGATAAAGGACTCCACACTGATCAGTGCAGAATTTTGGACAGTCAGGACACAGAACAACTCTTCGGACTTCAGAAATCCGATCTTTACACGATCAACCTGACGTCTGTGTGGCCTTCGACAGCTGTATGCCTCATCTCTCAGACTGTTTTACAGAGGAACAGCTTATGGCATCAACGAATGACTCATCTAAATATGAAAGCTCTCCAACGCCTTTCTACGAAAAGGTTGGTTCACAGTCTTCCAACCATACTACTACAAAAGGAGCATCATTGTTCGGCATGTCAATTAGGAAAAATGAAGCGAGCATCTCATCAAGTCAAGCAAATTGCGTCTACCTCTCGACCATTGAAACTAATCCACATAGACCTCTGTGGGCCAATGCAGACACAGAGTATCAGTGGATGCAAGTACGTGCTAGTAATCGTCGATGACTTCTCTCGCTACACTTGGACAAAGTTCCTCCAAACCAAAGATGAGACAGGGGACTTGATTATCAACTTTGTGAACACTACTCAGAATCTGCTGCAACAGACTATTCAAGTTAATCGAACAGACAATGGCACTGAGTTCAAGAATCAATATCTCAGTGAGTTTTATCAGAAGCTTGGAATAAGTCAACAATTCTCAGCCGCAAAATCACCTCAACAAAATAGGGTTGTTGAAAGGAAAAACAGAACTCTAGTGGAAGTCGCTCGTACAATGTTGATCCATTCTGGCATTCCATACTTTCTTTGGGCTGAAGCAGTAAATACCACCTGTTTACCCAAAACAGGATGGTGGTTCACAAACGCTTCAACAAAACTCCATACGGGATTGTAAATAAGAGAGTACCCAACATCTCATTCTTTAAAGTGTTCGAGTGCAAGTGCTTTGTGGCGAACGACAGAGAGCAACGTGCAAAGTTCGACCCTAAAGCATTCGAAGCAACTTTCGTCGGTTATTCTTCAACATCAAAAGCGTACCGAGTATACATCAAGTCCACCCGCATGATTAAGGAAAGCTACAACGTCACATTTCACGAAGTGAACGAAATGGCTTCTGAAAAAAACAGTTCAGGACCCGTGCTCAACTCGTTGGCTTCTGAAAACAATATCTCAGAACCCGTATTCACTGGTGTGTTGGCACAAAGCTGACAGAAGATGGCAACAACTCAGCAATCACCGCCAGACGAAGCTCTAAGACTTGTGTTAGAAGACTTGGATTCCCTCTTTGAGCCTCTACATCCGCTAGTCACCGTCAATTATACACCCGACGGGGCTGATGTACCAAGTTCTTCAACAGTCACTACCTCGCCCAATTCAGATTTGCCACAAAACAATGAAGAACCTACCGTGAGTGTTGAGGAAGAATCATCAGAGTCGCTCCCTCCCAGTGCAGATTTGGAACTTCTTCACACTAATGAACAATCGGAGATCATTGGAAATCTAGATCCACAACTGGCTGATGCATCATCTTCAGCTTTGCCACATGAGCGCAAGTGGACTAGAGCTCACTCAGTTGATCAGATAATTGGCGATCCTTCGAGCGGAGTAAAGACACGACATCATCTTCAAGTGTGGAAATTAGTACCACGTCCGCATGGGAAAACTATCATTGGAACAAAATGGGTATTTAAGAATAAAAAAGAATGAAGATGGCGAAGTGATAAGGAACAAGGGACAATTAGTTGCTAAGGGAGACAACCAACAAAAAGGCATTGACTACGATGAAACGTATGCTCCTGTTGCCCGAATTGAAGCCATTCGTCTCTTATTGGCTTATGCGGCTCATAAAGCCTTTAAGGTCTATCAAGTGGACTTTAAAACCACCTTTCTCAACGGCGTACTTAAGGAAGAAGTCTATGTCGTCAGCTAGACGGCTTCGTTGATAAAAAACATCCCGATCACGTCTATCGATTGGATAAAGCTCTCTACGGACTAAAACAAGCCCCACGTGCTTGGTATGATGTCCTGAGTGACTTCCTCGTAATGTCTGGATTTATTCGAGGAACAATCGATACGACCCTCTTCATCAAATGGGAAGACAAGGATCTGATGGTCGTTCAAGTTTACGTCGACGACATCATTTTCGGTCAACAAATCCACGGCTTTGCAAGAAGTTTGGAGATCTCATGAAGAGTAAATTCGAAATGAGCCACATGGGAGAGATGCAATTTTTGCTAGGACTTCAAGTCAGGCAGCTCGATGATTGGATATTTATCAGTCAAACAAAATATATTAAGGACATCCTGAAAAGGTTCCATCAAGATCAGAGCAAGCCTCTCAGCACTCCCATATCAACAAGCTGCAAGTTGGATGACGATCCCACAGGAAAATCGGTCGACATCACACTGTATCACAGCATAATTGGATCTCGTCTCTACCTCACTTCTAGTCGGCCGGATATCATGTTTGCCACTTGTCTTTGTGCCCGCTTCCAAGCCGATCCCAAAGAATCCCAAATGCTCGCGGTGAAGCGTATTCTTCACTACCTTAAGGGAACGACTACCTTAGGACTATGGTATCCTACAGGCACGAACTTCAAACTTATTGGCTACACTGACGCTGATTATGCAGGTTGCCGAATGGACAGGAAAAGCACCTCCGGTGGCGCTCAATTTCTAGGCGAAAAGCTAGTCTGCTGGTCATCCAAAAAGCAAAATCGCGTCAACTTCGACGACTGAAGCTAGTTTGCAATCTTTCGCCTAATTATGTGATAGTTTCTCGTCTGTTCTTAATATGGAAACTCGAATGCTAGTTTGCAATGTTTTAAGACCAGTTTCTATGCGTGATCTAGGTTGAAAACTGCGTAATAAGATAGTTTAGAAGTTTCATGAACGGATAATGGTAGATTACTTCGATTTTCTACGTTCGATTGGAAGATAGACTAAAACTGGATTTTAAACATTTGAAGGCGTCGATTAACTTTCTCGCTCGCAAACAGTAATAATCGAAATTTAATTTGATTGCGTTACTGTTTGCTTCGTAAAAGATTCTCAATCGCAAAACTTGTTGACTTAGTCGTCTAGATAAATAACGTAGATCGAAAAATAATTACCATCGAGAAATTTCGATTTGATTTTATTCGACGGCAAAGATTATTGAACGGAACAGAAGTTTTCGAGCGCAAAACTTACAATCGCAAATAATAATTTCGATTTCAATTTTGTTCTCGATCGAAAATTTTAGCGGCAATGAAATTAATTTTTCGACGATAAAAATTTTCGATCGTAAAAACACGCAGCGACAATTTTGAACGATCGAAAATTTTCTCGGTGTTTGACTTAGCTTCTCGTTGACATTTTTCTCAATCGTAAAATTTCACAGCGAAAAACTGTCGAAATACTTTCTCGCTCGACAACTTTTACAGCGAAAATTTTATTCATGCGTGAAAAATTTCTTTATTGTAAACTTACGCGGAAATTGATTTTCTCGATCGTAAATTTACACGAAAAATTTTCTCGATCGTAAAAGTTCTCGGCTATAGTATCTCACGTTAAGTTCAACACTTGGAAAATTTTCTAAGTCATTTTCACTGTAGCTCCACTTAGCAAATAAATTTTTCTCGATCACAAATTAACACGGAGAATTGTATTCAAAAATTGCACTTAGAAAACTAAATTGAGAATTTCAATTCTCAAGCGACAAAAAGAACGGAGTGAACAGTTATTAAACATTTAGAAATATTTTCAACACTTCATCGAACTTATATGCTCATGTTGTATTCAAATGACCTCTTTAATATTGACTCCGCATGATCTATGTGCAAAATCCATAATGTCAAACATAATATGACATGATCCATTTTTATGGTTTGATAAAGTCTAAATTCGACTCAAATTATAATTCTTGAACTAATGATTTACATTTCATGTGTATATTTCAGATGGATCACTATCCCACATACAATCACATTTACGAAAAGGCCATATACCTCGATGTGCACGACACCAACTTCCAGCTCGACATGACGTCCTTTCGGTGTCCTGACGAGATAATGGTGTCTATACTCAAGGCCATCCCCTGTGGCATGCACTGACGGTGACGGCCTCAGTGCCTATGGTGTACCTTCAACAATTTTGGGGGATGATCGAGTGCCACGTTATTGAAGGGGCACAGCTTCACAACGGTGGTAGGGACGAGGCACGTCAACATGAACAAGAATGACTTCGGTCTTATCCTCGACCTCCCCTACAACCCAAATTACGACCCTCTTCTCACAGATGCCGAGCTAGTGCGTGACTTCCTCTAGATGGGATGCCGTCCACCGCTCACCAAACTCGGACAAATGGAGAGCAACGGGATTCCACATCGTTTCAAGACATTGTTTGGGATTATCAACAAGTGTCTATCCCCGAAGCACGCCGGCTTCGACAAAGGCAACGACAACATTCTGAGGATTTTCCCTGGAAACATCTTCTCGTGAAATTACGATTTCGCTCAACTGATCTGGAATGATCTAGCCGAGCAGATCAGACAGAAGGAAAATAAACGCTCGAAGAATGTGCCATACGCACGGTGGTTCTCCGTCATCATCCGACAATACATGGAGATGTACGAGCAGAATATTCCTCGCCTGCCTCCGGGAGGAACCTATCAGCCACCTAGGCTAAAGGTCTTTCACCACCCCAAACTAACGGACTTGGACCAGCCGTCAATGGCCATATCGTTCGAGTTGCTACGTCTCGTCGACCCCTCGGGAGATGTCTACAAACTCTACTATCGGGAGAATCATCTGACAGAACAGACGATCAGAGGGCCCCCGACAGATTTCACAGTCAGCCCTCACCAATAACAAAGCCCTGAGGACACGATGATCGATGCAGTGGCTCAGAAGCTTCAACAGGAGCCCTCAATACAAGCAACTCAGCAACCAGATCTTGGGGTCATGATGATAGATGAAGTGGCCCTTGAAATGGAAGCTGAAGAACAAAATCAGGAGCTCCAGATGGAAGTGCCCATCATTATCGGCATGCTGGAAGAACCTATGGAGGAAGGTATTCTAGCAGCACAGCTCGAGGCAGAAGTGGGGCACATTTCACCACCGCTGGCTACTACGCCAGAAACAGAGGCTCCAAATTTCAACAATACAACCTATTGAGCCTCCGGTGACGGAACCAGCCAGTGAGGATGTAGAACAAGGACTTTCACGTCACACGGATACCCCATCAGACACGGAGTCAGATGAGGAGATTCGGTTGATTAGAAGGACTCCGAGACGATTGAGCGTAACATTCGAGTCCCTCTTCGAAACCATCACCGAACCATCAGACAAAGCGCCGACTATCACTCCAAGTGTTGCGGACCCCCTTCGCTCAATCTTGAGCCGCAGCACGTCACGGCGGGACCGGAAGCTTCGGTGTCTGATACACAGGTTCCCACTGAACCTGTCACAACACCCATAGAGGAGAATCTTCAAGATTCGACTCAAGGATTGGGTGGAAGTCTCCAACAGTCACAACCTCAAGTGACTGCGAGCCAACCTGAGGAGCCGGTGTTAGCTCAAGGGTTGATAACAGGCGACATCAGTCGTCCTGGACCATCCACAATGGAGGCGTCCACTCCGTACGTGACTGAAGACAGACTTCATGCCGCTCTCGCTAATGCGCTGAAGAATTTTGAAGACAAAATTATGGAGAGCTTGCGCAAGTCATCGAGACGTCCCGCCAAGATCGTGGGAAAGCACCCGTCTCGGAGCCGTCTTCATCACAACCCATCCTCACACCCCCTCAACCCATACTACTCTCGCAAATCCCAACACCCATCCTCACCCAAAACCTCATAAATCCTGCCACAGTACCCATCAGCTAACTCCACTCAATTCTGGTCGCCAGGCAGTTGGAATTGATTACACGAACGTCGGAAGAAGATGATCTCTTCCGCCGTCTCATTGATCGTCCCGACACATCCGAAACGTACCGCGGCCAAGGCTCACACTCCAAACGCCGACATGACGACCCAAACGATCAGGGCCGTCCTGAGGGGGAGAATAGGCCAAGGATAATCACAATGGGTCAGAGACAGAACCCTGGCGCGACTCAGACAAATAAAGGAGTCGCTGGAACCTCACAACCCACTACCCAAACAACCACCACCACGCGCTGCACCACTCAAACCCAAACCCACATCGACCCACCAACCTTTCAAATAAGGATGCCTCCGCCCACACCACCAACCTTCTCAAGCCCCTTGCTTCCGGAAGAAGAAGCAAGTGCTGCCATGCTTGTCGCCCTAGCACAGACACAGGCGACTCCCTCAACTGCTCCAGACCAACCGGGACCATCAGGACATGGCGTCAACCCACATGAGGTCCTAGACAAATACATATTCGAAGGACACTAGATGACCCATTCCATGCCCGATGTCCATCAAAGACAAGGGCTTCAGGACGTTCGACACTTCCTACAACAAGCCTCGGTAGACCTTGTGCTAATAGATGATGAAGAACTTCAAGAAGGTGAAGATTACCAGCAAGATATCCTAAGGCTATCAGAGTTGATCGCGCAACGAGCGGTTTCCCCCACCAGACAAATGACAGGAACCGTTCGGATCGACAAGCTATGGGAGAACATTAAAATCGAAATCATATTCCTTGAAGAAGTTCGTGAACACATCTGGATGTCGCCAGATAGGGTCAACAAGCCGAAAGAGTTTGAGCTAAGAGGGATCTCTCACTGGGATCAGCAGAAGAGGATGACCTACATCTGGATGCTGACTCAATTTGGACCTGATGTAAGGATGAAGATGACTAAAGCGCAAGCAATGAATCGTTATCAGAGTCTATCTTCTATCAGCCAGCTTCTCACCGTCTATTGTGCCAAAGGAGGTTTTCCAACCCCAACCTACGTTATCGAGCGAGTGGACAGAACTCGAGAGGAATTAAGCGAGAACGATCTACCGTACCTCCCTGCCGACGAGGTATACAACCTCTATCAGCTGTACGTGGAGAAGTACAAAGGTCCTCAAGGCTTCGTCAAGAAAGAAGGTCTCGAGGGGCTCTACCGGTTCATGATGCGCCAAGTCAAATACTTCGCTGCACATGAACTTCAGATGGCTCTGGAGAGCAACATGAAAAAGGTCAACATGACCGCACCGCTCAACAAAGGACCTGAGATCGAAGGGCTTCCAAGCAATCATGTGCACATCAGCTCAGTCCTAGGCATCACCTACCACAATCCAATCATCAAGATGACTAGGTTGATACTGAAGACTGAGATTCATTTGCGACGGAACGCTCAAGGTCATCAGGAGGAATATAGAGCAAAGGTTGGAAGAAATCAACCGAGAGACGATGCTGAGAATACATCGGTTCGTGAGAGAACAACCGCTCCTGATGGAATTGCTAGATGACATCGAGGAGCGCCTGAAGATGAGGAAAACGCTCAGGAATTATGAGCATGCGCTGGGCTTGCGCAGGTCGTACTATGCCCGACGAGGACAAATGGAACGGAAGGGCAATCAGGCACAAAGGGGGAGATTGTAGAGTATCAATTTTAATTGTGCTTGATTTCATTAGTTGTGCTTGTAATTAGGGGCTTTATGTATAGTAGTCCTTAGATCAGGACTAGTTCGATATTTATACCAAGTTTGTTTGGTATAAATAGTTGCACACACATTGAGAAAAAAAAAATAGAAAATTAGAGAATCAATCCGAAAGGCTGCCGAATTCAATTCTAAAGAGAGAAACAGCAAAACTTTGTCACACTAAAGGAATTCTCTCTCGTGTTCTTCAAGTGAAGGTTTTCGATCGTAATTCATATTTCAATAATTCTAATCGATTTCCTTAGAATTCATGTCTAGGATTGATTGTGTTGACTAACGAGGACCTAACAATTAGATATTTTTATATCAGATACATGTAGAAGAAAGTAAGAAAAATTTTGGTATAAATAATCCATCCTATTGATTTTTTTTAAAAATTAAACCCAACATTTAATTATATTCTGAGTAAACCCAACTATAATAGGTATTTTTCTCAAATTAGACCCATGAGACCTTTAACCTATTCTTTTTGGGTAAGAAGTCATTACCAACATAACCATGTGTGAATACATCCACAACCAAAATAAAGCAAACTAAGCTTTCACTCTAACGACATAGACATATAATGAATGTGTGATATTACTAACCTGAAAATCGACAGAGATACTCCATGTATCGTATTCCTGCTACGCTTTGTTGCTTGAGTACCTCGAATCTATGGGTGTCCAAATTAACCGAAAAACCGAAAAAACCGACCGAACCGTAAACAACCGAACCGAAAAGACCGGAACCGAAAAAACCGAACCGAATTGTAAAAAACCGAACCTAACCAAATTAAAATGGTTCGGATATCGGATTAAGCATACGTAAAACCGAAAAAACCGAAAAACCGAACTGAAATTATCATACTACATTAAAAATATAAAATATCAAAAATCATTTGTTTTTCTCCCATAACGTAAACAACACAATAAATATCACTTCATTGGTATACTTTTTTTCATTTTTAGGTGAATGTTTTCCTCACCAATCAAATGTTATTTTTCTCCCAAATAATTCATAGTATCTTCAGATGAATGATTTTATCTTTTGGTTAGATTTTATTCCATTTTCATGTTTTTTTCGGACCTTTGAATTTATTTTGTTGCATGTCACGTTCCATAAATCTTCATTGTATTTTAATAACCATAAATTGTTTTATGTATTCTCAGCTCATAATTTTTTTGTTCAATTCCTAACCGAAAAACCGAACCGAGGGAAAACCGAACCGAATTATAAAAAACCCAACCGAACCAAATTAAAACGGTTCGGATATCGAATTAAGCATACATAAAACCGAAAATCAAAAAACCGAACCGAAATTTGAAAAAATCGAACCGAACCGATCAATGAACACCCCTACTTGAATCTCAACCACACCTCTTCCTTGGCTGTTGTACCCAGTAATTGAGGGTTCAATATTTCATTTTAATGCACTGTATGGTTCCTCGCTTGCCAGATGTTGTAAAACATTGCAGACGTTGCCCCTTGTTGTAGTTTGATCTTCATGTCCCGCTTCCACCTCATTCTGCATAACCATCTCTTCCAATGCCCAAGCTGCATCGGAATAACAATTGAGCCAATTTTGTATTACTCTCATATCTGATGGCTATATGTGTAGGAAAAAGCAGATGTTCAATAGTTTTAGCTTCGCGGCTGCATAGACCACATCTAGCATCTTGAATCGAAAAACGCATTGCATTAATCGATTTTTTCTCAATAACCATTTGTGCATAAGTAGCCATATAATGAAGGCATTTCTTGGACACGTTCTACACTGCACCAACAGCAACGAATGTTGTGGACTTGATAAGCCAATCATACCCCAATGACACGTTATATCGTCCATCATATGCGGTCAACCATCAGTTACCATTATAACCTTGGCTGAACCGTTCCTTAACCCGATGTAGTTCCCTCCGTTGGAGCAATGTGGTTCCAGAAGTCTATTGTCTTAAGGTAAATGCTGTTAAACGACCAAATCCATAGACTATCCGCCCTTGCAAAATCCCATACTTGTTTACCAACATACGTCGTGTTCCACAACCCACAGTCGAGTATATTCAAGCCACCATGCTACTTTGTATCACAGACAAGTTCCAAGCAACCAAGCCTCGAGTTTTACCAGTAGATCCTTTACCCACAAAAATTCTATGCACTTGTGATCCACTATTATAATTACACATGCAGATAAGAGAAACATGCCTCCCCAATAACTATGCAATCGTAGAAGAACAAAGTTGATCAAACAACACCGCCCCGCATATGACAAAGTTGTGTGATGTCAAAAATGTAATTCTCTTTAAAACTCTTTCAACTAATGCCTGACAGTTCGATTTTGTCCATTTAGTCGGAGTGATGGGACCATAAGGTATCTCATCGCGTAGGTGCCTTCTTGGAAGCTTATTCCAATAGGTTAAATTTCTTTCTTCTTATCTTTTTTTTTTCTTTTTTTTTCTTCTTCTCCTTTTTTGTATTTTAGTAAACTATTTCACACTTTAAAATAACTCGAAAATTTGAAAAATAAATATTTTGACGAACATGCCAAGAATCTCTTAATAAAATAATTAAAAATAAAAATAAGTCAATGTTTAAAATAGAAAAATAACGTCCAAATAGTTATGTTACTTTAATTACATTAATTAAACCTAAAAAACTTCAACATGACATGAATATTTTTTTTAAAGAAAGAAATATTTAAACGTAAATTACACTATACATTAATAAAATTTTTATAATTAAAAAAAAAAAAGAACGTTCAATACTGAAACCAAAATTTCCTTTTAGGTTAATTAACATTTAAAATCAAAATATTCAAACAATAATTTTTCGTCGAGATACATCTAGTTTATTTTTAATTTTCTAAAATTTTGATTATTTTTTACTTATATTTAAGTTCGAGTAGTTTTCTTGTTTTTTGCAATTTTTGAGAGATTTTCCATGGAAATTTTATGTTTTGATTTTTTGTATTTTTTTCATGTTGGAGATATAGATAATGTTTAGTTAATATCCTAAGAGTAAGTGGGTTTATTTTTATTTATAACTATTTTATTAAGAACTCATCGACAATTTTTTATTTATTTGTTTTTGTAATTTTTTAGTTATTTTAAGGCTTAAAATAATTTACTAAAATAGAAATTGAAGAAGTAAAAAAAAAATAAAAAGAAAGAAATTTAACCCATTGAGTCGGCTAAAGGTCTTTGAAAAAAAAAAAAAAGAAGTCGGCTAAAGGTTACATTGGTCTAATTTGAGATCATACTTCTTATAGTTGGGTTTGTTTTGAAGTATTTAATTTTGGGTTTATTTTAATAAGGATGGATTATTTATAACTTTTCCAAGAAAATATAGGTCGTAAAGATTAATTCTTTTAGTAGGTGCTCTTCACAATTGATGTCCACATTTTGCTCATCAATCCACCATCTGATGAAACAAATGATCTAAATTCATTGTGATAGGCCTATTCTGGTTGTTTTTAAAGTCAAAATAATATGTATGCATATGCTTCATTCCATTCTGAATGATTTTTCTATATTAAAATGATTACCAAATGTTAAGGTTAAAGAGCCCTTGCGGTGATTACAGTCTTCACAAGTCGAGGATGAAAAACAAAAACAAAAGGCGTCAGCCGAAATCACGATCAAACAATTGTTCGAGAAAAGAGATATGTTTAATGTTGACTTCCAGCCCACCTACCGCCCATCAATGTTGAAAAAAAATAATATAATATTATTAATATTATATTATAATATTATTTTATATATATAATAAAATAATGAACGGCTGATATTGAAGGGCGACGCGGCGCATTCCTGGCCACCCGTTTTGAGCGGTCCAGAAGAGCTGAAGACATCTATAAATAGGCTGATGATTCTTCAGTTATTATCATCACAAGCTCATTCGAGTTTTACTATATAGAGAGAGAAGTAGTTCGAGTGAATTGTGAGGTTATCAGTTCAGGTAGAAACTGATAGGGTTCCACATCCACAGAGAGGTGTGAGGTAAACACGAGTGGTAAAAGTGAGATAGTAAAAATTCGAGGGTTGTAATTTTTACTATAGTGAAGATTTTGCCGACTCGGCCGTGGTTTTTCCCTCTTCGTTAACAGAGGGTTTTCCACGTTAAAATTCTGGTGTTCTTTCTTACCTTACGGTAATTTTATTTTTACCGTGGTAGTTACTGTGCGGGTCCCACCAAATTTACCCCGTGGGTCCCACTTCTCCCGATCGTCGTACCGAGCCAAACCGGGACCAGTTCCGCTGCGGGGCCCACTTACCACCGCGGGGCCCACCACCATTCCCAACAAGTGGTATCAGAGCCTGATAGTATTCTGAGTATGCTCTGTGGTTGCAGCTTTGACTGATCTTCCACATCAGAAAAGATACTAGTAGGTTGCTGGTAGATTTTGACGGCCATGGAGAACGACGGAGGAATGATCAAGCTGACAGTAACGAATTACTCCATATGGAAATCAAGGATGGAGGATTATCTTTACTGCAAAGACCTCCATGATCCAATCGAAAATGGAGGCAAGATGCCTGAAGGCGGGAATGCTGACCTTTGGAAGAAATTGCAAAGAAAGACGCTAGCTGTGATCCGCCAATGGGTGGACATTAGCCTCTACAACCACGTCCGAAATGAGACAGACCCCTACAAACTCTGGACGAAATTGGAGGGTATGTACGAGGTGACAAATGCGCTGAGCAAGGTATTCATGATGCGAAAACTCATGAATGTGAAGCTGAACGAGGGACGATCAGTTGCTGAACATTTGAACGACTTTGAAGGGCTGGTAACTCAACTCACAAGTGCCGGTCTAGTCCTTGATGATGAGCTACAAGCTTGTCTACTACTGGGTTCTCTACCTGATAGCTGGGATACGTTGGTAGTATCGCTCACCAACTCGGCACCAAGTGGTAAAGTCACGATGGAGATGGTGAAAAACAGACTCTACAATGAAGAGCTGCGACGGAAGGATGCTGCCAGTGCCAGTACGGGAAATCAGGCCCTTGTCATGGAGAATAGGGGTCGGAGCAAGAGTAGAGGACCAAAAGGACACAACAAGTCGAAAGATAGATCCAAGTCCAGGGAGATGAGGAAGTGCTACCATTGTGGAAAAGTTGGCCACTTACAAAGAAACTGTAGGCTTCTCAACAAAATACAGAAACAAGATGATGACAAGAACACGTCTGCAATCGCCTCCAATGATAGTGGAGAGGTTACTCTGGTGAATGAAGCAGACTGCTGTCATGTTGCGGATGCAAACACCGAATGGGTAGTAGACTCTGGTGCCTCCTACCATTGTGTTCCAAGGCGTGAATACTTCTCCACGTATAAGGCGGGAAACTTTGGCACTACCAAGATGGGTAACCAAAGTGTTTCTAAAATAGTGGGGATCGGTGATATCTGTATCCAGACGAGCGTGGGGTGCACATTACGGCTGAAAGATGTGCGACATATTCCAGACCTGCGTCTCAACCTGATTTCTGTGAAGGTGCTGGACAACGAAGGATACTATAACGAAATGGCGAATAACAACTGGAAACTCACCAAAGGATCGTTGGTGGTAGCGAGAGGAAAGCTATGCTGCTCGCTCTACAAGATGCACGCAACGATATGTGCTAACCAACTTAATGCAGTTGAAGATGATGCTTCTCCAAATTTGTGGCACAGACGGCTGGCGCACGTAGGAGAGAAGGGGTTGAATGTCTTGGCTAAAAAGTCCCTCATACCAGTAGCCAAGGAGAAAGCACTGAACCCTTGCGATTATTGTTTATTTGGGAAGCAACATAGAGTTTCATTCGCGAAGAATTCAACCAGGCGAATGAAGAAGTTGGAGTTGGTACACTCTGACGTATGCGGACCCATGGAAGTCGAATCTCTGGGAGGCAGTAAATTTTCTGACCTTCATTGATGATGCGTCTCGCAAGACCTGGGTATATCTGTTGCGGACGAAGGACCAGGTTTTCTATTATTTCAAGAAGTTCCATGCGATGGTGGAAAGAGAAACTGGAATGTCGCTAAAGTGTCTACGCACAGATAATGGTGGTGAATACATCTCTCGGGAGTTCAGAGATTATTCCACGAAGCATGGCATTAGGCATGAAAAGACAGTTCCCGGTACTCCTCAGCAAAATGGTGTCGCTGAGAGAATGAATCGGACAATTATGGAGAGAGTCCGAGCGATGCTCAAGATGGCTAATCTATCTAAGTCATTTTGGGGGGAAGCTGTCAACACTGCAGTCTATCTTATCAACCGCCTACCTTCATCGGCGTTGGATTTCGATGTACCAGAGAAGGTGTGGACCGGTAGAGACATCTCGTATTCCCATTTGAGAGTGTTTGGCTGCAAGGCGTTCATGCATGTGCCCAAGGAGCAAAGATCGAAGCTTGATGATAAATCAAATCCTTGCATCTTTTGTTGGATACGGAGACGAGGAGTTCGGCTACAGACTTTGGGATCCAAAGAAGAAGAAGACTGTTCGAAGTCGCGACGTAGTATTCCATGAGCACGAGATCATGGGAGACTCAGATGTGGATGTGACGAAATCCGCAGGTGATGGTGTTGTCGATTATACACCAGTCAGCATTCCACATGACGGTGCCACGGAGGAAGGAATGCATCAATCAGAGCCTGAATCAGAAGAGCCAGCCATTGGAGATGATGAACCTGTCGTAGATGAACACACTGAAGGTAATGAGCAGGGGGAGCCTTCAGACGCGCAAGAAGCAGTTGAACCTCATCTGAGAAGGTCAACTAGGGAACGCCAACCATCTACGAGGTATCCGAGTTCTGATTATATATTGATTACTGACGAGGGGGAGCCAGAGAGCTTCCAGGAAGCACAATCTTGTAGGGACAAAGATTGTTGGACAACGGCCATGCAAGAGGAGATGGATTCTCTGAAGAAGAATGATACGTACGAGTTAGTTCGATTGCCAAAAGGAAAGAAGACACTCAAGAACAAATGGGTGTACAAATTGAAGAAGGATGATGGCAAGCTAGTCAGATATAAGGCTCGATTAGTGGTCAAAGGTTTCACTCAGAGGAAGGGGATCGACTTTGACGAGATATTTTCACCGGTCGTGAAAATGAGTTCAATCAGAGTCATACTGGGACTAGCTGCTACCATGGATCTTCACTTGGAGCAACTCGACGTGAAGACCGCATTCCTGCATGGTGATCTTGATGAGGAGATATATATGGAACAACCCGAAGGGTTCGAGGTTAGAGGTAAAGAGGACATGGTCTGCCGGTTGAAGAAAAGCTTGTACGGACTGAAACAAGCTCCACGGCAGTGGTACAAGAAATTTGATTCTTTCATGGTGCATCAGGGGTTCAAGAGAACAGATGCAGATCCATGTGTTTACGTCCGGAGATACTCTAACGGTAAATTTATCGTTCTTCTCCTGTATGTTGATGATATGCTAATTGTCGGACAAGATGCAGAGATGATTAGCAGGTTGAAGAAAGATTTGTCAAAGACGTTTGACATGAAGGATTTGGGTTCGGCAAAGCGGATTCTCGGAATGGAGATTACCCGAGATCGAAAAGCTGGGAAATTGTGGTTATCCCAGGAGCGCTATATTGAACGAGTTCTAGAGAGGTTCAATATGAAGGATGCTAAGCCAGTTAGCACGCCACTTGCCGCGCACTTTCAGTTGCGAAAGAAATCCAGTCCATCAACAACTGAAGACGGAGAAGATGTCCCAGATGTTCCATATTCATCGGCGGTCGGAAGTTTGATGTACGCCATGGTGTGTACGAGGCCAGATATCGCTCACGCAGTTGGCGTTGTGAGTCGATTTCTATCGAATCCCGGGAAGTCACATTGGGAAGCAGTGAAGTGGATCTTGAGGTACCTGAGAGGAACTTCCAAATTATGCCTAACGTTTGGAAGTGGTAAATGTTTTCTTACAGGCTATACGGATGCTGATATGGCCGGTGATCTCGACAGCAGAAAGTCAACGTCGGGATACATATTTACACTCTCAGGGGGAGCTATCTCATGGCAGTCGAGGCTACAGAAGTGTGTTTCTTTATCAACTACTGAAGCGGAGTATGTTGCAGCAACGGAAGCTGGCAAGGAGATGCTCTGGTTGAAGAGATTCCTTCAGGAGTTGGGAATTCAGCAGGAGGAGTACATAATATTTTGCGATAGTCAAAGTGCTTTGGACTTGAGCAAGAATACTATGTATCATTCGAGGACGAAACACATCGATGTTCGTTATCATTGGCTCAGACTAGCTATTGAGGAGAAAGCGTTCAAGCTGCAGAAGATCCACACGGACAAGAATGTTGCGGACATTCTGACGAAGGTGATTCCCAAGGAGAAGACAGAGTTCTGCGCCGGGCAAGCCGGCATGGGCTATCGCTGAGGCGGTAGGAGATCTCTCCCGCAAATAATGAAGAGGCTGGAGGGGGAGAATTGTTGACTTCCAGCCCACCTACCGCCCATCAATGTTGAAAAAAAAATAATATAATATTATTAATATTATATTATAATATTATTTTATATATATAATAAAATAATGAACGGCTGATATTGAAGGGCGACGCGGCGCATTCCTGGCCACCCGTTTTGAGCGGTCCAGAAGAGCTGAAGACATCTATAAATAGGCTGATGATTCTTCAGTTATTATCATCACAAGCTCATTCGAGTTTTACTATATAGAGAGAGAAGTAGTTCGAGTGAATTGTGAGGTTATCAGTTCAGGTAGAAACTGATAGGGTTCCACATCCACAGAGAGGTGTGAGGTAAACACGAGTGGTAAAAGTGAGATAGTAAAAATTCGAGGGTTGTAATTTTTACTATAGTGAAGATTTTGCCGACTCGGCCGTGGTTTTTCCCTCTTCGTTAACAGAGGGTTTTCCACGTTAAAATTCTGGTGTTCTTTCTTACCTTACGGTAATTTTATTTTTACCGTGGTAGTTACTGTGCGGGTCCCACCAAATTTACCCCGTGGGTCCCACTTCTCCCGATCGTCGTACCGAGCCAAACCGGGACCAGTTCCGCTGCGGGGCCCACTTACCACCGCGGGGCCCACCACCATTCCCAACATTTAACGAGTTACAACTATATCTCAACGATCAATGAATTTTGTACTTATGGAAAATGCATTTTCCACACGGTTGAACAACAAAGAACTCGTACTTTATCAAAGCATATGTCAAGTGTGGAAAATGCATCGTGGTATGATTCTAGTTTCTATCAAAAGGACGGGCCTATTTTTGTATTAATAGGTATTATAACTACCCATCTTATACGATTAGTTGATGTGAATTAAGTAACTTACATTTGATTTCTCCTTGTCTTGATTCCCAATTGTATCTGAGGACGGATTTCTCCTCATTTAGATTATTTGTTCTTTTTTCTTTTTCAAAAAATTAGATATGCCCAATTGCATCTGAGGACGGATTTTTCCGGGTCTTTTTAAAAAATAGCATTTGACGTGGTCAAGTTTAAAAAAGTAGCACTCTTGACTTATTTTTTTGGTCAATAACACTCTTTTTAATTAACACTTAATCATCTTCTTCTAATCTAATCTAATCCCTTAATATTAATAAAAAAAGACAAACAAAATTAAAATACAACGCCTGAAATGAATTAAAAGCTGCACGTCCATTTTGCAGCAGAAAGCATTCATTCCACCTCACCTAATTGTTCTTCTTCTTCATCATCGTCCTTGAGAAAAATCACCTACAATTTCTTCTGCTTCTGCAAGTCAGTCGACCCGACCTCATATCAGCTTCTTCACAGGCGAAGGAACACTCGAAAGCCCTCTTTGAAAGATTTCAAACCTCGCGGTTTACTGTAAGTATTTTCGGTCGTATTTTGAATATAACCATCTAAATTTGTAACTCTAAGTCCTAAACACTGTTTCCAACTAAATGTGTTCTCAAAGCTTCGAAATTCCGATTTGGAAGGACAACATGTTCATTGTTCGCTTTTTAAAACGTTCAGTTGATCACGGGACCCTGCTTGAAAGCAGGCAACCCGCGCGTTAGATCATGGGCCCCACATAAAAGTAGGAGTCCAGCACATTAGTGCGGCGAATAAATTCACGGGACCCGCACATAAATTCACTAGACCCGCACATAAATTCACATAAATTCTTGATGAACGTAATCCACTGCACTAGTCACGCTTGTCGTAACACCACCCGTATGGTTACCTTTTACGGCTAACGTGAGCGATACTAATAGACACTCATTTCTAGTGTTGAAAAATGAACATCTCATATTATAGAATTCAAGACACGTATGAAACATTAATGACACAAACACAATCTATAATATGTTTCATTTGGGGTCTATCCGATATCATAATCTCCATTATATATATGTGTGATTAAATTGATAACTCTTTATCAAATGGTATCCAGAATATAACTATCATTTAATCCACACATTAAGCTTAAACACGATAATTAGTGTTCCATGCTAAAAATCAAGATTAAGGATAATTTAGAGTAAATATTATTTAATTCAATATGGAATTCTACAATCTAAGTCATCGACTTAAATGACCCATAAATAATTAATTTACTCAACGAACAAAATGATATAAATCATTCAATTCATGAAAATAAAAAGCGCAACAATATAAATATTGGCTTTTTTATCACGATACTAACAAAACCACCGTGAGCACCATAGCTAATTTCGCAATTACAACTCATTTTCTCCCACTCCGGCGATGCCACTACCTCGGCCGCCCCTCTTAGCTTCCTCATAACCTCCGTTGTCCATCTTCTACGCACTTATTTATCAGAAATTCATCATCTCACCTATGTACGAGAAAATTGCAGAAATATGAATTTCTGATAAATGAGTGCGTGGAAGATGGACAACGGACGTTATGAGGAAGCTAGGAGGGGTTGCAGAGGTAATCGCATGGCCGAAGTGGGAGAAAATGAGCTGTAATTGCAAAATCAGCTATGGTCTTCACTGTGGTTGCACACGGTAGGTGGACACCATAGCAAACCCCATATAGATAGGAGTTTTTTATGGTCCCACCTACCGTGAGCAACAACCGTGAGAACCATAAATGATTTCGCAATTACAGCTCATTTTCTCCCACTCCCGCGATGCCATTACCTCCGCCGCCCCGCTTAGCTTCCTCATAACCTCCCTTGCCATCTTCCACGCACTCATTTATCGGAAATTCATCATCTCAGCTATGTACGAGAAAATTGTAGAAATATGAATTTCTGATAAATGAGTGCGCGGAAGATGGAAAACGGAGGTTATGAGGAAGCTAAGAGGGGCGGCAGAGGTAATGGCATCGCCGGAGTGGGAGAAAATGAGCTGTAATTGCGAAATTAGCTATGGTGCTCATTGTGGTTGCTCTTGGTAGGTGGACACCATAGCAAACCTTCATATAGATAGGAGTTTTCTATGGTGCCCACCTACCATGGGCAACCACCGTGAGCACCATAGCTGATTTCGCAATTACAGCTCATTTTCTCCCACTCTGGTGATGCCATTACCTCCGCCGCCCCTCTTAGCTTCCTCATAACCTCCGTTGTCCATCTTCCACGCACTCATTTATCAGAAATTCATCATCTTATGTACGAGAAAATTGCAGAAATATGAATTTCTGATAAATGAATGCGTGGAAGATGGACAACGGAGGTTATGAGGAAGCTATGAGGGGCGGCAGAGGTAATGGCATCGCCGGAGTGGGAGAAAATGAGCTGTAATTGCGAAATCAGCTATGGTGCTCATTGTGGTTGCTCACGGTAGGTGGACACCATAGCAAACCTTATATAGATAGGGGTTTGCTATGGTGCCCACCTACCGTGGGCAACCACCGTGAGCACCATAGCTGATTTCGCAATTACAGCTCATTTTCTCCCACTCCGGTGATGCCATTACCTCCGCCGCCCCTCTTAGCTTCCTCATAACATCCGTTGTCCATCTTCCACGCACTCATTTATCAGAAATTCATCATCTCACCTATGTACGAGAAAATTGCAGGAATATTAGTTTCTGATAAATGAGTGCGTGGAAGTTGGACAATGGAGGTTATGAGGAAGCTAAGATGGGCGGCAGAGGTAATGGCATCGTCGTAGCGGGAGAAAATGAGCTCTAATTGTGAAATCAGCTATGGTGCTCATTGTGGTTGCTCACGGTAGGTGGACACCATAGCAAACCTCATATAAATAGGGGTTTGCTATGGTGCCCACCTACCGTGAGCAACCACAGTGAGCACCATAGCTGATTTTGCAATTATAGCTCATTTTCTCCCACTCCGGCGATGCCATTACCTCCGCTGCCTCTCTTAGCTTCCTCATAACCTCCGTTGTCCATCTTCCACGCACTCATTTATCAGAAATTCATCATCTCAGCTATGTATGAGAAAAATATGAATTTCTGATAAATGAGTGCGTGGAAGATGGACAACGGACGTTATGAGGAAGCTAGGAGGGGCGGCATAGGTAATCGCATCGCCGAAGTGGGAGAAAATGAGCTGTAATTGCGAAATCAGCTATGGTCCTCATTGTGGTTGCACACGGTAGGTGGACACCATAGCAAACCTCATATAGGTAGGGGTTTGCTATGGTCCCACCTACCGTGAGCAATCACCGTGAGAACCATAGATGATTTCGCAATTACAGCTAATTTTCTCCCACTCCCGCGATGCCATTACCTCTGCCGCCCCTCCTAGCTTTCCTCATAACCTCCGTTGCCATCTTCCATGCACTCATCTATCAGAAATTCATCATCTCAGCTATGTACGAGAAAATTGCAGAAATATGAATTTCTGATATGAGTGCGTGGAAGATGGACAACGGAACTTATGAGGAAGCTAAGACGGGCGCCAGAGGTAATGGCATCGCCAGAGTGGGAGAAAATGAGCTGTAATTGCGAAATCAGCTATGGTGCTTATTGTGGTTGCTCACGGTAGGTGGACACCAGAGCAAACCTCATATAGATAGGAGTTTACTATGGTGCCCACCTACCGTGCAACCACCGTGAGCACCATAGCCGATTTCGCAATTACAGCTCATTTGTCCCACTCCGGCGATGCCATTATTTCCGCCGCCCCTCTTAGCTTCCTCATAACCTCCGTTGTCCATCTGTCACGTACTCATTTATAAGAAATTCATCATCTTAGCTATGTACAAAAGTTGCAGAAATATGAATTTCGGATAAATGAGTGCGTGGAAGATAGACAACGGAGGTTATGAGGAAGCTAAGAGGGGCGGCAGAGGTAATGGCATCGACGGAGTGGGAGAAAATGAGCTGTAATTGCGAAATCAGCTATGATGCTCATTGTGTTTGCACACGGTAGGTGGACACCATAGGAAACCTCATATAGAAAGGGGTTTGCTATGGTCCCACCTACCGTGTGCAACCACAATGAGCATCATAGCTGATTTCACAATTAAAGCTCGTTTTCTCCCTCTCCGGCGATGCCATTACATCTGTCGCCCTCTTAGCTTCAGCATAACCTCCGCTGTCCATCTTCCACGCACTCATTTATCAGAAATTCATATTGCTGCAATTTTCTCGTACATAGCTGAGATGATGAATTTCAGATAAATGAGTGCGTAGAAGATGGACAACGGAGGTTATAAGGAAGCTAAGAGGGGTGGCGGAAATAATGGCATCGCCGCAGTTGGAGAAAATGAGCTGTAATTGCGAAATCAGCTATGGTGCTCACGGTGGTTGCTCACGGTAGGTGGGCACCATAGCAAACTCCTATCTATATGAGTTTTGCAATGGTGTCCCCCTACCGTGAGCAACCACAATGAGCACCATAGCTGATTTCGCAATTACAGCTCATTCTCTCCCACTCCGGCGATGCCATTACCTCTGCCGCCCCTCTTAGCTTCCTCATAACCTCCGTTGTCCATCTTCCACGCGCTCATTTATCAGAAATTCATATTTCTGCAATTTTCTTGTACATAGCTAAGATGATGAATTTCTTATAAATGAGTGTGTGGAAGATGGACAACGGAGGTTATGAGGAAGCTAAGAGAGGCGGCGGAAATAATGGCATCGCCGGAGTGGGACAAATGAACTGTTATTGCGAAATCGGCTATGGTGCTCACGGTAGGTGGGCACCATAGTAAACTCCTATCTATATGAGGTTTGCTCTGGTGTCCACCTACCGTGAGCAACCACAATAAGCACCATAGCTGATTTCGCAATTACGGCTCATTTTCTCCCACTCCAGCGATGCCATTACCTCTGCCGCCCATCTTAGCTTCCTCATAACCTCCGTTGTCCATCTTCCACGCACTCATTTATCAGAAATTCATATTTCTGCAATTTTCTCGTACATAGCTGCGATGATGAATTTCTTATAAATGAGTGCGTGGAAGATGGCAAGGGAGGTTATGAGGAAGCTAAGCGGGGCGGCGGAGGTAATGGCATCGCGGGAGTGGGAGAAAATGAGCTGTAATTGCGAAATCATCTATGGTTCTCACGGTGATTGCTCACGGTAGGTGGGACCATAGCAAACCTTATCTATATGAGGTTTGCTATGGTGTCCACCTACCGTGAGCAACCACCGTGACGGCTCATTTTCTCCTACTCCCGCGATGCCATTACCTCCGCCGCCCCTCTTAGCTTCCTCATAACATCCGTTGTCCATCTTCCACGCACTCGTTTATGGGAAATTCATCATCTCAGCTATGTACGAGAAAATTGTAGAAATATGAATTTTTGATAAATGAGTGCGTGGAAGATGGAAAACGGAGGTAATGAGGAAGCTAAGAGGAGCGGCAGAGGAAATGGCACCGCCGGAGTGGGAGAAAATGAGTTGTAATTGCGGAATCAGCTATGCTGCTCATTGTGGTCGCTCTTGGTAGGTGGACACCATAGCAAACCTCATATAGATAGGAGTTTGCTATGGTGCCCACCTACCGTGGGCAACCACCGTGAGCACCATAGCTGATTTTGCAATTACAACTCATTTTCTCTCACTCCGGCGATGCCATTACCTCCACCGCCCCTCTTAGCTTCCTTATAACCTCAGTTGTCCATCTTCCACGCACTCATTTATCAGAAATTCATCATCTCAGCTATGTACGAGAAAATTGCAGAAATATGAATTTCTGATAAAGGAGTGCGTGGAAGATGGACAACGAAGGTTATGAGGAAGCTAAGAGGGGCGGCGGAGGTAAAGGCCTCGCCGGAGTGGGAGAAAATGAGCTGTAATTGCGAAATCAGCTATGGTGCTCATTGTGGTTGCTCACGGTGGGTGGACACCAGAGCAAACCTCATATAGATAGGAGTTTGCTATGGTGCCCATCTACCGTGAGCAACCACCGTGAGCAGCATAGCCGATTTCGCAATTACAGCTCATTTTTCCCACTCCGGCGATGCCATTATTTCTGTCACCCGTCATAGCTTCCTCATAACCTCCGTTGTCCATCTTCCACGCACTCATTTATCAGAAATTCATCATCTCAGCTATGTACGAGAAAATTGCAGAAATATGAATTTCTGATAAAGGAGTGCGTGGAAGATGGACAACGGAGGTTATGAGGAAGCTAAGAGGGGCGGCGGAGGTAATGGCATCGCCGGAGTGGGAGAAAATGAGCTGTAATTGCGAAATCAGCTATGGTGCTCATTGTGGTTGCTCACGGTAGGTGGACACCAGAGCAAACCTCATATAGATAGGAGTTTGCTATGGTGCCCACCTACCGTGAGCAACCACCGTGAGCACCATAGCCGATTTCTCAATTACAGCTCATTTTTCCCACTCCGGCGATGCCATTATTCCCGCCGCCCCTCATAGCTTCCTCATAACCTCCGTTGTCCATCTTCCACGCACTCATTTATAAGAAATTCATCATCTTAGCTATGTACGAGGAAATTGCAGAAATATGAATTTCTGATAAATGAGTGCGTGGAAGATGGACAGTGGAGGTTATAAGGAAGCTAGGAGGGGCGGCAGAGGTAATGGCATCGCCGGAGTGGGAGAAAATGAGCTGTAGTTGCGAAATCAGCTATGGTGCTCATTGTGGTTGCTCACGGTATGTCGACACCATAGCAAACCTCATATAGATAGGGGTTCGCTATGGTGCCCACCTACCGTGAGCAACCACCGTGAGCACCATAGCTGATTTCGCAATTACAGCTCATTTTCTCCCACTCCGGCGATGCCATTACCTCCGCCGCGCCTCTTAGCTTGCTCATAACCTTCGTTGTCCATCTTCCACGCACTCATTTATCAGAAATTCATCATCTCTGCTATGTACGAGAAAATTGCAGAATTATGAATTTCTGATAAACGAGTGCGTGGAAGATGGACAACGGGGGTTATGAGGAGGCTAAGTGGGGCGGCAGAGGTAATGGCATCGCCGGAGTAGGAGAAAATGAGCTGTAATTATGAAATCAGCTATGGTGCTCATTGTGGTTGCTCACGGTAGGTGGACACCATAGCAAACCTCTTAGAGATCGATATAATAAGCAAGGATGATTTACTAAGGAAATTGTATTACATAATTTTCTATCTTGGTTTGATGGAAATCAAGTATATAAATTCAAAAATATGATTGTTCCCATTCACGCTTAAGTTTACATGTGAACTGATCATTTAACACGATACAAGAGCTCATGCTCTATGAGTTTATTAGTACAAATGTCAGGAACCAAAATCTCATATCATAATTTTCTGTATTGACATATAAATTCGTGCATCCATATAGACATTACAAATATTTAACTAAGGTATTATAAGTTGATAGTATGGAATTCAGGTAGAGGAAAGTTCTCGCTACATAAGTAAGTTTGACTTAAAGATTTTGATGGACAACTAAATATAGTTGAATGAAAGTTCTCGATATAGGTAATTAAATAGACAAAACTTTTCGGTATTTGGTCTAAGGTTACTTGGTATGAGAGGAAATAATTAATCACCTAGTCAAATCACATTTCATAATGTAAATCCTTAATAAATTAACATAGATAAAAACTTCTCGTGGAAGAATAAGAGAAACAGAAACACTTTGAGCAAGAAGAAAAAGAAACCATAGAACAAAACCAATTCTTCTTTTGAAAGGTCAGGAGTCGCATAAGGGCAAAGACAAGGCCGCGTAAGTGAACAGGAAAAATAGGCGAAACTTGTGAGTATGATTTAGAACATGTATTTTGTGTGTCTTATGTGCTTATGTGCTTTATATAAATTAATTGATTAATACACGATATATGTGCTATTATTATCAACGTGAATTATATGAGTATTACGTGTTCTCATATGATTTATGTGTCATATAAGATCTTTGTATAGTATTGCATACATATAAATGAAGGGAGAAACCGTTATGACTACTTCGACTACCGATGGTATGATACGGATGCTACGATATACATCCCTACAAATCGGGGGATTTTACAGTCCTGTACAGGCAATACGTACCAAATCGGGGGATTACGAAATGGTTACAGAGTCCATGCATGGGCGACGACTGGGCGTACAGTACAGTCTAGCTAGTCTATAACGGGATATCAAAATAATGGACATATAGAATGGCATGTGATCTACGGATCTTATGAATGACAGTTGTACCTACGATGTCTATGATGGCATGGTTGCAATATTGACGTGAAGGAATTGACTACTGTTTGTTTTATTGTTACATGTATTAGTTAACATGTTGCGATCTTACTCTGAATCTTTGCCTTCACAGTTGTGTAGATAATTAGCAGGCTGCGTAGAACGCACTTCACAAGCATGGATTCAAGGTTGGCCGGCTACGCTCTCCTCCTGCACTCCTCTGTTCATCGTTAGCATATAGAATAGAGATGATTTAGATTACTGCATTTTGTGACCTGTACGATAGGTACATGTATGTACATTTTCGTGAAAGGAACTAGACCGGATGTGCGCACCCGTTTCTATTAACGGAAATAGTTATGGAAATCGCGAAAATTTTTATGTGAATATTTTATCGTCGCGTAAAAAGGCAATAGGAAACGGGGCGCTACAACAAATCTACATGGCAACTCAGTAAAACGAAAATTCATTGCCTGAGATAAATAATAAAAGAAATCAGCCTATGGCATATCGAAATAAAATACTCAAATTAAGATATGAAACACACTACCTTCATTCTTAATTCTTAAGCGTTAAGGCCAACAAACGTTATAACATAGCTATCATATTCTAGACACAAAAACGTTTTATTTTCATGCGAACTACTTTTCTCCACATGCGTCATATTCTCGGAAAAGCTGAAGGGATTTCAGAGGGAGAACCATCATAGCAATTCAATCTTCAAAATCATTAAGAGTGCATTTGGATTCGAGTATTTGAACGAAATCGCTTTGTTAATGTTGAGCCTTCAACATTGGCAATGTTGGGGTAACATTCTAGTCAACATTTGTTGGCCGAGAATGTTCCCTATCTCAGTTTTATCTTTCATGCCCAAAACGTATTTTATTGATGACATGGCATTTTTTTAGTGATGTGCGGGATATGGATAAGTGCTGGAATGGATGAAACCGTGTGGAAAGAGTGTGGAGCAGCTGGAGCGAAAATTGGAAAAGAGCTTACTAAAAATAGGAAGCTCGGAGCAAAAGATGGAGCCAAGTCGTTTGAGCTAATCAACTGACTTCCAACGGTCACATCCACTTAGTGGACATTGAGGAAGTTAGTGGACAAGTACCAAGTCGTTGGAGAAGTCCTTAAGAAGTTGAAGACATATAAATACCGAGGGACATTACCATTTCAAGGGACGAACGTTTGACGAGAGAAAATATCGAGCGAGGTTAGAGCGAGTTATCATGAGAGTCGTTTAGCTAGTATTGAGTTTGCAAAAGCCTTAGGACATTGTAGTTTTTCAGGATCGTTTAGATTCGTAGTTTTTCTAGGCTTGTTTTTACTATCGGTTCGATGGTTATTGTGTCATCCATCTTCGTAGTGGTATTTTGCTTTGAGGCACGCAGCAAGTTATTTGACTTGCTGCACAAAATTACATCTCGTGTTTGTTTCAGTTCATCACCAAGTTATCACTATTGCTGTGCGCTTTGAGAGTGAGAGTGAGTATTAGCCTAACATTTCACCCAATATCCAGTTTGTACTTAGTGTTTTTACATCCATTTCTGATGAGACCCCCAACAAAGTGGTATCAGAGCCTAAGCTTGACGTTACTAAGCGCTGAAAATCCTCTACAATGGATGTTACAAGCTCAAATTACATCGGTAAAGTTCGTGTGTTAGACGGCACCAATTACGCGTATTGGAAGGTACAAGTTCGTCAGTGCATCAAGTCCATAGATGTGCGAGCGTGGGAAGATGTACTCAACGGATATACCCCACCTAGAACAGCTCCTGATGCTGATGGAGAAGTCTTTGACAAGCCGGTCGAAGACTGGACAGTGCCTGGGTGAAGCGCAGCTGAATTCAATGACAAGGCACTGAACGCCATCTTCTCAACAGGTGGACATCTTCATGTTAAATATCATTCAGAACTGCACGACTGCGAATAATGAGTGGGACCTACTTCAGAGGTACTACAAAGGCGATGCAAGTGTGAGGAAAACCAAACTACGGCTCCGTTTCAATCAATTCGAGAACATCAAAATGAAGGATGATGAAGACATCACCATGTACTTTGGGAAGCTTCTGACGATCTCAAGTGAGTGCGCCAGCCTAGGAGATCCGATCGCTAATAAGGTATTAAATTCTAAAGCTATTCGCAGACTAACTAAAAAATTCAATGTGAAGGTAGTGGCCATCGAGGAAGCACACGACTTGGCCAATATGGAGTTCAACACATTGATGAATATTTTGAAGAACTACGAGACCAATCTCGAAGGATCAAACTGAGATGGAACCCAATGATGAGGATGAGATGGCCATGCTTGTGAAGAAATTTGCAAAATTCATTGTGCAAAATGTTGGCCCAACATCCATAATGTCAAAGCTGAACCGTCTTCTGTTCCACCGTTCTTTAAATGCAAGCCCGATGGGAAGCCAGACGGGAAGAAAAAGAACTTCAACTATGAGTCAGTAAGATGCTATGAATGTCAAGGTTGGGGCCATTGTGGCAACGAGTGTGCAAACACTCTTCGCAAGCACGAAAAGGCTATGTGGATCGACCTGTCTGATGATGAAGCTGATCACGCCAAATGGAGACCAAGCAATCATCAGTTACTATCCAGTCCTTCTCAGACGGCGAAGACGAAGAGATCATCAAATCGACTTCACTGTGGTAACTGATGTTGAGCCAACATCTGACTCAACATCTGAAAAACATAATGATGATTACTGTGTTGATGGGTATTTGAGTTCTGATGATGCAGAGCTAGAAACAGATGTGTGTGCAGACTAGTGAAGCAGTAAGGCTACTGTTCGTAGAATGTGAAAAGAAAAAGGCTATGAACGCAGAACTCAAAGCCGAAATGAAGTTATTGTCCGAGGAGAATGCCAAAAATGAAAAGATGATTGAAAGCTTGGTGGATGGTATGAACAAGATGGAAGCCAAACTAACACGAAAGAACAAAGAAATCGACAAGCTACAGAAGCGAGTCGACGAGGCTGATCTAGCCTTCTCTAAGATGAACAAGGGTAAATCAACCCTTGATAAGGTATTATCTCTTGGCATATTTGATAAGCAAGGTCTAGGATTTTGTTCTCAACCAATCTGTAATGATCCTAAACCCGTGACAAATGTTCAGCCTAAGATAGTTTTTGTGAAGGAGAAATCGCATGCCTCGAGTGATGTTAGTGAGACTGTGATTATTAAGCCTAGTCCTAAGCATGCTGCGAGTAAACTTAAGGATGTGTCGTTTAAATGTCATTATTGCAAGTAGCCTGGTCATATTAAGCCATATTGCTGGAAATTGAAGGGGGAGATTTCTGCGAAGAAATCGACGTCGGCTGAAATGTCTTCCAACATCCCGCTCAACATTGAGAAATCATGTTGAAACGTATCTCTGGAGAAAGTTCAGCTGGCACCTTCAGATTATGGTATTCCAAATGCTATTGTATTGTCTAAGAAAGCTTGGGTTAAGAAGTCCGTGCATAAGTGCAATGTTGTCTATACCTCTTTGCGAGCTAACGTGACATGTTCTTGGTTACTTCGATAGCGGGCTTTCCCGACATATGACGGGTACCAAAGAATATCTTAGTAACTACATGCCCTTAAAGAGCGGATCTGTGACGTTTGGAGGAGGAGCTAAAGGGCGGATTCTTGGCCGAGGCAGATTAAATGTGCCGGACTTTCCCAAGCTGAGCAATGTTCTTCATGTAGACGAACTCGTAGCCAATCTTATCAGTATAAGCCAGTTGTGTGACGACGACGTTGAGGTTAGATTCAATAAAGAATGTTGTGAAGTGTTTAACAGCAATTACGTGCGAGTTATGGCAGGTAAACGATCAAGTGACAACTGCTATCTAGTCGATGAAAAATCCGATGTGAAGGACCTGTGCCAACTCTCTAAGGCCGAGGACGGGGTGATACTTTGGCATTTCAAGTTGTGCCACGCAAACTACAGAACGTTAGAGCAACTTATCAAGCACGATGCAATCAGATGCATTCCGAAGCGTAGGGAGTTTGGCAAGGTTGTATGTGAGTCATGTCTTAGGGGTAAGCAAGTGCATGTTAACTATAATGTTGATCAACATGCTGCCCAACATTTTAAAACTGCTCACTGTTTTCAGTTAATTCACATGGATTTGATGGGTCCGATAGAAATAAATAGCATATGTGGTAAGAATTATGTTTATGTGCTCGTGGATGATTATCTAGATATGCATGGATATTTTTTCTTAGGGAAATATCTGAATCTTTGATTTATTTAAGAATTTTTGTGCCATGATTAAGAACAATTTTAGTGCCTCTATATTTCGCATTAGGTCTGATCATGGTCAAGTATTTGATAATCAGTTATTCACTGAGTTTTGTGATAAGAAAGGCATCATTCATGAGTTTTCATCTCCTAAGACGCCCCAACAGAATGGGGTGGCCGAGAGGAAGAATAGGACTTTACAAGAAATGGCTCGTGTTATGTTGCAATCTAAGAATATTTCTTAGCGTTTTTGGGCTGAAGCCTTGCATATTGCTTGTGATATTTCGAATTGCGTGTTCTTTAGGCATTGTACGAAGAAAACCTCTTATGAGTTGTTGAATGGGAAAAAGCCTAACTTTCATGTCTTTGGGTGCTATTGTTACATGTTAAATTATCTTGAGTACTTGACCAAGTTTGATTCGAAAAGTGACAAGTGCATATTCCTTGGATACTCGTCTAATAGTCGTGCTTATCGTGTATACAACTTGCGCCTAAAATCTGTTCAGGAGTCTATCAGTGTTGTGTTTGATGCTACTGACCCAAGCAGAAATGCTTCTCAAGTTGATGTTTCAGATCTTGTCACTCTAGTTATGGAAACATAGGCGGAGGTTGAGGAATATGTTGAGCCAACATCTGACTTAACATCAGCACCTGATCAGAATGATGAAGCTGGACCTAGTGAAGTGCGTAGGGATCCACCAGCGAAGATTCAGAAGGACCATCCCACGGACTTAATCATCAGAGGTGTGAACGAATGGAGGAAAACCAGAGACAAGGAAGGACCATCTGGTAAGGACCATCTGGTAAGAAACGTATGCATGAATACAGCATATGCTGAGGTACGTTTTAATTGTTTTGCTGAGATAGAACCTAAGAATGTCCTTGAAGCTCTCAAGGATAATTTCTAGATTAATGCGATGCAAGAGGGACTCTTGCAGTTTGAGAAAAACCAAGTATGGACCTTAGTTCCACGGCCGAAGGACATTAATGTCATAGGCACTAAGTGGATCTTTAAGAACAAGTCTGCTGAACTTGGTAGAGTTGTCAAGAACAAAGCACGTTTAGTAGCTCAGGGTTATACTCAAGTAGAAGGCATAGACTTTATGAGACGTTTGCTCCTGTCGCTAGGTTAGAATCGATTAGGTTGTTGTTAGCTATGGCATGTTGGCTTAACATCACTTTACATCAAATGGATGTTAAGGGTGCTTTTTTTAATGGGTATATTGACAAAGAAATCTATGTTGAACCGCCTAAGGGATTTGAAGACCCGCATTTTCCTAACAATGTCTTTAAGCTGCAGAAATCTATGCTGGTACGCTAGGTTAGCCACTTTTATACTTGAATCTGGGATCGTACGAGGTGAGGCAGACCGTACTCTATTTGTTAAAAGGGTCGCTTCTGATATTTTGATTGCCCAAATTTACATAGATGGTATTGTTTTTGGCTCAAGCTCATAGTATATGTTAGATCATTTCGTGCAGGCAATGAACACCACCTTTGAGATGAGCATGATTGGAGAGCTAACTTACTTTTTAGGCTTGCAGATTAAGCAAAGCAGCGATGGGATCTTTATGTCCCAGGAGAAGTACGCGAAGAACACTGTCAAGAAGTTCGGTTTGGACACGACAAAGGTAATGAAAACTCCTATGGGGTCACGCAAGGTAAGTAAGGACAATGTTGGACAGAATATTGACCCAACATTGTGTTGATCTATGATAGGCAGTTTGTTGTACCTTTCAGCTAGTAGACCTGACATAACGTATAGCGTATGCGTATGTGCTAGATATCAGTTTGAACCTAAGATGTCCCATCTTAATGCTGTTAAGCGAATTCTTCATTATGTGAGTGGATCTTGTAGCCTAGGATTATGGTTCTCTAAAGATACTAATATGAGTCTTGTAAGGCTGCAGTGATGCTGATTGGGCAGGTGACGAGGATGATCGCAAGAGTACAAGTGGCGGCTGTTTCTTCTTAGGTAAGAATTTAGTTGCATGGTACAGTAAGAAACAGAATTGTGTGTCTTCATCTACTATTGAGTCTGAGTATGTTGCTGCAGGTAGTTGCTGTTCGTAATTGATGTGGTTAAATAGCATGTTGTGTGACTATGGTTTAGAGTGCGGATCTGTTATCATGTATTGTGATAACCTTAGTGCCATCAACATATCTAGGAACCCTATACAACATTCACGTACGAAGCGTATAGATGCAAGACATCATTTTCTGAGAGATATGGTAGAAAAAGAGTTAGTGCGCATTGAGCATATAGACACAAAACATCAGTTAGCAGACATATTCATGGAATCATTGGATTCTGAAAGGCTCTCGGACCTGAAGAAATCCATAGGTTTGCACATGTCAGTCTTAATGTTGGTCCAACATTTGGATCAACATAGAATATGTCGAATTCGATGGTTACTGCTTTAATGTTTGGTTAGATATTCTGCTCCGTTTTCCTGTGAAATGACTTCTTGACTGGTCCCTGAATGAACCCGATCCCTTTATGATCATGCTTGTAAAACTCAGCCTAGGCGGCCGCCTAGGCGCTAGACGGAGCCATCACGACAATTATCGGCTAGGGATTGGATTACTCGGTCGAATCGATTACTCGGGCTAGGAGGCTGATTACTCGGGCTAGGCGGCCGAGTTCTAGTTTTTTTTTTATTTTTTGAAAATTTTTTAATACAAAAAAATATTATTAAGGATATTATTTCTGTAGGTGAATAAATTAAATATTTACTTTGGTATATCAGCATATAGAATAAAAAATAAAAAATGTGTCTACCGTCTAATTTCCGCCTAGAAACCGCCTAGGCGCTAGGCCCCTCTCGGCCGCCCGACTAGCGCCTAGCGATTTTACAATATTGTTTATGATAGGCTCTTGGTAATACGTCCCTAGGTACACGACATTCACTGTGACGATGTACTCTTTGCGACAGAAAGCCAATTCTTTGATGCATATCTGCCTGCTCATAAACTCTTTGCTAGATATATGTATTTGGTAATAAGTTTCTTTAGTTACACGGCATTCGCGGTGACGATGTATACTATGCGACAAAAAGCCAAACCTTGAGGCTTAGGGTATAAGGGCAGTGCATAAATTCTGTTAGATTAATAAGGTTAAAGGGTATAAAGGGAACTAGTTTCGAGAAGGGTTGAGCAGAGAAGTGCAGGAGTACGAAATTAGAATGTTGAGTCAAATGTGGGGTAACATGTGTAACTGTCAGTTTGGTAGTGCTATATTTTTGTGCGTTCGTTTATCTGTTTCAGCTTTTTTGTCTTGCATTTGTCAGTTTCGTGTGTCTAGTTTAGATATCTCTCGGAATTGCATTAGAACTCTCGAAAAACAGCTTGTTACACGTGTCTAGTTTCGTGTGCTCATCAACGTTGCTCAAACGGTTAGTCTCGTTCAATTCTACATTGACTTTTGACTTGGTAATTTTTGGTCGAATCATTATTTGAAGTGCTCCTATTTGAAGTCTCAAACGGTCTGTGGGATTTTTTTTTTAGTTCCCAACGGTTATTTTTTTTTTTTGGTTCCACTTACTCCACTGCTTCCTAAATTCTCTGAGTGACCGAGTCCTTTTTTACCGTTGGAAATGTTTAGGGTATTTATTCCATGACTTGACTTGCTTGATAATCACTATTCACATAAACCCTACTTGCACAATTCGAACTTTCCGCTGAAAGATCACTCTCTGCTTTTCAAGTGTTCAATTCAATTCTAGGGTTATCCATTCTGTTCCATAGTTCAATTTCAAGTTTCAAGATGTCGAACTCCCCTTCCCAACCGGATGTTGACCCAACATTCGACCCTAATCATGTTTTTCCAGTCCCAATCGAAGTAATTCCAGGTCCACGAGACATTGTCGTCTACACTGGACCCTTTAAGCCACTCCGACCAGCAAGACCACCGCTTTAGCACGCCGAAGGACGATCAAAGTCACCACAAACCAACCCGGAAGCACCTGCTGCGACCGTAAACCCCTCAGAAGCGCCGAACAGCTCTGAAGACGACGTCGATCATGTGCCCCTGAGTGGCCGGTATCACCTACACAAAAAATGGGGAAGGAGCTATGCTGAACCACCGCAAAACCCTGTTCCTGAGGCGAACCCCAAAACTGCACCGAAGATGCGTTGGGGTTTCTCCTCAAAGGCTGCGACTGCACCAAAAAAGCACCGGAGCCAACCCCCGCTGAGGTTCATGCCCCTGTTCCTAAAAACGCCGGAGTAACAGAATCAAACAGGCTCTGAACCCGACATCGAACGCTGACCCGATAACACTCTCAAGCGACTCCATTGACACCATCAGCAACTCGTCGACATCAGATAGTGGCGACTCCCAAAGCACTGATGAAGAATTTTACCTTTAGGGGGAGAGCCAAAGTCGTCAGAATCTCTGACGTTATCGGCCTCAGATGATTCTGAGAAGGGTAAGAAGATGGCGACGACCAGACCCTAATGAAAACCTGGCATCGTGGAGAGCTCGATTGCTGAAGAAAGAAGGAAAGAGGCCAGTGGGATCGATCTCCAGACCGGCCAAACATGCTCGAACTAAAGGGCCAACTAAATCTGATGTCAGTCACCACGCCCTCTCACCAGTCCAGTCCAATGACGAAAATGTTCAGCCTGATGTTGACCCAACATCAGACGATTCAGACTGGGAAATGCCCCTACCAAACCAGAAAATCTCCGATTTTGCGAGTGAAGCACGATTGGCATCTCTTAGCAGGTAGGTCTTAAGGGTGGAACGGACGATTGATGTTGCGAGCTTTCGAAGATACGGGGTGATGCAGTTTTTAGAGTCTCACCATTTCGGGAACATGGTGATGAAGTTGGGGACCTACTGTGACTCAGTGGTCCGCGAGGTATATTCTAATCTTTCGTACCACTGTGAGGAAATCTAGGAGGTATGGTAGGATTTTCTTGAGGGCGAGGCTTTATGATCTTTCTGCTAGGGCGCTTAATCAGTTTTTGGGTACTCCTGATTGTGAGATGGGGCTGCTTTATGACAATGATGCTGTTGTGCGCTTGATAACTGGGGATAGGTTAACTGCTTGGGATGAGAACTTTTATGTGAGCTTTTTGACTTCTCTTTATGCTGTTTAAGATTGGGGTTTGTAGTTGGCTTCCAACTATGAATGAAACTACTGTGACTGAGAACATGGCTCATCTGTTGTTTGCACTTGGACAAAATCCGCCGCTGAATTGGGGAGAAATAATCCTCAATTAGATGTCAAATGAGGCCGAAAGGGTTGGAAAAGGAATCCTTCCGTACCCTTCCATTATATATGACATTTTGATCCAAGGCGGGTTTAACCCACGCAACGAGACAAAATTGTTACTCAGAGGTTTCCCTATGCCATTCAGCACCATCATCTGGCAGGACAGAACAAAGTTATTGATCTTCCTTGGCGTACCCCAGAGCAGCTGACCCAGAATGTTGACTAGAATGTTGGCTCAACATCTGAGGTGCAATCAAGTCTAGATCGCCAGATTCAGTGCCTCGAGGAGACCATTACTTTTTTGATGTCACACCTCTCGACCCTTAAGGCTATACGTTCTTCCCAAAAGGGGGAGAGGCAGAAGTAAATGCAGTAGAGGCTGAGGATAGAGCTGGACCAAGCGGGCACGGCGGGATAAAAGATTTAGGGGGAGCTGAGCATGGACAAAATGAAGACGGAGATGGACAAAGAGCTAAAGAAGCTGGAGCTGGAGCTGAGGAAGAAATCGGAGAAGAAGAAGCAGAGGATTCGATCGAGAGTCTAAACATTTAGACTTCGAGCTTTTGTGCATGCGCTTATGCTTGTGTTTCAATGCCTGCTTTGCTTCTGGTTTTTGTGCGTGTTTTATTTTGATGGACCATGTCTATGTTTATTTTTTGTTTTGCAGATAATTTTCAGGACCTCTTTATGGCGTGTACTATTTTAGTACTTTGAATGGTTTTAGTGCTATTCTGTTTTCGTCTAACTCTAACCATTTTAGTGCTTTGTGGTTGAGTTGATTTGGCCTTCAGGGGGAGATTCACTACGACTAACTTCTGCTTTTGGTTTTGGAAAGAAAGATAAAAAGGGGGAGATTGTTAATCTTGAGCCTTCAACATTGCAATGTTGGGTAACATTCTAATCAACATTTGTTGGCCAAGAGTGTTCCCTATCTCAGTTTTATCTTTCATGCCCAAAACGTATTTTATTGATGACGTGACAAACCGTGTGATGGAATGGATCAAACCGTGTGGAAAGAGTGTGGAGCAGCTGGAGCGAAAATTGGAAAAGAGCTTACTAAAATAGGAAGCTTGGAGCAAAAGATGGAGACCAAGTCGTTTGAGCTAATCCAACTGACGTGCAACGGTTACATCACTTAGTGGACGTTGAGGCAGTTAGTGGACAAGTAGCAAGTCGGTGGAGAAGTCCTTAAGAAGTTGAAGACATATAAATAGCGAGGGACTTCACCATTTCAAGGCACGAACGTTTGACGAGAGAAAATATCGAGCGAGCTTAGAGCGAGTTATCACGAGAGTCTTTTAGCGTAGTATTGAGTTTCCAAAAGTCTTAGGACTTTGTAGTTTTTCAGTATCGTTTAGATTCGTAGTTTTTCTAGGCTGTTTTTACTATCGGTTCGATAGTTATTGTGGAATCCATCTTCGTAATGGAATTTTGCCTTGAGGCACGCAGCAAGTTACTTGACTTGCTGCACAAAATTACATCTCGTCTTCGTTTCAGTTCATCACTAAGTTATCACTATTTTCGTTGTGCGCTTTGAGAGTGTGAGTGAGAGTGAGTGTTAGCCTAACATTTCACCCAACATCCAGTTTATACTTAGTGTTTTTACATCCATTTCTGACGGGACCCCCAACACGCTTCATTTTAAATTATAAAGTTCAAAATCGTAATTTCAAATCCAAATTCATGGTTTTGGCAAATGTTAAGATTTCGAAATTCGGATTTCAAAACATAGCTCGACTCGAGCTCGTGAAGCTCGTCGAACTCGTATCTGACTTTTTGTAAATTAAATTTAAAAAGTACAAAATATAATAAAATAAAATTGAATAATATAAAAAAATAAGCTTGTGAGCCAGCTTGCGAGCTTTCGAGTGCCCACGATTGAGCTCGAGCTCGAGCCGGCTCATTCGCGAATACGTGACGAGCTCGACCTCGACAAGAGCTCGTTGCGGTCGAGGTGGCTCATTTGCGAATGACGAGCGAGTCGGCTCATCGAGCTTGAGAGTCGGCTCGACTCACCGACCACCTCCTAATTATTATTATTGTTATTATTATTATTACTATTATTATTATTGTTATTATTGTACTTTTACATTACTATTATTATTTTATTATACTATTATTGCTATATTATTATTACTATTATTATTATTTTTTCATTATTATTATTTATTATTATACTATTATTGCTACATTATTATTATTATCGGCTGTTACGAAAAAACCCGTTACATGCTTGGCTTTGGATTTCTAAATGGACCATTTGACGCGGAATTTCAAATCCGACGAATTATAAGAGTTTGGATTCCCCTCGAATTTGGGCCAATCAAAATCGAAATCGGTGCATTGCCAAACAGAAGATTTGGGCGAAATTCGGATTTCAAATCGGAATTCGGAATCCAAACGGGGCATTAAGCGTACCTGAAAGCAAATGATTCCACGCAATTCACGTTTTGATTACATCATAGCTCTTATTCTTAGCTTTGCTCTGTGGACATTTTGAAAACTAAGAAATCAAACCACATTTTTTTAAAAAAAAATGTCGACTTTTCTCCGTTTCAATTAGGACTTCCTTGATTAACCGGACCGTAACTCATGCCACAGTCTATCATTACAACATACGCAGAGCGCAAGCTCGCAATCATCCCTCAGGAAGTCGGCGGATTCTTGCATGCAAATGATGCAGTCAGTTTGTCGGTTGAAGAGTTGCGGTTGGCAGTATGCAAATCCCGTGGCATATTGTCCAGTGAGATTTTTTCGCATGCCGGGATCACTGACAGTCATGTAACCCAGCTCGTCTAGACCGTACTCAACTCCAGCTCTATAGTCACTTCCATTCACATATAAGACGTCCGAACAGTAAAAGTCGTCGATGGTTGTGTTTGGTCGCCTTTTACAAATATAAATTCGTCTTGATAGAAGCAATTGGCGACCATGCATAGAAGCACGATGGTCATGGAGAGGTGACTCGCCTTAATATTCATCTTTTAGGTTTTGTGCCTTTTTAATTTATTTTTATATGTGTTACTACGCCTAGATATAATTACGTTGACACCTTTGTTATTTTCACTTGATTCAATGATAATCACAATAATTCTCATGGGTATATTCACAATGGATGGACAACTAAGGAGATGATAATGAGTTTTTGCAGTTTGGAGAATCTTTACGGTAATAAAAAATCATCAGAACAAATCTAATTGTTTTTCGTATTCAATTTGGATGGCAGAAATCTAAAAAAGGATCAACGGTATTTTCGTTCCCAATGTTTGAGTACGGATCTTTGAGGTCCCCAATATTTCGAAATATCCCTTATAGACCCCTTATCAATTTTGGACTGTTTTGTTCTCTCAATTAATTTAATCATTACTTTAGACTTAACTACACGTGATATCACATCTTACTTGCCCGCCACAACGAAGCGAGCTTAAAATTAATCGTGAAACGAAATCGACGTAAGTTCTAAAAATATTGGAGACTAAAAGTGACATCTACGGAAGGTTAGAAGCGGTCATATCTCTAACGACTAAAAATATTATTGTCCTTGTTTTTTCTTGGCCACCGTAAACAACCGTTTTCTATACAATTGACATGTATCGCCGGAAAAGTGAAAGACGATCTTGAAGTGGTCCCGGTGCGATATGGATGTAAAACACTAAGTTGTAAACTGGATGTTGGGTAAAATGCTGGGGTAATACTCGACCTAACACTCAGACGCACAGCGGAATATTTTGAATACTTTAGTGACGAAAATTGATAAACACGAGATGTAAATTGTGCAGCAAGTCAATAGACTTGCCACGTGCCTCAAGCCGAAATTCCACTATAGCAATGGATGGAAAACAACTATCAAACGATAGTAAAAACAAGCCTAGAAAAACTACGAATCTTACGATTCTGCAAACCTACAAAGCCCTAAGACTTTTGCAAACTGAGATACTAGGCTAATAGAAAAGCACTCGTGTTTCGCTCAAACTCAAAGTAGGCTTCGCTCCATGACTCGTGATTTTCGCACTTTTCGCTCCATAGTTACTTCATGAAAAGCTCTCTCGAAAAGTGGTCGATTGCAGCTCGAAAATAACTCTTATTTATAGGCCTTGGCTCCCTCTTGATTTGGTAAAAGATCTCTTGATAATCTCCTAAAATATCTCCTTGAAGATCTCCCAAATATAGTAAATATTTGAGTCGAATCTTGACTCCTTCTCTTGATCTTCATATCTTCCATATATGGTAAGTGTAATCTCCTATTTTTGACATGTAGGTGCACCACTTATTTTGGGGAAGGAAGACAAAATCTTCTTTCAAATCTTTGACATTAACAATCTCCCTCTTTTTGTTTTTCTTCCCAAAACCCTTGCACATCCATTTAGCTTAGTCCGCAAACAGCTTTAGTCGTCCTGACTTAGTCCACCATCTCCCCCTTTTTGGGAAGGAAGAAACTCCCCCTAAATTGGTGCCCCCGGATTGATAATGAACAGATGTTGTCCAAACATTTGGTGCAACATCTGACATTCCTTGGCAAATGACTCGCTGTTGTGAAAAAATCAGTGCAAGATCTCCAAAACTCTCCCTGAAGGCAAGAATATACTCAACCAAAAAATCCCAAATTATGGTTAGAGCAAATAAAATAGAATAGTCATCAAACTATTCAAAATACTAAATGTTAGTAAATAGCCATCCGAGGTCTCTAGGTTAATCTGCAAAAGAGAAACATTCGGCAGGTATTTAAACACGTAATCATACCAGAGAAGGAAATCCGGATACACAAAAGTAGAGAACTCTATCAGGCATGCAAAAATTAATAAGAAGCAGAAATTCAAAACCATTCTCCTGTTTAGCTTCTTTCTTAGCTTCCCTGTCGAAGTTCCCTTACCACCAGCAAAAGTTACACTACCTTGATTAGCACTATCCGCACCATCTTCTCCCCCTTGATTGAAAAAGGTAAACCTCAGAGAATTTCTCCAGGTGAAATGTTGAGGAAGATGGGGATCTAACATCTGGTTCAACATTCTCAGACTCGACATTGGGTGAGTTCTCAATAGGCATTCAAGATTAAAAGTATCAAAGCAGAGCAGTTAGATCTTGAAATTTATAAAGTTAAACAAAAATTTGGAATTTGCTGAGATTGCCTATATTATGAAATAGGATTTGTGAAAGTGGAAAATATCGAGCCAAGCCAAAAAAATTCTTAACAGTCCAAGAGAATACTCGCATGCAAAAAATCAGGAGCAAGTCATGATTCAGCAAAACATACCAAGTAAAAAATCAAAATAGGAGCGGGCGATACTAATCGATTTAGCAACGTTGATGAGCACATGAGACAAGCGTAGTAGGCTGTTCTTCGAGAGAAACTAATGCAATTCTGAGAGATATTGACACTAGACACACGAAACTAATAAATGCTGACCTAAAAGCTAATGCAAATAAACGAAAGCACAAAAATATAGCATGATCGAACTGACAGTCACATATGTTGCCCCAACATCAGACTCAACATTCTACTATGAAATTCCAGACTTTTCTGTTCAACACCCTAAACTCAATTCCCTTTCATTTTCTGCCCTACTTACCTTAGTTATAGACTAGTAGTATTATGCACAGTCTTTATAAGATCCTTATCATCAAGGTTAGGATTTTTTTGTCGCAAAGAGTACATCGTCACCGCGAATGCCGTCTACCTAGGAAACTTATTACATGAACCTGTATCTTGAAAAAGAATCACGAGTAATTTTTTTTTAACGGAAGAGGGTCATTTCAGGGAACGGTCTAGATGTGTCAAATCATTTCACAGAATAACAGAGAGAACATTAAATCAAACATCAAAACAGTAACCGTCAAGTTCGACATATGCTATGTGTATCTAAATGTTGGACCAACATTCAGACAGACTGATGCAAACTTATGGACTTTTTCAGGTCCGAAAAACTTTCAAAATCCAATGCTTTCGTGAAAATGTCAGCTAACTGATGTTTCGTGTCTATATGCTCAATGTGCACTTATTCTTTCTCTATTATATCTCTTAGAAAATGATGCCTAATATCTATATGTCTGGTACGTGAATGCTGAATAGGATTCTTAGAAATATTGATGGCACTTAGATTATCACAATACATGAGCACGGAAGGACTCTCTAAGCCATAATCACTTAACAAGCTATTCAACCAAATAAGTTGAGTACAACTAGGGGTGTTCATTCGGTTATAACCTAACCGAACCGAACTTTCGGAACCGAAAGTTCGGTTCGAGGATTTCATAAACCGAAAACCGAACCGAAATATTTCGGTTCGGTTTCGGTTTTTACCGAATTTTTTCGGTTCGGTTCGGTTAACCGACCGAAAAACTAATTTTAATAAAAGAAATAAAAAAAATATATAAACATGATTTATATTATAAAAATATACTATCATATGTAGAATTGTATAAAAATATTTAATTTAGCTAATTTTTTAATATTTTATTTAATATGTTAATATGATTTAAATTATAAAAAAATATATTATCATATATATATATATTTGTATAATATTTTGAATAATATTTTTCATATTTTATAACATATGGTGGATATATTATTACTATAGAACATATAATAATATATGATTATATATTTTATATAATTATATATATGTATAGAAAAATAAAAAGTAATAATAAATTCGGTTTTTCGGTTCGGTTCGGTTTACCGAGGTAGTAAACCGAAACCGAACCGAATTTTATTCGGTTATCAAAATGAAAACCGAATACCGAACCGAAAAATTTCGGTTCGGTATTCGGTTCGAACCGGAACTTCGGTTTCGGTTCGGTTCGGTCGGTTAACCGACATTTGAACACCCCTAAGTACAACAACTAACCGCAACTACATATTCAGACTCAGTCGTAGAAAGTGACACGCAATTTTGTTTCTTACTATACCAAGACACAAGATTATTACCTAAGAAGAAACAACCGTCACTTGTGCTCTTGCGGTCATCTTCATCACCTGCCCAAACAGCATGGCTATATCCTACAAGATTCCTGTTAGTATCTTTCGAGAACCATAGCCTTAGACTACACGAACCACTCACATATAATATTCTCTTCACAGCATTTAAATGGGAAATTTTTGGCTCAGCCTGATAACTAGCGCAAACACAAACACTAAACATAATATCAGGTCTACTCGCTGAAAGATATAAAAGGCTGCCTATCATGGAACGATACCATATGGGGTCAACCTTCTGTCCAACATTATCTTTACTTACCTTCTGTGTTGAACCCGTCGGTGTTTTCATTACCTTGGCAGTATCTAGCCCGAATTTCTTCACTGTGTTCTTCGCATACTTCTCCTGGGACATGAAAATACCATCGATGCTTTGCTAATCTGCAGGCCTAAGAGAAATGTTAGCTCACCAATCATACTCATTTCGAAAGTAGAATTCATAGCATGTACGAATTGGTCTAACATGGTTTGAGAACTAGAGCCAAAAACAATATCATCTACATAAATCTGGGCTATCAAAATGTCAGAACCAACTCTTTTTACAAAGAGTGTTCGATCCGCTTGACCTCGGACGAACCCAAATTCGAGTAGGAACGTTGTCAACCTACCATACCAAGCTCGAGGTGCCTGCTTCAGGCCATAGAGCGCTTTCTGCAACTTAAAAACATGATTAGGAAAATATGGATCTTCAAATCCTTTAGGGTACTCAACATAAATTTCTTTATCTATATAACCATTCAAGAACGCACCCTTAACATCCATTTGATGTAAAGTAATGTTGAGCCAACATGCAATAGCAAGCAATAACCTAATCGATTCAAGTCTAGCAACGGGGGCAAATGTCTCATCAAAATCAATTCCCTCGACTTGTGTATAGCCTTGGGCAACTAGACGCGCTTTATTTCTAACTACTCTACCATGCCCATCAGACTTATTCTTGAAAATCCACTTAGTGCATATGATACTAATGTCTTTCGGTCATGGAGCCAAGATCCATACTTGATTTTTCTCGAATTGCAACAATTCCTCTTGAATGGCATTGATCCAAAAACTGTCCTTGAGAGCTTCAAGAACGTTTTTTGGCTCAAATTTCAGATACAAAACAGTTAAAGCGTACCTCGTTGTATACGGAGTTCATGCATACATTTATTACCATTGACTTGTAGTCCTTTCGTGGCTTGTCTCTGGTTTTCCTTCCTTCGTTCAGATCGCCGATGATTAGGTCAGTGGGATGGTCCTTCATTATCTTAGGTGGGGGATCTCTTCGAACTTCACTAGGTCCAGCCTCATCAGTCTGTTCAGGTGCAGATGTTGATTCAGATGTTGGCTCAACATTTTCCTCCACATTAACCTCTGTCTCACTGGCAGCTTGAATAACATCTGAAATATCAACTTGTGAAGTATTTCTGCTTAGGTCAAGAGCATCATCAAAATCTATATTAATAGATTCCTGAACATATTTCAATCGCAAATTGTATACTCGATAAGCACGACTATTCGAAGAGTAACCTAGAAAGATGCATTTATCACTTTTAGAATCAAACTTAGTCAAGTATTCACCATCATTCAACATGTAGTAATAACGCCGAAAAACATGGAAATACTTGACAGACGGTTTTTTCCCATTCAACAATTCATATGAAGTCATTTTAGTACCATGACGAAAGAAAACACGATTAGATATATGACATGCAGTATGCAAAGCTTCAGCCCAAAAATGCTTAGAAATACTCTTACGATGCAGCGCACGTGCCATTTCTTGCAATATCTTATTCTTCCTTTCGGCCACCCCATTTTGTTGGGGCGTCTTAGGAGATGAATACTCATGAATAATGCCTTTCCTATCACAAAATTCATCGAACAATTAATTCTCAAATTCTCTACCATGATAAGACCTAATACGAAATATAGGAGCACTGAAATTATTCTTGACCATAACACAGAATTTTTTGAAAGAATCGAACGACTCGGATTTTTCCTTAAGAAAGTAAATCCATGCATATCTAGAGTAATCACCAACGAGCACATAAGCATATTTCCTACCACCAATGCTATCTACTTCCATCGGACCCATCAAATCCATATGAATAAGTTGAAAACAATGAGCATTTTTAAAATGTTGGGCAGCATGTTGGTCAACATTATGGCTAGCATGCACTTGCTTACCCTTCAAACAAGATTCACAAACAACCTTACCAAACTCCTTTAACTTTGGAATGCCTCTGATGGCTTCGTGTTTGATAAGCTGCTCCAAGGTTCGGTAGTTGACGTGGCCCAGTTTGTAATGCCATAGGATCACCTCGTCTTCGGCCTTCGACAACTGGCACACGTCCTTTGTTCCAGATTTGTCTCCAACTAAGTAGCAATTGTCACTTGATCTTTTACCTGCCATAACTCGAACACCATTGCTGTTAAAACCTCACAACATCCCTTATTAAATCTTACCTCCAGGTCGTCATCGCAAAGTTGACTTATGCTAATCAAGTTTTGCCCGTCGACGTGTAGAATGTTGCTTAGTTCCGGGAAGTCGGGCACGTTCAATCTGCCTCGACCGAGAATCCGTCCTTTAGCACCCCCTCCGAACGTCACAGATCCACTCCTTAAAGGCAAGTAATTACTTAGATACTCTTTGGTACCCGTCATATGTCGGGAACACCCGCTATTAAAGTACCAAGAACCTGTCGCGTTAGCTTGCAAAGAGGTATACACAACATTGCACTTATGCACGGACTTCTCTACCCAAACTTTCATATATGATAAAACAGCATTTGGATTACCAGAATTTGAAGATGAGCCAGCTGAACTTTCTCCAGACATACCTTTCAACACTGATTTCTATGTTGAGCGGGATGTTGGATGACATTTCAGCCGACATCGATTTCTTCGCAGAAATCTCCCCCTTCAATTTCCAGCAATATGGCTTAATATGACTAGGTTGTAAACAATAGTTACATTTAAACTGTCTATCCTTAGCCTTACTGGAAGCATGCATAGTACTATTCTTAACTATCAACGTCTCACTACTTTCATTCGTGACATGCTCGGCATTCTCCATAACAAAGACTATCTTCGGTCTATCATGAACAACAGAATCAGGAGTAGGCTGAGAATTAAATCCTAACCATTTCTTATCAAAACCTAACGATAGTACCTCATAAAGGGTCAGTTTACCCTTGTTCAATTTCGTGAATGTTTCATCGGCCTCGTCGACTCGCTTTTGAAGCTTGTCGATCTCCTTGTCCTTTCTTGTTAGCACGGTCTCTAATTTGTTCATCCCTGCAAGCAGACTTTCATATTCTCATTCTCCTCGGACAGTGTTTTCACGATGGTTCTTAGTTTCGAATTTTTTGCCTTTTCCTTCTCATATTGCGCGGACAACATCTTCACGGCTTCATTAATCTGGACTTCCGTGCAAACGTTAGTTTCTAACTCTGCATCAATAGAACTTAAATACCCATAAAAAAGTTTGAGTCATCATGATCAAAAATAATTTGTTCTCAAATGTTGAGTCAAATGTTGGCTTAACATCAATTATTGCCGCAAAGCCGATTTCATGATGATCTTCTTTATTGTCTGGACTCATTAGGGCACTGTCCTTCATCGTCGGAAAGATCGATCCACATAGCTTTTCCGTGCTTGCGGAGGGTGTTCACACATTCCTTGGCAAAATGACCCCAACCCGTGCATGCATGGCATCTCACTGAATCCTAGTCAATCTTCTTCTTTCCGTCAGTATTGCGGTTGAAGTATGGAGGAGCAAACGAAGGTTCTGCTTTGACATTCTGGCCCGTCCTGAATGTTGGACCAACATTTTGCTCGACATTCTTCTTCTGAAGGAACTTTGTAAATTTCTTCACGAGCATAGCCATATCCTCATCATTGTCAGGGTCAACTTCATTTTGCACCTTGGATGACTGACTAACTAAGCAATGCTTTTGCCGGGTGAAGCTCTCTTTTGGACTTCGAGGTCGGTCTCATAGTTCTTGATGATGTTCATCATGTGTTGAATTCAAGCGTGCCCAGATTATGTGCTTCCTCGACTGCCGCTACCTTTACATTAAACTTTCCAGTTAGCGTACATAAAGTTTTAGAAATAATACCTTGTTAGCAATCGTATCTCCGAGATAGCACACTCGCTCGAAATCGTCAGAATCTTCCCAAAGTACGTGGTGATATCCTCGTTTTCCTTCATTATGAGATTTTCAAACTGATTGAGTAGATATCGTCGTTTGGTTTCCCTCACACTCGCATCGCCTTCGCAGTACCTCTGAAGTAGATCCCAAGCGTTCTTTGCCGTCGAACAATTCTGAATGATCTTGAACATGAAAATGTCCACCGAAGAGAAGATGGCATTAAGAGCTTTATCGTTATACTCGGCCGCATTCTTTTCAGCAATAGACCACTCTTGATCGGTTTGTCAACGACTTCGCCATCAGCATCTGGAGGAGATCGAGGTGGAGTGTATCCGTTGAGAACAGCTTCCCACGCTCGCACATCTATGGACTTGATGCATTGGCGCATACCAACTTTCCAATACGCATAGTTGGAGCCGTCCAACACGAGAACTTTGCCGATGTAGTTTGAGCTTGCAACATCCATGGAAAAGGATCATAAACGCTTAGTTACGTCAAGCGGTTGCTCTGATACCACTTTGAAGTGGTCAATGATGAGAGGTAATCATGCGAACTTCAGATCATGCTATTTGTACCATTGTTTTTACTCACTTATATTTCATAAACATTAATAATTTAATAGTGCCCTGAATGACTCAATACCCTATTTAATGAGCAATCTACACATAAATCCCCCTATCCCAAACTATACATCAACTTACTCCCCCCTTCCATTTCATTTATCATCAAACCCCCCTTTCAAACTTTAATATCACGTAGCTCCCTAATGGACAATTATACCCCTGTAAAACATAAATATTCCAAAATGCTAGTCACGATAGTTACAGATGGTCTTAGTTGCATGCTCCACTTACTTGACTGATATTTATCTGTTTTTGATATTGATATATTGTTGATCGTCTTAGTTTTGTGACTCTTTTATGTTTTTGTTCCAGGTATTGTTTGTAGTACCTAAACAAACAACTATGTAGTACCAATATTGCTAGATTTGCAGTACAATTGGTTTCGTTATTGTAGTACCATCCGTATGTTGTTTGTAGTTTCTTTTACGTACCCGACGAACGTAATAATCCTTGATTCTAAATGTTAACCCGTCAATTTTGATATTAATTGTTAACCCGTCGAAATACGCCCTCTAATTTGTGGTACCAATATAAATACTTTTGTAATACCTATATGGGGACATCTGGAGCACCGTGACATATGATATTACAGTACCATCCGTAGGTACCGGGCGAACGGCGTCGAAATACGCCAAAACTAATTTGTGGTACCAATATAAACACATTTACAGTACATGTATATGAAAATTCGCAGTACTATAACTTATGCTATTGTAGTACCATCCGTATGTTGTTTGTAGTACCTTTTCGTGCTTTCATTTGATTGTCAAAAACACGTAGATTCTTGAGCAATTAAGGCCCGAGAGCTTACATAACGCGGCAAATAACAAATATTAAACCCGAATGACATCGAAATACGCCCTCTAATTTGTGGTACCAATATATACACTTTTGTAGTACCTATACATATGGACTTCTGCAATACCATGACGTATGTTATTGCAGTACCATCAGTAGGTTGTTCGTAGTGTCTTTTATGTACCGGGCGAACGGCATCTAAATACGCCAAAACTAATTTTTGGTACCAATATAAACATGTTTGCAGTACCAATATATGTAATTATTTAGTACTATAACTTATGCTATTGTAGTACCATCCGTAGGTTGTTTATAGAACCTTCGTCGTACCTTTTCGTTTGATTGTCGAAAACACATAGACTCTTGAGCAATTAAGGCCTGAGAGCTTACAAATGCAGCAAATAACAAATATTAAACCCGAACGACGTCGAAATACACCCTCTAATTTTGTGGTACCAATATAAACTGAAGTGGTCCCGGTATGATATGGATGTAAAACACTAAGTAATAAAACTGATGTTGGGTAAATGTCGGGGTAACACTCGACCTAACACTCAGGTGCACAGCGGAATAATTAGAATACTTAGTGACGAAATTGAAATAACACAGGATGTAAATATGTGCAGCAAGTTATAAAACTTGATGCGTGCCTCAAGGCAAAATTCCACTACAGCAATGGATGCAAAATAACTATCCGAAGATAGTAAAAACAAGCCTAGAAAAACTACGAATCGACATGATCCTGAAAACTACGAAGTACTAAGACTTCTGAAAACTCAATACTAGGCTAAGAGACGACTCTCTTAAAGTATACAACTCGCTCAAAACTGATGTGCTTCGCTCATATTTTTCGCTCAATATGTCGCTCAAAGCAGCTCCATGAAAGCTCTCTCGAAAGTCGCCAGTTGCAGCTAGAAAATCTCCTTATATTTATAGGCATTGGCCCATCGTGAATTGGTAAAAAGATCCCTTGAATATCTCTTCAAATATCTCCTCGAAGATCTCCCTAAATATAGTATATATCTAGTTCGATCTCTCATCTCATTGGTCGATCTCTTATCTCCTATTTATGGTAGCTGGTTGAATGATTCTCTTTTGATATTCAGATCTTCTAATCTTGGTCGTGGCTTGACTACTTCTCTTTTGATCTTCAAATCTTCTATTTATAGTAAGCGCACTTCCCAAATTCGTTCAAGTAGCTCCACACGGTTTGAACTCGTTTCAGCACTTTAACTCATCCTGCATATCAGTAAATAAAGCTACAAAAAGGATTAAACGGTTTTTGGGCATGAAAGATAAAATCGAATGTTGACAGACAACAATGTTGGCCGAAATGTTATCCCAACATTGCCGTCAACATTAAAAATCTCCCCCTTTTTATCTTTCTTCCCAAAACCCGTGCAGACATTAGAAGTTCCTAAACTCCCCCTGAAGGCCAAATCTACCCAACCACAAAACAATGAAGGATGGTTAGAGCAAACGTAAACATAATAGTCTATAAGCTATTCAAAGTGCTAAGAAGTAGTACGAGGCCAATTAGGGTTCTGAAGATTAACATCTACAAAAAATAAAAAGTTCATATGCAGGCCAGCAAACCATATAGTCACACTAGCAGAATTAACCAGATCACACGCACAAAAAAGACCATAAAGTCATGCATGCAAAAAGAAAAGATCTTTAGGCGAATCTGCAAAATAAAAATATCCGACAAGTAAGCAGGCAAACATGTAAACATATCGGAGAAGCAAATCAGCATGCACATAGTAAAAACAAAAATCAGAGAATCAATTATGCATGCAAAAAATAGAAAAGATCAGAGCTTCACTCTCAATGGAGTATGGAGTTTCCTTCTGATGCTTTCTCGGCTGCTTCTCCTTCTTGGTCAGCTCCCCCTGTTTGTTCGAGCTCCCCCTGTATTGGCTCCTTATTCAGCTCCCCCTGAATTTCCTTATCTCTCCTTTTTATCTGCACAACCTTCGCCCCCTTTTTGGGAAGAAAGAAAAAAAACTCAGAAAACTTCTCTGTTAGCCAACTTGCAGAAGTCGAGGCAAATGTGGGACTAACATCTAGTCCAACATTCTGAGACTCAGAAACAAGTTAGTTAGCCATAAAGTAATCAAAGATAAATCCAAAATAATAAAATGAGAACAGAATGAGTAACCCTCATATCAACCACACTCAAGAACAGAGATTAATTTCAGTGTCAAGTTCGAACTATGAAATAGGATATGCGAAAGTGATGAGAGCTCAAGTCGAACCTAAAAAGAAAAATATCCAACGACACAAATAAAACGGTCACTCAGAATAGGGATAAATCGTGGTGTAAGTGAGTGAAGTAAACTAATCATTGGAATGAAGAGCATTTAGACAGTTTGAGGATGTGGTCGAATTAGGTCAAACCTGTCTAAGTAAACATGGAGCTAAAAACAGTATATGGAGGAATCGTCATGTGAAAATATAGGAGCAATTCAGATCATGATTCAACCAAAAATACCAAGTCCAAAGTCATAATAGGATCGAGCGAGACTAACCATTTAAGCGACAATGATGAGCACTTGAGCCAAGTGTAACAAGCTGTTCTTCGAGAGTTCTAATGCAATTCTGAGAGATATCTAAACTAGACATACGAAACTGATACATGCTGACTTAAAAACTAATGCACATAAACGAAAGCATAAAAATATAGCATGATCAAACTGACAGTCACATATGTTGCCCTAACATAAGACTCAACATTCTACTCTGAAATTCGAGACTTTTCTGTTCAACACCCTAAACTCAATTCCCTTTCATTTTCTGCCCTACTTACCTCAATATAGACTAGTAATATTATGCACAGCCCTAATAAGATCCTTATCATCAAGGTTAGGATTTTTGTCGCAAAGAGTGCATCGTCACCGCGAATGCCGTGCACCTAGGGAACCTTATTACCTGAACCTGTATCTTGAAAAAAGGATCACGAGTTTTTTTTTTTTTAAGGAAGAGGGTCATTTCAGGGAACGTTCTAGGTGAGTCAAATCATTTCATAGAATAACAGAGAGAACGTTAAATCAAATATCAAAGCAGTAACAATCAAGTTCGACTTCTGCTATGTTGATCCAAATGTTGGACCAACATTCAGACAGACTGATGCAAACCTATTGACTTTTTTAGGTCCGAAAACCTTTCAAAATCCAATGCTTTCGTGAAAATGTCAGCTAACTGATGTTTCGTGTCTATATGCTCAATGCGCACTAATTCTTTCTCTACCATATCTCTCAGAAAATGATGCCTAGGGTTCTTAGATATGTTGATGGCACTAAGGTTGTCACAATACATGAGAACTGACTCGCACTCTAAACCATAGTCACACAACATGCTATTCAACCATATTAATTGCGTACAGCAACTACCCGCAGCAACATACTCAGACTCAGCAGTAGATAAAGACACACAATTTTGTTTCTTACTGTATCATGCAACTAAATTGTTACCTAAGAAGAAACAGCCGCCACTTGTGCTCTTGCGATCATCCTCATCACCTGCCCAATCAGCATCGCTGTAGCCTACAAGACTCATATTAGTATCTTTAGAGAACCACAACCCTAGGCTACACGAACCACTCACATAACGAAGAATACGCTTAACGGCATTAAGATGGGAGACCTTAGGCTCAAACTGATATCTAGCACATACACATACGCTATACATGATGTCGGGTCTACTAGCTGAAAGATAAAGCAAACTGCCTATCATGGATCGATATAATGTTGGGTCAACATTATGTCCAACATTGTCCTTACATACCTTTTGTGATGACCCCATTGGAGTTTTCATTACATTTGTCGTGTCAAGCCCGAACTTCTTGACTGTGTTCTTCGCGTATTTCTCCTGGGACATAAACAACCCGTCGCTGCTTTGCTTAATCTGCAACCCTAAAAAATAAGTTAGTTCCCCGATCATGCTCATTTCGAAAGTGGAGTTCATGTCCTGTACAAATTGATCTAGCATAGATTGTGAGCTCGAGCCAAAAACAATATCATCAACATAAACTTGGGCAATTAAAATATCAGAACCGACCCTTTTTATAAAAAGAGTGTGGTCTGCCTCACCTCGAGTAAACCCAAAATCGAGTAAAAATGTAGCTAACCTACCATACCAAGCTCGAGGCGCTTGCTTCAGTCCATATAAGGCTTTCTGCAGCTTAAAAACATGGTTAGGAAAATGCGGATCCTCAAATCCCTTAGGCTGTTCAACATAGATTTCTTTATCAATATATCCATATAAAAACGCACCCTTAACATCCATTTGGTGTAACGTGATGTTAAGCCAACATGCAATAGCTAATAACAACCTAATTGATTCTAACCTAGCCACGGGAGCGAAAGTCTCATCAAAATCTATGCCCTCAACTTGCGTATAACCCTGAGCTACTAGACGTGCTTTGTTCCTAACAACTCTACCAAGTTCATCAGATTTATTCTTAAAGATCCACTTCGTGCCTATGACATTAATGTCCTTCGGCCGTGGGACTAAGGTCCATACTTGGTTTTTCTCAAACTGCAAGAGTTCCTCTTGCATCGCATTTATCCAGAAATTATCCTTGAGAGCTTCAAGGACATTCTTAGGTTCTATCTCAGAAACAAAACAATTAAAACGTACCTCAGCGTATACCGTGTTCATGCATACGTTTCTTACCATAGACTTATAATCCTTGCGCGGCTTGTCTCTCGTTTTCCTACCTTCGTTCACATCTCCAATAATTAAGTCTGTGGGATGATCTTTTTGAATCTTAGCTGGCGGGTCTCTACAAACTTCACTGGGTCCAGCCTCGCTGTTCTGTTCTGGCACAGATGTTGAGTCAGATGTCGGGTCAACATCTTTCTCCACATTCTCCTCTGTTTCGTCCACAGCTTGTATAACATCTGAAATATCAACTTGAGGAGACACTTTGCTAAGATCAGTAGCATCATCAAACACAATATTACCGACTCCTGAGCAGAATTCAAGCGCAAGTCATAAACACGATAAGCACGACTATTAGGCGAGTATCCAAGAAATATGCACTTGTCACTTTTTGAATCAAACTTGGACAAGTACTCACGATCATTCAACATATAACAATAGCATCCAAAAACATGTACTTGACAATCGGCTTTTCCCATTCTATAATTCATACGATGTCATTTTAGTACCATGACGAAAGAAAACACGATTAGATATATGACATGCGATATGCAAAGCTTCAGCCCAAAATCTTTTAGAAAGACTCTTAGAATGCAACATAACACGCGCCATTTCTTGCAATGTCCTATTCTTCCTTTCGGCCACCCCATTGTTGGGCGTCTTAGGAGATGAATACTCATGAATAATACCTTTCCTATCACAGAATTCATCGAACAATTGATTCTCAAATTCCCTACCATGATCAGACCTAATACGAAATATAGGTGCATTGAAATTATTCTTAACCATAGCACAAAATTTTTTGAAAAAATCGAACGTCTCAGATTTTTCCTTAAGAAAGTAAATCCATGCATATCTAGAGTAATCATCAACAAGCACATACGCATATCTCCTACCACCAATGCTATCTACTTCCATCGGACCCATCAAATCCATGTGAATAAGCTGAAAACAATGATCAGTTTTAAAATGTTGGGCAGCATGTTGGTCAACATTATGGCTAGCATGCACTTGCTTATCCTTCAAACATGACTCACATACAACCTTACCAAACTCCTTGAGTTTCAGAATGCCTCTGATTGCTTCGTGTTTGATAAGTTGCTCCAGCGTTCGATAGTTGACATGGCCCAGTTTGTAATGCCAAAGGATGACATCGTCCTCGGCCTTAGAGAGTTGGCACAGATCCTTCACACCAGATTTTTCACCGACTAGATAGCAGTTGTCACTCGATCTTTTTCCTGCCATAACTCGAACACCATTGCTGTTAAAAACCTCACAACATCCCTTATTAAATCTTACCTCAAGGTCATCGTCGCATAGCTGACTTATGCTAATCAGATTAGCCACAAGTCCGTCGACATGTAGAACGTTGCTCAGTTTCGGAAAATCGGGCACGTTCAATCTGCCCCGACCGAGATCCGCCCTTTAGCACCCCCTCCGAACGTCACGGATCCACTCCTTAAAGGCATGTAATCACTTAGATACTCTTTGGTACCCGTCATATGTCGGGAACACCCGCTATCGAAGTACCAAGAACCTGTCACGTTAGCTCGCAAAGAGGTATATACAACATTGCATTTGTGCACAGACTTCGCTACCCAAACTTTCCTAGATGAGAAACACATTTTGGATTTCCAGAATTTGAAGGTGAGCCAGCCGAGTCTTTTTCATACATATCTTTCAACACTGATTTCTCAATGTTGAGCGAAATGTTGGATGACATTCCAGCCGATCGATTTCTTGGCAGAAATCTCCCCCTTCAACTTCCAGCAGTATGACTTAATATGACCAGGTTGCATGCAATGCTCACATTTAAATTGTCTATCCTTACTATCAGCATGCTTAGGGCCCTTTTAACGACTAATATCTCATTACTTATGCTCGCAACATGCTCGACATTCTCCTTAACAAAGACTATCTTAGGTCTATCATGCACAATAGAATCTGATTATTAGGCTGAGAATAAAATCCTAAACCATGCTTACCAAAAATACGTAACGATAGTACCTCATCAAGGGTCGATTTACCCTTGTTCAGCTTCGTGAAAGTTTCGTTCGCCTTGTTGACTTGCTTTTGAAGTATGTCAATCTCCTTGTCCTTATGCGTCAGCACGGCCTCCATCTTGTTCATACCATCCATCAAGCTTTCGATCATCTTCTCGTTCTTAGCATTCTCCTCGGACAGAGTCTTCAGCTCGGCTTTGATCGCATTCTTCGTCTTTTCCTTCTCATATTGTGTTGATATCATCTTGACGACTTCATTAACTTGAATTTCTACACAAGCATCAGCTTCTAACTCTGCATCATCAAAACTAGAATACCCATCAAAACAGTTTGAATCATCATAATCGAAAATAATGTTTTTCAGATGTTGAGTCAGATGTTGGCTCAACATCAGTTACCGCAATGAAGCCGATTTGATGATCTTCGTCATCCGAGAAGGATTGAATGGTCACTGATGATTGCTTAGTCTCCTTTGCACACTGTTCTTCCTCTTCATCAACGAAGAGGTCAACCCGAAGTAATTTCCCACCTTTGCGAAGGGTGTTCGCGCATTCATTGGCATAATGACCCCAGCCCGTGCAAATCTCACTGAATCCAAGTCAATCTTCTTCTTTCCGTCAGTATTGCGTTTGAAGTATGGAGGCGCAGACGAAGGTTCTGTTTTGGCATTCTGGCCCTTCCTGAATGTTGGGCCAACATTCTGCTCAACATTCTTCTTCTGAAGGAACTTTGTAAATTTCTTCACGAACATAGCCATATCCTCATCATTGTCAGAGTCAACTTCATCAGTTTGCACCTTGGATGACTGACTGACTAGAGCAATGCTTTTGCCGCGTGATGCCCTCTTTTGAACGTCAAGATTGGTCTCGTAATTCTTCATGATGTTCATCAACGTGTTGAACTCCATGATGGCCAAGTTATGTGTTTCCTCGACCGCCGCTACCTTCACATTAAACGTTTCAGTTAGCGTACGTAAAGCTTTAGAAACTAGTACCTTATTAGCAATCGGATCTCTGAGGCTAGCACACTCGCTCGAAATTGTCAGAATTTTCCCAAAGTATGTCATGATATCCTCGTCTTCCTTCATTCTGAGATTTTCGAACTGATTGAGGAGGTATCGTAGCTTGGTTTCCCTCACACTCGCATCGCCTTCGCAGTACCTCTGAAGAAGATCCCAAGCGTTCTTTGCCGTCGAACAATTCTGAATGATCTTGAACATGAATATGTCCACCGAAGAGAAAATGGTATTAAGGGCTTTGTCGTTATACTCGGCCACATTCTTTTCAGCAATGGTCCACTCCTCGATCGGTTTGTCAACGACTTCGCCATCAGCATCTGGAGTAGATCGAGGTGGAGTGTATCTGTTGAGAACAGCTTCCCACGCACGCACATCTGGACTTGATGCACTGTCGAACATGAACCTTCCAATAGGCATAATTGGAACCGTCTAACACAGGGACTTTGCCGAGATGGTTTGAGCTTGTAACATCCATGGAAAAGGAATAAACGCTTAGTTACGTCAAGCGGTGGCTCTGATACCACTTTGAAGTGGTCCCAGATATGGATGTAAAACACTAAGTAATAAAACTGATGTTGGGTAAAATGTCGGGATAACACTCGACCTAACACTCAGGTGCACAGCGGAATAATTTGAATACTTAGTGACGAAATTGAAATAACACAGGATGTAAATATGTGCAGCAAGTTATAAAACTTGCTGCGTACCTCAAGGCAAAATTCCACTACAGCAATGGATGCAAAATAACTATCCGAAGATAGTAAAAACAAGCCTGGAAAAACTACGAATCGACACGATCCTGAAAACTACGAAGTACTATGACTTCTGAAAACTCAATACTACGCTAAAAGACAACTCTCTTAAAATATACAACTCGCTCAAAAATGATATGTGCTTCGCTCATATTTTTCGCTCAATATGTCGCTCAAAGCAGCTCCATGAAAGCTCTCTCGAAAGTCGTCAGTTGCAGCTCGAAAATCTCCTTATATTTATAGGCATTGGCTCATCTTGAATTGGTAAAAGGATCCCTTGAATATCTCTTCAAATATCTCCTCGAAGATCTCCCTAAATATAGTATATATCTAGTTCGATCTTCTCATCTCAAAGGTCGATCTCTTATCTCCTATTTATGGTAGCTGGTTGAATGATTCTCTTTTGATATTCAGATCTTCTAATCTTGGTCGTGGCTTGACTACTTCTCTTTTGATCTTCAAATCTTCTATTTATAGTAAGCGCACTTCCCAAATTCGTTCAAGTAGCTCCACACGCTTTCCACACGGTTTGAACTCGTTTCAGCACTTTAACTCATCCTGCATATCAGTAAATCAAGCTACAAAAAGGATTAAACGGTTTTTGGGCATGAAAGATAAAATCGAATGTTGACAGACAACAATGTTGGCCGAAATGTTATCCCAACATTGCCGTCAACATTAACATAAACACTTTTGTAGTACCTATATATGGACTCCTGCAGCACCATGACATATGCTATTGTGGTACCATCTGTAGGTCGTTTGTAGTATCTTTTATCTACTGGGCGAACGGCGTCGAAATACGCCAAAACTAATTTGTGGTACCAAGATAAACACGTATGCAGTATCTGTATGTGGAACTTTGTAGTACCATAACTTATGCTATTATAGTACCATCCGTAGGAGTTTGTAGTACCTTCGCCTTACCATTCGTTTGATTGTCGAAAACACGTAGATTAATGTGCAAATAAGACATGAGAACTTCCAAAATGCGGCACATAATAGAAATTAAACACACGGTAACGTAGAACATAAACACTAACTTCCACTAATCAAAAATCTTGACTATGTAGTAAGATGTTCTTACTATTAGCATATTAAGTGGAAAGGAAGTTGGTCTTTTTGATGTAATAATCCTTGATTGTAAATGTTAACCCGCCAATTATGATACCAAATGATCAACTTAGTATATTTAACCATGACAACGTACTCACAGACAAAAAATAACCTGGACGACGTCGAAATACGCCCTATTTGTGGTACCAAGATAAACACTTTTGTAGTGCGATTTTGTGGACTCCTGTAGTACCATGACATATGCTATTGCAGTACCATCCGTAGGTTGTTTGTAGTATCTTTTATTACCGGGCGAACGGCGTCGAAATACGCCAAAACTAATTTGTAGTACCAATATAAACACGTTTATGGTACCTATATGTGGAACTTTGTAGTGCCATAACTTATGCTATTGTAGTACCGTCCGTAGGTTTTTGTAGTACTTTCGCCTTACCATTCGTTTGATTGTCGAGAACACGTAGATTATTGTGCAAATAAGACATGAGAACTTCCAAAATATGGCACATAATAAAAATTCAACACAAGGTAACCTAGAACATAAACACTAACTTCCAATAGATAAAAAATCTTGACTATGTAGTAAGATGTTCTTACTATTATCATATTAAGAGGAAAGAAAGTAGGTCTTTCGATATAGTAATCCTTGATTGTAAATGTTAACCCGCCAATTATGATACCAAATGATCAACTTAGTATATTTAACCATGGTAACGTACTCACGAACCAAAAAATGACCCAAACGACGTCGAAATACGCCCTCTAGTTTGTAGTACCAACATAAACACTTTTGTAGTACCTATATTTTGACTCTTGCAGTATGACATATGCTACTACAGTTCCATCCGTAGGTTGTTTGTAGTATCTTTCATGTACCCGGCGAACGGCGCCGAAATACGCCAAAACTAATTTTTGGTACCAATATAAACACGTTTGTAGTACCTATATGTGGAACTTTGTAGTTCCATAACTTTTACTATTGTAGTACTGTCATTAGGTTGTTTGTAGTACCTTCGCCTTTCATTCGTTTGATTGTCGAAAACACGTAGATTGTTGTGCAAATAAGACATGAGAACTCCCAAAATACGGCACATAATAAAAATTAAACACACAGTAACGTAGAACATAAACACTAACTTCCAATAGATCAAAAATCTTGACTATGTAGTAAGATGTTCTTACTATTATCATATTAAGTGGAAAGAAAGTTGGTCTTTCGATGTAATAATCATTGACTGTAAATGTTAACCCGCCAACTATGATACCAAATGATCAACTTAGTATATTTAACCATGGTAACGTACTCACGGACCAAAAAATAACCCGAACGACGTCGAAATACGCCCTCTAATTTGTAGTACTAACATAAACACTTTTGTAGTACCTATATATTGACTTCGAAACACGTAGACTATTGTGTAAATAAGGCATGAGAACTTCAAAAATATTAAACCACCAATATATATTTCAAATGATCAATTTAATACCTATAACTATGGTAACATAGTCACTGACCAGAAATAATTCGAATGGCGTCGAAAACACTTACCTGATTTGTAGTATCAATATACAGATGTTTGTAGTACCATATATAGATGTTTATAGTACCATAGCTTATGATAGTGTAGTACCATTGGTAGGTTACTTGTAGTATCTTAAGCGTACCACGTTTTTAATTATCGAAAACACGTAGATTATTGTGCAAATAAGGCACTATAACTTCCAGCAAACAATTTTATTGGAACACCATCAATAATACGACACCAGTATTAATATTATTCATCCAACAATAGTATTGATATCAATATATCTACAATTTTAATATGATTCATCCACCAACAATATTAATATCGAACATATCGACAATATTAATTCATCCACCAACATCATATCAAAAACATATCGTCGTAAGAATGTGTGATAACATATCGGCAACATACAAACAAAAAGAATGCTCCATAACCTATCGTTCCATTGGTCAAACAATAAATATGCTCTTCTTATATTCCACACATGCAAACAACGTGAGCCCACCAAAAACATTCGTAGACAACATATCTTCGTATTATCTTACCTGTTGAAAGTAAAAATAACAAACGATTACCATATGATACTAAAACCTTCAAAAGGTAGTTCATAAAGAAATGTGGGTACCGTAATTCAATATACTTTGGTACCGCATATAATAAATTGCTTTAACAGATAAATTAGCCAAATCTCAAGCAAATACTAACATCTCTTGACACCCACAGTATGCTAATAGTAGAAAACAGGAGAAGAACTCAACTTTTTACACCTCGACGCCCAAATCGCAACACCCACGGCTCGAAACCTAAATCGCGACACTCACAACCCGATACCCAATTTATGTCCATGCTACTGCCACAAACATTCATTGTACACCTCATCGGTGTTCTCTAACTCAAGTTCGTTCGCTCGAGGTCAAGAAGCTCGAAGGGTAACCCACAGTGAAAAAAACAACAAAAACCTACCTCAACTTACCTGGACCGAGAAACCCATGGTGAATTAGGCAAGTTCGGAGCTTTCCGGTGCGGGCAGAGGCTTTTCCCTCGCCGACGGGAGCTTTTCTAGTTGGGAGATGAGGCCTGAAATTAAAAGCTACGCTGGTGTTGACTTGGAGAAGAAATGATTTAAAAAATAATAACTGAGGGCTAAAATCGTCATTTCGGATAAATAGGTAGTGATGTGTAAGAATGTTTTGATTTAGGGAGTTTGATAATAAGTAAATTGAAAGGGGGAGTTAGTTGATAAAAAGTTCGCAAATGGGGATTTAATTGAGGTTGCCCCATATTTAATTATGTTTTTTTATCTTTCATTCCAATGATTTTTTTAACGTCCTCAAATCCTCATCGGAAAACAAGAATTAAAATCAGATTGGAACGTACAAACATCAACAACTTTTATTCAGCGATATTTAAAAAGAGAACAACAAACAAAGCGAGGGAAATCAACTAGACAATAACATGACGATACTTTGATAACTGGTAAGGATATCAAATAATGTTAGTCGACAAAACACACTTTGGCGCGCGCACACATATAATTGTTTTAGTTCTACGCGTGTGCTTACAATATAATTGTTTTAGTTCTACTTTTGAAATTTATAATTTATGTTTAGTATATGAAATAAATTTTTTTATATACACAAAGGGGAAAATAATGATTAGGGGTATGAGTATAATAACTAAAATTGAGGGGTCAAATGTGATTTTAATTAATGAATTAGAAATAGAATGGTTAAATTATAAATATTATACATCAGTTAATAGCCACCCCTCACCCTTAATGTAATAGTATATATATGGGAATTATACTTGAGCACCTTGTGTGAGCACCTGTTGACGTGGCACCGATTCGTGCCATTTCAACGTCTCACATCGACATCCAGGGCTATGTTGTCTTAATTAACACCTTTTAGGTGCCATTAATCGATATTTTTGGATGCATGATGTGGCATTTTGGCGCGATAAATTCCTTTGACACGTAAAATGTTATGTAAGGCGTCAATATGTCACATCATGCATCCAAAATATCGATTAATGACACCTAAAAGATGTTAATTAAGATAACATAACCCTGGATGTCGCTGTGGGATGTTGAAATGGCACGAATCGGTGCCATCTCAACAGGTGCTAACATAAGGTGCTCACATAAGGTGAGCACCATAAAATTCCTCAATATATATATAATTTCATCCTTGTGTCATAGGTTCAAACATCATGACTATCAAATTATTTGAATATGGGACGCAATCACATGATTCCTGAAGATTAACCCCATCCTCGAGCTGCAGCAGCATAAGCGTATAGCTGATTGCGTGAGGAAACTCCAAGGTCAAAAACGAAAAAAAGATAACACTAGCTCTTGCAATGTCGAATGTTTGATAACTGGTAAGGATATCAAACACATCATCGCCTCACTTCTTATTTCGGTGATAACTAGAAAAGCTACAAAACAACGTCGACACGACACGCGCGCGCGCACGCACTCACTCACACACACACACACACACACACATATATATATATATATATATATATATATATATATATATATTCGTGCAATAAATTTTTTCAACCATCAAGTTGGACTATAGGCCATGCCACAGTCTCCCATCTGAACAGCTGCAATCGTCGAATTACCGCAAGTTCGCTTTAGGTAATCAACAGCGGCTTCCAGGCAAAAGGTGCAGTCGTCGAGGACTTCTGCAAGTCGTAGCTCGCAGTATGCAAAACCGAGAACGTACCTTCCAGCAGAGTATATTGCAGGTTGGGATAATCAATAGTCATGTAGGCCAACTCGTCATAATCATATCGGACTTCTGTTTCGTAAAGGCTGCCCTGTGCAAACTCTTCGGGCGAGCAGTAATCATTTTCGACGGTTGTGTTTGGAGCGCCTTCAACTGTCGTAATAAGGCACAGCGCAATAATAGTAGCTGTGGCCGACGACAGCTGATTAATCGCCTTCTTATTCATCTTCTCCCTTTTGCCTTTTCGTTTGATATGATTGTTTTATAAGTTTGAGCTGTTGTGATTAACTTCCAATATATATATATATATATATATATATATATATATATTATATGGACCATACTATACACATGATATGTTAAACAAATAATTTTGGCGGACAAGGATTCCCTGATAAGTCGCAAACTTACTAGATGATTATTTGGCGGACGAGGATTCCTTGGTAAGTCACTAGCTTTTGGGACATTAACAAGAATTAAGAGTGAGCACTTGTGACGAAGAATATTTTATTGATATTCATATATATTGGCATATGTCCATGTGTTCAACAAATGATTATTTGGCGGACAATGATTCCGTGACTAGTTTTCTGTCGTATATATTGCAGGAAGTATGCTTATGAAAGAAGACGGTGAGTTTTGCATATCATACATGACGACGATTGTGCTCTTTCACGACAAGAAAGCATAGTATCAGACACGAAAAATTGATACGGAATTGAGTTCGTGTCCAAATTATTAGTAACAACGGATTTTGACACGGTTTTTTATATTTATTTCAAAATAAATTAATTTTTTTTATCTAGACACGGATTAGATACGGAAATAAGAACGAAAGTGTGACAAAATTCATTCTAGAAGCGGTATATATCGTGTCCAAATTTCCTACGAGAACAACACCTACACAAGCACACACGCAAACTCCGTGTTTAATAACTCAATAGATCTTAAATTTTAGTTTTAGACACCGAAGTGCCTAATATGTTTTTTTCTAGTGATGTTTCCTTAATTTAAGAAGTCGACCTAAGAAATCACGTCCCTCATCTGCAAGGGAATTACGACAGTCGACAACGAAAATTCAAATGTAACTTGGACGACTAAAGTTTACTAGTAGTTTTGCACACCCATACGTGTGTGCTACATAATATTATGTATATTTAATTATCAAATAATTATACTAAAAATAGAAGGACAAATTTAGAAATATATAAATATTGTGTTGTGGGTGGTTTTTTATGTTGTTTCTTAAAAATATACGGTCTACAATTTAATTTGATAGGATATTCAACGTAAGCTACGAAATAGTTAGTGAGTGGTTATGTTAATTTAGTAATTTATTCCATGAATAAAGCAATTTACAAACCAAATTGGAGGCAGTTTAACCAAAGCGCCGAGGCTTATTAAAATAGAATAGATGAGTCGTCTATTTCATGATAATATTTTGGACGACTAACCTAAAGAAAAAATGAAGAAACTGAAAGCAAATAAAAGCTAATAAGAAACACCCAAAATTATATAAGTTCAAGAGATCAAACTATGACACACTGATCCATTCACGCTTTGAATTGGACATTTAACATGGTAACGTAGCTCATGCAAAAGATCATGAATAGAATCCTCACGACCTCTCGTAATACCTAAATTGGAGAATAATTAAGCCAAAACTAAGGTATGATATGATGGTGATCTCGGCTAGGGAGAGGCGATCGATCTGAGTTATGGTGAACAACTAACCAGTTCAAATATTAGTTGGTGTAATATCCACAATTTTATAAGCTGAAGAGCTCGTTGCACAAGTCACAAAAAAGCGCAGGGTACAAGCTGACAAAGCTCAACCTGTAACTATTAAATTCCAGACACGAAGTTGAAGCTGTTCAGGAGAAATCAGCCGAGGACTTAAACCAGAAAGAGATTCCAGCTCGCGTGCTTTTCTGTTTAAAGTTGTTTCCAGGGTTTTTTATTCGGGCCTAAGTCGCCCCAACCCTTTAGCATTTCTATTAGATGGGCTAGTTAGTTAAAGTAGCTGTTAGCTTCTTTTCTCTATAAATACAGTGCACTATATACCTTTCTTAATTAACAGAGAATCAGTTTATTTACATTCTGTTTTCACCTCACAGAAAAGCTCTCAATTTGATAGTAACCATTTAATGGCTGTTAAAGATTTTCTGTATAATTTGCATCATATAAAGGAATGTAGTGTGGTATTACCTTATAAAGGTTAAGAAAGCAGGTTCGGTTGACATCAACCAGTTTATTACCTTACATGAAGTTCTGTTCATTCCTCAGTTCGACTTTAATCTGCTTTCTGTAAACCTATTGGCCAGGGAGAAAAACTGCAAATTCCACTTTGATGCTAATAGTTTTGTGATATAGGAGACTTTTCACCAAGTGATTGGCAAGGGTGATCAAGCAGAGGGACTATACTTCTTGGAAGAAAAGGCCGACTCTACTCTTGTTAGCTATAGACAAGTTTTTCTAAATAAATTGTCTACAGAAGTTTGGCACCATAGATTGGGCCACCCTTCAAATAAAGTCTTGAATGTATTAAGACCTTCTTTTAAGGCACTTTGAAATCATGAAAGACACATGTTGTAAATTCTACCCTATTGCTAAACAGAAAAGATCATTTCCCAAATGACAACAAAACTGTTGCTCTCTATTTGATCTATTGCATTGTGAGGTGTGGGGGCCATTACATGTGTCTTTCCACTTAGGTCATAGATATTTTCTTACTATAGTTGATGACCATTCTCTTTTACATGGCTTTTTATGTTGAGGTTTAAACCTGAGGTACAGACTGCCATTGCTTACTTCTTGAATTTAGTTGTGACACATTTCAATCCCAAAGTTAAGGTGATCAGATCAGACAACGCAAGAGAGTTCAATCTTGACACCCTGTTCAAGGATAGCGGCATTATACACCATCTGTCATGCGTAGAGACCCCTCAACAAAACTCAATCGTTGAAAGGAAGCACCAACACCTCTTGAACGTGGCCCGGTCCTTATACTTCCAATATGGCATCCCTATTAAATTTTGGTCTGAATGTGACCTTACAGCCACTTATCTAATCAATAGAACACCCTCTGAGGTCTTGAACAATAAAAGTCCATTTGAATTATTATACCAGAAACCAGTCAGATACCATTTTCTTCGAGTGTTTGGCTCTCTTTGTTTCAGCTTAACATTAGCAGCTAGTTGGAGGAAGTTTGATCCAAGAGCTAGGGAGTGCGTGTTCCTAGGCTATCCCAATGGAATTAAAGGGTACAAAGTCATGGACATTAACACAGGAAAGATCTTTATCCCAGGATGTCAGGTTTGAAGAAGCCATTTAAGGCCTCATCTGGACCATTTCCACAGAACCCCTTCCCTACTTCTGTCTTTGCGCAGGCCATGTACTAATAGCATTGTACCTGAAGAATCCACTAACCACTTCGAGGAACAAGCCACAGCGGATCCACAACCTGATTATGTAGAAGTCTCTGCACCTGTCTCAAATCAAGAATAGCGGCCAGAAGTGTGTGAACTGCAGTGAGCCAACCGGTGCAAAGGAGGACACATAGGCAGACAAAGAAGTCCTTTTATCTACAGGACTATAATTGCAGTACTTTGGTTGATAAGAAAGTATTATACCTTTTGTCCAAAGTCTTCACATATGACAACTTCTCAGACCACTGTAAAGCCTTGATCTGCAATGTATCCATGACAAAAGAGCCATGGAGCTTTGCAGAAGCTTTAGGGTCAGAAAGTGTATGGCAGCAATGAAGGCTGAGTTTGCAGCACTCAAGAATAACCAGACCTGGACCATTGTTCCCCTGCCTACAGGAAAGGTTCAGTGGGCTGTCGATGGGTGTACAAACTGAAGGTCAACTCCAATGGCCTAATGAGAAACACAATGCACGCCTAGTGGCTAAAGGGTATGATCAGATGGAATGAATAGATTACACAGACACCCCCAATACTATAAAGATTGTCCTATCCCTGGCAGCCAATTCAAATGGCTCCTAGTGCAAATGGACGTTGATAAATTCTTGAATGGAGAATTGGCAGAAGAGGTGTACATTTAAAGTAGCTGTTAGCTTCTTTTCTCTATAAATACATTGTACTGTATCCTTTCTTAATTAACAGAGAATCAGTTTATTTACATTCTGTTTTCACCTCACGCAAAAGCTCTCACTTTGATAGTAACCATTCCATGTTAAAAAGCCTAAATCTATCAGTGATCAAGTAAGTTGATCATAGATAGATTCACATTTTGAAAGTCTATTCTAAACCACATTTTGAAAGTCTATTCTAAACCACTGCAGTCTTTTATTGCAACTACAGCCAGACCTAACATATGGGCTCATTCACGTCATATCTGTTGAATAACCAATTCACCCAAAGCTTAAGTTTGTAGCAACTGAATGCATCACGTTTAATTTCATCTAACATATTTCAAAGATACCTCAATACTTTAATAAAATAACATGAACTCTTCCAATGGCCGTTATATTTCGAGAACTAGTAAGGATCATCAAACATCCGACTCCTCTTTATTCATGTGATATTCGAAAATCCAACAAAATGGAATCAAATACCAACAATACACACAAATATATTATTATTTGTCGCAGCACATGCGATATAACTTACTCAGATGGTGCCGGGAATTGGACCATAGCTCATGCCACAGTCTATCATCACAACGAATGCAGAGATCGAAAGTTCGCAATCTTCCTTGAGAAACTTAGCAGCCTCTTGCAGGCAACTGATGCAGTCGTTAGGGTTTCTAGCAAGTACGGGCATGCAGTAAGCAAATCCCATCGCCCAATAGCCGCTGATATTGTATCGCCAGCCTGGCTGATCAATAGTCATGTAGGCCAACTCGTCGAAACCGTAAGTGATTTCGTCTGAGTACATGCTTCCATTCTCATATTTGTTGTCCGAGCAATTGAAATCGTCGACAACTGTGTTTGGATAGCCATTCACCGTTATGAATACGTCTTGGTATAAAAAGGCGACCAGGCAAACGAGCACGATAATGGTTACGGAGAGCTGGCTCGCCTTCATTTCTTTTTTGTGCCAATATGTGAATTTTTTTAATTAGTCTTAGGTATGGTGGTGGCTAGAGCTGCTGTAAATGTCTATATATATATAAATGTATGAATCCTTCGTAATTGCCTATAGTTTCATTGGATTCATCGCATATGACAACAATTCATGACATTGATATTTTCAACAATTAATGACATATGATTATTTTGGCGAACAATGATTCCTTGATGAATGTACTGCAGGAAAGTGGATAGTATTGCATATTATACAAAACGACGAAGTGAGCTCTCTGCTAATTATGAAGTAGGCGTAAGAATGCAATTGGGAACCAAGTCGAGCATAAAATCAAATAACTGTAAACGAAATGTTTGTGAATCATCAATATGAATATGCTCGTCGAATTTAGTTATAAATATAAAATAACAAGGTTAAAGCAATTATACAACTAATACAAAACAGCCAATGAAAATTAATAATACAAAATATTTGTCGCATGTAATGACTTTTCTAATTAAAATTAGAAAACGATCTAGGAATCGATAACCTAGTAGCCTTTACGATCTTGGATGCCTTCACATTCGAGAATTAATAAACTCTTTAGACATGAATATATGGAATTATCAAAGAAATACGGTGAATTTTGCATAGCGTACATGAGGACGAGTGAGCTCCTCCGAACTAGAATATCCTTAACCTAATAGGAAGTCGGCCTATAAGAAAACAAAATCTGAATATTTAGATTCTTTCTTCTACCGTACGGACCTCATGTTATATAGTCTGTATATGTTTTTTCAATCGTAAGTCAAGATTTTACGATATATTTATTAGGACATTTTGATCCCCTATACTATATTTTTTTTTTGGTAGAATGATGTATTCATTTACCACGAGCCCTTGGAATTTACAATGTTGCACGATCCATATACAAATCAGTAAAATGGATACAAGCACACACGATTAAACAATTCTGCACCACTAGCAGTCTTCAATTGGCAGATATTCCTAATTCTCCACTTCATCTCTTGGGCAATAATATGGACAATCTGCTCCACTGAATATTCTCCCACAGCATGGACTCGTCTATTTCTTTCCCTCCATATGTGATACAGCATAGCAGCATAACATGCACAACTGATGCGAGCAGCCACCCTCCTTTTTCCCCCTTCTTTCAACAGCCAGGTAACCATACCTTCAAATGAGATAAAAGGTACAGTACGATTCATCCATTTAGCAACTTCCTGGCCTATCTGCTTGCTGAACTGGCACTCAAAAAACAGATGGTCTAGTGTTTCATCAACCATACCACACAGTCGACATCCACTATTAGCAACCACCACACCCCAAGCAATTAATCTGTCAAAAGTTAGCAATCTTTTCTACACTAGAATCCACAACATAAATGCATGTTTTGGAAAGTTAAACCTGTTCCATATGGCTTTGCTAAGCTGGAATCTTGGGACATTTCCCTTGAGCCATTCATAACCTGAGCTTACATAGTATTTTCCATCTCCAGAAGGTCTCCAAGTTCTGCCCACATACCCCTCTCGAAACTTTTCCTTGAGCCTATGCAGTTTCTTCCAGTGCCAACTGGAATCCGCCGCCGGTGAGTAGTCCCAAAAACAGACACCTTTTAAGTACACTGCATTAACCCATTTAATCCAAAGAGAATCCGCATCCAATGCAATATCCCATATTTGTTTGGCAGCAAGTGCTTGATTCCATGTTACACAGTCTCGGATACACAATCCACCTCTGGTTTTGGAACGACAGACACTATCCCAATTGACCAATGCCAAACATTTACCACTCTCCTTCTTTCCCCACAAAAACTCCTTGCAAATTCTGTCAATCTCCTTTCTAACAGCCTTAGGGAGTAGAAAGATAGCCCCCCAGAATCCATGAACAGCTAAGAGGACAGAGTTAATGAGACATATTCGCCCAGCATATGACAGATTTCGGGTTGCCCAACAATGTATTCTTGAGGTAATTTTCTCCACCAAAGCCTGGCACGCGCTTTTATTCCACCTGTTAGGTGACACAGGGACACCAAGGTACCTCATAGGGAAGTTTCCTAATTGAAAACCAGTAATTTCCACAACCTGTTTTCTGATGTTGGAGGAGACTCCTGCTACAAAGATATTAGACTTCTGTTTGTTAGCCTCCAACCACGTTACCCTCTTAAAATGTTCCAGGCCCTCAGCTAGAACACTAACTGCCCCAGGGGTGCCCTTACAAAACAGCATTAGATCGTCAGCAAAGCAGAGATTCACCAGTTTCACTTGTTTGCATAGAGGGTGAAACCTGAACCGTGGATCAGAGGAAGAGGCCTGCAGCTTACGGGAAAGATATTCCATTGCAATCACAAAGAGCAGACCCCTATACTATATTTGCCCGAGATATAATGATAATAAATAAAAGAGAAGAAAAATAAATTTGGACAGTGAACACGAGAATTACGTGGTTCGCTCTGAATGACTTACGTCTACAGATCGGAGGGTAGAACTTTATTATGTGGGGTGATTACAGACACGTACACCGGACGGTAGACAAAACCAGCTACAACAATATAAGGAGTGGCTACACAAAGAATTAATTGGAGCAGAAGAACAGTAGTGTGGTGGTGTGTTTCCTTCAATGAGCACTGCTAATTTATAGCTAAGATTTGCCTCGGTTGCTCGTGTAAACACAAGCAGTCCAAGACTTCAATGTGAGCGCACACATTTAACAAGCACGCACACAATGAACTCACGTTTATTCTTTGTCCTTTATGGCATACCACTTTTGACTTTTCAACCCACTTATTCAAGTCACATAACAACAATATTTATACACGTATATGGGGTTAAGGACGAATTGTGATGATTATCAATCACCTTCTCGTCGAATAACATGTAAGTTTGCGGAGTTTCACTCTGAAACCAATTAGTAGTGGAGGGAATAGCCGAACACGTATCTACCAAAATCAAATGTGAATGCACCCTCATGTCCATGAAATCACGTAGCCTCAGGAATGAAAGCTCATCATTTATTAATCTCATGCGATGGAATCAGATTCAATTTTGAAGACATTATTACTACAACTTCAGGAATCAATCGCGTGATCCTTTCCGCGGCGTTTTCGCCTGAATTTCTTTATGCCATCCCGTATCCCATGCATCCTTCGATGTTTCAGCTCAAGCTATTTTTTCAGAACTCGTGTAATCCACAAAATGGTGGAGTGTGCGGTCTTGTCTAGTTTGCGGGATTCTTCAAGGTCTTCAGTTGGGCTACTGTGCACCCCTTCGTATTATCTGGGTTTGGAATACCCATTCTTGAAACTTCTCCATGCATCTTGAGGGCTGAGTAGCGCCTCATCTGAATTCATCACTTTATGTAGTTGGATTTAATGAGGCGTCGATTAAGGGTTTTGGCCACTGTTGACATTGGCTCTGATACAAATTTGTTTCTTGTTGTAGTTTTAAACTTTTGGGAGAAAGGCATGATGGCTTTTGATCATTCAGTAGGAGGTAGCATGTAAATGTCATTCAAAAGTTAAAAGATCCAAGGTAGTGATGAATTTCATGACACACATTTTGTCCTTCGAGTTGTCCACTTGGGCGGTGTTTCCACCGATCCCTTCAAGTTTAACACTCAATCAAGACAACATGGACTCTTTCAACGGCGACATTTCGATACCTAGCAAGCACGTAAAAACGTCAACCTTGTTCGACAATCATTTGAAAAAAAAAGCAAGCATAAGAGAAAATCAAATCGGACCATATCCCATGCCACAGTCTCCCAGTTTAACAACTGCAGAAATGGGACGCTGGCAAATTCCCGTCAGGACGAAAGAAGCGTACTCAAGGCAAATGATGCAGTCGTCGAGGTTAAAAGCGAGCTGTGGCATACAGAAAGCAACGCCCAAGACATATCTGGCCGACAAAGTATATTGAAGGTTAGGGCTAGCACTTGTCATGTAGGCAAGCTCGTCGAGATCGTAGAGGACTTCAGCTTCATAAAGGCTGCCTTGCGCATACGAGTCGGACGAGCAATGAGATTGAGAATGATCGATGGTTGTGTTTGGAATGCCTTCGACTGTTATTATAAGGCAGAGAAGAAGCGCAATAATTGCGACCGACGCCTTATTATTCATCTTTCGCGGTGGCTTTGAATTGGATCTGATTATTGGTGTGAAGCTGTTTCTAATGGTGGTTAGAGGTGAGGTTAACTTCTACACACACATAATATCCCATGGATGCCTTGTTATTGTCTAAAATTCTTTGGATTCAATATACGTGACAGAAGTTCACATTGATATATTCAACAACTAATTACTATGTGATTATTTTGGCGGACAATGATTCCCAGACAATGTAGACGGTGAGTTTTGCATATTAGACAAGACGACGAGTGAGATGAGCTCTTCTAATTGAGAAGTCGGCCTAAGAAAGGAATATATAAGTTGTCTAATTCAGTGGCAGTTGGAACAGCCATATATATTCTTGGACGACTAACGTCGAAGAAAACTGAAGCAGATGAGAGAAACTATAAACTAATATAAATCAGCGAGCAAAACATATACATTTCTAATTTCGTGTTGCATCTTCTTCTTTAACGAAATGATAAAAATATATCTCTAACTAGTGGCTTATTCTATCTTTTTTGGTTGGGAATAAAATATAAAAAATTAAATATAATAATACATCCCCATCGGCCTTAACATTTTTGATGAAATGGTAATCTAAAATTGGTCACCATGATAATGAAAACTTTAGTTTCACAACACACGATAATTAGTTTTCTCTGAATGCAGTTTCCTAATCCAGAAGAAAATTGAGTGGATTTCAGCTGAGCAATGATGCTTTTCTAGATATAGTTGTTTTTTACTCTACTAGAAACCTTTACATGTATGTGTTCGATTCTCTCATAAGTTATTGTATCTGTGTGTTCCATTTAATATGGTTCTATCTTTAGCCACATTCAGTTTTGATTTCATTAATATCTGTATTCGGTTTTGCACTATTGCATACATGGCATAAAATTGAGCTTTGGAATGACGACATCATGGTTGACATGATCGAATACTTGAAAGCGTACTAGGTCGTGGAGTATGGACGTAAAAGTCCATGTACCGAATAGAGACAACTCAAATCCTAAAATATATTCCTCTGTTCAATTTCGACGAAGAAAAGATTTTTATAATGGTTGATTGATACACAAAACTAAAGCCAATATGAAGTGAATATAAGTCAGGATGACGACAAACGTGACGTGACCAGCGCACGTACTCGGCACAGATTTTCCTAAGTCTTAATCAATTATACAAATCAAGTTGAAGTGAAATTTTCATATATAGGTGCTACCCGATTTTCTCGTAACTAACAACCCTATGCGATAATAAACCAACTTCCAAAGGCACACATAAAATATACTTATAATAAAGACGATGATTAGGACATAACAACGTCCCTTGCCTGTAGCAAACCCAAAAAGCAACCGTGTGTATTTTGGCGAACAAGGACTAAACCAAATTGGAACTCACTAAGATAACACCGAACAACTATTTATTCTGGTGACATATAAAGAACAGAGAAGGGAGGATCGGTAAGACAACATGGACTCTTGCGACGCCATTGATATGGTGATAACTAGTAAGGATATCAAACATCGACGCACACTTATTCGGCGATATTTGAAAAGCCACGCAAAACAACCTCAACAACACACACATACAGACATACATATATTTCATTACTAGATTTTTTGCCCGTGCATTGCACGGGTCATAATTTTCTATAACTATTTTAACTCAATTATACAACTTAATTAACCATTTAATTAACTTATTCAATATTTGATAAAACATGGGTGATTATTTTTTTTTGAAAGTGGGGTGTGGGGTGGTTTATCAACGTCTTAAGAAATAATTAATTAAAAAAATTTAATTAACATGACACGTGCCAACACCACAAGAAAACTACATTTAAGTATATATAGGATTCATACGTAACCGCCACGCGCTCGGATACAGTAACTGAATGGCTTTGTCTTACCTATTCCCTTATGACATGTTGCATTTGTCAAATCCCCATCTGAGGTTATATCCAAGTGGGTAGGTAAGACAAAAGATAACTTAATTCACCCATCAAGTCGGGCCATATCCCATGCCACAGTCTCCCATTTTAACATTTGCAGTTAGCGAACACCCGCAAACTCGCTTTAGGTAATCAGCAGGACTCCAGGTAAAGGATGTAGTCGTCGAGAATTTCTATGAGTCGTTTCTCGCAGTATGCAAAAGCGAGAATGTATCTGCCGGCCGAGTATATTGCAGGTTGGGAAAATCAATAGTCATGTAGGCCAACTCGTTATAATTGTATAGGACTTCAGCTTGATAATGGCTGCCTACCGCAAACTGGTCGGGCGAGCAATAATCTACATCCACAGTTGTGTTTGGAACACCTTCAACTGTTGTAGTAAAGCACAGAAGTGCAATAGTAATAACGGTCCTATACATCTTTCTTTATTTGGTCGTATAAGCTGTTGGTAACGGTGGTTTGAGTTGCGATTAACTTATAGATATATAATGCGATGGATCCTTGTTATTGACTATAGTTTCTCTGGATTCAATATAGATGACAACAGTACACATCGATATGTTCGACAACTAATGATATGATTGATATATGGCGGACATTGATACCTGATGATTGGTTTGTTGGGGATGAGTATACTGCTGGATAGATGAAAGAAGATGGCGAAGAACGAATAATCTAAATGAGGAAAAATCGGGATTTTCAAGTAAATAGACTTTGAGTTGGTCATTTTTTAAAAAATAGCACCCAAAATTGGATTTTACCTTTGTACCCTTACTAACCCTGCGTTAAAGACTATTTTACCCTTATTTAATGGCAATCAACAACCTCCACAACACTTAAGTAAAAATTAATTAAAGGGTTTACAGGTTATAATGTAGCGAAACTGAAACATCAGACTCGTGATAGAAGGGTAAAAGTAAAAAGCAACCACTTTCACTTTTAGTTAAAAAAGCAAGCGTTCTCTCCCGCTCATGCACTGCAAATCGTTTTCTCTGTAACTCAAACCCAAATCCGAACCTCAATCAACTCAATCGACAATGGCATTCAACGCGAACACCCAAAGAGTGGAGGTATGTGTTCTACTCTCATCTTCTTCAATTTAACGCGAGAAGGGGATCTGGGAACGACCCCTCAAACTCTAATTTGGTGCGGACCCGTGCTTGCAAGCATAGGACAATGCTTGGTAGCATTGGACCCCGTGCTTGCTAGTTTAGGACTTGTGCTTGCAACCATAGGAACTGTGCTTGCAGGCGTACGTCGCTTTTTAATGCATGGGTCCCGTGCTTGCAAGCACACGACCCCGCTTATGAGCAGGGGACCTGTGCTTATTTCATGACCCGCCCACAAGATGATGGTCCCCAACACGGGTCCCATGCGTATTAGCGCGGGTCCCCTAACCTTAATGGGCGGGTCCCGTGTCGCGTATTAGCGCGGGTCCCCTGTTTAAACGCTCGGGTCCACTGACTGTAATGCGCGGGTCCCGTGTTATTGCGCGCGCAAGTTGGGGACCAGCGCGTTATACGCAGGGGACCCGCGTGCTATGACTAGGGGACCCGCGCTTATACGCAGGGGACCCGTGCTGGGACCGCACAGATGCGCAGTGGTCTCATGCGCATCTGTGCTCGAATCTCAGCATATGTGATGCGGCCCCCTGCGCATCTGTGCATAATGGTTTTTTATTTTCAATATTCTAACCACGTAATTAGCTAAAATGCATTTTACGTATAAATTTGATTGTGATGAAGAAGCAGTTCGGCACAAGGGACGAAGTTCCTGATTGCCGTGTAAAGTTGAACTCGTTATACGGCGAGGCCATCCAGTTGATAAGACAGTGTCTGACCACCACGAGTGGGAGATTCTTACGAACGAGAGTTTGTTCGGCCGCCTTGTTAGTGCCGAGTCCGATTTTAACCTCTCGAGCCAGTTGCCGTGGTACCTCATCCAGAGGCAGACGTGGCTGCACAACCGCGAAGAGCTGTAGATGATTGTTGGCGACAAACCACTCCAATTTTCAAATGCGGAGTATTGCCTAATCACCGAGCTGAAGTTCGCAACCGAGATACCGGCGATAAACGGCAACTCAGAATTCACTGCGAGACATTTTGGCAACAGATCGAAAGTCCGCATGTTGCACATCAAACATGCGTTGAAGGAGTTGTCTGGTGACGAGGAAGATGTGGACTTCAAGAAGCTGAAGTTGGCGGACTACTTCGCCACCGTCGTGTTGATACCTCGACCGTCGAAGAAGTATACCGTCGTCAGTCCCTGTGTCCTTAGTGTCATCGAAGATCGATTTGCATTCTCCAGTATCCTTGGGGCAGTGTGGCTTTCAATGAGGTATACGCGCTCTGTAAAGGTAAATCTACGGGAGAGGTCACGGGAGTGGCTGATCACTGGGTTCGTACAACCACTTCAGGTGATTTATACTTCAGCTTCTGTGCATACCTTGTTTTGACATATAAATAATTGCTAATATTTTTTGCGTTATTTGTATTCAGATACTAGCATACGAGTGCATATCGAGCGTTGAACAGGACTTTGTGGGGCGCAAAGAAAAAGAAATTACGCCATGCATGCTGAAATGGGTGACGAACAATTGGCGTTGCAAAGCATGCCCGAGTCTTAGGACGGTCGCAGAGGCCGTCGACGGGTCCCCTGTATGAGGTTTGTTAGTGCCGTCAGCGGACGAGTTGGAGGCGGCGTACTTTCGGGATAACATTTTTTACGTTGGGGCGGGACACGAGCTTTTCGAACCTGTGACGGGCCTACTCCTGCAGGGAGTGGAGGTTAGGTATTTCCGTGTCCACCGCGATTGTGGCGAGGGTCCTAGCCTGCAGAATTTCGAAGCTGAGGTAATCCCCCAGATCGAGAGCAGTGACCGTGGCGATGATGATGATGATGATGATGATGATGATGACGAGCATTTAGCGATTGTAGCTGTTCAAGAGTTTTCCACACCTGTGGAGGTGGTTGAGGCTGGAGATTTTGGTGCTTCGTCGACCGTTGAAAGAGGATTCAGAATCAGATAGAAGTGAGAAGTGGAGCAAGAAGTACCTCAGGCGAGTGGACTTCTTCGGGAGTCAATTGATTCATGCATCGGATCGCGTGCTCATTGACCAGTACCTTGCAGCGGCAAGATTTACGTTAATTTTTTCTTTCGATGTCAAACTCATTTATCGTACATAACCACGTAATAATTTTTTTTGCAGTGATAAGGTTTGGGAAAGTGACATGTTCGACGTGGATGCCCAAGGCTTCTACATGTTGCTCTTCGATGATATGCTCAAGTCCAATTGTCTTGATTCATATCTCGATTGCTTGAGGCGAATCTATGCGGACTCAGATAATTATGTCTTCGTCTTTCCAAGTTACGTGCATGACGAGCACTTTAGAAAGGCGCAGAAGTTGAATAGGAAGGCAAAAGTGACGGTGGATGATATGTCGGAATTCCTCAATGAATTGTCGACAAGCAGTCGGAGCTGGTTGGAGCGTCTCAAGAAGGATGAATTGGTGCGATGCAAGTACATCATATCTCCTGTTCAAAAAATCACTAGGCAGTGCTTATTTTTTACGCGTCAATGCAAACCTTCGTCCTTAACGATTCGTTGGGCGCGCATCGGGTGCAATTCGCCGGGAGAGTGTTTAAGTAGCTTCAATCCGTATGTCTATCATTTTTATTTATTTAGTAACATGTTCGTAACATTTGCTATATTTTGCAGACAGAGTTTTTTCCGCATATTGGCGTTTCAAGTTTGATATTATCACAAAGGTGAAGTGGAATAATAAAATGAATCGGAGCCAGAAGGCTGGCAGCTTGGATTGTGGAGTTCATGCGGCGTTGACGGTGGAGACGGTTATGGTTGACACGCCCGAGTTTTTCGAATATCAAAGGCAAATTGATATTTCAGCATATCGCTCCATTATAGCTGCACGGAAATTGCGTGACCAGCATAACTGTATGCTCCATTTGTTGGGTTGAGTTTGGAAGTGTTAAATTATAGGTGGTGTTGGACATTTTGAACATGGTTTAGTTGAAGTCTTTATGGATGTTAGTTTGTTGGTTTAGTTGGATAAAATATTTTTCATTGTTGAATAATTGATTTCCTGTATGAAACGAAACGTGATGGGTGATTTGACATGTGACTGAGAAAACACTTTTGACCCAATACTCAATAATTGTTCAATTATTGGTACGACTCAGTAAGCACACGTGACCAACCCTAAACTGGCAGATGACCCGTTCATATACGCTTGCGACCGTCCATCAGCGCCAATGCAATATGCATGGGTCCCCTGCTTTTACGTGCGGGTCCCCTGTTTTCACGTGATGGTCCCCATATCAAATAGCGCCGGTCCCTTGTGTATATGTGCACGGACCTTACCTTATGTGCGGGTCCCCTATTTTCACGTGATGGTCCCCAGATCAAAACCACCGGTTCTATGTGTATATGCGCACATACCATACCTTATGTGCAGGTTCACTGTTTTCACGTGATGGTCCCCAGATTAAAAAGTGTCGGTCCCTGTGTATATGCGCACGGACCTTACCTTATGTGCGGGTCCCTTGTATCTAATTAATCATCTTCTTCTAATCCCTTAATTTTATTAAAAAAGAAAAAGTAAAACAAATTAATTATAAACAATGCATGAATGTATTAAAAGCTGCACGACCATTTTGCAGCATAAAGCATTCATTCCACCGCGCAAGCTCACCTAATTATTCTTCTTCTACATCATCGTCCTCAAGAAAAAATCACCTACATTTGTCAGAGGTAGGTGATAATCATGACGAACACGAGCATTTTTTTCAAGTTGATGGTTAGTGGATAATTCGCGATTTAGACGATTTAGTTGACGAACACCAGCACATCTTACAACCCTCCTTACCAAAGTAATGAAAGCAGTGACTATTTAGGCGATTACTCCGGAATTGGCGGCCAAGAATATGATAATGAAAACGAGCAAGTCGGACGGGAAGATGAAAATGAAAACGAGCAAGGTGCTAGAGATGATGATGATGATGACGAGTTTGATGACGATGAGCACGATGACGCTCTAGATGTGGCCGAAGATGGTACCTATTCGTTTACCGATGGTTCGACCCTATACGTTGGACAAGAATTTCGTAGCAAGATTGCATTCAAGGACAAAATCAGTAAAATTGCAGTCGTTGCATGCTTCGAACTCCAAGTGGCTAGGTCAAACAAAACCCTGTACGTAGTGAAATGTGAGAAGGAGAACTGTGAATGCCAAGTACGAGCTGCATAAGACAAGAACTCTCCCTTTTTCTCAATCCGAAAGTACAGCAATACAAACACGCGTGGCATGTCTCATCGGAGCCGGAGACATGGCCAGGGAAGTTCGTCGCTCGTATCGATCACGTTGTTGGAAAATTTCAGGCCGGAGCATATTTGTGTTACGTACGTTTATACGTTGCCATTTGTGATCTGGGAATAGCTCAATCTCAAGACATCAGTCCACTAATGAGGCAGACGGGATAAGAGGATTTTATTCTTTTTTTTCTTCCAACTTTGCCTTCCCGAAGAGGTTCACTTCCTTTCGGTGGAAGCAGGAAGTGGGATCAAGACTTCCGCTGAGGAGTTCTGTTATGTTAGGTTGTGTTACGTGCGTCTCATTCTGTGTTGCGTTGCCATGTTATGCTTCTTTTAGGCAACACATTTTAGAAAATTACGGTATCAATATGGAATTAGAAAATCCTCATGCACAGATGCACAGGGGACCGCATCGCATACGCAGAGAATCCCGCACGGATGCGCATGAGACCCCTGTGCATCTTTGTTGTTCCCACCGGGTCCCCTGCCCATAACGTGAGGGTCCCTGATTTTAAGGTTTGGGTCTCATGCTTGTAATGCGCGGGTCCCATGAGACTTGCGCGCAGGGAGGGGCGCGTTACGAGCATGGGACCCAAACGTTAAAGGCAGGGGACCTGCCGATCACCACATGGTACCCGCACATTAGGATTGATCACATTCGCTTATTGAGTGAAACCAATAATTGTTCAATTATTGATGAAAAGTGACATGTCAGAGCAGTGTCTTCATTTATTGCTCAAAAGTGACATGTCAGAGCAATGTCATTATACAGTACGTAAATGACAGATGACTTGACATTTGTTTCCCGATTTGGGGCTTGAAAGGATTTGAAAATCTAATATTATTAAATTCCTTACTAAATAATAATTAATAAAAAATTAGAGGCGCGATAAAAAAATAACCGCATAATTAACAATATCTAACTCCAAGTTTTTTAAAAAAATATATAAATATTCCAGCATGTATTTGAAGTTGAATGATCTCTGACGTGAATATAGTAAGAGAGCACACCCAGAAAACATACTCGTGTTTGTGATTTCTGTAGGATGCAACAATCTTATAAACTGAATGTAATTCTTGTGATTTTATCCAATTTTTTTTGTTCTATGCTATTTTATGATGACTTTATATTGTAGTCTACGATAAACAAAGTATAAATACGCACAATTAATAGCTTAGTTCCATTAGTTAACATTGCAAAATTGCACATGAACACAGGGACCCGCATGTTATGTGCAGGGGACCCGCGCATATTGCATAATCCCCACACTGAGATGTCCGGGTCGTCCTTGGTCCCGTAAAAATTGTGAGCATGTTATTGCCAGGTTCCGTTCGGTCCCGTCGTATTGTTGCGCGATATAAGCAGGGGACCTGCGCATTAAGGGCAGGGGACCTGTGAGTATGAGCAGGGTCCCCGCGCTTATATTCAGGGGACCCACACAGGGAACGTGCGTAGCAAACACACAAAAGTTAATATCAAACAAGTAAAGTTATGTCAAATCACAACACATTCAGTTATTTTTATGTCAAATCACACATCCTCTCAGACTGACAAAAAGTTGTAAACACAGAAAAAATCATCTTTCACAATTCTAAATCCTAAATTCATATCCAACACACGTAAAGTAAATATCAAACAAGTAACATTAAAATTCAACACAGAAATTCAACAACACATGAAATTTATATTCAACACAGGAAATTTTATTTTCAACAACAAAACAATACTAGACACTGTCCCAATCATTACCAAAAATAGAACATGCGAGGTATTTTCTAAAATCCTTCATATGATTATGATTGAGGCGGGAGACGTCGTCCTTCTTATCATAAGCGACATTGCAGCCCGCAACATGGCCAGGAAAATCACATAGGACATTACAATTATTGTTTAACAGGAAGACCGACAAATAAAATGCAACATTAACGAAAACTTACCAATTTTGTTTTCTGAAGTCGCGACACCAATCAGTTGGCCAGCTCTTTCCCTTGGATGGCATGCATTTTATCACCTTCAGCTCCTTGAAAATCGCCGGGAGCACAATCAGAAGGTTATTGACGTCGTCCGCGATATAACGCCATTCGAAGCCAGGAGGGCATCGGAGTCGTAAATGGTGAACTCCTTCGCACGTATATCAACAATGAACAACACCCATCGGCCTCGCGTATGGTAGGGATGGCAAAGTGAGACGCTAAATCCCACGACTTGTTCTTCCACTCTTCAACTTATCCCTTCGCGTACGAGAGCAATTGCTTGAAGGCTTTTCCACCGGCCTTCCGCGTGACACTATTTACCACCCCTCGCTCATCGACTCGTGTAAGATATAGGGCATGCATGCGACTGAGGTCGAGACCGATTTGCTACCTTTCTGCATTTCATGATCCCAGCAATGCATTCATCGACGTGCTGCAATAAAATATAGACCGCTATTCAACACATTCAAGTAAGGTGACGAAAGGTATTTGGCATATACATACGTACCATCTCATCGAGCGGAGTACCCGTAGTCGCAAGGTTCAGCAGCGTGTTGTAGCTTTGCGTCGAATTTCGCAACGGTAATCTTCATGAGCGTTTAAAGATTACTTTCGACGGTGGGCCAAAGTTTGGTTGCCTTGAACTGGATATGCCGCTCGAAAGCCGAAAGCTTTGGAGCTTTGACTGTAGTCGTCGAGGGAAAATCGGTGAACGACGTCTGCTGGTACGAAGATGGCTTCTTCATCCGCTCAGGGGACTTCTTATCACGGCGGCTTTTCCTTTGTCGGCCGCTGGGACAGAAGCCTCGGCTTGCGTCTTGACCTGAGCCTCGTCCTCATGAGGCTCGGCGTGCATCTCGACCTGAGCGTCGTCCTATTGAGGCTCGGCGTGCGTCTCGACCTCCCAAGGCGTGACGTCCCGAGCCTCGACGTCCGTCGCGGCCTCATGTACCCCGACACCATAAACGCCCATCCACAACGATGAGACCACCTCTTCTCTTGTCTCTGCCTCTTCGCCGGTCCATTACGGTTGGACATAGTTTCCCCAACGGGAATGTGCCCATTCGGACGGACTATGACCGTCCCATGCCTCCTGGACTGGACAGCCGTCCGGTCCAATGTACGATGTGTTCCATTTCTCATCGTAATCTATACAAGAAAATTCGAAAATAAGTACATATTATCTTTCATGTCCTTAAGTATAAAAACCTACCGTAACACGCTTTGGCGTGTGTAGCATGCGATCCACCACCATACTCGCTTGCATCGACATCTACATCGTAAATAGTAACTGATAAGAAGTCTACGCAACTAATTAAGAAAATAAGTACACAAAACTTACTATAATGAGCTTCGGCAGGCAGAGTGCGCGATCCTCCAAAAACCTACTCGCCAAACCCTGAATAGAGTTCCCCAACTCCCTGATGCCGTCGCCCCACGATCGCATATGGGTCCAATATTCCACGTACGCATCCCACCTTCTCTCGTTCGTCGACCCTCTTCGTCTCGAAACTGTTGGAAGTCAGCGTCATTGCCCAAACAAGTTGGTGAAGTTTTGGTCCACACGACTCGACCATTCATCGAAGCGTCCTCTGAGGCGAAACCATAACCACTTGATGGACCTGTCCCTGGAGTTGCATAAAAGCAGTGCTCTTGTGGATGTTCGGGGATGTGGACGTGAGGCATCATCATATCGTCATCGCGACGGCTACTGCTCTCGATCTGGGGGATGGCCTCAGCTTCAAATTCAGCCAGCTAGGACCCTCGCCACCATGGCGCTGGCCGCGGGAACACCTAACATTCACTCCCGCATTAGTAGGCCCGTCACACGATCAAATAGCTCGTGTGCTGGCCCAACGTCAAAGACGATGTGCCGTACGCCCCTCCAGCTCGTTCGCGACGGCAATATCAACCCTCGTACAGGGGACCAGTTAGCGGCAGCTACGACGGTCTTCAAACTCGGGCATCCCTTGGGACTCCAATCGTTCGTCACCCACCTGAGCATGCGTGGCATGAAATCTTCTTCTTTTGCGCCCCGCAAACTCGTCCGCCGATATGCACTCGTAAGCTACTATCTGAGTACAAATAACGCAAAAAATATTAGCAATTATGTCAAAGCAAGGTATGGAGAAGATTAATTATATATCACTTGAAGTGGCTGGACGAACCCACTGATCAGCTACTCCCGTGAGGTCTCCCGTAGAGTTTTTTAACAGCACTTATGACCTCCTAGAAAACCACACTGTCCCAAAGATACTGGGAGAAAGCAAACCGTTCTTCGGCGAGATGAAGGACCCAGGGACTGACGCGGTGTCCTTCTTTGACTTTCGAGGCATCAACACCGCGGTGGCGATGTAGACGTCCGCCAGCTTCAGCTTCTCGAACTCCACACGTTCCTCGTCGCCAGCCAACTCCTCCAACGCATGCTTGACGTGCGACATGCAAATTATTGCTCTATCGCCAAAATGTCTCCTCGTGAATGCATCGGCGCGGTTCACCGGCGGTAACACGGCTTCGAAATTGAGCTCGGTGATTAGGCAGTAGTCCGAGTTTGAAAATCGAAGTGGTTTGTTGCCAACAATCATCCACAGCTCTTCGCGATTGTGCAGCGTGGTCTGCCTCTGGATGAGGTACCACAGCAAGTGAAGTGAGATGTTAAAATCCGGAGCGGCCCTAACAAGCCGGCCGAACGGACTCTCGGCACAAATAATTTTCCACTCTTCTTGGTTAAGACACTGTCTTATCGTCTCGTTGGCCTTGCCGTATAAGGAGCTCAGCGTAACACGGCAATCAGGAACTTCGTCCCCTGTACCCAACTGCTTCTTCATCACAACCTAATTTATACGTAAAAAATATTTTAGCCAATTACTTGGTATGAATATTGAAAATAGAAAACATTGATGCACATATGGGCAGGGGACCGCATCGCATATGCTGACATTCAAGCATAGATATGAATGAGACCCCTGCGCCTGAGCAGGGGACCTGTGCGTATTTTCACGAGACCTGTGCTTATTTTCACGAGACCCGCCCATTCGATGATGGTCCAGGCACGGGTCCCCTGCGTATAAGCGTGGGTTCCCTACTTATAATGCGCGGGTCCCCTGCTCTTAGCGTGCGGGTCCCATGACATTCTTCACAGTCGCAAGGTCACGGGACCCGCACGCATTATAAACAGGGAACCCACTCGTTATATGCAGGGGACCACGCTTATACGCAGTGGACCCGTGCTGGGACCATCATCTTATGGGGGTGCCGTGAAAACGGGTCATATGCTTCTAAGTACGGTCTTATGCTTGCAAGCACGGTCCTATGCTTGCAAGCACGGGTCCGCACCAAATTAGGGTTCGATGCGTCATTTCTCGCGTTAAATTGAAGAAGACGAAGAGTACAAAAATACATTCACTCTCTGGGTGTTCACGATGATTGTCATTGTCGATTGAGGTTCGGATTTGGGTTTGACTTGCAGAGAAACGATTTGCAGGGCATTTTTTGTGTGCAGGAGAAAGAACGGTTGAATTTAATTAAAAGTGAAAGTGGTGGTTGCTTTTTTACTTTTACTGTTATATCACGGGTATGATGCTTGCCGTTCGCTACAGTAAAACCTATAAACCCTTTAATACCCCTTTATGTTTATTACACAACTAACCTAATTAAATACCACTATCTATATTTTTTTAACCTAATTAAATATTATAAAACATAGTTAACTTAGAATACAATACTAATTATATAAGTGTCATAATATATAATGCTTAAAATTAAATCCTAAATATTGAAGTGTTTAATCATTATCATGTACAATACAATAGCATATCTTGATATAATTATTAAATAATTGATTCTACCCTTCTTTTTCTCGCCCTTCTCCAACCCGAGCTTGTTCGACATCCTTCTACACGACGTCGTTTCGGACAGCCTCGCCTGATCCTAGGCTCACTTCGCCATAGCATCATCGTTGTCGTCGTTTCGAATAGCCTCGGGTGCTTGTCCCTAGATCACTTCGCTCATAGCATCGTCGTCGTCGCCGTCGACCTCGAGAGCATCATCGTCGCCGTGTAGGAATCTGTCGATCTCGGCAACGATGAACGCCTTTCATTGGGAGAGGTCGACGCCGAGATCGGCCTCTAGACGGCGACAGACGGGCCGTGGTAGTCCTAGGGTCCGAGCTACGGACGATTTCGTGGAGGCGGGCGACAATTTGGGCTATTTGGGCATCCGTCAGCATTCTTGCTGTTTTGATAATGTTATTTAAAATGTTATTTCCGGATTCTGTGTGTTTGATAATGTAGACATAACTGAAGTCCTACAGCTTGCAAAACCGTAAGAGCTTTCGAAAATCTAACATATAGCGCGGGACCCAAGCTGGTGCACGGGACTCAAGCTCTAGTGCGCGGGACCCAAGCTCTGTGCACGGGACCCAAGCTCTAGTGCATATGACCCAAGCTGTAGTGCATGAAGCATGAATAGAGCTGTCAAAACGGGCCAGTGGGGCGGACCGGCCCGTAACCGCCAAAGACCGCCATCTGGCGGGCCTAAGAAATGCATAACCGCCCCGCCCCGCCGGGGGGCGCGGGCCTGGCGGGCTTAGCCCGCCAAGTTAAAATAAAAAAACAAAATATTAAAAAATTATAAAAAAAAAAGGAAAAAATAAGAAAAAAGAATAAAAAATAAAAAATGGAAAAAATAATATAAAAATAGGAAACAATAAGAAAAATCAACGAAAATATATTTAATTTAATAAACTTTATTAATATTAATATATTTATGTTAACCAATTATTATTTTATATTTACAATATTATATTATAAATAATATATTTTTTTAATTAATCTGGCGGGCTACCCGCGGGCTAGCCCGGCCCGCCCCGCCAAAGCCCACCTCCAGGCGGGCCTAAAATTTCAGAGCCCGCGGGCCCACGCCTGTTTTGACAGCTCTACACATTAGTATATAATATTTGAAGAAAATGAAATTAGGGTTTACGACCAACGCGTGTATGGGGGCATGAGACCTATCAATAAGAAGCTATGATGACAAATTAATTATAAGATAATTTATTTGATTATCATATGATACAAAATAAATGAGACTCGTATAATATATGATGAATTTATATTAAATATATATTTGATATATATTTGAATATTAATTTATAGATGGAAAGGATTGAGTGGTAGGAGATCGGCTTCTAAAATCACGCAATAGAACATGCAAGGAAATTATCAATATTGAATGGGATTTGATCCCACGTTATGTTGCTATAATAGTGAGGGTTGATTGCACTAACTATGGATTATAATAATGTTATGATCTTTTACTAATATAATAAAGATATTAGAAGATCTTATCCTATGGTTGATAGGTGTATAAAATTGGGAGCCGAGACCCTACAAAATCGTCCATTTTCTTTAATAATTACGAGCTCTTGGGTATTAGTGAATTAAGATACATCGTCCGAGTATTTTCTAGCCGGACAAAGGACGATTCTTTGATCGAGTTCTTGGTAGATATCCGTAGAGATACCATACGTTTGGTATTTAGCTACGTAGTCGTCTCAAGATAATATCAGGTATGATCTCTACGAACTAGTTAGGCTTTAATTTGCATGGATCCTGTCGGAATCGGTTGATATGTTGATATAAAATTTTTAATTCCGCTGCGTGTAATACTTCGATTATGTGCGCCGATTCCTAACAGGTTGCTTATGGTAACCATAGCAAACCCCTATCTATATGAGGTTTGCTATGGTGTCCACCTACCGTGAGCAACCAGCGTGAGCACCATAGCTGATTTCACAATTACAGCTCATTTTCTCCCACTCCGGCGATGTCATTATCTCTGCCGCCCCATCTTCCACGCACTCATTTATCAGAAATTAGAAATTCATATTTCTGCAATTTTCACGTACATATGTGTAATCATTTTTCTGTTTCTTATTAGTTTTTATTTGCTTGCAATTTCTTTGTTTTTCCTTTACATTTTAATTTTCGGAGAAAAAAGGGGCCGAAGCCGAAATTACAATCACTTTTCCTTTACATTATTTCGACCAAGATATTTACCATTAACTGGAGGAGCCCATACGCATTGATGGTTCATAAACGTTTTGCAATGATGTCTAATGCATGTATATGTTTTTACCTACATTGGTGGTTTCTAGTTTGTTACATTTGATTATTCCTTGTCGTAATTCCCAATCGAAGACGACCGATTCCTTTTTTCTTCGGCCGACTTCATAGCATATTTTCATGCAATATATTCATGTCACAAATAAAACTATAGTGACTTGTCAGGGAATCATTGCCCACCAAATAATCATTAGTTGAACACATGGACAATGTCAACATTAATATTAAAAAAAAATTCCTTGTCACAAGAGATCACTCATAATGCTTGTAATTGTCGCAAAAGCTAGTGACTTACCAAGGAATCTTTTGCCCGCCCAATAATCGTCTAGTCAGTTTGCGATCTATCAGGGAATATTTGTCCGACAAAATAATCATATATCATTAACTATTGAATATATCAATGTGAGTTGTTGTCATATATTGTTGCGATTTATAATTGGAATTTATCCCACATCGAATAATTCAAGGTCTTTAATCCACTATATAAATGAGAAGCACATCTATTATTGAATCCAGTAAAAGCAATAATAATAAAGGATCCATAAATATACTTGGTGTGTGTATATGTAGACGTTAATAGCACATCTAACCATCATTAGCAAAGAAAAACTCATAAACCGAATCAGCTAAAACTGCAAGTGAAAAGATGAATAATAAGGCGATTCGCCTCTCCATCACCATTGTGCTTCTGGGCATTTTCGCTAATTCCTTATATAAAGGCGTATTCGTAACAATCAAAGGCGCTCCAAACACAACCATCGACCATTTCGATTGCTCGGACGACAAATACGCCGAAGACGGCCCTTATGCAGCAGAAGTTGAGTACGGTCTCAATGAGTTGGCCTACATGACAATAGATGAGCCCGCCATGCGAAAAACTATCAATGGAAGATACGCTTGGGGATCGGCCTTTTGCCAGCCTGTACTTTCTATCAACAATACTGACTGCATCATTTGCCTTGAAGAAGCCGCCGACTTTTTGAGGGATGATTGTGAGCTTTCGATGTCTGCAGTAGTTATAATGATAGACTGCGGCATGAGCTACGGTCCAATTTATTGATATCTCATCTTTTAAGATGAGTATATCGCCAGAATAAGAGTTGATGTTTGATTTCCTCTCATAAGGTTTTTGTGTTTTGTTTTCCATAAAGAATGTGTTTTGTTTATGGAAAATAGCAAAAGAAAAAGGAAAGGGGAAAAGAAAAATTAGGATTTTATGTTTGGTTAATAGAAAACTAATTCCGCATCAAATGGTGAGGAAAACGAAAGAAATTGTAAAACCTTTGTTGGGCTTAATATATATTATAGTTATATATATTAAGATGGGCTTGAATGAGATTGGGCTTGGCTTGATGATTGAAATAAAAAAGGGGGAAATAATTTGTTGTCCCACATTGGTTGGAACAAGAAAGTTGGAGCACCTTATATATGGTGATGTATTTTATTAGTCTAAAATTGTAAGGCAATATTATACATAAATTATGACGCTCGCGTGCGCACGCAGGGGGGGGTGCAAATCCGGCCGACTTGTGTGCGAGCGCGCGACCTGCGCACACGAATGCCGGACCGGAAAAGGGCGGGCCTGATCAACCCGCGTTTTTGCTCCCGGCCTGTATAATTTTCTCCAACGAAATATTAATATATATTTTTGGTTCCAGGAATTTAAATCATATATATTTAAATTTTCAAAGCCAACAGCTACTGTCTGTCCGAACAGACATAAGCCAACGGGTACTGTCCAAACGGGTGTGTTCGAACAGACGCAACGCATGTCTGTTCAAGTTCGAGCAGAGATGTCTGTTCGGACAGAAGCAAGCTTCTGAAGGGCTGCATACCTCTTCGTATGGGTATCTGCGGACTATAAATAAATCCTAAACTCAGTACCGAAACATTCATTCAATAGCTCTCAGTTATAAACGTATTCCGCTCAGACAATTCGAAAATTCTCGTTCAGCTTCGCCGGTGATTTCCGCAGTGCACGAAAGAAGTCACGCTGTTCCGACGTATCCTGGGAGACAGTCCTACACGAGGAATCTGTCTTAAGGAAATTGTGCTCGCACAAGCTCGGAATTTCCTTACAAATATTCGTTCGCCTCGTGTCTAATTCTAACAATCTTAAGACAGACCTTTGACGATGGTGAATACCGAGGCCAACGCTGAAAACTCTGTCAACTCACTTCCGACCGACCAGAACACTGTTCATGTCTCGAAGACACCTCTCGTGACAGCCCCCGTTCAACCGATTGCCATGCCTCCCGCCAGCCATATGGAGAAGCCAGAAAAATTTGCCGGGACAGCATCGACGTTCAAACGCTGGCAGCAAAAGATGCTTTTCTACCTAACGACACTCAACCTCACGAGGTTCCTCACCGAAGTTGCGCCGAAAATTCCCGAAGGTGATGTTAACGTCGAAAACAGTCTGCGGTTGATGCATGGAGGCATGCTGATTTCTTATGCCGTAATTATATTCTTAATGCGATTCACGATACATTATATAATGTATATTGTGGTGTGAGTACGGCCAAGGAATTATGGGAATCATTGGACCATAAGTATAAATCAGAGGATGCCGGCTCAAAGAAATTTGTTGTCGGACGATTCCTCGATTATAAAATGGTTGATTCGAAGACTGTTATCAGTCAAGTGCAGGAACTTCAGTTGATCTTGCACGAGATCCATGCCGAAAAGATGACGTTAAGCGAATCTTTTCAAGTGGCAGCGGTCATCGAGAAGTTGCCTCCGGGATGGAAGGACTTTAAGAACTATCTCAAGCATAAACGCAAGGAGATGTCCTTAGAAGACCTCATCGTTAGACTTCGAATTGAAGAAGACAACAGAAATTCAGAGAGAAGGCTCTCGAGGTCCGACGAAGCCAAAATCAATATAATGGAACACGGTCAAAGACACGACTCGAAAAACAAGCTTGCTGAAAAGGGCAAAAAGAAGTTCGGGCCAACCGGTGGTGTCTCAAAGCCGAAGTACAAGTTCAAAGGGAAGTGCTTCAACTGCAACAAAACGGGTCATAAATCATCTGAATGCCGACTTCCCAAGAAGAAGCCCGAGGCCAGTATGGTGAAAGACATCACCCGGGACGTCGAAGAAATGAACCTCGCTGCGGTGGTTTCAGAAATCAACCTGGTCGGGTCAAACCCTAGAGAATGGTGGATCGATACCGGGGCCACAAGGCATGTGTGCACGAACCGAAACCACTTCTCGACGTTTGAACCAGTTCAAGGGGAGAAGATCTACATGGGAAATTCAGATGCTGCATCCATCGAGGGAAAGGGTGATGTGCTCCTCAAGATGACCTCTGGCAAAACAGTGACGCTGAAAGATGTGTTGTACGTGCCAGAGATTCGTAAAAATCTTGTCTCGGGCTCTCTACTAAATAAGCACGGGTTTCGTATTGTAATAGAGGCGGATAAAGTTATCTTGTCTAAGTCGGGAATGTACGTAGGAAAGGGATATGCTACCGAAGGCTTGTTTAAGCTAAATGTAATGCCTATTGGCAACGATATAAATAAAAAGAACAATTCAGTTTACTTGCTTGAATGTTTTAATTTGTGGCACGGTAGATTAGGTCACGTTAATTTTGAATCGATACGTCGATTAATTAACTTGAACCACATTCCTAAATTCGAAATCGACTCGAAACATAAATGCGAAATATGTGTTGAAGCAAAACTGACAAGGTCATCGTTCCCAACGGTCGAAAGAAATACCGAACCACTTGAACTAATTCATAGTGACGTTTGTGATTTGAAATACGTTCAAACACGAGGTGGCAATAAATACTTTATAACATTTATTGACGATAGCACGAAATATTGCTATGTATTTTTGCTTAAGAGCAAAGATGAAGCGTTAGAGAAATTTGTTCTCTACAAAACCGAAGTTGAGAACCAACTCGGTAGAAAAATAAAGAGATTAAGAAGTGATAGAGGCGGTGAATATGAAGCTCCGATCGGGAACTTCTGTGCAGAACATGGTATTATTCATGAAGTAACTGCACCTTATTCGCCTCAATCAAATGGAGTTGCCGAACGGAAAAATCGCACATTAAAAGAAATGATGAATGCGATGTTGTTAAGTTCTGGCCTACCGCCCAACATGTGGGGCGAAGCTATCTTGTCGAGTAATTATATTTTAAATAGAATACCTCGAAAGAAAGGAGATAAAACTCCATATGAATTATGGAAAGGAAAGACGCCATCCTATCAACATTTGCGAATGTGGGGGTGTCTCGCAAAGGTTGTCGTACCGACACCGAAGGTAATAAAGATCGGCCCTAAAACAGTCGATTGCGTTTTTATAGGATATGCACACAATAGTACTGCATATCGCTTTCTTGTGTATGATTCGAAAATTCCGGATATACACAAGAACACGGTAATGGAATCAAGAAATGCATGTTTCTTTGAAGATGTATTTCCATGCAAGTCAAATAACGGGTCAAGTTCTTCTAAACGATCAAATGAAGAAATTGAGGATCCGAGCGCGGTTCTTGACAATGAACCACGGCGAAGCAAACGAGCAAGAATAGAGAAAACATTTGGTAATGATTTTGTCTCATATCTGCTGGAAAAGGAACCACTGACTTACAACGAGGCAGTGAGCTCAACGGAAGGACCTTTATGGAAAGAAGCCATAAAAAGCGAAATAGATTCTATCTTGCAGAATCATACGTGGGAATTAGTTGATCTCCCGGAAGGATGTAAACCTTTAGGATCCAAATGGATTTTCAAAAGGAAAATAAAACCCGATGGTACAATCGAAAAGTATAAAGCCAGACTTGTTATCAAAGGATACAAGCAACGAGAAGGCTTAGATTACTTTGATACCTATTCTCCTGTGACGAGAATAAATTCAATAAGGATGATACTAGCTATTGCATCCTTAAGAAACTTAGAAGTACATCAAATGGATGTCAAGACAGCTTTCTTAAATGGTGATCTAGACGAAGAAATATATATGGAGCAACCCGAGGGATTCCGTGCTCCGGGAAATGAAAAGAAAGTCTGCAAATTAATTAAATCATTGTATGGTTTAAAACAAGCTCCAAAGAAATGGCATGAAAAGTTTGATCATGCAATGATTACCAACGGTTTCAAAATCAATGAGTGCGATAAATGTGTCTACTCTAAAGAAACGGATAATGGCTATATTATTTTATGTCTATATGTAGACGATATACTCATTGTTGGTAGTAGTGACAAAATTGTTCAATCTACCAAGAACATGTTAAATTCGAAATTTGACATGAAAGATCTTGGACTTGCTGATGTGATTTTAGGAATTAAAATCATACGAACAAATGAAGGTCTAGTTTTGAGTCAAGCTCATTACATAGACAAAATTCTTGACAAGTTCGGGAAAGATGATATCGGGAAAGTTGATACCGGTATTGCTAGAACGCCATTAGATAGAAGCGTTCACTTATCTAAAAATCGCGGTGAGGGCGTTTCTCAAGTAGAATACTCACGAATTATCGGAAGCCTAATGAGTTGTACTAGGCCAGACCTTGCTTATGCAGTAAGCAAGTTAAGTTCATACACGAGCAATCCGAGTGCGGAACATTGGACTGCAATTATTAGAGTATTGAGATACATAAGGTATACTCGCGACTACGGATTGCGCTATGGCAGATATCCTGCTGTGTTAGAAGGCTACACAGATGCAAATTGGATATCTGACATAAAGGACTCAAAGTGCACAAGCGGCTATGTATTCACTCTAGCAGGAGCCGCTGTGTCGTGGAAATCCTCGAAACAAACTGTAATAGCAAGATCCACAATGGAATCCGAGTTCATTGCCTTGGACAAGTGTGGAGAAGAAGCTGAATGGCTACGCCATTTCCTGGAGGATATTCCGAAATGGGAAAAACCCGTACCACCTATATGCATACATTGCGATAGTCAATCTGCGATTGGACAGGCAGAAAGTACCATGTATAATGGTAAGTCGAGACACATACGTCGTCGACATAACACCATAAGACAACTGCTATCAACTGGAGTTATCACAATTGATTATGTGAAATCAAAAGATAACATTGCGGATCCGCTAACCAAAGGGTTAAATCGAGATGCAGTTTGTAGACTGACGAAAGGAATGGGCTTACAAAGCCTTAAAGTATAAAAGTTCTAAGAAGGAAAACCCAACCTATATGACTGGAGATCCCAAGATCTAGGTTCAAAGGGACAACCTAATTTTAGGACTTAAGATCACTGTGGGGAATAACCCCGCTCATTCCTGTCGGAAAAACAGTGACAAAGGAGAAGGCTAGCATATGTGGATGCTTTAATGACTATCATAGAGTATTAATAATATACTCGTGACGTGAGAAGTCACCTATGTTGAGGAGAAGTGGGGCCGCTTCAAAGGAGAACTGAAAGGCTTAGTTCTTTAGAAACCTTCGCAGAATCAGGACGTGCTCATGGCCAAAACGAGCAAAACCATGAGAACTGAACAAAGGGAAATGGTTTCTGTGTATTGTACGTGGGTTCATTTACACAAGAAAGCAGGACAGTTCAAGGACATCGCGTCTACTGGACAGCTAGTAAATTAAACGTACTTTACAAGGAGGAAGTTCAAATGGTAACACATACTATCCTCTATGCAGAGATCAAATAATGACATGAGCTCCGAAACGGAAACAACTCTCATTCATGTGGGGGATTGTTGGGCTTAATATATATTATAGTTATATATATTAAGATGGGCTTGAATGAGATTGGGCTTGGCTTGATGATTGAAATAAAAAAGGGGGAAATAATTTGTTGTCCCACATTGGTTGGAACAAGAAAGTTGGAGCACCTTATATATGGTGATGTATTTTATTAGTCTAAAATTGTAAGGCAATATTATACATAAATTATGACGCTCGCGTGCGCACGCAGGGGGGGTGCAAATCCGGCCGACTTGTGTGCGAGCGCGCGACCTGCGCACACGAATGCCGGACCGGAAAAGGGCGGGCCTGATCAACCCGCGTTTTTGCTCCCGGCCTGTATAATTTTCTCCAACGAAATATTAATATATATTTTTGGTTCCAGGAATTTAAATCATATATATTTAAATTTTCAAAGCCAACAGCTACTGTCTGTCCGAACAGACATAAGCCAACGGGTACTGTCCAAACGGGTGTGTTCGAACAGACGCAACGCATGTCTGTTCAAGTTCGAGCAGAGATGTCTGTTCGGACAGAAGCAAGCTTCTGAAGGGCTGCATACCTCTTCGTATGGGTATCTGCGGACTATAAATAAATCCTAAACTCAGTACCGAAACATTCATTCAATAGCTCTCAGTTATAAACGTATTCCGCTCAGACAATTCGAAAATTCTCGTTCAGCTTCGCCGGTGATTTCCTCAGTGCACGAAAGAAGTCACGCTGTTCCGACGTATCCTGGGAGACAGTCCTACACGAGGAATCTGTCTTAAGGAAATTGTGCTCGCACAAGCTCGGAATTTCCTTACAAATATTCGTTCGCCTCGTGTCTAATTCTAACAACCTTTTCTCTCCCATTTTCTTTTCCCTACTGGTCTCCACAAACCAAATGTACCCAACGTGTTTTTCGAAGATGGCATATGAGTAAGAGTTGGTCATATATGTTGAGAATGTGAATGTGGAGTGCTGATTCCCTTATTATCAGTTTTTAAGGTACATTGGCAGAAGTTTAGTTTTGATGTTATCGCAACGTGGAAGCTTCTTCGTAAGTTCCATGCATCAGCCAATTATAAAGTCGAAAGAGAGAAGAAAAAAGTACTGATTTCCTTATTACTAATTTTCAAAAGTACATGGCTACGTAAAAGGCTTCCAAGGATCGTAGCAAAATGGTCTTATTTGTTTCATGCTAACGTTCTTATCCAAGCTTGTTGCCAGAGCTCTGTTTATTTTTTCTGTTTTCATTTTATTTCCATTTCCGTGGAACTATAATAAACTTTTACCTTTTACAGAAAATTATAGCTGAGGTACTTCAGGATATACTGGATTCGTCTGTTATCATAATTAGTCTTCATTTGGAAGTGAAAGTTAAAACCATATATTCATCCTAAAAAAAAAAACTAGAGATAAAACGTTTGAATATTTTGTCATTGTACGCTGCTATCAAAAATGATACATTTGTAAAATGATGAAAATACACTTACAATAAAAGTGTTATGAATAATCAAGATTTATTATGTGGATGCCCACATATTTAATAGTTGTAAATGTTAGTTGTAATAGTAGATCTAAGTTTTGCCTATAAATATGTTGTATCGTTCCATTGAATGTATAAGATTATTAGCTTTAAAGCACGATATATTATACAACTCATTTGCTTCGACTGTTATATATTATGTGTATTATATTGTATAGATATAAATAAATATATTATAACACGTTATCAGCACGCTCTCCGTCGTCAACGATAATATTCACCGAAGATCTTGTATAGAGTTCACCCCCATAGAGCAAAGGAGGCAACAACCGTGTTCCAAAAAATCTCCAGCGATATCTAAGATCAACAAAGTTAAGTTTAACTAATTATGATTTATTGTGTATTTCAAAAAAAGTAAAACCCTTACCATGGTGGTGATCTCGAGGATAAGATCAAAATCACTACCATGCGTTTATGATTAACGGCTATAACCTCGAGTACGACATCGACTCATGAGGTTGTGTCTAAAGATCTAAGGTTTACGGTAGTATTCGAATTACATAATAGCTACCGTGTCCGACATGGATCAAATGAGTGTTTATTACCTTTGGGAAATTGGTGGAGTCACATAATGACCGTGTTCTTCATCGCCACCCGATGTCTCTTATGGTTACCTCGCCGGAATTTTACACGATCTGCCGATTGATGGTAGAACCATGAACATAAAAAACATACCTTGTGAAAAATATGAGATACCTCTGTGTTTTTCATCGATCGTCGAACGATTATGATGAACGTAGCTTATGATCATGGTTACACATATTTGTGTAAGTAAGCATCGTGAAAATTATACAAGATCTATCATGCATCAGATCTTGATAGAAAGAACTTGATCTCATGACTCACTTCAAATAGTGTAAAATGAAATGATGTTGAGGAATAGCATAGCCTCAGTACGAGCATTGAGTATGAATTTGCCTTGATGCAAGAAAAGAAATTTCATGAGCATAATCACGATTCTTTATTGTGACATCCGTGACATAATCCTTGAGCATACATGAACATTTGGTATAATGATAATGACATGTACCCCAACTGATTAATTGAGTCAAATTGTAATGTTCCGGACAATGACACGATATTTATTGTTAGTGATTATGCACCACACGTTTATTGTTTCTTAAACTGTATTCATCATGGAATTATTATATTGTGATACACTCCATCATGTTGACGCATAGCTAATCCATATGAGAGTTACGATCTTATCTTATTTACTGTGACATGTTGCGTAGCATTATTTTTTATGATGTGTTATTTGCATATCATATACATGATTGGTTCTTTCTATAAATAATGCCATATTACGCATAAAATTACAGAAATGATTCATTTACTTAAATTAAAGTTAAATCGCCATGACTATTTTACTATGTTGATATTAACGTACAACTAATCATTATATTATTTACAATACATATGCATATGTGTAGAAGCATGTTATGTGAATATTATATGCATGATTCCATAGCACCTAATAATAAATAATGCTAATCAAACATGATAATGTTTTTATGATGAAAAAATAACAGTAATAGTAATATTGGTATTAAGGCTAAGAGTGTCGGTCATAATGAATTTATTTTATTACTTGATCTATTTAGTATAAAGAACTTTCATGGCAAACTAAATGTTTAATATAACGACATAATGATATGAAAAGTGTCGAACATCACGCAAAGTGTTAGAAACTATATTTTGGTCATTTTGACTAAAAGAAGTCAATGTTGATAACATAAATACATTTTTGAATATTTGCATCCGATCGAGCTGTACGCCCCCCGGGCCGTGTTGGTCATACTCCTAGGCGAGGGAGGGCGACTCAGCAACACTGCCGACTCGTTGGCGAATGTCCCATGCGCCCGATGGTACATCACAAAAATGAGTTTGAATGGTAAGTAAATAGTTAAGATATTACATTATTTGACTCTGTGTTGTACTATCATAGAACGACTGAGTCATATGTTATAGTAAATCAGAAGTTTACCAATGACAAAATATTTAATGTTTGGCATGCTCGGTTGGGCCATTCCGGTTCAATTATGATGCGAAAATTAATTGAAAATTCATGAGAGCATTTAATGAGTTCTCAATCTAATGAATGCGCTGCTTACTCAAAAGGAAGTTAAATATTCGACCATCACCATTAAAATAAATAATGAATCTGTTGTATTTGATTGGACACATGATGATATTTGTGGATCGATACATCCATCTTTGGACCATTTAAATATTTAATGATGTTAATTGATGCATCAAGTAGATGGTGGCATGCGAAACGTGGCAATGATATGTCTTACTCTGTGGATTCGATTAAGTGCACATTTATCCAGTAAAGACCTCAACAATGCTGCAGCATATTAGAATTTAAATTGAGCATTGCCACGGGTTCATATGCAAAACAATCTGGCAGAATCGTGTGTCTGCAATTGATACAAGGCCATTATTGATGAAGTAAAAACTTTCCACGTCTTGTTGGGGACATGCTATATTACGTGCAGCTGCACTAATTCGCACCAGGCCAACAAGTTATCATGATATCTCCCCATTGCAAATGGTTTATGGTCAGGAACCAAATATTTTCCATTTGTGAAATTTTGAATGTGCTGTACATATTCCTGTTGCGCCACCACAACGCACAAAGAAGGGACCTCAAAGGAGGTTGGGAATATATGTCGGATTTGAATCTCCATTGATATATTTAGAACCTTTAACGGGAGATTTATTTACGGCTATATTTGCCGATTGTTATTTTGGTGAATCAAATTTCCCGACATTAGGGGGAGAAAAGAAACAGATGGAAAAGAATATTAGTTGGAATGAATTATCGTTAAACCATTCTGATCCTCGAACGAAAGAATGTGAACTAGAAAGATAATTCATTTACAAAACTTAGCTAATCAAATGCCAGATAGCTTTACTCACCTTAAAAGGGTGACTAAGTCACATATACCAGCTGTAATGCTCCTGCAGGATTTGATGTTTCTATAGAACATACAAAGAATGATATCGAGCCTAAGCCACAACTTAAGCGTGTTAGGCTATCGGTTCCAAAGATAAGAATCCTCGAAAAAAGGAGCAAATAAGAATGGTCCAATCGAGGATTTATCGACTAAAAGAAGAGTCCATGGGCATAAATGTTGATGAGAATAAAATTCAGGTACCTGAAAATTCTGAAAATTTGGAAATATTGATAATGAAGAGATCTCAATAGATTATGCCCATAATTGAATAAGATGGAACCGAGGTGAAGTCAACGTTGACGATGTTTTCTCATTAACGTAGCGCTACATGAGATTAATGAAAATCAAAGCTTTTCACAAAGACCTGGCATTGATTATGAAGAGACTTATTCTTCCGTGGTGGATGCAACAACTTTTCGTTATCTAAATAGTCTGGCAGTACGTGAAGGGCTCGATATGCATCTTATGGATGTTGTCACTGCGTATTTGTACGGATCACTCGATAGTGACATATACATGAAACTCCATGAGGGATTTCGTTTGCCTGAAAATTCAGGATCTCGACATTAGTACTCAATAAAGTTTAATAAATCACTATACGGTTTAAAACAATCAGGGCGTATGTGGTATAGTCATTTAGGTGATTATTTACTAAAAGAGGGATATAAAAATAATCAAGCATGCCCTTGTATCTTCATGAGAAGAAGTGAAATGAATTTGTCATCATTGTGGTTTATGTTGATGACTTAAATATAATAGGAACTCCCCAAGAGTTAACTAAAGCTATTACATGTTTAAAACGAGAATTCGAAATGAAAGATCTCAGAAGAACGAAATTTTGTCTCGGATTACAAATTGAATATTTAAACAATGGAATATTTGTCCATCAAGAGACTTATACAAAGAATATCTTGAAAAAATTTATATGGGCAAAGCGCATCCATTAACTATTCCAATGATTGTACGATCTCTTGATGTGAATAAAGATCCATTCAGACCATGCGATGATAATGAAGAAACACTTGGTGCTGAAGTTCCATATCTTAGTGCTATTGGAGCATTAATGTATCTTACAAGTCATACTAGACCTGATATAGCATTTGCAGTGAATTTATTAGCAAGATATAGTTCTTCACCAACTAGACGACATTGGAATCGGATCAAACAAATATTCTGTTATCTTCAAGGAACTATGGATGCGGGATTATTTTATTCGAATGTGTTTGGTTAAGATCTATTATATTCAAGACTGACACGCTCAAATACTAGCAAGTGTACTAGGTCGTGCAAGTAGTATAAAACGGCGAAGTCCGAGTATCGATGCACGAAGATAGCTTGATTAATTCTAAGATATTAAACCTAATTCTAATTTAGACCAAGAGAATTTACAGTTTTAATGATTTAATTAAACGAGATAAAAGCGCAAATAATAAAATAGACGCAAATAAAATAGATGAGATAAAAATCAATTGACGACGAGTGACTAAGGCACATGTTCAGCACAAATAATTCCTACGTTTCATAAAATCTATCCTATCTAACAATCATGAATCTCAGTCAAGGTAAAATTTCCTAAGACAATCGCTACTCGTTTGTCCCGCAATAGCGATCCTATGCAATAGAGAACCAACCCGTATATGTCTATAGGATTGTAGTTTCCACGCATGCATTCAATCTCTATGAAATTCCCCGAGCTCAAACGCTTTCGGCGCTTAAGGATTCGGAAACCACACATACGAAACCGAATTCCATCTCTGGTCGGTTTTACGTAGTGATGTTCGATGTTATCGTTCTAATCGGTCTAATCACTTTGTCCGTCTCATAAACCAATCAAATAAACATGCATATGTTGATCAGGCATACACAAGCATTAAGCGCAAACAAAGAACACATGACTTGATTCACACGATCAAATAGGATAACAAAAATATTAATACGTAGTCATTATTCGGCCTACCATGACCTTAATCACAAAATAATCTAAGCTATCATATTAATAAAATAAAAATACAAAATATTCAATTCAGACATAATAGAGAAATAATATAAACTTCGCCTTTACGGAAGAAACGCCTCGCAAGCGTCGATCGTCTCCTTCGTCTTAGCTCTTTTTATCTTCAGTCGCGCCAAATTCTTGGTCTGCTTTTATTATTTATTCGCTGATTTGCTTTCTGCGCTGAAGTCCCTCTGCTCCCCTCTGATTCGCTCTGTAAAGATTCTTAAATAAGTTTTCTTGATACTTGCGCCGGCTTAGTCTTAGTGGGCCGCACTCCCCCTTTTGATGGGATATGGTTCAAAGCTTTAAATATGACTTCTCTCACGTGGAGCTTATTCAAAGTCTTGACTTGATCTAGCCTCTAATTGCGCGTGCATAAATCATTCCACTAATGCTTCACGTGGCCTCTATGGTGGTGTGGGCTGATTTTGGACAAATCCATGGGCTTGGGAGGATGACTACTGGCCTGGTGATTTTAATGGGAATAGATTTGATAAAGCCTGCTTTTGGTTCTCTTTGCCCCATGCCTACAAAATCAGATTTGCAAACATATGTGAGATATTCAAGTATTTTATGATAAATAACAATTGAAAGTACGCTTTTACGGGGAATAGAAATAGCGTAAAATCCTAACTTATCAACAACCCCCAAACTAGCTTCGATCGTCCTCGATCATAAAAGCGAAATAAAACCAAATCAAGTTAGGATTATAGAACATCTATCAATGAAATTCTCCTGTTTCATCTCAGAAAACGTAAAAGCATATAAAGTCGGGATAATCATCAACTGATGAACGATCTAGTCAGAACACGAGGCATGAGGCAATAAGTCGCAATCTTATCATAGCATGGAAGACATTTCTAGAATTATACCACGCATCAATTCACAACTCTCACAAGGATCGCTCAAGTCGCTCGAAGTGTTTTTTTTTCCAAAGGGTACTGTATAAAGACGCTCAATGCACGACATGAAAGGATATTACTCTATGCTTGCAAATATATCACATCATAGTCACATAGTAGAAGTCATGCACGAATCAAAGGGTCTTTCATCAAAGGTTGTAATGGGGCTCGGGTTTTGAAAGGTGCGTCATATGGGAAACTGAGCTAAAAATATCAAACGTGTCAATCATCGAATCGCTCTTCTAACCACTTATTTGGCTCTTCTAACGCCGCGCCTATTTTTCACTCGACTCGTCCTTTTTCTTTTCTAGCTCTTCTCGCCTGCTTTCTTCTTCTTTCTCTTTTTTTTTTCAATAAATATTTTTTTTCTTCTTCTTTTTTTTTCTTTTTAACTTTTTTTTTTTTTTTTCTTTTTGAACCAGCCCCTCCAATTTTTTTTTCATCTTATCCAAGGGAGAGGTTTCTAGTCCGCTGCAATATTTCGACGAGAGATCTATATCGTAGGACGAACTCATAACTAACATGCATTGGCGATTAGCTCCTTCTCAACCAACAAGTCACTATTCACGATATCGATAAATTAACACGTTAATGAGGGGTCGTATAGGCTAAATTTGAGGCAATTAGGCTAAGTATATGGGCTCCAAGTCAACAAATAAGTCAAATAAGGCTCAAAGGGGCTCACTAAGTGGTAAATACGTAAGGTAGAGAAATATTTAGGCCAGTGACTCAATCCTAGTGCCCTTCTCATTTTCGCACACAAAATCCACATAGTAACCATTGACATGCATAACAGAGCAAGTTCGAAAATATTCAGTCCATGCGTGTCACACAAGAATAAACACCGAGCATAATGAACTGCTCTGAATTCATCTCTGAAGGCTCAAAAACTCAATTATATAACTGGGTTTGTGCTTCATGATAGGCAATACTCTCCTAAAGCAGTCAATATAGCTAAATAATCATGCTAATATCACAACAATGCAACATGTGAGACTATCACACTCAATTCATCGAATCATATCCAGACACGGTAAAATTTTAAAAATTTTCATCATTGACAGGAGATTCCACAGATGACGCTCAAATCGCAAACTTCATCAGTTATACCCACTAAAAGACCGAAGTACATCGATACCTAAATATGTAAGCATATTAAATCTAGCATGTGTCACATCCCACCCCCAAACTAAATAGCACATTGTCCTCAATGTGCAAACTAAACGCAAAGAGAGAGTAGAAGTGACACTGCCCTGAATTTTCTGTTGATCGATGTAGAAGACTTTGTTGATTCGCAGTAAGCAAGCAACCATCGCGAACGGACAACCCCCAAACTAGTTATGAGCCTACGAAACAAACATGACTAGGCGCACCGTGAAAGCAAGTTTTATTAGATGAATAATAAAAAAAATAAGAACTCAGAATAATAGGACTAAATATAAATATATGCATCGATAATACTTGGGTTGCCTCCCAAGAGCGCTGTTTTTAAAGTCGTTAGCTCGACTCTCGAGACGATCAGGTGGCTTGGTGTCTAGGCTTGCTTTGGTGTTCTGGAGGTCCTTCAGCTCGCTGGTATTCTCTCCAGACGAGGTGTCCCTGAAAGGCACAAAACAACGTAAAGCAGGAATATAAGTAGCACTAGGTTCTTCAAGGAATACCAAGTTCGCTTTGCCCATTTCCCCATCGTCGTAGAGTTTCAAGCGTTGCCCATTAACTGTGTGGTCGTCCTTCCCATTGATAAGGATTTGTACGGCCCCGGATGGAAATACTTTCTGCACTATATAGGGACCAACCCACTTACTCTTTAACTTCCCTGGAAAGAGACGTAGCCTCGAGTTGAATAGCAAGACGCGATCGCCGACTTTGAACTCCCTTTTTATGATCTTCTTGTCATGCCACTTCTTTGTACGCTCCTTATATAACTTGGCATTCTCGTATGATTGTTGACGAAACTCGTCCATCTCGTTCAGCTGGAGCAACCTATATTTTACCTGCTTCAGACAAATCAAAATTTAGCTTTTTTATAGCCCAATATGCACGGTGTTCTAATTCTACAGGTAAATGGCATGCTTTTCCAAAAACAAGACGAAACGGCGAAGTCCCTATCGGAGTTTTATATGCGGTGCGGTACGCCCATAGTGCGTCGTCTAACTTCAGGGACCAATCTTTTCTTGAGGCGTTCACCGTCTTTTCCAAGATCTGCTTCAGCTCCCTATTCAAAACTTCTACCTGTCCACTAGTCTGAGGATGGTATGGGGTAGACACTTTATGCTTCACACCATACTTATACAACAAATTAGCAAATAACTTATTACAGAAGTGAGTACCGCCATCACTAATTATTGCCCTAGGTGTACCAAAACGAGTAAAAATATGCTTCTTAAGAAATCGAATGACTACGCATGCATCATTGGTCCTACATGCCTCTGCCTCTACCCATTTAGACACATAATCTACTGCTACCAAGATATACTTATTTGAGCATGAGCTAGGAAAAGGTCCCATAAAATCAATGCCCTACACATCAAAGAGCTCTATTTCTAACATGATATTCAAAGGCATTTCATGTTTTCGAGACATAGCACCCGTACGCTGACAACGATCACATGAGGTAACATAAGCATGCGCATCCTTAGACAAAGTAGGCAAAAACAAACCCGATTGTAATACTTTAAATGCAGTCCTAGTGGGTCCATGGTGTCCACCCGTCAACCCCGCATGACAAAGAGATAAAATCGAGCTCACCTCTTCGGCGGGTATACATCGCCGGATTACCTGATCAGAACACATCTTGTATAGGAATGGATCGTCCCACAGGTAGTGTTTCGCATCAGAGAGAAATTTCTTCTTCTGATGAAAACTCAAGCCTGAGGGAATCTCACCTGTAGCAGCATAATTCGCAAAATCCGCGTACCAAGGTAATGATGTATCGATTAAAGCATATAATTGTTCATCAGGAAAATGATCAGCTATCACATTCGCAAAATCCGCGTACCAAGCTCTTTATCCTGCTCATGCGAATTATCTAACCTAGATAAATGATCAGCTATCACATTCTCAACACCTTTCTTATCACGAATCTCTAAGTCATACTCTTGAAGTAGTAAAATCCAGCGAATCAACCTAGGCTTAGCATCTTTCTTAGCAAATAAGTATCTAAGTGCAGCATGATCAGTGTATATGATTACCTTATTCAACACTAGGTAAGAATGAAATTTATCTACTGCAAATACCACGGCCAGTAACTCTTTCTCAGTAGTAGCATAATTCCTCTAGGCATCGTCCAGAGTTTTACTAGCGTAGTAAATGACCTGAAATACCTTATCCTTGCGTTGTCCTGGAACCGCACCTACCGCACCATCGCTAGCATCGCACATCAGTATAAATGGGAGTGTCCAGTCTGGTGCGACCATCACTGGGGCGGTGGTGAGTTTCTCCTTTAAAGTTTGAAAAGCCTGCAAACAATCATCAGTGAAGTTAAATTTAGCATCTTTAACAAGTAAATTAGATAAAGGCTTAGCTATTTTTGAAAAACCCTTTATGAAGCGTCGGTAGAATCCTGCATGTCCCAAAAGCTTCGAACCCCCTTCACTGACGTAGGTGGTGGCAACTGCTCAATCGCGTCAACCTTGGCTCGATCCACCTCAATTCCTTTATGCGATACCTTGTGCCCAAGAACTATACCTTCATGTACCATAAAATGACACTTTTCCCAATTTAAGACAAGGTTAGTCTCTTCACACCGAGATAGAACAGATGCTAAATTATCAAGGCATGTATCAAATGTAGACCCAAATATAGAAAAATCATCCATAAATTTCCATAAATTTCCCAACTATGTCATGAAAAATAGCAAGCATGCATCTCTGAAAAGTAGCTGGTGCATTACATAATCCAAAGGGCATGCGTCTATATGCAAAAGTACCGTAAGGACAAGTAAAAGTCGTCTTTCCTGATCTTCGGGTGCTATAGAAATCTGATTATAACCTGAGTAACCATCTAGAAAGCAGTAAAACTCATGTCCAGCTAGTCTTTCTAACATTTGATCAATAAAGGGGAGGGGAAAATGATCCTTACGGGTGGCATCATTCAATTTTCTATAATCTATGCATACACGCCACCCTGTAACAGTTCTCGTGGGAATCAACTCATTAGAGGCATTCTTTATAACGGTCATACCTCCCTTTTTAGGAACAACCTGGGTCGGACTAACCCACGCGCTATCAGAGATAGGGTAGATAATACCTACGTCCAAAAGCTTAATTACCTCCTTTTTCACTACTTCTTGCATCGCTGGTTTAGGCGTCTCTGTGGTTGTGCGACCGGCTTGTAAGAATCTTCCATCAGAATCTTGTGCATGCAAACTGTCGGGCTTACCCCCTTGATGTCAGCAACCTTCCACGCGAATGCTCGTTTGTGTTCTCTTAGCACCCTCACTAGCTTTTCCTCCATTAGATCTGTCAAAGTGGAAGAAATAATCACGGGTAAAGTATCAAGAGCGCCAAGGTAAACATATTTGAGGTGACTAGGTAAAGGTTTAAGTTCTAAAATAGGAGGGTCCTCTATTGACGGTCGAGGTTGTGTGGCTAATGATCGATCGAGCCGCTCTACTTTTGGCTTGGCCGACCTCCGATAAGGTGGGTTTGCTTCTAAGCTTGCTACGGTATCGGTCATCTCCTCGGACTCGTCTCCGACTAGGCACGCTTCCAAGTTTTTTTTATTCCTAAAAGTTTTCAAATACTCTAGAGCACATGTGTCAATACTATCAATATAGGAACAAGAATCATCATCAGGAGGGTGCTTCATTGCTTTATAAACATCAAATATAACTTTCTCATCCCCAACCTGTAGGATGAGCTTACCATTACCAACATCAATAAGGGCTCTTGCCGTATTTAGAAACGGTCTTCCTAAAATAAGGGGCATGTCGGTGTCCTCTTCCATGTCTAGTACCACGAAATCGGCTGGGAAGTAGTGCTCTCCAACCTTCACTAACACGTCCTCCAATACTCCTTGTGGGTATGTGATCGATCTATCCGCTAGTTGGAGGATCGTAGATGTAGGCTTTGGCTCACCAATCCCTAGCTTTTTCACAAGTGAAAAAGGTAATAAATTAATACTTGCTCCTAAATCACAAAGAACATTAGTAAATGATAATGAGCCAATAGAGCAAGGAATAGAAAAACTCCCCATATCTTTGAGCTTTGGTGGTAGCTTCTTTTGCAGCACTGCAGAGCATTCTTCGTTAAGGGCTATCGTGCCATATTGCTCTAGCTTGTTCCGGTTTGATAGCAACTCCTTGAAAATTTGGCGTACTTCGGAATCTGCAAAAGAGCTTCACAAAAAGGAATGTTAATTTCTAACTTCCTAAAAATATTAAAAAAGCGCTCGAAGTGCTTATCCGGTTTTCCCCTTCGTAATGCAGCGGGATATGGAGGTCGAATCTTGACTGGTGGGAGTGGGTCGACCTTCTTTTCCACCACGAGAGGATCTGGCTCGTCCTCGACTTCTTCGGCTAGCTGATCTTTCCTTTGGCCGTGATGAGCCGTGTCAGTGACCGTGATGTTGCTCCCATCATCGTTTCCCGTCTCTTTTGCTTCCTCCACTTCCTCAGCCTCATGAGTTGATTCTAGCGTCTTCCCACTCCTCAGCTTAATGGCCTTGACGTACTCTCGAGGGTTCTTTCCGGTGTCGCTTGGGAGTGAGCCTGGTTTGCGATCTGACACTGTATGTGAGAGCTGTCCCATTTGCATTGTTAAGTCCTTTATTGCAGCCCGCATATCATGGAAACCTTCCTGAACTCTCCCTTCTAGACCCTGGAGTCTCTCCTCCGTCTTGCGATTTTGATCGCCTTGAACCGCCGCCATTTTCTCCAAGGCTATCTCCCAGTCGGCCTTTAGCTTTGTTGGTGGCTCAATTTGTTGATTCTGAACTCCTGGAGGATTCAAGTAGTGCGAGTTGCCATACGACAAATTAGGGTGGTTTCTCCAGTTCGGATCGTATGTGGTGGAGTATGCATTCCTTTGCCTATTGTGGATGTGATTGACCGTCTCAGGGTCCTGGGAGTGTATCTGGTCTAGCCTTTTATGTATGGCTTCAAGCTGTGCCTCCAACGAGCTACTTATCTCATGTACCCCAGCCGTCAGTCGGTCCAGATCATGCTCAGTATATCTCGCTGGGTAGGTTGCGATTCGCTCGATGGCTTGGAGTGCTTCCTCGTCGCCTAACTCCATAAAATTTTGTGTGCACCCGCCATCGACGATTCTTTTATTTGGCGTGCTCAGCCCTAAAAAGAATGACTGCATCTGAACGCTCAGGGGTATGCTGTGGTTCGGGCATTGTCTTAGAAGGCTCTTGTATCTGCTCCATGCATCGCTCAGAGATTCGCCACCTTCTTGCTTGAAGTTTACTAGCTGGCTCCTAATTTCGCTGGTCCGTGACAGTGGGTAATATTTGCCCAAAACACACTCCACTAGTTGCTCCCAACTAGTGATAGATGCATGTGGCAATGATGAGAACCATTCAGACGCCTTACCTGTCAAAGAAAAGGGAAAAATGTCAGTTTTATCACTTCCATAGAGACGCCTGGATACTTAATAGTTCTGCAGATTTGGGTAAATTTCAAAATATGTGAATTTGCGTCCTCGTTTGTAAGCCCATGAAACTGTGCTGAACCCGTCACCATCTGTATAGTAACGGGTTTAATCTCAAAATGATTATTTGGTGCTGGCGGGATGGCAATCGGGTCGCTGTCATGGAAAATTCCTGGAAGCGCTCGACTTAGTAAAGTGGGCCATGGCGGAACCATCTGTTCTTCCTCGTGTTCTTGATTATCCATTCTCAGTCCACGATTTCAATTGTTTCGCCGACACGTTGCTTCAATTTCTGCGCCAAATAGCAATGGTACGTTCCTCGAGCTCCGTGTCATGCACTAATACGAATTGTCTGCAAAAGATGAAAAAAAATCAGCGTAAGCGAATTGGCAAAAATATAAAATAATAATAATAATAATAATAATAATAATAATAATAATAATAATAATAATAATAATAATAATAATAATCGAGAAACAAAACGTCTAAACTAAAACTCAGAATAAATCCTAAAATTAATAATATAGCTATCCCCGGCAACGGCGCCAAAAACTTGACACGCTCAAATACTAGCAAGTGTACTAGGTCGTGCAAGTAGTATAAAACGGACGAAGTACGAGTATCGATCCACGAAGATAGCTTCATTAATTCTAAGATATTAAACCTAATTCTAATTTAGACCAAGAGAATTTTTACAGTTTTAATGATTTAACTAAACGAGATAAAAGCGCAAATAATAAAATAGAAGCAAATAAAATAGATGAGATAAAAATCAATTGACGACGAGTGACTAAGGCACATGTTCAGCACAACTAATTCCTACGTTTCATAAAATCTATCCTATCTAACCATCATGAATCTCAGTCAAGGTAAAATTTCCTAAGACAATCGCTACTCGTTTGTCCCGCAATAGCGATCCTATGCGATAGAGAACCAACCCGTATACGTCTATAGGATTGTAGTTTCCACGCATGCATTCAATCTCTATGAAATTCCCCGAGCTCAAACGCTTTCGGCGCTTAAGGATTCGGAAACCACACATACGAAACCGAATTCCATCTCTGGTCTGTTTTACGTAGTGATGTTCGATGTTATCGTTCTAATCGGTCTAATCACTTTGTCCGTCTCATAAACCAATCAAATAAACATGCATATGTTGATCAGGCATACACAAGCATTAAGCGCAAACAAAGAACACATGACTTGATTCACACGATCAAATAGGATAAAACAAATATTAATTCGTAGTCATTATTCGGCCTACCATGACCTTACTCACAAAATAATCTAAGCTATCATATTAATAAAATAAAAACACAAAATATTCAATTCAGACATAATAGAGAAATAATATAAACTTCGCCTTTACGGAAGAAACGCCTCGCAAGCGTCGATCGTCTCCTTCGTCTTAGCTCTTTTTATCTTCAGTCGCGCCAAATTCTTGGTCTGCTTTTATTATTTATTCGCTGATTTGCTTTCTGCGCTGAAGTCCCTCTGCTCCCCTCTGATTCGCTCTGTAAAGATTCTTAAATAAGTTTTCTTGAAACTTGCGCCGGCTTAGTCTTAGTGGGCCGCACTCCCCCTTTTGATGGGATATGGTTCAAAGCTTTAAATATGACTTCTCTCACGTGGAGCTTATTCAAAGTCTTGACTTGATCTAGCCTCTAATTGCGCGTGCATAAATCATTCCACTAATGCTTCACGTGGCCTCTATGGTGGTGTGGGCTGATTTTGGACAAATCCATGGGCTTGGGAGGATGACTACTACCTGGTGATTTTAATGGGAATAGATTTGATAAAGCCTGCTTTTGGTTCTCTTTGCCCCATGCCTACAAAATCAGATTTGCAAACATATGTGAGATATTCAAGTATTTTATGATAAATAACAATTGAAAGTACGCTTTTACGGGGAATAGAAATAGCGTAAAATCCTAACTTATCAAAGACACATGTGGACTATCTATTGAGAAATACCTTCTACAATATTATTTGAAGATAATACAGCATGCATATCTCAGCATGCATATCTCAATTAAAAGAAGGTTACATCAAAGGTGATAGAACAAAACACATACACCAAAATTTTTCTTTACGCATGAACTTCAGAAAAATGGTAATATTGATGTACAACAACTTCGATCAAGTGAAAATCTTGCTGATCTATTTACAAATGCACTTTCTCCAAGAATTTTTTAAAATTTGGTATATTCAATTGGAGTCCGAAAACTTAGAGATCTTAAAGGACATTCTCATCAGGGGGAGTAAATACGCATTGCACTCTTTTTTCCTTCACTATGGTTTTTTCCACCGGGTTTTCCTAGTAAGTTTTTTAATGAGGCAACAACAAAAAGCGTGTCTAAAGAATGATGTACTCTTTTTCCTTCATTAGGTTTTTATCCCACAGGGTTTTTCCTAATAAGGTTTCAATGAGGCATATTCTTTAGTGGACATCCAAGGGGGAGTGTTATGAATAACCAAAATTTATTAAGTAGATGCCCACATATTTAATAGTTGTAAATGTTAGTTGTAATAGTAGATCTAAGTTTTGCCTATAAATATGTTGTATCGTTCCATTGAATGTATAAGATTATTAGCTTTAAAGCACGATATATTATACAACTCATTTGCTTCGACTGTTATATATTGTGTGTATTATATTGTATAGATATAAATAAATATATTATAACAAAAAGCTATTTTTTAAAAGGTGAAATAAAGAGGCTATATTTTTTAAGGTCTAATGCCAAGTTTTTAAAAGACCATATATAATAATAGAGATAGAAACATCTCCAGTAGATTTGGATGTGTTGGGTTTGGGCTCCCAACCTTGTGTCCGAAAGCCCAAATTTTGCAACCACTAACAGCTTGAAATACTCCATCGAAGATCAGCAAAGGATCAATCATTACAACACCAAACAAAGGAGATTTTCAGAAAATTCTCAGAACAGCAGTAGTTTCGGTTTTCTCACATTTGAAGGGGCAAATGGTGTCCGATAGACCTAAAATTCCAACCGGAGTTAGAAGACTTGCTGATCTTCATTGCAACCGGACGATTTTATTTTCGAGGTCCAGGGTGTGAGTTATGAATTTTCGAAGTTGACTGCGATTTTCCGGGAGAATTTGATCTTTATGATCTTGTTTTGAGTTGTGGTGCTTTTTGGAGCATTGTTTTGGTACAATAATAGCTTGTTGTGGTTGTGTTGAGGTATAAGTCGATGTACTCAATTGAGTGATTATTGGATTTTGGACCGTTTGGTTCCATACTTTTTGCCCCCGATTCTCAAGGGGTTTCCACGTTATATCGCGGTGTTCTTTAAATTCTGTTGTTATTCCATTTAAAATCTGTTGAACTTGATCCATTAATTTACTGTTTGTATTGTCCAATCCTATCAGAGTGGTATCAGAGCATTCGGTTGGTTTTGTCGGTATTCTTTGATCGGTGAAGAATGGAGGCAAATCTGAACAGAATGGTTTATTTGAACAGCATGAATTATCACAAGTGAAAAGGCAAGATGAACGATCTTTTATTTGTGAATAAATTGCATCTTACGATTTTCGCTAGAGCAAAGCCCGATTCAAAAACTGATGAAGAATGAGAATTTGAACATCTTCAAGTATGTTGGTTTATTTAGCAATAGGCTGAAGACAATGTATTGAACCATATTGTGAATGAAATGCATGCCAAGACGTTGTGGAAAAAGCTTGATACGTTGTATGCTTCCAAAACAGGTAACAATAAACTGTTTCTTTTGAAGCAAGGGATGCATTTGCAATATCAGGGAAACACGTCAATTTCTGACCACATCAACGAGTTTCAAGGGTGCTTTGATCAGTTGTACGGCATGGACATCAACTTTGAAGCAGAAGATCTCGGTTTATGGCTGTTAAATAGTCTCCCTAATTGGTGGGGAAGTTTCAGAATCTCATTGACCAATTGTTGGGAATTCAGTGCCCAAAGATTCGAAACTCAATTAGCTATCGATTGTTGCGTTCAACGTATCAAGATTCACGATCTTGATTGTGTAAAGAATCGAAAATCGCGGCTAACCACAAATTGGGATACAAGATGGTATCTTTCTCACCAATTCTCTAGTTTACATCAAACCCTAACTCTCACTCTATCGAAAGATAAGATCGCTCAGAGTTTCCTACTTCACCACTGTAAATCTGTTATTTAAAGAGCTGAGTAGAGTAACGGTTTCAGCTTCTGCTTTCTTTTTGTACGTGTGCTGCTCCTTACTAATAAAAAAGCGTGATAACACTTTTATTAGTTATAAACCATTCATTCTCAGCCTTTAGATCTTCATCTCTCCTGATCAACGGCCCACATTCCAACTGACGAAATAATGTGGCTTCATCACAGTCTTCTTGAGCTCTTCATAATCGATCTTTCATCATCTTCATTCTTGAGCTCATCTGAGACAGATTTGTGACTTTATACTCCACAATCTCCACCTTAAAGTCACAACTCTCAATCCCGCTCTGATATTCACCTAACCGAGTCCAAACGAGTTAGCTAAGCTCCTTTAAAACTCAAACAAAGAAACGGAATTTTTCACAGTTTTGAAGTCACGTTTGAACCGTTGCATCTTCCCTTCGATTCATGCAATTCACAACCAAGGCTCCACCTTGATTCGTTACCAGCTTTGTTGGTCTTCGTTTCCAGCCCCTCAAAACTTCAAAGAGCATCTCATCAACCTCAGGCAGGCTTGAAATTTCCTGCTAGAAGTCAACTTGATGTACTTCTTAGTTGAGCTATCCTTATCCGAGCTTGGCATTGCTCCAGCTATTTCACTCTCATTCCTAGCTTCATGGACCTTCTTTCCGGTCCATTTACCTCCAAACACCCATTTCTCTTGGTCTTTTCACAGCAAAGAACTCAACATTTACCAGTGAATTTTCAGATTCACTCATGGTTCTTTCTCTCTTCGAACCATCTTCATGTTGCTCCGATTCTTCAAACTCTTCAGCCACATTTGAAGTATGGCTCCCAATTGATTTGAAAACGCTTTCCCTCGCTCTGTCACAGCCAAGAATTCCCCCATACATCTCATTTTCAGAACCTGTTTCAGCAAGCTCAATTTCAGCAGATTCTGAAACATCAGAAATTTCAAATTCGATCTCAGGTTTTGCCTTCGCATTCTCCACCTCAAGATGAGGTCTCTGTGGCATTTCTTGAACTACATTCAAGCCTCCACACTTTCTAGTTGCCATAAGCTTGCTTTTCTCCACCGAAACTCCATCTAATACATAGATACCATTCCTTTGAAATCCGCTCAGGACCAGCCGTTTCTGTTTCAAAATTTTGATCTTTCCACCTGCAGTTTGAGTGATGAAACCCCTCTTATCCAATGTTCTGATTGAAACAAGATTCCTCCCCATCTCAGTCACATATCTAACATTCTTGAGAAGCCCTAGACCACCATTCTTCAGCATCAAGCGAATAGAACCAGTCCCCAAAACTTTAAAGACTTTGTCATTTCCAAGCTTGACCGCCTCACTTGATTCTCTGAAGTGTTCCCCTTATTGCAAGTAATGTGGAACTAATATCCCGTATCAGGAATCCATTCTTGCTTCACCTCTTGCCACGAAACTGTCAAGATCTCCGCAGATTTGTACCCATCGTAGACACAATCTACCTCAGAATTCGACTGATCATGTTTGGGTTCGATCCGTCTTGGGTATAATCTTCGAATATGTCCCTCCTCATTACAATAGTAACACTTCACATGACTCCTAGGCTCAATTCTCTCCTTGCTCTTCCTTTCTTATGCCAAGAACTCGTCTAATTCCCCGCATACAACATCTCGGCAGAAGGTTGCAGAGTTTCACAATCCCTCTTCAAGTTTAATTGCCTTGAACTTAGAGCTGCGAGTACTTCATCAAGTTTGATAGCATCTTGGCCATAAAGAAGTGCCTCCTTGAAGTGTTCATGATTCTTCGGCAAGGTGCATAGCAACAACAACGCCTGGTCCTCATCCTTCAACGTCTCTCCCACATTCTCAAGATCAAGAACTAACTTACAAAAGTGGTCGAGTTGCTCTTCCATGGACTTCTCTTCTTGCATCTTGAAAGAGTAAAGCGCTTGTTTGACGTACAACCGCTTCGCCGGCGACTTGGTCATGAAAGATTCTCTAGCTTCTTCCATACTCCATCAGGTGTGGATTCCTTCTCAACTTTCCCCAGTACTTGATATGATAAACACATAATCAGCATGCTATATGATTTCTCCCGCATTTTTTCTTGGTTGCCTCCGTCATAGTCGTCGGCTCCATGTCTTTCTCAGCCTTGAGTGCCTCCTCGAGCCCCTTTTCTGTGAGTAAAGCCTTCATATTCATCTTCCACAAGCCAAAAATCATTTTGGCCCGTAAAGATCTCCATTTCCAATTTTGTGGCAGCCATCTGAAGATCACGTCGTTCCACGTTTCGACGCAGCACTTTTTGGGAATTCGGCGCCCAAATATTCTAAACTCAATTAGCTATCGATTGTTTACGTTCAACGTATCAAAATTCACGATCTTGATTGTGTAAAGAATCGAAAATCACAGCTAAATAAAATGAGAAAACACACAGAAATACGTGGTTCGGTCTCGACTTTTGACCTACTCCACGGACCAACCAAAGCTCTTTATTCGAAACCACGAATTGGGATTACAAGATGGTATCTTTCTCACCAATTCTCTAGTTTACATCAAACCCTAACTCTCACTCTATCGAAAGATAAGATCGCTCAAAGTTTCCTACTTCACCACTGTAAATCTGTTATTTAAAGAGCTGAGTAGAGTAACGGTTTCAGCTTCTGCTTTCTTTTTGTACGTGTGCTGTTCCTTACTAATAAAAAAGCGTGATAACACTTTTATTAGTTATAAACCATTCATTCTCAGCCTTTAGATCTTCATCTCTCCGTATCAACGGCCCACATTCCAACTGACGAAATAATATGGCTTCATCACAGTCTTCTTGAGCTCTTCATAATCGATCTTTCATCATCTTCATTCTTGAGCTCATCTGAGACAGATTTGTGACTTTATACTCCACAATCTCCACCTTAAAGTCACAACTCTCAATCCCCCTCTGATATTCACCTAGCAAACGAGTTAGCTAAGCTCCTTTAAAACTCAAACAAAGAAACGGAATTTTTCACAGTTTTGAAGTCACGTTTGAACCGTTGCATCTTCCCTTCGATTCATGCAATTCACAACCAAGGCTCCACCTTGATTCGTTACCAGCTTTGTTGGTCTTCGTTTCCAGCCCCTCAAAACTTCAAAGAGCATCTCATCAACCTCAGGCAGGCTTGAAATTTCCTGCTAGAAGTCAACTTGATGTACTTCTTAGTTGAGCTATCCTTATCCGAGCTTGGCATTGCTCCAGCTATTTCACTCTCATTCCTAGCTTCATGGACCTTCTTTCCGGTCCATTTACCTCCAAACACCCATTTCTCTTGGTCTTTTCACAGCAAAGAACTCAACATTTACCAGTGAATTTTCAGATTCACTCATGGTTCTTTCTCTCTTCGAACCATCTTCATGTTGCTCCGATTCTTCAAACTCTTCAGCCACATTTGAAGTATGGCTCCCAATTGATTTGAAAACGCTTTCCCTCGCTCTGTCACAGCCAAGAATTCCCCCATACATCTCATTTTCAGAACCTGTTTCAGCAAGCTCAATTTCAGCAGATTCTGAAACATCAGAAATTTCAAATTCGATCTCAGGTTTTGCCTTCGCATTCTCCACCTCAAGATGAGGTCTCTGTGGCATTTCTTGAACTACATTCATGCCTCCACACTTTCTAGTTGCCATAAGCTTGCTTTTCTCCACCGAAACTCCATCTAATACATAGATACCATTCCTTTGAAATCCGCTCAGGACCAGCCGTTTCTGTTTCAAAATTTTGATCTTTCCACCTGCAGTTTGAGTGATGAAACCCCTCTTATCCAATGTTCTGATTGAAACAAGATTCCTCCCCATCTCAGTCACATATCTAACATTCTTGAGAAGCCCTAGACCACCATTCTTCAGCATCAAGCGAATAGAACCAGTCCCCAAAACTTTAAAGACTTTGTCATTTCCAAGCTTGACCGCCTCACTTGATTCTCTGAAGTGTTCCCCTTATTGCAAGTAATGTGGAACTAATATCCCGTATCAGGAATCCATTCTTGCTTCACCTCTTGCCCCGAAACTGTCAAGATCTCCGCAGATTTGTACCCATCGTAGACACAATCTACCTCAGAATTTGACTGATCATGTTTGGGATCGATCCGTCTTGGGTATAATCTTCGAATATGTCCCTCCTCATTACAATAGTAACACTTCACATGACTCCTAGGCTCAATTCTCTCCTTGCTCTTCCTTTCTTATGCCAAGAACTCGTCTAATTCCCCGCATACAACATCTCGGCAGAAGGTTGCAGAGTTTCACAATCCCTCTTCAAGTTTAATTGCCTTGAACTTAGAGCTGCGAGTACTTCATCAATTTTGATAGCATCTTGGCCATAAAGAAGTGCCTCCTTGAAGTGTTCATGATTCTTCGGCAAGGTGCATAGCAACAACAACGCCTGGTCCTCATCCTTCAACGTCTCTCCCACATTCTCAAGATCAAGAACTAACTTACAAAAGTGGTCGAGTTGCTCTTCCATGGACTTCTCTTCTTGCATCTTGAAAGAGTAAAGCGCTTGTTTGACGTACAACCGCTTCGCCGGCGACTTGGTCATGTAAGATTCTCTAGCTTCTTCCATACTCCATCAGGTGTGGATTCCTTCTCAACTTTCCCCAGTACTTGATCTGATAAACACATAATCAGCATGCTATATGATTTCTCCCGCATTTTTTCTTGGTTGCCTCTGTCATAGTCGTCGGCTCCATGTCTTTCTCAGCCTTGAGTGCCTCCTCGAGCCCCTTTTCTGTGAGTAAAGCCTTCATATTCATCTTTCACAAGCCAAAAATCACTTTGGCCCGTAAAGATCTCCATTTCGAATTTTGTGGCAGCCATCTGAAGATCACGTCGTTCCAGGTTTCGACGCAGCACTTTTTGGGAATTCGGCGCCCAAATATTCGAAACTCAATTAGCTATCGATTGTTTACGTTCAACGTATCAAAATTCACGATCTTGATTGTGTAAAGAATCGAAAATCACAGCTAAATAAAATGAGAAAACACACAGAAATACGTGGTTCGGTCTCGACTTTTGACCTACTCCACGGACCAACCAAAGCTCTTTATTCGAAACCACGAATTTGGATTACAAGATGGTATCTTTCTCACCAATTCTCTAGTTTACATCAAACCCTAACTCTCACTCTATCGAAAGATAAGATCGCTCGAAGTTTCCTATTTCACCACTGCAAATCTGCTATTAGAGCCGAGCAGAATAACGGTTTCAGCTTCTGCTTTCTTTTTGTATGCACGCTACTCCTTACAAATAGAAGCGTGGTAACACTTTTATTAGTTATAAACCATTCATTCTCTGCCTTTGGATGTTCATCTCTCCATATCAACGGCCCACATACCAATTGACGAAATAATATGGCTTCATCACAGTCTTCTTGAGCTCTTCATAATCGATCTTTCATCATCTTCATTCTTGAGCTCGTCTGAGACAGATTTGTGACTTTATAATCAACACCAATTCACCTTGCGGTTCGGTAACCTTGGAGTATGTCATGAGCGGCGTCTTGAATGAGAAGGTGAGAAGGAAAACGCAAGGTACTTCGTCACATTACGATGTGGTGGTTACTGAAAATAGGGGAGAAGTATAAATGTGGGTAAGAGTAGCACGAATAGAGGGAAAAGCCGAGGAAGAAGCAAGTCAAGATCGAAATATAAGGATCTTCAGTGTCTTCATTGCCGGAAAAGAGGACATATCAAGAGATATTGCTATAAGTTGAAGAAGGAGCAGTCAAAAAAGAATGTTAAACAAGGTGATGACCGCGTGAATACCTCCACTACTTATGATAACCTTGTCATTGTTTATGATGACAAGGGAATCAATCTTGTGAAAGGTGAGACTAGTTGGGTCTTGGACAGCGGTGCAACTTATCATGTTACGTCTAATCGGGAATTCTTTGCATCAAACACTTTGGGTGATTTTGGAGTTTTGAAGATGGGCAATGATGGTTTAGGAAAAGTGGTGTACATTGGCATTATTTGCTTGGACACGGGATTGGATTCAAAGTTGATATTAAAGGAGGTCAGACATGCTCCTGACATTCGAGACGACCTTATACTCGTTACTCATCCCATGAGTTTGTGCTTATTACTAGTGAAAGAGAGCCAGAGAGTTACGATGAACCCATTCAAAGTCCAGACAAAGACGAGTGGATAGCTTGTATGAAAGATGAGATGGATTGTTTACGAGTAGATTACACGTATGAACTGGGGGAGCTTCCTAAAGGTAAAAGGCCATTGAGGAACATGTGGATTTACAAGGTAAAGAATGAAGAACACTCACTTTCTCCCAGATACAAAATCAAGTTGGTTGTTAAAGGCTTTAGTCAGAAGCAGGGGGTTGACTTTAGTGAGATGTTTTCACCAGTTGTGAAGATGACTTCGATTCGAGTCGTTTTGGGTTTGGCAACGAGTTCTAATTTTGAGATTGAATAGATAGATGTCAAGACTGCTTTTCTTCATGCTGATCTTGATGAAGAAAGTTATATGGAGCAGCCGGAGGGCTTCGCTCAGAAAGAAAAAGAGAATTACGTATGCAAATTGAAAAAGAGCTTGTATGGCTTGAAACAAGCTCCGAGACAATGGTATAAGAAATTTAAATCTGTGACGATTCAAGAAGGGTATAAGAAGAATGATACTGACTATTTGTCTTTATGCAAAGATTCCCTGATGACAATATCTTTGTTTTTATTACTTTATGTTGATGACATACTTATTGTAGGTTCTTCGCCATCTCGAATCTACACGTTAAATAAGGACTTGAGCAAGCATTTCTCGATGAAAGATTTGGGGTCAACTCAATGGACTTTTGGGATGTCGGATCACACGTGATAGAAAAGCGAAGAAATTGTAGTTATCTCAAGAAAATTTCATCGAAAAGGTACTACAACAGTTTGGCATGCAGAGAGCTAAACCGGTGAGCACTCCACTTGCTACCTTTATTAGATTGAGCATGACGCGGTGCCCTACAGACGAGAAACAAAAATAAGTTATGGACCGAGTTCCCTATTCATCTGTAGTCTTATGTATGTTGTGGTGTGTACTCGACTCGGTCTAGTTAATGCAGTAGGAGTTGTTAGTAGATTCATGTCTAATCCAGGAAAAGAGCATTGGAATGCTTTGAAAGGAATTTTGATATATCTCCGAGGTACGTCAAACATGAGATTGTGTTTTGGTTCAGACGAGCCTATTCTTGTTGGTTAAACATATTCAGATCTGGCTGGAGATGTAGATGCGAGGAAATGTACTTCGGGCTACTTGATTACATTTGTAGGGGAATCGTTGTATCTTGCCAGTGTAGACTTCAAAAGTGTATTGGTTTGTCGACGACAGAATTAGAATTTATTGCCATTACGGAGACTTGTAAGAGCTTCTTTGGATGAAGAACTTCATGAGTGAGCTTTTTTTTTATCAGCAAAGGTATGTCTTATTCTGTGACAGTCAGAGTGCGATACATCTCAGCGAGAATCCAACTTTTCATGGTAAGTCGAAGTAGATTGATATGCGATATCATTGGATTCGTGAGATTTTGGTTACCAAGCAGCTTGAAGTTGAGAAGATTTACACCGATGATAATGGCGCTGATATGACGACTAAGTCATTGGTGAGATCGAAATTTGAAGCTTGTTGTATAATCGCCGATTTGGCGATTTCCTCCACATAGTTGGGAGGGGGAGATTTGTTGGGTTTGGGCTCCCAACTTTGTGTCCGAATGCCCAAATTTGCAGTCCACTAACAGTTTAAAATACTCCATCGAGGGGCAGCAAAGGATCAATCATTACAACACCAAACAAAGGAGATTTTTCTGAAATTCTCAAAACAGCATTAGTTTCGGTTTTCTCACATTTGAAGGGGCGAACGGTTTTCTCACATTTGAAAGATCAATCATTAAAATTGAATGGGACTGACAGAAGATCTATTGTGATGTGGTGGTTTTTCTTCTGCCTCATCTAATGCCTATTTATAGGCATTTGCTTTCCTTGCTCTTCCATGTGAACAGAAGAAAAATAAGGCAGATGTATCTCTTTATTTGACAGCCCATGTGAGTAACAGAAACCCACCTTATTGGACTATTGAATTTGTGTCCTTAGACGGTTCCTACTTCGAATTATACAAAGGTCACTCTCAACAGTATCAAACTTAATGACCCAAAAATGGTTTTGAGTACCAAACCTGCGGTCGCTTATTTAAAGAAATTACATGTATAATCTAGATAATAAAGAAATCACAGCCTAGCTAGACTAGCCGTGGGCATGGTAGAAATATAGTATAAAAATGAAAAATGATACAAAATACAATCCTGTAAAATATACAATTTCTACAAGTTTAAGCTTCTACGTAAGGGGGTGATGCAAAAATTATCTCTCAATCTGTAGTGAGGAATGTGATGAGTAGAAAGAACTTTTTTTTAGTGCTTGAATTTCTCCCTCCTACGATTTTTACGCCAATTCTTATTTGTAATGTTTAACATAGCATGCGCTTAAGACAACACAACAAACGTATCCTTGAGAATTATCGTCGCTTGTTATCATAAGTAATCAATAATGGGCATAATAACAAAAACGTATCCTTGAGAATTACCGCCGCATGTAACCATCAAGGGATCAATAATGGGCATAATAACAAAAAATAAGAACGAAGACAATAACAAGAGATTCCAAGGTAATATTCACAAAAATTACAGAAACAAAACGCTGACAGTATAGATGATAACAAGAAGACATCTATTATCATTTATCAATTTTTATAGATACTTATAGGTTTAGTTTTCTAATATTGTGATTTAGGGTGTGATATATAGGGACAACGAATTGAGAGAGTGACATTATACGGACAGTAGCTTCAAAACTAAGCAATTTAGGAATTATACGTTGAAGATCTAGGGGTTTTTGGTGCATAATCTATGTTTCCATCGAATTTAGGGTGGTATTATACGGATAACAATTTTCGAATTAAGCAATTTTGAGACAAAATCAGAGTTCTAGCATATATGCTCCTAAATTCTTCGTTTGCATAATGCCACCCCCAAAATTACAAGAATTATCCATAGCTATATATAATATATGTGTATATATATATATATATATACATATATATAACAATACAGCAAAAGGAATTAACACCGGACGACAACGACAAGAGAACAAAAGCAACTAAAACATAAGCAAAAACAAAGCGATCCTCAAGTACTATATATAAATGCTAAAACCTCTAACCATCAACTCATACGATCAATTAAGTTGCGGAAGAAAAACAATAGAGAGATACACATATAAAAAAAAATGAAGATGACACATCTCTCCAACTTGATATTGCTTTTGGGTTTCACTGCTTTCTTATTTTCGACCGTAAAATGTGCGCCAAACACAGTCATCGACGACTATGACTGCTCTCCTGGAAAATACGGGGAAGGCAGTGAATATGGAGCAGAAATTGAAGCAGGCATTGACGAATTGGTCTACATGACTATCGACTTTCCCGCTATGCAGCAAACTATCACTGGCTACTACGCCACTGGGTTTGCATACTGCCAGGGATCACTCGTAAACCGAAACACTGACTGCATCTCTTGCCTCGAGGCCGCCAAAGCGTTCCTTTTCGACGATTGCGAGAATTCTGTGACTGCATTTGTTGCAATGGTGGACTGTGGCATCAGATATGGTCCGAGACCCGGGGCGGGGGTGTGAATTAGTTAATATTGCATCGACATAATGTGCGGCGGCGAAAAGAAAAAACAATAATAAAGTACATGTGTTTGGTTTTCTTATCTCCTTGGCTAGGGTTTCAAATAATCGCCGATAAATAAGAGTCAACGTTTGATATCGTCGTACTTACAAGTTTGTGTTTGTGTCGAAATATCGTCGTCGTGGTAACGATCGTCCATGTTGTTTTTTCTGTATGAAAGTGTGATCATATGACATGATGCAGTGGCGGATCTATTCATGGGCCGGGGGGGGCCCCCCCCCCCCCCCCCCCCGAAAATTTTCGAAAATTTTAGTAGTATGTGTATAGATATATACCAGTAATACATAAATAAAATATTTTATTCTGTTAATAACAAGAAACCTTATCTAGCTTGTTTCTCGGAGAACTTGTCTATTGTACGATTGATCCCAGGCTCGACTCAGTGAAGACTTTTTTTTCTTTTTTGTATTTCAACTAATACAACATAATGTTGGCACTTGGCCCAATACAATTTAATTGGTCACCTTGCCTACGTTAGCCTGGCCCATCAATAAAAACATAAACTTATTTACCTAAATAAATAAATGGAAGCTTGGAGAAAAATACAACAGTAAATTTGCAGAATTGCAGAAAATTTGCAGAAAAAATGTTGGCCCTTTTATTACCAAACAAGGATCAAAAGAAAGGTTTGAATGTAAAAATCGTGATGAACACCTTGAGTGCATGTTAGTGTGTGTTTTCATAAGGAAAAGTACAAGGTGGCATACCTTTTTAATTCTTTTGATAAACCCTAATTAGGGTAAGCTGGGGCTTTATATAACACAAGTATTTGGTATATTAAAGCCCAATACAAAACTCCTACATAATATCAAATGTCTCCCCAAACTACTACAACCCACTAAATAAACATATTAAACCAAGATTACATAAATTAAAGGATGCTATAAAATATTCCTAACAAAAAATTCATGCGAAAAAAATGTGAGTTCTCTCTTGTTTATTTGTTTGTTTCAGTATTATATTTTCGTTTGATTATACACTAAATTTATTATATTTTATTGTGAAGGATTACACATAATTCATGGAAAACCTGCTACAATTGATTTTTTTTTTCAAAAGAAGAGGCAAGCGAAGAAATATCTTCTCCGATAATCGAATCGTCAACGCCGATATCGAATGACGATGATCGTTCAACCCAAATCCTCCTAAAAGATTCAAAAATACGGAAATTGAAGACTTCGAAAATCTAAAAAGAGCGTCGAATTCCTTTTTGTTAGCAGCTTTATCATTGTCTTTTAACCTATTGTTTTTCTATTGACGATATATTAACTTTAGCTTTGCCTATTCTATTTATTCTTCACGCCCCCCCGAGTATGTAGTTCTGGATCCGCCCTGACCTGATGAATAAAACCTATGTTGTGTTGTTGATTTCAATCGAAACATTATTGAAATATACGCAAAATGTACAAATGTTGGCAACAGTTTTTTTTTTTTTTTTTGATCGAGTGACACAAATTGCAAGACCGCAATACATTTCACGAATTATCACATGATCTTGCCGTCTGGACATACATTTTTAGATAATACGTTACTAATTCAAATTAATATAAATGGGTGAAAACATATATGGCATGCCTCGATTTAGAGTATCCGACCGAATGAATTTCAGCGACGTACGTATTTACCGCTCTAGCTGGTAACATGTTATAGAGTTAGCTAAAATATATAACACTAAGAAAAATACAAAGGGTAAATTTGTAAGTAACTATTGATAATGGTAAATTTGTAAGAAAAATTTATAAGTCAACAAGTAACTATTGATAATGGTAAATTTGTAGATTCATGTACATATATGGCTGTTAAAAATCAATCCCACCCGCCAACCCGACACGAACCGCACGCGAACATAGCCGTTTTGGGTTATTATTTTCGACTCGATCGAGTAAATGAGTATACGTGAACGCAACCCAAATATTAGTGGGTCAGGTTAAGGTTCGAATTTTTTACCCAAAATGTTGTGGAAATGGCTACCTCTCGATGAGGATTCAATGTATTTTCTATGTTTGCTAGTGTTAAGAATCGAATTGAGCTATTTGGAGCTCAATCAAATCAAAGAAAAGCAAGAACACACACGCTAACAAACTGTTTTAGCGTGGTTCAGTCTAGAATTTGGCCTACGTCCACGGATCAACCGAGCCTCGTTTCTTATTGATCAAAACATGAAAGTTGTACACCGTTGTGCCCTCTACAAATCTCATGTTTACACCTCACTGTGATTCTCACTCTATAAGAAACTACGGACTCTCAAAGATGGCTAGTCGAAACTTGCAAACTGATATATATAGAACATAAGTCATGCTTTAAGCATGTCGCTCGAAATATCCCGTCCGTTGATTTTAAACGGATCCAACGGTCCCTGTGCGACGCGACCTTTAACAGATCCAGCCTTCATCTTCTTCAGTCAGCTTCGATGCAGTTCGACCTAGCTCCTTCCCGGCGACTTCTCCGGCGACCCCGGCGAGTTTCTGACTCGTTAACTCCGACAAACTCCACCTCGAGACAGCAAACTCGCGATCCCAACTCCTAGAATCTCCATCGCTGCCCAGAAACATTCTCCCAAATTCAACCCATTCAGGTTTCTGCCGGAAACGTTCGCCCAAACTATACAAAAAAAATAGCGCACCTCTGTTTTCAATTCTGAGAATCCACCTTTACGAGCTTCGAAATCACCTCAAAGCTCCACCTCGATCAATACGCCCTTGCTCGGTTGATCAACCAGCTCCCCTAGGAGCTGCGAGCCTCAAGAGTGAACTTGCCGACTCCAAGTAGGATCGAAATTTCCCACTTGGAATCAACTCGTACTCTTGAGCTCACTTCCTTCGTTCGGCTCGAAGATTCCTCCATCCTAGCCACTTGAGCCACCTCACAGACCCTTCCTTGGCTAGAAAACATCATCATCTTGCCCTTTCTTGCACCCAAAACCTCGTTGCCCTAAAATCAGAAAAACAATTTTCATCAGTTTTTGATAAAACTGTTCCATCAGCCCGACTTGCCACCGATCCATCGTTTTCTTCCTCGATGCTTGAGCTGTTCTCCCCCTGAAACACATCACTGCCATGTATTCTTGAGCTCCCTTCATTGTGTGGCTCAAACAATTCCATCTCGGGCTCGAAAATGTCGTCCAAAGTTACCATCCCGGCCACGTTTTTCTCAACAGCAGGTTTCAGAAAAACTGGTTCGAGCTTCGCTTTTGAGCCACCTGTTTCTACCTCTTCCCGAGCCTTCTGGTGCAGCTCTCCCACACCATTTGAACCACCACATTTCCTAGTTCTTTGATGTGCCTTTGCCTCCACAAAAAAACCCTCGAGCACATAGATACACTGCCTTCTCCGGCCCTGCAGAATCAGCCTATTCTGCTTCTTTACCTGAATTTTTCCAGATGCAATTTGCGTGTTGAATCCTCTCCTATCCAAAGCTCCGATGGATATAAGGTTTCTCCTCAACTCAGGGACATATGTAACATCTTTGAGGATACACAACACCCCATTAGCAAGCTTCATTCTAACGGAACCACAACCACTTACCTCGAAGCATTTTCCATCTCCCACCTTCACTGTTTTTCCTCTTAGCCCCTTGAAGTCATGCAACCACTCCCTTTTGCAGGTTATATGGAAGCTAGAACCAGAGTCTAGAATCCATTCATCCCTCCTCTCAAGCTCCGAGACAGCCAACACCTCTGCAAACTCAAAACCATCATCATATTGATTAATTGAGTTTGCATTACCTTGTTGTTGCAGCTTTGGGCAGTTTCTCTTGAAATGCCCCACTTCATTGCAATGAAAGCACCTCCTAGGCTCAGCAACTTCCTTTCCCTTTCCCTTTTTCCATCTTGGATTGGTTCCTTTCTGCACATTAAGCATTTCTGCCACAGAATTTGGTTCAGCTGCTATCCTAGCTAGAATTCTGGTATTGAGTTGCTTTGTACTCTGTGCAGACATCACATCTTCCTGCCTAGCTTCTCCCATCCATAGAGAAGGGCCTCCTTGAAGTATTCATGGGTTTTGGGCAGTGAACGAAGCAGCAAAAGTGCTTGATCCTCATCCTTGATTTATTCTCCAATATTTTGCAAATCAAGGATTAACTTCTGAAACTGATTGAGCTGCTCTTCAATGGCCGTTCCTTCCTCCATTTGGAATCTATACAGAGCTTGCTTGAGGTACAATCGTCTTGCTAGGGACTTGTTCATGTAAAGGGAGTCTAGCTTCTTCCAAAGCTCCTCGGCTGAAGTTTCTGAAGCAACTTTCCGCAGCACACTGTCAGCTAGACAGAGAATGATAGCGGAATAAGCTTTCTCTTTGATCTTCTTCTTTTGAGCTTCGGTTAAAGTGCTAGGTTCCATCTCGGCATCCGGCTTCAAGGCTTCCTCCAAGCCTTTCTCCACGAGCACGGCCTTCATTTTGAGCTTCCACAGCCCAAAATCGTTAGCCCCATTGAACACCTCCATTTCGAGCTTGGTCATCGTAGACATTTCCCGGGGATCCGAGCTCTCGCCCACGCTCACCGCACCACTTGTAGTGGAAATGGCTACCTCTCGATGAGGATTCAATGTATTTTCAATGTTTGCTAGTGTTAAGAATCGAATTGAGCTACTTGGAGCTCAATCGAATCAAAGAAAAGCAAGAACACACACTCTAATAAACTGTTTTAACGAGGTTCGGCCCAGACTTTGGCCTACGTCCATGGATCAACCGAGCCTCCTTTCTTATTGATCACAACACAAAAGTTATACACCGCCGTGCCCTCTACAAATCTCGTGTTTACACCTCACTGTGATTCTCACTCTATAAGAAACTACGGACGCTCAAAGATGGCTAGTCGAAACTTGCAAATTGATATATATAGAACATAAGTCATGCTTTAAGCATGTCGCTCGAAATATCCCGTCCGTTGATTTTAATCGGATCCAACGGTCCCTGTGCGACGCGACCTTTAATAGATCCAGCCTTTATCTTCTTCAGTCAGCTTCGATGCAGTTCGACCTAGCTCCTTCCCGACGACTTCTTCGGCGACTCCGGCGAGTTTCTGACTCGTTAACTCCGACACAAAATCAACCTGAAACCAACCTCTTTATCAACCCATTTAACCCGAATAATATAATTTATTAAGATATCTTAACATAAATAAAATAAAAGAAAAAAGGATCATAGGTTCAATGAATTATGCTGAGAAGTCATGAAAATGAGGGTGGAAGATCAAATGTAAGAGAGCATGTTTAAAGTTCGGGTTAATTATTAACGGCTTCGGTTGATGACTATGAAATAACCTGATATTTATTAATTATGTTTTCTGAGACTGTTGTTATTTGCAACTTTAATTGTTTCTTATTATATTCATGTTTTAGAAAAAAACAAATGTTCCCTTAGATGGGTTTAGATGGTATTAGTTTTAGTTGGATTAATATAATGGGGAGTATAGATTTTTTGAGTGTTTGGTTGATGGGTTTAAATAATAATGTCCGGTGTGTTTGGTTAGATCTTAGATGGTATTAGGTTTAATTATAGTCAATTACACTTTTACCCTTCTCAAGAAACCTAACACTCTGCAGAGAAAACAAATTGAAAATATAATAGCATACTTCCTTCATCTATTGTCGAAGAACAAAAAAGAACTGAAATTATCAAGCACCATTTCGAAATCAAGCAAACCCATATGTGCTCAACACATCTAACCTCACAAAGCAGCAATCTAAGTCAAAGAATGGAAAATATCTGCCAAATCCTTCAATTCGAAATTAGGTTTAACTCAAAATCATATCTTTCAAGTGTAATGAAGATCATTTCTTCGCGGATTGTTATCGTCGCTGGGATGTCGCTCGTGGTTGGGTGCCATCGAATGAGATGGGCGTTGCCCATATCTGATGCTTGGTCGCATATGGATCTGAAATAAAAACAGTTTCATCGAATGAACTGTTTCAACGAGGTAATGGAAGGGGTAAAGTAAGAAATGAATTTCAAACAAGGATAAATCAGTCAAAAAGCAGAATAAAGGGAGGGGTGAGGCTGTATTATTTAATACTTAATAGGGGGTATTAAGAGGTATTAAATAAATCCCACCTTTAAAATAACCTGTCTACCAAACACAGTATTTATTAATCCTATCTCATCTAAACCCCTCTGATACCCCCTACCAAACGAGCTCTTATTGTTTTGTTTAATTTGGATTTATAATTCTGTTTCTTTAATTTTTTTGCTTTTTTATTAAATTTTAAACAGGTTGTCGGATTGGAGGGTTAGATTAAAGCAGGTCGGGTTTGGATTTGATATTTCAACCCCTTTAAGTAAACAGATCAGGTTAGGGTTGAAGTTTTTGAACCCGTTTATTGAACGGGTTGAACCCGAATATCACTCAATCCAGCCTGTTTACCACCCTACATAGAAGGGGAAAAAGGAAGACGAAAGGTCAGGTAAATGCATTTAAATAAACTACGTAGTAATTTCTTAGCTTCTATTTGAATGTAAGTACTATCCAAAAATTATAAAAGACAATTCGATTTATAAAGGGACAATTATGTTTCAGGCCCTAGAAAGGTTTAAACTTAGTGATCAGGCCCTGCCAGGATTTTCTTTAGTTTTAAGGACCTATTTTTTGAAAAATTTAAAGGTAAAGACTCAAACTATGTTTTGACTAAAATACCCTTCACAAAGTGTTATCTAAATGGGTATTCGGCGTCAGATTTATGTTACAGAGATGCGACGACTTGTTACCGTAAAAACCATAAGCGTTATGTTAAACTATATGTGACTTCTCAATAATAAAATGTTTTTAACAGATTTATATTTATTTATTCGGCTAATCGAAACCTAGTTTTCACAATGAATTGAGTACAACAATCGACTGCCCCATCAACCAATCAATTTCGACGTGTCGCGTAGGATTTATTCTGATATTGATGGAGTACGATGTAAGAATTGTAATGAATTTTTATATGGGTTCAAATTCGAGAAAGATATGGCCAAATCGAAGTAGATTTTCGCAGCAATTGCAGCTCATCTGTGTGTATCCGAGGTACCCATAGTTTGGGCGTTTCATATGCTCTGTGAATTTTGAAACAATCGTCACCTCATCACTTCCAAAACGTACGTTGTGTGAAGCAGGTCGTATGGCAGGCATCGAATCATCTGGAATATGTGTTACTATTTCATGCATTATTGTTACAAAATTATGTCTTAACGTTATAACAGTATCAAGATGCGTTACTCCATTACTTGTAAACGATATTATTTTGTCCATCTTCATACTTCGTTTTGTTTATAATAAGTATAGATGTGGTATTTTTTGTCCAACATATGGTACTAAGAACAAAGTGGATCATGATACAAGGGGTAACTCATAATCGACTTCTCTGTCGATTAATTGGTACCTAATTTTGTTTTTCATAAGTATTGATGGGGGATTTTGTTTAACAGACCTGTTTCGATAATTGTTTACATTGAACTGTTACTACATTAAATAGAAGCGTTACTTGGATTGTCTAAAATGGTATATTATGACGTATTTTTATTTTTCGTAAGTATTTGGCATTGAACTGTTACTACCTGAATTGAAGCGTTACTTGGTATATCTGAAGTGGTATATTATGTCCTTCTAGTGTTTTTCATAAGTATTGATATGGTATTTTTCTTAGCAAAACTGTTTCGAAAAATTTTGGGCGGGATATTGGTTTTGGATGGGTTTGGATGTATTTACTATACTTGCAAATTTTGGGCGGGATTTGTGGATGGATTGGGTTAATTGGGAGGGATATTGGTTTTGAATGTGTTTGGATGGATTTACTATACTTACTAAATTTGGGGCGGGATTTGTGGATTAATTGAGTTAATTGGGCGGGATGTATGCCAAGATTGGGATTTGGGCGGGTTTGCTAGTTCAATTCAAATGTCTTTTTAATAACTATTTAACTGTTATGCATTAGTTAAATATGTTACTAAAAGTTGTTTGTGTTAAAATTTGCTATAGTTGTCGCAACAAGGGTTCGGGTTATGTGTTTATGGAGATTAAGATTTAAGGTTTCAGGGTTGCCCTTAAGGTTTCAGGATTTACGACATATAAACTGATATTTGTGGTTTAAATTTTGAATTTTGATGGCATTCATGCTGAAATTCATATGTGACGTTTCAATGAACAAAGTAATAGTCTATGTTTTGAATAACTATTGACCTCGAACATTCACTATCATCCACATCAATCGAATAATGTAGCTTTTAAAGGAATTGGTGTAATAAATGCATCAAATCATACATTTACAAGATGTTAATCTTGTAAATCTCGAACATTTATGAACGAAATTAATCGGATTAGTAATGTGGTACTGGAAACCTATTATGTGGTATCATTATCTGTAAACACGTTATTCGATATGTTCGTACTGTTATTTTATAGCAAACATGTAGTATTACGTGCAGGCAATCTGGTAGTGGTGACGCTAACGAATCATCCTGTTAATATTCGTTAACAAATAACTTCGAGAATGTATCAAATACATATTTACGACATATAAAATGATATTTGTGGTTTAAGTTTGAACTTTGAATACGTTTGTGATAAAATTCGTAACGTTATGTCTCATTAAAAGAGATACTAGTATATGTTGTGAAGGAAGAGCTACATGTTTACATGATATTTTATCTCAACTTTCACATATTGATATCAACATTTGCAAAACGTGTCTTTTAAAGAAATTTTGTGATTTAGCATCATCATATCATCTATTTCCATGAATGTCAATCTTATACATCCGAACGAAATCAATTTATGAACGAAATTAATCGAAATAGTCATGTGGCATTGATTAGCTATTTTGTGGTACATGTAGCTACAAATGTGTTATAAGATTTGTTTATATTGTTATTTTTTATCAGGCATGTGGTATTATTTGCAAGCAATGTGGTAATATTAAGTTATTGTACTGTTAATATCTCTAACAATATAGAAACTTCTAGATAGTTCTTAATGATGTGTTACCCAGAATGCGTGAATTGTTACTCAGAATAAATAAAGTGTTACCAACCAACTTTTTAATAGACAAACGTTCCAATATTAGGTCTCATCAAAATTCTTCGTTATCACATTATCAACATTAATAATCTCATTCAATTAAAACGACTCATGATCAAACTTAGTCGAATCTACCTTATTAGTTCATTAAAGTCGAGATTCACATGTTTTTCAACGAAATTTTTGAATTGTATTAATCACATTATTTCATGATAAATTTCAAATTTTTCATTATTTACATGAGAAATTGACTTCGATTTAACCTTACTGTGTCATTTGCGTCAGATATTCGAGCGAATTCAGATATATTTAGATGTCAAATTTTTTTACGATCTATTCCTCTTTGCATTTAGTTGGGTATTACGCATGTTATTTATGGGTGACGCGTCGTTATTATTTTCTCATTATATGTTCGTTTTGCGGATATATTTGTCATAAATATCAAGACATATGATATTATTGTTCCACGAATTGTTATCCAGAAAGCACGAAGTGTTATTCAGTAACCATTTTAATTAGCAAACGTTTACCGCTTAGATCTCATCAAAATTCTTCGTTGTTCCATGATTAACATCAATAATTGTCGTCGATAACTAAGGCACATGATGAAATTGTGTCGAATTTACATTATCTGGTCATTAAAGTCGAGATTTCACCGTATTAAACGAAATTCCGAATTATGTTTGGAGCATCCGTGCTTTATGAACTTCGAAAATTCTCTTTGATTATGAAGACCCATGAAAAATCAAAGCCAATACAACTTTTTGATGTTAGTAACGTCGAGATTGGGTTGAATTTGGAACATGAAATTTTTCTTTCGACCACTTGTGTGAAAGGAAATGGTTTTTCAGCTTAAAACTATTATATTTGTTTCGAAACTTGTTATCGCATCATTTAGGTATTTTCGTCGATTTGGCATATGTTAGGGTTAATATCTTATCGCAAAACTGGCGAATTTGTTATTTTGTATTAGTATTGTTATTCTCTTTGACAAATTTGTTACTAAATATACAGCTTGTAGTACTCAATACAATACTCTTTGTTATCAAAATGAAAGGAAGTTTTTTCTTCTGCTTGAAACTGTTATTTTTGTTTCGAAACTTGTTATCGCATCATTTAGGTATTTTTCGTTGATTTGTCATATGTTAGGGTTAAACGTCTTATCGCAAAACTGGAAAATTTGTTATTCGTTGTATTAGTCCTGGTATTCTCGATGAAAAACCTTTGTTACTCAATATACCGCTTATAGTACTCTACACAAGACTTTGTTATTAAAATGAAAGGAAGTGTTTTTTTCTAGCTTACAACTATTATTTTTGTTTCGAAACTTGTTATCACATCATCCAGCTATTTTTCATTGATTTGGCATATGTTACGGTTAAACATCTTATGGCAAAGACTGACAAATTTGTTATTCGTTGTATCGGTATTCGTATTCTCTTCCACAGCGTGTGGTAGTCAATAAAGACTCTTTGTGATTCTAGTGAAAGTAAGTGTTTTTCTTCAGCACAAAATTGTTATTATTATTTAGAAATTTTTTATCGCATGATTCAGGTATTTTTCGTCGATTTGGCATATGTTAGGGTTAAATATGTCTTAACGCACCAGTTAATTATTTTCCTCTGATGTATTCGTTGTAGTAGTATTGGCATTATAATTGATAAAGTTGTTACTGAATATATGTGATATTGTACTCTATACAGACAATTTGTTATCCAGATGAATAGAAGTGTTTCATCCAGTCCAAAACTTTTATAATTATTCCGACAACTGTAATCGGATCATTTAGGTATTGTGTGGTAAATTTCGCATATGTCAGGGATAACTATGTCTTTTCGCAGCCTTTAGGTAGTTTCCACTGAAATTTTCGAAAACTAGGTCATTTATCCTAAACCAAATTATACTGAGGCCTGGATCTAAAGTTAAATATGTTATTAGGGCTTGAACGTTAATTAACCATTTATAAAAACGACCCAGATCCTAAGTGCATGACATATAGATGACGTTCAAAATGTAGGATATTTGAATGATCAACCTCAAGAGATATGGACAATATATTTAATACATATACTCACACAAACCACTCAGTTATTCTCGTATTATGTCTTAAATGCACATACACCTCAAACACTTAATAGTTGCGATCATCTTCACAGTTGCTGTAGATATCTAGCAGTCAACTTAGAGCGCATCTTCATACGAAAGCATGGTAGCTGACCATGAAGCGCTGACCAAAGTATCAGTCGGAGTGTGTGGGCCCAACCCCACAGGTCACGGTAGGAACGGATGTTACAAGTAACTCACGTTATATGGGACGGGATTTTACACAAAACACTCGAAATACTCTACAATTATCATAAGTTTTTATGGGTGAGAAATGCCAAAATATTATTACTCATATAATTTGATAGAATATTACCAAGTCCACTCACTCAGTGCATATGACACACGGTTTTATTACTCAGTGACGTTAATAGCTTCCTTTGCTTATTTTATTCTTCGAATGGTTAAGATTCTTCTAGGCACGGTACAACAAGCTTAGCCCGCTTTATGTAATAAAACTATATAGTACGGTTAATAATCTTTGATTGATAACCTATTATCATCGTCTGAACAACGCGAAGGAAGAAAAAATTGAAGCTAGGTTTTATCGAGCGAGACCCATAAGCAAAACAAAAGGTTAATGCATTGTTAATATTAATATATCTCGATAAAGCATAGTGCAATGAGTACATATCATCAACTACACGTCAAACCACACCCAAAACACACGCAAACTTATTTTATAGTACTTCGAAGATAAATATATTATAATAGAAAACACACCCCCATCATCTTCGCCGATATACTACTCATCACCATTAGTAGGCGAGGGCATGACATTCAAATCAGGTACAAAACCCTCGTCAGCATTCTCCGACTCCTCCGGGGGAGGTGCCGCCACCTCCTCCGGCGGAGGGGTCACGTCGGCCGGAGCCACCTCCTTTCCGATGCCTTTCTCCGACGGAGGCGGCGGTGCAGCCACCTTCTCCTCATCCTCCTTGCCAGCGCCACCTTCTTTCTTCTTGAGCTCTTCAACGGTGGGCCCACTGTTTAGGATAAGGGCTGGGTTGATATTGGCCAGCTCCTCCTCGGCGTTGAACAACGGCGGCGGACGAGCGCCTCTCCACTCTCTAGTTGGGTGGGACCTCATATGGCCGAACAGTGACTTTAAGCTGCTGAAAACTCTGTCGCACTCGCTGCATGGAAAAGATTCGTCTCCTGGCGGCGGCGGTTGAAGATGAGGCGACTGTGGACCTTTCTTCCCGGCCTTCGCCGCCGCCGGAGTATCCGCCCCCTTTTGGACCTGAGGAAGTACTGCTGTGCGGAACCTTAAACCAGATCGTCCAGTTGTGGAGATGAACCTTCCTCTTGGCCACATCGGAGGTGGTGGTTGTGGCCCATCGCGGCCAAAAGATGGCGGTGGTGGAGGCGGAGGAGGAGTCTGACGCGGCGGCGGCATGGCAAGGGGGCGGTAGACGGTTACCCTGCGAACACCCATGGACTGTAGCTGTGATGGTCTGTCCGTAGAAGAACCCATGATATCACTACCGCCGCCGTAATAACTGGCGTAGCCACCTCGTCCGACGGCGTGAGGAGGAGGCGGCGGCGGCACAATGGCGAAGGGATTGAAGCTGCCTCCGGCCCAGGGAAGACCAATTCTCTGCAACAGCCACAAAGGTAGTTGCGGGGCATCGTCAGAAAACCCAGCGACGTAACCGCCACCATAACTTGTTGGACCACCTCGACCGCCGCTTGAAGGCGGCGGAGGCGGCGGTGGAGGCGGTGCCATGCCAAAGGGCCTAAAGCCCGTCGCCCCAGCAACACCCATCCGCAGCGACAGAGGCGACTTTGGGGCCTCAGATGAAGAAGCAGTGGTCACCACACCACTGAGGCCGCTTGAAGGCGGCGGTGGCACGCCGAACTGCCTGAAGGCCGTCACGCCTTGGACACCGACGGTGGGCGGTGGGTGGGTCAGAATCGGACGGACGGTGTATGGTCGAGTGGGGCTAAAAGCGCGGGGCGGTGTGGGAGGAGAGCTCTGCTTTTCTCCGTCGCTATTAGGGTTAGTCATGGTGGTGTAAGTTGTGAAGAAGGGCGGAGAAATGGCCGGCGCATATTTGTAGTCTGTGAAACGGCGGCAATCCTACGGTTGCGCCTCTTCGTTCTTCAGGCAGTATTGCATGAATCGGCGGCGATGGGTTTCTTCGGACAAAATGAGTTTAACCGTTGCATGGCGGGAAGGGAACGATTCGCTGTTTTTTTGCAATTGCATCCCTGACCTTTGGTTGATTTTCAAACACATCAATCCGTACTTCGATTTCGCTAACGTTGTCAGAAGATGATTGACTAATTTTGAATTATGACAGCAAATTACAGTGCCCAAACTGCCCTTCAAGAATTTGTAATGAAGATCGACAGCTAAATACGAGTATTCGTCCAAGCTGAATTTTTTTTTACTATTAATAATTCGTGACGTTCAGCTTGAAACAGAGCCAAACATGGGAAAATTATTTTAGACATGGGAACACATTCTTCGGCATTTCTGTTAATTCAGTTTTGATTTGTGTTCACTAATGAAGACACGTCTCTAATCTAGTTTGAAAATCCTCAAATTTCTCAAACTTCAATCTGATCCTACATCTGGGTAAGAGCTTTCTTTCCATTGTAAACTGTTTCGCGGAAATTTTCTGTGTGATCGAATCGAATGACGTGAAATTGGTTTTCTTTATGCTTTTGCTCTCTCTTTTTCAGCTGCATTAGAGTATGGAGAAGACAGATCATGGGCATAAGCTGTATAACAAAATGCGCCTGTGGGAATTCCCTGATGAGTACATTGTGGAGCCCACAGATGGAACTCATTCAGCTTCGTTTTTGTCCATCAGCCGCGTTGATGGTTCCATGAATCTTATTGGTAATATTTTTTTTTTTTTCGTGTCTTTTCTTGGATGATTTGTTTATCTGTGTTATCTAATTCTTGTGCAGACGAAGTACCTCTATGTGATACACTTCGTGTTCCAAAGATCACTACAATCTATGGTGTTATAGGTGTCCTTAAGCTTGTAGCAGGTCAGTTCTTGTGCTTCTATGTTGGCATTGTTTAGATTCATTCAGGAAATTGATGATTATTCGTGTGTAGATTTGATAAAAAAAAAAGTGCTTTCCATGTTATTTTACGCTGTTACTCTGCTTTGTGCCTTCCAATTTTGTCCCAGACTTTCTGCTGCTGGATGCTAGCGCTCATCTTTTTAGTTCTTTGTGGTTCACTTATATGATTTTGGTATGTTCTACGATGATGTACAAACGTTTTCTTTTCTTTTAAGGGTCGTATCTGTTTGTGATCACTGGGCGAGAATGTGCTGGACAGTACCTTGGCCACCCCTTTTTCAAGATAACATCAATGAATGTCTTTCCATGTGACCATTCTCTAAAGAATTCTCCGCAAGAACAGGTCGGTCATTTACTAGGTTTTGTAGTACTCTATGTTCGTATCTCTAAAACTTCTATGTTTGATGTTGGGCCTATTTGGGAGACAGAAAATCTTGGAGAGTGAGTTCTCTCGCTTGCTTAGCGTTGCTGAGAGAACTCCGGGCCTATATTTCTCGTACGATGTGAACATCACATTGAGGTGCGGTGTCTACTCTATGTGCTGAGTTCTTGTTTTTGTAGATGTACTTTTACGTTTTTTTATATATTTGTTTGCCCCATTGTTTCTTGCTAGGCTTACATTCGTTTCTTAGACCGTATAATTACTTACTGTCGCCTTGGACAAGATTCGAGTATTCTGAAAAGCCTGGACGAAAATTAAAGAAAAGTATCTTCAAGTTTAGGGCCAAGATTTTGCATGTTCTTGCTTTCTTTGGTTCATGAACATGAAACAACTAGCAATATTTCAATTATGCTTATAAATCATCTCACAGCACCCAGCGACTTCATGGTTTAGACGATGAATCGAAGCTGCTTCCACTTTGGAGACAAGTAAGCTTCCATGTCCTTATTTAGGGAATATTTTCAGGAACTGTAAGAATCTTGTCTGTGGTAGCTTTCTTTAATCGAGTGAAATAATGAATTCATATATTTTCACTCAGGCCGATCCACGATTTCTTTGGAACAACTATATGCTCGAAGTGCTAGTAGAAAACAAGGTCAGCTAGCTAACTGTTTCCGACGTATAAAGATTCTTGCTTTTGTAGGCGAACCCCATTTATAATTCTGACGAGAAATTTGCTTTCTTTTCTTCTTTTTTTTTCCCTTATACAGCTTGACCCATATTTACTTCCTGTTATGCAAGGGAGTATCCTTTTCGAATTACTTACATGAAAATATTATAATCATCGCACAATCTCCTCGCAAAGTGAAAATCCTTAACCGATCATCAGGCTTTCATAGTTTCCAAGCTGCTATAGGAAAAGACATTATTGATGTTACACTGATTGCCCGAAGATGCACAAGGAGAACTGGTACGTAGTATTGTTATTGCTCGCACAAATATATTGTGTTTGTTTCTAATTCATTTTTTGTCTGAAGGCACGAGAATGTGGAGAAGAGGAGCTGATTCTGATGGATTTGTGGCAAATTTTGTGGAAACTGAACAAATGATACAATTAAATGGGCACACTGCATCATTTCTTCAGGTTATAAGGTTTTGGATATTAGTCTTGATGCAGTATTCATCAACCACAATAATTTGATAAAATGTTGTTTCTATTTCATATTTTAGGTCAGAGGCTCGATACCCTTGCTATGGGATCAAATTGTTGATTTGACATACAAGCCAAAGTTCGAAGTAGTGAGATACGAAGAAGCAGTAAGTTGTTTCCTGACATTTGAGCCAACTTTTCCTAAATCATTAAATGTTTTCTGATAAACACAATGTAACAACTAATCTCCTTTGTGCCTAATTTATGTAGCCTCGGGTAGTTGAGAGGCATTTTCTGGATTTACGAAAGAAATATGGGAATGTTCTTGCCGTTGATCTAATTAACAAGGTTTGTAGCTTCACTCAATTATGAATTGTTTTGTTTTCTCTTAATTTTCTATATTCGATCAGAAATCATTATATGGATCTAGTATGGTGAATTCCATCTTCGATCCCCTTATCTTCATTTTGAGTATTTCAGCTATTGCTTTCGTCCTATGTTGCTCAGTTTTTTTTTTTTCTTTTACTATTATATTTTCGATCTTCTGAATTTTTTTTAACAGCATGGAGGTGAGGGACGTCTATGTGAGAAGTTCGGGGATGCAATTCAACATGTTGTCGGAGATGATGTTAGGTATATTTTTTCTTTAACGTTCTCATTACAATGGATGAAATCGATCAACTTTTTCTAACATGTTTCACTATCCAGATATCTGCACTTTGACTTCCATAAGATATGTGGACACGTTCATTTCGAGCGCCTATCGAATCTTTACGACCAAATCGAAGAGTTTCTCATAAAAAACAGGTTTTTTTTAATCGACCATTCTAAATATGTGTGTGTGTGTGTGTTTTGTCTCCTATAACTGATTAACAGCTTTATTTCAAAAAATATTCAGGTACCTCTTGTTAAGTGAGAAGGGAGAGAAAGTTGAAGAGCAAGTTGGAATTGTCCGAACAAATTGCATCGACTGCTTGGACCGAACAAATGTCACCCAGGCATGTAATTTTTATGTCTTAATCTATGTAGTGAAGGATTTTACTATTTTAACGGTGTTCGTATAATTCATTGCTTCTTTTTGCAGAGCATGATTGCTTGTAAAATGCTCGAATTCCAACTTCAGAGGCTTGGCGTATTTACCGCCGAGGAAACTATTAGCTCTCACCCCAATTTTGACAATAGCTTCAAAATACGTATGGTGTTTCAATTCTTACAAGCTGCTAAATATTGATGACTTCATATGTTATTAAGCTATCCTCAAATCATTAAGTTTCCATTAATAATCACTTCAACTGTTCTTTCTTTATAGTGTGGGCTAACCATGGTGATGACGTCAGCATTCAGTACTCTGGCACGCCAGCATTGAAGGGAGATTTTGTTAGGTTAACTCTTAAAACTTTTAACTGTTGGTGTTCAAACTTCTAAATGTGTCGTTTTGTTTCCTAAACTTTGCAAAACCGTTCCCTTTTAGTTCTTTTACCAGTTCCTTAGGTCAAAGGAACCACAAAAGAAAGGTTTTGCTAGTTTTGAAAGCAAAAGGGCACATTGAAAATAATATTACGCCAGCATTCCTTGTATACTAGAAAATTCTCATATTTTTAAGATTTAATGGCTTACCACGACTTAGAAAGTTGTGTATGTGAATTAGATGTTTCCTCATTGCAATGATATATACGTTAACTTTCGAAATTTTTTATGTATTAGCCTTCGTCGACTCTTGGAGCCTTTCCAATTGTAACTTTCTAGCCCCATCTTTTAAGCTGAGGTTCTAAACATGCGTAACAGAAATAATAGACATGTCGAGCTCATTTTTCTCTCTATTTTTGTCACGAAAAAATATCAGGTGCGGCCAAAGAACAATGGAAGGGATTCTAAGAGATGGCTATAACGCCCTAATGCGGTATTACTTGAACAATTTCCGCGATGGTACTAAACAGGTTTGTCTCTACTCCTAATTTGAGCAACCTTTTTTATATTGGAAAAAAAAAGAAGAAAATCACTCAGCATTATAAGCGATTGCAAAGTTCTTAGAAAATCAATAAGATGGCGTTATATCATATGTTTCAGGATGCAATCGATTTACTACAAGGTCACTACATCGTATCTGTGTCCCGAGGGATGCGTCCCACGTCCCCCAAGAAGGGCATCGAAGCCATAGCTGTGAGTGATTCTACTATAAATTTTAAGTCTCATCAATTTTTTCTACATGTAAATTTTTTTCTTTTGCTGCAGTCGTTTCCGCTGGCTTTATCACTGATGATGATCGGTTTATTCTTTGCATGGATTTCATTGGGACGAGGTTTCTTAGTCCATCGATCCCATGTTCTTTTATTCCCTTGCGATTTTTTAAATTCCTCTATATATCATCGGGTTTTTTCTTGTTTCTTGCAGTTCGATACAGTTTTTGGAACCTATTCTTTTCGATGATGTGGGCGAGCCTAAGCGTGGCTATTGCAGTGTTCGTGAAGGCAAATGGGCAAATGTTCTGTAACCGTCCTCGTCTGCACCAGCCCAGGCGCTGATTGATTCTTTTTTTTTTAACATATAGTTCGAAAAGAATTCTCTTCTTACATATGTCGATTGATGTTTTGTCGATTCTTGTACCGGACTATTTTTCGTCTGTTTACAGGCGTTTCCTGAGGCTTTAGTAGTAAGTGAACTCAATCGAATCAGATCATTGTCTTGGATACTAATACATTTGAACTGTGTTAAGTTACGATTCTATATTTCGAATTCAAATCGTACATTTTGAATCTCCTCTAAGATCGAACCTTACTTGCAATCCTCTTCACGACTAGGAGAATGATGAACTCCTATATACTTCTATACTAGTACATTTTCGCACACTCTATGCATGTGCTAATATCTCAATTATAATTCTAAATTTAAATGTTATTATTTTAAAGAATATAAAAAATATTTTTTAAGATATAATTAGACATAATCATGATAGTAAGCATTTATTGTGGTAAAAGCATATCTTGGTTTTAGAATGAGGATTTCAAAGTTCATGACCCAAGTTAATTTTCATTTAGAGTTCATGACCTTGTCAGAAAATTTTTAGGGTTAAGGATCCGATACACTTAAATTCCGACGGAAATTCCGTTGAAATGTATCATATTTTATTTTTTTTATTTTCGAATTGCGACGGAAATTCCGTCGAAATGTATCATGTTTTGGTTTTCAATTATCGAATTTCGACGGAAATTCCGTCGAAATATAGGTTTCGACGGAATTTTAGCCGAGATTCGACAATTAAATAAAACAAAGTATGATACATTTCGACGGAAATTCGACGGAAATTCCGTCAAAATATCATATTTTAATTTTTTCTATTTTCGAATCTCGACGGAAATTCCGTCGAAATGGTTTTTCAGTACCACTTCATGGACCTGCAGCAACACTTCGTGGACCTGTAGTACCACTTCATGGTTCTGCAGTACCATCTCATCGTTCTGCAGTACCACTTAATTATTTTGCATAACATTTTATCGTTTTGCAGCACCACTTCTGTGTTCTGAAACAAAACCTGTAACGCCCCGTTTCCTATTACCTTTTTACGGATCTATGAAATATTCGCATAAAATTTTTCGCGATTTCCATAACTACTCCCTTTAATAAAAACGGATGCGTACATCCGATCTAGTTCCTTTCACAATAATATACATATGAGTATCCTAACATAAAATATAGCAGTCGGTACTATTTCTAATCCAAATGCTAATGATGAACAGAGGGGAGCAGGAGGAGAGCATCGTCGGCCAACCTTGAATCCATGCTTTGTATGATGATGCGTTCTACGCAGTCTGCTAATTATCTACGACAACTGTGAAGACAACTACTCAGAGTATGACCGCAACATGTTAACTAATAACAAGCAACACTAAAATAAACAGTAGTCCATTTCTTCCTGTCAATATCGTAACCATGCCATCATAAAATCATCGTGCATATGACTGTCATTCATAAGATCCGTAGATCACATGACATTCTATATGTCCATTTATTTTGATACTCCCGTTATAGACTAGCTAGACTGTACTGTACGCCCAGTCGGCGCCCATGCATGGGACTCTGTAACCATTCTGTAATCCTCCGATTTGTAGGGATACATATATGCCTATACAGGACTGTGAAATCCCCCGATTTGTAGGGATGTAAACCGTAGCATCCGTATCATATCATCTGTAGTCGTAGCAGTCATAACGGTTTCTCTTTATTTTATATGTATGTGATAAACGCATTTCAATGCGTTTATCGTAATATTTATTCAGGGTATAATAGAGCTTTAGCAATTAAATTACGCATTTATTCGATATATTTACACTTGTTTGATTGTTGAAGGAGCTTAGGACGAGTTTCGGGCGAAAACGAGCGAAAACGAGGCAAAACGGAGCGAAAAGGGCAGAAACTGCCCTCGGTCACGGCCAGACGCATTACGCGTCACGGCCGTGACGAGGGACAGAGAGCGAAGAGAGAGACGCTGGTGACGGTCACGGCCGTGACGCTTAACGCGTCTGGCCGTGACGAGAGGCAGAGAGGTGCGCTGACTATGGTCACGGCCGTGACCTTCGATGCACTTGGCCGTGACCTGGGGCAGAAAGTGACGAGACGCGGACGATGATGGTCACGGCCGTGACGGCCCATGTCCCAGGCCGTGACCGACTCGGGAATCAGTATAAAAAGCCCAAATTCGACCCAGAATCGACACAACTTCGACCAGAGACAATTCCTAAACCCCTTAGAGACGAAAAATAGCACGAAAGAACGCAGAATCACGCCCCGGAGCGCAAGAGACGGAGTTCTACGCAAACGTGAACGAAGAACAAAGATCTACCAAGCTTTCAACGATTATGAGTTCTTTTCTCCTAATTTCTATTTCCTTAGTTGTTTTTCCTTCTATTATGCGTAGCTAATTCCCTTTGTGTTTGGGATTAGATGAACGCTAGGATATTTCGTAGTTAAGACTTGTAATTATCGTGACTATGTGTTTTGACTATTTATCGTTCTATGAAACTATTTCGTTGCTTTAATATGTCTATGTGTTAAAGTAATTGTTTGGAAAATCGTTTAGGGCGACAGCTAAATAACGATTAGGCCGTTCATAGAAGATAGGATTCGAGTATAGGGCGACAGCAAATGCTCGATCCTCGCCGTTAGTAATTAATGAATTTTAGATCCCCGCGAGCGTTTAGGGCGACAGCAAACTCGCGAGCGGGCAGGAAAATTACTGCGATCTAGTCAGAATCACGTAGGAGCGATAGTTCATTGTCTTAGCCAATAATACCTAGCGGGATTCGAATCCCGAGCACTTTTTATTATCTGAAAGCTTCGTACCAGTTTAACGTGCTCTTTGAATTTCTAGTCGATTTAGGGGTAAGTGTCAGGTTAAGTCATCAAAAATCTGCGTATTTTATTTAGGCTAAATATCGAGTCGATAGGTAATTACTAGTACTTGATTTATTCCTTGTGTTCGATACTCGTTTACTCACTTTACTGCACTACAAACGATAGGTTCACTGCCTATCGCACGTCGGTGATAGTAATTTAGTATACGTTTTATTTTATCACTTGTCGCACTTGCACAATACACCACGTGTCGATCAAGTTTTTGGCGCCGTTGCCGGGGAATAAATTGATATTAGGAACACCGTAGTTCGGTACTTTAGCCACTGTGATTTCGACGTTTTCTTTGCTTTTACTGTTTGCGTCAATTGTGTTATTTGCATTAGTTATTTTCCTGCGTCGTTATTGATTTCGTATTCCTATTCGTCGTATTCGTTTACTTTTCGCTAATCTTTATTTCTCACTCATTGAAGGTACGATTCAGCGGTGAATGACCCGAAGCCATCCATCGGGCCCCATCGTTGAAGCCGACCCGGATTTCGAACGGAAGTTACGAAGGAAACTGAAGTACGATACCGAAGGAGCATCCACTAGCTCTCACGACCGTTTAGTTAGCTATTCAGAGGATAGTTCGCAGGAATCCACCCAAAACTCACGTGCAGAGACCACCGTAGATAGTCCCAATACAGAAGTGGACATGGCGGACCATCGAGTGCCCGTCCACAACGTTCCGGAGGAGGAGCCATCACTTCAAGACCTCCTCAAAAATGCCGCACTAGGCGGGTACTGAATCGGCGATCGTCATTCCGCCGATAGAGAATAACAACTTCGAACTGAAGCACTCCTGGCTTCAGATGATTTTTCAGACGGCCCAGTTCGAGGGTAATCCCGACGACGACCCTTACTCACATCTTAAGGCATTCCTAACGGTGACAGACACCATCAAGATTAATGGGGTCCCGGGCGATGCAATCAAGTTGATGCTGTTCCCATTCTCACTCAAGTTCAGAGCAAGGGACTGGTTGGATATGTTGCCACCAAGGTCGATCACCACCTGGGAGGAGATGCGAGCCGCTTTCATCAACCATTACTTCCCACTGACGAAGGTGCTACGGCTGAAGACGGAGATTTCCCTATTTCACCAGAAGGACTCAGAGAACCTGTACGAAGTGTGGGAGCGTTATAAGGCCTTATTAAAGAGGTGCCCGCAGCACGGGATGTCGAAGGCAGCCCAGATCAACCGATTCCATGAGGGGCTCAACGATCAGACTGTTCATATGTTAGACGGAGCCGCAGGAGGAGGACTCGTGAAGCTTAATGCCACCGACGCGTGGAATTTAATCGAGGACTATTCGAGGAACAGCTTCATGAGGGGCAATACCAGGATGAAGACACCCGGTGTATTTGGAGTTAGCCAAGAGACAGCCACTAATGCCAAGATCGAGGCGCTTCAACAGCAACTTGCCTCGACGAACTCCCAGTTGCAGGCGGTGATTGGCGCATTACTTCCCAAGTCTGGGCAGGCGCAGCCCGTGAACGCCGTAGCCACCACCACACCAACGCAGCACACACCGTACGTGCCCTTATGCGGAATTTGCGGCGCTGCCCACGAGACCTCAGAATGCCAACTTGGCCAGTCATTGGAGCACGTCGACTATATGGGCAACTACCAAGGTGGCCAGCGGAGTTTCCAACCTCGGGCTCATCCTAACATGGCGTACGGGAATCAGAATCATCAGGGCCAAGGACCGCCAGGATTTCAGCCCAGACCATCCGGATTCCAAAACGGGCCATCACGACAGTACCAGAATGCGCCCGCGGGAGGATCCGACGACATGAGGGAGATGAAGGATATGATGAAGGCGCTCCTCACGAATTTCAGCAGCACAACCGCAGCCCACGAAAGCCGAATGACAAAGATGGAGGAGTACATGGAGGCGAATGACATCCGTGCTCAGAATACAGATGCCTCGATCAAGAGGTTGGAGCAGCAAGTGGGGCAATTAGCAAAGCAAATGGCGGGCCGAAATCAAGGATCACTCCCAAGCTACACCGAGACAAACCCCAAGGAGTACTGTAATGCGGTAACCCTGAGGAGCGGGAGAGGATTACAAGAAGTTCCCACCAAGCAGAATTCAAAGGAGAAAGTCCATTTCGAGGGCCACGACGAGCCAGAAGTAGAGGAAAGCAAGGGCGACAGAGTCGAGAAGGCCAAGGATGACAAAGAAAAGGTGCGAGCATTCGTGAAGCCGTACCAGCCGAAGATCCCGTACCCAGCTCGTTTGAAGGAAGCTGCACCTGAAAAAGTGATTGCTTGGAAAAACGTTTAGGGCGACAGCTAAATAACGTTTAGGCCGTTCATAGAAGATAGGATTCGAGTATAGGGCGAAAGCAAATACTCGATCCTCGCGTTAGTAATTCGTGAATTTTAGATTCCCGCGAGCGTTTAGGGCGACAGCAAACTCGCAAGCGGGCAGGAAATTACTGCGATTTAGTCTTAAGCACTTAGGAGCGATTTTATTGTCTTAGCTGTAAATACCTAGCGGGATTCGAATCCCGAGCACGTCTTTATCATCTGAAAACTCTCGTATCAGTTAGTCGCGTCCTTTGAATTTCTGATTGAATTAGGAGTGATCTGTTAGGTTGATTCGTCAAACAATTTGCGTATTTTCTTTAGGTTAAATATCGAGTCGATTAGGTCATTACTAGTACTTGATTTATTCCTTGTGTTCGATACTCGTTTACTCACTTTACTGCACTACAAACGATGGGTTCACTGCCTATCGCACGTTGGTGATAGTAATTAGGTTTACGTTTTATTTTATCACTTGTCGCACTTTCATCACTCACTACGTGTCGATCAAGTTTTTGGCCAAAAACTTGATCGACACGTGGTGTATTGTGCAAGTGCGACAAGTGATAAAATAAAACGTATACTAAATTACTATCACCGACGTGCGATAGGCAGTGAACCTATCGTTTGTAGTGCAGTAAAGTGAGTAAACGAGTATCGAACACAAGGAATAAATCAAGTACTAGTAATTACCTATCGACTCGATATTTAGCCTAAATAAAATACGCAGATTTTTGATGACTTAACCTGACACTTACCCCTAAATCGACTAGAAATTCAAAGAGCACGTTAAACTGGTACGAAGCTTTCAGATAATAAAAAGTGCTCGGGATTCGAATCCCGCTAGGTATTATTGGCTAAGACAATGAACTATCGCTCCTACGTGATTCTGACTAGATCGCAGTAATTTTCCTGCCCGCTCGCGAGTTTGCTGTCGCCCTAAACGCTCGCGGGGATCTAAAATTCATTAATTACTAACGGCGAGGATCGAGCATTTGCTGTCGCCCTATACTCGAATCCTATCTTCTATGAACGGCCTAATCGTTATTTAGCTGTCGCCCTAAACGATTTTCCAAACAATTACTTTAACACATAGACATATTAAAGCAACGAAATAGTTTCATAGAACGATAAATAGTCAAAACACATAGTCACGATAATTACAAGTCTTAACTACGAAATATCCTAGCGTTCATCTAATCCCAAACACAAAGGGAATTAGCTACGCATAATAGAAGGAAAAACAACTAAGGAAATAGAAATTAGGAGAAAAGAACTCATAATCGTTGAAAGCTTGGGTAGATCTTTGTTCTTCGTTCACGTTTGCGTAGAACTCCGTCTCTTGCGCTCCGGGGCGTGATTCTGCGTTCTTTCGTGCTATTTTTCGTCTCTAAGGGGTTTAGGAATTGTCTCTGGTCGAAGTCCCCTCTTTCTGAGTCGAATTTGGGCTTTTATGAGAAATTTCGCACTGGTCACGGCCTGGGACATGGGTCGTCACGGCCGTGACCATCACCGACTCTACGCGAGAATATCGAAACTATGCGTCACGGCCAAGTGCATCGATGGTCACGGCCGTGACCATCATCAGTGGGCTTCTCTGCCTAGTGTCACGGCCAGACGCAATGGGTGTCACGGCCGTGACCTTCTCTTTCCAACTCTCTGTCAAGTGTCACGGCCAAGTGCAATGGGTGTCACGGCCGTGACCTTCTCTTTGATTAGCCTCTGCCCCCTGTCACGGCCTAGTGCAATAAGTGTCACGGCCGTGACCTTCTCTTTGATTAGCCTCTGCCCCTTGTCACGGCCTAGTGCACTAGGTGTCACGGCCGTGACCTTCGCCAGTTTTCACTGTTTTCGCCCGTTTTGCCCCGTTTTCGCTCCTTTTCGCCCGAAACTCGTCCTAAGCTCCTTTAATATGAAAATAAGTGTAAATATGACGAATAAATGCATAAAATGATTGCTAGAGCTCTATTATATCCCAATTAAATACTACGATAAACGCATTGAAATACGTTTATCAAACCTCCCCACACTTAAGCATTTGCTTGTCCTCAAGTAAATTAGAATTCAGAGAAGGCATCTAGTCAGAATAACGGCATGATTGTTCACAATTCATCATCAAAGCATAGAAAGCACGAAACGAAATCAAGCAAGCAATCATGGATATCGCACTAATGACCTGCACCTGTCAACCTGAGCTTCCCTAGCACTGCAAATCGAGACCCATACCTCACAAGGATTCACTAAATTCACTCAAGTGTATAGGCTAGCATATGATGAGTCACTCAATTCGTGCACTAGTCCAACCCCTACCATAAACTTGCAAGTAAATCGCATCTCTACTATTCAAAGTGACAAGTATAAATCTGAGGGTCTTTTCGGGGGAAACGGGTCGAATAATCATGAAGCGGCAAGCATAAATAATGAACACTTAATCTTAGAGCTAGGACACGTAATCAAAACTTATCAAAGAACACAGCATGATCGAACATACAGTCACACGTCCCAACATAAGACTCGACGTTCTCGCTCCGAAATCCTAGACTTTTCTGCTCGACCCTCTCAACTCAGTCCCCTTTCATTTTCTGCCCTTTCACCTTAGTTACGTTCTACTTTTATGCACTGCCCTTATTCCCTAAAACATCAAGGTTCGGCTTTTGTCGCAAAGAATACATCGTCACAGCGAATGCCGTGTACCTAGGGATACTTATTACCGAGACCTATATCTTGCCAAAGGGTTATGGGCAGGCTTATGCAAGGGATCGGGTCATTTCAGAAAACGGTCGAGTAAGGGACGAGTCATTTCACGAATAGCAGAGAAGAACATCAAATCATACACTGAAACGGTAACTCTCAAGTTCAACTTCTGCTCTATTCTAATCAACTCAGGCTCATAAAATCTCTGGAGGTTTATTCGGGTCAGTGGCTTCTATAAAATACGAGGTAAGCAATGAATAGGCTCAGGCTCAACGTGGCTAACTAATGGGGTTCGTCATGGTTAAGAAAATTTTTGGCCCTGGACTTGATTCCTAATGCCCTCATCATTTTCACACTCGCACACCAAAACAGTTTCAACACGCATCAGACAGGCAAATTCTAGAGAGAGATAGGCTAGGCACGTCACACAACCAAGAAAAAATATGAGCATACGCTCGTCAGGCTCAACTCTCACACGAAACAGGTTTATGTGTACGGATCTCTCAAAACAGTGCTATATCTATTCAGGCAGGTAAGATTCAATCAGTCATGCATGTCCTAATTGCTCACAGAATTTCATAGAATGCAGACCAACTCGAGATAAGCGCAAAAATCGTGCCTGAATTCAATAATCCATGCCTTTCAACGAAATTTATAGCTCACTGACACGTCATAAAAAATTAAAATTTTCACGTAAGTTTTCAACCTAAATTTCAAGTTTTCAACCTAAATTTCCCTCCCCACACTTAAGTCTGACGTTGTCCTCAACGTAGAAATTGAATAAACGAAAGGAAATGTAGGTGTAAGAGAACGAAACTCCCCTGACGGTAGATGTTGACGTGGTCGTGACTAAACGCGCGATGATTGTCGTATCGTGACTCGTGGTGCCTGACATGACTAAAAGAAAAATTAAACGTAACAGAAAAATGAATGATAATAATAATAGACATAATAAAAAAAAGGAAATACTAGATAGATAAAACCTGGGTTGCCTCCCAAGAAGCGCTTCCTTTACCGTCTTTAGCCGGACGTGCTTTCGTTCGCTTAGGGTGGCTGAAAGTCGAGATACATCATCTCTTTTCCGCTTAAGTTTCCCTCGCTTGCATCCATGCCTTGGAGGTGTCGCCTTTCGCCGGACAGCGGTTTCAACTCTAGTGGCGATCGCTCCTTGACTGGGCTCTTGTCCTTAACTTCTTTGCTGCTCTCGTCGATGGTTATGATGGGTTCGTCGATCTCCTCCCCACACTTATCGATTTCCATAATCATGTGCCTATCATGCTTGCTGACCTGTGACAGACCTTGCACAGAAAAGAGAAAATCGCGCTCAAAGACATCTAAGAAATAGCATTTAACATCTTGCTCGTTGCTTTTTGTCATCGAATCAGCCATATTGAATGTAACTTTTTCGCCGTCTACTGTCAAGGTTAATGTTCCATTCCTAACATCTATCATGGTCTCGCCTGTAGCTAAGAATGGTCTACCTAGAATTAATGGAACATTTTCATCCTCGTCCATGTCTAAGATCACAAAATCAGCAGGGATAACGAACTTATCGACCTTAACTAGAATATCCTCGATAACACCTAGGGGGTATTTTAATGATCTATCGGCCAGTTGAATACTCATTCTAGTGGGTCGTGGTTCACCTAATCCTAAGCGCTTAAACATGGAGTACGGCATTAAATTTATACTAGCGCCTAGATCAGCTAAAGCATGCTCAACAACTAAATCACCTATACGACAAGGAATAGTAAAACTCCCTGGGTCCTTGAGCTTTTTCGGTATCTTTCTCTGGGGTATCGCCGAGCACTCTCCTCGTAGGTATACCGTGGAGACATGTTCGAGCTTTCGTCGATTTGTCAGCAAGTCCTTCAGGAACTTCGCGAAACTGGGCATCTGCGTAATAGCTTCAACAAACGGTAAGTTAATATGTAATTCTTTGCACATACCCATAAATCTACTGAATAGCGCCTCGTCTTTGTCCTTCTTTAACCGTGTTGGATAGGGAACCTTCGGCTGGTACGGCCTCACTGGTGGTTGCTCGATATCCCTCGCTTTTTCCTTTTCGGGTGCGACGTCCTCCTTTGTAGGTTGGACCTTCTCTTTTTCAGGTGCAGCTTCCTTCAAACGAGCTGGGTACGGGATCTTCGGCTGGTACGGCTTCACGAATGCTCGCACCTTTTCTTTGTCATCCTTGGCCTTCTCGACTCTGTCGCCCTTGCTTTCCTCTACTTCTGGCTCGTCGTGGCCCTCGAAATGGACTTTCTCCTTTGAATTCTGCTTGGCGGGAACTTCTTGTAATCCTCTCCCGCTCCTCAGGGTTACCGCATTACAGTACTCCTTGGGGTTTGTCTCGGTGTAGCTTGGGAGTGATCCTTGATTTCGGCCCGCCATTTGCTTTGCTAATTGCCCCACTTGCTGCTCCAACCTCTTGATCGAGGCATCTGTATTCTGAGCACGGATGTCATTCGCCTCCATGTACTCCTCCATCTTTGTCATTCGGCTTTCGTGGGCTGCGGTTGTGCTGCTGAAATTCGTGAGGAGCGCCTTCATCATATCCTTCATCTCCCTCATGTCGTCGGATCCTCCCGCGGGCGCATTCTGGTACTGTCGTGATGGCCCGTTTTGGAATCCGGATGGTCTGGGCTGAAATCCTGGCGGTCCTTGGCCCTGATGATTCTGATTCCCGTACGCCAAGTTAGGATGAGCCCGAGGTTGGAAACTCCGCTGGCCACCTTGGTAGTTGCCCATATAGTCGACGTGCTCCAATGACTGGCCAAGTTGGCATTCTGAGGTCTCGTGGGCAGCGCCGCAAATTCCGCATAAGGGCACGTACGGTGTGTGCTGCGTTGGTGTGGTGGTGGCTACGGCGTTCACGGGCTGCGCCTGCCCAGACTTGGGAAGTAATGCGCCAATCACCGCCTGCAACTGGGAGTTCGTCGAGGCAAGTTGCTGTTGAAGCGCCTCGATCTTGGCATTAGTGGCTGTCTCTTGGCTAACTCCAAATACACCGGGTGTCTTCATCCTGGTATTGCCCCTCATGAAGCTGTTCCTCGAATAGTCCTCGATTAAATTCCACGCGTCGGTGGCATTAAGCTTCACGAGTCCTCCTCCTGCGGCTCCGTCTAACATATGAACAGTCTGATCGTTGAGCCCCTCATGGAATCGGTTGATCTGGGCTGCCTTCGACATCCCGTGCTGCGGGCACCTCTTTAATAAGGCCTTATAACGCTCCCACACTTCGTACAGGTTCTCTGAGTCCTTCTGGTGAAATAGGGAAATCTCCGTCTTCAGCCGTAGCACCTTCGTCAGTGGGAAGTAATGGTTGATGAAAGCGGCTCGCATCTCCTCCCAGGTGGTGATCGACCTTGGTGGCAACATATCCAACCAGTCCCTTGCTCTGAACTTGAGTGAGAATGGGAACAGCATCAACTTGATTGCATCGCCCGGGACCCCATTAATCTTGATGGTGTCTGTCACCGTTAGGAATGCCTTAAGATGTGAGTAAGGGTCGTCGTCGGGATTACCCTCGAACTGGGCCGTCTGAAAAATCATCTGAAGCCAGGAGTGCTTCAGTTCGAAGTTGTTATTCTCTATCGGCGGAATGACGATCGCCGATTCAGTACCGCCTAGTGCGGCATTTTTGAGGAGGTCTTGAAGTGATGGCTCCTCCTCCGGAACGTTGTGGACGGGCACTCGATGGTCCGCCATGTCCACTTCTGTATTGGGACTATCTACGGTGGTCTCTGCACGTGAGTTTTGGGTGGATTCCTGCGAACTATCCTCTGAATAGCTAACTAAACGGTCGTGAGAGCTAGTGGATGCTCCTTCGGTATCGTACTTCAGTTTCCTTCGTAACTTCCGTTCGAAATCCGGGTCGGCTTCAACGATGGGGCCCGATGGATGGCTTCGGGTCATTCACCGCTGAATCGTACCTTCAATGAGTGAGAAATAAAGATTAGCGAAAAGTAAACGAATACGACGAATAGGAATACGAAATCAATAACGACGCAGGAAAATAACTAATGCAAATAACACAATTGACGCAAACAGTAAAAGCAAAGAAAACGTCGAAATCACAGTGGCTAAAGTACCGAACTACGGTGTTCCTAATATCAATTTATTCCCCGGCAACGGCGCCAAAAACTTGATCGACACGTGGTGTATTGTGCAAGTGCGACAAGTGATAAAATAAAACGTATACTAAATTACTATCACCGACGTGCGATAGGCAGTGAACCTATCGTTTGTAGTGCAGTAAAGTGAGTAAACGAGTATCGAACACAAGGAATAAATCAAGTACTAGTAATTACCTATCGACTCGATATTTAGCCTAAATAAAATACGCAGATTTTTGATGACTTAACCTGACACTTACCCCTAAATCGACTAGAAATTCAAAGAGCACGTTAAACTGGTACGAAGCTTTCAGATAATAAAAAGTGCTCGGGATTCGAATCCCGCTAGGTATTATTGGCTAAGACAATGAACTATCGCTCCTACGTGATTCTGACTAGATCGCAGTAATTTTCCTGCCCGCTCGCGAGTTTGCTGTCGCCCTAAACGCTCGCGGGGATCTAAAATTCATTAATTACTAACGGCGAGGATCGAGCATTTGCTGTCGCCCTATACTCGAATCCTATCTTCTATGAACGGCCTAATCGTTATTTAGCTGTCGCCCTAAACGATTTTCCAAACAATTACTTTAACACATAGACATATTAAAGCAACGAAATAGTTTCATAGAACGATAAATAGTCAAAACACATAGTCACGATAATTACAAGTCTTAACTACGAAATATCCTAGCGTTCATCTAATCCCAAACACAAAGGGATTAGCTACGCATAATAGAAGGAAAAACAACTAAGGAAATAGAAATTAGGAGAAAAGAACTCATAATCGTTGAAAGCTTGGGTAGATCTTTGTTCTTCGTTCACGTTTGCATAGAACTCCGTCTCTTGCGCTCCGGGGCGTGATTCTGCGTTTTTTCGTGCTATTTTTCGTCTCTAAGGGGTTTAGGAATTGTCTCTGGTCGAAGTCCCCTCTTTCTGAGTCGAATTTGGGCTTTTATGAGAAATTTCGCACTGGTCACGGCCTGGGACATGGGTCGTCACGGCCGTGACCATCACCGACTCTACGCGAGAATATCGAAACTATGCGTCACGGCCAAGTGCATCGATGGTCACGGCCGTGACCATCATCAGTGGGCTTCTCTGCCTAGTGTCACGGCCAGACGCAATGGGTGTCACGGCCGTGACCTTCTCTTTCCAACTCTCTGTCAAGTGTCACGGCCAAGTGCAATGGGTGTCACGGCCGTGACCTTCTCTTTGATTAGCCTCTGCCCCCTGTCACGGCCTAGTGCAATAAGTGTCACGGCCGTGACCTTCTCTTTGATTAGCCTCTGCCCCTTGTCACGGCCTAGTGCACTAGGTGTCACGGCCGTGACCTTCGCCAGTTTTCACTGTTTTCGCCCGTTTTGCCCCGTTTTCGCTCCTTTTCGCCCGAAACTCGTCCTAAGCTCCTTTAATATGAAAATAAGTGTAAATATGACGAATAAATGCATAAAATGATTGCTAGAGCTCTATTATATCCCAATTAAATACTACGATAAACGCATTGAAATACGTTTATCAAAATCTAAGAACACATTCACCGGTGTTGGATGCTCATTTCCGTCTACGGTTCATCAAACATGGGTTCTACGCAAGTTAATGGCTTTGATCCTAAAGCTCTCGAAGGCACATTCATTGGATACTCCTCAACGTCCAGAGCATTTAGAGTATTCCTCAAAGACGCTAAAATCGTAAAGGAAAGTGCAAATGTCACATTTGACGAAACGCTTCCCACAACACCAGAAGCACCCTCTAATGCATCAGGGAACGTTCAACGAGACTCAGCCTCTGCAAATCCAAGCTCGGCATCACTAGATTTTTTGCTTGAAGATTTTCATCTAATTTCAGATCCAATACCCTCTCAGATGACAGAAACTCCACAAGGTGAAATCCAAGCAACATCAGATATTGAAGATAACTCTTCCTCAGAAACAGACTTCACGCTTCCCAACGCCACTGACACTGAGGACGAAATCTCTCATTCCAGTCAGGATCCCACTGCAAATGTCATAGAACCTCAGACTGAGACAAACGTTGACTCCCTCGCCACACAACACGATCAATCTCCGGTAGTCGACGCAGCAACAATTCCTGACCATCCTGATGATTCTCACACGGCTCAACCACTCCTGCGAAGATCAACTCGTGAAAAGAAAAGCGCAATTCCAGACGATTACGTCTCATTTGTTCACGAACATTTCTCGTGCTTTATGAGTCAACTCGAACCAAGAAAAGTGTCAGAAGCACTTTCAGACCCAGACTGGATAATTGCTATGCAAGATGAACTCAACCAGTTTGAACGCTTAAAAGTTTGGACTCTAGTTCCAAGACCCAAAGGCAAAACGATCATAGGAACGAAATGGGTCTTCAAGAACAAGAGAGACGAAAATGGCAAGGTCATCCGTAATAAAGCCAGATTGGTAGCAAAAGGGTACAATCAGCAAGAAGGCATTGACTACGATGAAACCTTTGCACCAGTCGCTCGTATAGAAGCCATTCGTTTATTTCTCGCTTACGCTGCTCATAAGGATTTTACTGTCTATCAGATGGACGTCAAGACAGCCTTCTTAAATGGAGTTCTGAAAGAAGAAGTTTATGTTGGACAACCTGAAGGATTCGTAGACTCAACCAAGCCCGATTACGTGTATCGCCTGGACAAAGCCCTTTATGGTCTTAAACAAGCACCACGAGCTTGGTATGACGTTCTTTCCACCTTCTTAGTCGAATCCGGGTTCACCAAAGGTCAAATTGATACCACACTCTTCATTAAAAGGCAGAACTCAGACATCTTGCTCGTTCAAATTTATGTTGATGACATAATCTTTGGCTCCACGAATGTGAAACTATGCGAGGAATTCAGTCACTTAATGACCACCAAGTTCGAAATGAGCATGATGGGGGAAATGAACTTCTTTCTAGGACTGCAGATCAGACAGCTACCAGACGGTATTTTTATCAGTCAGTCTAAATATATAAGTGATCTCTTGAAGAAATACAAGATGGAAAACTGCACTTCCATAGCGACTCCTATGTCCACAGCATGCAAACTCGATGCAGATCTCTCTGGCAAGCCTATTGACGAAACACACTACAGAGGAATCATCGGGTCACTACTTTATCTAACGTCAAGCAGACCAGACATCGTCTTTGCAACCTGCCTTTGTGCACGTTTTCAAGCAAATCCCAAAGAGTCACATCTGACTGCCGTCAAAAGAATATTACGTTATCTGAAAGGAACTCCAAATCTTGGTCTATGGTATCCCAAAAATTCTAGTTTTCAATTAATTGGATACACTGACTCAGATTTTGCAGGGTGTCGCATGGATAGAAAAAGTACATCAGGTGGTGCACAACTGCTCGGTGACAAATTAATTTGCTGGTCCTCCAAGAAACAGAATTGTGTGTCTACGTCAACAGCTGAAGCAGAATACGTTGCCGCTGCCAGTTGTTGTTCCCAAATTCTGTGGATGCGAACTCAACTCTTGGACTACGGGTTTGATTTACATAATATTCCTATTTATAGTGACTCTAAAAGTGCTATTGCTATTACATGCAATCCCGTACATCACTCACGCACGAAGCATATTGATCTTCGATATCACTTCATAAAAAATCATGTTGAAAATGGCATTATAGAAATGCAGTTTGTTAGCACCGAACTTCAACTGGCTGACCTTTTTACTAAAGCATTGGATGAGAAACGATTCCAATTCTTAGTCTCTAGGTTGGGCATGTTAAATCTTACCCCTTAACTTAGGCACATTCATGCTAGGCAGCACATCTCAGACATAACTATATCATATGAAAAGCCTATGCATGTATCTAGGGGGAGAAACATAATTGCATAATTCTAGGGGGAGCATTAATTTTTTTTTCATATTTCTATCACTGTTTTAGGGTAACCAAAAAAAAAAAAAAAAAAAAAAAAATTATTAAATGATATTCATATGTCTAGGGGGAGCATCACTATTTCCTATTTTTCAGTACCTTCGCATTATCACATATTATCACTTGGTATTTTTCATTTTATTCGCATCTTATTTTATTTGCATTTCATCTTATTAAGCTTACTTGCATGAATTTTCTAAGTCTTAAAATCTCATTGGGCCATTTCGCGTAAAGCCCTAAACGTAAGCTTGCCAAGCCCATCTCATATCGACATTCCTACTCGACTTTTTCTCACATTTCGACTTTTTACATCTCGACTTCTTATTCTTCGATATTGGGCCATTTAACAATTTCGACACGACATTTTATATGGGCCTTAGGAAGCCCAAACTGACCTCGACTTTTTATACCCGTGTCGACTTCTCACTTCGACTCGACAAATTATAACACAGCCCGACTTTTCATAATCCATCTCGACATTTCTTCGTCTTTCTCACTTCGCCAGACAACTTTCAACGTTTCGTAAATCTATTTTCAGTTAATCCATTTCCGCTATCGATCGGTAAGCTCGATAAAGCCCTTAATCTCTCTATTATGCTACTAATCGTTTCGATTGCAGGTATTAAAACACGCAGAAATCACTGACGAACCACCGATTTCATTTTCCTAAATTTTAAGCTTCGATTTACATGATTTCTGGAGATTTTTCTTAACTCTAAACTGTTCTTATTCGTTTTTGAACCGCTAGACATCTTCGTGATTCAAATCTGTGAAGTTTTGAAACGATTTCAGTACGTCGACATTTTTCCCCAAATATCGAACTCTTAACCCTAATTTGATTATCTCTCGACATTTTCCCTCGAATTAGGCCTCTCGACATTTTCATTTGAAACTGAGAGATATCGACATTTTTAGCTGCCGACATTTTATTTAAACTGAGCGATATCGCCATTTCTTCTCGACATTTTCCTAACACTGTGCGATATCGACTTCCGTTTTCTCTCGACATTTTAACTTGCTGTCTCGACATTTTTAATGCTATCGACATTTTCAAGCCCATTTATTCTCTATATCGACATCTTTTAATTGGGCTTCATAACTTAAAATCTCGATATATTTTATTGGGCCACTTTATTTAATTTTTATCAAATGGGCTATTTCGATTTTAAATGTCTCGACATTTACCCACTATCGACATCTTTTAAAATAGGCCATCTCGACTTTTTCACCCTATGAGATGTCGATATTAGCTCGCTCGACATTTTGAAAATACATGCTCTCGACATCTTCTAAATTGGGCCGACCTCGGATTTTGTCGACATCTTTAAACTTGGGCCCATCACAAATCACATTCAATTAGGCCCATTTCTTATACTTAACAAAAAATTCGACACTTTCGATATATCTATTATGACATTTTACATAGCTATACATATATATCTTTATACATATACCTATATATATATATATATCTATATCTATACCTATATCTATATATCTATATATATATATATATATCTATATAAAAAAAAAAAAAAAAAACAAAACAAAAAAAAAACAGAGGGGATTCACAGCGAGCGAGGGCAACGATGTAATATTCGATGTCTAATGACCTTATGATCATATTTTTCAGATTATGGAGATTCCAAACCGTGATACAATCTACCCAATCTCCAAATGGATCGAGCCGCTGAAGAACAACTACCAGTTGGACACAACGGCATTCAGATGCTCAGACATGGTGATCATAGCCATTCTGAAGAACCATTTTCTGCTCCCTGCCTTCACCCTCACGGCAAGCGTTCCCCAAGTCTACTTGCAACAATTCTGGGGACTCATGGACCAAATCCCAGACATCGAGGAGATCATATTCCAAAGCCAGATCGAGAATACATCCGTTGTCCTTAACAAAGACCTTCTGAGGACGGTTCTTCAACTCCCTACCTTTGCCGAGCTCGATCCACCTCCCACTGCTCAAGAGATTCTAAATGGAATGCTGGAACTAGGCTGCTCTCCACCTCTCACACAAGTATCAGCATTCTCCTTCAACAAAATACCCGCTCCGTGGAACGCTCTGTTCATGCTGATCAACAAGTGCTTATCACCGAAGCACACGGGCTATGATCGTTGCAATCTCAGCATCCTCACCGTCTTCTATGGGGTCATCTTCGGGAAACGCTACGACTACGCAGCCCTATTCATGCAAGAAATTGTGGACCAGATCTACATCAGAGATCACCTTAAGACGTCCAAGAGAAAGGGCCTCCCATATCTCAGGTGGTTCCAAGTACTGATTTATCACTACATGGAAATCCACCCAGAGATCACTCGTCGTCCAGCAACAGAATCCTTAGGAGTCCCCAAGTTCAATTATTTAAAGAAAGCAAAGGAAGGATCGACAGCCCAAGGCATGACTATTCCACGACACCTCCTGGACCTTGCTGATCCCACGGATGCAGAGGTGATCAAGTACAGGCAGTCGCAGAACCTTCCTGCCCCTACGATACGGTCAAACCCCACCGTATCCAACCCCGGGGCCAGCTCGAGTGTGAGACAGGGTCCTGAGAGAGAACGCGAAGTACGCACTAAACGAAAACATGACCGACGACCACCTCCTCCGGTGTCCGTCAGCTTCGCACCTCCCCTCCTCACTACATCGTCCAGAACCGAACCCATAGGAACAGGAGCTGATTTAATCAGCTCCCGAGTAGAAGTCGCCGCATCTGGTTCAACGGCGCATGCACAACCCAGCCCTTCCCATTCATCAACCTCCCAACAGGTTGATGTCTCAATATCTCACGGGGAACCATCTCAGCCATCCTTGTCTCGCTCGGAGGCAAGTGATGTACATATAAGCGACCCCCAGCCCCACGTCGCTGCCCCTTCTTCTACCACATCGAGTCTAGTGTCCACTTTCCCAAATTTTTTCGATTTTGCTAGGACACTAACACCTCTCTCGACTCTTCTTAGTGATCAGTCCAGAACGTCTGTAGAGACATCATCTATTGATGATGCTCGACGATCGGACGGAAGTCCTGACACGGGCAACATCACTGCCCCCGTGAGTTCAGGCCATCTCGATGAGCTTGTCTTATCGACGATGCAAACGGTGAGCCTCGGTGGCCCCGGTCCCTCAAGTCCCACGCGCTCTTTAGTGCGTGTGGGCCGCGACTCAGGAATCTTTTCTGAAGTCGTGACAACAGAACGCCTTCGTGGCTCTGTTGAGTTATCACCCTTCATCACCCGCGCCGACCTCGACCAACACATCGAACGGAGCCTCGCAACCTTACGTGAAGAAATGAAGCAAATGGAGGCCTCCATCCTACAAAGAGTCGAGACACTGGCATCCACCCAATCCCACCACCCATCCACATCCGCCAGCACACCTACTCCTACACCTACACCTACACCTACCCCTACTCCCACACCCACCACTAAGGAGCTTCGCCAACAACTACTCGATCGCCTCCTTAGCGAGGTCGACAGCCTCGATGATGAGGATAAGGAGCTCCTTCACCGCCTCCAAATACCATACCATTGCCACTACGACCCGCCCACACACAAGCGACGACATGACGACCCTGATGACGACGGTCGTCCTGAGGGGGAGGAAAAGCGACAGCGGGTCGAGGCAATAAACCAATCTGAGCCCTCCACCTCAAACCAACCAGAGCCCTCCACCTCAAACCAACCAGAGCCCACAAACCCCCAACCTACTACCTCTTCCCACCTACCAAAAGACCTACCCCCATTACCATCCGACTTCAGACCAGACCCACCCCCACAGGTGACCGACGAGCCACTACCTCCAGTCGCAGACATAAATATCCCTGACCCTCTGATTGAGCTCAACGAGTTTGTAGACCAGGGATGGGGATCACAAAGCCACAGCGATCATCCCGCAGAAGATGATCTTCAAGAGCGACTGGACAACGTCAGTGGACTAATCTGGGCGGCGGTCGAAACGAGCCTCAGGATGGCGCCAGACGAGATCAGAAATGGAGAAGACTACGAAGAGACGCCATGCGATTATACAATCCCATGGGACAAGATAACCACTCCATTTCAAGAAGAACTTCGAGATAGAATCTGGCGAGAACGAGATCAAATTCGTCCATACAATGAAATGGAGCTGAGAGGCCTATCACACGTTGGAGGATCCACAAAATTGGCCTATCATTTCCTATACAAATGGACGACGACAGGAGGCTCGAGGGTCACTGACGACGACAAGAAGAGGATGCGGGCGAAGGCATCAATCAAGGAGATCCTGGATGTAACCGTCCAGGAAATGGGAACGAGCCTGAAATACCCAGTCTACCTAGTGCGAAGACTGGACGATTCTGTAGACATGATCTCTGAAGGAGATCTTCAGTACATTGATCCCAGCGAAGTATTCAAGCTATCAAGACTCTACAGGAAATTCATCCTACGAGAATTCAAATACAAGCTGGGATATGAAGCCATTAAGAGACACATGCTGAGAGACATTACCTTCTACACAGGCCACGACTTTCAGATGGCCATTGAGAATAACGCTAGGAAGGTAAACCTAACGAGACCAAACTTCACAGGCATGGAGGACGAGCTTAAATCATATCCAAATGGCTTCATCTTCAAAGAACCTGAACTCTCCGTAGTCTACAGCAAGGATGGACTAAAGAGAGTCATGTTCCTCTCAGAAGTTGAGAAGTACGATGACGGCACTCTCAGGATCATTATCGAGAAACTGAGAAGTAAAGTTAGAAGATATTCTGATCCTTCAAAAGGCGACCTTGCAAGCTTAGGACTCGAGCAGTTCCGAGAAGAAATCATCAGCCTAAGCAATATTGCTATTGAAGAAATTCAGAATAGACTATATCTTCACCGAAGCATCAGACAATTCCAGTACGTTCTCAATCTGAGGAAATCCGCCTACAGAACAGAAGACCGGGATACTACGTAGAATGAACACAAAGGGGGAGATTGTTAGAGATTAATTTAATTGTGTTCATTTAATTATTAGTCTAATGTTCTGTAATTTAATTACGCCCTAGGACTTAATTGTAAATATATCCGACTTGTGGATATATTAGTAATATTGGGCCCGTTAGCCCATTAGGGCATCTGTATAAATACCCTAAACACATTAGTGTTTAGGGTTGCTGAATCATATTTGAGTTGACGACTTTTCTGAAGAACTCGCGCGCTCTCTCGTTCCAACTCTACAATTCGTCTACGGTATTACTTCGTTTATTGCTTCCGTAAATCATCGTATCAGGTAATACTAATCCATTGATTCAGTACAAGGTTGGATAAAATCGGCCTAATGTAATTTAATTACGCCCTAGGACTTAATTGTAAATATATCCGACTTGTGGATATATTAGTAATATTGGGCCCGTTAGCCCATTAGGGCATCTGTATAAATACCCTAAACACATTAGTGTTTAGGGTTGCTGAATCATATTTGAGTTGACGACTTTTCTGAAGAACTCGCGCGCTCTCTCGTTCCAACTCTACAATTCGTCTACGGTATTACTTCGTTTATTGCTTCCGTAAATCATCGTATCAGGTAATACTAATCCATTGATTCAGTACAAGGTTGGATAAAATCGGCCTAACAAGTGGTATCAGAGCCGAATTCGTGGATCAAAAACTCATTGAAGCTTCGTTTGATATCGCTCGCTCGTCCTATCTCTATTCGTCGGATCTTATCGAGATTTTTTCTTGTCAATTCCTTGTTCCTATCTCGCTCACGAAATTCTAACGATTTATTCTCATCCAATTTCCCAGATTATATCCCGGCTGAAGATTGCATAATTTTTTTGATAATTTTTTTCCAGCCAAAGAACAAATCGTGGCGGCGACGTGAGCAAGATTTCCTTAACGTATCGAGATTTTGACCTATCCAAGCATTCGACATCTTTCTCGACATTTTTGCTCACCTCGACATATTACTATGGAATAAGGGTCTCGACATCTAGCTCGACTTTTTGCTACATCTCGACATTTGAAGCACTCGACATTCGGGGCTGTCGATATTTGAAGTCACTTAAAGTACTCGACATTTTTTCCTTTCGACATTTGCTCTCGACATTTCTCTATTTCGATATCCTATTCAGCTCGACAATCGTTTCGACATTTATATCGACTTCTTCGAACTTTACATCTTATCCAGATAATAGGACTCGACTTTTAGTGCTAAACTCAGCTCGACTTTTATTTCGATATTCATTCCGACATTTCTTTCGATATTTCACTAGGAAACGAAGATCTCGACACTCTACTATTGTTTTTGCCTATCTTGGATTCAAATCTCGACATTTAGAAATATCCGAAATCAATTTAAGTCTCGACATTCGTATCACATCCTTTCGACATCTAACAAAAAAAAAAAAAATATTATATACAATAATCTATTATCGATTTCAAATAAATTTTTGTGCTTATATTATTATTATTTATTTCTCTAACTCTATTTGCCTTCCTTGAGTTAGAAATTTAGTTGATCAACACGATAAAGATCCACATCCAACCTATCGCAATGGACCTCTATTCACTTGGAAACGACTCGAGACCTCCCATCCTCAAGAGGGACGAGTACACAGCATGGACACTCAGGTTCATGAATTTCATCGAAAGCAAGGAGAACGGCGACCTAATGTACGAATCTCTCACCGAAGGGCCAGCTCAATTTTGGATTACAATTCCTGGCAATCCAGACAATACACCACCTGTTCCAGAAACCAGGGAACTCAAAACTCTCTCAGCTTACACTGAGACTGAAAAACTCCGAGCTCGAGCAGACCGTCAAGCCAAAACTTATCTTGGTCAAGGCATCCCAAATGACATTTACATGCAGGTTAATAGCTTGCCAACTGCCAAGGAAATGTGGGATGAGATTAGCAAAATGATGCAACGAACTGAATCTGGGTACAAGGCAAAGAAATCCAACGTCCTCACTGCTTATGACTCATTCAAAGCCAAAGATGGAGAAGAGCTATATGAGACCTATCAACGATTTCTGACCCTAGTGAATGAGATGAGAAAGATAAATGTAACCAGAACTGGTGAGGAAATTAACATACGCTTTCTCTCAGCGCTGCAGCCAGAATGGAGGAAAGTAGCCAGCAATATCCGTCAGAACAAGGATCTAGAAGAGATGGACATTCACTGCCTCTACGACAGCCTCGCCCAGCACATTGAAGACATTAATGAGATTCAGAAAGCATCAAAGGAAAGGACCGCCATGGAGACACTTGCTCTAATCAGCCATCGAAAATCGAAAAAGAATCCAAAACCTGTGCAGAATCCTAGCTCATCTGAAGAAGACAATGAGAACACCAATGCAGAGATGGACCCTGAGCTAGCAGAGATTACAAAACAGATGGCCTTGATCACCAAGCGCTTCAATTCCTACACACAGAACCGATCCTCAAATCGACTCAGGACTAGTTCCTCCAAGAAGCGGGACCGAAAAAATGAAGAAGGTGAGACTAAGCCCTCCATGAAAGATCAGAAGTGCTTCAACTGCGGCAAACCAGGACACTTTGCTCGAGACTGCTTCCTGCCCAAGACCAAAGATGTTGACTACTACACCAAAAAGGCACAACTTCTCAAACAAAAACAGTCCGGTGTGGTACTCATGGCTGAACAAGAATCATGGCTCGAGGATACCTCGGAAAGTGAAGATGAAAATCTGGCACTCATGGCAAACGTTGAAACCGACACTGAGGATGAGGAACACAACACTGCAGCCACCCCCTCAACCGACTCATCTTCAGAAACTGAGGTACACGAATCTTACTCCAATCTACATGAACAATTATGCCTTCTTCAGGATAGACTAACATCCATGTCTAGAGAGAACCAATCATTAAGAGAACTAGAATCTAGGTTAGCTAACAATGAAAAAGTCCTGCGAACAGAACTAGTAGAAAAGGCTAGGTTAACCTCGTTTCTAGAACAAGCTCGAGACACTTCCCTTAGACATGAGACTAAGATAAGAGACTTAGAAGATAAACTTCTCAAAAAGGAAAACGATCTCCAAAAGAGTGAGGTAGAGCGAAACACGATATCCCAACAATATGAATTTCTGACTAAGGAACGAAATCGTCTATATTCGAAAATAAAGAAACTTGAGGATCTTCTGAACAGTAGAATACAGACAGATAAAATGATCCTATTAAATAGTGCTAGAGACACAGAATTTTGTGATCCCCGTAGCGGCATAGGATGTACTCCAGATTCCGTACACTCAGTAAAGAAACCTCTTCCCCTCTATGATATCAAGCTCTCAGGCTTAAAAATTCCTGGTCTTATGCCTTTCACTAGCTCATCTCCGCTTGATAAGTTAGAACACAAAAAGAGAGATAAAAAGGATTGGGCTGAAATTCCAATTGACTATGAGGAACTGGAGAAAAGCTACAAAACCAGGAAAATTGATCTATCTGATGACTACTATTCCGTATATCCACCAGAAGAAGTAGATCCCCAAAAAGCAAGTACCTCCAGTACATATATCCCTCCAATGATTAAAGAAATCGGTGATCTGCATGCGACTATTGAGCTCGAGAAGATTGCCTCTCAAGTGGAAATGGACGTACTTCTGACAATCATCTCTTCACTCGAAAAACAAGTCAACAACCACATAGCTTCCTCCGCACCATTGAATTTGGCTAAGTCTAAGATAGAAACATCACTCCACAAGAACATTAAAGGGAAAGAAATAGCCAAAAGACATGAACTGCTATTTGAAAACTACGCATCTCCTTCAAATCACTACTATTCCTACGACGATGCACTTGCCTTGAATTCCCGTTTTCGCCTAGAAAAGGCAACCTCACTCACGAACGACTCACGTTTCTTCCCTAAGTCATGCTCGCCAATCCCAATGGAGAGAACTCCAACAAAGAACGAACCTGGCCTTCTAAGCGAAGTCTCACGCCTTCAGAATATTAACTTGATACAACACAAAGAACATCAAAATCAAATCGAAATCTTCAAGTTCGAAAAGGAGAAAATGCTTCATGAAATTTCGCTTCTTAGACACCTCAAAGATTATTCATCTGACGTTAATTCTTCTTCCTCCTATAACCTAACTCCTCATCCCATGCCTAATTTGATCTCGTTCTCGCCAGATTCTATCTCGAAGTTCTTCTTGAAATGGAGTGGTTATCTTGTCCCATGGGATTGTATAATCGCATGGCGTCTCTTCGTAGTCTTCTCCATTTCTAATCTCGTCTGGCGCCATCCTGAGGCTCGTTTCGACCGCCGCCCAGATTAGTCCACTGACGTTGTCCAGTCGCTCTTGAAGATCATCTTCTGCGGGATGATCGCTGTGGCTTTGTGATCCCCATTCATTGGATACTCCTAAATATGATTCAGCAACGATTCAGCAACCCTAAACACTAATGTGTTTAGGGTATTTATACAGATGCCCTAATGGGCTAACGGGCCCAATATTACTAATATATCCACAAGTCGGATATATTTACAATTAAGTCCTAGGGCGTAATTAAATTACAGAACATTAGACTAATAATTAAATGAACACAATTAAATTAATCTCTAACAATCTCCCCCTTTGTGTTCATTCTACGTAGTATCCCGGTCTTCTGTTCTGTAGGCGGATTTCCTCAGATTGAGAACGTACTGGAATTGTCTGATGCTTCGGCGAAGATATAGTCTATTCTGAATTTCTTCAATAGCAATATTGCTTAGGCTGATGATTTCTTCTCGGAACTGCTCGAGTCCTAAGCTTGCAAGGTCGCCTTTTGAAGGATCAGAATATCTTCTAACTTTACTTCTCAGTTTCTCGATAATGATCCTGAGAGTGCCGTCGCCGTACTTCTCAACTTCTGAGAGGAACATGACTCTCTTTAGTCCATCCTTGCTGTAGACTACGGAGAGTTCAGGTTCTTTGAAGATGAAGCCATTTGGATATGATTTAAGCTCGTCCTCCATGCCTGTGAAGTTTGGTCTCGTTAGGTTTACCTTCCTAGCGTTATTCTCAATGGCCATCTGAAAGTCGTGGCCTGTGTAGAAGGTAATGTCTCTCAGCATGTGTCTCTTAATGGCTTCATATCCCAGCTTGTATTTGAATTCTCGTAGGATGAATTTCCTGTAGAGTCTTGATAGCTTGAATACTTCGCTGGGATCAATGTACTGAAGATCTCCTTCAGAGATCATGTCTACAGAATCGTCCAGTCTTCGCACTAGGTAGACTGGGTATTTCAGGCTCGTTCCCATTTCCTGGACGGTTACATCCAGGATCTCCTTGATTGATGCCTTCGCCCGCATCCTCTTCTTGTCGTCGTCAGTGACCCTCGAGCCTCTTGTCGTCGTCCATTTGTATAGGAAATGATAGGCCAATTTTGTGGATCCTCCAACGTGTGATAGGCCTCTCAGCTCCATTTCATTGTATGGACGAATTTGATCTCGTTCTCGCCAGATTCTATCTCGAAGTTCTTCTTGAAATGGAGTGGTTATCTTGTCCCATGGGATTGTATAATCGCATGGCGTCTCTTCGTAGTCTTCTCCATTTCTGATCTCGTCTGGCGCCATCCTGAGGCTCGTTTCGACCGCCGCCCAGATTAGTCCACTGACGTTGTCCAGTCGCTCTTGAAGATCATCTTCTGCGGGATGATCGCTGTGGCTTTGTGATCCCCATCCCTGGTCTACAAACTCGTTGAGCTCAATCAGAGGGTCAGGGATATTTATGTCTGCGACTGGAGGTAGTGGCTCGTCGGTCACCTGTGGGGGTGGGTCTGGTCTGAAGTCGGATGGTAATGGGGGTAGGTCTTTTGGTAGGTGGGAAGAGGTAGTAGGTTGGGGGTTTGTGGGCTCTGGTTGGTTTGAGGTGGAGGGCTCTGGTTGGTTTGAGGTGGAGGGCTCAGATTGGTTTATTGCCTCGACCCGCTGTCGCTTTTCCTCCCCCTCAGGACGACCGTCGTCATCAGGGTCGTCATGTCGTCGCTTGTGTGTGGGCGGGTCGTAGTGGCAATGGTATGGTATTTGGAGGCGGTGAAGGAGCTCCTTATCCTCATCATCGAGGCTGTCGACCTCGCTAAGGAGGCGATCGAGTAGTTGTTGGCGAAGCTCCTTAGTGGTGGGTGTGGGAGTAGGGGTAGGTGTAGGTGTAGGTGTAGGAGTAGGTGTGCTGGCGGATGTGGATGGGTGGTGGGATTGGGTGGATGCCAGTGTCTCGACTCTTTGTAGGATGGAGGCCTCCATTTGCTTCATTTCTTCACGTAAGGTTGCGAGGCTCCGTTCGATGTGTTGGTCGAGGTCGGCGCGGGTGATGAAGGGTGATAACTCAACAGAGCCACGAAGGCGTTCTGTTGTCACGACTTCAGAAAAGATTCCTGAGTCGCGGCCCACACGCACTAAAGAGCGCGTGGGACTTGAGGGACCGGGGCCACCGAGGCTCACCGTTTGCATCGTCGATAAGACAAGCTCATCGAGATGGCCTGAACTCACGGGGGCAGTGATGTTGCCCGTGTCAGGACTTCCGTCCGATCGTCGAGCATCATCAATAGATGATGTCTCTACAGACGTTCTGGACTGATCACTAAGAAGAGTCGAGAGAGGTGTTAGTGTCCTAGCAAAATCGAAAAAATTTGGGAAAGTGGACACTAGACTCGATGTGGTAGAAGAAGGGGCAGCGACGTGGGGCTGGGGGTCGCTTATATGTACATCACTTGCCTCCGAGCGAGACAAGGATGGCTGAGATGGTTCCCCGTGAGATATTGAGACATCAACCTGTTGGGAGGTTGATGAATGGGAAGGGCTGGGTTGTGCATGCGCCGTTGAACCAGATGCGGCGACTTCTACTCGGGAGCTGATTAAATCAGCTCCTGTTCCTATGGGTTCGGTTCTGGACGATGTAGTGAGGAGGGGAGGTGCGAAGCTGACGGACACCGGAGGAGGTGGTCGTCGGTCATGTTTTCGTTTAGTGCGTACTTCGCGTTCTCTCTCAGGACCCTGTCTCACACTCGAGCTGGCCCCGGGGTTGGATACGGTGGGGTTTGACCGTATCGTAGGGGCAGGAAGGTTCTGCGACTGCCTGTACTTGATCACCTCTGCATCCGTGGGATCAGCAAGGTCCAGGAGGTGTCGTGGAATAGTCATGCCTTGGGCTGTCGATCCTTCCTTTGCTTTCTTTAAATAATTGAACTTGGGGACTCCTAAGGATTCTGTTGCTGGACGACGAGTGATCTCTGGGTGGATTTCCATGTAGTGATAAATCAGTACTTGGAACCACCTGAGATATGGGAGGCCCTTTCTCTTGGACGTCTTAAGGTGATCTCTGATGTAGATCTGGTCCACAATTTCTTGCATGAATAGGGCTGCGTAGTCGTAGCGTTTCCCGAAGATGACCCCATAGAAGACGGTGAGGATGCTGAGATTGCAACGATCATAGCCCGTGTGCTTCGGTGATAAGCACTTGTTGATCAGCATGAACAGAGCGTTCCACGGAGCGGGTATTTTGTTGAAGGAGAATGCTGATACTTGTGTGAGAGGTGGAGAGCAGCCTAGTTCCAGCATTCCATTTAGAATCTCTTGAGCAGTGGGAGGTGGATCGAGCTCGGCAAAGGTAGGGAGTTGAAGAACCGTCCTCAGAAGGTCTTTGTTAAGGACAACGGATGTATTCTCGATCTGGCTTTGGAATATGATCTCCTCGATGTCTGGGATTTGGTCCATGAGTCCCCAGAATTGTTGCAAGTAGACTTGGGAACGCTTGCCGTGAGGGTGAAGGCAGGGAGCAGAAAATGGTTCTTCAGAATGGCTATGATCACCATGTCTGAGCATCTGAATGCCGTTGTGTCCAACTGGTAGTTGTTCTTCAGCGGCTCGATCCATTTGGAGATTGGGTAGATTGTATCACGGTTTGGAATCTCCATAATCTGAAAAATATGATCATAAGGTCATTAGACATCGAATATTACATCGTTGCCCTCGCTCGCTGTGAATCCCCTCTGTTTTTTTTTTTGTTTTGTTTTTTTTTTTTTTTTTTATATAGATATATATATATATATATAGATATATAGATATAGGTATAGATATAGATATATATATATATAGGTATATGTATAAAGATATATATGTATAGCTATGTAAAATGTCATAATAGATATATCGAAAGTGTCGAATTTTTTGTTAAGTATAAGAAATGGGCCTAATTGAATGTGATTTGTGATGGGCCCAAGTTTAAAGATGTCGACAAAATCCGAGGTCGGCCCAATTTAGCTATTATGCTCGGTGTATATTCTTGTGTGACACGCATGGACTGAATATTTTCAAACTTGCTCTGTTATGCATGTCAATGGTTACTATGTGAATTTTTGTGTGCGAAAATGAGAAGGGCACTGGGATTGAGTCATTGGCCTAAATATTTCTATATCTTACATATTTACTACTTAGTGAGCCCCTTTGAGCCTTATTTGACTTAATTGTTGATTTGGAGCCTAGATATTTAGCCTGATAGCCTCATATCTAGCCTATACGACCCGTACCAACGTGTTAATTTATCGATATCGTGAATAGTGGCTTGTTGGTTGAGAAGGAGCGAATCATCGATGCATGTTAGTTATGAACTCGTCCTATGATGTAGATCTCTCGTCGTAATATTGCAGCGGACTAGAAATCTCACCCTTCGATAAGACGTACAAAAGAAATTTATAGGAGGGGCTGGTTCGAAAAAAAGAGAGAGAGAGAAGAAAAAAAGAAATGAAATAAAAAAGAAGAAAACAATGGTGAAAAAGAAAGCGAGCTAGAAGAGCTAGAAAAGGAAGAAAGATGAGTCGAGTGAAAAATAGACACAGCGTTAGAATAGCGAAAGAAGTGGTTAGAAGAGCGATTCGATGATTGACACGTTTGATATTTTAGCTCACTTTCCCATATGACACACCTTTCAAAACCCGAGACCCGTTACAACCTTTGATGAAAGACCATTTGATTCGTGCATGACTTCTATTATGTGACTATGATGTGATATATTTGCAAGCCTATAGTAATATCTTTTCATGTCGTGAATTGAGCGTCCTTATACAGATCCATTTGGAAACACCCTGAGTGACTTGAGCGATCCTTGTTAGAGTTGTGGATTGATGCGTAGTATGATTCTAGAAATGTCTCTCATGCGATGATAAGATTGCGACATATTACTTCATGCCTCGTGTTTTGAATATATCATTCATTAGTTGGTGATTATCTCGACTATATGCTTTTATATTTTCTGAGATAAAACGGGAGAATTTCATTGACTGATATTCTATAATCCTAACTTAATTTAGTTCTATTCCGTTTTTATGATCAAGGACGATCGAAGCTAGTTTAGGGGTTGTTGATAAGTTAGGATTTGACGCTATTTTTGTACCCCGTGTAAGTATGTAATTGATCGTTATTCATCGAATTATCATTTAATATTCTAAGTTTACGCACATATATCTTGTTCGACAGATATTGGAGCAAATTAGACCAAATCGGGAAGATTCGAAGTGAAGCGCTAAAATCAGACACTTTGGGCCATTTTTGTAATTTTCAGAATTGGGGCGAATCTGCAAATTAGTCAGAATTTCTATGTATGCTCACGTGAAGAGCAAGTCATGGGAAGAAAAATATACTACCCAAGGATCACGTTTGGAGAGGAGGAAAGATCCAAATATAATAAAGAAGTCAAACGCACACAAGGAAAGGCAATTTAAACTTTAAATGGGCGAGAATATCTATGGAGGCCATATTAAGTCGGCTATCTTAAAGACTTTGGGGGGACGAGCTTGAGGCAGCGAATAAACCAGGGCTTTGCCGGCTGAAATCATAGACGAACGACGGCCAAGAGCGAGACAAGTCGAGCACCGAAAAAGAACGAATTTCTTACCTTTCAATATTTCGTTTTCGACAATGTTTTCTTTTGATTCGTTGTCGTTTTCGTATAATATGCTAGCCTAAATTCGTTTGTGATTGAGGCTGTGTGAGACAGAATTATGACTACGTATTAATGTTATTATTATCATATTTAATCATATGATTTAAGTTATGTATTTTATGTTTGCGCTTCATATGTGTACGTGTGATTGGCCTCCATGCGTATGATTACTAATTGGTTTATGAGACGGACTAAGTGATTAAACCTATCAAAACATTGAATACCACTACGTAAAACTGACCAGATATGGCATTCGGTTTCTTATGTGTGGTTCCGAGACCTTAGGCGCCGAGAGCGTCTAAACTCGGGGAATTTCACGAAGATCGAATACACGTATAGGAACTACAGTCATATAGACATATAGTTGATTGGTTCTCTATTTGCGTAGGGTTGTTAGTTACGTGAATAACGGGTAGCACGTATGTTAGGAAATTCTACCTTTACTATGATTCATATTGATTAGATAGATTAGATTGCATGAGGACGTAGGAATAATTCGTGCCAAGTATGTGTCTTAATCACGTCGTCGTCTGCTGTTCTATCCTCATCTGTTTTATTGCGTTTATTTTATTATTTGCGTCTTTTATTTCTTTTAATCAAATCATTGAAACTATAAAAATTCCCTTAGTCTAAATTAGAATTAGAAATATTATCTTAGAATTAATCGAGCTGTCTTCGTGGATCGATACTCGGACTTCATCCGTTTTACTACTTACACGACCTAGTACAGTTGCTAGTATTTGAGCGTGTCAATATTAGCTGCAATTTTAGCCGAAAACATGGATCGATTTACTTTTTTGTTCGTATTTGCGTCAATTAGATTCGAAGCATACCCTCTCTATTTGACGACATAATATCAAAATAAACTCTTATATTTGCAGCGGATGCTTATTTCCATTGTCAAAACTCATTTTATTCTGTTAATAACACTTATTAGCCATATAATAACATAATATTTGTGCTGAGTAACACTTCCTGTTATGTGATAACAGATAACAATATACTGCAATTTGATAACAAAAAAGGCGGCGCTTGATACTGTAATACCCGTAAAATTTAATTACGGGATTTAGAATAAAATTAATGGTGGAGAGTATTTAATTAGAAACCTTGTTGGATTAATTAGATAAAGATGTTAAGACTATAAGACAATAAGTATGTCACGCAATTTATGTTGTAATAAATATACTATTAGTTTAGTACTTGACATGGCTTGTGTGTGTTATGTGAATTACATGATATTGTATTACAACCATATATAAATGCCCAAGTGATTTCATGCTATATGATTTATAATTCTGATGTGTATCACGAATTACAACTTACGTGACTCGTGGAACATGTTTTACGATTTTTATGCGTCAACGTGATTATATATTAGGTACTATTAGGGTAACTAACCAAGTAGAGGAATTAATTGAAATTAGTTCTGTTATTGATTTTAGGGTTTCTAGTACATGGCATGCTAACCTAAAAAATTTTAATTTAGTATAATTAAGTGCTAATACCACATTTTAAGGAACACGGATTAGTAAGAATAGATTTCAAAAAGGGGCTAGATAGAAATTTTAATGCATGAGGGTTTCGGAACTAAGGAATCTCGAGATCTTTGGATCTCGAAATCCTTAAAGCTTGAAATGATAAATATCGAAATAAGTGAATGTCGAAATGATAAGATGTCGAAACATTAGCATTATTGTACAACACGATCTATAAAATTTACATTGTGATTTCGAAACCTTTGAGGACTCGAGATTGATAGAACTCGAAAACTTTGGAATCTAAAACCTTAAAATCTCGAGAGCTTAATGAAGATAGAATTTACATAATCTATATATATAAAAGATGGAAGTGAAACTCTCCTGTGAGGACCGTCATCGGTACAAAGCCCCCTCCATGTGACACATAGGACAATTTTGGAGATTCCTTATGGCCATATACGTTGGGTTGTGATATGAGGCTCTTGACTTTTAAAACTTTTCAAATGCACAAATTAATACATTAGGATGTGACATGAGGCTCTTGATCTTCTTGGCTTCTATTTATTTATTATTTATCTTGGCATGGTTGAAGCAACTGGATTGTCTTGTCATTCAGGAATGACCCTCACTTCACGTTGAATGTCATCAGTTTACAACTCGGAATTTTCCATACAAAAGAAGGCGAATACGAATAGACACACAAGGTAATATTTTGAGTTCAACTCTGTATGTTTGAGTTACTCCACATCCAGATATCTATTGTAGTCGTATGATTCTATTAGGAGGAAACTTCCAATCAATGGAGGAGGCAGAAAAGCTATGAGAGAGGTCTAAAGCTATGACTTTGACGTGTTTTTTTCTTGTAATATTCCTTAGTCAATGATGCTTAATGGGGCTTAACTCAGTATTCTGGTTTTAGCATAAACGAGACAAGAGACCCATGTGGCCAATGTGAGCATTTTTCTGATCAAGTTCAAGAATGGTGTTTTTGTGATATTCTGACCGAGACGGAAGAACATATATAAACAGTCGGGCTACTGATTGGTGAACGCAACAATCAATTGTGCTAATTTATTTTTCTAATGTATTCAGGTAATTTATCGATCACATATCTTATTACAAATATGTATTTTCAGAAAAATAGTGATGCTAAGACGAAAGATTTTCCAAAATTTCATAGCGGTTAAGCATTTTGATTTCGAAAGCACATCTCACCACAGATGCGATCGCGTTGTCGGAGCATGTCGTTGAGAAAACTCCATTGCATTCTTCAATGGATGAGGAGGTATTTAAAATTTATTCTTTCTGCCCGTCAAGTTCTGTTTTTATGTTCGAACAATGCTTTTTGTCAACGTATGAACAAAAATATTCGAGCGTCACCTATACTATTTCAGTTTCGCTTAAATATCTGTGGGGTTCTCGATATCAATCCACATAAAGCTGGCATGTGACATGCAAACTAATTATTATTATGTTGTTTTCTTTATTAATTCTATGAGCCACCATTTCCGAGCTTTTATCTACTTTTTATAGCTTCCTGAATCGATTTAACTCAAAGCAAGAAGACCCAAATGTTCCAGAGGATCCACCTTTAGGAATCCGACACTTTGTCGCAAAATTAAATACCTGATGTATCCCATGGATAGTTAAGGAATATGCAAAAACTATATAGCAAGGAAAAAGTGATGTTCGAAAAATTTTACAAGTTCGATTGGTAATCCCGTTCTCTTTCATGGCAGCAACTCAAGTCTCCGATTCAGTATAACATGGCCAAAACTCTCAATTTTTAGATATTGAAATTGGTTTATGTTGGAAGATGAAGAGACTCTTGATGGTATATGTTGTATACATTGTATAACATTTTTAGTTTTGATTAATATTTTATAACAGACTGTTACGATGCCGTGTAATTAACAAACTTTTGAGACGAAAAGACATAGTGAAAACGAAGAACCACATTTGAAATTTATCGCTCACAGTACATGCATTTTTCGCTGACTTCATGTCTTATTAGCTTTTCAAAAGGACTCTGAATAATAAATTAGAAGATTTACATAAAAGCATATAAATTAGAAAATTTTCCTCATATAGCTGATGATGCATCAAATGGTCGTATCATCGTTACATCGCGGGCGTTCAAAGGGACATCAAAGGACATAGCTGACGGTACATCAAATGGTTGTATCATCGTTCAATAGTTATACATTTTACATCAGCAGATCGTGCATGTGGAGCTATAAGACAATAGTTATACATTTTACATCAAATGGTTGCTATTATGAGTCTTGCAAGACCTTACATATTACACCGTGCGATCGGTCTTGCCAGTTTGCAATCTCACAAAGCTAGGGTACATACTTGACAAGCAATTTTTGCACAAATTCGTCTTAAACTGGTGTAATTTTAGAAAGTCGCAAATCTCAGTCTTACATTGATGCAGCCTTACGAAGTAGCAGCCTTGCAAATTCTCAAACTTACATTGTCCATAGGCTTTTGATAATGACACGTCGGAGTATATCAGGTCAGTGGACGCGAATAATTTTGTTCATTGTGATGGACGTAATGCTACATATATTTCTCCACGTATCATCCTATCATGGCTGCAACACCCTCATCACATATAATCTATCATTGAGAGTACCTAACAACTGGATATAGCAGGTCTACCCGGTCAATTCTGCTTATTCGGGGTTTGGCACGGCTAGGATGCTTTCTCCTGAGACGGAGCGAGGCCTGAGTCCGTTACAAAATAATAGGGAAGATTCCTAAGTCACGCCAAACCCACTTTAGACGGAAGATAACTAATAATATTGTAATCAGATAATCATATTTCAATTCACAAAATATAACCTGAAAGCACAAACATATTTAAAATTCTTCCACAGAACTACATTCTTTTGCTTATAATTACGAAATAAATGACTGGCCATGAGTTAATACATCTGAATTTGAACATTTATATTTAAAATTCATGACAAAGTAGTCCCGGTGCATCGCACAGGGGCCACATCTAGTATTATTATAATAAGCAGTACATGGAACTAGGAGATAATTTCATCCTAAAGTTCGATAACTTAGCTACAAAGAAAAGTAAAGAGATTAGATAAGAACTAACAAAAATGTCGATGTCACTTGTTTAATGGAACACGTTAAGTTGAAGATAAGAAACGAATACTTCACTTCATTAATACAAACCCTCAAGAAGCTAACAAAAACACCAAAAGGAAAAAGTCGAACAGAGGTGTATTACCAAGCTTGGAGTAGGTATAATTTCTCCCTGAAATTTCACGTTTTTCTCTTATCTCAACAGTTCAAAAAATTATTAAGCTTGAAAGATTATTTAATTAGGGCTTGCATAAGTCGGTTCTTGAAAGCTTAAGACTTCAATGAGATTTATACTGTTCTTGAAGATATAATTTTGATCAAGGAGTTAGATGTCGAACAATTGGATTTCTTGTTGGTAGATTTCGAACATTGTTAGTTGTAAGAAAGTAATTTTAAGGTCTTCATGAAGAACAAAAAAATGCCGAAAGCAAGAAACTCAAGATAAAATCTCGAGATGAAACTCATGTCGAGATTTAATGTACTTCGAAAGCTTATGTAAAATATTAGAGTACATCTCGAGACCTATTGTGAATATTAATATCGACATCTTGTTTATAATCCCAATATACATCTCGAGGTTTTTAAAATCTATGTGTATTATTAGATTTCGAAATCTATGTGTATTAGTTAATCAATTTCGAGATTTATCATGACAAGCATGTCGAAATCTGGGATTGTATTAATTTAGAAGTTTGGCATGAGATCTCGAGAACTAACTCGAAATCTATATCGATATTGTATATTGTAATGTTTAAATCTCGAAGTTCACGTCGAAGTCATGTAGTGATTAATCGATCTCAAGTCGTTCATGATGTCGATAAGCATGTCTCGAAATCTTTGCATATACTAGGTTGAAATTTCGTTAAAATATCGAGACATATCTCGAAGTCCTTAGGTATTATTTAATATCGAAATCTTATATATATTATATATATATATATATATATATATATATATATATCGAGATCCATCTCATAAGTTATGTCAATATCATAGTCACGCCGAGATTTATATCAATAACATTTCACAATTCCATTCGAGATTTATCTCTGAAATAGTATTTCTCAGTTTAGTTAAAGTTCTAAATTTTAGGGTTTCGAAATTTATAGAGTTCAAAACTAGGGTTTTCAAATTAAGCCAATTTCCTGAAATTATAACTAGACCAACAAACCCTAATTTTATATGTTTCTATACTTAGCGTTCGAAGATTAGCGATTTACAGTACGCTAAATTAAATAGCTAAGGAGTACCAGGTAAGTGGAGATCCCAACTACAACACATAAATTTATATGTGCATGAATTACATGGTTACGTGCTTGAATGACATGATTATGCTTTTATGACTTTACGTGAACCCTTATGTGATTTATTTATTTACATGAATTAATTATTACATGAAGTGGCATGACAAGCACTTCGGCATTATTCACGTACGCATTATCACGTGCATACACGAAGTTACAAGACACGAGCATAATTCAAGTATGATTGCTTAAACACGATAAAAGTTTGTATTTGGCTCTTCTATGTTACCATGGTGATTTTATGTCACCGATTTCAAGGCATGACATGACATGTCTCAAGGCAAGGGCATGCATGTGACAGAAAGTTGCGACCTGAAAGATGCACCCTGAGGAAACAAACGGCACCAAGGGTATAATTGGTGTCAGCAACCTCAGAGTGAGTCTACCAGTGTGAGCTTCCGTGGGATCGATAAACTACATTGGGATTGGAAAGGCGCCTTAGGGTTAGCCTCTCAATGGAAGTATCGTCCATATTTATATATATTTACCCCTGGTGGGTTTGAGCTCCCTGATGGTGCATAGCAAGATAAGCCAAGGGCACTATAAGACAAGACACGAACTACAAGACAAGACACGAACTACAAGACAAGACACGAACTATAAGACAAGACACGAACTACAAGATAAGACAAGACATGAATTTCAAGACACAAATTAGGAAGCATTGGGGCGGATGCCTTTGCGTTTTAGGACACGTGCATTGCATGGTTTCTACTTATTGAGCTTTATAAGCTCATCCCACGTTTTATGTGTTGTAGGTACGATAAAGTCGGGCGTTGAGAAACGTCACGACTAAGGCGGGCTGACGGCGGTACTCCAGGGTCTTTTGGGGGCAAGGCTGTACATGGATGACGACCTGTAAAGCGATGTTAGGATAGGTTTTGATATGATATATGGGCTTCGGCCTTTGTATAACTACGACGATGTAGGCTACGTTTTGTCGTAAGATATCATATCGTAAGAAAAAGTTTTTGTTAGACGGGTCTTCCGCGACTTACGTTGCGAAAATCCGCCACTAAATATGATTAGAAAGTAAGGGTCGTCACAGATACCACTTCATAATTACTCTTTTCGTCAGGTAACCTTTATTCTAAGTTAAGTCCATAAATGGGTCACTAAAACTATACTTTTTCTGACATTGGCGTGGACCCTATTTTAAAAATTACATGGGGCCTGACTACCAATCACCCCTTTAAATAAACGATAAACTTAACGAGGGACGAAATCTGCTCAAAGTTAGTAAGATCGGGAACTAAAAGTATAAAATGTGGAACATCGGGGATCCAAAGCGCCCATGGCTTAAACATCTAGTACCTAAAATGTGGTTCGCCCATAAATATGCGACATTAAATAGAACATTTTTTTAGAATCTGATTTCAAAAAGCATAACGTGGTGTTTGTTTTTCTTTACTTCCCAACGAAGAGGCTATAAATACCGTAGTAACATCATCGAACGCGATTTCCTCGGAAAACGAAAAACATTTTCGAACGTTTCCACACTGCAGTGTGCATCAGCTGGCTCCTCCCTGCATTTTGAGGTACTCTCTCTCTCCCTCTCTCTCTCTATCTATCTATCTATCTATCTATCTATCTATCTATCTATCTATCTCTCTGTCTCTGTCTGTGTGTGTGTGTGTTCTTTTGAGCATGCGATGGATATTTTTACATGTTGATTACGCTATTCGTATACGCTGAAGCTATGTTTGTGGCGTGAAATTAGCTGCTGTAGCTAGGTTGCAGCACTGATGATTTTCCAAGTGAAACTTTGCTCTTGATGTTGTTTCCTGTCAATGTATGGCAATTACCAATGCAGTTGGGTATATGCTTAGAAACAGCGCTGATTTGGTGTCTAGGTTTTGAATTGAATTATTGAGAGTTATGGTTGAAGTTTCTGTACGGTAGACAATACGAAATGATGCGCGGAGTTGGTGATTTAACTGTTACGTTTTATATGTTGCATTCTTCTCACCCTGGAAACCTAATTCATTCAGTTCATTGCCATGGCTTCGCATGTGGATTCATATGCGTTAAAGGCTGTGACTGATTTACCTGCTCCCTTGCAAGCGATTTTCAATTTCAGGTAATAGGTTTATCAAATATAGCCTTATGTTATGACGAGTGTCATGAAAATTTTATGCACGAGTCACAAGGAACACCTGTTATTTTGCAAGGATTTTGTTCACCATGTGTTTGAAAATGAGAAGTGTCGGCAGGACAATTTTGGTTGAGTTTTGCGTTGGTTTGTCCACTTTTATGATTATTTCTGAGCAGATTGGGAATATGTTCCACTGTACTAGAATGGATAACAGTTATTGTCTTGGTTGATAAATCTTTAAGCAATTATCAACCTCTATCATATTCGGAGCTCCTACTCCTACAATCATCTATTCTAATTTGTGTGCAGGTATTTCAACTCACTTCAGAGTGAATGCTTCTCTGCATGTTATCTGTCCGATATAAACATGGTTGTTTCAGCCCCGACTGGTAGTGGAAAAACAGTACTCTTTGAGCTATGCATTTTAAGGACTCTCTCGAAGCTAATTAATAGCGATGGAAATTTTACCCATCCAAAAGGAACCCTTAAAACGGTAATGTTTTAGGATACTTCATTTCATGAAAGATTCATGAGGGTGTAATTAGAGTATTTCCACTTGTTCAAATGAAGGAGAAATATATACTTGTCCACATGAGTTTGGCCTTGACCACTTGGCAAGTGCTGATTTGTACCCTATGACGATCACCAAAAATGTAATGTGTGCTTTTTGTTCTTTTGTTAAATGCGCCAGATAGTTTCAGTGTAGTTGAGTTTTGGATCCACGCTGTTTCGAAATTTTGTCAATCTTGCATGTGCATTCCTATGTTTCTGTTTTGAAATTGCTGATTGTCCTAAATAATTGTGGTGAAGGTCTATATAGCACCTTCGAAGGCATTAGTACAGGAGAAGCTCCGAGATTGGAATAAAAAACTTGGTCCATTGGGAATAAATAGCCTTGAGCTGACAGGTGATAATGGGTTTTATAATGTCAAAAGCATACAGGATGCGGACATCATTCTCACCACACCAGAGGTTAGTTAATGAAATTGTTTCTTCTTTGAGTGATCTTGTTTGCTAAACTTGGCAACCACATCCAGAAATTCGATGCAACAACTCGTTACCGCATAAATGACGGAGGATTGAGCTTTTTCAGTGACATAGCACTTGTGCTAATAGACGAAGTTCATTTGCTGAATGATCCGCGAGGTGCAGCGCTAGAAGCAATAGTCAGCAGAATTAAAATGCTTGCTCGCAACCATGAATTGCAATCAAGCGCATTATCTCGTGTTCGTTTCCTTGCTGTTTCTGCTACAATACCGAATATCCGTGACCTTGGTAGTATTCTTCAGAATGTTATTAAACTAGATTAATGTGCATTCATTAGACTTCATCTATCAGTAATTACTAGCAATTTCGAAAATATACATTTTGCAGCTGAATGGCTTATGGTTCCAAGTCAGGGAATCAAAAGGTAGATTGCAGATTCGAACTTGCCGATCAACCTCTAGTACCGCCTTCTGAACATTTAGGAAGTGTCTTTTTTGTAGGTTTGGGGAAGAGATGAGACCTGTAAGGTTGACCACTAAAGTTTTTGGTAGGTATACTTGCAGCAACATGTGTTTGATGCCTTGCAGAACTACATCATGAATCTAGCTTAAGGAATTGAGTGAATGTATTCTTCTCAGACAAGTGACATCATTGCTATAGAATCTTAAGTTTGTTTTATTTTTTTCTGACAAATATTTTTATTCACAGGTTACACACCAGCCAAAAACGATTTCTTATTTGAAAAGGTTATATTGATGATCCACCACTGATGTTCTAAACTCATAAGTATTTTTTGAATAAATTCTTCAATTGAATTGTATCATTATGTATCCTGATGCATCTCTTTTTTTTTACACTTTCAGCGCCTTCAGAACTTTGTTTTTGGTGAGCCTTGAAACACCAGGCTGCATATTCCCATGCAGCCCTTCATCTAGTAGCTTCTGGGCTTTAGCGAAATTGACATAAAATGTTAATCTGCAGACCTTCTAATGCAATTTTCAAAAGGAAAATCTGCATTGATTTTTTGCTCTACAAGAAAAGGTGCACAAGAAGCAGCACAGAAACTCTCCCACACCGCAATGACGTTTGGTCATTCAAGTCCTTTTGTAAGAACCACAGAACAGCAAGAAAGATTAAGGGAAGCATCAATGATGTGTAACGACAAACAAATGCAATCATATATAATATATGGTGGTAAGAAATCCTTTCTTCGGTGCGAAAGTTACGTCTTTCTGGCCTGGGCAATGTTGGCATTCTTGAATGAAACTGATCAAGGCAATTGTTGGCTCGCGTTTCGTGCGTTGTTCGTGGTTTATATATTCTATTGCTTGCTTTGCAGTTGGCTATCATAATGGCGGACTTTCTATGAATGATCGTAACCTCATTGAAGGCCTTTTTCTGAATGGTGATATTCAAGTTTTGTGCACCACAAATACTCTGGCACAGGGAATTAATTTACCCGCACATACTGTTGTCATCAAATCGACACAATATTTGTATGTCTCTCCTTTGAAGTAGTATTATCTAACAAAAAACATAGCTAGCCCTTCTGCTACAGAAACAATACCACCTTCATAGGAAGGTTTCTTTTAGTGATCAATGTATTTCCAGAAGATACCACAGCCAACTGTCACTAGTACATAAAATGTGTCTGATCTCATCTGTCCTTTTGTTTTTCAGGAGCCATTATTCTAATAATCTTTTATGTTGTTGTAGCAACAAGGAGAAAGGCACCTATATGGAATATGAAAGATCCATGGTTTTACAGGTGCGTTGCTGGTTTCTTTATTTCGCTGTAAGAACTCATTCTATCAAATCATAAGAGGAGAGTTGTTCTAGGATTTTGGATTCTGGAGCCTTCGTTTTTAAGCTCTAGCTATCTCTATATGTAGATGAGTGGAAGAGCTGGTCGTCCTCCATTTGATGATACTGGATTAGTCATCATCATGACCAGAAAAGAAACAGTATGTTTAGTCTCAATTGACTGATATAACATCTCCTAAATGTAACATTGTGAAATCATGCAACAGGTACATTTGTATGAGAATTTGTTAAATGGATGTGAAATGGTGGAATCACAGTATGTCTTTGAATATCTGGTTTCACTCTTCTCTGTCATCCCACATGAAGTCCTCAAATAGAGCTTCTGAGTAATTTCATCCTCTGCTTTTGTTCAGGTTACTTCCTTGTGTGACGGAACATCTAACTGCAGAGATAGTTCAATCAACCATAACAGATATAGCAAAAGCGATTGAGTGGCTAAAGTGTTCATATCTGTACGTTAGAATGAAAAAGGTATTTCTTTCAGCCTGTTGGCAGGACTGATATTGGCTGTTCTATTTTATATATTGTATTTCTGAAATTCTTCATTTAACTATCAGAATCCAGAAAATTATTCAACAAAAGGGCTTCCGAGCCAGATAGAGAAACATTTGTCAGGTACTGTAAGAACCATATTTATTTCTTGTCTTTTTTACATCTAAACTTTTGATGTTTTCCGACAGATATTTGTGTCAAGAAAGTTAATGAGTTATCACAGTATCAGATGGTGTGGACTGATGAAGACGGTTTCCTTCTCAAACCACTTGGTACATATCTAACTTACTGGTAAAGTTCTTTAGTCATTGATTGCCGGCAATAATGACATGACTTTTTAACAGAACCTGGAAGACTGATGACAAAGTACTATCTGAAGTTTGATACCATGAAGCACATCATTAAGGCCCAAGCAAACTGCAGCATAGAAGATGCAGTTCAAATTATAGTTCGGGCAGAAGAATTTTCATGTACGTGAGTTTCTATCAAACACGTTCAAATTATTGTGAATACAAATGCTGTAATAACGTCGTTTAATGAAACACGTGAAGGGATACAACTGAGAAGGAACGAAAAGAAGTTGCTAAATGACATAAATAATGATAAGGACGGACGGCTTCGGTTTCATGTTCTTGATGAGAAAGGGAAACGAAAAAAGCGCATTCAAACTAGAGAAGACAAGATATTTATTCTTGTCAATGATTGCTTGACTGGAGATCCTTCCGTTCATGACCTATCCATGAGCCAGGTTTCATGACTCATTTTTTGTGCATTTCACACTTTAGCATTTATTCAATCATCATTAATTCATGTCTTCATGTATTGGTCAACAGGACATGAACTCTATATGCTTGAATGGATCTAGAATTGCCAAGTGTATGAAAGAGTACTTTATGGACAAGAAAAGCTATAAAGGAGCTTTAAGTTCGATGCTCCTAGCCAAATGCTTCCACCAGAAACTATGGGATACCAGTCCGTATTTGCTTAAACAACTACCAGGCATTGGAATGGTGACAGCAAAGGTCCGTTTCTATGAATTCTCTTCATTGAAAGAAATGAGATCCTCATACATGAATAATTTTGAACACCAATATTTCACTTTGACCTCTTGAATCCTAACAGGCACTGAAGTCAATGGGAGTTACATCGTTTGACACCCTATCTGAAGCTGATCCAAGAAAGATTGAGATAGTGACTGGTCGTAAGTATCCATTTGGAAACCAGATAAAGGACTCATTATGGTCATTGCCGCCCAAAATTGAGATGGTAGTTCAGGAAAGCGAGGACCAAAGAACAGGGAAAGGCAAGCTGTTTATTACATTAACAAGGCTGACACAGCCCATGCAATCTCCCAAAAGGCATTACGCTGACATGGTATATCGATTGATATTTTTTGAATGTTTTGGTTCTAACGTCCTATCTTATGTCCATCCCCTGAGATGTCACAATTTTATATACTCTTACAGGTGGTTGGTATAGAAGAAGAAAACATCCTTCTTTTCCATGAAAAGATCAGGTAAAGTAAGTTATGTTTGGTAACATCACTTGTTATTTTACCCTAATATTGTTGGCTCATACTCTGCCTTTGATCCTATTCTGTTTCAGAGTGGAGGAGTTTTCAAGGTATGGAAGCTTCAGGCTCAAGCCCCATGTTCGTAACTCGCTCTTTTATATAATTTCGTTATTTCAAAGTTTGATTATCTCCATTGTGGATCCAAATCTTACAGCCCTTACACTAGAACAGTGACATATGCAATCCCAAATATAGGAAAGCTGACCATTAAGGCAGATCTGATATTCGAAGAATTCCGTAACTCTCTATCTTTACAACACACTCACCTAAACTATATAGTCATATCCTCTATTCTGTTATCACGTGTCTTGTTTCCCGAATGATACTATTGCAGTTGGCATCGATGTCCATCACAAGGTCATCGTCACGCCTCCCATAGATACTAATGATATGCACAAGTATAAGCCAAGGAAGCTTCCCTCCTCTAAGTCCAAGGATGTCCATATCATCAATGATAGCAAAGATTCCTTGCTTTTCACCAACATAAAGTCAGAATCCATGTACGTCCAAAGTAACTTCGAGTTTTCAACTGTCCTTTCAGCATTTTTAATAATTCACATATCTTTTATACATTTTTTGTGACCAGGCCGAGCTTCAAACTCATCGACGAAGACCATACCGTAAACTGTGAGACAAGTTTCTTTTCTCACGTCCTAATTTCTATCTCCCTAATTTTCCGCTAATAGCGAAGACTCGTTTCTCTAGACACCGAAGGCGAGCCCATGAGCTACGCAGAAGCTGATGGCGACGACGATGACTGCAAGATAATAACAGACAAGACAGTGTTCGACCACATTCGAAAGAAGGCGAAAGACTTGCCCCTTTTGCCCCTTCGTAACGATATAACTCCTCCGTCCATGGAGGCTTTCGCGCTCATCAGAAAACGAACCCGCGAAAGGCACCTTGAATTCGTCAACGACGTCGATGTTTTTGATTTACAGGAGATCAATCGTCTCGAAGATTCAAAAGCCAACCTTGAAAATTACGACTTCCCGCCCTATGTTCTCAATGAGTCTTATCTCATGACAGACAAAGGTTAGTTCGCTTTACTTGTAAGAATGGACATTCTTACTCCATAATTTGATCGATGAAACCCTCTCGCAGAGAATCGTGAAGAAGAAGGGATGATCACAACTAAATATGAGATTCCAAAGCCTGAGCAGATGAAAGGAGAAACGGTTTTCGAACACATAAAGAAGAAGTTGAGGAACTACCCGATAATCAGCAGCTCGATAACCTCTGAATCTAACGTATTCACATCCTTGCTTGGGAGTGATGATCAGAACCGTCCACTCGTACGTGTAATCAATGCGTCTGATCTGTCATCTTCGGTATTACGGAAAAAGGAGACATATTCGGTGGAAGTTCGTCCCAACGAAGGCGAAGAGAAGAAGAGGTCATTCCTTGGGTACGAAAGCATTTTTTCGTTTCTATAGTATGTGTTCGATGGTCACGCTTTAGTAGACATTTTTTGCTGCAAATGCTTTAGTAACTCATTCTCATGAAGCAGAAGCAGACATTTTTTCAGCATTTGGTTCAAGAGATAAAATAAGACCCTGGGCTGAAATTCCCGAGCATCACGCTCGCTCCGATCTCGTCCCCGATCGATTTCTGACTATCCCCAACACAAGGATTAGCAAATGCGTGTTTGAGCTTTGATATTGACGAAAAATTGAACAGCATTTCCCCACGCAGATAAAAACTATGAAATGATATATATGCAATTCATATGTCTACCGTATAACATTTAAGAGAAATGAAATGAAATCTTCCGGCAAATCAGAGCTCAACCTAAGATCATATCCAATAGTATTGCATAACCGAAAAGAGTAATCTAAATTTACTCCAATCGTACTTGAAACTCAAACCCAAAATGGGCTTTTTATTTTTTCATACGCATCTTTGTGTTTGAATGCAATAGACGGGTTTGAAGTTTAGAAATTGCAAGGCAAGTCCTTATATTTATTTTTAAAGTATTAAAACACCCTTACTTATTTAACTTTTATATTTTATTCTTATCAATTGTAAGTTAAAAATTATATTAACGAAATACTAACATCAAACTTTATTAGTAATTTTATTAAATATAGTTTTTAGTCGAGTTCAACATAATATCTTCATAAAATTTGCAAATGAAAGTGTGTGGGTTATATTAAAAGTTAGTATAAAAGAGAATATTACATAATAGTCTTTTGAGTTTGAGAATTAGTTTAATGGTTGGAGAATGATTACTGCAATTGGAGTTGGCAAATGAGTTTGAGTCTGAGAATGAGTTTTTCGATTTGAGATGGTCTAAATGATAACGATAAGAACAAACACATAACTTGCAATGATTAAAGCACGCAATCAAATAAAGAAATGCAATTTAGCAAATATGGAGTACAAAATTATTGTAATCGTCAACTTTTCATCAATACACTTGTTCTACTATTTCAATTTTCCATCTTTTTTCTTTTTCCTTAATGGGTTTGTAAGGAACCGTAATTGCTCGTCCTCATTTTTTTTCTCAAATCCGTAGTTCATCTATGATAGATATTACATGCAATGAATATTTGAATTCGTTGATGAAGAATCGTTTCCCTAATCTTTTTTAACATCATTGAGTTTTCGCGCAAAGTATTTTATTTATTTCTGGAATTATTTTCGTGTGTCCAGGTGCATTGAATTTGACTGTTGAGTTATTGTCAAGTTCTGAAATGCTGACGTGCCATGGTGTGGTTGATTTTATTTCATTTTAGCAGGACGGCATCCCAACGGTCACGAGTCCTGCGTAGCATTCAATGCTGTTTTAGAATGTTTTTATTGAGGGTATTCCAAGAGTCATTCGTGTTCATTAATCATATAGGAAATCTGAACAGTCCTGTGACAGCAAAGGGTGTGTAATGAAGCAACAGACCTTTCCCATTCTCAAAACACATATAAATACATGGAATTTTCATGTATCCAGAAAATGCAAACGACCCATCATCTCTCTCAGTAGGAATGGAGCCCAAGAACTTCTTCACCATCGATTAAACAAGAACATCATTTTACATGGCATTTTTAGGTGGTTGAATTCAAAGGTGCCGAAAAACCATAATCTGAAGCTTATGCTGTTGGCCGATCTTCAGATTTTTTTCTTTTACATCATTGTACATGGCATTTCTGGGAATTATTTGTGCATTGCGTATCTATGTACGCACTCTGATTGCATTGTTGATTTGTTGGGCAACATGAATAACATCATTGTTAATGCATTTCTAGATGGCTGAATTCAAAGGCGCTGAAGAACCGTCATCTGAAGCAGTAAAGAATTATAGATCTCTTCTGCAGTTGGCCAATCTTCTTATTTTTTCTTTTACATCATTGCACACGGCATTTATGGGAATTATTTGTGCATTGCCTATCTTTATATGCATTCTGATTGTATTGCTGATTTGTTGGGCAGTATGAATGCATTTCATAGGCCAATCTCGGAGCCACGTCAGCAATGCAAGCCTCCCTAGCCAATCAGAGTGCAGGAAACTATTTTATTTATTTTCGAATTGTTTTCGTGTGTCCATGTTCAATGCATGTTGAGCTTCTGTCGAGTTCTGAAATGCCAACGTGCCATGCTGTGGTTGATTTTATTCCGTTTTGAGCAGGACGGCATCCCAACTGTTATGGGCCTTGTGTAGCATTCAATGCTGTTTTGAGAATTTTTTATTGAGGGTATTCCAAGAGTCACTCGTGTTCAGTAATCATATATGGAATCTGAACAGTCCCGTGACATCAAAGGGTGTGTATGAAGCAGCAGACCTTTCCCATTCTCAACACACATATATAACTATACGGAATTTTCATGTATCCATAAAATGCAAACGACCCATAATCTCTCTCAGCAAGAATGGAGCCCAAGAACATATTCACCATCGATTAAACAAGAACATCATTGTACATGGCTTTTTTAGGTGGCGAATTCAAAGGTGCCGAAGAACCGTAATCTGAAGCTTATGTTGTTGGCCGATCTTCTAATTTTTTCTTTTACATCATTGTACATGGCATTTCTAGGTGGCTGACTTCAAAGGTGCCGACGAACCGTCATCTGAAGCAGCAAAGTTATAGATCTCTTGTACAGTTGGTCAATCTTCTGATTTTTTCTTTTACATCATTACCCATGGCATTTTTGGGAATTATTTGTGCACTGCCTATCTTTATATACATTCTGATTGTTGATTTGTTGGGCAGGATGAATGCATTTCATAGGCCAATCTCGGAGCCAAGTCAGCAATGCAAGCCTCCCTAGTCAATCATAGTGCAGGAAATTATTTTATTTATTTTCCGAATTAATTTTGTGTGTCCAGGTTCAATGCATGTGACTGTTGAGCTTCTGTCGAGTTCTAGTGCTGATGTGCCATGTTGTGGTTGATTTTATTCCTTTTTTGAGCAGGACGGCATCCCAACGGCCATGGGCCTTGCGTAGCATTCAATGCTGTTTTAGAATGTTTTTATTGAGGGTATTCCAAGAGTCATTCGTGTTCATTAGTCATATAGGGAATCTGAACAGTCACGTTACAGCAAAGGGTGTGTAATGAAGCAGCAGACATTTCCCATTCTCAACACACACATATATAAATACATGGAATTTTCATGTATCCAGAAAATGCAAACGACCCATCATCTCTCTCAACAAAAATGGAGCCCAAGAACTTCTTCGCCATCGATTAAACAAGAACATCATTGTACATGGCATTTTTAGGTGGCTGAAATCGAAGATGCCGAAGAACCGTAACCTGAAGTTTATGTTGTTGGTCGATCTTCTGATTTTTTCTTTTACATCATTGTCCGTGGCATTTCTGAGAATTATTTTGTGCGCTGCCTATTTTTGTACTCATTCTGATTTTATTGTTGATTTGTTGCGCAGCATGAATAATATTATTTTGGGCCTGCGAAATTGCAATTCTCATGCATTCTGCAACAGGAAACCCATATAGGCACGTCTGCAAGAATCATGCATTCTGCCAGTTCGTGATTAGGGTTGCATGTTTCTATTACTGTAATTGTTTATTATTATTATTATTATTATTATTATTGTTATTATGCAGGAAACCTTTACTTAAATACTACTTCTTCATCGAAGCTGTACGTAAACTACGAAGTGGACGCTGTCTAAGGGTTCAGGAAGAGGTGTCAGAATTATTTTGTGCATTGCCTATCTTTGTATGCAGTCTTATTGTATTGTTAATCTGTTGGGCAGGATGAGTGCATTTCATAGACCAATCTCGGTATCATTAGCAGAAAGGAACGCTGATTTGATGCCTTGCCGTGTTTCCGACATACACATTAGTTGCAGCGGGAAAAGGAGCGGGTATCCCATGCAGCTTGCCTCCGAGATTGTCAACAATTTCGTTCTACATTGCATTAGTTGATTTTTATGATGATATTGAAAATTTGTTTTCATGTTAAGGAATTTGCACGTGTTGCTAAGATAAGTGAGGTATTTTCTAGGAGCGGTTGGTATTATATATCATGTTCTAAGTGTTCAAGCAAGTTAGAAAAAAAATGCCATCAAGAAATTGCAATACTTATGCATTCTGCAACAGGAAAGTCATATTGGCACGCCTATAAAAGTCATACATTCTACTTAAATACTACTTCTTAATCGAAGCTCTATCTAATCTACAAAGCGGACGCTGTCTGAGATGTTTATTGTTTTAACCATTCTAACCACTTAGTCCGTCTCATAAACCAATCAATAATCATGCATACGTTAATCACGCATACACAAGCATTAGAAGTAGACAACAAATACGTAACTCAAATACCGCGATCAAATAAACGAAGAAAAACATTAATACGTAGTCATTATTCGGCCTAACACGGCCTTAATCACAAAAGCGATTACGCTAGCACAGTTCTAAGTGAAAACAACAAAGATTCAAATGAAAACATCATTGAAAACACCTAGACTAAGATAATAAATCGTCTCTCAGAGTCGTCACGCGTTGCCCCGGCGTCTCCCGTCGAGTGAACGGTAGAAAAAATGCCTTGGAAACCATCGAAATCGTCTTCAGCTTTCTCTCTCTATTTGTCCGTCAAAGTGTCTCTTTTAAGTCTTCTTTGGTAACTATTTATAATAGGATTCGAAAGATATCGAAGCCCACAGCCTCTTGCAAGGGGACCCTTGGCCGTGGGACTTACGGGACTCGAGATTTTTGCCTTGCGAAGCACCCCACGGCCACTTGCATGGGCTCTCACAGCGTGAGGTCTGGGCAGAGAGTAGAAAAGCCTGCCACGACCTCTTGATGACTGCTCCACGGTCGGGCAGAGGGCTAAGGAAGTTTCCACGGCTTCATGCTGCCATGGACAACGAGCAGAGAGCTCTTTACGTGCCCATGGCCTCATGCATTGTCCTCAACGGTCGTGAGCCTTAGCAAAGAGTGAGATGCTCCCACGGCCTCTGCACACATCTTCCACGGCCGTGGGGTGTTCTATTGCTTGTTTCCCGCGGCTGTGGGCTTCGGTTTACTTCGCCGGCTCCAAAACTTGTCTTTTTTCGGTTCTTTTTGGCTTGAGGTATTCAAGGGTATTTAGATGTCTAACGATAAAAAATAATGCAAGTTTATGCCTATAAAATATACGTAAAATGCTAACTTATTATTGTGGGAAGAAAGTAAGTCAATGAAGGAAATATTACTTTAATGTTGAATCATCGTGACTTTTCATCCGAATTTTCATCCGATAAACGGAGTACAAACTGCCAAGAGATTGGAACTTGTTGAGTATTCAAAGTGAAAGACCTTTTCACGAATGAATTTAGAAGAGAAAATAAATGGGCGTCAGGCATATTTGTTAGAGGCAAATTAGTGCTCTAACTGTTGGATAGTCATAAAGGTAAGAGCTGAATGTATATGGAGTGGTTAATATATAATTATTGTGTAGGGTAAGAGAAGATACATATTCCCTATCGTATCTATTATGCACGAATAATTTAGTTTCACAGTGAGATGTACAATCAGAAATATAATTGGTAAATTTAAGTTATCAATTTGTGCTCTCATGATCGTTGTACGAATGTAGAACTGCCACGTTAGCTTCTTCGATATTTGCTATATAATCCTTGTCTGAAATGTTTGACATTGGCATTAAGTTTGCCCCAGCGAAGATAGCAACGTCAAATCTCGTCGCTTGTATCGGATTGATCAAATGATAATATAATAACAATACCAATAATAATAATAATAATAATAATAATAATAATAAATAGAATGAAATTTATTTTCTTTTTTTTTTTCGGTGTAATGTCCCGTATATATATAAAGTGGAAAACGTATGTACAAAATGAGCAGGAGATGAACTCCACAACCAACCAGTAACAAGCTACTGGGCACAATCACAAGATCTCACTACATGAATCAAATCTAGCGCCTACCAAGCCACACGCCATATTCTGCGAATGGCAGCACGATGTAGGTCGTACTTCGTGGAAGTACCACTAATACGCATGATAACCAAGGCAAGCACACATCCCACGAGCCTGTGAGGCGGCGTGATGATCCCCTCGTTCCAACGCCTGTTCCTTGCCTGCCAAATGTGGTAAACCAGAGAGGCAAGAACATGTCGATAAGCTGCATGGAGCAGATGCTTCCCTCGCCAACGGGCCGCCGTCCATCGAAAACATGTACTCCAGTCCCGATAGGGCCAAATCCACCGAATCCGTCGCCGCAAGCTCCGAAAACATTGTCGTGAAAACGCACAATCGAAAAAGAGATGTTGGGTTGTCTCATAGTGCAACTCATCACAGAGGCCACAAGTCGGACTTCTTGCCCGCTGAGCTATCCACGGCTAGTCCCTAGTCGAGAGCCGATCCTGCAATCCCAGGTATAAGATGAACTCATGCCTATGGATCTTCAACGGCCCCACAAACATACTAGCCCAACAAACTGGAGGTCTACTGTGTCGCACCGCGTCTCTAGCCAAACGCGCCGTCATAGATCCATCTGGCGATCCCTTCCACAGAACTCCATCTCAATCCCCTCGTAACACGGATGGGAGGAGACGACTGATCTCAAGATACTCAACCGCCCCTGCCCTGGCCACTTGCACCCCTGCGTATCAATGACCATACTCAGCCTTGCATCTGGAGGCAGCCCCACCACGATAGGACATCTAGGGAATTTCTCTAGCAGCGGTGTAGGCAACAGCCAGGGATCCTTCACAGCCATATCGCGGATCCATCCCCAACACGGAAAGTAAGCATAGACCTGATCAAAGATCGCAACCGCAGCAGCTTCCTCCAGCTCCAAGCGTCATTTGGCGAGACCTGGAGGTCCCATAGCGATCGAGACTGCAGTTGCGTCCCATATAGCTGTTCGACCCATATGGAGCCTGGTGTTATAGTAAGTACACTCCCCAAATACTTCAGCAGTAGAGCTTTGTTGTCGACAGCTATAGACTTGAGTCCAAGTCCCCCTTCTGATACGGGTAGACATAGCACATCCCATGCCACCTTGCCTGATGCCCCTCCCCATCAGAATTTCCTAAAGCGCATTTCTAGAGAGTTGATAACGCCTTTAGGCAACAAGAATATTCCCGACCAATAAGCATGAAGTGCCTCCAGTACCGACTTAACCAGCTGGAGTCGGCCTGCATCTGATAATGAGCGACTCAGCCATGATCGCAACCGCTGATCCACTTGCTGTAGAAGTGGGGCACAATCGCCAATCGTCAAACGAGAAGTAATAAGTGGCACACCTAAGTAGAAAACTAGCAGCTTTCCCAGTCGATAGCCCATGAGGGCCTGAATCTGCCCCGTCAAACCTTCAGCTCGCCGCAACAGATACATCTCGCTCTTGTCAGGGTTATGATGCAGCCCTGAAAACCTCGCAAACCGAACACCTTCTTCAGCATACCAACCGAAACAACGTCCGCATGGCTAAAGAGAAGGAGATCATCCGCAAACGCTAACGAGACCAGTCCGAGCGATTCACAATGCCAATGATATCTGAACCGCGATTCCTCAGAGATGCACATCGTGATAAGCCCATGGAGGAACCCCATAACCAACGTAAACAGATACTGGGAGATAGGATCCCCCTGTCGAATACCCCTCTTTCCCTGAAAAAACCCAACCACCTGGCCATTCAAGTTCAACGAAAAGGCCGTCATCGTCATGCACGCCCGAATCCAGCCAATGTATGTTGGGTGAAAGCCCATTGCGCCTAGAACAGATAGTAGAAATTTCCACTCTACCTTGTCATACGCCTTGGCCAAGTTAATCTTGAACATCGCCCGCGGTGGCCGGCCCTTAGACTTATATCCGAGGCACAAGTCCTGCGCCACCAACACATTATTGCTGATACGATCCGGGAATAAACATCGTCTGGGAACCATGCACCAATGTAGATAGGTGAACCTTTAGCCAATTGGCCAAGATCTTAGAAATCACGTTGTAAAGGACATTGCAATGGGTCTGAAGTCCGTTGCACGCCGAGGTGTATCTCTCTTAGGGATCAATGTGATGCGTGTGCTGTTGAGTCACTTCAGTAGCCTTCCCGTTGCGAAGAAATCTTGGACCGCCTTCACCACCTCATCTCCAACAATCCCCCACGTCGCTCGAAAGAAGGCAATCGTATAATCATCAAGCCCAGACGCTTTCTCACCCCTATAGAGAAAAGCGCCTCACATACTTCCATTGCAGACACCGATCCAATCATGGATCGCACATCCGCTGGGAAAACATACACGTCACAGCTCGTTGTACATCAGCAACTGCTATCGGTGTCGAGTGGACAGACTGGCCCAACAGATCCTAGTGAAACCCAATCAGCTCACCCTCTACCTGCTGAGGTTCATCCAACAAGGCCCCTGTCGTATCTTCAAGGGACACAATGCGATTAGTAGCACGGCGCATGGTCACCCTTCGAAAGAAATAAGATGAATACGGATCGCCATCCTTCAGCCAAGCAAGCTTGGCCCGTTGTGATAATGATGTGTGCTCCATCTCAACGGCCTTTGCATAAAGCGTAAGGCACAACCGCTCAAGCTCAAAGAAGAGGCCCTCTTGTGGGTGTGCCGAGAACTCCTGTTCGAGATCAAGGAATCGCTTTGTAATACCCGTAAAATTTAATCACGGGATTTACGACTTAATTAACAGTAAATTAGAAATTTTTTTGAATTAATTAAATAAGAAATTAGGACTTTAAGCGATATGATGTTTTCATACTTTTATGTTCTTATATGACTTATGTGTTCATATGATTTCATGTTTTGCGATTTATAATTTTTATGTTGTTATGAATTATGACTTAAGTGATGAATGTAGGATTAAGGAAATTTTTAAATGAGGAATTAGTTATGTGCTACGAAATCTTAAAGCTCGAAATCAAGATATTGGTAGAATGTCAAGTTGATGTCGAAAGCTAGCATGAATGTCGAAATGAGGTTTTAAGATGTCGAGATCTTTACATTGAAATTTGTATATAATACCTCGACATTTTGCTTGAGATGTCGATATCCAGCTCGAAACCCCACCATTAAGTTAGAACAACATGTCGAAATCTGTTTGGCACATATTATGTCGAAATAATTGTTGAGATTTAATTATAATGTTGACTTCATATATTATGTAATGTCTCGAAGTTTCTGCATACCACTAGGTCGAGATTTATGTATGTCGAAATCTTTATGTAGTGTCAAAATGTCGAGACATGTACATATATATATATATATATATATCGAAATCATTATCTACTGTTAGATATCGAATTTATATAGAACATATCGAGCAACCCAACTTGAGATATCGACATTGTATATTATAATGTTTAAATTTCGAAGTTCATTATTTAATTATGTCGAGATCCTTATATCGATTGTTGAGTCTAATGAGATACTATTCAACCAATCATAGCTTAGGAAGAGTGAGTAACTTAAAGACACGTGAGGATTTCTTAGCATAGGAGGTAAAGGTAACTAGCTTAGTCACCTAGTTATCACTTATCCCAATTTTCCAAGCTTAGTCCTTATCAAATAAATTAAGGAACGAGATTGTGAGCTGATGTAAGAAATAAAAACGGGAAGAGGACCCTCATAAACAACAACACAACTACAAAAAGAAGGAGAAACCGAGAGAAGTGCCAACCAAGCAATCATAACAGTTCATCTTACGAATCCTAGGTAAGGAAGCATCGCACTCATAACCTTTGTACTTTAGGTGATCTAATTTTTATACTAACATAATTTAATAAAACTCATACAATCTTTATGTACCACAGACGGTAGAAATTCTAGTTTAAAGGGTAGATTTCGATTTTATGATAATTGCTGAAATTAGGGTTTCGAACACTAGTTAGGCTAATATGGTTGTTTATATTGATAACTGCTGTGGTTAGAAAGACCTGTAAGATAGGAATCGTATTTAAGGATAAGGAGGCAGCTTAAAATGGGTCTTTATAAGGTTTATAAGACCTTCGAACTGTTCTTGAAAAGAAGGGAGGTTTGATCGATAGGTAGATGATTTTTATAAAATACTTTGAATAGTGATATAATTTTCCAGCTTATAAAACTCGAGAGTTATGTCGACATTTTGCTGTGTTTTCATATAACCTCGACATCTTTAATACAATGTCGAAGTCAGTTCATATCTTATATCGAAATCTTGTTAAAATCTCGAAACCATGCTGATGTTATAAGAATAATATCGAAAGAATAAACGTCGAGCCATTGAAATGTCGAAAGGTATATAGGATATCGAGATTTATGCCACACTAATGTCGAGATTTGTGTTGAAAATAACTATCGACATTTAGTTGTAAGAGCTCGACATCTTAAAGCATATTATTATCATATCTCGATATTTGGTATAAGGGCTCAAGTCCATATCGAGAATCTAGGGCAATAATATTAAATTGTAAGTTCAAAGACATTGGTATTTTCACACATAAGCTATGTCGAAATCTAGGTGTATATAATGTCAATGTATGTATATCGAGGTTATTGTATTTAGTTAAAACTCGAAGTCCAATGCAACTTTGATGTCGAGATCTTGGTCTAGTTTAAATGTCGAACTTAGTAAATAATATCGAGATCCATCATGTAATTTATATCGAGATTTATACAATGTCGAGGTCATAATCATGACGAAATTTATATTAATAGTACTTCTTAGGTTAGGTTAAATTCTAAATTTTAGGGTTTCGAAATTATAAAAGTCGAAACTAGGGTTTTCAAAATTAAGCCAATTTCAGGAAATTATAACTAGACTAACAAACCCTAATTTTATATGTTTCCATACTTAGGGTTTGAAGATTAGCGATTTACCCTACGATATAGCTAAGGATACCAGGTAAGTGGAAATGGCAACTACAACACATAATTTTTATGTGCACGAAATTATGTGTTATGTGTTATGTGTTCTTATGATTTTATGCGACTACTTGCTTATGTGACTTACGTGATTTGAGGCGATGAAAAATATTATATGAACATGGCACGCATATTCATGGCATGAGCATATGCACGCACGACTAGTATAAGAGTCAAGGAAAGTGAGCGTGCATGAGTATAGGATCGCTTGAGAGCGATGTATATTTGCCGATATGGGCATTTGTGTCGACTCAATGATGAGTCTCGGCTCTTCTATGCTACCACGGCGATTCACGAAGCCGAATTACCTGATTCACGAAAGGTAGGGGGAATACCCCGTAGCGGGAGATGCAACCTGGAGGATGCGACTCGAGGGTATGAGCGGCACCGAGGGAACCTCGAGTGTTGGCGACCTCGTAGTAAGCTACCAGTGAGAAGCGCCCGCGTGTCAGACCGCATTGGGATGGAAAGGCGCCTTAGGGTTAAACGAAATTTGTGTGCCCGGGTTAGCCTCTCAATGAGACGGCATTGGGATTGAAAGGCACTAGTAGCCTCTCAGTGTGGATCACACTGGGATTGAAAGGCACTAGTAGCCTCTCAGTGTGTACCGCATTGGGATTGAAAGGCACCATAGGGTTACGCACAGATTGAGTACTCGGGTTTAGCCTCTCAGTGTGTGTACTGCCACTTGTACCCTTAGGGGTTTGAGCTCTATATGGTGCATAGTAAGATTGAAAGCCGAGGGCCCAAATATGTTATGAAAAGTCAAGAAGAATGTGAGAAAGGTCAGGAAGGATATGAGAAGTAGATAGCATTGGCGCGGATGCCTTCGCTATTTAAGTCACGTGCATTGCATGCATGATTTTCACTTACTGAGCTATATAAGCTCATTCCACGTTTTTATGTGTTGTAGGACCCCGCGATCACGGTACGTGATCATTTTCACGGCGAGGCCAACTTTTGAAGCTTCCGTGGGCTTTTGAGATGGAAGTGTGTGCATGGATGCGCCCTCGTGGAGGCCCAGTAGATAGATTTATTTTGACACGCTTGCACATCTTCCTATGTAATTAGGACCCATTATGATTTGTAGGAACCTTTACGATTCCTTTTCATAAAAGGAAAAATTTTATCCGAAATTTCGTACGATCTATTTCATTTTTAGGACATTAGTCGCGTAGACTAATTAAGAAAGTAGTGGTGGAAGGCGGGGCTACCACAGGTGGTATCAGAGCTTAGGATATAGGTTCTGCAGACTGTCCATGTACACACACTCAAAAGCACGGTAGCGGCCTTGCCTGTAAGTTTTATGTTTTTATGAATTTCATGTGTTACATGATTTATTGATCGTAGGAACGTTAGGATAGAAGAACGATGGGTAGAACGAGAAATGGAAATAGTGCGGGTGCGGATAAAGGTAAAGAACCCGCAGCCTCTACTGATAGTCGTGATGAGACTATCCTCCAACTCGCGGAACTAGTCTGCCAACAATCTGCCCAAATCCAGCAACTGATCCAGCAACAAAACGCTGGTGGGCAATCAAATAACGGATCCCCTCCGGCCGACAGAATCGAAATGGTCGGGGAAAGATTTCGTAAACTTAACCCCCCAACCTTTGAAGATGCTGTTGACCCAACCTCGGCTGAGGATTGGCTCCGAACCCTAGAAACTATGTTCCAACATAGTCGTACCCCTGAAACCGAAAAGGCCTTGTGCGCTGGGTACCTATTAAGGGGAAGCGCCGGCCACTGGTGGGACACGATCCTAACTCTCGAAGATCCGATAACAATAACCTGGGAGCATTTCAAAGAACTCTTCCGAAATAAGTATTTTACTGCTCCCGTTCGTGCACAAAGAATGAACGAGTTCATCAATCTCCGCCAGGGAACAATGACGGTAGCAGAGTATATTAGAAAATTCGAACAACTCTCCCGATTTGCAACCCACATGGTAAGTACCGACTCGCTAAAAATCGAGCGATTTATGGAAGGCTTGAAGCCAGAACTCTACCATGATGTTGGCATGGCTGGATTCCAAGGGGTTACTTATGCCCAAATGGCGGAACGAGCCTTGATGGCTGAACAAGCTGAAAGCCGAATTGTACGAGCCCAAGAAATAAAAAGGAAGTTCGAACAAGGACCTAAAGAGGACAGAAACAACCTGAAGAAACCGTTCATTCCTAAGAATGTGAAACCCAATTTCCAAAACCGCCCTGGACCATCTCAACAACCTAATCCGAATCAAGGGAGACCCCAACCAAATGCACCCATATGCCCAAAATGTGCACGACGTCACCTGGGCGTCTGTTTTTCACAAAATGCTACCTGTTTCAAATGTGGCATGACGGGCCACTACTCCGTAGCCTGCCCGGAAAATGCATCTGGAAGTCAGGGAACGAACCGGGCCAAGCCGCCGACAGCACCCGCTCGAGTATATATGCTTACGGCGGAAGAAGCTGAAAATAACCCATCCGGGACGGAAGGTACCCTTCTAACCAATTAAACCTCAACATGCATGATTAGTGGACTTAGGAACCACACTTCCTTTTATATTCACCACTTATGTGGTAAGACTCGGGAGTTCTTTTAGCCGACTTGGTTGATACCAATTCGAGTATCGACCTGGGTCGTGATCGTAGTAGATAGGCGTTCGAAATAGGAAGCCGAAATCTTTTGCTGAATTCCTGAAACCAATAATACCGGGATATATTTCTATGCTCTAACCTTTTGCTCACTCTAAGAAACGTATTTGTTCGATATCAGAAGTTGCGCAACGGAAGCGTGATGGATACTTAGGATCTTCGATTTCTGCCTAAGTTTATAATTATTCTCGTTAGCTCTTTGAGGTAGTACAGGTTCCACTAACTGGAACAATCTTCGTATTTACTTCACCAGGATTCTATTCCTTTCGATCCTCGAAAATTATTCGAGATTCCTTGATAACTTCCTAGGGTGAATATCTATCACCCAACCATGCCAGTTCAACTCCCTACCAATCGTTACCCCGAATTATTCTAACCGACGGAATTTCGGGGGCGAAATTCTTTTAAGGGGGGAAGGATGTAATACCCGTAAAATTTAATCACGGGATTTACGACTTAATTGACAGTAAATTAGAAATTTTTTTGAATTAATTAAATAAGAAATTAGGACTTTAAGCGATATGATGTTTTCATACTTTTATGTTCTTATATGACTTATGTGTTCATATGATTTCATGTTTTGCGATTTATAATTTTTATGTTGTTATGAATTATGACTTAAGTGATGAATGTAGGATTAAGGAAATTTTTAAATGAGGAATTAATTATGTGCTACGAAATCTTAAAGCTCGAAATCAAGATATTGGTAGAATGTCAAGTTGATGTCGAAAGCTAGCATGAATGTCGAAATGAGGTTTTAAGATGTCGAGATTTTTACATTGAAATTTGTATATAATACCTCGACATTTTGCTTGAGATGTCGATATCCAGCTCGAAACCCCACCATTAAGTTAGAACAACATGTCGAAATCTGTTTGGCACATATTATGTCGAAATAATTGTTGAGATTTAATTATAATGTTGACTTCATATATTATGTAATGTCTCGAAGTTTCTGCATACCACTAGGTCGAGATTTATGTATGTCGAAATCTTTATGTAGTGTCAAAATGTCGAGACATGTACATATATATATATATATATATATTGAAATCATTATCTACTGTTAGATATCGAATTTATATAGAACATATCGAGCAACCCAACTTGAGATATCGACATTGTATATTATAATGTTTAAATTTCGAAGTTCATTATTTAATTATGTCGAGATCCTTATATCGATTGTTGAGTCTAATGAGATACTATTCAACCAATCATAGCTTAGGAAGAGTGAGTAACTTAAAGACACGTGAGGATTTCTTAGCATAGGAGGTAAAGGTAACTAGCTTAGTCACCTAGTTATCACTTATCCCAATTTTCCAAGCTTAGTCCTTATCAAATAAATTAAGGAACGAGATTGTGAGCTGATGTAAGAAATAAAAACGGGAAGAGGACCCTCATAAACAACAACACAACTACAAAAAAGAAGGAGAAACCGAGAGAAGTGCCAACCAAGCAATCATAACAGTTCATCTTACGAATCCTAGGTAAGAAAGAATCGCACTCATAACCTTTGTACTTTAGGTGATCTAATTTTTATACTAACATAATTTAATAAAACTCATACAATCTTTATGTACCACAGACGGTAGAAATTCTAGTTTAAAGGGTAGATTTCGATTTTATGATAATTGCTGAAATTAGGGTTTCGAACACTAGTTAGACTAATATGGTTGTTTAGATTGATAACTGCTGTGGTTAGAAAGACCTGTAAGATAGGAATCGTATTTAAGGATAAGGAGACAGCTTAAAATGGGTCTTTATAAGGTTTATAAGACCTTCGAACTGTTCTTGAAAAGAAGGGAGGTTTGATCGATAGGTAGATGATTTTTATAAAATACTTTGAATAGTGATATAATTTTCCAGCTTATAAAACTCGAGAGTTATGTCGACATTTTGCTGTGTTTTCATATAACCTTGACATCTTTAATACAATGTCGAAGTTAGTTCATATCTTATATCGAAATCTTGTTAAAATCTCGAAACCATGCTGATGTTATAAGAATAATATCGAAAGAATAAACGTCGAGCCATTGAAATGTCGAAAGGTATATAGGATATCGAGATTTATGCCACACTAATGTCGAGATTTGTGTTGAAAATAACTATCGACATTTAGTTGTAAGAGCTCGACATCTTAAAGCAAATTATTATCATATCTCGATATTTGGTATAAGGGCTCAAGTCCATATCGAGAATCTAGGGCAATAATATTAAATTGTAAGTTCAAAGACATTGGTATTTTCACACATAAGCTATGTCGAAATCTAGGTGTATATAATGTCAATGTATGTATATCGAGGTTATTGTATTTAGTTAAAACTCGAAGTCCAATGCAACTTTGATGTCGAGATCTTGGTATAGTTTAAATATCGAACTTAGTAAATAATATCGAGATCCATCATGTAATTTATATCGAGATTTATACAATGTCGAGGTCATAATCATGCAGAAATTTATATTAATAGTACTTCTTAGGTTAGGTTAAATTCTAAATTTTAGGGTTTCGAAATTATAAAAGTCGAAACTAGGGTTTTCAAAATTAAGCCAATTTCAGGAAATTATAACTAGACTAACAAACCCTAATTTTATATGTTTCCATACTTAGGGTTTGAAGATTAGCGATTTACCCTACGATATAGCTAAGGATACCAGGTAAGTGGAAATGGCAACTACAACACATAATTTTTATGTGCACGAAATTATGTGTTATGTGTTATGTGTTCTTATGATTTTATGCGACTACTTGCTTATGTGACTTACGTGATTTGAGGCGATGAAAATTACTATATGAACATGGCACGCATATTCATGGCATGAGCATATGCACGCACGACTAGTATAAGAGTCAAGGAAAGTGAGCGTGCATGAGTATAGGATCGCTTGAGAGCGATGTATATTTGCCGATATGGGCATTTGTGTCGACTCAATGATGAGTCTCGGCTCTTCTATGCTACCACGGCGATTCACGAAGCCGAATTACCTGATTCACGAAAGTAGGGGGAATACCCCGTAGCGGGAGATGCAACCTGGAGGATGCGACTCGAGGGTATGAGCGGCACCGAGGGAACCTCGAGTGTTGGCGACCTCGTAGTAAGCTACCAGTGAGAAGCGCCCGCGTGTCAGACCGCATTGGGATGGAAAGGCGCCTTAGGGTTAAACGAAATTTGTGTGCCCGGGTTAGCCTCTCAATGAGATGGCATTGGGATTGAAAGGCACTAGTAGCCTCTCAGTGTGGATCACACTGGGATTGAAAGGCACTAGTAGCCTCTCAGTGTGTACCGCACTGGGATTGAAAGGCACCATAGGGTTACGCACAGATTGAGTACTCGGGTTTAGCCTCCCAGTGTGTGTACTGCCACTTGTACCCTTAGGGGTTTGAGCTCTATATGGTGCATAGTAAGATTGAAAGCCGAGGGCCCAAATATGTTATGAAAAGTCAAGAAGAATGTGAGAAAGGTCAGGAAGGATATGAGAAGTAGATAGCATTGGCGCGGATGCCTTCGCTATTTAAGTCACGTGCATTGCATGCATGATTTTCACTTACTGAGCTTTATAAGCTCATTCCACGTTTTTATGTGTTGTAGGACCCCGCGATCACGATACGTGATCATTTTCACGGCGAGGCCAACTTTTGAAGCTTCCGTGGGCTTTTGAGATGGAAGTGTGTGCATGGATGCGCCCTCGTGGAGGCCCAGTAGATAGATTTATTTTGACACGCTTGCACATCTTCCTATGTAATTAGGACCCATTATGATTTGTAGGAACCTTTACGATTCCTTTTCATAAAAGGAAAAATTTTATCCGAAATTTCGTACGATCTATTTCATTTTTAGGACATTAGTCGCGTAGACTAATTAAGAAAGTAGTGGTGGAAGGGGGGGCTGCCACACGCTTCGCCTCAATAACATTCGCAGCTAAATCCCCTTTGGCTCTCCTCATCCGTTGAAACATCGGTTTCAACATCTTCAAGCGTTGCATAACAACAAACATTGGAAACCCATGGATCGGTATGCTCCAAATGCGCTTAACCTGCTCCAGAAAGGCCTCGTTCTTCGTCAAGAAATTCTCAAATCTAAAGGTCACCTTATGCTGTCGCTGCGTAGCAACTCCCAAGAGAATAGGCGAGTGATCTGACGATGATGGAAGAGCACATCTACAGAGCGATCAGGAAAGCGAGCAAACCGCTGGGGATTTCCCACCACAATCTAGCCGTCTCCAAATCCTTGCCTTTTTCCTATACTGGTTGTACCACGCGAACACTTCGCTCGTCGTAAGATCCGCACCTCCATGCAAGCTTGAAACTCCTCCGTACCTTGCCTAGCTAGAGCTCCCCTCGTCCCTAAGCCGTGTGCATACAGCATTGAAGTCCCCCATGACCATCCATGCATTCGCCATACGTCTTTGGGACATAGTAATCAATTCTTCCTACAAAGGAAGTCGTTCCTCCCTCCTGGACTTCCCATACACAAAGGAGACAAACATTGTCTCTCTTGTCCCCATTCTGACCACACGACAATGAACCGCCTGAGTCGAGAATTCAAGAATATCCACTGTCAACTTCGAAGAGTCCCACCCAACCCAAATCCGCGTAGCTGGACCCTCAGCGTAGTCGAAGAACCAGCTCCATCGAGATCTAATGCCACTCAAAATAAACCCCGCATTAGACTCAGCCACACGTGTTTTCAGAATTCCAGTCATACTCACCTGCTCCGGCGCTATCAAATCCCCCACCACCCTCCTGTGGTGTTGTTTATTAAGACCACGTACATTCAATGTTCCCAACGCTATGCATGCACCCCATCATGGGGTGCATTATCTTTAGGGCCCGATTGAGATAGTATAGTGTCAGTCACATCATTCAAATCACATAGGACTTGAAAACGATTACTACTCTCGTCAGTAGGACTTGAAAACAATTACTACTCTCGTCAGCCGCGGCACCTCAGGGCTGCACTGCAAAATGCTCGCCTCCCCCTGGCAGCGTTCCCCACGAAGAGGCTCAAAATGAGAATCAGTCACCGGTGTAGGCATCATGATGGCCTTTCCTTTCGCTCCCACCTGTTGCCACTCCTCATGCACTCTGCCGCCCATATTCACATGCACATGCCCCACGCCACATCTTGTCATCCGAGTCTGACGACCCAAAGGATTCGGATGATTTCGTTGCCTATTCGACCGTGAGCGAGCCTCCACCTGTCGCTGTTCGCCAACCACCATCCGTTGCACCTGTCTCTGTTGTGCAACCGGTACCTCAGCCTTCCCCAATCGCTTCGGGCATCTCCCTATGGCCCCAAGACACACATGTCGGACACTGTGAAGGGCGCCAATCGTACTCAACGCGTATAGGTATAAGTTCGTTGGGCTCACCGTTATCCGATGGCAGACGAACATTAAACGCTTCCACAAATGGGTCAGCCAGCGTCTTCATGATGCAGATGCGGACATAATTAATCCTCTCCCCTCTCGTCATAACACCATCCGCATACAGCGGGCGGCCCACCACGTTGGCCACCTGAAATTTATTTTCTGCAAATTATTCAATGGGATTCGAACAGAACAAATTCCTAGCTACATATTGGAAACCGTATTTTTCTTTCGTGATAAAGGGGTTACAAACTGCCAATAGCGTCATGGTGCTCTAAAGGACATTGATATTATAAACCATTAGGTCATCAAGCTACCATTGAACAACACATAAATAATATAATATAATTTATTCCCTTCGACCACGTTCTTCGAAAATACTCAGATTGTTTCGGTTTAACTTATATTTTGAAGAGTTATTTTTTCCATCCTAGATGTATCCTATGATAATTTCTTGTCCAGCTTTCCTCGGGTTAATCATGCCACGCCACTTTCTGTATGATCCCCTCGTCATTTTCTCTCTCTCTATTACAACTTCAGATCAATCTTACTCATTACCGCCGTCATCGGTGTTTCCCACGACCTCTGTCTCTAATATTTGCCCATAGCATATAGTTCTCCCCCAATAAAGACACAACAACTTACATTGGAACTATTAGTATCCATTTACAATATCAGAAACTAGTGAGATATATAAAGACGTGGAATAGTAAACAGTTAACGGTCAAAACAAGGAATACGAAGTCCTATTTAAACAATCAGAAACCGCACTCACCATCATCATCATTCAAGAAAAACATCGAAAACCACACACACACAAAAAGAAATATGTCCCAACTTTCGAGCACCTTTCTCCTCATCGTCTTCGCACTATTATTAATAAGTATACCTACCATACGCAGCCAGCCAAACACCGCCGTTGTAGACGACAAATGCAGTGAGGAAAAATACGACCCAGACGGCGACTACGGAGCGTTGGTGCTATTCGCCATCGGCCTCTTGGAGGACGAAACCCCCGATGAGCCAGACTACACACTTTACGATTCGCTCGTCGGGATTTCTTACTATGCAAAGTGTGAATCGCGTCTTTCACGAGAAGACTGCAAGGAGTGCTTGGAGGCATCCGGCGCATATCTACTGGGTGAGTGCGACGAGTCGCTTTACGCATGGGTTGTAATGGGCGACTGTCGCATGAGGTACGATGAGAATGGATTTCAGTACTGAAGTTTTATTCGCAAAAAAAATAAAAAATAAAAAATAAAAAAAGTAGTCGCGTTGTGCGATGCTATCTACGGTTGGTTGTGTCTCATCCTTGCCTTTTTTTGTGTGTGTTATGACGCCCATGCCGGGCCAGAATAAAACAAAGCCTTGTGTTGGCGTGAACGATATAGCGTAATGGTTGTATGCTTGTTATGGCGTGGTTGTTGATAATAAAGAGTTGAGTCGACGAAAAATAATTTACTTTCTTATGATGTATGATCGAGCTAGTTCTTGAAGATCCGCCCATTATTGATAATAACAACAAGAATTTGAAGAAATTGGAACTGAGATAATTTTGATTGAGATGAACTTGGAACGAAATAAGAAACTTTTGTTTTTTTACGGTATCTCATATGGTGCTCACCTTATGTGAGCACCTATCGATGTAGCATGATTCGTGCCATGTCGACATACCACTGGTCGACCCCTCGGACGCTAATGTGGCATGTTTACGCTCACAAATCAATGTCGCATAACACGTGGCACATAAAGCCGTAAACATGCCAGAATAAAAGCAAAGCGTCATCTTAACGTTTCATGTAATTGGTCTCATGTATCGCCTATTATGGCGTGGTTTTAAATAAACATTGAATTGCTGGAAAAAAATAATGCTTTCTGACGGTGTTATGGTAAATGACCGCAAAAACCAACTTCCGTAAAACATCAACGCTTCTACTAACTCGATGCAGCCTAACACTTATTAAACTTTCGACGTATTAATAACTCATGTTTAACTTAATTTGCAATAGCTTATTCTGAAATAAGATATTATGGAAGAAGCATTTAGGGCTTGCTTGGACACGACTTGCAACTTTCTGTTTAGAGACTGAAAATTCGTATAATGCATCTGGTAAATATAACTTCGCGCCTAAAATAAGGTACAACCAATTCCCATTTTGACACGAAATCTGAACTGAACTGAACTCATTATTATTATATGTGAAGAAGAGAGTTGCGAGAAAATAAAAGTTGTCGCGTTGTGAGATGCCTATGGCCATTTCGGAATCTGTTTTTGTTTTTGTTTTGTTTTTTGTTCGATGCGTCGTGTTGACATGTCATGTACTCGCCCGCGGTTTGCTGGCTTTGCAATCGATCTCATGTATGTATATGCTGCGCTAATTGTGGCGTGTGTGGTTATTAATTAAACATTTGAAGCGATTGTGAAAATAATGCTTTCTTATAACATGATATTTGGTTTTGTGTAGTTGCATGATCATTTCACACGCCTTTTCGCTAATCTAAAAACAATGCAGTCCTGCGAGTTGAAGAGATGACATGACGATCACAGAATAGATTTCCATAAAGCCTCAACCAAACATTTAAATTTGAACACCTGTTTTATTTATTTATTTCTTTTTTATCTCAAATTCTAATAGTGTGTGCTCTAATATAGTTGCGGCGATCAAATCAACAATGGAAGGTTGAAACTATGAAATACTCGTGGTGTTGTATTGTTTTACGGAAGGTTCAATCAGTTTTTTTTTTTTTGTATTGCTTGACTCTTTTTTTTTTCCTTTTTTATATCTTGTTATCTTTAGCGCTGAAGTCATGTTTTCCATTTGTTTCCGTTGTTATTAGCGATATGTTCTTAGATTTTATTTTTTGGCCATCGACGAAGCTTCCAACGCCATGTTATTTTAACTTTACTGGCCGTTTATATTTTACAACGAACAATGCCATATGATGAATCCGAGTGATAGAGTGGACAAAAGAACGAAACAAAAATCAAATATAGACGACCAAAACATGAGATTAGTAAGTAATATCCCAATATGAATATCCATGCTTGATAAAAAGGTACTATGTAATGAGTCGCAATAAGGAGTACCAAAATATACCATGATGTACGATCTGAGCTAGTTCTTGTAATTCATACCATAATCCACATTTTAAACCTGCGTGTTAATGTTGGGACTTCAACATTGACAATATTGGGAGAACATTCGAGTCAACATTTGTTGTCCGAAATTACACAATTGGGGAAACGCTAGAGAGAGGTAGAGAGAGAAATAGACAAAATTCAAAAAATCGATTCTGCCTTGCCTCGATCGTTTGGCCACCGCTGTTTTCGGCCACAACCTCACGGTGTCGGTCGCCCGGTGGGTGCTGAATCCAGAGGGAGGATTTTGACGGAATATTGGGGGTTAATTCTACGTTTTTGACGGAAATTCTGGGCTAGGGTTTGCTGTTTGATCAGATGCCATCTGAATCGGATGGAGCACCGGCAACGGACGTAGGGGGTCACGGCGATGCCAGGGACGACGATTCAAAGGGCTGGGGACATCAACGATGGTGGTGAGTGGTGATCGCATCTGCGATCGTCCGGCGGCTGACATGGATCGCGCGCAGATCGTGAATCATGGGGTGGCTACGGATCGTTCGGTGCTGCCAGATCTGGCCGTGCTGTGCGCTGCTTATCCTGATTTTGCATCGTGCTTTGATGGGGTCTGCTTCAATGAATTGATTAATCGGGTTCATGGTCATGGCTCTGATGCCGTGGCCCATGGTGGTGGGGTACGGATTTCGGCCAGAAACGAAAACGATGCTGCAATGGGCGAGGCTCGGACTGCGCCTATGGTTCTGAACAATTCAGCTATACGGACTCGTGGAGGTCCTATGCCGATCAAGGGGATTCTTCGTCATAATCCGCGATTACTCCGCCGATCTCAGATGGGTAGACCAGATACACCGTCGCCGGGCCGTGGATTGACAGCGAGATGGGGTGTCGACAGGGGCAGACTCGAGGACGACGACCTTGTGGACGGGGAAATAATTGTTGAGGATCACCGTGGGGTGAATTTGGCTGATAATGATGAGACGGTGTCTAGGGATTTCGCTCATGCAACGTGTAATTTAGACCAATTGCGGCAGCCGATGGTAACGGCTACTATGGAGCAGCCGCCGGCTATGGCATGTCTGGTGAGCCCACCACCACCTGCGACGTCAATGATGGGGCTGCTCACGTCGGTGATGGGGTTGATGGCCCCTGATGGGCCGCCAGCAGTTGGGTCGGGAATTATTAGGCCCTCTCACGAGTCTGGGCCGAATGGTTATGGGTTGGGCCGTGATGGGCTCCACCGCAAGGGCCCGGTCTTCTCCCGCCTTGGGCCGATGCCACAGACTGCCAAAACACCTCCTTACTTGGCGGCCGTTTCGGGATTGGAACGGCAAAACAGGCCTGTGTGTGAAAGTCGTGGAATAAAGTTAGCATACACACCGCCGTCTATCGTTAGAGGAGTTGGCAAGGCGAGGCCATCGCGAGAGGTGGCACGAAGTAGAGTGGCGCGTTGGAAGCACACGCTAGTGGGATACTTTTTGGGAAAGAAGTCGTATTTTCCCTTCGTCGAGCGCTATCTATGTTTGATATGGCGGGGGTTGACGGAGGTCCGCTCCACCATTAATGGTTTCTTTATTTTCCGGTTTGAGTCGGAGGCGGCATGCGTTGAAATTTTGGAAGGGGGCCCTTGGATGATGCAAGGGCAGCCCTTATTTTTGGATCCGTGAAAACCTAGGATGTCCTTTGAAAGGAAGGAGGTTGTCGAGATTCCTTTATGGGTGAAACTGTAGAATGTCCCAGCCGAGCTTTGGACGCAACAAGGCCTTGGGGTGGTGCCCAGCGTGGTGGGCCGCCCGCTGTATGCGGATGGTGTTACGACGAGAGGGGGTAGAATTGATTATGCCCGCATCTGCATCATGAAGACGCTGGCTGACCCGTTTGTGGAAGCGTTCAATGTCCGTCTGCCATCGGATGATGGCGAGCCCACCGAACTTATACCTATACGCGTTGAGTATGATTGGCGCCCTTCACAGTGTTCGACATGTGCGTCTTGGGGCCATAGGGAGGCGCAATGCCCGAAGCGATTGGGGAAGGGTGAGGGATCGGTTGACAACAGAGACAGGTGCAACGGACGGTGGTTGGCGAACGGCAACAGGTGGAGGCAATCTACATTGCTGCATGGCTCCCAGGCCGTGTTTATTCTCGGACGACGTATCAGCAATAATGTGTTGCTGGTGCAGGAGTTGAGCCTCCGATATAAGTCTAAGGGCCGGCCACCGCAGGCGATGTTCAAGATTGACTTGGCCAAGGCATGACAAGGTAGAGTGGGAATTTCTGTTATCTGTTCTAGGCGCAATGGCCTTTCACCCAACATAAATTGGCTGGATTCGGGCGTGCATGACGACGACAGTCTTCTCGTTGAACCTGAATGGCCAGGTGGTGGGTTTTTTCAGGGAAAGAGAGGTATTTGACAGGGGTATCCTATCTCCCCGTATCTGTTTACGTTGGTTATGGAGGTCCTCCATGGGCTTATCATGGTGTGCATCTCTGAGGAATCGCGGTTAAGATATCATTGGTTTGCAAGTTGCTGGGATTGGTCTCGTTAGCATTTGCGGATGATCTCCTTCTCTTTAGCCATGCGGGCGTTGTTTCGGTTGGTGTGCTGAAGAAGGCTATGGATGAGTTTGCGAGGTTGTCAGGGCTGCATCCTAACCCTGACAAGAGCGAATTGTATCTGTCGCGGCGAGCTGAAGGTCTGACGAGGTAGATTCAGGCCCTCATGGGCTATCGAGTGGGAAAGATGCTGATTCGCTACTTAGGTGTGCCCCTTATTACTTCGCGTTTGACGATTGGCGATTGTGTCCCACTTTTACATAAAGTGGATCAAGCGGCTGGGGACATGGCTGAATCGCTCATTATCATATGCAGGCCGACTCCAGCTGGTTAAGTCGGTACTGCAAGCACTTCATGATTATTGATCGGGAGTATTCTTGTTGCCTAAAGGCATTATCAGCTCTCTAGAAACATGCTTTAGGAAATTCTTATGGGGAGGGACATCAGCCAAGGTGGCATGGGATGTGCTAGTCTACCCGTATCAGAAGGGGATTGGACCAAGGTCTATAGTTGTGGACTACAAAGCTCTACTGCTAAAGCATTTGTGGAGTGTACTTACCAAAACACCGGGCTCCATATGGGTCGAATGTCTATATGGGACGCGACTACAGTCTCGATCGCTATGGGATCTCCAGGTCTCGCCGAATGACGCTTGGAGCTGGAGGAAGCTGCTGCAGCTGCGACCTTTGATCAGGTCTATGCTTACTTTACGTGTTGGGGATGGATCCACGATATGGCTGTGGATGGATCCCTGGATATTGCCTACACCGCTGCTAGAGAGATTGCCTTGAGGTCCTATTGTGATAGGGTTGCCTCTAGATGCAAGGCTGAGTATGGTCATTGATACGCAAGGGTGGAAGTGGCCTGGGCAAGGGGCGGTTGAGTATCTTGAGATCAGCCGTCTCCTCCCATTCGTGTTATGAGGGGATCGAGATGGAGTTCCATGGAAGGGATCGCCAGATGGATCTATGACGGTGCGTTTGGCTAGAGACGCGATGCGGCACAGGAGACCTCCAGTTTGTTGGGCTAGCTTGTTTGGGGGGCTGTTGAAGATCCCTAGGCATGAGTTTATCTTATACCTGGGATTGCAGGATCGGCTCTCGACTAGGGACAAGCCCTGGATAGCTCAGCGGGCGGGAAGTCCGGCTTGTGGCCTCTGTGATGAGTTGCACTATGAGACAGTCCCAACATCTCTTTTTCGATTGTCCGTTTTCACGGCAATTTCTTCGGATCTTGCGGCAACGGTTTCCATGGATTTGGCCCTATCGGGACTGGAGTACATGTATTCGATTGGCAGCGACCCGTTGGCGAGGGAAGCATCTGCTCCATGCAGCTTATCTACATGTTCTTGCCTCTCTGGTTTACCACATTTGGCAGGCAAGGAACAGGCGTTGGAAGGAAGGGATCATCACGCCACCCACAGGCTCGTGGGGTGTGTGCTTGCCTTGGTTATCATGCGTATTAGTGGTACGTCCATGAAGTACGACCTGCATCGCGCGGCCATTCACAGAATATGGCGTGTGGGTTGGTAGGCGCTAGATTTGATTCATGTAGTGAGATCTTGTGATTGTGCCCAGTAGCTTGTTACTGGTTGGTTGCGGAGTTCATCTCCTGCTCATTTTGTACATACGTTTTCCACTTTATATATACGTGACATTACACAAAAAAAACATTTATTGACCGAGAATGTCTCCTTTCTTAGTTTTATCTTTCATACCCAAAATGTGTAAATCGGTTCTTGGCTATTTTTAGCATTTTGCAGGACTGAAAGAGCTGGAATGAGTCAATAACGTGGGAAATGCGTGTGGATAAGAAAGAGCAAGCTAAGGAAGGAAGCATACTGACTATAGGAAGAGTAGAGCTCAAGTCAAGACCAAATCAATTAAGCTGATCTAAACTAACTCCCAACGATCACAATCATTTTAGTAGATGTTTTGAAAGTTAGTGGACGTTGCCAAGTCGTTGGTGAAGTCGCCCCAAAGTCGAAACCATATAAAGGGGGACATCACTTAACCGTTTAGCACGGCGATTTGACGCGAGAAAAGGACGAGCGAGTTTGAGCTTACATATCACGTGAGTTGCTCTTTAGCCTAGTGTTTCTTTTGCAAAAGTCTTAGGACTTTATAGTGTGAGCTTACATATCGTGTGATCCGTAGTTTTGTTTAGGCTTGTTTTGTACTATCCTCGGATAGTTATTTTGTAATCCATCTTCGTAGTGGAATTTCGCCTTGAGCACGCAACAAGTTTTCTGACTTGCTGCAAAATTTACATCTCGTGTACATTAGTTTTCGTCACTAAGTAGTCGATATATTCCGCTGTGTGCTAGAGTAGTCGATCAAGTGTTAACTCAACATTTCGTCCAACATCAATGTTATTACTTAGTTTTTTACATCCATACCGCGACGGGACCACCGTCACTGCACACTAATAGCAAAACGCACTTTGGATGGTGTGAGATTTGTCTCGAAGTTGCATAGAAATTTAATATGATTGAGCCAGATTGACAAATTCAAAACAAATTCATTCCTTCATATACGGACACTATTTTTTTTCATGATAAAGGGATACAAACTACCAAGAGGGTTATGGTGCTCCGAAGGATATTTGGTGTTAGGTCAAGCTACCATTCAACAAACAAATATTATTTATTCTTTTCGACTATGTTGCTGTAAAGTATTCAGATTGTTTCACGTTTGATTAAAAATTTATAATTTGAAGAGTTCTTCTAAAATAGATAAATGTATTCAATTACCATTCTTGTGAAGCTTCCCTTGTGTTAATCATATCATGCACCTTTATGTATTATCTACTCGTCCTTCACTTTCTCTATACAACTGCAGAATCTACTCATTAAAATCGTCAACGATGTCTACCACGATCTTTGTTTGTAATGTTTTGCATCGCATATAGTTCACCCCAATGATATGTTTTGCAACTTATATCGTCATACACCACATGGATTAACCGCGACTTCCCATGATATATCAACTAGTAAGTGGTATAAAGCGTGGAATAGCATGAAAAGTCAATGATGAAAGCAAGGCATAATGAAGTCCTATATATCACAAACCACTTGCCACTTACCATCATCATTCAAAGCAAGAAAAGAAACCAAAGACAAACAAAAAATGTCCCAACTTTCAAGCACCATTTGCATCATCATCTTCGCCCTATTGTTAAACAAACATATCGACCATACGAAGTCAAGATCCAGGCAACACATGAACACCTGAGAAATATGATCCAATGAGCGATTATGGGCAGGCCCGGATTTGGGCCCGTGCAACCTGGCCCGTTGCACAGGGCCACACAAATCCTGAGGGCCTCATTTTATTGTTTGAAGCCCATAAATCTATTTTATTAAGCCCATAATTTAGTATTTGATATCCAATTATTCATAAAATGGGCCACAAATAGTAGTGAATATTAATTTTTCTATTTTATTGTTAAAAGCCCGTAAATTTATTTTATTAAGCCCATAAATTTGATATTCAAAAATTCGTAAATTGGGCCAAAAATAGTAATAATAATTAAATATATTTATTTATATCAAAATGGGCCTCCATATATTATGTAAGAACGGGGCCACCGAAATTAAAAAACCGGCCCTGATTATGGGTTGTTAGTCCCCTTCATGCTCGAATTTTTGCTTGTTACTCCTGACAAGCTAGAATACAAAATGTATGAATCGCTCGACAGTGGAATTACTGGCTTTGCAAGGTACGATAGAGATATTTCAGAAGGCGACTGCAAAGAGCGCTTGGCGGTAGCTAAAGCCTTTTTGGAGGAGAACGAAGATAACATTTATTCGATTCGTGGAGATATTATATTGGACGCCTGTCGCATGAAGTACCATAACTATTCGAAATATAGTGAACTCGTTACGTATGAGCAGAAAGTGATGAAAAATTAAAGTCGCGTTCATCCTTGCTTTTCTTTGTTTTTTTTTTTTGCCAGAATAGAAGAAAGCGTCGTGCTTTCCATGTATGTATGTATGCCTGTTATGGCAGATATAATAAAGAGTTAAGACGACTAAAAAGAATATGCTATGTTATTAAGATGAATGAAGATCACTTTCTTTTTCGCCACGTATAGGGTCTAACTCAATGGAACCAAACACCTAAAAAGCTCATTTGCTTAATTTCCCAAGAGTGGTTGTTCTAATATTATTTTCTCTATCGTTATATTTGTCAATTTATGTTTATCAACAATTTGAGATGTGAGGATTGGAACTTTCCAACAGCTGATCATAAACCGAAGGACGCTCGTGATGCTGTATTTGGCCGATAGCAAATACCGAAAGGTTCAACATTAGCCATGAAATAATCAAACATATGTGAAAAGACGGTTTATTATTATGCTAAAATTATAACAAATGAATGAAGTAGAAAGAAGTATCGCATCGAGTCTTTTTTTTTTTTTTTTTCTTTAATCACTTACTTATCTTCTGTAAAAGATTCAAGGGAGACTTATTTTTCGCCTTTCGACCTCTCTTATTCTTCGCTATAGATCTCAATAGGTCTCATGTTTTGACCTTCGAACTAAGCTTCCAATGCCATGTTATTTTAAAAATTTTAATTTACATGACTTCTATATTTAAAAAAAAAAGTGTAATAATTGGCTTCTGAATCCAGTAACGGAGCGGACAAAAGAAAAAAAACAAATAAAGACGACAAGAACAAGAGAATATAAAGTAATATCCATTTCTATAATATACTAGGTAATGAATCCGAATAACGAGCCCAATACAAGTGGAAATATAATATGTATACCACATTGTACGATCCAAACTTGCTGTTGAAAGAGCCGCGCCTCATCAGCTCATCAAAATAATCTATAAGATTTTGTAATTCCATTTCCATATCATCCACCATTACAACCTATGCACTGATGGCGAAAATCACACTTCCTTCTTTAATCGAGCATTTGAACCATATAAGCATCATATAATAATGTATGATTAGAGTGGAGCGACCGCGTCACAACCTGTTTGTAGAAGAGATATTATTCGCGATATAGATGAGATGTAGTTGTATTTTTTCTCGTCGTTTTTGTATAGGATGACAGCCTTGTCTCATGTGACCAAACCAGTGTCTTTTAGCTTTAGGTAGAGTAGAGCGGATAATGTTAAGGAACAAAGAACGTAAAACAAGGAAGAAAATAGCGAAGAAAGTGTAACAAATACTTACGTAAAGATGCTTCTTATAAATAGCGAATGTATCATATATAAGGGCTGTTAGGACATTAGAATTAGAATTTTTAAATCTCGTCCTGATACAGATCATCCTCGAAATTAAAACTAACATTATTTGGAAACTTTTCTTTTTTACTTATTCGGGGGAAGTTTACCCTCTAAAAACGAGGAGAAAAAAGCAAGAGCACGCCCAGGTTGATAGCTCGGAACAAAATGTCCTGCTCCTCTTATTGTCACAAACGTAACGTTCTCATATCCAATCACATAGCCTCCAACCTATTAACAATTAAAATAAATAATATTAACTGATGACTTCAAAAGAAAACATCTCATAGAAAAAAAAATATATAATATATACCTCCTCTTGGTAGTACCAAGGGTACCATGTACTTTTAATCGTAGCACCGATCTTGGACATCGAATATCTTGTCGTTGTCACGGGGATTATACCATCTATATCTCCACTGTACTCAGTAGAAACCCAATGAAAATATAAACAAAACGTTTCAATTGTTTAAAAAAAAAAAGAGAGGCACAGTCAATAATTAGGGTTTCTACACATACCTGTAAATCCAAACCCTAATACCACTAGCCATCAGCTTCTTTAGGACGGGCAGTACGGTGTCAGGCGAATCTTGCCAATTATCATGAACCACGGGGATACTGTAAAATAGGATGCCACTGAGTTACAAACTAATAGATGAAATGCATGGTACATTACCCTAAATAAATAACGATTTGATGTATTATATGTGTTTAAATTATCGGTATATTACTTGCAACTCTGCCACGGCCCAGGTATTCCTGTAGTGTTTGCATGAAGAGCGCGTTGAACTTCGGGTAAGTTCAAGTAGACCGTTGCATAGTCACCCGAGCAGGGATCGAAATTAGATAGCTGATGATTAAAAAAATGAAAAAAAAAGTAGCAAATCATTCATATCTCTGTAATGAGATTCGAGTTAGTACGAAGAATAACATTGATCAAACTCATAAAAAAATACCGAGGGTGCAGTAGAGGTGGAGCCACATAATGGTGCGTAGATGTTGTAAATATCGATATTTCCGCTCTCAGCATCAGCTTTATCTTGATAGGCGTTGCAAGCATCTGTCTCGGGGCTCATTGACGAAGAAAAATTGCAATTTTTTGTAATTCCCTCATGCGTTTCATCAGATATAAGTGCGCTTGTCCATAAATGGTCGTATGTGCCCGTCCACCTATCTGCGTAGTCTATATAGGCATTCCCAATCTGCGCAAATTTTAAAGTTCGAGTTTTTTTACTAATACTGTGTTTGGTTCGAAGAAAGTAGTGTGGAAAAGAAAATGGAAGAAAATGATCGTTTTCCTCACCAAATGGTGAGAAATTTAGTTTTCCTTAGTTTTAAGAATATACTTAACTATATTTTCTTTTTGTTTTCCTTAACATCAAATCAACCAAACACAAAAACAAAATTTCATTTTCTGTTTCATTTTCTTTTCCCTACTAGTTTCCACGAACCCAACACACCTTAAATTTTATAAAGAAATAACCGAGAACTGAAATACTTACTGCAATTCCCTTCAAGTTGATGACAGTTTGGTTTGTGACTTGATTGTTCTCTACGATGAGATTCGCAAGTTGATGCACATAGTGACCGGCGTAACTCTCGCCTGTTATAAAGAAGTCTCGGGTTTTGTACTCGGGATACCTTTCGAACCAATTTACCAAGAATGTGTAAGAATCTGCCGCAGTTTTAGAATCGCCTGTAATATAATCGGATGTCCTATTTGAGTACGAAAATCCCACGCCAGCTGGAGACTCCAAGAACAAAACGTTTGCCGCTGCATTTTGGAAGAAACAAATATAAAATAAACTTAATTTTATTGCGGACTTATGATTTCCAAGATATATGCGAATGGCGTATTTTTACCTTTATTCCATGCATATTCGTAGCGCCAAAGCGTTTTTCGATCAGGGTTCACACGAAAAGGCCCGTTTTCCGTCATAGCTCCAGCGCCAATCGAAGAACAGCCAGGGCCTATACATGCACACAATATAACGATAATTTCGACATGTTTGAGAATACATAATAAGGTTAAGTTAACCCCCAAAAAAATTATTCAAAGTAGTCTCACCTCCATTTAACCATAGAACTAGGGGTTTCCTAGAAGAATCTTCGGCCTCGACGAAATAGTAAAAAAGCGCTCGCCCAGCTGAAGGATCGACCGTGACATGACCAGAATATTGAGAAAAGTTGACAAGTGGCTGACCAGGCAAGATTTTTATTTTGTCCGAATCTTTCAAACCATTCTGAGATGAAACATAAACTGGCGAATAGTCGCGAGTCGTTTCGGTCTTGGCATCGTCGTAAATTTGGATGGTTTTCGATTTTCTCTTCTTGAGAAATTTCCCCAAAGGGTCGCCCCCTCGCCCGCCGTAACACTCTGAGTAGGCTATAAGGGACAGAAGACAAAGAACTAAAAGTGCACTTTTCATGTTTTTTGATGGAAATGATCTTCGATGAGTTCTCATACTACTGTTTCCATGTATCTTTATATAGAGTTCTTGATTGGAATTACATGGCGGTTTAGTTCATTGTACTAAATTATATGTTGTAATGACCAAGTCGTTAAATTCGGACTCAATCATATAATAACATGGAATAAATAATCGAACAGTTTCTGGCCAATGATATAAGTTATAATTATTGTGACTGTGACATAATTGATGTCCCCATGCCTTTGGAGTTAGAGGGCAAGACAAAGGAAGTTATTGCAAGACTATGACACGGCGAGTTACTATATTCAGAAGATTAATATTTATTTGAATCATTCTTTGAAAGCGAACAAGACAGACTAGTAGGGTTCGAAAAGTCGGCATGTGGTCTATTGGCTTATTTGTAGTGTTTGAAATTATTAAAGATGTCAAGAATAATAAAGATGACTGTTTTACATGGTTATCAAAATTGAATAAACGTTAAAGATTTCTCGACTTCATAACTTTTCGGGTCATATATCATCTGAATATTCGAAATTAGTGTATATATACTATGCGATAGGTAGGACGTCACACGTCAAGCAGCACAAAAGTTAATCCATTATTGAGGATTTATGTCCCGACAAAAGTCGTGACAATAACTTCTTTTGTGAATTTGGAATAAAACAAATAATGGATTGATTTTAATCTGGAAATTATATTCTTTTGGGTCAATTGTAAGTCAGGCCCTTTTAAGGCCCTTTTAAGTAGTTTTAGTAGGATTCAGGCCCTTTTTATGTTTTAGATAGGAAGAAGGACCCAGATAATATTTAGGTTATGGATAAGGACCAATTCAGACGGAAAAGACCTTTCTGCCCTTATTTTTTCCTGAAATTACATCACTTTTTAGACTTAAATCCCACGTATTATAAAGTGGTATGTAAATCTATTTTAGTGGTATTATCTGTAAATTTTATGGTATATACCAATTAAGACAAGAAATGAGACCAAAAATCGATTTCAGTACCACAAACCCTAAAATTAGCTTTCCACCCTTCACCGAGAAAATCCAAAGAATTTTCTACCGTTTGAACCCTTAATCGACGAAATCCAACCAATTTCGACACTTCATCGACGAATCTTGCGATGGCTCTGAAGAAGAAGCCCGTCGATCACCAAGAAAGTGGCCGAAAGAAGGTTGCTAGGAAGAAGAAAGTTGCTAGGAAGAAGAACGACGTCGATCGCCGGGGAATTTGCCGGAAGAAGGAGAAGAAAGTTGTTGGGAAGAAGAAAGTCGGTAAATCGAGTGAACGGCGGCCAACAGGCATAAACTATACCACTTAAGTATAATTTGGTACCAATTTACACTCCATTCGTAACAAAAAAATAAGCATTTCAGAAGCTTCATGGACCGTTAAACCGTCTCCCTTTATACAATACCACATCACATGTATATTATACCACTTAAGTATAGTTTGTTACCAATTTATACTCCACTCAAAAATACCCAGAAGCTTCATGGTCATATTACCGTCTCCATATTTATGAAATACCACATCACATGTAAACTATACCACTTAAGTATAGTTTTGTACTTATTTATACTCCATTCATAACAAAAATTAAGAACATTCCAGAAGCTCCATGGGCCTATTACCGTCTCCATCATTATACAGTACCACATCACATGTAAACTATACCACTTAAGTATAATTTGATACCAATTTATACTCCATTCATAACAAAAAATAAGAACATTCCAGAAGCTCCATTGGCCTATTACCGTCTCCATCATTATACAGTACCACATCACATGTAAATTATACCACTTAAGTATAGTCTACTACCAATTTATACCACTGTAACAGAAATAGGAACATTTCGGAAGTTTCATGGGCCTATTATCGTCCCCATTTTTATATAATACCACATTACATGTAAATTGTACCACTTAATAATATCTTAGTACCAATTTATACTCCATTCGTAACAAAAAAAAGGAACATTCCAGAAGCTTCAGGGGCCGTCTAACCGTCTCAATCTTTATACAGTACCACATCACATGTAAATTATACCACTTCAGTGTAGTTTCGTACCAATTTATACTCCATTCATAACAAAAAATAAGAACTTTCCAGAAGCTTCATGGGCCGTCAAACTGTCTCCATCTTTGTACAATACCATATCACATGTAAATTATACCACTTCAGCATAATTTTGTAACAATTTATACTCCATTCATAACAAAAAATAAGTAACATTCCAGAAACTTCATGGGCCGTCAGTAAATATTGTCTCTCCATCTTTATATGATACCACATCACATGTAAATTATACCACTTAATACTATTTAGGTAACAATTTATACTATCTTGGTGACAATACATTACGAAACAATACCATATAGTATATTATCTGTACCATATTAATGGTTCGAATAATTTCGTAAATAGGCGATTGTAGAAGAATAAAAATCATGAAAATATATGATTTGATGTATCTAAACCACCAAGTTCCTTGATTTTGCCACGTTTATGCAAATATGATGTAAGTAGTCAAGTAATGAGGTTTAGATCATGTAAAATGTACACCAGTGCAAATCGTAGACAACTATATTACATCACATTGATATTTGCCATTATGAATTACAACAAATGTACCTAACCAACATTATACGTCAATAAATATCAAATCTTACGTTAATAAACCCTAATCGTAACCCCGAAAACGTTTATCCTAAGACCGATACTCTAAAACATAAAACTGGATACCCTAGCGCAAAATCGTAATCTATAACACATAAAGTGATTCTGGTACCACATCATTACATGAATACATATTACATAAAAGTTCCCGCCCAAGATAATACTGAGATTCAGCTTTGCCGCCCACTATAAAGTGACTTCCTTATTACATAATAGTTTCCGCCCAAAACTATACCACTTCATGCCACTATTGTACCTAACCTTATGGAAACTATACCACTTACACATTTCTGATACCACATAACGAACACTCATTTAAACTATTTTTCTGGCGACTTCACTTTCAGTTCGTTAGGGACGAACGATTGAGTCACCACTAAGGCGCGATTCGCAAGCTATGGGTCTCTCGAATTTATGATATTAGCTTTAATTTCGACCAAAAATATGCTCGATTTATCTTATTCTCGAATTAATTTCTAGAAACTATTCCTCACAGATCTTAAGTTTGACGACGTAAATATCATTGAGATCGTCGATTACACATCAAAATTGATTTTGTGCCCAGTATGTGTAAAACATTTACAGTAAATCGATCGTTGATATAGCTTTTCCATTAATTCCATTTGCATAACATCTGGAAACCACTTCTTATGGTAGTTATACCACTTAACGCTGTCTTAGTACCTGATCATATAAAATTAATACCAAATTAGAATTATATCTCGTACCAGTTTGAGTAACGCTTCTTATCGGAACTATACCACTTTATGCCACTATTGTACCAAATCTTATGGAAATTACACCACTTACGCGTTTTTTATACCACAAAACGAAGACTCAGTTTTAACTATTTTTTCTGGCGATTTCACTTTCAATTCGTTAATCTTCAGGGACGAACGATTGAGTCAACACAAAGGCGCGACGTAATTTCCAAGCCATGGGTCTCTCGAATTTATGCATATTTGGCTTTAATTTCGACCAAAACAGGCTCGATTTATCTTAGTTCCGAAATGAATTTCCACAAGTTATTCCTAACAGATCTTAAATCTAACGATGTATATATCATTGACATGGTCGAGTACACATCAGATTTGATTTGTGCCGAGTATGCACCAAAATTTACGGCAAAATCGATCGTCCAAATAGTTTTTTCAATTGATAACATTTGTATAACAATGATATCATACCTCTTTATATAACACCTACATAAATTGTACAAGGGCATTTTCGTCAAGTCATTGATTGTGTCCTTTAATTTGAATTTAACTTAATGCTGGTCCTTAAAACTATATTTGGTATGAAAGGGGCCTGAACTCAAACTCATACTTACGATGGGGCCTGATATAGGAACGCCCCATTTCTTTTTGTGTCCAATAAATTATTATATTTCATTATGTACAATCTATCCGACTATGACCTTTTCCATTAAAAAAGGCATTTTTAAAGTGCATGGACACTAATTTAAATGTTCTAACTGGAATTTCAAAATCAAATAGTGCTGCTCAAAGAGGGCTTGGGAGTGTTCTAACTGGAATTTTGAAGTTGGGAGTCAAATCGAACTAACCAATAAGACAAACTTTATTTGTAAGAATAACATGAGCGATTATCTAGTCATCCAATAACATCAGATCAAGATTTGGATCAAGACAAAGTGCATTAAGGAGCCAAAAAAAGCTAAACCGTTTACTTGAATGCACATTGAATGCAGCTCAGAAACCAGTTTAGAGGATCAACGTTGAAGATCTCTTGTCCAAAAGCGAAGCAAAGGCTAATAGAGCTAATGCTAAGGACAATTAGTAAGATTGTTCATTATTTTAATATGGTATTCTGGATTGTTTTAGGCTCTGATACCACTTTGATGCCGGTCGGTCAGGTAATGGATGTAAAAACTAAGTAGTAAACTGATGATTGATATGTTGAAACTAATGTTGACTGAACACTACTCTCAGCAGTTAACGTACAACGGAATAACTGGAACATTCAGTGACGAAAAAGGAAAGACACGAGATATAAATTTTGTGCAGCAAGTTACAAACTTGCTGTTTGCCTCATGGCGAAATTCTACTATTACGATGGATTACAAAACAACTATCACACGACAGTAAAAACTCAAGCCTAGAAAACAATGGAATCTATCGATCCACCAAACTAGAAAGTCTTACGACTTCTTTTGCAAAACTAGGCTAAACAGAAGAAAAGAACTCTCGTAAGTTATCTCGCTCAAACTTGTGTATGCTTCGCTTGATATAACTCGTGATACTTGACGGGAAAAATGAAGTCTCGTATTAATACTTCGACTTCTCAAAGACTCCACAACGTCCACTATGTCCTCAACGTCTACTATCTTGAATCTGGTCGTTGGAAGTTAAGATAACCGCCCCAAACGACTTAGTCTTGTCTTGTGCTTTACTCTTCCTATTTTTAGTATGCACCACTCCAAATTTTGCTCCAACTTATCTACACTGTTTCCACACGATTTGAACCATACTAATAAAATACCCCGTAATTAATTTAAATAAATTTTGGGCATAAAAGATAAAACTGAAGGTTGACCAATTCTCAGCCAACAATGTTGACTGGAATGTGGGATCAACATTATTGTCAACACTGAGCTAGTCAACATTAACAATCTCCCCCTTTTTATCTTTCTTCCCAAAACCTTTGCAGAACTTAGTAATAGCGGAACTCCCCCTGAAGGCAACATCTACTCAACCACAAAACATTAAAAAAATAGACTAAACAGACATAGAATAGTAGCAATACTATTCCAAGTACAAGCTGATAAGTTGTCCGAGAGCAAATATCTGCAAAACATAAGAAAACCATACGCAGGAAAAACAAAAACGTCAGGCATGCACAAACACATACAAAAGCAATGCATGCACAAAGACCACACAGGTCTAGATAATCGGGCTTTGGCTCGATCCTTCTCTTGTCTCCGCTCCATCTTCTGCAGCAGCCGCATCTGATCTACCCCATCCACACGTCCAGCTCCTTCAGCCTCTGTTCCAGCTCCTTCAGCCTCCGCCTCAGCCTCTGTTTCTTCCGCTTCAGCCTCTGTTTCTGCTCCTCCCCCTTTTTGGGAAGAAAGAAGATCATTCAAGGTCTCCCTTGGAGCCGCCAAGGCAGCTATGGAGTCATCGAGGCATTGTATAGCTTTTTCCAGGGCTTATGTGGATGATGATGTGGAGGCAACATTCTCCTCAACATTCTGCATTCCTACCCAAGGCAGATCGATGACTCTGTGAATGTCGGTCAGCTGGTTGGCCGTGATGGATAATGTGCACTTCTGATGTTCAACATAATCTGTGCTGCTAGGTTAGAAGCCACTGCGCACCAGAACTGATCAGATGAGGGATGGAAATGGCAGGATGCCTTTGCTCTTTTTTTCAGCATGATAAGCTATCATATTCAGGAACCACTTCCCCCCAGTTGATAGGCAAGTTGTTTCCTAAGGCATATAGGAGTTGAGCCATCTGCTCAGTTACTCGACTGTCATTCGCTGTGGGCTGCCAGTTGAACACTACAAACATAAGTAGGACTGGATATAGGGAGGTCAGATATGTGTTAGAAAAGTTCGTCTCTCACTTTGTTTTTTTACCCGCAGTGATGAACTTCACCGCGTCAAAACTGATCAACCTCTAGCGTTTCCAGAAACTCATTGATGAAGTTGGCCGAGAACTCATAGACACGATTACGCAGTAAAATCTTCCCAAACTTCATTGAATTAGGCTCATTTAAGCGAGGGGAAAGATTAGCGTATACCTCGCGTACGACTGTGTCGCAAAAAGTTCTCAGGCACCTAACAGCTTTGCCCAGATGGCGCGACTCCAAAAACTGCAGCACCCCGTACTTGCAAAAGCTGGGGAGATCCACCGTTCGCTCAACCCGCAAAGTCCTCGACTATAAGACCACCAAAGCTCTTCATTACGGCTTGAATAGAACTTCTTTGGGTCCTTGGTCACTTCCCAGTCGGAATCAGAAGGTGGGTCAGCATCGGCGTCTTCAGGGAACGCGGGGTCTGAAGCTGAATCAGCATTTAGTTCCACACCTGCTTCAGGAACGGGCATATCATCTCCACCTCTCGCCTTTTTGGAAGATTGAGCATCAGGGTCCATCGGTCATTTCTACGCTCTATTCTTCAGCCTAGTAAACACAGAACTAAGAGAGATGTCAGTAGGAAACAGATTGTCAGAAGAGGGTTCCGATTCAACCTGAGCAGCTTGTTTTTCTCCACCTAAATCTTGGTTCTCCACTTCGGGGATGGCATCGTAGGTCTGAGAGATGATGAGCTCGTCCAGGAATGGACTCGAGGGCACTGGGGGAGGCACCGGACTAGGGCATTTAGGCGGTTAAGAACGGCCCTTCTTCTTGCTTTGCCGTTTCATCTGAGTCTGAAACAGCGCACCCAGCGGTAAATCGTCGTCGTCAGGGTTAGGGTTCTCAGCAGCTTGGTTCGACGCTGATTTAGTGGCTGGAGCACCGATTTCCTCTTAAATAGGGGTCGAAATCCCTTGGGTCGGCTGCACTTCGTCGCGATTTGGGGGCGGTGCTGTCTCGTCGTCGGTAAATTCACCGAATGCCACGGCTTGCAAGGGGATAGCCTCGATCGCGACTTTCTCAAATGTGGATTCGACATTCTGCGCTTCATTAGGAGGTGAGCGTGCCATCACAAAATCATAGGTTGATTCACGAAGAAAATGGGAAATGAAGAATAGAGAGAAACCCTAAATTTGCACAAAGCAGATGACGAGCAGTTGACGTGATTTTCAGATAGTAGGAGAGAGATTATTATGCAAGTGTAAGTGAGTAGAGCAGACTAAATCGAAGCAGATGGATATATTTCCAGCGGTTACAGATAAATGAGGCAAAACTGATATAGAAGTGGGAAGAGTGGGCCAAAAATAACCGTCGAAATAAATTAAGCAGTTTTCTAGCATTGGAATATATAGTATGTGCCTACACTGCTTAATTAAAAAGTGGATCCAAAAACAAATTGGTATATGCAAGACTATCATACGAGAATATCGAAGCAAATTAGGTCATAATTCAACCAAAAATACCAAGTCAAAAGTCATAGTAGAATCGAGCGAGACTAACCGTTTGAGCATCGATGATGAGCACTTGAGACAAGTGTAACAAGCTGTTCTTCGAGAAATTCTAATGCAATTCTGAGAGATATTGAAACTAGACACCACAATACTGACAAAACAAGCTTAATAACTAATGCATAAAACACGAAAGCAAACAAAATGTAGCATGATCAGACAGAAGTTACTAATGTTGCCCCAACATTTGACTCAATATTCTACTCCAGTAATCCTAGACTTTTCTGCTCAACCCTTCTCAAAACCAGTTCCTTTTATTTCTACCCTTTTCACCTTATCTAACCGAGTTTATGCACTGCTCTTATACCCTATGCCTCAAGGTTTGGCTTTTTGTCTCATAGAGTACATCGTCATAGCGAGTGCTGTGTACCTAATGAAGCTTATTACCAAGTACCTATATCTAGCACAGAGTTTATGAGCAGGTTTATATGCGTCAGATTGGGTTTTTTGTCGCAAAGAGTACATCATCACCGCGAATGCCGTGTACTTAGGGAACTTATTACCAAGAGCCTATTTTTCTGGGATGGGTTCATTCCGGGACCAGTCAAGAAGAATCAAGTCATTTCACTGGAAGACAGAACAGAATATTTCATCAAACATTAAAGCAGTAACTATCGAATCTGACATATGCTATGTTGATCCAAATGTTGGACTAACATTCAGACCGACTGATGCAAACCTATGGATTTTTTCAGGTCCGAAAACCTTTCAGAATCCAATGCTTTCGTGAAAATGTCAGCTAACTGATGTTTCGTGTCTATATGCTCAATGCGCATTAACTCTTTTTCTATCATATCTCTCAGAAAATGATGTCTTATATCTATATGCTTCGTGCGTGAATGCTGGATAGGGTTCTTAGATATGTTGATGGCACTAAGGTTATCCCAATACATGAGAACTGACTCGCATTCTAAAGCTTAGTCACACAACATGCTATATAACCACATCAATTGTGTATAGCAACTATACACAACAACATACTCAGACTCAGCAGTAGATAAAGACACACAATTTTGTTTCTTACTGTACCATGCAACTAGATTGTTACCTAGGAAGAAACAGCCGCCACTTGTGCTCTTGCGATCATCCTCGTCACCTGCCCAATCAGCATCGCTGTAGCCTACAAGACTCGTATTAGTATCTTTAGAGAACCACAACCCTAGGCTACACGAACCACTCACATATTGAAGAATACATTTAACGGCATTTAAGTGGGAAACTTTAGGCTCAGATTGATATCTAGCACAGACACATACGCTATACATAATGTCAGGTCTACTAGCTGAAAGGTACAACAAATTGCCTATCATGGATCGATATAATGTCGTGTCAACATTCTGTCCAACATTATCCTTACATAACCATGGGAGTTTTCATTACCTTAGCCGCGTCCAACCCGAATTTCTTTACACTATTCTTAGCGTACTTTTCTTGAGACATAAAAATGGCATCACTGCTTTGCTTAATCTGCAATCCTAAGAAAAAAGTTAGTTCCTCAATCATGCTCATTTCGGAAGTGGAGTTCATGGCATGAACGAATTGATCTAACATTGATTGGGAACTAGAGCCAAAAACAATGTCATCAACACAAATTTGAGCGATTATAATATCAGCACCGGCTCTTTTTACAAAGAGCGTGCGATCTGCCTCACCTCGAGTGAATCCAAATTCGAGTGAAAACGTGGTTAACCTACCATACCAAGCTCGAGGTGCTTGCTTCAGTCCATACAAAGCTTTGTGCAACTTAAAAACATGGTTAGGAAAGTGTGGATCCTCAAATCCCTTAGGCTGTTCAACATAGATATCTTTATCAATATAACCATTTAAAATGCACCCTTAACATCCATTTGGTGTAACGTAATGTTAAGTCAACGTGCAATTGCTACCAACAACCTAATCGATTCTAACCTAGCTACAGGAGCAAACGCCTCATCAAAATCTATGGCCTCAACTTGAGGATAACCCCGAGCTATTAAACACGCTTTGTTCCTAACAACTCTACCAAGTTCATCCGATTTATTCTAAAAGATCCACTTCGTGCAGATGATATTAATGTCTTTCGGCCGTGGCACTAAGGTCCATACTTGGTTTTTCTCAAACTGCAAGAGGTCCTTTTGCATGGCATTAATCCAATAATTATCCTTGAGGGCTTTAAGAACATTTTTGGGTTATATCTCAGAAACAAAGCAATTAAAGCGTACCTCAGCGTATACGGTGTTCATGCATACGTTTCTTACCATCGATTTGTAGTCGTTACGCGGCTTGTCTCGGGTTCTCCTTCCTTCATTCACATTATCAATTATCAGGTCAGTGGATGGTTCTTCTGAATCTTACTTGGCAGATCTCTTCGAACTTCGCTGGGTCCGACTTCTTCATCGTTCTGTTCAGGTTCAAGTGTTGAGTCAGATGCTGGCTCATCATTTTCCTCCACATTCTCCTCTGTTTCATCAACAGCTTTGACGACGCTGTAATAACAACTTATGGAGCATTTCTGCTAAGGTCAGTAGCATCATCAAATACAATATTAACAGATTCCTGAACAGACTTCAAGCGCAAGTTATATATACGATAAGCACGGCTATTCGAAGAGTAACCAAGGAATATGCACTTGTCATTTTTGGAATCATATTTGGTCAAGTGCTCACGATCATTCAACATGTAACAAAAACATCCAAAAACATGAAAATACTTGACGGTAGGCCTTTTTGACGTTTTCTTAGTACCATGCCTAAAGAAAACAGGATTAGATATATGACAAGCAGTATGCAACGCTTCAGCCCAAAATGCTTAGAAATATTCTTAGATTGCAACATAACACAAACCATTTCTTGCAAAGTCCTATTCTTCCTTTCGACCATCCCATTTTGTTGGGGCGTCTTAGGAGATGAAAACTCATGAATGATGCCTTTCTTATCACAAAACTCATTGAATGATTGATTATCAAACTCCCTACCATGATTTGATCTAATGCAAAAAATAGGAGCACAAAAATTGTTCTTAACCATGGCACAAAAATTCTTGAAAAAATCGAATACTTCAGAATTTTCCCTAAGAAAGAATATTCATGCATATCTACAATAATCATCCACGAGGACATAAGCATATTTTACAACCAATGCTATCTACTTCCATCAGACCCATCAAATCCATATGCACCAATTGAAAACAGTAAGCAGTTTTAAAATGTTGGCCAGCATGTTGGTCAACATTATGGCTAGCATGTACTTGCTTACCCTTCAAACACGACTCACAAACAACCTTACCAAACTCCTTAAGCTTTGGAATGCCTTTAATTTCTTCATGTTTGATAAGCTGCTCTAATGTTCGATAGTTGACGTCGCCTAGCTTGTAGTGTCAAAGGACCACTTTATCTTCGGCTTTCGACAATTGGCATCCGTCCTTCGAGTTGGATTTGTCATCGACTAAGTAGCAATTATCACTTGATCTTTTACCTGCCATCACTCGAACACAATCGCTGTTAAACACCTCACAACATTGTTTATTAAAATGTACCTCAAGGTCGTCGTCGCAAAGTTGGCTTTTGCTAGTCAAGTTAGCTACGAGCCCGTCGACGTGTAGAACATTGCTTAGTTTAGGAAAGTCGAGCACGTTCAACCTGCGACCGAGAATCCGTCCCTTGGCACCCCCTCCAAACGTTACAGATCCGCTATTTAAGGGTTTGTAGTCGATTAAAAATTCTTTGGTACCCATCATATGTCGGGAACACCCGCTATCGAAGTACCAAGAACCTGTCATGTTAGCTCGCAAAGAGGTATACACAACATTGCGCTTATGAACAGACTTCTCAACCCACACTTTCTTAGATGATAAAACAGCATTTGGGTTGCCAGAATTTGAAGGTGAGCCAGCTGAACTTTCTCCAAACATACTTTTCAACACTGATTTCTCAATGTTGAACGGGATGTTGGAGGACATTTCAGCCGACATCAATTTCTTCGCAGAAATCTCCCACTTCAATTTCCAGCAAAATGGCTTTATATGACCAGGCTGCATGCAGTGATGACATTTAAACGACCTATCCTTAGACTTTACGGCAGCATGCTTACGAATTTTCGCAACAATGGCAGTATTACTAAGAGTACTCGAATCATGTGATTTTTCTTTAACAAAAACTATCTTGGGCTGAGCATGGGACACGGGTTTAGGAACATAACAAGAGCGCTGATTACAGTATACTAGACCCTGCTTATCAAAGATATCGAGAGTTAATACCTCATCAAGGGTCGATTTACCCTTATTCAACTTCGAGAATGTCTGATCAGCATCATCGACTCGCTCATTCTCGCATTGCACGGACAGCAGCTTCACGGCTTCATTAATCTGGACTACAGCACAAATGCCAGTTTCTAACTCTGTATCATCAGAACTTAAAAACCCATCAAAGCAGTTTGAGTCATCATCATAAAAAAATAATATGTTTCTCACATGTTGAGTCAGATGTTGGCTCAACATCCGTTACCGCAGTGAAGACAATATGTTGATGTTCGTCTTCTTCGTCGTCTGAAAAGGATTGGATGGTAACTGACAACATTTTGGTCTGAATTAGTGACTGCTCTTCATCTTCATCGTCGGAAAGATCCACCCAAAGCGATTTCCCACGTTTGCGAGGTGTATTTGCACATTCGTTGGCATAGTTGCCCTAGCCCGTTCACGCATGGCATCTCACTGAATCCCAATCAATCTTCTTCTTTCCATCAGGATTGCATTTAAAGAATGGAAGAGCCGAGGATGGTTCTCTGTTGACGTTCTGGCCTTTCTTGAATGTTGGGCCAGTATTGCGCTCCGCATTCTTCTTTTTGAGAAACATTGCGAATTTCTTCACGAGCATGGCCGAATTCTCCTCATCATCAGATTCCTCCACTGTTGACCCTTGAGGGCTGACAGACTAGGGCAAGACTTTTGCCACGAGAGGCCCTCTTTTGGACTTCAAGATTGGTCTCATAATTCTTCGTTATACTCATAAGCGTGTTGAACTCCATGTTGGCCAAGTTGTAAGCTTCCTCGACCGCCGCTACCTTCACATTGAATTTCTCAGTTAGTGTACGAATAGCTTTAGAATTTAGTACCTTATTTGCGATCAGGTCTCCTAAGCTGGCGCACTCGCTTGAGATCGTCAACAGCTTCCTAAAATACATGGTGATGTTTTCATCCTCCTTCATTCTTATGTTCTCAAACTGGTTGAGAAGAAGGCGTAATTTGGTTTCCTTCACACTTGCTTCGCCTTCACAATATCTCTGAAGCAGATCCCACGCATTCTTTGCCGTCGTGCAGTTTTGGATGATCTTGAACATGAAGATGTCTACTGATGAGAAGATGGCGTTTAGTGCCTTGTCGTTGAACTCTGCTGCATTTACTCGGCCACCGTCCATTCTCCGACCGGCATGTCGAAGACTTCTCCATCAGCGTCAGGAGCAGTTCCAGGTAGGATATATCCGTTGAGTACAGATTCCCATGATCGCACATATATGGATTTGATACACTGTCAAACACGAACCTTCCAATAGGCATAGTTGGTATCATCTAACACAGGGACTTTGCCGATGAAATTCGAGCTTGTAACATCCATCTTAGAGGATTGTCAGTGCTTAGTAACGTCAAGCGTAGGCTCTGATACCACCTTGATGTCGATCGGTCCCAAAATGGATGTAAAAACTAAGTAGTAAACTAGTGACTGATATGTTGAAACTAATGTTGACTGAACACTACTCTCAGCAGATAACGCACAGCGGAATAATTAGAATATTTAGTGACAAAAAAGGAAGGACACGAGATATAAATATTGTGCAAACTCGTGTATGCCTCGCTTGATATAACTCGTGATACTTGATGGGAAAAATGAAGTCTCGTATTAATACTTCGACTTCTCAAAGACTCCACAACGTCCACTATGTCCTCAACGTCTCCTATCTTGAATCTGGCCGTTGCAAGTTAAGTTAAATCGCCCCAAACGACTTAGTCTTGTCTTGTGCTTTACTCTTCCTATTTTTAGTATGCACCACTCCAAATTTTGCTCCAGCTTATCCACACTGTTTCCACACGATTTGAACCATTCCCATCCTTATCCAATGCACAATACTAATAAAATACCCCGTAATTAATTTAAATAAGTTTTGGGCATGAAAGATAAACTGAAGGTTGACCAATTCTCAGCCAACAATGTCGACTGAAATGTGGGATCAACATTATTGTCGACATTGAGCTAGTCAACATTAACAGCTTCATTATTTTCATTAATATGGTATTCTGGATTGTTTTAAGCTCTCATATATAAATCATAGTGGAGAGTGAATGGCTGGTGTGGATGAGCTTATTAGTTTATTAGTATATAAGAGAATCATATAGCTTTTGTCAAGATTCCTTTCTATATATCGGATGGCGAACAAGCACTAGCAAGATCCTTTCTAGACAATATTAGGTTATTTATTGCAGAACAAAACATCGTAACCTCCTCATACAATACAACATTGACAAAAATCAGTTTGGCGAAGTTTATTATGGAACTCGCTATGCGAAGAGCATAAGACAAAAACCTTAAATGTCTTATAGCATCGCCAAAACATGAAAAAGATTTGCAGCTGTGGACATAATCAAAGAAAAAAAATGAAATGAGTCGATTCGCCATTATCCTCACCAGCACCACTATACTGTTCGATTATTATCAACAAGGCAAATGCATTCCATACATAACTAGTAGATGACAATTAAGGATCCCATATGTTGGCCCTTATTTTACCAAACAAGGATCAAAAGATTGGTTTGAATGTGTAAAACGTGAAGAACACCTTGAGTGTGTGTGTTAGTGTGTGTTTTCTTAATCTAACGTACAAGGTGGCTTACCTTTCAATACTTTTGATAAAAACCCTAATTAGGGTTATTTGGGCTTTATATACCACACTTGATTGGTATTAAAGCCCAATACAAAACTATACTAAATATCATAAGTTACCCCAAACTATTACAACCCAACACATTAACCCAAGATTACATAATTAAAGGATGCTATAAAATATTCCTAACAATCTCCCCCTTAGCATCCTTTTTGCTTTGATGTCCTTTGCGTCTTCTTCTTCTTGGGTTTCTCCACATCGTCAATCGATTTCCTGAGTCCAAGTCTGAACTCGTAAGATCGTATCGTTCGTCGTAAGGATAATCGATCGTTGATGATGTTGATCAGCTTCTCGTACTTCTCCTGGGCTTCTGCTTCTTCGTTCCTTAGCTTCTCCAGAATCCATTCGAGTTTCACCCAAATAATTAGTAGCGTCCCATCGCTGAATTTGGCAATCTCGGATGCTTTCATCAGCCTCTTTTCTCCTTTGTAATTGGTGTAGACCACCGATGGATCGTCGTCATCATTGATTATGTGGCCGTCACCAAGACTTGAGTCAGGGACTTCGAAGGATGGCTTCGTGAGATTCACCCTTTTCATGTTGCTTTCCACCGCCATTTGAAGATCGTGAGTCGAATTGAACTTGATTTGGCGCATCATAAATCGCTTAAGAGCAACATAACCTACTTTCAAGTCTGGATTCTGGAGTGTTCCAAGAAATCTGAAGCTGAACAGTATCCGATCAACATCTTCACCTCGGATGTAGGAGAGATCGCCTTCAGTCAGTTCCTCAACCGTTCCATCTTCTCGCTGCACTTTGTAGATTGGAAACTCATAGTAGTCGAGACGACCTCGCCGAACTCCCAAGATCTTGCTGATTCTGGGCTTTTCCTTCTCTTCTCTTCTAAGAACGTTAACATCTGTATCTTTTGCTCTCCACACAAGCCCTCTACGAAGAGAGAGCAAGTATCGTACAGCAGTTGGTCTAGGAAGATGAGTTAGGCCTCTTAGACTCAGCTCGTCTAGCTCCTTGATCCTATCCTCCTTCCTCCAAATCCTTCTCCGTATCTCTTCTTGATATGGAGCTATCACTTTGACATTTTCCCACGGCGGAGTCTGTTCTTTCCTTATCTTCGACTTCGAGGGGGGGCACTCCTTATCGACTACAACGTGTTTGAGAAGCTCTGGAAGTTCTGGAATGTCTGCTTCGTAATCTTCACCTTCTTGGAGCTCATCATCGTCGATAAGTGCTAGGTCAACATTTGCCTTCATCAAGAAGTATCTGGCGTTGTCCAGTAAGCCCTTGGCCAAGGCTGGATGCATCGGCTTTGTTAACCAATCGTCGTTGAAGATGTACTTCTCTACCGCTGAGTGTGGGTTGTAAAGTGTTTCGAGAGATAGAGTAGGTGAGGATGGAGGATCAGAGGGAGTTCTTGGGTTTGTAAGGCTAGGTAGTGATGGACTCACGGTTGATGAGGCGATCGTTTGGGTTGTATTGGTAGTAGTTCGGGTAGATTTTCTGGTTTGGGTGGGTGTAGGTGGTTTTGTTCTGGTGGATGTTCGGGTGGTTCTAGGTTGCGGTTGTGGCTGCGACGGAGGCCCTGTCCCTTGTGTCTTCTCCCCCTCGGGACGATCCCCACCGTTAGGATCGTCACGTGATTGTTTGGATGACTGGGCCTCGCTGGAGTTAGGCGGGTTGAAAGGAAGCTCCAGACGTCTGAGGACCTCCGCTTCATATGCAGTGAGCGTCGGTGCGGAACGGAGTCGAGCCAGTAGAACGTCGATTAGTTCTGGAATGGGTACGTTCCACGGTCCTTCCTCAGCGCCAGGAGTTTGGTCCGGTTGTGAGATTTGGACTTCGGTGACGGGGGCTTTGCCTTTGTCTCGAGTGGATGTCCCAATTGCGTTGTAGACTTGGGCCATGATTGTGTCCTCGAGTCCTTTTGCAAAATCTGTGAGGCGCTCAGTTAGCCTGTCCTCCGTCACGAACGGGGAAAGTAACCGGACGGAGTCACTGAGACGTTCCGTCGTCACAACATCAGTAGAGGGTACTGATGTGCCGCCCGTTTGCACAGGACTTAAACCGAGGCCACGGAGGCTCATCGTTGACATCAAAGCTGAGACGAACTCAGATTGATGGCCCAAGGTCGTAGCTGCAGTGATGTTGACTACGTTGGGACTTCCGCTGTGTTCCGTACTAGACTCTAGTACGGAGACATCATAGAGCGTTCGGTCTAGATCACTAAGATCTAGAGGTGCAGAGTCTATTGGTAGTGTCCTAGAAAGGGAAGAAATTATGGAGGGTGAGGGCACTAGACTCGTAGTGATCAAGGAAGGTGCAGTCTGAGGCGGAGTACTGCTTGTTACATCAACTATCTCCGAGCGAGGTGGTGATGAATGACGTGGCACCTCGTGAGTATGTGAAACAATCATCTGTTGGGAGATGATTGAGTGGCTGGGGAGGGTAGTTTGCGCGATTGGACCCGATGTCGCGACTTCTACTCGGGGGAAGACAAGGTCATCCCCTGTACCTATGGGCTCAGTCCGGCTTATTAGTGGAGTAGTTGGTGGCGGAGGACGGTCGTGTTTTTGCTTTGTACGCCGTTCTTGTTGTCCTCCTCGGTCATCCCCTTTGGTTTTGCGCTTTCGTTTAGGCTGTGGGGATGAGGTGCTTCCTAGACCTACATTTGGCTGTGGGGGTTGGCTTGTCCCTGGGTTAGGTTCAACTGGGTTTTGTTGAGCCATGGGGACGTCGTCAAGGTTGTTGGCGCGTATATACTTGCGTAGCTCCGGCTCATTTGGATCGAGGAGGCCAATTAAATAGTCTGGGATGATCATGGCCTCCTGATCGATTTTGCTCTTCGTCGATTGGATTTTGATGAGCTTCGGAGACTGATAACCCTCGTCTCTCGGGCGGCGTTCGATTTCGGGATGAAGATCCACGAAATGTTGGACGATGACGGGCAGCCACCGTAAGTAAGGAAGCACGGGCTTCGTTGCTCCAAGGCCTCGCCTTCGCAGTTGATCGAGGACGTCGGACCAGATGAGTTGGGCGACATCATAATTTTTGTTGAAGACGATCCCGTGGAAGATAAGCATGATGTTCCGGTTGCACTTGTCGGACCCTGAGTGCTTTGGCGAGAGGCACTTGTTGACAATGAGAAATAGAGTCCGCCATGGTGCAGGGATGTCTTTGGCAGTGAATTCAGGTAAATGTATGGTGTTTTGGGCGTTAGGTTTGTGGCCCATGAATAGGAAGTCCCTGATTAGGTCCTCGTTGGAGGGGTGGGGATCATATACGAGGGAATGAGGCAGGTTGAGTGTGGAGCGGAGAACGGAAGGGGTAAAGACAACTATAGTGTTGTCGATTTTGGCGGAAAGAGTGGTAATTTTGGGGTTATTGGTTGGTTTTTGAAGAGTGGACCAGAATTGTTGTACATATACTTCAGGGACTACCTCGGTGATGTTTAGGGCGGTTCTTAGGGGGTGGTTTGCAAGGATCTTAATAATGATAGGATCTGGGCACGAGGTATTATCAAAGTCAAGTTGAAGGTTGTTGGGTGTCCTCTGTGCCCAGTCCTTGGAGGCGAAAATCTCATCAATTTGTCTCACCATTGTGGTTGATCTGCAAGATAAAAGCAGTGGATTAGTGAAAATCAACCATTTTGACTTAGAAAGCATACAAAAGTTGTGCAATTCGTTGTTAAGCATGTTAGGACTTAGAAAATTTTGGCAAAAATTTGGCAACAATTGAAATTGAATTAAGTGAGCGGCGAAAGTGCCAATTTGAATTGATTTTGAGTTTCGATCAAAGATGAGTATCGTGCGATAAGTTTGATTTGGACTGTGGTTTCGATCGAAAGTGATGTTGAATTAAGGTAAATTCGGTGAAAGTGAAATTATAACAAGTTTCGATCGAAAGCCATATTTAATTCGTATAAGTGCGGCGAAAGAGTGAATCAATTCAGTTTCGATCGATTCAATTGAGCCTGGAGTTTCGATCGATCAATTGAGTCTTTAGTTTCGATCGAAACTGTGGAATAGTGGTGTCGATCGATTGAAATTAGTAATGTCTTCAGTTTCGATCGAAACTGTGAAAAATTGAAATGCTCTTTCGATCGAAACTGCCGACAAATTGAATTGCCCTGTTTCGATCGAAACTGTGATAAATTGAATTGACTTGTTTCGATCGAAACTGTGATAAATTGAATTGCCCTGTTTCGATCGAAACTGTAAAACCCTAGAAAAGCGACGATTTGAAAACATAAAATAAGAAAAATTTTCAGTAACAATCGATCGATTGGAATGTGAAATTGAAGAAAGAGAGTAGTTTCGAGCGAATCTAGGCGATGTGAAAACACATTTAAAACAATGATTCGCTCGAACACACGCAGCCCTAATCTGCGTAACCTGCACGAATGAGAAAAAAATTAGTTTAAGACTGTAGATGAAGCATTTTTCCTTACCAATGAGGGATTTGGAGTTGCAAATACACGGAAAAACAGAGTGAGACAGTGATGAGTTCGTGTGCGATTTCAGAGTGGGTTTATAAGTAAGTTTGAGAATCGATGAAGAAGAAGTGTTTCGGGCGAAACTCTATTTAAATAAGTAGTCTCAGTTTCGCCGAGAATAATTGTGAAGTGGCAATTTTGATTTCGATCGATTGAAATGAGTTTCGAGCGAAAGTCAGTTTCGCCGATAGAAATGTTAAAGGATTTAAAAATCAATTGCAATCGTAGTGTGTTTCGACCGAAAGTCAGTTTCGCCGATATAATTGTCAAAGGATGTAAAAATCAATTTCAATCGAAGTGTGTTTCGAGCGAAAGTCAGTTTCGCCAAGAAACTAATAAATCAAGAATTAAAGCTCAGTTTCGATCGAAACTTGTTTAGTACAATTGGCAAATCAATTTGAAAGGGTTTCGATCGATATGCAGTTTCGCCGAGAAATAATTGTGATATTTGAAATATTGGAACAATTTTAATTTTTGATAGAAGCTTAAGGAGTTTCACCATACAATATAATTTAAATTTGATGAGGGATCATAAACTCCTTGTGTGAAGTATTTGTGCGAACCATTTAATAATGACTCCCCCTAAATTGATGCATAAAGAAAAAATGAAAGACTCCCCCTAGATTCATGCATAAAATTTTTATTAGTCTCCCCCTAGATAAAATAGTAGGATTTTTTACCATTCATAACATATAGAGAAAAATTTAAATGATCTATTTACACAACATCAGGTTCATGTAGGGACAATCGATCATGTCATAAGGTTCAACAAGCCTAACCTAGATACCAAGAATTGGAATCGCTTTTCATCCAATGCCTAAGTAAATAAGTCAGCAAGTTGAAGATCGGTGTGGACAAAATGCATTTCGATTGTACCTTGTTCCACATGTTCCTTAATAAAGTGATATCTAATGTCTATATGTTTTGTGCGTGAATGATGTACTGGATTACTTGTTATAGCTATAGCACTTTTAGAATCACTAAAAATTGGGATATGATTTAACGTTATGCCAAAATCTCGCAGCTGGGTTCTCATCCACAAGATTTGTGAGCAGCAACTCGCAGCAGCGACATATTCTGCCTCTGCTGTCGATGTTGAGACACAATTTTGCTTTCGAGATGACCAGCTTACGAGTTTACCCCCAAGAAATTGAGCGGCTCCAGAAGTGCTTTTTCTGTCCAGCTTGCATCCTGCGTAATCAGCATCTGTGTATCCTACGAGTTCAAAGCTTGATTCCATCGGGTACCATAGACCCAGATTCGGAGTTCCCTTGAGATATTTGAAAATTCGCTTGACCGCGAGCATGTGAGATTCCTTTAGGTCAGCTTGAAAGCGTGCACAGAGACATGTGGCGAACATGATATCAGGTCTACTTGATGTAAGATAGAGCAAGGATCCTATCATGCCTCGATAAGTTGTCTGAATAACAGTTTTTCCTGAGGAATCTGCATCAAGTTTGCATGAGGTAGACATTGGAGTCATGGCAGTTTTTGAGTTGTCCAAGTTGTACTTCTTGAGTATGTCGTGAATGTACTTGGATTGACTTATGAAGATTCCATCGTGAAGCTGTTTAACCTGAAGTCCTAAGAAGAAATTTAGTTCACCCATCATGCTCATTTCGAATTTCTGCTTCATTAGATCACCAAAGTTCCTGCACATTCGTGAGTCTGTAGACCCGAATATGATGTCGTCAACGTAGATCTGTACTAGCATTATTTCGGATCCGTCCTTCTTGATAAAAAGAGTCGTATCTATCTTTCCTTTTGTAAAACCAGATGAGATGAGAAAATCCGAGAGGACCTCGTACCAGGCTCTGGGAGCTTGTTTAAGTCCATAGAGAGCTTTATCTAGTCTGTAGACGTGGTCTGGGCGTTGTTCGTCTACAAAACCTTCAGGCTGTGATACAAAAACTTCTTCTTTTAGTATTCCGTTGAGGAATGCAGTTTTGACATCCATCTGGTAGACTGTGAAATTCTTGTGTGCAGCGAAAGCTAAAAATATCCTGATGGCTTCTATTCTTGCGACTGGAGCATATGTCTCGTGATAGTCGATTCCTTCTTGTTGATTGTAACCTTTTGCCACCAGCCTTGCTTTATTCCGGATAACGACTCCTTGCTCGTCTCTTTTGTTCTTAAACACCCATTTAGTACCTATAATGGTTTTCCCAGCTGGTCTAGGTACAAGATTCCAAACTTTCAACCTCTCAAACTGATTGATTTCCTCCTGCATTGCAATTATCCAGTCTGGATCTGCGAGTGCTTCAGCTACTTTACTGGGTTCCTTTTGACTGAGGAAGCAAGAGTAGAGGCTTTCGTTTATCGTTGAGGCTCGAGTGGTGACTCCAGCGGAAGGATCTCCAATTATTTGAGAGTTTGGGTGGGCTCGAGTCCACTTTCTGGTACTAGGCTGTGAAGATCCAGCTGTGTTTGTATCATATGTCGTTTCTCCACCTTGATCAGCCTGATGTTCTATTTCTTCTCCAGGTTGTGGTATTAGTGACTCTCCTGAAGAAATTTCTATTGTTGTATCATAAGGCTGAGGAGTTTCAGCGCCTGAGCTGGATATGATTTCTGTATCTGTTGGAGGTGCACTATCGTCATCAAGGTGAAGATTGTCCATCGTAGGAGGGGTATTGTCATTATTAGGCTCCGCATAATCAATATTTTCTTGTACCGCAGATGATTGGAGCATTGTGTGGTGTCGGCTTTGGGAAGAGATCTTCAAATAAGAGATCAAGTTCCATGTCACTTAACGCCTTTGTTTTTGAAGATTCTCCCATAGAGGAAGTGCTAGGTTGATCCTTTGTTAATTCTCGTAGAAGTCCTGGTTCTGGACTGATTTGTGCAGAAACGACACGGTCCACTTCATCAAACGTTACGTTTATGCTTTCCATGACAGATCTTTTCTCTTTGAGGTATATGCGATAGGCTTTTGATGTTGTTGAGTATCCCACCAGTATGCCTTCGAATGCTTTTGGGTCAAGTTTGCCTCTGTCTTCACGATCATTTGCCACATAACACTTGCACCCAAAAACTTTCAGAAATGAGACGTCTGGCACTCTACGATTTATCAACTCATAGGGTGTCCTATTGAACCTCTTGTGAAGTGAGCCACGATTTTGAGTGAAACAAGCTGTGTTCATTGCTTCGGCCCACAAGAAGTGAGGTAATCCAGAGTGAATGAGGAGTGTACGAGTTGCTTCAACCAAGGTTCTATTTTTGCGTTCCACTACCCCATTTTGTTGAGGTGTTTTGGCTGCTGCGAACTGTTGGGTGATTCCAAGTGATGCATAGAAGTCACTGAGTTTTCTGTTCTTGAATTCTGTCCCATTATCAGTTCTGATGATTTGTACACTCAGTTGGTGGAGGTTTTGAGCGGTTTTGATGAACTCAATGATTAGACCTGGAGTTTCATCCTTGGTTCTCAGAAATTTAGTCCATGTGTAGCGTGAGAAATCATCCACTATGACTAACACATATTTCCGCCCATTAATGGTCTGAGTGCGCATGGGTCCACACAGATCCATATGAATGAGTTCGAGAGGTTTGGAAATCGAGGCTATGTGTTTGGTCCGGTGGGAGGCTTTCCTTATCTTTCCCATTTCACACGCTGAGCAAAGATGCTCTTTGTGATATCTGAACGAGGGAAGCCCTTTTACCAAGTTTTCTGATCTCAGTTTGTTTAGGTCTTTGAAGTTGAGATGGGAAAGTCGCTGATGCCAGAGATCGTTCTGATGTAGAGATGCTCGAGAAATAAGGCATGTCGGTCGAACAGTCTTGAGATCAATGGAGTAAAGATTAGTCTTTCTGTGACCAGTAAGTAGCTCTCTTCCATTGATATCTGTGACACTACATTTGTTGGTCTCGAAGTTCACTTTGTAGCCTTTGTCGCAGAAACGACTTATGCTGAATAAATTGTAGCTCAGTCCTTCGACGTAGGATACTCCTTTGATGGTTAGCCTGTCATGGATGAGATCACCGGTTCCTAGCATGGATGCAGATTGACCGTTACCGAAGTAGACCTTCCCGAGGAATCCTTCAGAGAAGTTGCTCAACAGCTCTTTGTTTCCAGTCATGTGTGAGAAGCAACCTGAATCTAAGTACCACACATGACGGACCTGCAAAAAAAGATCAAGTAAGGTTTGGCACCCATTTATAGATGGGTCCTCTTTTGATAGCAGGTGTAGTAGATTTCTTGTTCGTTGCTAGATTTAATTCTTTGCTAGGTTGTTTTGTAGATGGTTTGAGAGTCCAAGCGTGATGATTTCCTATAGGATGCAGTTGAGATTTCGGTATCCAAATCTGTTTTGGACTTGATTTCTTGCTTGGCTTGGTCATGTAGATGTTGTGTTTCCTTTTCGATTTAGTAGTATGATTGGACGTCGTGGAATATGTGTCCTTAGTACGAGCGCTATGCGATTTGGAAATGCTATTGCTGAAGTGACTGTCATGAGAATGGGAAAGTACATCATTGTTGACATGACAGAACTTTGATTTTAGGGAATGGAATAACGAAACACGTTCTGCGACATTACAAGAAGTCACTTTTGGAAATGCTAGAGATTTTAAAACATGAGAAGAAAAGTTGGAGACTGGTCTCTTCTTTTTATCAGGGACTGTTGTCTTCTTAGCTGAGCCAGGTTGAACCTTCTTCGCTTCCTTAGATCTCACGCCTTTGTCTGTGAGCACATGCGATATCAAGTTAGTGTGAGATAAAGGTATTTTCTTTGTAGTTTGCTTGCATTTACACGTAAATGATTCTGGAATAGGACGGGAGGTGGAAGGTTTGTAAGCGTCGGGAAAGTTTTCAAGAGTATAAATTTTGCTCAACAAAATAGTTCTCTCTTCTTCGTGAGCTTTCCTTTCCGACTCTAGAGAGGCTGTCAAAGAACCTATTTTGCGTATAATTTCTGGAATATATATGAATGAATAAATAGGTCTAGTCTGTTCGTCATTGCCTTCGGGTCCAAATGGTGACATGTAATCATCAGATAGCGGTATCTCTCTAGTTTTGTAGCTATTATTGAGTTCGTCGTAGTCACACATGATTTGAGCCCATTCTTTGTTCTTCCGCCTTTGTTCATCAGATTCAGTCGCCTCACTTGATCCGACGAAGGGCATTAGTCGTTCGATGCTTAACCCAAAACGTTTGATGTTGTACAGAGAGTTTACTTTATCTGCCTCAGGGTTAGTGGTGGGCTCAAATCCCAATCCTTTGCGGGGATTATAAAATTCAACATCTTTAGGTTGGCTAAGGAACATGGTTCGTTCACTTTGACCTCTTTTGGTGTTGATGTCCTCTAATTCCTTGATTTTCTTGTATAGTCGTACACGTTCGTTGGTGATTAGTTCGTATTGAGACGCTACATTTACACATTCTTCCTCGCTGTCTTTCAATCTTCTGCTCATATTGCTAATCTCTATTTCCTTGTTTTCTATATGATCTTCTAAAGTCTTCACTTTAGTTTCAGACAAGATCAAGGATTCATTAAGAATTGCTATTTCTTCCTGTTGTTTGTTCAACAGGGCATAATTTTTGTCGAAATTGCTTTGGAGTTCTGAGTGATTTTTACGATGCATGGAGAGTTCGGCTATCCTACGTTCTAATTTAACGAAATCATGTAGGGATGGAGTGTATACCTCCAGGTCGGATGATGAAACATCTGTCCTGTCTGATCCGATGGCTGGCTCATCCTCGTCGGAGTCATCCTGTATGCTTTTCACCATGAAGGCCATTTCTTCTTCCTCCTCGTCAGATGTGTCCTCCAGCCATTCCTCTTCCTCAGCTACCAAGACTATTCCCGCTTCCTTGCGCTGTGAGAGCTGAAATTTCTTCTTGTAGTATTCAGTGTTTTTCTTCTTGGGTCTGAAGCATTCTGAAGCAAAGTGACCCGGCTTGCCACAGTTGAAGCACTTCTTCACTATTTCAGGTTTCTTAGTTTCAGTCTCTTCAGGGGCAATGTACTTCTGTTTCCCGCCCGAGGTTCGTTGTTTGTTGAAGGAAGAGGATGATTTCTTGGCGCTCATCTTATTGATGGTATCTGAGATCATTGCCAGCTTCTTTCTGATGGATTCGAGTTCGTCTTCTGATCCTTGGTCAGATTCGGTGTTGTCAGAGGTGTCAGATGGTACGACCTGCTTTCCTTTAGAAGTCTTCGAGCTCCTGTTGCTTGACTTAGAAGTTACGAGTACAATTGGTTCCATTTCAATGTTTGGCTTTCCTTCGTTCTTAATCTCTTTAGCATATTGCGAGTATTGTGAGAGATTATCGTGTAGGGAATGAATGTCCATCGCGTCCAGATCTTTGTTCTGTTGCTTAACTAGAACTGCAATTCGTCCCCACTCCGGTGGAAGTGTGGAGAGGAACTTGATGTTATGTTCGAGATTGGAACGCTGAATGTTAATCTTTCTCATCTCGTTGATGATGGTTAGGAAGCGAAGGTAAGCATCTCGAAGTTCTTCCCCCTCCTTAGCCTTGAAGGAGTCATAGGCAGTAAGGATACTAGATTTCTTGGACAAAGTACTAACTTCTGTTCCGACCATCATCTTGCAGACTTCGTCCCAAATTTCCTTTGCAGTGACCATTGCATCGACTTGCTTGTAGACATCATTTGGTAGGGCCTGAAGTACATAGTGTCGAGCAAGCTTATCTGCTCTGGCTCGTGCTTTCTCAGCATCGTTGTATCGACTAGGATCCTTAAGAGTTCTTCTTTCAGGAATTGCGGGAACTGCATCGGGTTGAGCGGGGATAATGGTCCAAAATTGGGCAGGTCCTTCAAAAATGGAGGAAAGCATGTCATTTGCGAGGTCTCCATCCTTGATTTCTATGAAGTTTATGAATCGTTGCTTCCATATGCCGTACTCCCCCCATCTCAGTAGTGGTGCACGGTTGTCAGATCCAATAGCAAGACCGTCCATGGTATGTTTGGTAATGATCGTTAACGCGAGATATATCTGCGAAATTAAACACTTTAGTTTTGAAAGAAACGTAGTCAAGTTTGAGTAATTTCTAGTGTTGAGTCTAATTAGGTCTTAGTGAATTCTGTCGAAATAAAAGAGTTTGATGAATTTAGTGTACTGCTCGACGATGGAACAATTGGTGTAAAGTGAAATTGACAATTTTGTTCAATTCAATTTGATTGCTTGATCGACTCTAGTATGATATGAAAATAAGCTAAACGATTGGTCCTAAGTGTTGAGAGTCGGGCAATCGATACAAAGTTAAGATTGGAAGATTCGAGCGAAGGTGTGAATTGGACGAAAGAGTTTTGAAATTGTTAGTTTCGATCGAAAGACGGAATTTGATTTTGATTTGAAAAAAAAAAATAGTTTCGATCGTCTGAGATTGAAATTGGCTAAGTGGAGAGCAAGGTTTCGAGCGAAACAGTTAGTACATTGGAGTTTTGCCGAGATGTGTATCGATCGAAACTGTAAAATTGTGTACTGTAGCGTTCGAAATGTGTATTGATCGAAACTATGAAATTGTCTACTGTAGCGTTTCGGGCGAAATATATTGGAGTTTCGCCGAGATGTGTATCGATCGAAACTGTGAAATTGTGCACTGTAGCGTTTGAAATGTGTATCGATCGAAACTATGAAATTGTGTACTGTAGCTTTCGGGCGAAAAATATTGAACTTTCGCCGAGAATTGTATCGATCGAAACTTGTGAAAATTGGTGGAAATTCGTCGAAACTTAAATTAATCGACTTTCGATCGAAACAATTGGACTATCGCCGAGAAATCTTTCGAGCGAAACTGTGAAATAAGCGAAGAAATTCCCGGAAATTAAAATTGATGAATCTTCTTTCAGTGAGTTTCAGTCGAAACCTTCAAATTCAATGGTACTGTTCAATTGGTTGCTCGAAAGTGATGCCCAGTTCAGTGAAAAACAGATTTTTTTTTTTTTCAGACTCGTTTTTGCTTAAATCCGACTCAAACTTGACTGGAATCGACGTGAAGGAACCTAAGTGTTCTTAAAAAAATTTTCAAATGTCCTAGGAGAAAAGAATCACTGAGAACGATTTGAAAACATTCAAAAAGCAGTGAAAAAGCATAGAATGAGTTTTCAAGCTAAAATCTTCGTCAAATCACGTCGAAAACGAGCAAAACTGGATTCAAATGGAAGATATTGATCCGCGTTAGGCTCTGATACCACTTGTTGGCCCTTATTTTACCAAACAAGGATCAAAAGATTGGTTTGAATGTGTAAAACGTGAAGAACACCTTGAGTGTGTGTGTTAGTGTGTGTTTTCTTAATCTAACGTACAAGGTGGCTTACCTTTCAATACTTTTGATAAAAACCCTAATTAGGGTTATTTGGGCTTTATATACCGCACTTGATTGGTATATTAAAGCCCAATACAAAACTATTACTAAATATCATAAGTTACCCCAAACTATTACAACCCAACACATTAACCCAAGATTACATAATTAAAGGATGCTATAAAATATTCCTAACACCATATTTATCTCTATTGTAGAACTAAAACGAGTCTCTATTACTCGCCATTACGAAGAACTAAACCTGTGCATTCAACATACAAGAAGAAAACATTACATAACCAATCGGAATATATTATTACAAGCACAAGAACAAGCGTAAGAACCTGGGCACACACAAGTCACAAACAACAAAAGCCCTATTATAGACCTTAAAAACGTTCAATAAAACAAGTAATCATCGTATCTCATATGACAATCCACCATTATGACATGGGCTCCAATAGAGAAAGGACATATTGTAAGAAGATTTTCTTGGGCCTCGGCCAAGCAGCTCATGCAGTCCAGTGGAATCAGTTGCAAGTTGCAACTTGCATATCCGACTGCATAGGTTGTTCCATCTGTCAAGTCGACGTAACAATCATATCTTGGCTCGTCTGGACAATAAACTGCCATGTCATTAAGTAGGCTCTCAACAAGTGCTCCATAAGGGTCATTTTCTCCTCATGTGTTTGTGTTATATGCACATGTGTCTATTGTTGTGTTTGGATCACTTTTACGAATGTATTTAGCAACTGTAGTGTCAAGACGATGGTTATAACTGTTCTTTGGAGTCGGCTCATATTCTTTCAAAAGACTCTTTGTTGATCTTAGATTATCTTACTAGATGAATAATATATAGGGCTCCACAGTCAACATATAGAAGTGTTAAAAGAGATCATTGTTTTCTCAGATTTTATGAACCAAGCTTAGTTGAACCAATGCTTTCCTAGTACATTATGAATGTCCCACGCTTGTCGGAATTATTATTGGCCGGCAGTTTCTGGCTTTGAGCGAGTGCATTTTTAATGTTACCCAAATTTCATCAGATTTTGTGAAACCTTTTTGTCCGAACTCAGGAACACCGACTTTGTTGGGTAAATTCCACATACATGTTTATATAATACAGTTTATCTTTTGACCATTTAACTTTGAAAGGCCAAATTATTATTTTAGGTCACTAAGTATACATGTTTTCATTTTTGGGTCACAATGTTTGATAATCTAAAAGTAGGTAACTAACTATATATGTCAAAACAAATTCGGGTCACCCTTTCATTTTTGGGTCACTAAGTATACATGTTTTCGATTTTGTGTCAGTATATTTTTATGAATGCGAAAATGGATTTAATATAGCGACCCAAAACTTAAAATACATATACTTAGTGACCTAAAATAGAAAACACGTATACTTAGTGACCCAAAAATGAGAGGATGGCCCGAATTTGTTTTAACATACATAGTTAGTGACCTATTTTTGCAGTTATCAAACACAGTGACCCAAAAAAGAAACATGTGAACTTAGTGACCTAAAATTATATTTTGGCCACTTTTAAAATGTCAAATCGTTGGACCCTATCCTTCCAAAATTTGTTAATTTTCATAAACAACTTTTGTTGAATATCACGTGTGTGAGGAGATGTTTGTCCCACACCGAAAATTGATTGAAAAATTAATGGGTATATAGCTTGATGGGTTAACTCCTCTTAATACCAATTGGTTTTAAGAAGGAACCCCATCAAGCGTATATCGGGCACCCTTTCTCCGTGTGGCGCATGTCCGTGGGCCTCGTTAACGGATAAAATTACCGGAGGCGCGGCCCCAATTTCTACAACTCTCCGAATATTATAGCTAAACCCACATGATTCATTTCATTGCAGTATTAAGTTCAATATATAATAGTTAAATCATTCAAAGCACTTTTGAGCATTTTTCCAAAAATGAGAGTGAAAATTTTTGTTTTTTTTTTTTTTGGTAGAATGAGAATTCATTAACCAACAATCCTGATTTTGTACATACCCCACCTATCAACCATTACTACCATCTATAAGGAATAACATATACGCTTATAGATGTCCAGTCCACAGGCATCTTTCACGCGACAAGTACTGCTGATCCTACCCTTCATCTCCCTTGCCATCATAAGGAAAACCTGCCTCTCATCTCGCGTCCCTGCCTCGTGCATCCTTCGATTCCTTTCGTTCCATATGTAGTAGAACAGTGCTGACACACACGCTAGTAGAATGCGATGTTGAGCCTTCTTGTTCTTGCCTGTGATTACCATCCAGTCACAGCATTGCTCCCATGAACAGAAGTTCAGGTTGGAATTTAACCATTCATTCAACTTCTGAATCAGATTCTTACTAAATGGACATTCTACTAATAGACGTTCTAATGTTTCCTCCTCCCGCTGACACAGTGGGCATAGTAGGTCAGTCACTGTTATCCCCCATTTGGTTAGCCTATCCTTTGTTAGTATCCTCTTATGTGCAATCAACCAAATAATAAAAGAATGTTTAGGCACGTTGTACCTATTCCATACAGCTTGGCATAGCGGGAAGCTGTCTGTTGGTCCTTTAAGCCAATCATACCCTGAACTAATCGTATACTTCCCATCCTTGGCTGGAGTCCAATCCTGCCCTCTATAACCAGTGTGGAATCTGCTTTTAAGCCTATGGATTTTTCTCCAGTGCCAACAAAAATCTAAGGCTGGAGTGTATTCCCAAAAGCTTTTTCCTTTCAAGTAAATCACATGAATCCACTTGATCCATAGGTTGTCAGTCTTTCTTGTAATATCCCAGATTTGTTTGCCAACTAAAGCATGGTTCGAAGCTTCACAATCTCGCAGATTTAATCCTCCAGCCTTCTTTGACACGCAGACCTTTTCCCATCTCAGCAGAGGGACACAATTGCCATGTAATTTCCTTCCCCATAGGAATGCCCTACATAGTTGATCTACTTCCTTTGAGACGGCTGTGGGAAGCAAAAAAATGGACCCCCAATATCCGTGGGTTGCAAGTAATACAGAATTTACCAAGCACACACGTCCTGCATATGATAAATTTCTTGTTGACCAACATCTTATTCTTGATGTAATCTTCTCAACCAGGGCATGGCAAGCCTGTTTGTTCCATTTAGTGGGTGCAATGGTACCCCCAGATATTTCATAGGATAGCAACCTACTTGATACCCCATAATCTGCGCAATCTGGTGGATCTCCTGTTGGGAAATTCCAGCCATGAAAAGATTGGATTTCTGTTTGTTAGCTTCCATCCCAGACACCCGCTTAAATTGGTCGAGGACCTCCTTAATCACACACACAACTTGCTGTTTTCCTTTGCAAAAAATCATAAGATCGTCAGCAAAGCAGAGGTTGATCAGTTTGATGTTCTTGCATAAGGGATGAAATCTGAATCTGTGATCACTGGCTGAGATTTGCAGCTGCCTCGTAAGGTATTCCATAACAATTACAAATAGGAGTGGAGACATAGGGTCACCCTGTCTTAAACCCCTAGCACCTTTTATCCTACCCGCAGTTGTCCCATTCAAAGTGATCGTGTAAGACACAGTGGAAACACACTCCATGATCCATCTCACAAACTTCATAGGAAATCTGAGCATGCAAAGCCATTTCTCCAAAAAATCCCATTCCACAGTGTCGTAAGCCTTCCGGAGATCCACCTTAAGTAAGGCTCTAGCCGAGACAGTCTTCCTATTATATAGCCTGATGAGGTCTTGGCATAATAATATGTTATGCACTATGGATCTCCCATGCACAAAAGCACTTTGGTTGGGATTAATCAACATAGGCAGAAGAGGTTTCAACCGGCCACATATCATTTTTGAGATGCACTTGTACAAGGTGTTGCAGCATGCTATTGGCCTAAAATGCATTGCTGTTATTGGGTTCCCAACTTTAGGTATCAGACATAGATTTGTGGAATTCACTCGCTGCTGCAACTTCCCAGTTTCAAAGAATTCCAATACAGAGTCTGTTACTTGCCCCCCAATCACACCCCAAGCCTTATGAAAGAAACCACTTCCATATCCATCCGGTCCTGGCGCTGCCTCCACATGAATGGCCTTCATAGCATCAGCTACTTCCTGCCTAGTAAATGGTTGCACCAACTTCAGCTGGTCAGACACTGATAGTAGGTAACCAGCCTCAGCTACCTTCACGTCCAGGGCCACATTCATAGTTCTTCTCCTCACCAACAAGGTTTGGTAATAGGCAGTGAAGTGTTCATGTATTTCTGTACTGTTAGTGAGCGTGTGCCCCTCAGCAGTTTCAATAGACATAACCCTGTTAGTGTAATTCCTCTTTTTTATTACAGAGTGGAAATATGCTGAATTCTGATCTCCTTCTGCCATCCATCTCACTTTCGCTTTTTGTCTCAAGAACTGGTCTTTGGCTTTACTCAAAAACTGGTAGTCCACTCTCAGTGCTTCCTCCCTTACCAGAAGTTCATCATTCATGGGGTCCTCATGCAAGTCCCTTTGGCAGTCCTCCAAAAGAGTTTTCCCTTCCTCAGTCCTGTGGATAATATTGGCAAAAAGTTCCTTATTCAGTCTTCGAAGAGGCCCCTCAGTTTCTGCAGATTATAACAGACACTGATCTGAGCTGAACCTGGTTTAGCTTCCCATGATTCTTCAACAGTCTTCAAGAAGGATGCAGCCATACTCCACATATTGAAGAACTTGAAAGGTTGTCTATTCCTCTTTAACTGCCCCATATCCCTCAATAATAAAGGGGTATGATCAGATACTCCCTCCGGTAAGAAAGTAACTACATAGTCAGGAAATTTAATGCACCATGTCTCATTGGCAAGCGCCCAATCGATTCTACTCCATATCCTCGTCTCCTTTTTCTGTTTGTTCGACCACGTGAAATGGCACCCATTCCTTCTAAGTTCCTCAAGCTGGCAGTGGTGAATGCATTGATTGAAGCCATCAAATTCATTCAGAGACACTGGGGATCCCCCAAGTCTGACATCCACTCCCCTGATGTTGTTGAAATCACCCCAGATTAGCCAGGGGTCTGTTAGATTTTCACTCATCAGTCTCAGTACTGCCCATAAGTCCTCTCACTCTGCCCCTTCATTTGATCCATAAACACAGGTGAGGAAGTTAATGAGCACTCCCCCTCTAGATACTTTGAAGTGCATGTGCTGCTTGGACTTGGAAATTAAGTCCAGTTCCAGCCCACCCCTCCATAGCACGATAATTCTGCCATTAAAATGTTCACTTAGATTATGATCCCACTGCCATTCACTAAAACTGCTGGTGAGAATCTCAGACACCTTATCACTCTTCAACTTTGTTTCCAACAAGCAAACTAAATTCAGCTTATATTTACAGCAGAAGAGAGCTATTTCTCTCTGCTTTGCAAGGCCATTAAGGCCCCTAATGTTCCAGATTGCACTACTATCCATGACCAGTGTCATGGACCTTCTGCTTGGAAGGTTTGTTCTTAGATCCACTATTCTCCTCTGATACCTCAATTTGCACCAAGTCAGCCCATGCACTCTTCTGCCTCTCATTACTCTCATTCTGCCTCTCATTACTCACATCCTGCCCCACTATAGAACCCTCCTGTCTAGTGATTGCACCTTGATGATCTCCAGCTTGCCTTTTAGTCCCAAGCTCCTGTGAAGCCTGCTGCTGCCCCTCATGAGGTACTACACGCTTAAGGGGCTCCTGAGTGGGCTGCCAGACTTTCTTAATTTCCTTCCTGCACACTGCTGCCTCATGCCCATACTTGTCACATTTAGAGCATAATACTGGTTTCCACTCATAGGACACTTTTTGCTCCAATAATTGCCCCTTCTCATTCAAAAATTGAATAGTGTCCTTAATAGGTTTGGTTAAGTCAACCTCAACCAATACCCGAGCATAGTGAATCCTCTCCTTCCTGCGCGTAATGTCGTCTGTCATGATGGGCTTGCCCACCAGACTGGCCAGCCTACTCAAAGTTTTAGTACCCCAGTACTTCAATTCGAGCTGCGGCAACTGAATCCAGAGAGGCACCCTCTCAACACCCATCTTGTTCAGTTGAGTTTCCTCAGTCCAAGGAGCCAAAACAACAGGTTTTCGGTCGAAATGGAGAATATCTGTCTGCAATATCGTATCCCGGGCTGCCACACAGTCAAATCTTGCGAGAAACAGCCCCTGTCTAACCTGCCAGACATTCACTAATCCTTTCTTCTCCCACTTCCGTTTAAGGAACCCTGCCATGACACCATAAGGCGGATTAGCACCTAAGACATAGCACAACACTGCTGAGTTCCAATGTTCCACTTCTTCCTTAATCTCATCAGCATCCACGTACCCAATTTCCAGTCCATCTTCCAATTGCGGTTCAATAAATTCAAGTCTGGTGTCCTAATTATTGAGCATATTCGCATGGAATTTGGCCCATGGATTCCCACATCCTACACTCTGCTCCTTCTCATCAACAGTTTCTTCGATAAGGACTTCTTTTGCAGCTATTCTCCCGACGGATTCGCCCGGCGTAGGCCACATCTTCATCGCCGATGTTTCTACCCTAGTCTCAGTACTACCTCCTTCCCCCAATGTAACAGTAACTCTGTTCGATTTTTTCCCCTCACTCATTACTGTGTCCAATCGCGCTGATTTGCTGTTCGATCTACTCGATTGCCCAATCGTACCGCCAATGGTAGGGGACGGCGTCATCGCCACGATCGGCGCCGCCCGTTGTTTCGTCGTTCTCTTCTTTTTCGCCATGGCGGAAGAGAGAGAGAAAGCCGAAAAACATTTTTGTTTTGTTAGTTGTTTCATACATATTTTTTTGTGCTCCAATCATTCCATAGGCAGAAACTCAAAATGGCCACAGATGTTTACCACATGGACAAATTTAGTCCCAATATTTCCCATAAACCAATTTAATCCCCAATGTTGTCGATTTTTTACCCGAATCGGTAATGGTGTTTGATGGTCGTCAATTTGGATGGAAAAGTGATAAGTGTCGACATGCGATTGGCCAGACTTAAAAAATCACAAATTAACATTAAAAAGGAAACAATTCCAAAAAACAAGAAATACTAATAAATTAAAATAAAATAAAAACAATGAGAGACTAAAAATATATTTTTAAATAATAAAAATAAGTAAAAAGATAAGAGAAAATAAAAATATAAAATAAAACTAATACAAAAAAGGAACCAAGAAAAGAGAAGAAAAGGTTAAAAATTGGAAAATAACAACTACCAAAAAAGTAAAAATAGAAAAAAAATAAAAAGTAAAATAATTTATAAAAAACTGAAAAAATAAGTGAAAACGAAAATAAGAATAAAACTAAAGGTTTAGAAGAATCCTCGAACCCGTCCCTGCCAACGTGGACGCAATCTTACCTACCATATTTTTGTTAAAAAAATTCAAGAACCGGAATTGCAACAGATAGAAACATATATTTTTTACTTAAACACTCGCCAGGGGGAAGATTGTAGGGAGTCGTAATTACCGGCCAACATGAATATTGCTTACCAAACTGGCCATGAACAGTGAAACCATCAGTGCATAATCCTATACGAACATTTCGTGGATCAACAGAAAAATCAGCATGTTTACTATCGAAATGCTTCCATGCTTTTCCATCAGAAGGGTGAGACATGATGCCTTCGTCGGGTATGTGACTAGCATGCCATGTCATCATCTCTACTGTTCTCTTATCGGAGTATAATTGCTGAAGTCTTGGACCAAGTGGCAAATAACGTAACACTGCATAAGGAGACTTCGATCTATCAGCAAATTTAAACCGTGGTTTTCTACATACCTTGCAGCATTTTAGCTCGGCATCTTCCTTCCAAAATAACATGCAACCCATGATGCAACAATCTATATGGTGTATCGGTAGCGCAAAATCCACCATCGCCTTCTTTGTCTCGTAATAACTTTTCGGAAATGTATTATTTTTCGGCAATAATATGTGAATGAAATCAGACACCCTGTCAAACGCATATGCAGACATATTTGTTTTAGATTTAATACTCGCCCATTCTGCAATTGCATCCAATCGAGAGTAACTAGATCCATCGGATAGTGGAGTGTCTGCAATTCTCAATTGTTCTGTAAAACTATCATGGAATGTCGTGTCCTCATTTGGCATCGTCGAACTGATGCCCCCGACGTCGAAACTCGCTGTAAAATTTTGATCATGATCGGCGATATTAGGAATAGCAGTTTCAACTGTAGTTTGTTCTCCAATCTGAAGTGTGTGTCCTCAACATTAAAATCAGGATCGCGAGTCATTGATTGACTGACACCAGAACCCATAGCGTCTTCCACTGACTGAAGCTCCCACAGCTTCTCCGTGTGAAGTCCAATTGTAATAATCAGACATAAATCCATTCTTCAGCAGATGAACTCCCACAACTAAATGATTGTGAAATTTAGAGTTATTGCATTTCTTGCATAGACACCGTATCTGAAGCACCGAACCTCGAGAAGTTGCAGATTCAATAAAATGTTCCATCGTCTTTTACTGACAATAACTTCGTATCAAGGATCCATATCTATTTACAGGAAGAATCAATAACGTGCGTGGTTATTAAAATATCGACGACGCACCGATTATATCGATGATGCATCAATTTAAGATATTGAACGCAAAAGATTGTCGACAACCAAACATTATTTATAAGCAATGAGTTTTTTATGAACTGAGAATATTTCCAACTATTATGATTTTATTTTGCTGCATATTCGATAATCGATTGATTAAAGCTACGGAAAATGTGAAATTTGAATCGGTAGTAGACTGAAAACGGCGTCTGGTAGAGCGTTGAATGTTAAACTTTTCGACGACAAGGCTGACGAAAACTTCGTCACACTGATCGACGGTATTTCCGTCGATAATTCCATCACTAAACTCATTCGACGGCTTTTCTGTCGAAAAGTGGAGGAAAAATAATTGTGATAGGTTTCAACGGATGTGTCGTCGATAAACTCTGGGTAAATTTATTCAACAGTATTTCCATCTATAATGTCATCGATATTATCGTTCCACTAGTGTTTGGTAGATGCCAGCGTCGATATTTTCTTTTTCTTTTGTAGTGCATGATATGATTTATATTTTCTGCGTAATGGAAAATCAATGATGGTACAAAATATCATAGCCCGAAGCGTAATGGAATAAACCAGAAGATTGCCACCTTCTTCATCTGAACACACTTGGTCTTTTTGAACTTCTTCCCGTCCCGTCGCTAGGCATTGCAATCTATCTTTGTGTTACAATGTAATTCTTACGAAAATCATATTTTATGTTGTAGATCATAATGCAAAGATCCAGCGAAGCAGAAAAAGAATATTCATCGAAGCAAATAGCGTAATACTTATACGCTATTGACAAATGGTTACTGATGAGGATGCTCCTTTTCGGTACAGAATTTTTATAACCATGGTTATTTTACTAACATTGATTTTTTCGTATCTTACTTAGGTTGTATAATTAGTTTATCACGCAAATAACTATCCCATCCTTACTTATAAGTTCTAAATTAGTTCCGAAGTTAGTACCTTAAAATGAGTAATTTCACCCAAAGGATCCTAAAGCTGGTCAAATTGGAGACTAAAGTAATTTGCTAGTAACACATGATGCTCATGTACTAGATACAAACATTAGGTCCAAACGAAATAGCATAATGTTCTAGATTAACTTGTTATGTCTCGATGAACTTTGAATAAGTTAAACACATACGCCTGAAAAAAAAAAGACGACCAAAGGGAAAGAAATAATTGGAGCTCATGTTTAGCAACTAAACCTAAAAACAATAGATGGTTTATTGCAAACAGATATAACATTGAACAATATAGAAAAGAAGCTCACGGTCATGTTGTCCAACAAAACCTAGTGAGAAACGTCTTATTTGAGGCGAAAGAAACGTAATGAAGCGTTAATTATGCATGCATTGACTCGTCGTCTACAGGCCACCGATGAAGTAGTAACGTCAATCAGAACTAATAATTCTCGTATCTCATATGACAATCCACCATTGTTAGCTCTGCACCAATAGCATTAGGACACAATTGAGCAATCTGTGACATAGCCCCGCCCAAGCACTCAAGGTAGTCGATTGGTCCAAAGTCGGGGCGGTGTTACAAGTTGCTTTTCCATAAGCAGTTGCTCCTTGATTTGTCTTAGTTTCTTCGCCTTCGCAGTTTGGAGTATTAGGAGTGTTCTCCACGAATTCGTGGAGCATATCATTCACGGCTTGTCCATAAGGGTCGTCTTCTCCTCCGCCCCACCGGGCTGTGTTGCATGTGGAGTAATCTCAATGGCCAAATAAAATAATAAAATAAATAAACACATATCAATACTGTTAGGATATGTGTCATGTGAGGAAGAAAATAAAAAAAAGAAAAAAGACACGTAGGGCTTAGTCATGTTTAAAGAGAAGAAAACGAAAATGATGATGTATTCTTAATTCTCTATATAATGCATGTATGGGTCTTGTAAATTAGTGTGTGCAATAACAAAAAAATATGTTGGTGTGATTAACGTCAAATACAAATATTTCTCCTTTTCCATTTTCCATATACTTAGAGAGAAATAACAAATTGGTATCAGAGCCATGTCGTTCGTCGGAGCAACTGGTGGCCAAATGACGTTCCGCGCCTCACTAAATTCAACTGCGACAACTGGTGCATTCGAATGAAGGTGTTGCTCGGGTCTCAAGGCGTATGAGAAATCACTAAAAACGGGTACACCGAGCCCGAAAACACGGACGGTTATACAACGGCCCAAATGAAGGCCTTGAATGAATCTTGCAAACTCGATTGGACTACGCTGGCCATCATCCACCAATCTGTAGATGATGCCGGTTTCGAGAAAATATCCGGGGCGAAAAATTCGAAGAAAGCATGGGAGAAGGCGAAGTTCGGTTGCAGACTCTTCGAGGTGAGTTCGAAAAGACGAAAATGAAAGAAGGCGAAGGCGTGTCTGGGTATATAACGAGAGTGCAAACCATCGGCAACCACTTGAAGAGAAACGGCGAGGTTCTAACTGATGCCCGAATCGTCGAGAAAATTTTACGATCTCTGAAGAACGAGTACGAGACGTGGTGTGTGCTATTGAAGAATCCAAAGAGCTCGAGAATATGAAGGTCGATGAACTCTCCGGTTCGCTTGAAGCTCACGAGCAACGAAAAAAAGAAAAAACCGGAGTCTTTGGACGAGGTCCTAAACACGAAGTTGTCACTTAAAGAGGACAAGCCGTTTTATACGCACCATGGTCGAGCAAGAGGATGTGCCAACGTGGATGAAGTTTCGGGCAAACTACAAGCCGAGGACGAGGATACTTCCAAGAAAAAGAAGGACAAACAAGTAACCAAAATTGGCGAGGACGAGGTCGAGCATGAGGTCGAGGCGATCAGTCAAATCGACCGAGCGTTGAATGCTATAATTGCAGGAAGTTCGGGCACTTCGCGAAAGATTGCTGGTCCAATAAGAAAGTTGAAGAAAACGCAAACTTAGCGGCACTAGAAGAGCCAAAAGACGAAGGTGTACTCTTAATGGCGCTCGAGGACACAAAACCGGGTAGCGACATGGTGTGGTATCTTGACACCGGTGCCAGCAACCATATGAGTGGGCACAAACATCTCTTTACGGATCTAAAGAAGATCGAGGAAGGCCACGTAACTTTTGGTGATGCATAAAAAATAGACGTCCAAGGCCGAGAAAATATGTTTGTCTCAAAATGATGGCAAGCAAGGATCCGTCGAGGACGTTTATTTCGTACCAGACTTGAAGACGAACATCTTAAGCATGGGGCAGTTGCTCGAGAAGAGATGTGCGGTATTCATGAAGGATCGATCGTTGCAACTAAGAAACAAAGACAGGAGAATGATTGCACAAGTCGAGTTGGAAAGGAACATAATGTTCAAACTCAACCTGAAGGCGATTCAAGAAAAATGTTTGCAAGTTGACTTGGAGGACGAAGGCCATTTTTGGCACATGCGATTCGGACATCTACATTACGGAGGACTAAGAGAGCTCTCCAAGGAAGATATGGTGCAGGGATGCCGATGAGAGAGGAAGGAAAGAAATTTTGCGAAAGCTGCATGATCGAGAAATATTCGAGAACGACGTTCCAAAGCAGGCAGGATATCGAGCACGTGAACCGCTTGAGCTCATACACACGGATATATGCGGGCCAATCACACCAGCCTCGTTCAGTTGGAAGAGATATTTCATCACGTTCATCGACGACTACTCGAGAAAGAGTTGGGTCTATTTCTTGAAGGAAAAATCAGAAGTGTTGGAGACATTTAAAAAATTCATGATGGTCGAAAAAGCGACCAGCTCCAATATCAAAGCACTCCGATCAGATAGAGGCGGAGAATACATGTCAAGTGCTTTCATATCATTTTGTGAGGCACATGGCATCAGGAGATTTCTCACCGCACCATATTTGCCGCAACAAAAGTGGTGTGGCCGAGAGAAAACCGAACCATACTTGTCATGGTTCGATCAATGTTGACAACTAAAGAAATGCCAAAGGAGTTCTGGGCCGAGGCGGTACAATGTGCGGTCTATATACAGAATCGGTGTCCACATAGCAACCTCGGGAGTCGAACACCACAAGAAGCATGGAGTGGCCAGAAACCGATCGTAGCACACTTCAAAATATTTGGAAGCGTGGCGTATACACATGTGCCGGACCAGAAAAGAACCAAGCTCGACGACAAAAGCAAAAAGCTCGTTTTCATTGGGTACGATGAGAAGACGAAGGCGTACCAACTATTTGATCCAGAAAACAAAAAGGTGACGATCAGCCGAGATGTTCGTATTGTTGAGGAAAGTTCGTGGGACTTGAAGCATCAAGAAAAGACTATGACGCATAAAGAATCATATAACATTGCTCCAACATCCGCTTCGGTTCCACCGCAAGAAAATAACAAGGAGGACGAACCAAGACAACCGAGGATACGAAGCATGCATGACCTGTACGAAACAACCGAAGAGGTTCATCTAGTCTGCTTACTGGCCGAGCGGAACAAATTAGTTTCGAAGAAGCCGTAAGAGACAAGAGATGGAAATCAGCGATGGACGAGGAGATCAAAGCGAAAAGGAATGACAAATGGAAGTTGGTCGAGTTGCCACACGGGCATAAACCCATAGGAATGAAATGGGTTTATAAGAAGAAAATGAACGCTCAAGGAAAAATCGAGCGTTATAAGGCGAGATTGGTGGCAAAGGGCTAGCGACAACGGGCATGAATAGACTACGATGAAGTGTTTGCTCCCATCGCAAGAATGGAAACTATCCACTTGCTCCTTTCCCAAGCTGCACAACTTAGTTGGCCGATCTATCAAATGGACGTGAAGTCCGCGTTTCTGAACGGTGAGCTTGAGGAGGAAGTCTATGTGGAGCAGCCGCCGGGATATTCAAAATCGGGAGAAGAAGGGAAAATGTTGAAGTTAAAGAAAACGCTTTACGGGCTAAAGCAAGTGCCTCGAGCTTGGAACACTCGGTCGATGGCTATTTCAAAAGGAATAATTTTGAGCAATGTCCATTTGAGCACGCTCTCTACGTCAAACGAGAACGAGAGGAAATGATCATAGTCGCTCTTTATGTCGATGATCTCATTTTCATGGGGAGCAGTGAAAAGATAATCAGTGATCTTAAGAAGGCGATGAAGAAGGAGTTCGAGATGATAGACTTGGGACTGATGAAATATTTTCTTGGTCTCAAAGTAGAGCAAAGGAGCACGGGAATATTCGTGTCGCAAGAAGCGTACGCGAAGGATATATTGAAGAAAAATAAAATGGAGGAAAGTAAACCTGTTGCTACACCGATGGAGCTCGGAACAAAATTGTCCAAGTTTGAGGGAGGACCAGGAGTAAATGCAACTGAATATCGAAGTATTGTGGGAAGTCTGCGATACTTGACGTGCACGAGACCAGATATCGCTTACAGTGTTGGAGTTGTTAGCCGCTACATGGAAGAACCGAGGCAGGCACATCTCAAAGCAATCAAGAGAATTCTTCGATACATACGAGGAACACAGTCACTCGGATTATTCTATTCAAAGACAAGTGACCGCAAACTTGTCGGATATTCGGATGTGGTGTGGAGATATTGATGATCGTAGAAGCTCGTGTGGCAACGTATTTTTTCTAGGGAGTACAACATTTACATGGCTATCAAAGAAGCAACCGATCATGACTCTGGCAACTTGTGAAGCAGAATATGTGGCAGCATCGTGGTGTGTCTGTCACGCAGTCTGGCTAAGAAATTTATTGCTCAAGTTAAATCTGCAACAAGATCAGCCAACAGAAATCTTGAAGAATCATTCATCGATCTCAGTTAATTCTTGCCTTACAGCTGTTTGTGTTTTTGTTTCCTCAAACTTTCAATGGCAGAAACGCTACCACCTTCCTCGAGCTCAACCACTACAGTACTCATCAATGATCCGTTTTTCCTCAATAATAATGACACCTCCGGCCAACTCCCTGTGCACGAACAGCTCACTGGTGATAATTACGCCACTTGGAGTCGAGCAATGATGATTGCCTTGATAGGGAGAAGCAAGGAAGGTTTCATTACTGGGGAAGTCAAAGATCCTATTGCAGACTCATAGAATTCTGTCGCATCACAGAATCAGATAAAAGCTTGGCGAAGGAACAACAATGTGATCATTTCTTGGATCATTAATTCTGTCGCAAAGGACATTTCTGCAAGCATACTCTACAGTGCATCAGCAAGAGAAGTATGGATAGACCTGCAAGAAAGGTTTGGACAAACCAATAAACCAAGGGTATTTCAGCTCAAGAGGTATCTGCTCAATCTCAACCAAGGTTCAAACAGTGTTTCGGTCTACTTCAGTAAGCTTAAAACTCTGTGGGATGAGCTTGTCAATTACAGGCCGAGCTGCAAATGCACTTGTGGAGGGATTAAAGAACTCAAGGGATATTTGGATGAAGATTATGTTCTCACATTTCTCATGGGCCTGAATGAATCATTCTCACAGGTCCGAGGTCAGATATTACTGATGGATCCTTTGCCATCCATCAACAAGGTTTTCTCCCTCCTGATACAGGAGGAGAAACAGAGATCGATGGTACCAAGTCAAGGGCAAAATGATCAGACCAACTCCATGGCAATGCTGACAGTCAAGAATGATCAAGATTGGGGCACAAAAGGACCACAGTACACAAGAAAGGACGTGTCAAAACCAGTGTGTTCCCACTGTCATAAAAGGGGACATACCGTAGAAACCTGCTATCAGGTCCATGGGTTCCCACCTGGCTACAGACAGACTCAGAGGCCTAAGAATGCTCGGGTGAATCAATTTCAAGTGGACCCAGTTGGGAAGTTTGGAAATCACAGCTATCAAACTCATTCCACTTCTGCTAAAGAGGCACTGGTACAGGTCCATATGACCCCATTCCAGCTTGAGAGCTTGAAAGCTCTGTTCAATCAGCCAGCCCCAAGCATAGTGCAGGATGCAGAGGAACAGGGTCAGGATGGAGACAAGAATTCTGGTATGTGTCTTTCTTTTGACTTGCCTAGACTCATAAACTCAAGTTCTTTTGGTTGGTTGACTCAGATGCTACAAGGCACATCTGTGGTAATCCTAGTTTATTATATAATGTTCATGACATAGAGGAATCAAGCATCATCTTACGAGATAACACCATAATCAAAGTTAGAAACGCTGGATCATTTATTTTGAATAAACATATAACTTTGTTGGATGTACTAATTGTTCCTCAGTTTCATTTCAACTTGATCTCAGTCAGTTTGTTAACTAACCAATTAAAATGCAAGTTTTCCTTTCGTACTAAGGATTTTGAGGTGCAGGATCTTACCCAGCAACAGATTGGCAAGGGTAAAGCAGTTGGTGGGCTGTACCTGTTTCAAGCAGAATCAACATTAGTTAGTAGTGTTCCTGTTTTTCATGCTAACCTGTCATTAGATCTCTGGCACAAGAGGCTGGGGTACCCTTCTAGTAAGGTCGAGACATGCTTAGGAGTTCTATTAAGCATGATAGAGATAAGTCAGGCTCTTTCTGTAAAATCTGCCCCATAGCCAAACAAAAGGGGCATCCATTTCCAGACAGTGTTCATATGACTTGTTCAGCTTTCGATCTTCTGCACTGTGATGTGTGGGGACCTTTCCATGTCCCCTCACACTTAGGTCATTAGTATTTTGTAACCATTGTTGATGATAAAACTAGATTTACATGGCTATTTTTGATAAAACTAAAATCAGAAGTGAAGACTGTGCTATCATACTTCCTGAACTTGGTTGAAACACAATTTAAATGCAAAGTGAAGACAATTAGATCAGATAATGGAAAGGAATTCAGTCTGACAGAATTATTTAGGATTAAAGGGATCATACAGCACCTGACCTGCGTACACACGCCCCAACAGAATGCTGTTGCTGAGAGAAAACATCAGCATTTATTAAATGTGGCTAGATCCCTCCTCTTCCAATATGCTATGCCCTTAGTTTACTGGTCTGAATGTGTGTTGACTGCCGCATTTTTAATCAATAGGACACCGTCAGTGACCCTAGGAAACAAGAGCCCTTATGAACTTTTATACCAGAAGCCCTTTGATTATGGTATCCTTCGTGTTTTTGGTTCCTTGTGTTTTGCCTCAACCCTTACTGCAGGAAGGAGAAAGTTTGATGCACGGGCAAGAGAATGTGCTTTTCTTGGGTATCCCAGTGGAGTGAAAGGGTATAAAGTGGTTACAGGAGAAATATTCATCACAAGAGATGCTGAGTTCAAAGAGGATGAGTATCCATTCAGGAATATGTCCCATTCTCAGACAGAAGATCCACTCTCCACGTGCGTATTACCAAGACCCTCTGCTCATCAGCCTAGCATTGAGGAAGAATTTTCTCAACAGCAGTCTGTAATAGAGGAGCAGTTCAATCTGCCTCATGTAACAGACACTCTTCAAACAACACAAGGTGGAAATGTGGACCACTTACCAGACAATGCTGATCAGCTCTCCTCAACTGCAGACCAATCAAATCAGCTGCAGACAGATCATGAACACCAGAGTTCAGCTTTAGACCATCCACACTAGCTACAGATAGGAAATAGAAGGCCAGCCAGGCAGATTAGGAAACCTCCTTACTTACAGGATTATCACCGCAACAAGGTCACATAGAAGGCCACTATATACCCTATTTCAGGAGTTCTATCTTACCAGCAATTTTCAGCAGAATACCAGAACTTTATCAACACTACTTCCCTGGTAGAAGAACCAAAAACATACAGTCAAGCTTCCAAATCAGTACAGTGGCAACAAGCCATGGATGAGGAGTTTGAGGCCCTGGAATCCAATGCAACATGGTCAGTGGTTCCTCTCCCAGAGGACAAGGCAGCCATTGGCAGCAGATGGGTATATAAACTTAAATTTAATTCAGATGGGAAAATTGAGAAATACAAAGCGAGGTTGGTGGCTAAGGGATATGATCAGAGGGAAGGGGTCGATTACATTGACACATTTGCCCCCGTAGCTAAGCCCAACACCATTAAAATAGTACTCTCTTTAGCAGCAAAACTGGATTGACACTTGGAGCAATTGGATGTCAATAACGCATTTCTGAATGGAGAGTTGACAGAAGAGGTTTATATGGAATTTCCTCAAGGTTATTATCAGCATTATGACAGAAAAGGACCAGAGAAAATGGTATGTAAGCTCCACAAATTAATATATGGGCTCAAGCAAGCCTCGCAACAGTGGAATAGAAAATTCACCGAATCTGTCAAGTCTTTTGGCTTCGCTCAAACCCAATCAGATCATACCTTGTTCAGCAAGGGCAAAGGAGATGGATTAGTCCTCCTACTTGTATATGTAGACGACATTATCTTGGCCGGACCCTCACTCAAGGCAATTGAAAAGGTGAAAACTTTCTTGAGGGACTGTTTCAAGATCAAAGATTTGGGCAACCTGAAGTATTTCTTGGGAGTGGAAGTAGCCCGGAGCAAGATGGGAATATACATTTCTCAGAGGCAATATACACTACAGCTCCTAGAAGACACGGGCTATTTGGAATCAAAGCCCCTGACCACTCCAATGAGTCCCGCTGCTAAGCTCACAGAATCTGATGGAGATGTTTTGACTGGTCCCTTTAAATATTGAAGGCTAGTTGGGAGGTTATTGTACTTGACTTTTACTAGGCCAGACATAGCCTTTGCTGTACACAAGCTAAGCCAATTCATCTCAGTCCCGAGGACAAATCATATGATGGCAGCTCATCATTTACTCCGGTACCTAAAAAGCTCACCTGGACAAGGAGTAATTCTCAGTTCTGTTTCTAACTTGGAAGTTAGAGGCTTCTATGATGCTGATTGGGGCACCTGCTTGGATACCAGAAAATCAATCACAGGGTACTGCACATTTCTTGGTGATTCCTTGCTGACATGGAAGGCAAAAAGACAACCTACAGTGTCGAGATCATCCACTGAAGCTGAATACCGGGCATTAGGATCAGCTGTGGCTGAAATTCTGTGGATCAAATCACTTCTAACAGAGTTGGGAGTTGCTCTGCCACAGCCTCCAGTCATTTATTGTGACAATGTCTCAGCCCTCAAGCTTGCCTCCAATCCCAAGTTCCATGAACGCTCCAAACACATTGAAATCGATTGCCACTTTGTTAGAGATCATGTCTCAAAAGGTGACATCATACTGCTTCCAGTAAGGACTTAGCATCAGCGCGCTGACCTCTTTACTAAGCCCCTCACAGGTCCTCTCTTGCAGCATTTCTTAGTCAAGATGTCTGTCATGAATTTATGCCGTCCATCTTGCGGGGGGGTGTTAAACTATGATCAGAAAAAATACCTAAACAAGCGAGATGAATCAGAACTTCAGCTCGCTGAGAAAGAAGAAGGAATGCTTGCAAGGGAAAAACGCTGGTGAAGGGCATAAGCACGTTCTTCTTATTAACAAAGGGTTACTTATAAAGATGCAGTTGCCAGAAGCGATTCTTCTAATGAGGCCGAGAGATTAGTTTTAACTGCCTTTTGAATTTTGGCGGTTTTTCTCTTTAAATAAATAGGGCAGATAAGATCGATGTTGAGTTGTAGTTTTCTTTGTCGTTCACTCTCTGTAAATTCACAATTGATAAGAAATACAATCCTTTCTTGGATCGTGGATGTACGGTTTACATACAAGAACCCGAACCACGTTAAATCTCTTGTTCATTCCATTCTACAATTTCGTGCTTTTGAATTGTTATGGTTTGTTGAGATTATAAAAAAGTGGGTTTCGTCCCACATCGACTAATTCAAGCTCTAAGAGCCGCTATATATAAGAGGCTTTATCCTCCTATCACCAATTGGTTTTAGGAAGGACCCCTGGATTTCTAATATAAATACACATATCAATACATGTGTTATGATATGTGTCATGTGTGGAAGAAAATTAAAAAAGAAAAAAGACACATGGGGCTTAGTCATGTTTAAAGAGGAGAAAACAAAAATGATTCTTAATTCTCTATATAATGCATGTATGGGTCTTTGTAAATTAGTGTGTGCAATAACAAAAAAATATGTTGGTGTGATTAACGTCAAATACAAATATTTATCCTTTTCCATTTTCCATATACTTAGAGAGAAATAACATTGCATTCGGAGAACGTGATGGCTGTGTTTGCACTTTCAACGATGGGCGTATTCGCAAATAACATGAAAATTTCACACACAAAGGTTAATATGACTATAATGTAAGGACGACGAGCCATCTTCTCTTGTACCCTTTTCACTTTTCTTGGATGATTGTTATTCTTATATATGAGTGTTACTGCTATTGCTATTCACCGCCCACTTTTTCCTAGTCACCGCCCCCTAAAGGACTGAAAAAAGACTATTTTGCCCTTTCTAATTTAAATTTCTTTTTAAAGCCATTTTCCTTACAACTAATCTGATATCGCAATCAGACATCCAAATCAGATTCAAACATAACAAAAAATTAAAACATTTCAATGAATCGTCTATTTTCGAAATTGAAAGGTCAAAAGAAAGTGTCTACTGGCACGGATGGTAAGCAAATTCTCGTAAATTTCGTTCGTATAGACGTGAATTCTCGAACTTACATTGGATTCGATCGGAAAATTTGGTCCGACCGAACAATAATTTCGGTCACCTCTTGGGCCGACCGAAATTTCATTTCGGTCCGCCCAAGAGGTGACCGAAATTATTGTTCGGTCGCCTCTTATGCCGATCGAAATTATTGTTCGGTCGGACGTCTCGTGACCGAAATCGGATTTCGGTTGCCTTAGATGTAACCGAAATCGTATTTCGGTCGCCTCTTAGGGTAGCCGAAATCCGATTTCGGTCATTATTTTTTTTTTAATTTTTTTTTTCCAGACTCGGAGATTGTCCCGGAGGATTCCACGGGTGACGGGATAAACTACAGTGAGCATTTCCGCGAAGGAGGACGATTTTCGACCGACGTGGAAGCCATTAACTGGGCGAAGGGCGTCGCTATTGGTCTTGGTTTCGAGTTGATAATTTCGTCGCACAAGAAATATGGAACAAAAAAGTTGATTAGATGTTCTCGCGGAGAACGTTATAGAGGCAAGGAGGATGAATTGGAGAGGATGTCCAAGTCTAACAAGTGCAGGTGTCCGTTTGTAGTCATAGCCCAGCAGGATCCAGCTACTAGGGAATGGTACATTCGTACGGGTGCAACCGAGAATTCCATACACAATCACCCTCTGATACAGTATCCCGAGGGACACCGCCAGACGAGTGGACTGAGCAGCCAGGCAAAGAAGGTCGTAGAGGAAATGACTGCTGCCCAAGCAAAACCAGCACATATCCTCTCAGCGATGAGGGCTCGACACAGCGTAGATAATGCGACGATCCGACATGTATATAATTACAGAGATCGTTTGAAGAAGCAAAATTTTGAGGGTCGAGACGTGGTGAGCCAGCTGATGCACCAGGCGACAGAGTCCGGACATTGTTGAAGCGCTGAGAGACGATGAGACTAATGCGCTGACACATGTCTTTCTCGCACACCCGGAGTCACTCGCACTGCTGAGGACGTATCCTTATTTTATTGGTATTGACTCGACGTACAAGTCAAATAGATATAAGATGCCTCTAGTTGAGATTATAGGGATGACTCCCTGTAATCACAACTTTCTGTGTGGGTTTGCCGTCATGGAGGACGAGACCGAGAGAAGTTACGGGTGGATGTTGCAGTCAGTCAGGGATATTCTAGGGCCAGATGTCGACCCGTCCGCGATTGTCACTGATCGTGAGTTGGGCCTTCTTCGACCGCTACATATGGTATTTCCACATTATTAATTAGTTATTATTATTTTTTTTATTAATATTATTTTGTATTCTTATTATCATTAATATTATTTTTAAGTTATTATTATTATTACTATTATTATTATTATTTTGTAAGTTATTATTAGTATGTTATTAGATACTATTATTATTATTATTTGTTAATAAAGAAAGTACTCGTTCGATAGTTAGGAATAATATAAATAACAAAAGTACGCGTCCGACACATAAAAGAAAGACAAATAAAATACAACCACATCACGGGGCATTGCGCCAGCGGTCGTTCATGTTGTGCAGCCTGTCTCTATAGCGCTCACCCTGCTCCTGGTCGTGGAGCTGCAGCTGGGCTAGCATCTCCGTGCTCAAGGCATACATCGAGCTGTACCACTGCACACGTAATTGATACATATAAAATTTGATTAAACATACAAATTTTTAAAATCCAAATCACATTAAATTACGTACGTAGTCGGTATGGCTGCGCGGGGGGATGCCGCCCGAAGAGGATCCTGACTCCGACGAAAACAGACGAGGATGAGAATGCCGCTCGTACCAGTCCATGTAACCTTCAACGGTCTCACCAAGGTACTCTAAGGTACTCCGGCTGATGTATGACAGGTTGAGGATGTACGCGTAAGGGAACTGCCGCCAAGCAAATTCTGCTGCATCGCCAGAATGGTGCACCTTATACCTCGACGGGTCCGATGGCATATAAGCCCTCTGCGGCGGTGTCATCGGCGGCGGGATGTGCTGCACGTAACCCAGCTGGCGCAACACTCTAGAGGGTACGTAGGGCTCCACGATGTCGCAATATCTAACCCAGCCCACGAAAAGAGTCCTCAGGTGCTACGCCGCTGGATCGGGACCGTACGGCAACCAAGCAACCTGATAACAATTTATTTTGTATTATATAAGCGCACATAATATGGAATAATTATTATTAAAATACCTCGCTCGCTGTCATCATGTCTAGCTGACGGCGGATCTCAATTAACCGGTGTCCCGTCCGCTCGACCTGAGATACGGACCACATGCGTGATCGTGCTTGGCCAGGCTCCACATGATGGGGTAGACGGTGTGGGCGGAAGCATGGGAAGTACTCGTAGATCCACGCCTGTAGTAACGACAGGCACCCAGCTAAACCTCTTGCATCCGCTCGGCTTGCGAGCCCAAGCTGGCGATAGAGGTAAGCAAGAGCGGCCGAACCCCACGAATAACCACTGGCAGATGGCAGGGAGCGATAGAACTCGTGTATGATGTCGGGCTTCACCCGATTCCCGCTCTTGTCGACGAACAGGGTCGACCCCAATAGAATCCACAGCCAAGCGATGGCCTGGAATCCCGCCGGCCGACCCTCCCGCATCCTCTGCATCACGTCTTTCGACGCAACCGACCCTGCTCTCCAAAATCCCCTCAGGGCGTCTGCGGAGACGCCCATAATCTCCCTCGCCGCGATCTGTTGGTCACCGGCGTCCGGGGTGCCCGAAACCATCGTCCCGTCGATCGGGATACGGAGGATCTGCTCGACGTCGTGGAGCATGATCGTCATCTCCCCCCACGACATGTGGAAGGTGTTCGTGTCGGGGTGCCAGCGCTCCACAAAAGCGCACAGAAGAGGCTGGTCCAAGTGTACGAGCATGGCATCTGCGAGGTGTAAGAGACCTGTGCCATCGATCTCGCTCTGTGTCTCCGGCGGGAATTGGCAGTACCACTGCTTAAGCTGCCGAAGCACTAACGCCCGCCCCTCGCACTTCAGCACGGGCCTCTCCTCCTCACCCATCCAGATGCGGGGCGCGATGTGCCCCAAGTAACTAGGGATCACCTCGCCATCTTGCGGACCACCTGGCTGTGGCCCCTGCACCCTCCAGGAATCGTCATCTACGACCCTGGAGCGCTTGCTCCCTATTTTATTTTTTAGGAATACCACACAAATAAATCTAATTTTTGCTACGATAGTTAAGACACGACATCGCAAGTCAGTTTATAATGAAGAAGGGATGTACCTGAGGAGACCGGTATCCGCTCGTCGTCGGATGACTGAAACGATGCCGCATCGTATGGCACCTCCTCATCCGCATGCGCCTCCTCCTCTACGTTCGGATCGTATTCCGCATACACGGAATGCGAATCACCCGCTCGCTGCCGCCTCGCCTCCTCCCGTTCCCTACGAATGGAAGCATCAACGCCGCGCGCCCTCGTATGACGCTCTCCAGATCCCTCCAACGAGGGGGATCTGCTGCTCCCTCCGAGCAGGGACTTCCCACCCAGCGCCTGCAATTAGATAATTTTTTTTTAAAAAAAAAAGATTGGAGCGAAATCAAATTTCGGTCGGTCCGTGACCTGAGCGAAATCCGATTTCGGTCAGATAACGGCCGACCGAAATCGGATTTCGGTCGGCTAGTTTCAGACCGAAATCGGATTTCGGTCGGTACCAGGACGACCGAACAATTATTTCGGTCGGCCAACTACCGACCGAAACATGATTTCGGTCGTCCAGTGTATTTCGGTCACGACCCTGGCCGACCGAAATCATGTTTCGGTCGTGACTTGGCCAATCGAAATCTGATTTCGGTCGTGCCGTTTTTCGCCCGAGTTCGCGTCCGATCAACCGTTTTCCGGCCTATTTCGACCCGTTTTCGACAATCTATCTAAATACGAATGAATTTTACGACAATTTTCTTACCAATCGTGAGAGCACCCCCTTTCCCTTTCCCTTTCCTTTTCCTCGTTCCATTGCGATTTGCAAATTTCTCTGTTTTTTTGTTTGATTTGGATGTGTGATTTGAAAAGTGTTGCGTAGTAAAGGACTTTAAATAGGAATTATTACTTTTTATTATATTTTAGCTTTTTAAATTATTTTAAATAACATAAGGGCAAAATAGTCTTTTTTCAGTCCTTTAGGGGGTAGTAACAAGTAAAAAGGGGGCGGTAAATAGTAATCCCGTTTATAAATGGCCTCACACATTGATCTTAATTAATGTCTTGACGCATTATATTTCGCTCGGTGAGGAATTTCGTGCAATGCATTATGTATAAGAGTTACAGGACAAAGGGATGATAATTACAATTACAAATACTGCGAGAAAAAAAGACACTGACCTCAAATCAGCCGACAATTTTATGTGATGTGGAACAATAATTAGGCAGGCTAAAAAGAGGAATTAAGGAAATAATTAGCTATTAAGAGAAATTAGTAAAACATATGAGTTTCCTTGAAAAATACAAAGTTAGATTATGAAGGGAGACTTTTAGGGACCTCATACGGGTTTTAGGGACCTCCAAGACATTTTAGGGAGCTCACAACAGGAAATAAGGGTTTTAGGGACCTCCAAGAGACTTAGGGACCTAACGCCCATACTAGGGAACTATTTTGGGACCTATTGTGCTAAGCAGGTCCTGTCGTCCCGAGGAAGCGTCGTGAGGAAGCTTCACCAAATGGTCAGAAGTCTGAAAGGACGTCTGAGCTGACAGTACATGAAAAGCTGACAGCCGCCTGCTGACCCTGACATCGCAGATCCTGTCCCATCTTCAGCCGCCTGATGTCCCTGACAGCACAGAAAAGTTGCTGCACCCTGCTCCTGACAAACAGCCCTGCACCTCACATTGTCCCAGAAGGTCTTGTCATTTGGGATCCGAGGGCCGATGGGAAGCTCCTATAAAAGCCAACACTTGGCCATTTTCACGAGAACAACCATTCTTAACATGAACCACTTCATATTTTCTCTCTCTTAGCATAGTAAACAGTTTCTTTCAAGTCTTTATTATTTACGAGCGAAAGTAAGGTTAATTGAGTGTGTAATCCGTCCAAGTATAGTGAAAACAGTTCCTGAGCGCCGTGGACGTAGAATCTGAAAGGATTCGAACCACGTACATCTTGTGTCCCTTTATTTACGTCTCAACACGTCCCCAGACATCCCGACATGTCCCTACACATCCCAATACATCCCCGCACGTCCCAAGACGTCTCCAGACGTCCCGACACGTCCCTTTCACGTCTCTTACACACAAGCACCTTACGCACGCCCCACAACTTTGTAATACTTATTCTCCGGCTATATAAATTTTCCCGACCCACACATATAAATTCTTTTGATTGGGATAGCCCCATATCAAATGGCGCCGTCTGTGGGAAAATTCAGAGTTGAAGGCGTGAGTGATTTTGCCTATATTGTGCGAAGTTGTGCTTAACCGTTCTTCTTTCTTTTCTCTATGGGACGAAATGAAACACCCAAAATATAGTCGAAGTCAGAAGTGAACCGCGGAGGAAGACCTCCAGAAATTGCCAAGCCTGTTGAGGAACAGCCATGACCTGAAACACGGGCCCGAGATGATGAAAATAAGCCAGATGGTACAGATAAGCATAAAAGGGATCTCAGAACACCTAGGCGGACCTCCACGAGTCCCACTAGTGATCCACCCGAAAAAGCGAAGGGAGCTGCGAGACCGACTTGCGGACCTCAAACAGGTTACGTCCGATACGCCGATGAAACAAGCGACATGGGGAGTTAAGCTCCCCGAATCCATATATTGTGCAGTCCCAGGATGAGAAGCAAGTCGTCATGCAAAAAAGGAGAGATATGTAAAAAACCATGGACGAAGGAAGCCAACGCCACCGCCTCACCACAGGGAACCCTCGGGATCTCCGCCAAGAATCCCAAGAAGATTCGCACCACTATGCAAATCCAAAAGAGATTGACATCAGCTCGAGGGACCTCCCGTGATGAGGAGGACCTTAGCCGGAATTCCAGGACCCTCTAAATTTCATTTTCACTTGTTTACTGTGATAATATGACTACCATACTAACAACTATTGTCATTCGAAGGACTTAGAGGTCCAACCCTGCAATGGTGTACAAAAGCCAGAAGGACCTCAAAGTCCAGCTCCGCGCTGGCAGAAGGCTTAAAAAGTCCAGCTCCGCACTGGTAAACAGACACAGAGCTCTGCATTCGGGACCTTCCAAGCTCCTCGCTAGCACGATAAGCTCCGTGGAACTTAGAAGGAATCTCCACGCTGACATCCGAAGATTTGCGAAAGATACAAACCAAGCTCCTCGCGCACGCGAAGTTCCGTGGAACCTAGAAGGAATCTCCACGTTGACGTCCGAAGATCCGCGAGAGATACAAGTCAAGCTCCTCGCCAGTACACGAAGGTCCGTGGACCTAGAAGTTAGCTCTGCGTCGACGCTTAAAGATGCGCGGGGATAAAAGCCCAGCTCCACGCTGGCACATGAAAATCCGCGGAAGGCATCCCGCGTTGATAAGGCTCTTCACCGGGACTCCAGGGCCCTCTAACTCACATTCTCATTTATATTATCAATACCTTAATAAGTGCATGCATCATGCTAACAATTTCTATCGTTTGAAGGACGGAATAGGGAGGCTCATCCAGGCAGTTTTCTCAAAGGAGTCTGCCCGCCAAGGTCCGTTCTAGGCCCCGGAGCAAAATCTATAGGATCTGCCCCGAACAAAGACATACCATCTCCATCACCGCCTAGGGCCCTTATCCTCATTATAGTAGGAGGCCCTAGTGGAGAATATTCCAATCGGGCTAGGAAGACACATGACAAACTGATCGAAGTTTGCGCAAAGCAGAAAGCCAACTCTGCATAGGCGTACAAGTATCCACGTGAGGTCAAAAGACAGTTCCACGATGACACCTAAAGATTCGTGGGAGATAAAAGCCCGGCTCCACGTTGGCACATAAAGACCCACGGGAGACGTCCCACAATGGGATGAATCGAAGGGCCCATTCTAATGGGACATCTCAGGAAGTTCATTGATCATGGCCTCGACGAAGGTCTGAAGGTAGCCGAGAAGAAGTTCGGGGATCTGTGCCGGCCAAAGGCAGACAACCCCCGCATCTTCCAGATAGGAGCCAGCTCCATTTAAGGATCATATCCTTGTCATATTAGAAGCTCCAGACAAAGGAGATTCCAACTTCCGACAGGGCCCAAAATCATACACCTGAGCAGTCAAATCCGCGGGTCCTTAATGCCCAGCTCTATATTGGCACGGGAAGGTCCATGGGACCTCGGAGCAAGCTCCGTAATGACACGCGAAGGTCCCAGGAACCTAGAAGATAGCTCTAGGCTGACATCCGAACCTCCGGAGATCTGGAACCAGGGACCTCCTCATTAATCGAGGAGAAAGGAGCTCCATTACTTCAAATTCTCGAGCTTCCAACAAAGAGCCCGAATACTAAGCGAGCTGGCACTATAACCACGCACTAAGCGAGCTGGCGCTATAACCACGCACTTAAGCGAGCGGACGCTATAACCACGCATGTAAGCGAGCGGGCGCTATAACCACGCAATTTAAGCCAACGGGCGCTATATCCACGCATGCAAGCGAGCGGACGCTATAACCACGCATTTAAGCGAAGCTGGCGCTATAACCAGGGTAAACTAATGACGTCCCTAAGGAAATACCGCCTTATCGGAATATAAATATATTATTATATAAACGGTGCACCGTATAATACGAACGATGCCAAAGGTCGACGGACCTGCGGTGTACAGGACGCCAAAGATAATATATCTGCGGTGTGATTTGATGCCAAAGGTCGACGGGCCTGCGGTGTATAGGACGTCAAAGATAATCCATCTGCGATGTGAATGATGCCCATAAGGGTGTACAAGATGCCGCCGCTGACGGGCTGCGGTGTACAGGACATCAAAGGCTCTCAGTAAGCCTGCGACGTGAATGGTACCTAAAGCGAAGCTGGCGCTATAACCAGGGTAAATCGATGAGGGGATCCCCGGAGTTATAATTTTGTAGACCTAAGTGTCTACCCAGATACTGAAATCGCTAAGGACATAGAGAGCCTAGCGCAAATGACACCTGAGGACAATGACGACGGTCATTGCAACCCAGGCGTGAATTCGTACTTGGCTTACGAATTACTAAGCGAGCTGGCACTATAACCATGCATCTAAGCGAGCTGGCGCTATAACCATGCCACCATAATGGTGTTCCCAGGAACATCCATCAGGTCCCGAAAGAATGCAAGGCACAAAAAACATGAAATACAGGAGAACGGGAACTCCGAGGAAACATGCGAACATGGGGAGTTAAGCTCCCCACACCATTATGTCTCGAAAGGAAAAACACAACAAAGTATTTTTTACAGGCTATCACCATGATGAAAAAAGGAGAGGATGTCCAAGGAGCTAAGAGGAACGTGTAGCAGGACATGAGGATCTCCTTCAAAGTGCAAGGCTCGAAGAGGAGCTCCGCCATCAGGTCCCTTCCAGAGATAAGTGAACATAGGGGAGTTAAGCCCTCATAAAACATTGCAGGTCCTATGATGTCCGAAAACAAGAAAGACAGAAGTAAAAATAGGCCATCCTGAGGAACTAGAGGTGGCTTCGGGGAGATCATAAATGTCAGCATGGGCCAAGACCCCTGTGTGTTTGTCCGCAGCAGGAATCCAGAAGTTATGAGTCTCGGGAGCTCAAGGATCTCCTTCAAAGAAATCACGGAAGTACAAGGCTTTGACATCAGCTCCTCAATGCCGCGCACGTCCCACACCAACTTTGTGTCGCCACTACTTCGGATTCCGATCTACATGACCTCTGGGAAGCATAAAGTCAACTTCTTCCGCGGAAGTAGGTCCCTTCCAAGTCCGTGCCATGCACGTCCCAATGTGTCAAGCTGCCTCGACTCAACTAGTCCACAGAAGATGGGGACTTGTCCGCTGAGGTCCCTATAGGTCCCAAGTAGCTCCGACTTCACCGTCGCCGGCCGGTCAAGCTCCGGTCAATTGAAAGATCTCCGACGAGGAACCTCACTCACACAAACAAGCATCGAGAGAAATCCAAGGAGCTATCGACGATGTGATGGAAAGGATGGTGAGAACAGCTCCTTGTCGTGGAAGGTCCCAGGAAAAAGAAGCGACAGGGAGAAGCTAACTGAAGAGTCAAAAGCTTGAAATGATAACGTGACTGACAGGACAGGAGAAGCTGCTGTCGCCGCCGGCTATCCCTGACGGCGCAGAGCTCGGTCCCTCCAGACTGCCTGATGTCCTTGACATGACGGAATACATCCCATCTCCGGGAATTCTGGGATGTAAGCCAGGCCAGCTGCTAGGAGCTCCTATATAAAGGGGACTTCGCCACTTCAACATTCTGGAGCTCCTCCTCGCGCTGTTTCACAAGCGCGGAACTTTCATTTTTCTTTCATCAGGGAGCTCCGCATTTCTCCCTCGTGCTGCTCCACTAACTCTGTTTGGTTAGTTATCTTCAGGTCCTGACTTGAAGACTTTGCAGACAGTCCGGAAGCTACGCTCCACCACCTAAGAAGAAACCTCAGAGAGATGGCCATCTGATCATCTAGGAGCACCCAACAACTTAGCAGACTCATCTGGTCATGTCTGCTTAGATGGACCGTAGAAGCAGGGAGCTCACCCACTGAAGTCCCTATAGGTCCCATAAGAGGCTCAACACCTACGCCTCGGGGGAGGAAGGACATAACTTCTTTTTTGCTTTTTCTTCTGACCCTTTGCGTGAAGTTATTTTTCTTTTAACACCAGGGATATAGGCCGTAATAGGAACTTCTTGAGCTCCCTAACAGAGAACGGAACCGCCGGAAACATCCTCCGTCCCTTCACAAGGAGGAATCTCCTCGCGAACGTCCCTAGCCATCAGGACATAAAGGAGCAACGGAGCTACGGAGGGTGCTGCGCTAAATAACTTGGGAACTATTCCCGCTCATAAAATGCATCTTCCCAGAAATAGAGTAAGGATTTTGGGTGATTCCTGGTAAGACCAACCTTGCAATTGTTTACTTTAATTATAGCCTGCCTTACAATTTTTACTCAAATTCATCTTTTGTTCCCAAAGACAAATTAGAGTAGGGGAGTGGTTGATGTGGAACAATAATTAGCCAGGCTAAAAAGAGGAATTAAGGAAATAATTAGCTATTAAGAGAAATTAGTAAAACATATGAGTTTCCTTGAAAAATACAAAGTTAGATTATGAAGGGAGACTTTTAGGGACCTCATACGGGTTTTAGGGACCTCCAAGACATTTTAGGGAGCTCACAACAGGAAATAAGGGTTTTAGCGACCTCCAAGAGACTTAGGGACCTAACGCCCATACTAGGGAACTATTTTGGGACCTATTGTGCTAAGCAGGTCCTGTCGTCCCGAGGAAGCGTCGTGAGGAAGCTTCACCAAATGGTCAGAAGTCTGAAAGGACGTCTGAGCTGACAGTACATGAAAAGCTGACAGCCGCCTGCTGACCCTGACATCGCAGATCCTGTCCCATCTTCAGCCGCCTGATGTCCCTGACAGCACAGAAAAGCTGCTGCACCCTGCTCCTGACAAACAGCCCTGCACCTCACATTGTCCCAGAAGGTCTTGTCATTTGGGATCCGAGGGCCGATGGGAAGCTCCTATAAAAGCCAACACTTGGCCATTTTCACGAGAACAACCATTCTTAACATGAACCACTTCATATTTTCTCTCTCTTAGCATAGTAAACAGTTTCTTTCAAGTCTTTATTATTTACGAGCGAAAGTAAGGTTAATTGAGTGTGTAATCCGTCCAAGTATAGTGAAAACAGTTCCTGAGCGCCGTGGACGTAGAATCTGAAAGGATTCGAACCACGTACATCTTGTGTCCCTTTATTTACGTCTCAACACGTCCCCAGACATCCCGACATGTCCCTACACATCCCAATACATCCCCGCACGTCCCAAGACGTCTCCAGACGTCCCGACACGTCCCTTTCACGTCTCTTACACACAAGCACCTTACGCACGCCCCACAACTTTGTAATACTTATTCTCCGGCTATATAAATTTTCCCGACCCACACATATAAATTCTTTTGATTGGGATAGCCCCATATCATTATGACTATTGCCAACGTTGATTTCTTCGTCAATTTTATGATGAATTGCATCAGGCTTGTTATGTCGTGCCCCACTAAGTTCATGACTCATGCTGCTTATTTAGTTTTTAACGCATACCACTGTCCCATCGTAACTTTGTTATTTTGTTTCATTAATTTCGAAATTAGTATCTTAAAACGAATACTTCCGCCGTTAGGATCCTAAAGCCGATGTTTGGAGAATGCTGTCGACTAAAGTAATTACCTATCGTTATATATGATGCTTTTGTACTAGATACAAATATCAGGTCCAAAGAAATACCATAATGTTATAGATTAACTTCTCACTATCAGGTCTTGACGAAGTTTGAGTTAAACAAATAATATTACTATTTAATACACGCCGAAGAGAAGGAAGATTAAAGGGAAAGAAACAAATGAGCTCGTGTGTAGCAACTTGTTAGGGGCTGAAACCCTAAAACCCCACATGTCGTAAACAGTACAACTATGACATACATATAAGCTTCTTGATACTTTATGTTATGTGTCAAAAGTCTTCCCGACATTGAGTGCCGTCATACGTCGTGTGTGTTCCATTGGATGAAATTGTCGATAAATGATGATTGTCGTTGAAGGGAATGCTCAGTTGGTGGTCTTGTGTTGAGTATTGTTGGGGGTGTTGAAATCAATCTCATTCGGGATGGACGAAACAGCTTGTGGGCTACTCCATGTATTGCAAATTGGTTTTGCATGGAACCCCACAACTTATATGTTGGGCTTCTAGGTTTGAGCTTATGATGTGTTTTCTGGGATGGATTCGACCCTCGACACAACTAAAGATGAAAACAAATGTATGTTTATTGGGAAACAAATTATCGAACAATATTGAAGCTCACATATCATTTTATGACACACAACACCTTGTGAGAAATGTCTTATTCGAGACTAATGAAATCCTAGTAAAGCGATGAAGGAAGCCAAGGCAATGCCATTCAGTCTCGTACCTCATAGTACAGTCCACCATTGTCAGCTCTGCACCTATGGCATAAGGACACAAACGAGCCAACTGTATCACGGCTTCGTCCAAGCAGTCGGTTGGTGGAAAATTACGGTTTGTGTTACAAGTTGCTTTTCCGTAAATCGTTGTTCCTTGATTTGTATTAGTTTCTTCACCATTGTAGTTTGGAGCGTCTGGAGTGCTTGTTACCAACTGGTCAAGCACTTCGTTCACGGCTTCTCCATAAGGGTCGTTTGGTCCTCCTCCATGCCACGTTTCTGTGTTGCATTGTGCAAACGTGACGGTTGTGTCTGGAATGCCTTCAACGACGAACGTATTTGCAGACAACATTAAAAATCCACATAGTAAGGGCGCTACTATAACCATAATGTAAGAATCACAGAGTCATTTTTTCTGCTTGTGTATCCTCTAAAGCTTTCTTTGGTGATTGTTATATTACGATTTTTACTGCTATTTATAAGCCGCCGCATATGTTTTTTCATCTGCCGCCAAATAGATCCTTCGCCAATCTACTCGAGATGTATTATACTTTGTGACGTAAAGAATTTCCGGCAATGTATAGTGTATGTAAGTTACATGACAGAAATGTATTCCAAAAAGATATGAACTAATTAATTCGTAAAGGTCACTCAAGTCAAATGCATCGGAATCATTGACCGGTTACTAATAACAAAAGGGAAAAACCAAAGATTCTGTTACGTAACTGCTTTGCTGTTGGATCCGAAAAATATATCGAAGATTAGATTGGCCATCGAATGGTTTTATATCTCAGATGATCTATTGTGATGTTATGTGACAATACGATTTAAAGAGTTTACTCACTATAATATTATTACTTAAAATCTGATTTATTCAGTATTAAAACGTGAGTAAACATTCTATTTCGGATAAAATACAAGACTCTGAAAACAAAGGAATGTCTATGATTTGGAACCAAATATTGACACGCACACACACATATATTAGGTATTATTGCAACACATTCACACACACCCCTATATATATGTGTAAAAGAATCGAAGGATTAAGATTATGAGATTAGTTAAAAAAGAGAGAAGGAGAAAAAAAAATAATTTTAACTTCGTTTGGAGTATAGTTGACTTACCACCCGTGAGTGAAAGCTCTTCTGCCAAAAGCTGATTTGTTGAAATGATGAAAAATATAAAAACTGACTGCATTCAAAACCTGTAATTCTGTATCTCATAGTGTCATACCATAAATATTGACTTCATGCAACGGCTGTTGTATTCTCCAAGTGTGGAGTGTTTGGAGTAACCTTCAACGACTACAATAGAAAAACAAAAAAATAAGGGAGAACACCAACAACGTAAGGACTTTAAGATAGAAAACAATATAGAAGAAAATATAATACAAACGCTATACTGCAAAATCTAAGGATTACAACATCCTCCAAAGACATCGTTTTTCGCGGCAGTATTTTCTGCCAACAATTGATAGAGAGATCCATATAGATCCTTCATTTAAGCATTTTTTAACGTCGCTTATCTATGACCGAATAAAATTTCAGGCACTCCTAACAATGCAAAGTAGATATATATTAGAGGACAAAACGGATTGATAGTTTCAATCAAAGGCAGAAAACGGTCTGATAAAGGATATGAACATAAATCACTGAACCAAAGGGTTTGGTGGAAGACAATCGACGCATTATATAACCATACTTTACTTTTCCTCAATCGATGTGGTTTTTGTCTTGTAGTGCTGTAAACGATGGTTCATATCATTTGTTTGCCTCGCTATTCATTTTATAATACTTTGCAAAGTTGTTGTTTACAAGTTTGTCCAAGTCACTGTTGGGAATAGAAGGGCTCTGATATCACTTTATTGGAAATTAGAACTCATACACGAAGGGAGGAACTTGAATATCAAATGCTAGTGTTTATAGGAAGAGGCTTTTATTGATAACTCACTTCTTACAATGTAGCTCAATCTTTTTCTTCTTGATCTTGATACTTACTTAATCCTAAGCACTCACCCCCTATTTAGACTAGTAATGCCTCCTTAATGTGTGGCTAAGATTTGACCAACACCACGCTAATCTAGAATTACTCTATAATAATATCTAATTCTATAAGTTTCTGAAGAGTTTCATGGATATCTATCCATGACTTTCTATATATCGGACCAATAATTCTCCTTGGCCCATGCGTTTCACCTCTTATTAGTCCAAGCCCAAATCAAATTTATATTTTGAACACCCACCTTAAACGTGACTTGGTATTCCGAGCAAACTTCATAGTCGACTGGGGTCTTCATTCTTCAGTGGCTTGGTAGAAATGTCGGCTACTTGATCAGACTTCACATATTTCAGCTTCACTTCCTTCCTTTAATGCTCTCTCTTCTGTCATGACTGACTGGATTCTTAGCTAATGTTATTGCCGACTTGTCACCCCAGAGAATCTTGATTGGCTTCTGTTGCATTTCCAATTCCTTAACCTTTTGTTTCTCTTGCGGGGATATTTGTTGATTTCAGATTCCAAGCTCATGGTGTTTTCGCAATCCATCCAATCCATCTTGAAGCTTGGAATCTCATCATTTCCTTTCGTTACTTCATATTCTTGTTGTTGCACCACACACGAATCCTTTTCAAGAACTCTATCTAGGAGAGCAGACTTGATAAGCATTTGGTGTATATTCCAATTTTAATCTTGATAGCCAATGTCTGCTTCTTGATTATAGCCTTCAGATACCAATCTTGCAGCTCTTTAAGTTTCTCCTTCATGCCTCTTTTGAATTTTTGCTAACTCTCGCATGTCAAGTTTCTAGATATCTTCAGTTTTCTCATCCATGATATCTATCCCATTCGTATCATCTTGAAAGAATCAGCCTACTATCTGCAAAGAGGCAAGAGATTTATTTCTTGAATTTCAGTTACCTTGGGTATTTCTTGTTGGCTCTTGAATGTGAGGCTCTTTCATGTGAATTTCGTCTTCTTCAGATCTTGCACTGGGTAAAACTAGCTGAGTGTTGAGCTCTTCTCTTGTCTGTTCTATCGCTGGTTTCACCATACTAATTTCTTCGATGTATGGAATACTCCATCATCTTCTTCTTCATTGTCGATCATCACCTCTTTACTGAGAATGTTATTGTTACCTTCCACCGGATGTTATGCTCTTCTCCAAATCAACATCGTCACACTATCTCATTAAAATCCATGGACATGCTTATGTTTCCACTCATGCGATTGCTCTCTCCGGTGTTCGGGTACCACTCATTACATTCGCCTATTTCAATATCCTTGTGGGCTAGTAGTAGAATCTCTTCACTGGATTGTTCTCTTCAATTAAGTTGTCTCGCTGTTCGACTTTATTGATTCTAGGGGCTCGACACTTGGAAACGTAATGTCCGAATTCTTACAATTATAACACTTAATATGCGATTTGTTATACCTTGGTCTCGAATTGCCTTTCCAACGGCCTCTTCATGAATATTCTTTTCCTTGATGATTCTCGTTGTCGTCATTGTTGGGCCTCTAGCCTCTGTGTTCATTGCCTCCACCTCGTTCTCATCTATGACCTCGCATGTAGCCTCGTCCTTGATATTTTCGTTCATTTTCCCTTTTTAGTAGAATCAACTTGAAGTTTTAGTTGTTCTTCTACGATCCCTTCCTTCTTCATTTTCTTTTCTTCATGGGCTTGCAATGAACCAATAGTTGCTCGTTGTCACTTTCTCTAAGTCCTTAGTTTCTTTGTACTAACAACGATATACTCGAACTTTGTATCTAACGAGCGAAGAATTTTCTCCATGATTCTAACATCATTAAGTTTCTCACCATTCCTGTTTAGGTGTTAGTTATTGCTAATACCCTTGAGAAGTAGTCCGACACAACCTGATCATGCTTCATATGCAGTGCTTCAAACTCGGTTCTTAAAATTTGAAGATGTACCGTCTTTACCGGATCCGCTCCCTTATACGAGGTTTGAAGATTCTCCAATGCTTCCTTAGCGGTCGCTTCTTCTGAAACGTTGTCGAAAGCACCGCCATCGAATCCTTGGTAGATAGAAAGAGGGCTTTCTTGTCCCTCGTTCTTAATTCTCTCGAACTATCCTATTGAGTTTGAGATTTGACCTTCTTCTTTCCCCGGCTCGATGTAGCCTTTCTCTACAATATCACCACATCTTGTAATCCAAGGAGCGTCATCATCTTGATCTCCAATTATCGTAGTTGCTTTTGTTGAGTATCAGAACGTGGAAGGTAACCATGCCGCTCGCCATTGCAGTAGGATCTTGTAGCTCTAATGCCACTTTGTTGGAAATTAGGACTTAAATAGGAACGGAGGAACCTGATATCAAAGGCAAGTGTTTAGCGGAAGAGGCTTTTATTGATTACTCACTTTCTTACAATATAGCTTGATCTTTTTCTTGATCTTCATACTTACTTAATCCTAAGCTCTCACCCCTATCTATACTAGTAGCAACTCCGTAATGTGTGGCTAAATATTAGCGATCACCACACTAATCTAAAATACTATATAGTCTTTAATAATATCTAATTCTTTAAGTTTCTGAAGAGTTTCCTCTCTAGATATCCATGACTTTCTAGATACTGGACCAATAATTCTCCTTGGCTCAAGCCTTTCACCTATTATTAGTCCAAGCCCAAATCAAGTTTATATTGTCAACAGTCATATCTTGTATGCTTATCTCCGCTGTCAAAATGTAAGATGCAATTAATCAAATTTGAGTTTGAACACATTCTTTTAAGTTGCCGATGGAAAAGCCAATATCATTATCACATTAAAAAACCTTCTATAATCTATTATAGTACAAGAACATTGAGAATCAAATCTTCGGTTTTGAGCGTCAGGACAAAAACGGTCGATCCGTAGTCACAATGAATAGGGAAAGAAGCAACAATATGCCCGATAATATGCAAGCATCGCGCGTCATTATCGTGACTAGAAGGGGCGAATAAAAGATTTTGCATATAGTAATTGAGAGTGAACGAATGCAAAGAATCAATAAAATCGACGATAGATAAACTGATAAAAGTCACGACATAGTTCTTCATTGTGTGTCGACTTACAGATGGATAACGGAGAGACGTTGATTTTGAAGATTCAGAATTAGAGCAAAATTAGACTCGATTATGTGCAATTGCATGATACTGGTTCCGTTCCCAACCTGGCTCTCGGAGAACTCCTTAAGGCAGGGTACATACGGGAGGTCCAGTTCCCAACCTGGCTCTCGAACGTGTTTCTGGTTCTGAAGACCGGGGGAGGTGGTGGATGTGTATGGATTTCAGGGATCTAAATAAGGCATACCCGAAGGACTGTTACCCCATGCCACGGATCGATCAACTAGTGGATTTCACGGCTGAGCATGGACTGCTATGCTTTATAGATGCCTTTAAATGCTACCACCAGATCAGACTGGCGGAGGAGGACGAGCCTAAAGTCAGTTTCATCATCTCCGAGGGGACCTTTTGCTACTTGGTCATGCCGTTTGGGTTGAAAAATACCGGGCCACATATCAAAGACTGATAGATCGAGTGTTCAAAGCCCAGATCGGGAGGAATGTGGAGATGAACGTAGACGTCATCTTGATAAAATCTATGACACAGAGCAACTTATGAGGGGATATTCGAGAAACCTTTTCCACGGCCAGACGGTATGGACTGAAGTTGAATCCTGCCAAGTGCACGTTCGGGGTATTCTTAGGATATATGGTGAGCATATCGGGCATCAAAGCCAACCTGGATAAGGTGAAGGCCATAGCCGATAGGACCTCCCCAAAGACCCTCAATGACGTTCAAAGGCTGACAGGAAGGATTACGGCGTTATCCCAATTTGTTCTCGATCAACCGAGCGAAGTATGCCGTTCTTCAAAGTGCTGCGGAAAGTAAAAGACTTCGAGTGGACGCTGGAGTATGAAAAGGCCATTCAGGAGTTAAAGGAATAGTTGAAGGAGCTACCAGTGCTGAATAAACCGAAGCCCGTGGAAGAGCTGATAGTGTATCTCTCCACCACCCCTCAAGCGATCAGCTCGGTCTTGGTTAGGGAGGAAGACAAGGTACAAAAGCCGGTCTACTTCGTGAGCCATATCCTAAAGGGGGCGGCGGTATTCTTCCCAAGAGAAACTACTCCTGGCATTGGTGATCACGGCACAGAACTACGACCTTACTTCCTCTCACACCCGATCGTGGTGCTGACAAACAGTCCATTAGGAACAATTGTGACCCACCAGATGTATCCGGAAGGTCGATCAAATGGGAGACCGAGCAGGGGGAGTACGACATGCTGTTCAGGCCCCGAGTTGCTACCAAAGCTCAAGCCCTATCTGATTTCATCATCGAGATGATGGACGAAGGACCTGTGGAAATGTGGAAGATCTATGTGGACGGGTCCTCTTGCCAGTATGGAAACGGCGTCGGGCATGTGATTGTCTCACCATGGGGGAAGAAACCAGCCTGGGGATAATAGTAGATTTCCAAGCATCCAACAACGAGGTCGAGTATGAAACGCTACTGCTCGGGATGAGGACGGCCGTAAGAATGGGTTAACCCGAGTGGCCCTATATTCTGACTCGCAGCTGGTAGTCCAACAGACAGAAGGAAATTTCTCCATTAAGGAAGAAAAGCTAGCCGAATATGCCAAGACTTTTGAGGAGTTGAAAGAAAAGTTCGAGGAGTTCAATCTAGTACTCATCAACATAAAGGAGAAACGAAAGTGGACTGGATCGCCAAATAAGCCAGCGCTTTAAACCCACCTGACAAAGGAATCAAAATAGAAAGGGCACCACAAATCCATCAGATAGAAGAAACGGAGAAAGTAAGTCCCGAAGACTGGCGATATGACATCCGTGATACCTCGAGGAGCAAATTCTCACTGAGGATAGAGTTCGGGCCCGAACAACCCACAAAAAGGCAAGTCGCTTTACGATCATTTACGGGATCTTATTCATGAGGTCATATAGCCGGTCACCTAATGAGATGTCTATCTAAGAAAGAATCCGAGGAGGTCTTGATTCATGAAGGAAGTTGCGGAAGCCACATCGGAGGGATGGCATTGGCGCGCAAGGCTATGTTGGCAGGCTTCTTTTGGCCAACCATGAAGGCAGACTCGATCAGGATAGTGAGAGGCTGCCACAGATGTCAAAAGCATGCGAACCTGGAAAGAGCCGCAGCGGAGATTAATGGTGTCGGTCTGCCCGTTAATAGGGCTTAGACATCACCGGGCCATTCGAAGCGAACACCTCACAAAAGAAGTTCCTCCTGGTGGCAATTGATTATTTCTCTAAGTGGGTAGAGGTCGAAGCGCTGGTTCGCATCACTGAAGCGGCAGTAATCGCCTTCTTATGGAAGAACATACTATGCCGATTCGGCATCCCGAGAAGATTAATAAGCGACAATGGAAGACAGTGCAGCGGATGTAAGTTAAAGGAGTGGTGCGCCGGCTACTGAATCGAGCAAGTATTTACCTCGGCGGCCCATCCTCAGAGTAATGGCCAAGTGGAAGTAACGAATCGGACCATTGACCAAGCGCTCAAAGTTTGGTTGGATGGGCTGAAAAGGGCAGGGTTCAATGAGTTGCAAAGTGTGCTCTAGTCTTACAGAACCACGCCTCGAGTCGGGACTAAGGAGACCCCATTCAGCGGTGTATTGAAATGAAGCAGTTTTGCCGGTCGAGATAGGGCAGGGAAGCGCTCGAGTGATGTGGTACTCAGAAGAAGATGACCACTCCGTGCGGATGAACTCGACCCGATCGAGGAGGGAAGAGAAAAGATCGCCCGAGCCTATAACCGAACGGTATGCTTGAAAAGATTTGAGAAGGTGATCTCATCATGAAAGAGATACAAAACAAACTAGAAAGATGGAAGGTAGACCCGAAGTACGAAGGACCTTATAAGGTGATCAGGAAGACCAGGGTGGCTGCTTACTATCTGGAAGATATGGAAGGGAAGAAGCTGGAGAGACCGCACGACGCGTGGCACTTGAGAAAATGTTACCCGTGAAAGACCAAGCTTTTGTCTTATACCGTACTTTGTTTGCTTTAGTAGTTTGTACGATTCCTTTGGTTGTTTCTATACTTGAACATATTTTCGATAGTTGTTTATTTCCATAAAATGTGATGTATAACAAGACCTTGATAGAAACAAGGAAAATGATTTTTGCCTTCAAGAATAAGGCTCGGACAAGACCTTGATAGAAACAAGGAAAATTATTTTTGCCTTCAAGAATAAGGCCCGGACAAGACCTTGGGAGAAACAAGGTTAACGGATTTTTGCCTTCGAGAATAATGCCCGGACAAGACCTTGGGAGAAACAAGGTTAACGGATCTTTTGCCTTCGAGAATAAGGCCCAAACAAGACCTTGGGAGAAACAAGGTTATCGGATTTTGCCTTCGAGAATAAAGCCCGGGAAAGACCTTGGGAGAAACAAGGTTAACAGATTTTTGCCTTCGAGAATAAGGCCCGGGCAAGACCTTGGGAGAAACAAGGTTAATGGATTTTTGGCTTCAAGAATAAGGCCCGGACAAGACCTGGGGAGAAACAAGGTTAATGAATTTTGCCTTTGAGAATAAGGCCCGGACAAGACCTGGAGAGAAACAAGGTTAACGGATTTTTGCCAGCGGGAATAAGGCCCGGACTTAGACCTTGGGAAAAACAAGGTTAATGAATTTTGTCTTGGAGAAAAAAGGCCCGGACAAGACCTTTGGGAGAAACAAGGTTTATGAATTATGCCCTCGAGAACGGGCCCGGACTAAGACCTTGGGAAAAACAAGGTTAATGAATTTTGCCTTGGAAAAAAAAGGCCCGGACATGACCTTGATAGAAATAGGGAAATGATTTGATTAAGAGAACGATATCAATGCCGATCGCCGAGAGAACGAAACAACGATTATAACCAAGAATGTCGAGAAGCGAAGATGTTGAATGAATGATCAATAAATTAATTGTAACATGGTTGGGTTCGAAAGAGCGTATGATAATAAAATGAGATATCGATAAATGCTAAGATAGAAAAGACCTATTGCATAGGGCCCCTAGCGTAGGGGGTGTCCGAATGCCTCACTCCCAAGGAAGTGAAAACTTCGCTCCCCGGGGTCTTCTTTCGCCTTAATTCAGAAATCCCGCTTAAATAAGGAGAGAAAACTTGCCGCGCACACCTCAAAAATCTTGCTTGGGTCCCCATTCCGCGGGACTCCTAGTGGAGTTCCCGATTCTCTACTCGGGATCAGCCAGTAACTCTTTCAGCCTAGCAATTTCTTGGTCCTTCTCACTCAAGAAGGTCGTCAATCGAGAACATGCATCCTTGTAGTATCGGATCAAACTGCGTTGTTGGAAATGGCGCCACAGTCCCTCAAAAGAAAGTGAATAAGACTAGAAGGACAAGTTAAAGGAGGAAAAGAAAGAGGAACAACGAGGACGGAAAATCAAGGTAACCCACCTGACTTTGAGACAATGCCCACCAGTCCCTGAAATTGGGGTCAGAAAACATCGCCAGACACCGCTCCTCAACAGGAGCCAAGAAACCCTCCATGAACAGGAGATGAAACACCCTCGGGCTCCAATAGGAAGTTGGGATGCAATCTGCTCAGCCCCGATGAAGATACTCCCCGAGGAAGGGGCACGTGATAGTGGGACCCCTTTCGCGGGAAAATCACGCGTTTGAAGTAAAGAATGTCGCCTCCTCCCATGAGTCCCAAAGCAGGCGGGCTGGAGGACCTTTCCCATGAGTTTGATTCTGATGTTGAAAGCGAGAATCCTCCCCCTGTTGAAAACAAGACACCCTTGCATCCATGGATAAGCAGCTTTCTAGTGGTTAGGGGGTATAAGGACGGGGATGCAGACACCCGGAAAATGATAAAAAGCAAAGAGACAAGGAAATGTGAATTCACCATAAGGAATAATAATGGAACTGATAAAATGATGAGTGCGCCAGGGTAGTAGCAACCTTACAATGAAATTTCAGAAACTTGACTGGGTGATTGCCGATTTTATAGGGGAATGACCCTATAACTCTCGAGTCGTTAAAATTCGAAAATTAAAAATGTACGAGTTGACCGTTGGTGTTGAAGATGGACATTCAAGGCAATTGTAAGGTCGGAGGGGGAATTGATCCTCAACGGTCGAAAATTTTGAAATTAGAGATTTGAAATGCGAGTAATTAGGCTGGAAAGTCCCCTGAAACTCTGGAATGGTGCTCGGGATAACGCCGATTCAAGGTGAGAAATCACCCTCGAGGTTACTCGCGAGATCGAGATAGAGGCCACAAAATAACATCTAAGGAACACAGTTCGAGAAAGTCTCGACGAACGAATGCGGGATCCTGAATGGTAATGGTCAAGGGATAACGAGGAGATGCGAGACAACGATAAGAAACACGATATGGGTGGCGAGGGTGAAATCACACGCAAAGTAGGAGGAAGCAAGAGTTATGTGATCTAGCTAGTATAGTAGTCTGAAAAGGAAAAGACATATTACAATATTGTTCGGAAAATAGAAAGGACAAATAGAAATAAGGTTCATAAAAGGGAAAGCAGAACATGGTTCATAACAGATAAAAGATTTAAAGCGGAGCGGCCGAACCGGCCTGATCAAACTCCGCTACATTTTCCTCCATCCCGGTCGTCTCCGACTCGACCAGGGACGCTAACTGCTCCTCTTTCGGAGACTTCTTCATGGGTTTGCTTGGGAGCTTCTTCACCGACCGCGGGCTTGAGGGTCTCAACAGGCTTCTCGGGACTCTTGGCAGGGGATGGGGGAACTTTTTCGCCTCCTTTACTTGAGGGAGTGGCCGCTGCATCCTCTGAGAGGACATCCTCGAAGCCATCTTGAGCCACGGACTCAGGTTTGTACCCCCGACAGGGCACTCGGTGAGCGCCCGATCAGTATCCAAGAAGTCGAGCTTGAACTTGCGGACAAAGCCAGCCTCCCGAAACTGGCGCCGACACCCCCAGAAGCCATACTTGTAATAAATTGGGCCCATAGGTCTCTTGGGTAGGTAATCCCGAGCAATACCCTCTTCGAGCTCTTGAAGAGCCTTCTCTGCCTTGGCACGGGCATCCTTCTACTAGCAAGAGCCACTCACTCTGCCTCAGCCCGAGCCTCCCTCACTTGCTTGTGCAGCTCGTCCTCTGGTGATAGGGCTTCGTTCTTGGCCTGATCCATCTCCCTCAACTTCTCCTCGGTCTGGTGAAACTCAACACAATCTTCATGCGTAAAGAGCATCCTCTCGAGAGCCTCTGTCGCACAGACAAAACCCTGGTAGACGAAAAAGAAAAACAAGAGGGTAGGAGGAAAAGGAACGCCATCGGAGAATCGAGAAGACGATGGGTAGAAAGAAAGAAGGAAAGCCATACCTGGCCCATGTTTTGGGCAAAGGCTGAAAAGAAGTCCCAAGGTTTCATCTTCTGAAGGTGAGACCAATTGACCTCGTTCGGGAATCCCCGGAGGAATTCCACGCATTAGGTAGCCCGGGGCTGCTGGAAATAGTCCGATTGCTTTGTTGGGTTGCTCGCAGAAGGGGAGCCCTCGGCGACGTCCGCACTCGCCCTGGTGCTAGGTTTAGTCTTCTTCGCTGCAGAGCCGCTTGGGGCGGCTGGCGCCTTCCTCTTGCGAGCCGTCTTTGGGGATCCCGAAGATGAGGTAGAAGCTTTACCATTGCCCTGAGAGTGTGTTCCCCTTTGTTCCCTCTCCCTGAAATACAAGCATGCGCTCCCATAGACGGCGCCAAGCTGATCCCAAGCAGTTCGATGGTGCAGTCCTCCGGTCTACCCGAATCAATCAGATGGTGCTTGTTGTAGGTCACTGGAGAAACATGTCACGTCCTAGATAGACAATGGGAACGAGATTTTGAGAGCGAACTTTATAAGAGCGGGACCCAGCTCGAGTGACTGTACCAACTTGCCATAAATGCATGTCCCACTCCCACTTGGGGTATTTATACGCAGAGTCTCGGGCCAATAGGTGGGTCATTGGGCTTTGTTATTAAGGGTTAGTGTCTTGAGCTTATCATTGGGCCTAAAAAATTGATTACAATGTTTCCTGGTCCATCAATATGTATGATGATGTGATGATTAATATTGATTTTCTATTTCATATAACACAAAATATATATCGGTGATTTCTAAGATCCTATCTTTCTCGTCTTGGACGAATTTCTTATCCCGTTAGGCAGAGGGGGACACCAAAAGCACACGAAAATTCATCAATTCACTCACAGTAGACAATTTCACGCACTAACTAATTGTCACGCAAATGATATCTAATATTTTTAGAACTATGCTTGCTTCCGACAAATGTACAATTGCTAAGACACATCGTCAAACTATGTTAAAACTCAGAACACGGTGCCGAAGGATCGATTGAATATCAAATACAAGCGCGAAAACCAAGGGATCGTTTTCCTGTATTTCTTGCCAAACAGAGCATTAGTATCTTAGTCTCACCTTTTTTATATTGTTTTTTGAGATTAACAAGCTCAAAACTCGCCGGAGCGCCGTCGGAGAGAGCATGAAATTGGCGAGATTGGTCACGATCGGATTTAACTTGAACAGAGTGTTAGGGTAGTATATTTAATAATAATATATTCTTATTATTAGTATTATTTTATTTTGAATAAGATTTAGTTAGGGTAGAGAGATTTATTAGGGGCTTTTTTAATAAAATAATTAAAAATTATAAACCATTAACAAAATAATAATGAAATCGAAACCATTAATAAAATAGAGATACTCTGTATAAATATTATACGAGTTACTTAACTTGTATAAACTAAATACGAGTTACTTATCCTCGCTGGCGCGTGCGTGATGTGGCGTAACTCGTATAAATTTTAGACGAGTTAAATAACCCATAACTCGTATACTATTCTTACGAGTTAGATCTGGTTTTTAAAACCCCACAGATCGCCGACGAGGACAGAAAACGAAGAAGACGACGCTGCCCCGCGACGACCTACCGCCGCCCCGCCGCCGTCGCACCCACCTCCGCCGCGACCGCCGTGTAACGACCCTCACTTTCTAATACTAATTGTGGCGGATTTTCGCAACGTAAGTCGCGGAAGATCATTCTAACAAAAACGTTTTCTAAAATAAAACATATTTACGATGAACATCGTCTACTTCGTCATCACTATACACGTGCCGTAACCCCAAAATATCAAAACATCAAAAACCCTAACGTCGCTCCACATGTCACATCCATGTACAGCCTCGCCCTCAAAAGCCAATGGTGCACCGCCATCAGCCCGCCTCAGCTGCGATGCGTATCAGTACCGGGCTTGGTACCTACAACACGTAAAAACTGAGCTCCTTACCCAGTAGGTGAAACATGCATGTATGCAACGTGCGCTCAACCCAATTTCCAACCACCTCACAATATACACACTCGACCCTAATCACGATCTATCATATTTCACAACTCGTGATTCGACAACACAACCGTCGGGCGGCCAACTCAGGTCTCGTTAGACTGGCACTCACCCAACGCTCGGGCGGCCAACTCAGGTCTTGCTAGAGTTAGCTATCACCCAATGCTTTGGCAGCCAACTCAGATCTCGTTAGAGTGGCACTCACCCAAAGAAACATCCTAATGTTCACTTCCCATCTCTGCCCTATCTTAATATTAGGGACCTAGGTCGGACTATGCACCTCATAACTGAACCTACAACACCAACCGTAGAATCCGAGCGGCACCAACCACTCATCTCGACGGCACCAACCGTCATCAGCGACAACAACCACTGATCATACCGGCACCAATCGGTCATATAAAGCCGGGCGACACCAACCACCCGTCTCGATGGCACCCCGTCAGGTGCACTAGTACCAACCTCAACTCAACTCCGAGTCGGCAACTGAAACTACCCACATGCCTCGCATCGACGCCGTATGGTGTCACCTTGCCAACACGGTCAACCTCTCTCACTCTGGAGTGTCGTGCACATGCCATGCAGTGCAAATAACAGATATATAACATGCCGGAAATATTTAGCACATGTAAACCACGTAAATCACTAAACCACATAAGCACAGAATTATCACATAATAATTCATACAACAGTTTACGTATCGTAGGTGGATTTCACCTACCTTTCCTCCGACGTTTGACAGATTCTGGTAGATTTCTCGGATTATACTAATATGGACTGCAAGATATAGAAAACATGTACCTCTTGCCGTGAAGAAACACTTGGTGGAGAATCAATTCTAAAGCTTCGCTTGATGTATATATATGTTTAGATATAAGTGAATCCTTGCATCAATTCTCTCATTAACAAGCAACTAAGGTAATCACTTTTCAACCCTAAAAGTATTTATTCCTTGGCTACATAGTATTGTAGGCAACCACAAGTATTCCTTCATGAAAAATAAATATGATGTTAGTCATACTTTACAAATACTCATTGGTTGCCACGTGTAGTATCTCACAATTAAATATGACTCATCAATTAATCATTCTTATCATTTGGTAGTCGATTCTCTTTAGTGAATGATTTCTATGTGTATATATGTAGTTATATATCTAGCTATAGCGAAGTATTTAGTTACTGATATCATATAACTTGTTCTTATTATTTCGATGCCTTCACTAAAACTCTATGTTTCGATCTTAAGTTCAAATTTCCGGGTTTTCTCTAAAGTTAAATACCAAGAATTTTTATTATTGATAATTACGCTGCTAATTACATTATATCAACAACCGTAATACCCTATTAAATTTTACGGGTATTACACGCCGCCCAGTGAAGCTGTTGCCCGCCGGCGCCACGATGAGCTCAGGCAACCCCCATGAAGATCCGAAATACGTCCCTTGTTCGGCGACTTGGATTATTGGAAGCCTTGTTTCGAGCAAGCTGGAGAGGTATTAAAACAAAGATCTTTTACTTATTTGTTTATTTTTTTGTTGTTGTTCTACTAGCTGGAGATTTGAGATTTGTGTATTATGTGGAGATGCAGTGAATTCAGTAGTATTGGCTATAGTATGGTCTACACTGTTGTATTTATCTGATATAAATACGCCCCTTGTGTTAATTTTTCATCATTATCATGTTAGATTCGTATGCCTCGTCATATGCCATTTTTTATTGTTGATTTGTTTGAGTTTATCGTCGATATTGTTACAATAGTAATCATGTTTGATTTATTTTGATTTCTTTTTCTCTTTACTTTAGAATGGATTTGAATTCTTCTTACGGACCTTTGGAAATTCGATGTTGACGATGCAATCAAATTACCATAGTCGGGATTTATTGGTAGATGAGGATGCGATAGATAGAATTATTAAGATTAGGTCCTTAGAGATTGTTGTGTGTGGTACGAGAGAAGCACCGAATGTCCTACATGGTCGCTTATTAGGGAAGTTGAATGATATGGATCTATACAGCGTCTACAGCTGTATGTCGTAGAGGGTTGAACCTAATTTGATTACAGCGGTGGTGGAGCATTGGAGGAAGGAGACCCATACCTTTCATTTTTTGTTGGGGAGGCGACCGTTGCTTTACAGGACGTAGGTATTTTATGGGATTTGCCTACAGATGGTTGTTGTTTCTCCGGTGTGATCCATACGAGGACGGTCACAAAATCGATGGACGAGTGCGAGCGGTTGCTAGGTTTTAGACCGCCTAGTCATAAACTTAAGGGGTCATCGCTGTCGATGAAGTCGTTAGCGAGTTGGTTGTTGGCCCACCCATTTCGGATGATAATGATGAGGTAGAGGTCGAGTGTTCAGCATGGGGTTTGTGATGCTGCTCTTTGGTGCGATGATGTTCCCCAATTGTAGCGCCAGCACCGTATCGTTGACGTACCTGAAGGATATTGAGGAGGTGGGCATGTTTAGTTTGGGTAGTGCGGTGCTGGCATTCCTATACAGAGAGCTTTGTTCGGCATGCGAGCGAAAAAGCTTAATATAGGCGGACCCCTACGGCTGTTGCATGTAATTATATAGAACATGGGATGTTATACCTGCTCCAATTTCCACACGTACATGTTCGATCATTGATCCTTACCACATATGTGCACTGCTGAATTCCAGATGGTATGACTTCTGCTGTATGTTGTCGGACATCGAAACGGTATACAATGTGATACCAAGATTCTGTCATCCAACTTCCAAACATTCTCGTTGCATAACGTGACCAATCAGTTTCATTATTCAACATTAGTGACGAGGCTTCTTGAAAGCGATCACGAAAATACTGTACGCACCTATAAAATTTAAGAAATAAAATAACACGTCATACAACAAAATTAAAATAAAAAACTAAGGTCGTGAATAAAGCTCACCAATGACAAGTGAAATCGACGATTGCTCTTGCGGGTAGCAATCGAGCACCTTTTAATACCCCGTTGAGCCCTTTTGAAATATTAGTCGTCATGGCACCGTAACGATAACCACCGTCAAGTACGAACGTCCATTGCTCGACGTTTACTTTCTCTAACCAGGCTTCACATGTTCATTAATTGCCGCAATCTGATCCATAATGCGATTGAATTTATCCAATGTATGCGCAGTACCAGCTCTATGACATAGATCCTTCAATTGTTGATTCTTGAATTACCTAAAGAAATTTGATTTTACATGACGAAGACAGAAGCGATGCACTCCATTTGGTGGACGATGAATTCGGTGGCTTCTACTGCTCCCATAAGACCTGTACACACCACAATCAATAAAGAGTAACTGATTTTACGCGAATAGCAAGTAAATTACCTCACTAAGATTAGATACCTGGGTGACGATCCGAAATTAGGCAAACCGGTTGATTCTCCATAACACATGTGTTCAAATGGTTAAAGAACCAAGTCCATGAGTATGTAATTTCTTCCGAAGAAGCCTACGGTTAAATATTTTCATGTCTTTGGATGCTTTTGTTACATGTTGAATGATCGTGAGTATTTAACCAAGTTCGATTCGAAAAGTGATAAGTGCATTTTCCTAGGATACTCATCTAATAGTCGTGCTTATCGAGTATATAACTTGCGTATGAAGTCCGATCAGGAGTCAGTGAATATTGTGTTTGATGATGCTACTGATCTTAGCAAAGTGTCTCCTCAAGTTGATATTTCAGATGTTATACAACCGGTCAATGAAACAGAGGAAATTTGGGATGACAATGTTGAGCCAACATCGGACTCAACATCTGTGCCAGAACAGAACACTGAGTCTGGTCCCAGTGAAGTACGACGAGATCCCCCTGCGAAGATTCAGAAAGATCATCACACTGACCTTATTATAGGAGATGTGAACGAAGGAAAGAAGACCAAAGACAAACCACGCAAAGATTACAAGTCTATGGTAAGAAACTTATGCATGAACACGGTATACGCTGAGGTACGGTTTAATTGCTTTGTTTGTGAGGTAGAACCTAAGGATGTCCTTGAAGCTCTCAAGGATAATTTTTGGATAAATGTGATGCAAGAGGAACTCTTGCAGTTCGAGAAAAACCAAGTGTGGTCATTAGTTCAACGGAAGAAGGACATTAATGTCATAGGCACTAAGTGGATATTTAAACAAATCTGATAAACTTGGTAGCGTGGTTATAAACAAGGCACGTTTAGTAGCTCAGGGTTATACTCAAGTAGAAGGGATAGACTTTGATGAGACATTTGCTCATGTTGCTAGGTAAGAGTCGATTAGGCATTTGTTAGCTATAGCATGTAGGCTTAACACCACTTTATATCAAATGGATGTTAATGGTGCTTTTTTAAATGAGTACATTGATAAGGAAATCTATGTCGAACAGCCTAAAGGGTTCGAAGATCCCCATTATCCTAATCATGTTTTTAAGCTGCAGAAAGCGTTATATGGATTGAAGTAAGCGCCTCGAGCTTTGTACGCAAGGTTAGCTACGTTTCTACTTGAGTTTGGTTTCACACGAGGTGAGGCAGACCGTACTCTTTTTGTGAAATGAGTCGGTTCTGATATATTAATTGCGCAAGTATATGTTGATGACATTGTTTTTGGCTCGAGCTCACAACTTTTATTAGACCAGTTTGTGCAGGCGATGAACACTACGTTCGAGATGAGTATGATAGGCGAATTAACCTATTTTTTAGGATTGCAGATTAAGCAAAGAAGCGATGGGATCTTTATGTCTCAAGAGAAGTACGCGAAGAACACTGTCAAGAAGTTCGGATTGGACACTGCCAAGGTAATGAAAACGCCCATGGGTTCTACCCAAAAGGTAAGTAAGGACGATGTCGGGCAGAATATTGACCCAATATTGTACCGATCTATGATAGACAGTTTATTGTACTTATCTGCGAGTAGACCTGATATAATTATAGTGTATGCGTATGTGCTAGATATCAATCTGAACCTAAAGTAACTCATCTTAATGCAGTTAAGCGAATTCTTCATTATGTGAGTGGATCGTGTACCTTAGGATTATGGTTCTCCAAAGATACTAAATTGAGTCTTGTAGGCTATAGCGATGCTGATTGGGCAGGTCACGAGGATGATCGCAAGAGTACAAGTGGTGGCTGTTTCTTCCTAGGTAATAACTTAGTTGCATGGTATAGTAAGAAACAGAATTGTGTGTCTTTATCTACTGCTGAGTCTGAATATGTTGCGGCGGGAAGTTGCTGTACGCAATTATTGTGGTTAAATGGCATGTTATGTGACTATGGGTTAGAGTGCGAATCTGTGCTTATGTATTGTGATAACCTTAGTGCCATAAACATCTCTAGGAACCCCATCCAACATTCACGTACGAAGCATATAGATATTAGGCATTATTTTCTGAGAGATATGGTTGAAAAAGAGTTAGTCCGCATTGAGCATATAGACATTAAGCATCAGTTAGCAGACATTTTCACGAAAGCTTTGGATTCTGAAAGGTTCTCGGACATGAAGAAATCCTTAGGTTTGGACATGTCAGTCTGAATGTTGGTCCAATATTTGGATCAACATAGAATATGTCAAATTCGATGGTTACTGCTTTAATGTTTGGTTAAATATTCTGTTCTGTTTTCCTGTGAAATGACTTGATTCTTCTTGACTGGTCCCTGACTAAACCCAATCCATTTTTATAGGCTCTTGGTAATACATCCCTAGGTACACGGCATTCGCCGTGACGATGTACTCTTTGTGACTAAAAGCCAATCCTTAGTGCGTATAAGCATGCTTGTAAGCTCTCGGCTAGATATAGGTCTTTGGTAATAAGATTCCTTAGGTACACGGCACGCGCTGACTATGTATACTAGCGACAAAAAGCCGAACCTTGAGGCTGAGGGTAAAAGGACAGTGCATAAATTTGATTGGTTATGTGAGGTGAAAGGGTAGAAATAAAGGGAACTGATTTTGAGAAGGATGCAGAAAAGTCTAGGATTACGGAATTAGGATGTTGAGTCAAATGTTAGGGCAACATGTGTGACTGTCAGTTTGATATTGCTACATTTTGTGCTGTCGTTTTATCTGTGTCTGTTTTTAGGACTGCATTTGTTAGTCTTGTGTGTCTATTTTAGAAATATCTCATAATTGCATCAGAAATCTCGAAGAACAGCTTGATACATTTGTCTCAAGGGGTCATCATCGTCGCTCAAACGGTTAGTATTTCTTGATTCTACCTTGACTTTGGACTTAGTTGTCTTTTTGGTTGAATCGTGGTCAGAACTGCTCGTATTTGCTCGCATGACTTAGTTTTCAATTTGTTTCTAAGTGCTTACATGACTTACTCCTCAATTTACTATATTTAGGTCCACGTTTGTTTAGGCAATCTTTGTTAACTATTTTAAATTTATCATAGAATATGCCTAAATATTTTTATCTGTCCAACGGTTACTTTTAATATCCCATTTACTCCACTACTTGCTATGATTACTGAGTTGAGTGTGTGCTTTGTAACCGTTGAAACCAGTCTATAATACGTGACTTGATTGACCGATTTTCACTATTCACAAACCCTAGCTTCTAAGACGATCCTCACTCTAGAATTGTTCTCTACTCCTATGTGCTAAATCGTGATTTCTACACCCTAATTTTCGTCCAAATTTCTTTGATTTTATCTCTCGAAATGTCGAACTCACCCAATCGTGTAGAAACCCAGAATGTCAGGCCAACATCGGGCGAAACAGTGTACGATGTTCGCCCAATTCAGACGATTCCAGCGCTAATCGATGAAGTCGACGATGTTCCTCTCAGTGTGCTCTGCCAGTCTCACCGTGAGCAAACCGCCGGCACAAGCGGCAGAGTGAGGACTGCTCGGCCATCGTCAAATCCAACACCGACGGCTCAATCTTCGGAAAACCCTACAAGAAATCAAGACAGACGACCCCCAATCCAGACTAGAGTTGTAGGAGGTGCTATAAAAACGGTACACCTATTTCTGCCATGGCCACGGGAGAAGACCCTGTTCCAGACCCGATTCAGGCCAATGTGTCCCCAATGGTGTCTCAGAGAGTGCCAGCGAAGAAGAAAAGCGCTTCTAAAAAATAGAAGTCTCGACCATCCACAGCTGTCCCTATCGCTGCTCCTAATAAGCGTCAGAACAACCGGCTTAGACTGTCCGGAGTCTCCAAAGGTCCAAAATCGACAGCAGATAAGCCTATTCAACTCTCCAATTCCTCCTCTAAAACCGCGACAGAAACCTCGGAGGATGAGCCCACTCAGATTGCCGCCGAAGCTCCTATTCAGAGGGGAGACCAGTGCTGTTGAAGCTCAAGCTCATAGCCCCAATCATGGACAAGTTTCTGCCCCACCATTGAGTGCTTCCACAGAGGAGATTATTGACTCCACGACTTATGATCGGCTGGATACAGAGGCTTTGAGTCCAGGGGGAGGCACATCATCTACTAAGCCCAACTCCCCTGCATCTGAGAGCGAAAGCGGTGATGACTTTGGTGCAGCTGAAACCCTGGCTGTGTGGAGGGCAAAATTGCAGAAGAAAGCTGGAAAGAGGCCAATGGGTTCAGAGGAAAGACCATCCGAGAGATCTAGACAAGCTGATTCTTCTCAGCCAGCAACCAGCAGCCCAGCCCAGTCGCCGATTCCTAGCGACAATGAAGATGTTGAATAGGATGTTGACCTAACATCTGAGTCGGACTGGGAGACTCCATTGCCAAGGGGGAGGTTCTACGCCCCATTAATGAAGAGCTGTGGCCACATTTCAGTCAGAGACTGATCCATGTAGAAAGAACTGTGGATGTGGTCAGCTTTCGTCGATTTGGGTTGGTGGAGTTTCTGGAATCCCGCAACTTTCGAAAGACCGTAACCGACTTTGGGACCTACTGTGACACAGTGGTCCGTGAGGTATACTCCAATCTTTCCCCTTCTGTTAATTATCCTAGTTCTAGGAAATATGGGAAAGTTTTTTGTCGGGGAAGGTTTTATAAGTTTTCTGCTAGGGATATTAATGAGTTTATGGCGACACCGATTGTGGAGATGGGGCAGACTTACGACAATGATGCTACTGGGGGCAGAGTGCGTAAGTGGGATGGGAATGTTTCCGTTAGTTTCTTGACCTCCCTATATTCAGTCTTGTTCAAAGTGGGAATTTTCAATTGGTGGCCCACGGCGAATGAGTCTCGAGTGACGGAGAATATGGCACATATCTCTATGCACTGGGGCGAAATTTACCCTTGAATTTTGGGGAGTTGGTGCTGGAGCAGCTTGCTAGGGAGGCTGGGAAAGTAGGGAAAGGGATCCTACATTTTCGTCTCTTATCTATGGGATGCTAGTGCGCGGTGGGTTCAAGCCATCAAGAAGGGACCAGGTGGTCACCATCAAAGTTCCCTATGCTGTTTCTAACATGCATCTAGCTTACCAGAATAAGGTTGTTGATCTACTATGGAAGGCCCCAACTCAGAATGTTGGGCAGGATGTTGCCTCAACATCAGCACCGCAGTCAAGTCTTGATCGGGAGATTCAATGCCTCGAGCAGACCATGGCTTTTCTGGCGTCACAGCTCGCTACCCTCAAGGCCATACGTTCTTCCCAAAAAGGGGGAGAGGATGCAGAAGTGAATACGGCAGAAGAGGCAGAGGTTAGAGCTGAGTCAAGCAGGCAAGGTAGGGCAGAATAAATAGGGGGAGCTCGTGAGGCTGAGCAGCAGGATGCAGATGGTCAAGGTACTGGAGCTGGAACGGAGGATGGAGCTGGTGATAAGGAAGTTGGAGCTGAAGAAGACAGGGCGGAGGACTCTATCGAGAGTATGAACATTTGAATGCATGCGTGTGCTTGAGTGCATTTTGTCGGTTGCATGCTTGTCTGCCCTGACTTGTTTTTTCTATGCCTATTTCTGTATTTGCTATGGACCTATTTTATTTTGTTTTGCAGATATTTAATTTTCAGGACCTCTATCGGCGTGTACTATTTTACTTAGTACTTTGAATAGTTTAGTACTATTCTGTTTTGCGTCTAGCTCTAACCATTTTTAATGTTTTGTGGTTGAGTAGATCTGGCCTTAAGGGGGAGTTCTTACTACGACTAACTTCTCCATTTGGTTTTGGGAAGAAAGATAAAAAGGGGGAGATTGTTAATGTTGAGACATCGACATTGACAAAGTTGGGGTAACATTTCGGTCAACATTTGTTGACTGAGAATGTCGCCTTTGTACTAGTTTTATCTTTAATACCCAAAACGTGTTTAATCCGTGTCTAGCTATTTTTAGTGTTTTGCAGGACATAGATAAGGGATGGAATGAACCAAACTATGTGGAAGAAGCGTGGATAAGCTAGAGCGCATTTAGGAGTGGAGCATACTAAAAATGGGAGGCTTGGAGCTCAAGTGAAGACCAAGCAATTGGGGCTGACCAAGTCGACTCCCAACGATCACTAACGGACCAAAGATACTTAGTTGACGTTAGTGGACGTTGAGGGCAGTTACCAAGTCGTTTGAGAAGTCGCCCCAAAGTCGAAGACATATAAAAGGGGACTTCACTTAACCGTTGGAGGACAACGAGCGAGAAAGGGATTTTAAGAGCGAGTTCGAGCGAGTATAATTTCTTAAGAGAGTATTCTTTTTAGTCTAGCTTTTCAAAGGTCGAAAGATCTTGTAGTTTGCATAATTGTTTGGTTCGTAGGTTTTGTTAGGCTTAGTTTTGACTATCCTTTCGATAGTTTGCAATCAATCTTTATAGTGGAGTTTTGTGCCTTGAGGCACGCAACAAGTTATTTGAGTTGCTGCACAAAATCACTTATCGTGTTCGTTTCGTTTCATCACTAAGTACTATCATTTCCGCTGTGCGTTAAACGTGAGATTGAGTGTTAGCCCGACATTTCGTCCATCATCAATTTATCACTTAGCATTTTTACATCCATTTCGTACGGACCCCCTCCAATGTGGTATCAGCTTGGACGGTCGTGGATCTGACACCGACGATCCGTTTTGGGTTTTCAACATTTGCCTTCATTCACGCCCGCGCTGACGTCATCTCCTCCGTCTGCTCTACCACCCACCTCCTTGCCATGTCTCCTTTTGATCTGCCGGCCGCCGCATCACCGCCTGCCGCCATCCCTTCTTTCGCCCGACCGTTCTGGTCGTAGCGTGTTCTCCTCGGGGAGTTCTCCTTTAGGAGTTTTCTCCCCTTTGTAGGAGTTTTTCTCCCCTTTGTGGGAGCATTCTCCTCCACTCATGGGAGCGTATCCTCTCCCCTGGTGGGAGTTTCCCTTCGGGGCTTTCCTTCCCCTTTTTGGGACTTGAGAACGGACATCTGCGCTATCACTGGTCTTCTACGCAATAGAAATAATCGAACATGTTGTAATATGTTGATTGTTGATCTATTGTACTTTTGTCCATTTGGGTTTATGAAATGAAATCATCTTTTCAAAAAAAAAAAGATTCTATAGGGAATGGTTGACGATCAAGAAGAAATCCGATTTCTTTTGAGCAAAAAGGCTATTCTTCTGAATATGGCCCGGGTTAGAAACTTAATAGACATTGTGCGCATGCATTTTTTTAAAATATTACAAATATTTTGGATGTAAAAAAGGATCAAAACAAAAGAGGTACGTTACCAAAAGGTCTACTAAAATATGTCGAATGACCACTTTGCCTAACAGTTTAAGCTCGTGGAGGGTGCATCGTTTCTTTAGATATATATTATATTTCCAAAATTAGTTTAGGTTGATTTCCTTATAATCTAGAGTGTGTGATTTCTTAATATAAGTGGTCACGAGGATTCGTACTAGCTCTAATATCATATTGTTATCGCGGGGTTCGTATCAAAGACATCTTTCATCCATGAGCTCTGATATAATATTGAATGACCGCTTCGCCTCAAATTTTATCTTTTATCATCCTTTTATTTTATAATTACTTTCCAAAACAATATGAAAGCTCATGTATAATGTTACGTCCCACATACCCAGTGATAAATGTCTTATAATCTATTCTCGCACGAAATAAAATGTAATAAGCGAGACCATATTATTAATAATTATCCGTTGCTCGTTCAACAAGAGCCAAGCCTATGTATAGTAGTAATGTCCTTCAGAACTGATAGTTCTCATATCTCATAGAACAATCCACCATTGTTTATCTCTGCACCTATGGCATAGGGACAATTACGAGCCAACTGTATCACGGCTTCGTCCAAGCAATCTTGGAAGTCGGTTGGCACCAAATATTGGTCAGTGTTACAAGTCGCTCTTCCATAAACAGTCGTTCCTTGATTTGTGTTAGTTTCTGAACCGCTGTAGTTTGGATCGTCGGGAGTGTTTGTCACCAACTGATCGAGCACAGAGTTGACGCTTTCCCCATAAGGGTCGTCTGGTCCTCCGCCCCATGTGGCTGTGTTGCATTGGACAAACGTGATTGTTGTGTTTGGGGATACCTTCAACGACGAACGTATTCGAAGACAACATTAGAAGTACACATAGGAAGGCTACTACAACCACAATGTAAGGATTACGAGTCATTTTCTCTGTGTCTCGGTCACTTGCTCTTACAATTGCTATATCATCGTTATTACTGGTATTTATAGGCCTAAGTACATTGTTTTCATCATTATCAATATTAACATAATTATTTTGTGTGGTATATAATTTCAGGCAATGCATAATATCATCTCACATGGCAAGAAAGGTGACAGATACAACTACAGACAGAAAATGCTTGAAAAAGACACGAACGCACATCACCGAACTAAGTCATAAACCGTGAATGCAACCGAATCTTCGATTGGCTATCAAAAACAAAAGGAAAAAACCAAAGAATGAATTTCTTAAGTTTATTATTGTTAGCTCCTTAAAATATATAAAACAATTAACTCTCTTGACTGTTCATCAACGCTAAGGTTGCTTGATATTGAAATCCAACAGAGGAATTTGTAAGGATCGATTTAGAGTTTAGAATTAAACGAATAAAATTCTTTTGCGCTTCGCCCAGTGTAGTTTTATCTTGTTTGGGGGTCCCTCCAATGTCTTCAGTTGGACTGTTGTGTACTTTGTATTTTCTATCTCAATATGATTCCTCCAACTTATCATGCGTCCTGAGACCCGATCAACGCCTTCATCTGAATGCTCTAATTCCCACATTTAAATACTAGTTCATTCGAAGAGTTATATTGAATGGAACCATGGGTTCAAGTACTTTTTAGTTCCAGTTTAAGTGCTTGATCATCAGTTTTTTTGTATACTATGATGAAACACACAATAGAATCGAGAGGCGCGATACGCTGCCTTAAGAAGTTGTTTCCACGGGGAGTGACAACTTCCAGGGTTCAACTCGATCTTCAACGAAGTTGGAGCAGGAAGAAAAGATACAAATAATAATCTCTCAAAATGGTTCTCTTATCTACGGCAAAGAGCAAAGCCTTATTTTTAGGGTTTCATTAAGCAACGTATGTATACATATTTATGTGTACAAGAATGGCTATCATCTGGTTATTGTTAAATTATTAAGTTTCTTTCATTATATAATATATTTAATATATGAGTTGGATGTATGTTATACCTAACTCATATGATTATGTCTTTGGTAGAGTCATAATATTCTCATCTATGTCTGTCATGTTGTAATAATGTGTTTGTATAATATGTGTTTTATTGTCTTCATGTAATTATTGTGATGTGGTATATGTATGTATGATGATGAATGTATGAATTATGTTATGAAATGAAGTCTTAAGAAGCCGTCGTATGATTTAAGAACTATAGCAACTCTTTTCTCTTCTCATCATAATCTATCCTTTATTCAAGCTTAAACCTCTTATATCTTCATCAAAATTCCAACATGGTGTCAGAGCTTTCTTCTTGAGAGACTTGTGAGAAAAAGAAAAAAAACAATTCCAGTATATATAAAAAAAAACAACGAAGATGGCAAGCAACTCTCTAAGCACAGGGCCTCCGGTTTTCAACGGCGAAAACTATCATATATGGGCGATCAAGATGAAGGCATATTTGAAAGCGCTATGCCTATGGAATGTAGTAGAATATGATGAAGAACCACCGGCCTTACGAGAAAACCCGACGATCGCTCAAATGAAGAAGCACGAAGAAGACCTCGCCAAAAAACCAAAAGCTCTCACATGTTTACACTCGGCTCTCTCCGATATAATCTTCACAAGAACCATGACTTGTGAAAATCCGAAAGAAGCTTGGGATAAGTTGAAGGAAGAGTTCCAAGGAAGCCAAAGGGTGAAGACTATCAAGCTCTTAACCTTAAAAAGAGAGTTTGAGATGTCGAGAATGAAGGATAAAGAATCGGTAAAAGAGTATTCAACCAAACCCTTAGACATTGTTAACAAGATAAGGTTGATGGGACTGGGAGAAGACTTCAATGATGCAAAGGTGGTGGAAAAGATGATAAGCCTACCTTCGAAATTTGAGGTGAAGATTTCGGCTATCGAAGAATCATGCGACCTCAAGACTCTATCCGCTGCGGAGCTCATTAGCGAGCTTCAAACTCAAGAGCAACGAGCTAACATGAGAGAAGAAGATACCACCCAAAGGAGCTTTTCCGGCCTTTAAAGTTAAGATGAAAGAAAAACAAGTAAAAGATGGCACAACTCAAGATCAAGACAAGGATGATAAAGATAAAGGTGCTCAAAATTTCAAATACAAAGCAAAGTCGGTCCGATCGTGCAAAATATGCTTTCGAAACAACCACGTTGAAAGTGATTGTTGGTACAAGGAAAAAGGTGCAATCCGGTGCAACTATTGTAAGAAAATGGGGCATCTTGAAAGGAGTTGACGGATAAAAAAACAAGGCAACATTCAACGACAACAAACCAATGTTTCTGATGAGCAAGAAGAGGCTAAAGAATGGCTCTTTATGGTGACGTCTGAGGAGAAAAGTGAGCAAATATGGCTCATTGATAGTGGTTGTACAAGGCACATGTGCAAAGATGAGAAGATGTTTGTGAGTTTGGATAAATCCATCAAGACGAAGGTTCAACTAGGAAATGACAAGGTCATCCAAGCTGAAGGGAAGGCATTGATACCTGTCAAAACAAACGAGGTACAAAGTATACTTCCGATGTTCTCTTTGTTCCTCATCTAACTCAAAATCTTTTGAGTGTGTCAAGAATGATGGAAAATTGATACTCTCTTTTATTCAAAGACAAAGCATGTGTTGTCTATCATCCAAATGATGTGATTTTAGCTAAGGTGGCTATGGTTGGCAAAAGCTTTCCTATGAAGTTAGTATCAATCAATTCAATATAAACCTTTGACACGTGCATAATATATATACCATATGACATGTGCATAATATATTCACACACGTTCTTATCTTAATGCATGATAAGAGCCATAATAATATATTATTTCTTAGCAAGTTAGTTACTCAACCTTTGCATTTATAATAAATTACCTCATAAGGCCAAACATTATATATAAACCATACAATACGTTGCTCTTTAGCTATGCTTTTGCCTCTTTAATTTTAATGTTTGTTGATGGAACATATATATTCTAGTCCAACAATTTTCAGTTAGATAGCTTTGGTCAGTCTCGGTGAAAGTGAAAGTACTGAAACAGTTTCATATTGAGAGAATCAGTGAAACTTGAGCGAGCCCGCTACCTCCAATCCCGTGGAAAGAATGACTGAGGCCGTGGAGATGAGCTATTTTTAAATCTAGCGGTTATTCAAGAAGCTGATTGACGCATCAAGCACTGAGAATTAAGGACGGGAAACAATTATACACTTCATAGTTCTGACATCAACTGAAGATTCTACGTGCTTAAGAAGTTAGAAACACACGTCTATAATACTACTTGACCAGTGGTCAATTGTAAACGAGCGAGAATGGAAGTTAGTGAAAACTAGTGAGTTTGAGAGGAAGTATAGGACAACTCCAATTCATAGTGTAAATGAAAATTCACTGTTCAACCGTGGAAGTAGGCTCAAACCGAAGCCAAAGCACGTAAATGTTATCCGTTTTCCCATTGGAGTTTTTTCTTGTTTTTCCGTCATCAATAACAAAACTTCAGATCTTCACCAAACATGAGGTCGAGTGCGAACATGACCGAAGAAAAATATCTTGTCATTTTGTCATTCATAGGTCTTGCAAACGTTTTCGTAGCCAGCTATGAGACGTTTTGTTTTCTTCGTATCACTGCATAAAGATTCCAAACTAAAACTGTCGAACGAACACAATAGCACCCTTCATTATCATTGTCTTTGGAATACAACGGTACATGACATTTGGGAGCCAACTCGGGATCGGGCCGATGACGAAAATCTGAATACTTTGCTGGTGACATGCCTAAAGTTTTAAATTATATTTTTGTTTATATTTTGTACTTAATTTAGATTAGAAATTGTTTATTTTATGAGGATAAATTTTAAATTACCTTTTTTTTTCGTCAAATAGGTTATATTGAAATTGAGTTGTTTGCGAAACAAGATTAAATTCGTTCGTTTCGGTAATATTTTACGGAATACATTTGATGTGGACTCAACTAAGATGGGCCGAGAAAAACAAAGAATAAAGAGAGGCCCAACAAAGCCCAAAAAGAAGAAGGGCCCATAGTGAAGTACAAGCCTAGGAAGAAGGACCTGCAGGGATCTGACGGGCACAAGTCTTGACCGGACAAAAGAAAAGGAACCGTTGTGTATAAATGCGCAGGAACAGCGAAAAGGAAGAAGGGCAGTGGCAGGGACGCGTGTCGCCTTATAACAGGGAGATATCACTGAGCACCTCACTGCAACTGTCACAGAAGTCATGCCATCACTCAGTCAGTCATCTTTCCTAAGCACCCTAGGTGGTACGTCCCCCGGAAATCCTGGGATATTACTTGGGAAGGTCGTTGGGAGCTGCTATAAAAGGAGGGACTTAGCCATTTCTCATAACAACGATTATTATTCTAACACTTTCTCACACACAAAAAACACCTAGAAATCTCTCTTTCTCACTGTAATAGTTCTCTTCCACAAGATCTTTAGCACATATGAGCGAAAGTGAGTTGTGAGCATGTAATTCTTCCAAGTATAGTGAACATCAGTTTAGAGCCCCCGTGGACGTAGGATCTGCAAAGATCCGAACCACGTAAATCCTGGTGTTATTTCGTTTACGTCTTCAAGCAGGTCCCCCACGTTCCAAATACATTCAGACAGGTCCCCCGTGCTTCAATCACGTCCCAGACAGGTCCCCCCAACGTACCAAACATGTCCCCAACAGGTCCCCATTACGTCCCCATCATAAAAACAGCACCTTACGCCCTTAAAAACTTCCAATATTTATTCACCGGCTATATAAATTCCTTTTCCCACACCTATAAATTTCGTTGATTGGGTTTGCCCCATATCAAATGGCGCCGTCTGTGGGAAATTCCGAGTTGAAGGCGTGAGTAATTCTTACTGCTATTGTGCGAGGTTGTGCTGAGGATTTACTGTTTTTCCCATTTTTCTGATCTGTTGGGACAAAACAAGACACACAAGACGCCAGTGGAGTAAGATTTGTCCGTATCGAAAAGCCTAGACCCACAATTTGCGAAGGAGGACCTCCAGAAATTGCCCAACATGTTGAGGAGCGGCCAGGACCTGAAACACAGGCCTGAAATGATGAAGACGAGCAAGAAGAAACAAATGAATCTTAAAGAAATCTCAGAGCACCCATGCGGACCTCCACGAGTTCCACTAGTGAGCCACCCGAAAAAGCGAAGGGAGCTTGGAGCTCCAACGCCACAGCCTCTCCACCAGGAACCATGGAAGTCTTCGCTAAGAATTTCATGGAGATTCACACCACTATACAGATCCAGAAGACATACTGACATCAGCCCGGGGACCTCCATTGATGAAGGGACCCTTAACCGGAACTCCAGGACCCTTTGAATTTTATTCTCATTTTTATACCATATGATAATATGACCATAATACTAACAATTTTTGTCTCTTGAAGGATAAAGTTGAATGATTCATTATGAAGGAGAATCTGAGGGAGGTCACTGATCATGGCCCAGTGCAAGATCTGAAGGTGGGTGAGAAGGAGTCTGTAGGAACTGGGCAGACTAAAGGTAGATGACGTCCACCTCTTCCAGATGGGGGTCAGTTCCAGTCAGGACTCAGGTCCCTGTCATAGTGGGAGCGCGAGGCACTGGGAACTTCGATGGTCAACAGAGCACGAATCATACGCCTGAGCATCTCAAGGACTTAGAGTTCCAGCCCCGCGCTGGCTAGAAGACCTGAAGCTCCCCCTTCAGGACCTAAAGCCCAGCTCCGCGCTGGCACGAAGATCCGAAGCTCCGAATTCGGGACCTTCCAGCTCCGCGCTGGCTAGAAGACCTGAAGCTCCCCCTTCAGGACCTAAAGCCCAGCTCCGTGCTGGCACGAAGACCTGAAGCTCCGAATTTGGGACCTTTCAGCTCCACGCTTGCTAGAATACCTGAAAGCTCCACGTAAAAGCCCAGCTCCGTGCTGGCAAGAAAATCCGAAGCTCCCCTTCGCGACCTACAAGCCCAGCTCCGCGCTGGCGTGAGAAGACTTAATCATCCAATAGGGATCTTCGGGGACCAGCTCCACACTAGAAACGAAGGAAGGGCGAGATGAACCACTCGACCCCATGTGACGCACGAAAGATCCACCTGCTGGATTGGGACCTATGGCTATAGATCTCCATTGGTATAAGAAAACCACCAAAAGAGATTTGTGAAGACCAGCTCCGCTGGAAACAGAGACGCGAGCCATGAGTCCGAAATGTCCAAGTCCCATGCACTGTTTTGCATACGAAGGTTTGCTTTTGAGGACCTCCAAACCAGCTCCAATATAAGGGCAAGAAACTGGTCCTTCTGTTAGGGACCTACTATATCAGCTCCATAAAAGATCCGAGATGCTTCTATGAGAAGATCCTTTTCGCCCACAAGTCAAGACAGTTCAACAGCTGTTGAAGCTAGTTCCCAATTCCACTCAGAAGGAGAAAAGGGACCTCCGCGCATACATCAGCAGATCCAACGTTACGACCTTGGGGATGCCCACCACCATCTTCTCCACAACAAATGAGCGCACCAACTAATGGCCCCCATGATGGGAGCTCGCTGTCCCAAGAACCCCTCATACTTCCAGGGAAGACCACCTCAACCTGGGGATTGGGAGTTGTTGGGATCTCCCCTTGGGATCTCGCAGAACCTCATACTGTCATGTAACAACACCGAGGAGATCCTGACCAAGCCAGGAGACATCCCACGTTGATAAGGCCCTTGAGGCTCGTCCGTGCAGTCGCCTCAAAGGACTTTGCTGCCAAAGTTCCGTTCCAGGTCCCAAAGCAAAATCCAGAGGATCTACCTCGAACCAGGACAAACCATCTCCACCACCTTCAAACAAAGAAACTCCGCCACTGCCTAGGGCCCCCATTCCCATTATAGTGGGAAGTCCTAAAGGAGGATATTCTAAACAGGCCAGGAAGACATCGGCTAGAGTGTCGAAACATGTACGAGGTAAAAGCCCAGCTTGGCGCTGGAGCGAAGACTAGGAGCTCCGCCTTCGAAGCCTAAGAGTCCAGCTCCCCGCTAAAGACCCAAGCACCTCCCTGGGACCTAAAAGCCCAGTTCCATGCTGGCAAGAAGACCCAAAGCTCCGCGGGCAGGACCTCCCAGTCCCGTGCCAGCAGAAGTCTTAAAAAGCCTAGCTCCATGAAAGCCTGAGCTCCTATATTTGGAATCTAAGAGCCAAGCTCCAAGTTGATCTGTAAAACTCAACTCCTTGGTGGAGACCCACTGAGGTTTACGAAAACCAACTCCGTGTTTGCAAAGAAGTCCGACTCCACACCGACATCTGAAGAGCCGCAGGAGATACAAGCCAAGCTCCTCACCTAGCACACGGAGGTCCGTGAGGACCTAGAAGTCATGCTCCATGCTGAGGTCCAACGATACGTGGGAGTTACAAGCCAAGCTCCAAGCTGACAACTGAAGATCCACGAGAGACAAAAGCCCCATTCCACGTGGGCACATGAAAATTCGTGGGAGACATCCCGCACTTAAGGCTCTTAGCCTGGACCTCAGGGCCCTCTAGATCTTATACTCTATTATACATTATTTTATCATGATAAATATATGCGCTGCACTAATAATTGTTGTTATTTGAAGGATATGATCAAGTGGCTCGTCATGACGAAACACCTTAAAGTGGTGGCAATCATGATAGCAAGCATGATTTAAAGGTGATCAAACAAGAAGTCTTGGGGATCTGTGCCGACTAAGGGCAGACAACCCCTGTCACTTCTAAGGGCCAATGCTGATTAGGGCTCGCATCCCTAGCATGATAGGAGCTCCAGGCAAGGTGGATCCTAACCTCCAACAGAGCCCAAAATCGCACACCTAAGCAGGCAAAGGTCTCAAGCTCCATAGATCCTGCGGGACCCACGGTAGGATTGTTGGCCGCGATGGCAAACATGACCCTCAAAAGAAGTAAGGGGATCTGTGCCTAATAAGGGCAGACAACCCCCACTTCCTCCAAATTAGGCCACGCCCATTCTTCCCAGAGCCTTACTCTCATCATGAAGGGAAGACCAAGTAAAGAAGACCCCGACCAGAGCCCAAGAGCTCTAAACTCATGCTATAAGAGATCCAAGTGCAAGGAGATTTATGAGATGCACAAGGATACTCGGCCAAAGTTCGATTTATCCCAGGAGATGGAACACATATGGCCAGGCCACATAACGATGCCTTGGACATAGAAAGTCCGACTTTCGGAGATACAACCAATGGAAGGAATCACGACGCTTGAAGGACATGGAGAAAAAAGCCCATCCAGTGACGGAGAAGTTGACGAAGCTCCTAACGATGCGATCCAAATGACGCTAAGGCAGCAACAAAAAGAAGAGATAGCACAAAAAATGAGAGACCAGAGGAGTAAGATAATAAGAAAGGGGCCCTCTAGCTCACCACAAGATCCCGACAAGGAGTTGGGGGGATGTCTACAAAAAATACGGACCTGTTCGCATTTTCTCCAAAGCATATGACAGAAGTTCGCCCAGATATCACCACACATCATCATACCAAGAAGACGATCCATCAAATAGAAGCTCCGACCGTGCGGGGCTGAAAGAGCCCAGATCCTGAAGGAGGAAGTAGACAAGCTTTTCCAAGTAGGGACCTGAGCAACGCGTGTCCTAGGGGTTATTCTCCATCACCTCGAGTGAATCAACTGGGGGACTCCACCTCTGGGTGTGAGGTCCCCAGCGCCATAGACGCCTACCAGGGGATCTGGGAGCTCCAGAGGCCAGTAGGAAGGCCTTTGAAGAATTGAAGGAACACCTCCACAATATACCTCTCCCAGCAAAACATCTAATAGGGAACTAGCGGGTGCCATATTTCTCCATGGAAGCATTAGCTCCATCTTACTAAGGAAGGAAGGGCCCTCCCCAAGCCGACCTACTTTATGAGGCAAGGTGCTATCGGAGGATGAACCAGACGATAAGTCAGTCAGATCTCTCCGGGAAAATGGTGAAATGCACCATCAAGCTAGGGGAGTGCAACGGGGAATTCCAACAACGGACGGCCCCCCAAAAACTCAGATCCTCTTCAACGTTATGCATGAAGTCACCAAAGGACCACATAAGCAGCGATGGGAGGTGCACACATACGGATCTATGACCTCCCATAGATCTGGAGCGGAGGTCCTTATCATTAGCCCGATAGAAGAGGAGCTCCGTCTCGCCACGACCTTCAAATTCCCTGAGAATGATTCTGACACAAAGCCTTAACTTCTGGAGGATTGCGAAGGAGACGGGACATGGGACGTCATTTGGTTCCTAGATTCACAACCGGTAGTACAAACGAAGGGGAACGATGAAAGGAAGGAAAGTCGTAGAGTTGACTACTTGGCCAAAATGACGAGCCGGGTTTTGACCATCAGAGAGGATGGCATCGCCAATTTCAAGGTAGAAGAGAAGGAGGTAGGGAAGTTGTGGGAAGCATGGAAGGAGACGACAATTAGAGGACTCTGTCCCGAAGGCCCTGAAGAGCACTTAATCAAAAGGCAAGAAGGGATGTGCAGGATAGCATGTGGGATATAAGTCCTTGACGAGGACAACGATAAGGGCGGACTATCTCTGTCCTGCCATAAGCAGGGACCTCGGATTCAAACCCCAAGGGAGGTTCTGGGATAAAGCTAATGGTGGACCACGGGAGAAATTGAAGGGGTCAGAGGCCCACCTGACGGCAGGAGCTCCGCCAACATCTGGGACATGATCCCCCATAAAGGCCCTAAGATTCAATAAGTATAAGTTGGCTAACGACTTGATTTGATTTTCCAGGGCGAGTAAGGCAGTTCCATATGACACGTTATGGTCCCGCCTCATGGTTGAAGGCAAAAAGGTCAAGCTCTGCGCTGACATGCGAAGGTCCAGGGGACCTAGAAGACAGCTCCATGCTAACATGCGGAGACATACCGCACTGATAAGGATCTTAGCCGGAATTGCAGGGCCCTCTAAACCTTGCTCTCATTTATGTCATCAATACTATAATAACTGCATGCATAATACTAACGACAGACGTTATGTGAAGGATAAAATCGAATTTCCCTCCCTAGTGGAATAACTGAGGAAGTTCCTTGATCATGTCATCAAGCAAGGTTGGGAGGTAGCCGAGAAGGAGTCTGGGGGATCTGTGCCAAAAGGCAGACAACCCCCACCTCCTCTAGATAAGGGCCAACTCCATTTAGGGCTCACGTCCCTATCATAATAGAAGACCCAGGGCAGTGGAATTCCAATTTCCAGCAGAGCTCGAAATAATACACTTTGGCAGTCGAATGTCTGAACCTCCGGAGATCTGAGCCAGGGACCTCATCACTAACTGAGGACGAGGTGCTCCACTTCTTCACTACTTTCAAAGTTCATGCCTCCAGTAAGGAGCCCGAATACTAAGCAAAGCGGGTGCTATAACCACGCATTTAAGCGAGCGGGCGCTATAACCACGCGTTCAAGCGAAGCTGGCGCTATAACCAGGGTAAACTAATGATGTCCCTAAGCAAATACCGCCTTGTCGGAATATATATTCTATAAACGGTGCACCGTATAATATAATCGATACCAAAGGTCGACGGACCTGCGGCGTACAAAGACATCAAAGGCTAATGGCCTGCGACGTGAAATGATACCAAGGGTCGACGGACCTGCGGCGTACAAAGACATCAAAGGCTGATAGCCTGCGACGTGAAAGATGCCCATGAGGGTGTACAAGATACCACCGCTGACGGGCTGTGGCGTACAGGACATCAAAGGTCCCCAGTAAGGCCTGCGACGTGTATAGGTACCTCAGCGTAGCTGGCGCTATAACCAGGATAAAACGGTGGGATAGTCCCCCACTTTTTAAGACCTTCGGGCTTACATTACTGGATTCGCTAAGGACAAAGAGAGCCTAGCGCCTATGTGACACCTTTGGATAAGGACGACGGTCCTTACAACCAAAGGCGTGTATAATTCGTACTTGGCTTACGAATTGAATAAGCGAGCTGGCGCTATAACCATGCCACAGTAATGATGTTCCCAAAACATCCCTCGGGTCCCGCAAAGACGAAAGAAAAATAATAAAGGAGAAAGGGAACTCCGACGTAATACGTGAACATGGGGAGTTAAGCTCCCCACACCATTATGCCTCGAAAGAAAAACATGACAAAGTATTTGTTACAGGCTATAACCACCCTGAAAAAGGCAAAGAAAGAGGATGTCCAGGGAGCTAGAAGCCATGAACAACGGGACCTGAGGATCTCCTCCAAGGCTTGCAGAAGAACTCCGCCATTAGGTCCCCTCCAAGGTAGTTAAGCTCCCCCGAAGCATTGCAGGAAGCAGAGTTTCCTGAGGAGCTGGGTACGACGAGATAGCAGCATGGTCCATGACCACGCGCTTCTCGACAGTTGGGATTCGAAAGTGAAGATCCTCGCGTAACTAGGGATCTATCTGAAAGCACGAAGTCCCTCAGGGAAAAAGGACCTTTCGAGTGCGCTGGCGCCAATACTCAGTCAGGAACTTCCGCCCAACGGTGGTGGACAGATGACGCTGCTAGTAAAATCACAAAGTTTCAGCCTTCACGTCCTACAAGTGGGAAACTACGTCCTTCACCATGCAGTCATAGCATTCCATTCCTCCGTTTCATTGGCAAAGAAGCTCTATAGCTCCTTTCCACGATGTTCTATGAGTGTGGCGCTCTCCTACTTTTCTTTCTCAGGGGAGCTCCGCAGCTCATTTCTATAATGCCGTAGGACCTCTACATGCTCCCTCACGACGTCAACCCAGGAACGAGAATCCTCGAGAGCTTGATGATCTCATTCAAAACAATCGAAGAAATACGAGGTCCTTCAAAAAGAGAAGGCCCCAGGGAGCTAGAAGCAATGTGCAGGAGGACCTGAGGATCTCCTCCAAGGCTCGTAGAGGAGCTCCGCCATTAGGTCCCTATCAGGTCCCTCCAGTCCCCAAGGACGACGGACAGAACGGCGACTATAAAACATAAGGAAAAAGAGGCTCCAACGGAGACACTAAACACAGGGGAGTTGTGCTCCCTAAAACATTACAGGAGCAGGGCTCTCCAAAGAAATGAAGTCGATGCATGGGAGTTCGGAGATATCGGCGCCGCAGGGAGCTAGAGCTAAAGGTTCAAGGGAACCTGCAGATCCCCGAGAAGCATTCGAGAGAAAGAAGGTTCCAACGAGCAGACGTGGCTCCGACTCTGTATCGTCCCCTAATATAATGTCGCGATTAAAGGTGCAAATTCTCTCAGAAAAGGGAAGTCCTTCAGGTAAGCTTGGTGCAGGTCCTCGGTTAGGACCTCTAGGAACTCCTTTCCAACCACCATGGACAAGAGATGCTGCTGAGAGAAGCAGGTGCCTTGAGCCTCTTCCCCCACCAACTAGGCAGCCCACTCTTCGCCTCCTTAGCAAAGGAGTTTCGCAGCTCCTCTTCGCGCTATTCCACGAGCACTGTGTGCTGCCTTTCTTTGTTCCTGGGAGCTCCGCAGTTCCCCCCTCGCGCTACTCCACTAACTTGGCACGTCCCACCTCCACCTTTTTGCAACGCGGAATCAATTCCCAGGCTAATTCCGTTTGCTGCCAATAGCTCGGCCGCTAAGGTCCCTACAGATCCCCAAAAGAGGCTCAGCACTTCGCCTCCTGGGGAATGGAGTAAAGGAATCCCCCTTTTTTGCTTTTTCTTTCTAAACTTTTTGATAAAGTTGTTTCCCTTTTGACACCCGAGGCAGGGCGGTAATAGGAACTTCTTGAGCCCCCATAACAGGAGAAGGAACTAAAGAAACATCCCCCATTCCTACGGAGGAAGGAATCTCCCCGTGGATATCCTTAACCACCATGACGCGAAGGAGCAAGGGAGCTACAGAGGGTACGCTGAGGAACTGGGGAACTGGTTCCCTTCTCCACACTGGCCAGCAGACATACCATGAGGACGTCATACCTGCGCCAGGAACCCAAGACACTGCCCGGACCTTAAAACACTTGTAAAGGCGTGTCCCTTCAAGAAATAATTATGGCAGGTCCAGGAGGTAAGGCCCATCTTTCTATTTTACTCTAATTCACTTTTGTCCCAAAAGACAAATTAGAGTAGGGGAGTGGTTGATGTGGACTCAACTAAGATGGGCCGAGAAAAACAAAGAATAAAGAGAGGCCCAACAAAGCCCAAAAAGAAGAAGGGCCCATAGTGAAGTACAAGCCTAGGAAGAAGGACCTGCAGGGATCTGACGGGCACAAGTCTTGACCGGACAAAAGAAAAGGAACCGTTGTGTATAAATGCGCAGGAACAGCGAAAAGGAAGAAGGGCAGTGGCAGGGACGCGTGTCGCCTTATAACAGGGAGATATCACTGAGCACCTCACTGCAACTGTCACAGAAGTCATGCCATCACTCAGTCAGTCATCTTTCCTAAGCACCCTAGGTGGTACGTCCCCCGGAAATCCTGGGATATTACTTGGGAAGGTCGTTGGGAGCTGCTATAAAAGGAGGGACTTAGCCATTTCTCATAACAACGATTATTATTCTAACACTTTCTCACACACAAAAAACACCTAGAAATCTCTCTTTCTCACTGTAATAGTTCTCTTCCACAAGATCTTTAGCACATATGAGCGAAAGTGAGTTGTGAGCATGTAATTCTTCCAAGTATAGTGAACATCAGTTTAGAGCCCCCGTGGACGTAGGATCTGCAAAGATCCGAACCACGTAAATCCTGGTGTTATTTCGTTTACGTCTTCAAGCAGGTCCCCCACGTTCCAAATACATTCAGACAGGTCCCCCGTGCTTCAATCACGTCCCAGACAGGTCCCCCCAACGTACCAAACATGTCCCCAACAGGTCCCCATTACGTCCCCATCATAAAAACAGCACCTTACGCCCTTAAAAACTTCCAATATTTATTCACCGGCTATATAAATTCCTTTTCCCACACCTATAAATTTCGTTGATTGGGTTTGCCCCATATCAACATTGTATAACTCTTATATGCACAAAGAGATTATTTTAGAACTTTTATATCCACAAAGATTATTTTATAACAAACAATACGAGAGGTCGGACAAAGAGATTATTGTATAACTTTTATATCCACAAGGACTGTCTATGAGCTTAGCGATGACCTTCTGATAACTGGTTCCAACAACCTTAAAATCTGTAATTCTCGTATCTCATCTTGCAATCCTCCATAACGATATTAGCCCCCACAGCAGAAGCACAATTGCTATACATCTGGCCAATAGCATAGTTCAAGCAAGAATTACAGTCTTCGACAAAGATTTCATTACATGACGCATATGAGAAAACCACCGTTCCTTGATACGACGATGTCACGTTTCCAATCTCTGCATAACAATCAAGAGTTTCATATACCAACTCATTGAGCGTATTATTCACGTTAACTCCATAAGGGTCGTTTGGTCCGAAAGTAGCTTGGTTGCATGCCAGGTAAGTGATTGTAGTGTTGGGATCACTTTCTGTAAAAGAGACATTCATAATTAGAAGAGATCCCAGTAAAAAGCTGGTTACTATTGGACTCATATTTTTCCTTAAAGCTTGCTTGTTTTTAATGGACTAAGCAAATGACGTTGTCTATCTATTTACAAAACTGGCTATGGAAGGCATGACATTGTCCAATCCTATGTGTTAATCAGATTAGGTTGACTGTGGTCGCAAGGCATCTAAGATGGGATCATTTAATATCCTCCACAGAATGTTAGAAAAAAATATGAAGAATCTTGTTTGACATTGTCCTATGTGTGTATCAGCTTAGGTTGGCAATGGTCTGCAGACAAAGACATCTAAGATACGTTCATTAATAATGCTTCGTAGAATGTTAGGAAAAATAATGAAGAATCTATTTTGACATATAGAAGGGAATAAAATGAGACGAGAGAAAGAACATGACTGAGCAACCGTTCCAAATAATTTACGACTTGCATAGACAACAATCATCGGAAGCGGCAACGCATAAGGAAACTAACTAAAAACAATATGAGAATTGGGTAACGCCAAGATAGTTGAGGCAACCGCAGATTAGAATTGATTAATATATTGATCAAATGTTATCATCTAAAAGAATTTTATTACAAGTTGAGCACCGCTTCTCTTTATAATAGAAAGAACAAGAGCTCCCAAATGTTCCACTAAGTAAAGAAGCGGCATCCTATATGAAAAAATGGAGCATACTTCGGTCTGTCTTTAATAAGTCTGACGTGATTTTCTATTCTTTTATATCCAAATTCTTGGTATATTTTAGGAATATAACCGAGCATGTGGTGTATTCTAATTTAAGAAGAATCCATTTGTAAGTTTCCATATGCAACATATAGCAAGTATAACTTACAGAATGGAAATCAATTTCTTCCAATTGAGCATTAGAACAATAATTTTGTTACACTATACATTGGTCATTGACCTTAAGGGTGTATTTGGTTTATGGAATTTAGTGATGAAGGGAAAAGAAAATGAAAAAGGAAAACTACTTCTTAGGTTGTTGATTAGAGAAATAGGCGTGGAAAAGAAAAAAAAAACTAAACTAATGGTTGAAACCATTGAAAATCAATTTATTCACCAAACGGAGAGGAAAAGAATAGAAAAATTATTGAAAATCAATTTCTTCTTAGTTTTTTTTCCTCACCACTTACATTATCCAAACACAGCATAAAGGAAGAAAGTCAACCTAAGCGTATGTTATTACATTCATATGCCCACAAAGAACTGTGATTTCATATCAAACGACAAATGGATAATTCTCGTATCTCACACGACAATCCACCATTACAGCCTCTCTGAAGTGGTCCATATACGATATGGATGCGACCTAACTCAGTTTAAAAGCAGCACAGAGATGTTGACTAAATTGTTGAATCAACACGCACACTCGGGATCAGAACGATTTAAGACAGCGGAAAAAATAAAACTTAGTAGTAGAGACGACGCACACTAGATGTAAATTTATGTAGCAAGTTCTTCAACTTGCTGCGAGCCTCGGCAAAATTCCACTATTAAAAATGGATTACAAAAAGATCAAGCCTAGAAAAAAACAAATCTTGCGCCTACCAAACTACGAAGTCTTACGACTTTTGCAAAGGCGAAATACTAGGCTAAAAACAAACTCGTGCTCGCTCAAATTCTCTCAACGTAAACTCGATAATTTTCGCGTCATAGCTCTCAAAAGTTTCTCGTCCAAAGGTCCAAGTATGTAGCTCGACTTCTCCTCTTATTTATAGGCATTGGCTCCCTCTTTATTTGGTAAAAACGCTCTTGAGAATCTCCTAATATATCTCCTCGAAGGTTGCCCCAAATATAGTTAATATTTGAGTTCGATTCTCCTTAAGTTCTTCGGTCATCTCATATCTTCTATTTATGGTTGGTGCAATCTCCAATTTATATGACCTTCATTTCTTCTATCGTTGGTAAGCGCATCAATTATTTTTGGAAAAGGAATACAAAATCCCTTTTGCATATCTCGACATTAACAATCTCCCCCTTTTTGTCTTTCTTCCCAAAAACCATGCACATCCACTTAGCTTGGTTCGTCCTGGCTTCTTGTTCTGCATCATCTCCCCCTTTTTGGAAAGGAAGAAATCTCCCCCTTAATTTGACGTTCCAAAACTACCCCTGAAGGCAGAACAACCAAAAAAACAAAACAAATATGGTTAGAGTAAAAAATAACAAAGTACTAGAAATTAGTACAAAGCCGTCCAGGGTTCTTTAGGGAGATCTGCAAACACTAACTTTCGAAAAAGCAATCATATTAGAGAACCAATCAACATGCACAAAAGTATAAAACTTGATCATGCACGCAAAAGTTGATGAGGATAAAAATTCAAACTCTCAATGGAGTCTTTTGCTTCTTTCTGTTTCGGTTCTAGCTCGCCCTGTCGAAGTTCCCGTAGCACTACCAGCAAAAGTTGAACCACCTTGATTAGCATCATCTTCTCCCTCCTTTTCTGGAAAACGTAAACCTCGGATAGTTTCTCCAGGTGAGATATGAGAAGATGTGGATCCAACATCTGTATTCAACATTCTTACACTCGAAATTGGGTGAGTTCGCAATAGACACTCAAGATTAAAAGTATCAAAGCAGAGTAGTATAAATCTTGAAGTCTATAAAGGTCTGAAAAAAACTTCCCGAATTTGCAAAGATTGCCTATATTATGAAATATGATTTGTGAAAGTGGAAGTTATCGAGCCAAGCCAAAAAAACTTTTGTAACACTCCAAGAGAATTCTCGCATGCGGAAAATATCAGGAGCAAGTCGTGATTCAGCGAAACATACCAAGTCAAAAATCATAGTATGAGCGAGCAATACTAACCGATTAAACGACGTTGATGAGCACTTGAGACAAGCATAACAGGCTGCTCTTCGAGAGATACTAATGTAATTCTGAGAGTTATAGACACTAGACACATGAAACTGGCACATGCACTCCTAGAAACTAAGACAAATAAACGAAAGCACAAAACTATAGCATGATCAAACTGACAGTTAGACTTGTTGCCCCAACATAAGACTCAACATTCTTACTCCGTAATCCAAGACTTTTCTGCCCGACCTTCTAAAATCAGTTTCCTTTCATTTTCTGCCCTTTTCACCTTACTTATCCATCTGATTTTGCACTGCCCTTATTCCCTAAACATCAAGGATTGGATTTTTGTCGCAAAGAGTACATCATCACAGCGAATGCCGTGTACTTAGGTATACTTATTACCAAGAGCCTATATCTTGTAACAGGTTTATGAGCAGGCTTATACGCATTAAGGATTGGCTTTTTGTCGCAAAGAGTACATCGTCACTGCGAATGCCGTGTACCTAGGGAAACTTATTACCAAGAGCCTGGGATTGGGTCATTTCAGAAAATGTTCATGTAGGATCGCATCATTTCCCGAAAAACAGAGAAGAATATTAAATCAAATATCAAAATAGTAACTATCAAGTTCAACATATGCTATGTTGATCCAAATGTTAGACCAACATCAGACAGACTGATGCAAACCTATGGATTTCTTCAGGTCCAAAAACCTTCCAGAATCCAATGATTTCGTGAAAATGTCAGCTAATTGATCTCGTGTCTATATGCTCAATGCGCACTAATTCTTTCTCTACCATATCTCTCAGAAGATAATGCCTAATATCTATATGCTTGGTACGTGAATGCTGAATATGGTTCTTAGAGATGTTGATGGCACTAAGGTTATCGCAATACAAAATTACGGACTCGCATTCTAAACCATTGTCACACAACATGCTATTTAACCACATAACCTGAGTGCAGCAGCTACCCGCAGCTACATATTCAGACTCAGCTGTAGACAATGAGACGCAATTTTGTTTCTTACTATACCAAGACACAAGATTATTACCTAAGAAGAAACACTCACCACTTGTGCTCTTGCGGTCATCTTCGTCACCTGTCCAACCAGCATCGCTATATCCTACAAGATGCGTGTTAGTATCTTTCGAGAACAATAACCCTAAACTACACGAGCCACTCACATATCTTAATATTCTCTTAACAGCATTTGAATGGGAAATTTTTGGCTCAGCCCGATGTCTAGCACAAACACAAACACTGTACATAATATCAGGTCTACTCGTTGAAAGATATAAAGACTGCCTATCATGAAACAATACTATGTGGTGTCAATATTCTGTCCAACGTTATCTTTACTTACCTTATGTATTGAACCCATCGATGTTTTCATTACCTTGGCATTATCTAGGCCGAATTTCTTCACTGTGTTCTTTGCATACTTTTCTTGGGACATGAAAATACCGTCGTTGTTTTGCTTAATCTGCAGGCCTAAGAAAATGTTAACTAACCAATCATACTCATTTCGAAAGTAGAATTCATAGCATGTACGAATTGGTCTAACATGGATTCAGAACTAGAGCCAAAAACAATATCATCAACATAAATCTGGGCAATCAAAATATCAACCAACTCTTTTTACAAAGAGTGTTCGATCTGCTTCACCTCGCACGAACCCAAACTCCAGTAGAAACGTCGTCAACCTACCATACCAAACTCTAGGCGCCTACTTAAGTCCATAAAGCGCTTTCTGCAATTTAAAGACATGATTAGGTAAATGTGGATCTTCAAATCCGTTAGGCTGCTCAACATAAATTTCTTTACCAATATATCCATTCAAGAACGCACCCTTTACGTCCATTTGATGTAAGGTAATGTTGAGCCAACATGCAATAGCAAGCAGTAACCTAATTGATTCAAGTCTAGCAACGGGAGCAAATGTCTCATCAAAATCAATCCCCTCGACTTGTGTATAACCTCAGACTACTAAATATGTTTTGTTCCTAGCAACTCTACCAAGTTCATCAGATTTATTCTTACAGACCCACTTCGTGCCTATGACATTAATGTCTTTTGGCCGTGGAACCAAGGCCGAACTTGGTTTTTCTCAAACTGCAAGAGTTCCTCTTGCATCGCATTAATCCAAAAATTATCCTTGAGAGCTTCAAGAACATTTTTGGGTTCTACTTCAGATACAAAGCACTTAAAGCGTGCCTCATCGTATACAGAGTTCATGCATACGTTCCTTACCATAGACTTATAATCCTTGCGTGGCTTGTCCCTGGTTTTCCTTCATTCAGTTTTCCGATGATTAAGTCTGTTGGATGGTCCAAGTGGATCCCTTCGAACTTCGATGGGTCCAACTTCCGAGTTCTGCTCAGGTGCAGATGTTGAGTTAGATGTTGGATCAACAATTTCCTCCACATTTGCCTCTGTCTCAAGCAGCTTGAATAATATCTGCAATATCGACTTGTGGAGTATTTTTGCTAAGATCTAAAGAGTCATCAAATACAATATTCACGGATTCTTGGACATTTCAACCGCAAGTTGTACACATGATGCATTTATCACTTTTGGAATCGAATTAGTCAAGTACTCACGATCATTCAACATGTAACAATAATACCCAAAAACATGAAAATAGTTAACAGCCGGTTTTTTCCCATTCAACAATTCAAACGAAGTCTTCTTAGTACCATGCCAAAAGAATACACGATTCGAAATATGACATGAGCTTCAGCCCAAAATCTTTTAGAAAGACTCTTAGAATGCAACGTAACACGCGTCACCTCCTGTAATGTCTTATTCTTCCTTTCGGCCACCCCATGTGTTGGGGTGACTTAGGAGACAAAAACTCATGAATACCTTTGTTATCACAGAATTCATTGAACGATTGATTCTCAAATTTTCTACCATGATCAGACCTAATGCGAAATATAGGAGCAACAAAATTATTCTTAATTATAACACAAAAGTTTTTGAAGAAATCAAATTATTCAGATTTTTCTCTAAGAAAGAAAATCCATGTATATCTAGAGTAGTCAGCAATGAACACATAAGCCTGTTTTCTACCACCAATGCTATCTACTTTGATGGGACCCATCAAATCCATATGAATAAATTGAAAACAGTGAACAGTTTTGAAATATTGAGCAGAATGTTGATTAACATTATGACTCGTATGTACTTGCTTACCCTTAAGACACGACTCACAAATAACCTTCCCAAACTCCTTAAGTTTCGGAATGCCTCTGATCGCCTCATGTTTGATAAGTTGCTACAAAGTTCTGTAGTTGACGTGACCCATTTTGTAATGCCAAAGTACAACATCGTCTTCGGCCTTCGAGAGTTGGCACACGTCCTTGGATCCAGATTTGTCACCGACAAGGTAACCATTATCGCTAGATCTTTTCCCTGCCATGACACAAACACCTTTCCTGTTAAAAACTTCGCAACATTCCTTGTTGAACCTCCCTCGAGGTCGTCGTCACAAAGCTGACTTATGCTAATGAAATTAGCCACAAGCTCGACGACGTATAGAACGTTGCTCAGCTTCGAGAAATCGGGCACGTTCAACTTGCCATGACCGAGAATTCGTCCTTTTGTACCACCTCCAAACGTCACAGATCCACTGCTCAAGGGGATATATTCAGTAAGGAAATCTTTGGTACCCGTCATGTGGCGTGAACATCCACTATCAAAGTACGATGAACCTGTCACGTTAGCTCACAAGGAAGTATAGATAACAATGCATTTATATACGGATTTCTCTACCCAGACTTTCTTAGGTGTCAAAACAGCAGTATGTTCACCAGAATTTGAAGGAGCGTCAACTGAAATTTCTCCTGACAAACTGTTCAACACTGATTTCCCATGGTTGAACAGAATGTTGGACGATATTTTAGCCAACATATATATTCTTCAAAAGCTTTCCCTTCAATTTCTAGTAGAATGGCTTGATATGATCGGGTTGTATGCAATGATGGCTTTTATACGATCAATGCTTAGACTTAACGGCAACATCTTCGTATTTTTCTTAACAGTCCTAATGTCATATTGAACATAGCGACTTTGACGTTCTCCTTAACAAAACAATCTTAGGTTGGTCGTTAGCAACAGAATTAGGCACATCACAAGTAGGCTGAGAATTGAATCCTAGACCTTGCTTATTAAATACCTAATGACAATACCTCATCAAGGGTTGATTTACCCTTGTTCATGTTCGAGAACGTCTTGTCAGCCTTATCGACTTGCTTCTGCAGCTTGTCGATCTCTTTGTCCTTTCGTGTTAGAACGGCTTCCATTTGTTCATCCCTTCAAGTATGCTTTCGATCATCTTTTCACTCTTCTCATTTCCTTCGAACAATGTTTTCACGATGGCTTTGAGTTCCAAGTTTTTCGCCTTTTCTTTCGCAAATTCAGCGGACCGCAGCTTGAAGGCGTCATTGATCTGGACTTCATCACAAACATCAGTTTCTAAGCTGCATCATCAGAACTTAAATACCCATCAAAATGGTTTGAGTCATCATAATCGAAAATGATATATTTCTCAGATGTTGAGTCAGATGTTGGCTCAACATCCGTTACCGCAGTGAAGCCTATATGATAATCTTCGTCTTCTCCATTGTCAGAGAAGGATTGGATGGCTACTGATGATTGCTTAGTCAACTTTGCATACGGTTCATCATCTTCATCGTCCGAAAGATCAACCCAAAGTGCTTTTCCACGCTTGTGAAGGGTGTTTGCACATTCGTTGGCATAATGTCCCCAACCGTGCAGGCATGGCATCTAACTGACTCCCATTTGGTATTTTTTCTCCAATGGATTATGTCTGAAGAACGGAGGAGCAGAAGATGGTTCTTTAGCATTCTGGTCCTTCTTGAATGTTGTGCCAACATTTGGTTCAACATCATGTTTCATGAAGTTTTTGAATTTTCTCACGGGCGTAGCCAATACTCATCATTGTCAGGATCAACCTCAGATTGAAAATCAGAGGGCTGACTAACCAGAGCAATGCTTTTGCCGCGAGAGGCTCTCTTTTGGACTTCGAGGTTGCTCTCGTAGTTTTTCATGATGTTCATCAAGGAGTTGAAATCCATCGTGGCTAGATTGTGAGCTTCCTCAACCGCGCTACCTTCACACTATATTTTTCAGTTAGAGAACGAATAGCGTTAGAATTTAGTACCTTATTCGAAATCGGTTCTCCCAAGCTAGCACATTCGCTCGAAATGGTAGAAGCTTTCCAAAGTATGTGGTGATGTCCTCCTCTTCATTCATTATGAGATTCTCAAATTGATTATGGAGGAGTCGAAGTTTGGTCTCACTCGCTCGCATCTCCCTCACAGTACCGTTGGAGCATCTCCCATGCATTATGAGCCGTCGTGCAGTTCTATATAGGTCTGAACATGAAGATGTCCACAGACGAGAATATGGCATGAAGGGCTTTGTCGTTGAACGGCTGCACTCCTCTCGAGATTTGTCCATTCGCCGACTGGTTTGTCCACGACTTCACCATCAGTGTCTGGTGCAGTTCTTGGTGGCGTATATCCATTGAGCATAGCGTCCCACGCACGTGTATCTATTGACTTGATGTATTGGCGCTCGCGGATAGGCATAGTTGGATCCGTCAAAAATAGGAACCTTACCAAAATAATTTGAGCTTGAAATATCCATAGAAAAAGATAAAAAAAATGCTTAGTTACGTAAAGCGGAGGCTCTGATACCACTTTGAAATGGTCCCTATACGTATGGATGCGACCTAACTAAGTTTAAAAGCAGACACAAAGATGTTGACTAAAATGTTGAATTAACACGCAGGCTAACACTTCATAACGATTTAGCACAGCAGAAAAAATAAAACTTAGTAGTAGAGAGTACGCACATGAGATGTAAATTTATGCAGCAAGTTCTTCAACTTGCTGCGAGCCTCATGGCAAAATTCCACTATTAAAAATTGATTACAAAAAGATCAAGCCTAGAAAAAACGAATCATGCGATCCTACCAAACTACAAAGTCTTACGACTTTTGCAAAGACGAAATACTAGGATAAAAACAAACTTGTGCTCGCTCAAATTCTCTCAACGTAAACTCGATAATTTTCGAGTCATAGCTCTCAAAAATTTCTCGTCCAAAGGTCCAAGTATGTAGCTCGACAATAAAATACGCAGATCGTTTTACGAATTAACCTAATAGATCGCTCCTAACTCAACTAGAGATTCAAAGAACACGCCTAGACTGATGTGAGAACTTTCAGATAATAGAGATATGCTCGGGATTCGAATCCCGCTAGGTACTATCGGCTAAGACAATGAATTATCGCTCCTACGTGATTCTGACTAGATCACAGTAATTTCCTACCCGCTCACGAGTTCGCTGTCGCCCTAAACGCTCGCGGGGATCTAAAATTCAGTAATTACTAACAGCGTCGATCGAGTATTTGTTGTCGCCCTGTACTCGGGTCCTATCATCTATGAATGGCCTAATCGTTGTTTAGCTGTCGCCCTGAACGATTTTCCACATATTCCCCTTAACACATAGACATATTAAAGCGAAGAAAAACATTCATAGATAGATAAATTGTCAGGGTACACGAGTCACGATTAATATATGTCTTAATCAAGATCAACCTAGCGTTCATCTACTCCCAAACATAGAGGGAATTTAGCTACTAATAATCAACGGAAAAGCAACGAAAGAGATAGAAAACAAGCGTAGAGGACTCATAATCCTCCCTTCTGATTGATATGAGATGATCTCGTGGAAGAGTCTTCGTTCTGCGTTCAATTCAGCGTGAATTCGGCGTTGATCCGTCTCTTGCGCTCCGGGACATAATTTCGTGTTCTTGACGGCTCTTTTTCATCTCTAGATGATTTAGGGTTGATATCTGGTTGGTTCCCTGGGACATGTCCATCGCGGCCGTGACACTGTCGGGGCACAAAATAGAGCTCACTGTCGCGCGTCACGGACTCGTGCAGAAGTGTAACGGCCGTGACACTTTCCAGCCTTGCGACAGTTTCGTATTTCTCTCAGATGGAGGGGTAAACGATGTCCGATTGACCTGAAATTTTAACCATAGGTAGAAGACTCACTAGTATTCATTCTGACCAAAGGGATTCTCAATCCTAGGTCTATATTGGGATATATGAATTTTTTAATGCTGCTGCTGCTTTGGGTCACGGCCGTGACGTTCTTCAGCGTAGTATTGTGCCCCTTGTCACGGCCTGGTGCACTACTTGTCACGGCCGTGACAGATACATGTTTTCGTCGTTTTTGCTCCGTTTTGCCTCGTTTTCGCTCCTTTCGCCCGAAAGCCGTCCTAAGGTTCAATAATATCCAAATAGGTGTAAACAGAGCAATTAAATGCATAAAATGATTACGGGAATTCTATTATAGCACCCATAATTACGACAATAAATGTATTAAAATATGTTTATCAAACCTCCTCACACTAAGCATTTGCTTGACCTCAAGTAAATTAGAAGTAAGAAAAGTATCCAATCAAGATAACGGCACAATTGTACGCAACTTATCATCATAGCTAGAAATCACCAAATGGAATCACGCAAACAATCATGAATAGTACACTAATGATCGGCACCTATCAACTTGAACTTCCTTAACACTGCTAATCGAGCCATACCTCATAAGGATTAGCTCAATTCACTCAAGTGTATAGGCTAGCATATAGTGAGTAGCTCAATTCGTGCACTAGTCCAACCCCTACCATAAGCTTGCAAGCTAATCGCATATCTACTACTTAAAGTGGCTAGCATAAATCTGAGGGTCTTTCCGGGTTGAAATGGGTCAAATAATAACGAAGTGATAAGCATATATACTGAACACGTAGTCTTAAAACTAGGACACATAAGCGAAACTTCAAAGAATATAGCATGATCGAATTAACAGTCACATGCCCCAACATACGACTCAACATTCTCGCTCTGAAATCCTAGACTTTTCTGCCCGACCCTCTCAACTCAGTTCCCTTTTATTTTCTGCCCTTTCACCTTAGTTACGCTCTACTTTTATGCACTGCCCTTATTCCCTAAAAACATCAAGGTTTGGCTGTCGCAAAGAATACATCGTCACAGCGAATGCCGTGTACCTAGGGATACTTATTGCCAAAACCTATATCTTGCAAAAGGATTATGGGCAGGATTATGCAAGGGATCGGGTCATTTCAGAGAACGGTCAAGTAGGGTCGAGTCATTTCACGAATAGTAGAGAAGAACATTAAATCGGACATTGAAACAGTAACCCTCAAGTTCGACTTCTGCTCTTTTCTAATCAACTCAGGTTCGTATGATCTCTGGAGGCTTGTTTGGGTGGTCAGCGACTTTCATAGTTTTATGAGGTAAGAAAACAAATAGGCTCGGGTTCAAAGTGGCTAACTAAGGGGATTAGCCATGGTAGGGAAATATGGCCATGGGCTTAATTCCTAATGCCCTCATTATTTTCATACTAACGCACCGGAAATAGTTTCAACACGCATCAGACAGGCAAGTTTTAGAGAGATATAGACTAGGCACCTCACACAACCAAGAAAATGAGCATAAGCTCGTCAGGCTCAACTCTCACAACGACAAAGGGTTATGTGTGCGAATCTCTCAAAGCAGCGCTATATCTATTCAAGCAGACACGATTCAATCAATCATGCATATCCTAATTGCTCACAAAATTTCATGTCATGCAAACCAACTTGAGATAAGTGCAAATAATCATGCCTCAGTTCAATAATTCATGCTTTTCTAACGAAATTGATAGCTCACGGACACGTCATAGAAAAAAATATTTCACGTAAATTCTCAACCTAAATTCCCCTCCCCATACTTAAGACCCATGTTGTCCTCAACGTAAAAATGAATAAAAAGAAGGTTAAAAAGAACGGGACCTCCCTGACGAATAGTTGGTGTGGTCATGACTGGACGCGTGAAGGTCGTGGATCGTGACTCGTGATATCCTGACATAACTAAAAAGAAAATGAAGCATAAAAAAGGAACTAGACATAGATGATAATAATAATAATAATATTAGTAGTAGATTTCATATGTATCATATTCATAGATAAATAAAAGAAAGTGCGAGATAGATAAAACCTGGGTTCCCTCCAGGACGTGCTCTCGTTCGCTTAGGGTGGCAGGAAGTCGAGGTACAACACCTCTTTTCTGCTTAAGTCTCCCTCGCCTACATCCATGTTTTGGAGTTGTCGTGCAAACCAGCTTGAGATAAGTGTAGATAATCATGCCTCAGTTCAATAATTCATGCTTTTCTAACGAAATTGATAGCTCACGGACACGTCATAGAAAAAAATATTTCACGTAAATTCTCAACTTAAATTCCCCTCCCCACACTTAAGACCTACGTTGTCCTCAACGTAAAAATGAACAAAGAAAGGGAAAAGAAGGTTAAAAAGAACGGGACTTCCCTGACGAATAGTTGGCGTGGTCATGACTAGACGCGTGAAAGTCATGGATCGTGACTCGTGATATCCTGACATAAGTAAAAAGAAAATGAAACGTAAAAAGGAACTAGACATAGATGATGATAATAATAATATTAGTAGTAGATTTCATATGTATCATATTCATAGATAAATAAAAGAACATACGAGATAGATAAAACCTGGGTTCCCTCCAGGACGTGTTCTCGTTCGCTTAGGGTGGCTGGAAGTCGAGGTACAACACCTCTTTTCTGCTTAAGTTTCCCTCGCCTACATCCATGTTTTGGAGTTGTCGCTTTTCACCGGGTAGCGGTTTCAGCTCTAGTGGCGGTCGCTCCTCGACTGGGCTCTTGTCCTTAACTTCTTTGCTGTTTTTGTCGATGGTCATCATGGGCTCGTCGACTTCCTCCTTGCTCAAAACCTGTGATAAACCTTGCACAGAAGACGAGAGATCGTGCTCAAAAGCATCTAAGTAATAACACTTATCATCATGCTCATTACTCTTTTTCATTGAATCAGGTATATTAAACGTAACCTTTTCACCATCTACCGTCAAAGTTAACGTCCCATTCCTAACATCTATCATGGTCTCGCATGTAACTAGGAATGGTATACCCAGAATCAATTGAACATTGTCATCCTTGTCCATCTCTAGGATAACAAAATCAGCAGAGGATAATGAACTTATCGACCTTAACTAGAACATCTTCGATAACACCTAGAGGGTAGTTTATTGATCTATCGGCCAATTGAATACTCATACTAGTGGGTCGTGGTTAACCTAATCCTAGGCGCTTAAACATAGAATACGGCATCAAATTTATACTAGCGCCTAGATCAGCTAAAGCATGCTAAACTACTAAGTCACATTTATGACAATGAATAGTAAAACTCCCTGGGTCCTTGAGCTTTTTCGGTATCTTTCTCTGGAGTATCGCTGAGCACTCTCCTCATATGTGTACAGTGGAGACGTGTTCGAGCTTTCGTCGATTTGTCAGCAAGTCCTTCATCTGCATAATAACTTCAACAAATGGTAAGTTAATATGTAATTCTTTGCACATACCCATAAAACTGCTACATAGTGCCTCGTCTTTGTCCTTCTTCAGTTGTGCTGGATAGGGAACCGTCTGCTGGTATGGCCTCACTGGTAGTCGCTCGATCTCCCTCGCTTTTTCTATTCCGGGTGCAGCCTCCTCCTTTTTAGGTTGAACCTTCTCTTTTTCAGGTGCAGCTTCCCTCAACCGAGCTGGGTACGGGATCTTTGGTTGATACGGCTTCACGAATGGTCGCGTCTTTCCCTTGTCATCCTTGACCTTCTCGACTCCGTCGCCCTTGCTTTCCTCCACTTCTGGCTCGTCGTGGCTCTCGATATCGACTTTTTCCGTAGAATTCTGGTTGGTGGGAGCTTCTTGTAATCCTCTATAGCTCCTCAGGGTTACCGCATTGCAATACTCCTTGGGGTTTGTCTCGGTGTAACTCGGAAGTGATCCTTGTCTTTGCCCCGCCAGTTGCTTTGCTAATTGCCCCACTTCCTGCTCTAACCTCTTGATCGAGGCGTCTGTGTTCTAAGCACGGATGTCATTCGCCTCCATGTACTCCTCCATCTTTGTTATCCGATTCTCGTGGGCTGCGGTGGTGCTGCTGAAGTTCGTGAGGAGTGTCTTCATCATATCCTTCATCTCCTTCATATCATCAGATCCTCCGATGGGTGCATTCTGATATTGGCGTGGCGCCCCGTTTTGGAAGCCGGACGGTCTGGGCTGAAATCTCGGCGGTCCTTGCCCCTGATGATTCTGATTCCCGTACGCCAGATTGTGATGCACTCGAGGCTGGTACTTCGCTGGCCACCTTGGTAATTCCCCATGTAATCTACGTGCTCCAGCGACTGCCCAAGTTGGCATTCAGATGTCTCGTGGGCTGCGCCATAGATACAGCACAGTGGTAGGTACGGTGTCTGTTGCGATGGTGCGGTGGTCATCACGCCATTCACGGGCTGTGTCTGCCCGGATTTCGGGAGTAGTGCGCCAATGACTGTCTGCAACTAAGAATTCGGCGCCGTGATTTATTGCTGGAGCGCCTTGAATTTGGCATTAGTGGCCGTCTCCTCGCTAACTCCGAACACGCATGGCGTCTTGATCCTCGTGTTACCCCTTATGAAGCTGTTCGTCGAATAGTCTTCAATCAGATTCCAAGCGTCGGTCGCGTTGAGCGTCACGAGTCCTTCTCCCGCGGCTCCGTCTAACAGATGGACAGTCTGGTCGTTGAGCCCCTCATAGAATCGGTTGATCTTGGCTGCCTTCGACATCCCGTGCTGTGGGCACCTTTTCAGTAGCGCATTGTATCGCTTCCACACCTCGTACAGGTTTTCTGAGTCCTTCTGGTGGAAAAGAGAGATTTCCGTCTTCAACCTTAGCGCCTTTGATAGTGGGAAGTAGTGGTTGATGAAGGCGACTCGCATCTCCTCCCAAGTAGTGATCGATTTGGACGGCAGCATATCCAACCAGTCCTTCGCCCTTAACCTGAGCGAGAACGTGAAAAGCATCAACTTAATTGCATCGTCTGAGACCCCATTGATCTTGATGGTGTCAGTCACCATCAAGAAAGCCTTCAGATGGGAGTAGGATCGTCGTCGAGATTGCCCTCATACTGGGCTATCTGGAAGATCACCTGAAGCCAAGAGTGCTTCAGCTCGAAATTGTTGTTCTCGATCGACGGGATGACAATCGCCGACTCACTACCACCTAGAGCGGAATTCATGACGAGATCTTGAAGTGATGGCTCCTCCTGTGGACGGGCACTCTATGGTCTGCCATTTTACTTCTTTGTAAGGAGTATCTACGGCTGCCTCTACACGTGAGTTTTGGGTTGATTCCTGCGAACTGTCCTTTGAATAGCTAACTAGATGGTCCTGAGAGCTGGTGGAAGCTCCTTCGGATTCGTACTTGAGTCGCCTTCGTAACTTTCGCTCGAAATCTGGGTCTACGTCAACGATGGGACCCGATGGATAGCTTCGGGTCATTCACCGCTGAATTGTACCTTCAATAAAAGAAAACAAAAATTAGCAACGAAATAAATAAATACGTCCAAAAGAATATGAAACTAATAGTGACGTAGGAAAACAAATAACGCAAATAACACAAATAACGCAAAAAGTGAAAAGCAATAGAAAACAAATAAAAGTGGCTAAAGTACCGAACTACGGTGTTCCTAATATCAATCTATTCCCCGGCAACGGCGCCAAAAACCTGATCGACACGTGGTGTGCTAATATGATTTGCAAGTGCGACAAGTGATAATATAAAATGAATACCTAATTATTATCACCAACGTGCGATAGGCAGTGGACCTATCGTTTGTAGTGCAGTAAAGTGAGTAAACGAGTATCGAACACAAGGAATAAACTGAGTACTAGTAGTGACCTATCGACTCGATATCTAGCCTAAATAAAATACGCACATTATTTTACGAATTAACCCAACAGATCGCTCCTAACTCAACTAGAGATTCAAAGAACACTCCTAAACTGATGTGAGAACTTTCAGATAATAGAGATATGCTCGGGATTCGAATCCTGCTAGGTACTATCGACCAAGACAATGAATTATCGTTCCACGTGATTCTGACTAGATCGCAGTAATTTCCTACCCGCTCATGAGTTTGCTGTCGCCCTAAACGCTCGTGGGGATCTAAAATTCAGTAATTACTAACAGCGAGGATCGAGTATTTGCTGTCGCCCTATACTCGAGTCCTATCATCTATGAACGGTCTAAACGATTTTCCACATATTCCCTTTAACACATAGACATATTAAAGTGAAGAAATACTTTCATAGATAGATAAATTGTCAGAGGACTCATAATCTTCCCTTCTGATTGATATGAGATGATCTCGTTGAAGAGTCTTTGTTCTTCGTTCAATTCAGCATGAATTCGGCGTTGATCCGTCTCTTGCGCCCCGGGACGTAATTCCGTGGTCTTGACGGCTGGGGTTGATATCTGGTCGGTTCCATGGACATGTTCGTCACATCCGTGACACTGTCGGAGCACAAAATGGAGCTAACTGCCGTGCGTCACGGCCTCGTGCAGAAGTGTCACGGCCGTGACACTTTCCAGCCTTGCGACAGTTTGGTATTTCTCCCAGACGGAGGGATAAACGATGTCCGATTGACCTGAAATGTTAACCATAGGTATAAGACTCGCCAGTATTGATTCTGACCAAAGGGATTCTCAATCCGAGGTCTGGAATGGGATATATGAATTTTTTCATGCTGCTGTTGCTTTGGGTCACGGCCTGGTGCAATCGGAGTCACGGCCGTGACGTTCTTCAGCGTAGTATTCTGCCCCTTGTCACGGCCTGGTGCACTATGTGTCACGACCGTGACAGATACATGTTTCCGTCGTTTTTGCTCCGTTTTGCCTCGTTTTCGCTCCTTTCGCCCGAAAGCCGTCCTAAGGTTCAATAATATCCAAATAGGTGTAAATAGAGCAATTAAATGCATAAAATGACTACGGGAATTCTATTATAGTACCCATAATTACTATAATAAACATATTAAAATACGTTTATCAGTTATCTCTTGTTTGTGTTCCGTATTTGTTTGTTTTCTGTATTATATTTTATCATGTTTGATTATACACTAAATTTATTTTTTTTTTTATGGTGACAGATTCACACATAATTCATGGGAAAATCTTTGATATTTTTTTTCAAAAGAAAAGGGCAAGTGAAGAACTATCTTCTCCGATAATCGACTCGTCAACGTCGATATCAAATGACGATGATCGTTCGACCCAAATTCCTCCTAAAAGATTCAAACATAATGAAATTGAAGATATTGATCTCAATTCTTTAGAGCGTGATCCGGGAGTACGACGACAAATTTTGGAATATAATTAACCAACAAGAAGAGGTATGTAGAGCTTATTTGAACCTAAAGGCATACCGACCAATCCTTCAAGAGTACCCGCTAAATAAAAATCTTAAGCATCCTCGAAGATTTCAATCTACTTGGTATCGGCAATTTTCTTGGTTGGAGTATTCACCCACAAAAGATAAAGCGTGTTGCTTTCCATGTTATCTCTTTAACAAGCCATCAGGATGTTCAAATCAAACTGCATTTACTGTTGATGGGTTTGATAATTGGAAGAAAGTCAAAAACGGAAAAGCTTGTGCTTTTCAGATCCACATAGAAAAGGATAATGTTTCTTCACCGCAACTTAACGCCGAAATGGCGTGTGAGGATTTGATGAACCAACCACAACATCTATCAAGGAGGTTTGACAATTTCGATGCTCAACAAATAGCACTTAAGCGTCTTCGATTAAAGGCGCATATTGATGTATTTCTTGCACTTCAATGAATTCCATTTAGAGGTAATGGAGCGATCTTGCTCTTCTAATCGTGGTAATTTTCTTGCGTTTTTGGATGTCATAACCGGGTACAATGACGAACTTGCGAAGACGGTTGAGAAAGCTCCAAAAAATGCCAAGTATACGAGTCACGATATTCAAAAGCAAATACTTCATGTGATTTCTATGAGAGTGAAAGAATGTGATTCGTGAAGAAATTGAAGTTGCAAAGTATTGTATAATTGCAGATGAAGCCTTCGTTGAGTCAAAAAGAGAGCAAATGGGGATATATGTGAACTAGTTTCAAAGTTCTACATGGAGGATTTTACTAAAGATGAGTTAGAGCAATTGGAGATACAGTTGAAGCACTACGATTACAATATAGTCAAGTGCAGTGATTATAAAAAAATTACAATTATTTCATAATTGTGCCAATGGTTGGTGAAGACTAACAAGTGTGTGACATACAATCTTGTTTTTTGAGTGATTGTACTCGTGCTAACTCTTCCAGTTTCTACTACTACTACTACAGAACGCTCATTTTCTGCAATGAATATCGTGAAAACTCGGCTTCGAAGTAAAATGGAGGAGGATTTTCTCTTTGACGGATTAATAGTATATATTGAGCGAGAATTTGCTAGAAGTGTGAGCATGGAAACCATTATTGAGGACTTCGAAAATCTAAAAGAACGTCGAATTCCTTTTAGTTAGAAAGATTTATTTCTTATGCTTAATCATTGTCGTTCAAACTATTGTTTTTGTATTGACGATATATTAAATTTAGCTTTGCGTATTCTATTTATTCTTCACGGTCCCCCCGAGTATATAGTTCTGGATCCGCCCCTGTATATAATATACTAAGTAACTTCCTCAGAGGAACTAATGGAGACTATAGGTAAACCAAAGGCCATACAACGACGTACACATCGCAAAACAAGTTTAATTATTTATTGTTTAGAGGGGGAAAATATCAAGGTTGAGTCTACGGCATTTGTTACTTTGTATGATAAACAGATGCCCGACGACTATTGAGCCGAACTTCCATAAAGACAAATTTTAGAGGCGATGTTTCTTACCTGTTATAGTTATATCGTAGTTATTCGTTTCTCGTAAGACAGCCAACCATCATCTCCAATATATTCATCCAAACCAATTATTTTATTATATACCGAGCCAGTTTAATATTTTATACGTGCTTATATGTAGCTCACAAATGTTTAATTTATCCGATGTAACGATACCCAACAATCGTCTACTTAAACAAAAGGTCATCAAATGGGCTTTCCTTGTCCGATATCATATTGTGATGTCGTTTTCGCCCAACAAGCACATCTTATGATGGCAATTAATGTCAGAAATACTTCTAACAAAAGCATCAATCGTTGCAATGACCAAAGACAAATCATCCACATCGTATTTCGACTTGATTCTTGATCCACTATTACTCTTGATCACGTGTTCGGCCATGCTCATTGCACTAAAATCAATTTCTCACATGTTTATATACATATCATATTGTTTTATATTTATTCTGTTGAAATCAGGATCAAATCAAGTGAAGTTGAGCTGAGCTAAGGTGCTCTGCTGAACAAGCTTAAGAATCGAACTGTTTGGAGCTTAAAAGGTGTTAAAAGATGAGATTGGCGCGAAGCTGAAGAAGAGCGTTTCTTTAAGTGAACAACTTACAAAGACGCTTGGAGCATCGACGTTTTTATTGACAGCTGTTTAAAAGAAAAAGCGGGAGTGGCTCGTTGTTTTTGGTTATCAGTTCACACTTTCTCTGTTTTTCACATCTCACACAGTGTGTGTGTGTTCTTCAACTCTTCATTTTTCTGGTGATTTTCTTAATTGATTTCTGATGTACGCAATCACTGAATGCAGTGGTTCTTAGCACTATACTGTCATCAGCGTCAATAAGATCGAGATTATCTTTGGTCGTGGACGTAGGATTGATTCTAATCCGAACCACATTAAGCGATTGTGTTCTTGCATTTCTTAATTTCTCTACAAATTTGATATGGTATCAGAGCATTGACCTCTCAATCCGCGCGTATTAAAGTTGATTCAGCACCAGAATTCACAATCAAGATGAGTGCTACAATTTCTGCAAATCAGAGCAGCTCAACACCTGTGGTATCAGCTGCGCATGACCCGTACTTCTTGAATGCGAACGACACATCAGGGCAGCTTCTCGTCCATGACATCTTGAATGGAGACAATTACACGACTTGGAGTCGAGCTATGATCATTGCGCTCATGGGAAGAAATAAAGAGGGGTTCGTTAATGGCGACATCAAAGCGCCGGCAGCAACTGATCAAGAAAAGGTTAGTGCGTGGAAGCGCAACAATAACATTGTCATTTCGTGGATATTGAATGCAGTTTCGAAGGATATATCTGCGAGTATACTTTATAGTTCCACAGCTCGTGAAGTGTGGGTTGATCTCCAAGAGAGATTTGGACAGACGAATAGACCGCGAATTTTGCAATTAAAGAAAGAACTAGTGAATCTTGCGCAAGGTCGAGCAATGTAGCAGCTTACTTCACTAAGTTGAAGACGCTCTGGGACGAGTTGGCCAGTTATAGGCCACCTTGTCATTGCCTCTGTGGTGGCATCAATCCGATCAAGGCACATCTTGAGGAGTGTGTCCTCACATTTCTTATGGGACTCAATGACACATATTCACAGATACGGGGACAGATACTGCTAATGGAGCCCTTCCCCACAATTAATAAAGTGTTTTCATTGGTTATTCAAGAGGAGAAACAGAGGGCTATGGTGGCAGGTTTTCCTCGGCAGATTGATGATCAGATTAATAGCCTGGCCATGCTAGCTGCAAAAGGAGATTATGAGAATTTCAAGAAAAGTTCGGGCTGGCAGAAGAAGGAGCAAAACAAACCAGTTTGCACCCATTGCAACAAGAAGGGGCATACGATTGATACTTGTTATCAGCTGCATGGATTCCCTCCTGGATACAGACAAAGTGCACGCTTTAAAACAGCCAGAACCAACCATGCCATGGTAGAACATTGCAACAAGCAGGGGCAACAGAGTAATCAGATGGCTCAGCCCATTACTAGTGATGCAGTGGTTCAGTTGAATCTAACTCCCTTCCAACTGCAAAGTCTCAGGGCCCTGATCAACCAGCCTTTCAATAGCACTCCATCTGAGGACATTGATCATATACAACAGACTGAAAAGATCACAGGTATATGTCTCTTTTTTAATCTGCCTGAATGTGCTAGTACAGGTTTGTGGCTGGTCGATTCAGGTGCCACGAGGCACGTGTGTGGCAATTTGGACATGCTGCATGACTTGCATAACATTAGAGAGTCAAAGGTAATTCTGCCAGATGATAAGACGTATTCTATTACGTTTCTGTTACTTTTACGTATACTTTATACCCCGTAAAAGTGAGCTTTCGTTTGTTATTTATCGAAATTACTTCGAATATGCTATACTTACTATATCTTGTAGTTTCGGAGCGAAATGGACCAAACTCGTAACAAATTAAATGATGTGCAAGCCAAATGAATTACACCAAGGATGACCTTGTGCTTTTTGATTGGTTGACAATTCACCAGGAACCAAGGAGATACATATTAACCATTATCAAATGCAATTATTAAGACAATTGCGGGACCTTCAAGGGACAAAGAAATTCAATTGATAAGCTACGTTCTTGGCATCATTATCATTTGGGAGGCAAAAGAAAGACAAACTGTGAGACACACACGCCGAAAGAAAACAAAGAGATCTCATTACAGCTGTGCGATTTATCAATTGGATGCGCTTTTGAGCTTGTCGTTGAAAGAAGAGGATGGGGACAGACCAAACTAAAGAGACGCTCTTACGGCTCCGTGTTTTCAGATTGCATAATTGAAGAAAAAAAAACAGGATCTTGTATACCTTTATTACATGAAGTCGGGAAGAGATTTCTACGTCTATTAAAAAGAGATATAGCTGCTCCATTTGAGCTATCTCCCAAATATCCAAAGGGAGGGGGGAACGAGTTTACAAAATCAGAGAAAAGGGCAGCGAACCAATACGTCTTTCACCCCTCCCAAGACTTGTCCCGACCTGAGGCTGACCAATCCACGGCAGAACGGAAGCTGCCACTCGTAGCAGATTCGAGCAAAGTACATCCGTGACAGCACATGCAGAGCTGTTGCGGGCAGCCACGGTGAGCTGTACGAATCTTAAGCAAGCAGAGAATATTTTCCCTTGGGTTGAGTTACTTGTTGTGTTTGGGCTGAAATTATATCACGGCGGAGTAATTCACGGACTAAAACGGAGGCAAGGAAAGGTTGAAGCTCGTCGCTCACCAGCTGTTCGACGAAAATACCCAACGAAGCTAGGCCGAAAATTGGGTTAATCATTGGGCTTGGACTGATTGTTAGCCGGGACTGATATTCCGCGAATTCGAACGGTTGTAAGCGAGCCTTCTTTCTATCTATGTATTTCGATTATCAGGTTTTGTAGTTAAGTTTATTATAGTTGAGAGTTATTCGAAACCTTGATTTATAATATTGTGAGATTAATTGTGCTTATTCGTTAACGCGTGGGTATTCGTTTAAGCTTGAATTTGTTTTAGTTGATGAACTTAGTTTGATTAAATAGTTGCAAATGTTTAATTAATCTAGGTGAGTCCATCGCTAATTAGAACAACAAATCCGTAATTGTTTGTTCGTTTTAATAAGTGGCGAACAATATTCAACTTCTCTACCCTAGGTAAGTGTAAGTTATATTGTAGTTTACGCGATTTGATTTTAACAGACCAGCGTCGTTTCTTGCGAGAGCGTCGTCCGAGCGAGTTAGTCAATAATCGGGTCTCTTTCATTTTTAATGCTAATCTTAAACCTTGCAGGGCGTCCCGGAGGTTATTTTTCGATTAGGGAATTAATTATAGAGTGTCTCTTAATTATCGAAAAATTAAGAATAGATTGGTTGTTAGGCGTTCGTCGATAACTATAACCGATTATGCTTATGTGTACACGTTATTAGGAATCTATGATCGATTATCTATTATTTTATAGTCGTTAGTTTCTATAATTTCCTCGTCTGTTCTTAGTTTAATTTCGTTTGTATATTAATCTATTTTCAAAAATATATTTTCGTTTATAATTGCGTTAATTTTGATTTATGTTTGAAAAACTAAAAACCCCCCTTTTATTATTATTATTATTATTATTATTATTACTACTATTATATTATTATATTATTATTACTACTACTATTATTATATTATTATTACTACTACTATTATTATATTATTATTATTATTCCTATTATTATTAGTATTATTATTAATACTATAATTATTAGTACTATTATTATTATTAGTATTATTATGTTATTAGTATTATTATATTTAGTCGAATTTCGATATAGAAGTAAATTAACCATCTTCCCTGTGGAGACGATCCTTACTTTCGCTATACTCATTAGTAAGGTTATAAATTTTATTTTTGGCCGTTTACGACGCGACCAAATTTTTAATATTGATCATGTAACTTATCACCAGACAATACAGTCATCAGAGTAAGCAAGGCAGGAACATTTAAGCTTAACAGTTTTATTACCTTGACAGAAATCTTATATGTTCCTCAGTTCCAATTTAATCTTATTTCTGCGAGTTATTTAGCAGCTGAGATTGGTTGCATATTTAGTTTTGAAACTGATAGCTTCCAGATACAGGACCCTGCGCACCAAGTAATTGGCAAGGGTAGACAACGCGCGGGACTGTACATCATAAAAGCAGAATTAGAGCCTAGTTTGCAGACTGAACCAGTGTTCCTTAATAAGCTGTCCGGAGAGACCTGGCATAGCAGGCTGGGACATCCCTCTGATAGGGTTCTTGGCATACTTAAAAATAGGTTGAATGGTGACTGTCATATCCCAGATACATACTGTAAGATCTGTCCTTTGGCTAAGCAAAGGAGAAGTTCGTTCCCTAATAATAACAGTCTTGCTTGTACAGCTTTCGACCTCATACATTGTGATGTATGGGGACCCTTTCACGTCCCATCTCACCTAGGTCACCAATACTTCATGACTATTGTTGATGATCATACGCGTTTTACTTGGCTATTCATGCTTAAGTATAAATCAGAGGTGCAACCAATTCTCAGTTATTTCTTAGCTTTAGTTGAAACTCAATTTAAGAGCAAGGTGAAAACTGTAAGAACGGACAATGCTAGGGAGTTTAACCTTGTGAATTTGTTTAGGAATAAGGGTATTATCCACCATTTATCATGTGTACAAACCCCACAACAGAATTCGGTCGTAGAAAGAAAGCACCAACACCTTTTGAATGTAGCCCGATCTTTGTATTTTCAGTCGAATGTACCTATTGAGTTATGGTCCGAATGTGTCTTAACTGCTACCTTCTTGATCAATAAAACTCCATCCGTGAAGTTAGGTAACAAGAGTCCTTTTGAACTTCTCTATCAAAGACCCTTTAAAACTATGACATTCTTCGAGTTTTTGGGTGTCTCTGCTTTTCTTCTACTCTTGCAGCGTGAAGGAGAAAATTTGATCCACGGGCAAGGCATTGTGTGTTCCTAGGCTACCCCAACGGAATGAAAGGATACAAGTTAATGGACCTACAAACGAGGGAGGTATTTGTCTCAAGGGATGTCAAGTTCATTGAGCATGAATATCCCTTTGCACTCAGGACTCATGAGTCGACTACCAATATCAGAGATCCTTTCCCCTCCCAAGTCCTCCCCAGGCCTCATTCTTCTGCCCATGTTGGCTCTGAGGTGGCCCCACTGCCTCATGTTGGCTCTGAAGCAGTCTCACAACCAGCTGTTGACCTCGAAACAGCCACAGCTCCTATCACTGATGGTGCGACTGTTGCAGGGGACTCACCAGAAGGGAGTCCAACACCTGAGACTCCTATCTCTGTAGGGAATGATTCCCAGTTTGCAGAGGAGGATGCTTGTTCAGCATACACTACTTCCCAGTCTGCCATGGAACATACTGTCAATCCACCTCAGAACCATGAAATCCGTACCAAGTCAGGAAGACCAACCAAGAGGCCAGCATATTTACGGGATTATCACTGCAATGCGTGGCACAGCAAGAAAATCCTCTATCCTATGTCTAATTGTCTTTCCTATGCAAACTGTTCAGAACAGCTTCAGACCTTCATCAGCAGTGTTGTTGTGGCAGAAGAGCCCAAGAGTTTTGCGCAGGCCATGAGATCAGATGACTGGGTCCGGGCCATGAATGAGGAGCTGAGAGCACTCGAGGATAATGCCACATGGACTGTTATGCCCTTACCTCTAGGAAAGAAAATAGTGGGCAATCGGTGGGTCTACAAACTGAAGTACAGCGCCACCGGGAAAATAGAAAAGTACAAACCCGCTTGGTGGCGAAGGCTTATGATCAACGGGAAGGTGTGGATTACATGGACACCTTCGCCCCAGTCGCCAAGCCAAATACCATTAAACTCATTATTGCGCTGGCAGCTAAGCTTGGTTGGCAACTTGCCCAACTGGACATCAGTAATGCTTTCCTCCATGGGGACTTGACTGAGGAAGTGTTCATGGATCTGCCCCAAGGTCTCACAAGGGCTTATGGGCAACACAGCACTGGAAAGCATGTCTGTAAACTGCACAAATCTATCTATGGTCTGAAACAAGCGTCACGGGAATGGAACAAAAAGTTTACAGCTGCTGTGACAGGTTTTGGATTTGTGCAAACTCAGTGTGATCACACTTTATTTGTCAAAGGCTCGGGCGATCAGGCTCTCATATTACTGGTTTATGTCGATGACATAATTCTGGCAGGAGCAGCAGCAGATCAACTCCAGAAAGCCAAAGAATTTCTTAGTTCTTGCTTCAAGGTTAGAGACTTGGGCGATCTCAGATTCTTCCTATAGCAAGAACTAATGAAGGAATCTATCTGTCCCAACGGCAATATACTCTACAATTGTTGGAGGACACGGGCTATTCAGCTGCCAAGCCATTGTCTACTCCTATGAATCCCTGCCAACAGATCACAGCTACTGATGGGGACTTATTGTCAAACCCCTTCCAATACAGACGGCTTATTGGCAGGATGTTATACCTAACATTTACACGGCCTGATATTTCCTTTGCCGTTCAGAAGCTGAGCCAATATATAGCAGCTCCACGCACGGGACACTTAACTGCAGCCCATCATCTTTTGCGCTACCTGAAAAACTCCCCTGGCCAGGGCATTTTTATGTAAGCTGAACAGAATTTTGATCTTTCGGCCTTCTCAGATGTCGACTGGGGGGCTTGTAGGGACACACGCAAATCAATTACAGGTTTCTGCACCTTTCTTGGAAGCTCATTGATTACTTGGAAGGCGAAGAAGCAAGCAGCTGTGTCTCGTTCATCAACCGAAGCGGAATACAGAGCGTTGGCATCCACCGTCGCTGAAGTTCTGTGGATCTGAGGTTTGCTGGCAGAATTAAACATCAAGAAAGGACAACTCCCAGTCGTCTATTGCGACAATCAGTCCGCACTAAAGCTAGCTTTGAATCCGCGATTTCATGAACGATCAAAGCATATCGAGATTGATTGCCACTTCGTTCGGCATCACATCTCAAAAGGCACAATTAAGTTGCTGCCCGTTAGGTCCGAGCACCAGCTTGCGGACATCTTCACCAAATCTCTCACCGGACCTTTATTGCAACAACTCATGCTCAAGATGTCTGTTAGGAATTACTTCCATCCATCTTGCGGGGGGCTGTTGAAATCAGGATCAAATCAAGTGAAGTTGAGCTGAGCTAAGGTGCTCTACTGAACAAGCTTAAGAATCGAACTGTTTGGAGCTTAAAAGGTGTTAAAAGATGAGATTGGCGCGAAGCTGAAGAAGAGTGTTTCTTTAAGTGAACAACTTACAAAGACGCTTGGAGCATCGACGTTTTTATTGACAGCTGTTTAAAAGAAAAAGCGGGAGTGGCTCGTTGTTTTTGGTTATCAGTTCACACTTTTTCTGTTTTTCACATCTCACACAGTGTGTGTGTTCTTCATCAGGTCTCTTCATTTTTCTGGTGATTTTCTTAGTTGATTTCTGATGTACGCAATCACTGAATGAAGTGGTTCTTAGCACTGTACTGTCATCAGCGTCAATAAGATCGAGATTATCTTTGGTCGTGGATGTAGGATTGATTCTAATCCGAACCACGTTAAGCGATTGTGTTCTTCCATTTCTTAATTTCTCTACAAATTTGATATATTCGATGTTATGACACTCCAACAAATAGATCTTAATACAAGAAAGACATATGAAGGGCACGAACTGAAATTTTAGTTTTACTGTTTGGTCTTGATTTGACTGCCTTCTCGTTGACATGGTTTGACTGTCTCCTCGTTATCATCCATGTTCATTTAATTGTCTCTTCATAATGATGATTAAGCTTACTTTTCTAACATCCACTCCGAGATTGATTGTTCTTTATCGCATTCCAATCTTATTCTGAGTTCTCGAACGGCTCCATCGCTATTGCCTTTATGAAACTATTCGCCAACTAATCTTGACTTCGTACATGCAAACTTCCTCATGTCCATTGGTAAATTCGTGTTCATTTATATTTTGGTATTTTAGGAATATAATCTATAATGTATTACTTACTAATATAAGAAGAATCTTGCAAGTTTCCTTTTGCAAAATATAGCGAGTAACTTACACAATGGAAACCGTTTTTCCTTCCATACCAACAAGTAATTTTTATTACACAATAGACTGTTCATTTACTTTTCAAATGAAACATGAACCTGTGATGTTGGCTGCTTTGCGGCTTAAAGATTAGAGTTGCACCCGCACCATTAACTATAGCTTTTGGCACAGCGGTAGGCGCTTGGTCCTAAGAATGACTAGAGTCAACCAAATAAAACATTATTAATATCATCTAATGCGCCATGAACGAGTGTGATCTGAAATTAAACGGCGAACGGATAATTCTCGTATCTCAAGTGGCAATCCACCATTACAACCTCTGCGCCAACGGAGAAGGCACAGTTCCTATGAGAAAGAATATCGCCACCCTCCGATAAACACTCAAAGCATTCGTCTTGACTCAGGTTTTGGTTAGTGCAGTTAGCGTATCCATAGACGGTTGTTCCTTGATATAAGTTTGTCACATACTTTGCCCTTGTCGCATCCATAGGAGTCTGAATAGCCAGATCATCGAGGGTATTGTAGACATTTTGCCCGTAAGGGTCGCCTGTTCTCCACCTATTTGTGTTGCACGCAAGATACGTGATGGTTGTGTCTGGATCTGCTTCTGTAATGAAAAATATATTAGCGGTAATGAGAAGAAATAAACCTAATATTAAGGCTGCAATGTTTGGGGTAAGAGCATTTAGACGATTCATCTGTTTGTGATTTTTGTTTAATAGATTAAGTTGTCCTAATTGTTTTATATACGAGCATGGATCAATGTTTTCAATTTATAAAACTTAGCAAACATTGTTTTCAACGGTAAGAGATGACTGATAATGGGGACTACGTGGGCTATAGGTCATACAACGATGTATAAAATACATTGAAGAAAAATAGTGTTCGAGAGAGGAAATTTCAAGGTTGATACTACGGCATTATCATTTGTATTATGTGTAGATGGCCGCAGCCCAAGTCGACTATTGAGCTAAGCGTTCATTAATTGGGACAAGTTTTATTACTGAAAGTGATATAAAAGAGGTTATGTTTCGTCCAGGTGATGGTTATTTTCAAAGTTTGAAATGGTTAATTATTTTTTACAGTCCTTCAATTTACACTACTACAAAGATAGACACAGGCATTATAGGCGACGGTTGAAAAAAAAACAATCGCCAAAATTAGCGCGGGGCAATATCGTAAATAATTTGAAAACTCGTATATTCTAGGCGACGGTTCCTGTAAAACAACCGTCACCCATAAGTTAAAGAGTAAATTATGATTCAGGCCCTTTTAAGCAACTTTCGTTTGAATTCAGGCCCTCTTACTTTAAATTTCAGTTTAAAAGACTCATCTCAAGTTTGTATTAGAGTTAAGGTTCGTGGTAAAAAGACCCACTTGCCCTCGACTTGCAAAAAGTTACATATTTGTACCATCATCCTCACGTCAAAGGTTTTGTCATCGACGATTCTTCCTACACCCAAAACTCCATGAAATCGCAGAGATCTTGAACGTTAGTAGTCGAAAATGGTAAAATCGATATCAATTTGTCATGGGTCCTCATAAACAAGAAAAATTTTCGATGTTAAGTTGGAATAATGCTTCAAAAAAGCTTCGAAATTTGATAAACACGAGTGAAATCTCGACTTAAATGCTCGAATAACGAGTATTCACACCAATTCAGATGTGGATCTTAGTAATCGACATGGAATAACAACGAATCTTGCCCGACCTAAGATCCAAACATTTTCAATTTCAATAACAAATAACTTTATCTGGGTACCATTTTCGGCTATAACGGAAACTGTACCTTGGAAACCTATACCAGATTCTTAACTTTGACCAATATATGTTGCCTCTCTTATAACAAATAATTAGAAAATAGTGTCACGAGGAAGATAAAAAATTCCTGGAACACATCAGGTCATCGTGGTACCACTTCTGTTATTTAGGAAACCCCGTCCTCAACACGTAACATATGCCAAACACAATTTGAAAATATTTGTAAAAAAAATGAGTGAAATCTCGACTTTTATGCTCAAATAATGAGTATTCACACCAATTCGGATGTGGATCTTAGTAATCGACATGAAATAACAACGATTTTTTCTGCGAATTAAGATCAAAACATTTTTAATTTCATTACACATCCCTTTATCTGGATACCATTTTCCGCTATTTTGGAAACCCTACCCTAAAAAACAATAACAGATTCCTAACATTGAGGAATAAATGTTGCCTCATCTATAACAAATAATGAGAAGACAATAGCGGTTTGTTTCCTATTAGCTACATGCAACTAGTACGGAATAGGGCATCAAGAGAAAGATAATAAATTCGTACGACACCAGAAACTCTCTGAAATAGCAGAAATCTTCAACGTCAATAATCGAAAAAGGTAAAACTGGTCTCGATTTCTCATGGGTCCTCATAAACAAGGACAATTTTCGATGTTAAGTTGGATTAAATGCTTCAAACACAATCTGAAAATTTTGGTAAAAAACGAGTGAAATCTCGACTTTTATGCTCGATAATGAGTATTCACACCAATTCGGATGTGGGTCTTAGTAATCGAGGTGAAATAACAACGAATTTTGCTGTGAGCTAAGATCGAAACATTTTTTCAATTTCATTAACACATCACTTTATCTGGGTACCATTTTCTGCAAGTTCATAACTCTACCTTCAATATTGTAACCGATTACTAATAAATGGTAACAAGTCTTGCCTCATTTATAACAAATAATAAGAAAAATAATGGTTTGTTTCCTATAATTACTACATGCAACTGGTACGGACTAAAGTGTCAAGAGAAATATTAAAAATTCGTATGCTGCACAAAACTTCCCGAAATTGAAGAAATCTTCAATGTTAGTAATCGGAAAAGGTAAAACCGATCTCAATTTTTCATGGGTCCTCATAAACAAGGAAAATTTTCAATGTTATGTTGAAATAATGCTTCAAACCCAATTCGAAAATTTGGTAAAAAACTAGTGAAATCTCGAATATTATGCTCAAATAATGTGGATTCACACCAATTCGGGCGTGGGTCTTATAATCGACAATAATTATCGATGTTAGTGACGACAAATTTGGATGCGAAATATTGGAACGTTGGTCAAATAAAAAGTTGGTTGGTAACACTTCATTTATTATGGGTAACAATTCACGCATTCTGGGTAACACATAACTAAGAACATTCTAGAAGGTTCTAGATTGTCAGAGATATTAACAGTACAATAACTTAATATTACCACATTGCCTGCAAATAATGCCACATGTCTGATAAACAATAACAATATAAACAAAGGTTATACCACAATTGTAGCTACAAGAACCACAAAGTAGCTAATCAATACCACATTGCTATTTCGATTAATTTCGTTCGTAAATTCATTTCGTTGGGATGTATAAGATTGACATTCATGGAAATAGGTGATATGATGAAGTCAAATCACAAAATTTCATTAAAACACACGTTTTGCGAATGTTGATATCAATATGTGAATGTTGAGGTCAAAAGTTATGTAAACACATAGCTCTTCTTTCACAAAATATACTAGTACCTCTTTTGATGCGACATAACATTATGAATTCCATCGCAAACGTATTCACAGTTCAACATTAAAGCACGGACAACATTTAGTAGACCATAAACTGAAAATTTGAGACCTCAAACTAAACGATCGAAGCAAAATGGATTTTTGAGCGTAAATAATGAAATATTTTAGTGTATTACCACATTACCTGCAAATAATACCGCATGTCTGATATAAAAAAACAAGACCAATCGAATTTATGACACAATGTTTGGTGTAGATACCACATAATACATTTTCCAGTATAACATCATTAATTAGATTAATTTTGTTCGTAAGTTCACTTTTTTCCGAATGTATAAGATTTATGTTGATGTAAGTATGTGATTTCACTAAGTTAACAAATCAAATTCACTTAAAGACGTGTTATGTGAATGTTGATATCAATATATGAAAGTTGAGAGCAAACGTCATGTAAACACATAGCTCTTCTTTCACAAAATATACTAGTATCTCCTTTGATGAGACATAACGTTATGAATATCATCACAAACGTATTCAAAGTTCAACATTAAAGCACGAACAATATTTAGTAGACCATAAACTCAAAATTCGAGATCCCAAACCCTAAATAATCGAAAAAATTATGAATTTGTGAGTGAGATTAATGAAATTTTTATTGTGGTATGCAAAACTAATTATGCAGTATCAGTATCTACAATAGTGTTAAAAATTGCATTTGTACTGTTATTTTATTTCGAAATGAGTGATTTGGTACCGGATAAACCACGTTTTATACCTCTTAACTAGAGCGATGTACCACATTATTTGACGAGCTCTCTTATTGCATATGACAATTCCCGCCTAAATTATTGACATCCCCCCTAAATTATTGAAATCCCACCTAAGCTGGATAACACAAGTTACACAAAGAATAACAATTAATAACTTACTGGTACCACTTCCTTATTTCAAAAAATTAGATAAAATTCCGGCGATTGTGTTTAAATTTCGGCAACCTTGAGCGAAGAATAATAGAGCCAACACGGTGTCTCAGTGCTTTGATCAGGATATGGGTCTCTCGAATTTGTACGAAGTATCTTCAATTTCGACCGAATCGGGATTCGATTTCACCGTAAAATCGAGCATCTCGAGACCTCATAACATAATAAACCGTCTAGGACACACTCAACTTGGTGTGGTGTAGGATGTATGTTCGTGCATATGGAAATAATATATACGGTAATCGAGTTTCCATTGTTATAAAGATACCAAATAGTAGGAATTTGGTACCAATACAGCTTACTGCTACCTTTAAATCTAAAAGTATACCAAATGAGAGTTTTTCAATACCTATTAACTGTTTTACTAGGACAGATGCTTGACAGTCCATACCACGTTCTCGGAACAGTGGTTTAGGCAACAATCCGGCGATTAAATTTTGGCAAACCTTGAGCAACGAACAATAGAGTCAATACGGTGTTTCAGTGATTTATTCAGGATATGTGTCTCTCAAATTTGTACAAAATATCTTCAATTTCGACCGAATCGGAATTCGATTTCACCGTGTTTTTTTATTATTTGCTTCAAAAGAATTCGAAAAATTTACCCGTAAAATCGAACATTCGAGACCCAAATAACATGATAAACCGTCTAGGACACACCCAACTTGGTTTTGTGCATGATCTGTGTTCGTGCAGATGGAAATAATATACGACCAATTGTTTCGGTCGAGTTTCCACTGTTATATCAATACCAGATGACAGGGGCTGAACTATGTTATTGAACTTTTTAATGAACTTTATACTGTTTCATTGTTAAAGGTCACGGAGCTGTTTCAACTGACCATTGTTAAAGGTCATGATAAACTGTTAACTGGATTTGTTAATGAACTTTATACCCTGTCAGTTATGACGATAGAGTTTCCACTGTTAACTGTTTCACTGTTCCATCTGTCATCGTAAACTGTTCCTTTTTAATGAACTTTATACTGACAGGGGCTGACCTATATTATGAAACTTAAAGAGGGCCTGATTCTTAAAAGCCCCTAAGTTAAAGTTCATATGCTACGGTTATAACCTAGGTGGCGGTTTCTGGCAACAACTGTCGCTTATAACCTAGATGACGGTTCTTGGACAGCAACCGTTGTTCATAACCTATAGTATATGTAACGGTTTCTGGCAACAACATAGCCTTTATATTTGACAACTTTGACTCAACTTCGTCATTTTCATTTTCGTTCTCTGCGAATTCTTCCGCTAAGAATGAGAGAGAAAGGTGACAAAGAAGCAACCATACTATCTTGAGCAGAGCCGGTTTTTCAATTTAGGTGGCCCAGTCATATACCATAAAGAGGCCCTAATAAATATAGCTAATTATAAATTTAAATATTTTTATAATTTTAAGCCTCATAATTGTTAATTTATATGGGTTATCGGCCAGAAAATATTAGACGCCTTTTCGAAGTATATACAACCGTCACTGCTACTTTTTTTTTAATATTTTGGTTGTTTTTCATTATCCCGACAAACCTATTTCAAAACATTTCAATGCAGCATTCAAACCCAACACTTAAAAACCAATAATCAAACACAATATACTAAATCCAACTTCATTATAAAATTAAACACTAAATTCTGTTCGACAATGTATGTTCAGTCACAATATAAAAGCAAATTACCGATCAACTCAAGACGCTAGGAAAATTTCATTGAAGTACTCTACCCACAATTCTAACTTCTTCCACAGATGCGTCGTCATAAGCGATGCCATCTAACACCTATGTCATTGAAAGAAAACTTGTTTCAATTGAACATTTAAACATAACAGAAATCAAATAGAAACTTTGAAAAAATTCTTACATTTCCGATGTTATTGTTTCCGCCCCCGATCAATCTGATAAGATCATATATATATCGCATGACGTAAAAGCCACATAGTTCACTACCCGCCGGTTGTTGTGGACACTAAATTTCAACAAAAGGTATATTACTTCAATATCATTAAAATGCTAACATATTCCATATACTTTGAAATATTATAAAACAGACCTTTGCATGCTTTCCAACTTGTAACCTTCTTTTTCTGAAATGCACCAAGCATAGTCGCCATCCTTAATGCCCTGGAAATTCAAAGGATGTAACAAGATTTGTTAATTCAATAAAATGAACTAATATGAAGTTTATTACTTTATAAAAACTTACATGTTTATATGGTCTTCTATCAATATTCGTCTAACGCCGACCCTTGGAGCCATAGGATCGAACACAAACACGATGTTCGCCGTGACGATGACCAATAGTATCCAATGATCGCTAAGTAAACACATAAATTAACACGTCAAAGTAAAAATATATGACATCAACTATTACTTATGGCATATAGATTTATATTATTACCTTTGACAATAAGGAGCACAAAAATAATTGCATGTTGTGTACGATCTTGTAAGAGCTTTGACCAAGTAGTCAACTTCGCTGTTGGCACCCTCACGTAGCATGCAATTTAGACGATTAGGGTTCATGAAGTTGAACGGCTGGGACACATTAAGGTACCTATAATCATTTGACCGACAATTATGTTAATATTAAATAAATAGATGCTTATTATAAATTTAAAATACCTCATGAAAAGCTGAAGGACCGTAGAATCCAAACTGACACGTTTGAATACATCGCGGATATCCTTCACGTCGATGATCATCAAACAAGAGTCAGATCCAGAATTGAAATACACATCCTTCATGTCATAGCTGAACGATGCATGCAGTCGATCCTGACGAGCTACGAGGGAGTCGAATAAAATCGACAATGATCACCTAGACTAGCAACCACGCTCCTATTAAGGTTTGCAATATCATCTTCGTTCGCCACCTTCTTGATTGGAGACTTCCCTTTTCGTGTATAAGTCTTATACGGCGCGGGAAGTGGCTAATAGATAAAATAAAAGTTTAGTACAAAATATAAGTAGGTATTACATTTAAGTAAACGTCTTACCTTATCTGGCGAAAGGACGAACTCTCTGGGCCATCGTACGTAGGTGCCTTGTGCGTCGCCTAGCGTCACAAGCTCTATAGTCCGTACCGGAAGGTATACACTCTCCTTTCCAGAAGCAATGAGATCGATCGAGTTTTTAATATTTTCCGGCGCAACTTCAACGTGATGAACCTTCGCACCGTCTGTAACGCAAAAAGACCCAAGGGCGACGATCTCTACCACCCCGCCGATGCTCAACATAAGTCGTACTTTAGGATACTATCAGATTAAAATAATTAGAGTAAATAAGTTAAAATATAATATCAACTATGTCATAATAAACATAATGCTTACCGCTACTATAGATGTGGGAAAGGGATCGATGGCCGAACCGTGAGAACTTCGAATACTACGAGGGGTGTCAGGTCCAGTGTTGCCCAAGTTGCCCATGTTCACTTCTTGCTCGATGTTAGGCATCGGAATTCCCATTTGTGCGAACATTGCACTCATTTGTGCCGTCACCTGAGCCGTCACCTCGGCCCTTAGCTCCTCCTTCACTTGAGCAGCCACTTCGGCCCTCATTTGATCAACTGAGACACCGGTCGCATAGCATCCCCTCGACCCTTCGGATGGATTGCCAAATATACTACGAATAGTCCCGTGCTTCCAACAATACTGTCACATACATTTATCTCCACGTGCATCACATCGATGCAATGTCGAACTTCAAGGTGCTCCCAATACGGGAGTTCCCAAAATATTGATCGTTTTTTCCATACGCCATCTTTTAGCGGTTTGCACTTCTTACCAAACTGAGCATTGACGTTCGTGATGATCTCACGAATTTCTGTGCCTTTCAGGGGAAAGGTAGCCGTAGAAGTCTCACACTTCCCGTTAAATAGCGGTAGTAACTTTTTCTTTGTTCGAAATTCGTGTTGTGATAGAAATTTTCAATGGCCCATATAAACATGCTTTCTGCAGTTGTTCAACCACTGACTATCTGTATTATCTCCACAGACTGGGCATGCCTTCTTACCTTTGACACTATACCCAGACAAATTTCCTTATGCTGGAAAATCATTAATTGTACAAAAAATCATCGCACGTAGCATAAACCGTGATCTTGTATACGCGTGTGTACACTTCAATGCCTTCATACCACAATGTCTTAAGATCGTCGATCAACGGAGCTAAATAGACGTCAATGTCATTACCAGGTTGTCTCGGACCAGATATTAACAACGATAGCATAATGTGTTTTCTCTTCATAGAAAGCCACGGAGGGAGATTGTATATACAGAACAAAACTGGCCATGTACTGTGACGGCTACTCATGTCACCGTGTGGGTTTATCCCATCAGTGCAAAGCCCTAACCTAAGATTTCGTAGCTCAGCTCCAAATTTAGGAAAAAGCGTATCAATATTCCTCCACTGAGGGGAATCCGAAGGATGCTCAATTTACCATCCTTTTTCGTTCTTCATCGTGCCATCTTAGCATTTTAGCTTCGTCTGCGTTGGCGAACATGCGTTTCAACCTAGGAACTATCGGTAAGTACCATATAACCTTAGCAGGCGCACCACCGACTTCGTCTTTTCTTTTATAATGCCAAGTGTCACACGTCGGACATTTATCGGCAGATTCATTCTCACCTCTATAAAGTACACAGTCGTTGGGACACGCATGTATTCTTTCGTGCTGTAAGTTTAACGGGCACAATAGTTTCTTTGCATAAGTCGATTTCGGGAGTTCATTGCCATCGGGTAGCATATCCGCGAACATTTCTAACAATGTTGAGAAGCATTTGTCCGAAACTCCAAATTTTGCCTTAACATTCAACAGTTTAAACACTGCAGACAACTTAGTCTATTTCGAGCAGCCAGCGTACAAGGGAATATTATTGTCTCTAACAAGACTATCAAATACGGGAGGTCGTTCTCCAAAATCCTGTTGTACATCACGCAACATGTCCTCAATACGATCTATGTCGTCGGAGGAACTAGCAACCACATCTTCATTTGCATCAGGTGACAATCTAGTACTAGTTCCTTCCCCCACACAACTACTTTCAGGCAAAATGATCTCACCATGCCATATCCAATTAGTATATCCAGATTTTAAACCGGAAACTATAAGCTGTTCCCTAACAGTCTCGCTTTTCCACCACCTTAGATTATTACAATTACGACACGGACAAGAAATATTCGACTGCCTCTTTTTTCTCATATTTTGTTCCGTACATCTCATAAATTCCTCAACACCATTCAACTATTCAACTGTTGTCCGATTACTACACATCCAACCACGATCCATTCCAATCACCTAAAGTATAATATATTAAATTTACAGACATTACCATAAGCAACCAAAATTCACAAGTAATTAGTAGATGGGCTTTAAGGGTCCTTAGCACTCCAACCTAACCCATCTTAAACATCTACTATCACTAGAAAATGTATATTTAAGCATGAATGTTGACGAAAAATTTAGCATTTCCCCGTAGTTCTCCAAGTAGACCAAAGTATGAAAGGATAATTCCACTTCATATGTCTACTCAGAGAACGTTTAAGGTAAATGAAACCAACATTCCATCAATATCAAGCTTAAACACACATTTACGACCTAAGCGATAGTAAACGGTCCCAACGGGGACCATTCAAGACTTACTTCTAGCGAGCAACCTTGAACGGGTATCTAAGCTTAGTAAAAGAACTAAAACATATATTGCAACAAATTAGCACATATTCACATAGAAAATGGCAATTAAATAGATCACGGGTTCAAAAATTACCCGTAATCGTCCGAAATGAAACCAAAACTAACGAGCACGGCTGCCCAAGCACGAAACTCCAATCCTCAGCAACATATGACGATCAAAGAACCCGCTAATTGCCAATAATCGCCCAAATCACCCAAAAACCCTAATTTCGAAACAAAATCGGTCAAAACCAACACCAAATTCGCAAATTGGAACTTAATAACAGCAAAATCGAAATGTATAACATGAAATCAAGCCTAGACGTACGAAAAGTGGACGAAAGCTTCGAAAAACCAAAAAACCCATCCGAAATCGCCAAAAACCCTAATTTCGCAACACCAAATTCGCAAATTCTAACGTAATAACAGCAAAATCGATATGTATAACATGAAAAAAAACAAATACATACGAAAATTGGCCAAAATTTCGAAATACATACCACCACAAGTAGTCGTCGTTCGCCGCCGCCGAGGACTAGTCGCTGTCCCGCCGCCGCCTTAAGCCAGTTTCGCGTCGTCTAGCATCTCGGTTACTCACGGTCGGTATTGCTCGCTGTCGAATTCGTAGAGCTCGATCGTCGATTTTCGTTGTGAAATAGCTCGAAGTTTGCGTTTGAAGTGGCGGGTTTGGGAAGTTTTTTATTATACTATAGGTGACGGTTGTCTACACGTAACCGTCGCCTATATTACTTTCCTGAGTATATGCGACGTTTTCACAAAAATCGTCGCCTAAACATCTAAATATTAAATAAAAAATGAATTCGGGACAATTATAGGCGACGGTGGCCGACAAAAAATCGTCGCCTATAGTTTTCGGTAGTTATAGGCGACGGTTTTCTATTTAAACCATTGCCTATAGTGGACAAATGTTAAAAAAATATCGAAAATGCCACCGCGTGCCTTTTAGGCGACGGTTTACCCGCGACGCCAATAACACTATTTGTACTAGTGCGTAAATATTTGAAGAAGATTAATATGACGAAGAAAAGATAAGGCATAATTGTGGTCCAACCTTCAATAATTGTGCGATACAATGTTGATATTTTAGTCTTATTCAATACGAGCATCATTATCGGGATTTATGGAGTGGTATTATACAGACAATAAGCAATTTTAGGACATTGTACTCTCCAAAACTCTTTGTCCCAAAATTGTTTCTTCTTGAAAGTTTTTGTCTGTATAATGCTACGCCCTGAATTTGCAGAAGCATTAATCATACGCGGAACCGTAGAATTTGGGACAAAGATATGATTCCTGCGTTAAATTGCATAATTTTGTGATCGAAGTTCTTGATGAAGACAATGGTTACGGACAAAACAACCTATAAACTTACAAAGCCTAAAAAGCCACACATACATAATACTTAGAACCCACACGGAGAAACCAATGCCTTGGAAATGTCGATCACTGTTTAAGGTAAAATTAAACAGTAGAACATAATAATTCCAGGAAATGGGGCGCGCTCTTGGCCTCGCTGGCTTGATCATAGGGTTTCTATTTATTGCAAATATATCCTCCATCGAAGCTGATCCCAACACAAGTCTTGTTAGTGTTATCTGCAATACAAACACGTGGGATGAAGATGACCCTTATGAAGAGAGCGTGCGCAATTCGCTCGTCGAATTGATTCAATACACTCCGATAATGGTAGAGTATGTAGAGTACACTGCAAAGCTATATCAAGGAGTGAATGTTTATGCATATGGAAATTGCGAACCCTATTTGACACCATGTAACTGTTCCTTGTGTTTGGAAGCAGCAGTTGAAGATATATCTGATATGTGTAATAGGGCCATTGGGGCACAAATTGTACTGAGAGACTGTCGAATTGTATACGAAAATTATCTTTTTTACGGCTGAAGTTAATTTTTGGATTGGAGTTTAAGAGCATGTATGTACTTATGATGTAAGTATGACAGAACATTATTGCGCAATCTCACCTTCGTTTTCGCACCGCCGCAGTATCCTTCGCGCTTTAGACGACGCGCACTAAATTTATTCATGTTGCACCACAAAAAATACAATAAATTTCTATGGTCATTTGCGTCGAAAATCCTCTAAAATGTGAGAGCTTCAACGAGATTTTTCATTTGATTAAATCTCGTCGACCTAGAACTTTCTTTAAAACTTTTAAATTTGAAAAAAAAAGGTTTAATTAATTTTTTTAATTCTGTATTTTTATGGGATAACATTATATTGACGTTGAATCTGGAAGGAATGACATTATAGGGACAATAATTTCAGAATATTATGTATCGAAATCGACGAATAATAAGTACTTTTATTTTCAATAAGCTGGAAAGTTATCACTAAGTTAGTTGGTGGTTATGATCTTCAATGTTATTTTCGTGGCTTTGTGCTTAAGAGATTAGCTATAAAACCCACCTACCATGAGCACTGTAAGCAAATCTCTTGATTTTGTGCTTTTTTTCAATCTCCGACGCTGCCATCACCTCCGTCAACCATCTCAGATATGTTTTGTCGAAATCGCCCTCCGACACGTTGATTTTGTAGAAAATAATTATAGTTTTAATAAACATCCGTCATCAATGCAACCACTAGTAGAGAATATTGAATAGGCTACGTCACAATGGGCGACCCGTCGCCCATAATGGGCGCGGTGGCATTTTTGGTTATTTTTTTTAAGTTTCAAAGATCATAGGCGACGGGTTTTTTGGAAGACACCCGTCGCCTATGATATCAAAAACTTTGGGCAACGGTTGTCTCAGTACATGCGTCGCCCAAACTATTTAATTTCTTAAAATATTTTATTTTTATGGAACTATGGGCGACGGCCGTCTCAGTACGTCGCCCATGGTTTATAAAAAAACATATTTTGTTATGTCATGGGCGACGGTTACGGGTAAATTTCGTAACAACCGTCGCCCATGACCCGTTTACTTAAAGTCATCTTCTTCGTCACTTCACCAAATCAGAGAACGAAAAGAAACAACAACCGCACGGCTTTGGCGATTTTCTGGCGAAATCGAACGATTTTCGACCTATCCGAGTTTGAACACGGTAAGAACTCCATTATTCAATTCCCCTCTTTCTCGTCATATACGGTTTGAATTGTTCGAATTTGGGTTTTTTTCGAAAAATTAGGTTTCGAATTTTCAAATTTTTGGAGCTTATAAGCGATTTCATAGCTTATTCTTGTGTTATAGTTGATTTAAGGTTGATATTGAGCTTGATCTTTGTGGAAATTAGGTTTTTGGGTGAAGTTTGGACAAGTTGGAATTTTTGGTCGAAAAGTGGCCGCGACCTCTGCTCTCTCGGTGAATTTTTCCGGCGACGACAACTCTTTTCTGACGATTCCGGGCTACGAAACACGGTAAGTCCCTTGTTTTTGGGTGAAGTTTGGACAATTTTGGATATTTGGTTGAATTTGTCGAAAACTGAAGTTTTCATATTTCTCTATTTCGAAATAGAGAAATTTTGAGTATGATATTGAGTTTATATTTTGCGAAGCGTAGGTTTTGTGTCAAATTTGGAGGATTCCGGCTATCTTGTCGATTAGGCGATTGGGTCATATTCGTGCTTTGGACAGCAATACGTAAGTTTTCAAACTCGTATTTGATTTTTATGCTTTCGTCTTTGTGAATTTAAGTTTTTATTTAAGCTTAGATACACGTTCAAGGTTTTCTCATGCTCTTAAACGGTCATTGTCGCTTTAGGATGTAAATGTGCGTTTGAGCATCGATGTTGATGAAAAATTTGGTTTGCATTTCCCTTAAATGTTCTCCGGGTAGACATATGGATTTGGATGTAAATCCTTTTCATATTTTTTTGTCTACTTGGAGAACTGTGAGGAAATGCTGCCGAATTTTTGTCAACATAGAAGCTCAAAGACACATTTACAAGCGATAGTGAATTTTTAAGATGGGTTAGGTTGGAGCGATAAGGACCCTATAAAGCCCTCGATTGATTGTACTTGCTTGTGAATTACCTGTAAATATTTATTTGTATAGTTTAGGCTATTGAATGGATCGGGGTTGGATGTATAGTTTGCGAACAACGGTTGAGTATGCGTAGGGTGTTGACGAATTTATGAGATGTGCAGAACGGAATCGTAGGAAAAAAAAGGCAATCGAAGATTTCGTGCCCGTGCCGTAATTGCAATAACATGAACTGGTGGAATACTTATGTCGTGAAGGAACATTTGCTAGTAGCCGGTTTTAAACCTGGGTATACGAATTGGATATGGCACAGTGAAGTCATCGTCAATGAAGCTAGTTCTGCGGGTGTCAAAACTAGTACAAGAGTGCCACTAGATTTGGAGGATGATATCGTAGCTGAAGGTTCTTCGGACGACGATAATGATCGTATCGAGGACATGCTGCGTGATGTCCAAGAGTATTTTGAAGAAAGTCCTCCCATAGTTGACAACCTTGTTAGGGATAACAATATTCCTTTGTACACCGCGTGCTCAAAATAGACAAAGTTGTCGCTGTCCTCAAGCTATCGTGTCGTAATGAGCTTCTAAGATGGCAAATATTTGTCAACACTTTTAGCAATACTCGCGGATATGCTTCCAGATGGTAATGAGCTTCGGACGTCGATCTACGACGCAAAGAAGCTATCGTGCCCATTTAATTTGCAGTACGAAAGAATACACGCCTGTCCGAGCGACTGCATAATTTATAGGGGAGAGTACAAGTCGGCTGATAAGTGGCCGACGTGCGACACCTGGCGTTATAAGAGAAAAGACGAAGTCGGTGGCCCCCATGCTAAAGTTTTGTGGTACTTACCAATAATTTCGAGACTAAAATGCATGTTCGCAAACGTCGGCGCTACTAAGATATTTAGATGGCATGATGAGGAAAGGAAAAAGGTTGGAAAAGTGAGACATCCAACGGATTCTCTGCAGTGGAGGAAGATTGATTCGATGTATCATGAATCTGGAGGTGAGGCGCGAAATCTCCGGTTGTGGCTTTGCACTGATGGGATAAACCCTTTTGGCGATTTGAGCAGCCTTCACAGTACTTGGCCGGTGCTGCTTTGTATGTATAACCTCCATCCGTGGCTTACGAAGAAAAGAAAATACATCATGTTGTCGTGTTTAATCTCCGGTCCAAAACAACCCGGGAATGACATTGATGTCTACTTGGCTCCGTTGATCGACGATCTGAAAGCAGTATGGTACAAAAGAGTTGAAGTGTACGATGCATCAATCAGATCAATGTTTACGCTAAGCGCCATGATATTCTGTACCATAAATGATTTCCCGGCTTACGGGAATTTGTCTGGCTATGGTATAAGATGCATGAAAGCGTGTCCAATTTGTGGGGATAATACGGATAGTCAGTGGTTGAACAACTTTAGGAAACACACCTATATGGGACATAAAAAATTCATGCCACGTACCCACAAATATAGAACGAAGAAAAAGCTTCCATTGTTTAACGGGGAAAGGCGAGAGTTCAAGAGCTACAATACGTTGAATGGCATGGAATTGAGTGATATCGTCGCACACATCAATACTCAGTTTGGTAAGAAGTGCAAAACATCGAATGACGGCAATGTGTGGTAAAAACGATCAATATTTTGGGAGCTGCCTTATTGGGAGAACCTCGATGTCAGACACTGCATCAATGTGATGCACGTTGAGAAAAACAGTATCCCGCGAACTATGGGATAGTGCACATTTCCTCGTGTTGCGTCATATTCCTGAAGTGCACCCGTTTATGGAGGAGCACATGGCCAGCTTACGGCGCGAAATCCTAAAAAATCAGAGTTGTGGTACATAAATGAGCATAACAGACTATTTTTAGGCTGGTTCAGAATGAGGGCGCTTTATGCAGACACCGGATCAGATTGCAGTGAGATGATAAAATGGCTGGCATGGGGACCCGAATGGATAATTGCGACATATGAAGGTTATGACATTAATGGGTACACGTTTTATACAAAAAGGCGAGATGATAGGAGTGCATCGCAGAACAGTGGGGTCACATTAGTTGCATTGTCGAGAACTATCTCGTGGAAAGGATGCTCAAGTTACGAGCAATGCAAGTTCATACTATGGGTTTATTGAAGAAATACGAGAACTCATCTACAAGAACAACGTAAAATTTAATTTACTACGTTGTCAGTGGGCTAATAACAGGCGAGGCGTTCGGATAGATCCAGAGTTAGGATTAACAATTGTGGACTTACAGAAAGTGGGTTATGTAGACGACCCTTAGATCCTCGCAGTGCAAGCGAAACAAGTATTCTACGTTGAAGATCCTGCTAATAGTGGATGGCATATTGTTCTTCAAGGAAAGAGAAGTGTTGTTGGCATCGGTGATGTGGATGATGAAGAGGACTATGACAGAAGCGATGAGCATTCCCATTTTCTACCGGTGTGGAACACGTCCCTGTTGCGGAGGATGATACAAATTTTCGTAGATATATAGTTCCCAATCACGACGAGGGAATGTACTGTTGACAAACGCAAAATTTGTAAGTATTATAGTTTCAAAATTTGAATTTCCGTAGATATATAGTTTTGTTGCTAAATAAATCTTTTCTTGTTATTTTTTTAGGTACAATGTCTCCGGATCCCCCCACGTCTTCCTCGCCTGGTACCGAATCAAGCGGGATGAATAGGCGCAAGAGAGGCCAGTACAGCATGAAGAATCTGCGTAAGAATTTGAGCGCTGACTCGGATGAGTGAATCTTGCAGTTCGACGACGCCGATACATGCATCAGCCCTGACAATGATACCAGAGTGAAGTTGAGCAACTAAATTGGGTACATGACAAGATCACAGGTTACCGACTGCGTGACCAATTGGCGCGAGATCAACGTCGGGCTCAAGGAGGTACTTTGGGCAGACATTAAGGTAATTTAGTGATTATTTTACTTGTGTTCGTTATCTGTTGTGTATAATTAATCTTATACCCAATATATATTATCAGGGGACCTGGAACATGCCCGATGATCCTGCTATAAAGAAGAAGGTTCTCAAGAAAGCCGGTGAGCTTCGTAAGAATTGGAAGCATAAATATGCTGTCAAGGAGAAAAAGAAATGGCATGAGTTGTCTAACGAGTATGAGCATCTCAGTCAGGAAGGATTGCAGGCTTGGAGGAACTATAGGGAAGCCGCGGACTTTCAGGTGAAATTTTGAGTCCTCCATTTTTTCATATATATTATATATACTACTTTGCCCCCGTGCGATGCACGGGTTATGTTTTGTGCAATATAAATCAACACGAATGATACCCAAAAATAGCGAGTTTGAGTTAGAATTTTTGACCTGTGTAAGTAAATAAGTAAATTCGAACCCAACTCAAATATTAAGTGGCCAGGTTGATAACCGATGACTATGAAATAACTTGATATTCTGAGACTTTTGTTATTTAAAAGTTTAATTGTTTCTTAATTATATTGATCTTTTAGAAAAAAAATGTTTCTCTGTTGTTTTGTTTAATTTGGATTTATAATTCTTTTTTTTTTGCTTTTTTTTTTAAATTTTAAACGGGTTGGCTGGTTAGTGGGTTAGATTTGAGTTAAAACAGGTCGGATTTGGATTTGATATTTCAACCCCTTTAAACGGGTTAGGCTTTAGGGTTGAACCCGAATGTGACCCAACCATGTGTTTCATCACAGACATAATTCTTTTTATCGTGAAATATAAAATTAATGGATGATTATTGTCGACATCACATTACATATAAATAGATGTATATTTAAGGTATACTATTCACCTAGTGTTTCATTTACATTCAGATATTCCGTATTGTCGTAAAATATTTTTTTTTCCTTTACATCCATATAAGCTTCAATGCTTGATTACATAATCGAGTGTGTTGATGGTTGTGATATTTGTTCGTCGGTTTCATAATATTTGGTTCTCTGTTTGGGTTTTTTTTTTTATTAAATGTAGTTTTTGCCCCCCGTGCGATGCACGGGTTATGTTTTGTGCTATATAAATCGACACGAATGGCACCCGAAAATAGCAGGTTGTTAGAATTTTCGACATGTTTAAGTAAATGGGTAAACCCGAACCCAACTCAAATATTAAGTGGGCCAGGTTAGGGTTCGAATTTTCAACCCGAAGTCAACCTGAAACCAACCCATTTAACCCGAAAATATAAATTATTAGAATATCCTTAACATAAATAAAAGAAAAGGAAAAAATATATCATATGCTCGATGAATTATGCTGAGATGTCATGAAAATGAGGGTGGAAGGTCAAATGCAAGATAGCTCGCTTCGGTTGATACCCGGTGACTATGAAATAACTTGATATTTAATTACGATTTCTGCGACTTTTGTTATTTGAAAGTTTAATTGTTTCATAATTATATTGATCTAATTTTAAACGGGTAGGCTGGTTAGTGGCTTAGATTTGAGTTAAACAGGTTGGATTTGGGTTTGACATTTCAACTCGCTTAAGTAAACAGGTTGGATTTGGGTTTGACATTTCAACTCGTTTAAGTAAACAGGTTAGGTTAGGGTTGAAGTGTTCAACCCGTTTATTAATCGGGTTGAACCCGAATGTGACTCAACCGTATGTTTTGTCACACGCATCATTCTTTTTATCGTGCAATATAAAATTAATGCATGATTATCATTAGCTCTTTCAAAAACAATAATAAAATTCTACAGTCTTGCAGATTACAGTCTTACAATGTTTAAGTAGGCTCGCCTCATATGCTCCAAAACCCAGTCATTTAACATGTATTATTCATCTTGAACATTGGTTAACACTCTCATAGAAATATGCATATAATTCAAACGCAATTTGCAATTCGATATTTACAAAAGAACGAAACGGTTACCCAAAAGTATTGCAATCGAATTAAAATAATAAGCCATTGCATTCATCAAATTCCCAAGGAAAAATACCACGCAGCTAAACACAAAAGTTAACGACAATAAAAAAAGGTAAAAAAATGCCATTGCAAGTTTACGGAAAATCCTCGTCTTCTCAAGTTAACGAAGATGAAATCGTCTCAGTTCCCGATCCAAAATTTTGTCGTAAAGAAATACATTTTATATTATAATATCTAAATTTGGATAATGTCAGAAAAATCTCCGCATGGTCCAGGTTGGGTTGATTTCATCCCATTGACCTGAAAGAGATGAAATTGGGTTGATTTCATCCCATTGACCTGAAAGAGATGCAATCGAAGATCAAGATTCTCCATAAACTTCATGTTTTTTTTTATTATTTCTAATAAATAAATAAAACTAAATTTATATAATTTTTTATTTTAGTTTTAATTATTATTTTGCTTCTTATTTTTATTAAATAAAAATAATGGAATTCACAACTAAAATATATACATATATATAAATATTATAATATAAATACAACACCTCGATCAATAAATTCAAACTATATATTATATTATCTATAGCCGGGAAAACATCAATAATCTACGAAACATCCATACGACGAATCTTTTAAAATCAATTTAGATTCAAATTATATATTATACGTTAAAATTGAACAATTATTCGGTTAAGATGGATTATCTCTTTCAATTATATACATCAATCATTCCATTCGTAATTAAGAGCGGGTAAGTAACTTCTTAATCTAAATACGGTGAGACATGTTTCATCAAATACAATTGTGTTCATAATAAACGACGATAGGGTATGTTGGTCGATGGTGTTGAAAACTGTGGTATACTACGTTGGTGAACCCGTTATAGGAGGAATATCGCCTAAGAGGAATATTTTTTATCTTCTACGTCGTCTTCTTTGATGTTCATAATATGCTCATAAGAGAAAGGTTAAATCTCTTTTCCTAAATCATGCATATCACTTTCAAAAGCTTTAGTCTCATATAACATAAATGGTGATTCTCGTATTGGCTCCATGATACTATGTTGCAACTTCCCGAGCAAAGTGTACCATTCTTAGACTCAATATTTTATATTATCATTCATGAGATAAGACACAGCGTTATCCATAGGATGCAGATCAAATCAAATTCTGATACCAAAATTTTATGGAAATGTAGAAGTTTGTTTTGATCTTGTTGTGAAACTTCGTAAGACTGATTCAGTGTAAGACTGTAAACAACTGTAAGGCTGTTTATTTGCGTGACTGCACTTGAAGAAGGCTGCAACAATTTGTAAGACTGCAAACTTTCTAGGAGTGCTTCAGTATAAGACTGCTTAATTGCGCTTCGGTAATTTTGGAAGACTGCAGTAATTTGTCAGTTATGACTGCGAACTTCGTAAGATTGCTGTAACTTGTAAGAGTGTACGACTGCGAACTTCGTACGACTGCAATGATTTGTAAGAGCGTATTGATCGACACGTGGTGTGTGAATGAAAAGTGCGACAAGTAATAATTAAAACGAATACCAAATTACTGTCACCGACGTGCGATAGGCAGTGGACCTATCGTTTGTAGTGTAGTAAAGCGAGTAAACGAGTATCGAACACGAGGAATAAATCAAGTACTAGTAATAACCTATCGACTCGATATTTAGCCTAAATAAAATATGCCGGTGGTGTTGCGGACTATCCTAACAGATTACTCCTAAATCAACGAGAGACTAAAAGAATACGCCTAAACTGGTGAAAACTTTCAGATAATAGAGATGTGCTCGGGATTCGAATCCCGCTAGGTACTCTCGGTTAAGACAGTGAATTCTCGCTCCTACGTGATTCTGACTAGATCGCAGTAATTTCCTACCCGCTCACGAGTTGCTGTCGCCCTAAACGCTCGCGGGAATCTAAGGTTCAGTAATTACTAAAGGCGAGGATCGAGTATTTGCTTTCGCCCTATACCCGAATCCTATCTTCTATGAACGGCCTAAACGTTTCTTAGCTGTCGCCCTAAACGTTTATCCACACGATCACTTCAACACATAGACATATTAAAGCGACGAATCATATTCATAGAACGATAAATAGTCAAAAACACGAAGTCACGATGATATACGTCTTAACTACGAAATATCCTAGCATTCATCTAATCCCAAACACAAACGGGATTAGCTACGCATAATTGACGGGAAAACAACGAAAGAAATAAGAAACGAAGAAGAAGAATTCATGATCTTGAATACTGATGATCTGGGATGGTGGCACAGATGAATCTTCGTTCTGCGTTTAATTTGGTGTGATTGCGTCGTTGATCCGTCTCTCGCGCTTCTCCAATGAAATTCTGCGTGTCTGCCGTCTGTAATTCGTCTCTTATGAGTTAGGGTTGATATCTGGAGAGAATCCCCTTTTTCTTAGTCGAAATTGGGCATTTTATACGAATTTCCGCATCGGTCACGGCCGTGACCATCGTCGTCCGCGTCTCGTCACTTTCTGCCCCAGGTCACGGCCAAGTGCATTGACGGTCACGGCCGTGACCATGATCAGCGCACCTCTCTGCCTCGCGTCACGGCCAGACGCGTTAAGCGTCACGGCCGTGACCATCATCAGCGTCCCTCTCTATCGCATACTGTCCCTCGTCACGGCCGTGACGCGTATTGCGTCTGGCCGTGACCGAGGGCAGTGTTGCCCATTTCGCTCCGTTTTGCCTCGTTTTCGCTCGTTTTCGCCCGAAACTCGTCCTAAGCTCCTTCAACAATCAAACAAGTGTAAATATATCGAATAAATGCGTAATTTAACTGCTAAAGATCTATTATACCCTGAATAAATATTACGATAAACGCATTGAAATGCGTTTATCAAACCTCCCCACACTTAAGCATTTGCTTGTCCTCAAGTAAATTAAAAATCAGGTAAGGCATCAAACTAGGATAACGGCACGATCGTTCGCAATTTATCATCAAAGCTAGAAAGCACAAAAGGAATCAAGCAAACAATCACGGACATTACACAAATGACTTGCACTCGTCGACCTGAATTTCCTTCGCACTGCTAATCGAGACTCATACCTCACAAGGATTCACTCAATTCACTCAAGTGTAAAGGCTAGTATATGATGAGTCGCTCAATTCGTGCACTAGACCAACCCCTACCATCAACTTGCAAGTTAATCGCATTTCTACTATTCAGCGGGCAAGTATAAATCTGAGGGTCTTTTTGGGGAAATGGTCGAATAATCATGAAATGGCAAGTATAGATAATGAACACTAAATCTCAGAGCTAGGACACATGATCGAAAATTATCAAAGAATACAGCATGATCAAACAGACAGTCACTCGCCCCAACATAAAACTCGACGTTCTCGCTCCAAAATCCTAGACTTTTCTGCTCGACCCTCTCAACTCAGTTCCCTTTCATTTTCTGCCCTCTCACCTCAGTTACGCTCTACTTTTGTGCACTGCCCTTATTCCCTAAAAACATCAAGGTTCGGCTTTTGTCGCAAAGAATACATCGTCACAGCGAATGCCGTGTACCTAGGGATACTTATTACGGAAACCTATATCTTGCCAAAGGGTTATGGGCAGGCTTGTGCAAGGGATCGGGTCATTTCAGAAAACGGTCAAGTAAGGGACGAGTCATTTCATGGATAGCAGAGAAGAACATCGAATCATACACTGAAACAGTAACGCTCACGTTCGACTTCTGCTATATTCTAATCAACTGGGGTTCACATACTCTCTGGAGGCTTATTTGGATCAGGGTTATTTCATACATACGGGGTAAGGGAGATTTGGCCCTGGACTTAATTTCTATTGCCCTCATCATTTTCACACTAACGCACCCAAATAGTTTCAACACGCATCAGACAGGCAAGTTCTAGAGAGATATAGACTAGGCACGTCACACAACCAAGAAAAATGAGCATAAGCTCGTCAGGCTCAAAGCTCTCGCACGAAACAGGGTTATGTGTACGGATCTCTCAAAACAGTGCTATATCTATTCAGGCAGACAAGATTCAATCGGTCATGCATATCCTAATTGCTTACAGAATTTCATAGAATGCAGACCAACTCGAGATAAGCGCAAACAATCATGCCTGATTCAGTAATTCATGCCTTTCCAACGAACTCAAACAGACACGGACACGTCAAAAATTTTAAAATTTTCACGTAAGTTTTCAACTAGATTCCCCTACCCACACTTAAACCTGACGTTGTCCTCAACGTAAAAAAATAGGAGGAAGGGAAAAAGAGTTTAAAAGGAAACGTGACTCCCCTGACGAATAAAGGACGTGCTCGTGAGGTACTCGTTTTTGCGCGTGACGGTCGTGTTGTTATCTGCTAGGCGTTCGTAAGCTGTTAAGCGTTTCCATGCTCTGGCTAGAGGGATCAATAGACATAAAATAGGGTAGTCATAGATTAACTATAAACATAGTTATAAGCATTAAGAGGTAGAAATAACGTAAAACACACGCGACTGCTCGACCAAATGAAATGTCCAAAGAAAGTTAAAAGAAGAAATCCCTAAGGTGCTGGTGGTGGTGGCGGCGGCGAGCGTTGCCTCGGGCGAAGGAGGTCTATCGATCGCCTGTACAGCTCGAGCGCCTGGTCCATGGCTCGCAGGGCCTCGTTGTAGCGGTCCAGCTCCTCCCTGTACTGGCGGTGGGCTTCCTCGTTCCTTCGCTCGTACTCCTCCTGTCGGCGCCGAGTCTCTTGCACGTCCTGTCGCAGCGCTTCGAGATCCGCTGCCGACGCGTAGGGAGCGACGCCGGATGACTCGCCGTGGTGGTACCCGGAGGAGTAGGTGGGCCCGGTGGCTGTCGTGTCCGTCTCCATTGGGTGGGGGCCCTGGAGGTAGAGCTGGTCGTCGGGGGTGGGTACGTGGTCCGTCTGGCCATGGTACATCCCGTGCCAGATGTACACCTTGTTGGCGCGAGTCCAGGTAGGCGCCTTCACCAGCATCTTCATCCTCACCAGCGCCTCCTCGTTCAGTGGGTGACGCCCTCCGACTATCTCTATTTCGGGTGCATTCGCTGGCCAGTAGCGTAAGCCCTTGATCACCTTAGTGATGAGTGGGCCGACGGCGATCTTGCCGTGGCGTCGTGCTTCCGCCTGAGCACTGAAAGCGTGGGCCACCGCCATTCCTATATTTATCCGTTCGCCTCGGTGCAGATGGGTCAGGATGTACAGATCGCGGAGGGTGACTGCTCTGTGTGAGTCACCCCTTGGTGTAAGCGAGGTCGTCAGGAGGCGATGGATATAACGCAGGCCGGGGCTCTTCATCGCGGATGCCTTCGACGTCTTCGCGCTGTATGCCGGCTTGCCAGGTCGAGCGATTTCCTCCCAGCACCCCCGTTGTCCTTCCGGTGTATCGAAGAATGTCGCGAAGTTCCGGTGTGGGGGCTCTGGGACTCCAAGTGCATGGCACACATTGTCGGCCCGTACTATGTGCTCTTCGTTGAACGCGCGGAAACGGATTGTGTGGTCGCCGTATTCGTCGAAGGAAAACGTGGCAAGGAACTCCAGGGTAAGTTCCTTGTACGCCGGTTCGTCGATCGCCAGGAAAGTGTTCCAACCACTGGTCGATAGGTATTGGGCGACCTGCTGGTCGATGTGATGCTTCGCCAGTGTCTCGTGGTCGATCTGGTCCATGGCGATGAACTCCATTGCTTTTAGCTTGTTGTAGCGGGCTGTCTGAGCTTCGTCCGTGAACTGACCCATGGCTTCGAGCATAGTCGGCGGGGGCCCGCGTCGACTTGAGCGAGAGGACGAGGCCACGGCGGGCGCATGCGAGTCTGAGGTACGGCTTTTCCCATAGTACCTAGAAGCAAAGTGTGAGCGCAACGAGAATACCGCAATTAAATTCAAAGCAGCTCGACTCGACCAAAATAGCGACGACGTAGTAACTCGCATATGCAAACACATGAAAGGCTCAAATTGGCATTTTATCGAACACGTGGCGTGCAACCAAAATCACTTCATCCAAATCCAAAATTGAACATGCTAAAGCACCCAAATATATCATATTATGAATCGAGGCTAATTAATATCATCAACGCAACGGAATATACCAAATAATTTCAGAAATCCTCAATTTTGAAATTAGGGTTCATCGTAAAATCCCCAAAATTGAACCACGAATTCATGTAATTAAGCACACCCAAAGCGTTCATAGCATATATCTATCAATAAGGGGCAATAACAACAATTAAACCCCAATTCGAAAAAGCAAGCCCCAATTTGAAAATTAGGGTTCGTCACAAAATTTGAAATTCGCAACCAATCTCAACGAATTAAGCGCACCCAGTCGTAAACACGTCATGTAATGAATGATCAATAGCTATTTCAAGTCCAAAATTTAATAAATTCGACGGGATTTCAACAATTTGGATCACAAATAGTACAAAAAGAAGAAAAATCATACCTTGAAGTTTTAATGAGTTTAGGGAGTGGTTTCGAGGTTAGGGTGTTGATTCGCCGGGATTGAGAGGACGGCGGCGAGATTAGGTGGTGATGGTGGATGATTTTGGGTGGTGTTGGTCGATTTTGGGTGGTGGGAGAGAAAGGGTCGCGAGAGAGAGGGAAAAAGAGAGGAAGAAATGGGGAAGAAAGGGAAAAAAACGTTTTCTATAACTTGAATTCGGCTAGGTCACGGCCGTGACCTATATAGGTCTTGGCCGTGACCGGTGGCAGCGCCTGCTTCTGTCTTACGTCACGGCCGTGACGACTATGTCGTTGGCCGTGACGAAATCGGGGCCGATTTTTTTTTTTAGCCCGTAAGTGTCACGGCCGTGACTGCTTAAGCATTTGGCCGTGACAAGAGGCAGTGAGTGCCTCTGGGTTGTGTCACGGCCGTGACTGCTTAAGCAGTTGGCCGTGACATGGGGCAGAAGCTCGATGAGAGCTCCTTCTGGGTCACGGCCGTGATGGCTTAAGCCTCTGGCCGTGACTCTTGGCAGTGTGCATCTGTATGCACGTCACGGCCGTGACTGCTTAAGCAGTTGGCCGTGACCGCCGAAAATAATTTTTTTTTTTTTTCAAACCTAGCCTAAGACATAAATAAAAAATATACCTGGGTTGCCTCCCAAGAAGCGCTTACTTACCTTCTTTAGCCGGACGTCTCGTTGTTCGCTCAATTTTGGAAGTCCAGGTAAAGCACTTCCTTCTCGGTCCCGTCTTCCTCGCCTGTGAGATAGTGCTTCAACCTATGGCCGTTCACCTTAAAAGTTCCCTGCTCCATACCTGAAATCTCGACAGTACCATAAGGGAAAACACGGGTAACAGTGAACGGTCCTGACCAGCGTGATCTAAGCTTGCCAGGAAAGAGCCTAAGCCGAGAGTTAAAAAGGAGGACTTGGTCCCCTTCCTGAAACTCTCGCCTTTGCCTAATTTTCTTATCGTGATATGCCTTAGAACGTTCCTTGTACATGCGGGCGTTATCATAAGCCGATAAACGCCACTCGTCTAACTCGTTGATTTGGAGTTGCCGCTTTCCGCCGGCGTTCCCCAAATCGAGATCTAAGGACTTGATGGCCCAATATGCCTTATGCTCTATTTCTACGGGAAGATGGCATGCTTTTCCATAGACTAATCTATATGGTGTAGTGCCTATAGGAGTCTTATATGCAGTCCTATATGCCCAAAGTGCATCATTCAACTTGTTCGCCCACTCCCTACGGTTCCCCTCTATGGTTTTCTCTAGAATACGTTTCAACTCGCGATTCACTACTTCGACTTGACCACTAGCTTGGGGATGGTACGGGGTGGATAGGCTATGCTTAACACCGTAACGTTCTAACGTGCGTGCAAACTGGGTGTTACAAAAATGAGTGCCTCTATCACTTATGATGCATCTAGGTGCCCCAAAACGTGAAAATAATGCTCGCAAAAATCTAACGACTACCCTAGCGTCGTTTGTGGGTAAGGCTTGCGCCTCGGCCCACTTAGACACATAATCGACGGCAACTAGGATGTACTTATTATTGTATGAGCTAGGAAATGGACCCATAAAGTCTATACCCCATACATCAAAAATTTCACAAACTAAGATGAAATTTTGAGGCATTTCGTCGCGTTTGGAGAGATTACCTGCGCGCTGACACTGATCACAAGTGTCAACGTACCTTTGGGCGTCCTTGAAAATCGTGGGCCAGTAGAACCCGCTTTCCAACACCTTCTGGGCGGTTCTGTTGGCTGCGTAGTGCCCTCCGGTCGGTCCATTGTGGCAATGTCTAAGGATCTGTGTCTATTCTGGGGCCGCTACGCATCGCCGTATTACCTGGTCTGCACATCGCCTGAAAAGATACGGGTCTTCCCAAAAGTAGTACCTCAACTCAGAAAAGAAGTTCTTCTTTTGCTGACTTGTGTACTCCTTTGGTAGGACCCTTGCAACAAGATAGTTAGCATAATCTGCAAACCAAGGGGTGTCGTCGCTTACCACATGTATCGCGTAAAGGTGCTCGTCTGGGAACCGATCTTGTATCGCCCTTTCGTCCTTATGATATATCTCGGACTCCTCTAGTCGGGATAGGTGGTCCGCCGCTAGGTTCTCCGCACCCTTCTTGTCGCGGATCTCTATGTCGAACTCTTGCAGTAGCAGGATCCACCGAATTAGCCGTGGCTTGGCGTCGGGCTTTGCTAACAAGTACTTGAGAGCAGAGTGGTCAGTAAAAACAATAACTTTAGAAAGGATCAGATATGACCTGAACTTGTCGAAAGCAAACACGACGGCCAACAGCTCCTTCTCGGTGGTCGTGTAATTGGCCTGGGCTGCGTCTAACGTCTTACTCGCGTAATAGATTGGCCTGAAGTGGTTGTCCTTACGCTGCCCTAGCACGGCCCCAACTGCATAGTCACTAGCATCGCACATTAGTTCAAAGGGCAGCCCCCAGTCGGGGGCAACCATAATAGGTGCTGCGATAAGTCTTTCCTTAAGTAGATTGAAAGCATGTAGGCATTCGTCATTGAAATCAAACGGGGCATCTTTCTCTAACAACCTAGACATAGGACGTGCGATCTTGGAAAAATCTTTGATAAACCTACGATAAAATCCCGCATGTCCTAGAAAACTTCTAATTGACTTCACGTTCGAGGGGACAGGCAATTTTTCTATCGTCTCTAACTTAGCTCGGTCTACTTCGATTCCTTTAGAGGAAATCTTATGACCGAGAACTATACCCTCTCGAACCATGAAATGGCACTTTTCCCAATTAAGTGCCAGATTTGTTTCCTCGCATCGTGCGAGCACGAGCTTTAGATTCGATAAACATGCATCAAACGAGGAACCGAAAACAGAGAAGTCGTCCATAAATACCTCCATTACCTCACCTATCAGTTCGTCGAATATGGCCATCATGCATCGCTGGAAGGTGGCTGGGGCGTTGCATAATCCGAACGGCATCCTACGGTACGCAAATGTCCCGAACGGACACGTAAACGTGGTCTTCTCCTGGTCCTCGGGTGCTATGGGGATCTGTAGATAACCTGACAAACCATCCAGGAAATAATAAATGAATGACCGGCTAATTTTTCTAACATCTGATCAATAAAAGGAAGGGGAAAGTGATCTTTTCTCGTCGCATCATTCAACTTCCTGTAGTCTATACAGACACGCCATCCAGTCACCGTCCTTGTCGGAATCAGCTCGTTCTTGTCGTTGGTGACGACTGTCATGCCTCCTTTCTTTGGGACTACTTGGACCGGGCTGACCCATGCGCTGTCTGAGATGGGATAGATCATCCCCGCGTCTAGCAGCTTGATCACCTCCTTCTTGACAACGTCCTTCATGTTGGGATTGAGGCGCCTTTGACGTTGAGCGACCGGCTTGAAGTCATCCTCCATGAGGATCTTGTGTGTGCAGTAGCTGGGATTGATACCCCTTATGTCGGATATCTTCCACGCCAGGGCCTTCTTGTGCGTCTTCAACACGTCTAAAAGCTGACCCTTCTGCCCATCATCGAGGCTTGAGGAGATTATGACCGGCAGTCCTCCATTGTTGCTCAGAAACGCGTATTCGAGGTGGTCGGGCAGCGGCTTCAGTTCTAGGACTGGTGGCTCCTCAACCGAACTCTTTTCCTTGTCCGCTTCGCTGCTCTCGTCGATGGCTATGATAGGCTCGTCGACCTCCTCCCCACACTCATCGATCGCCATAAGTGTGTGCATGTCGTGATCACCGACCTGTGACAGACCTTGCACGGAAAAGAGGAAATCGTGCTCAAATACGTCTAAGAAATAACATTTATCGTCCTGCTCGCTACTCTTTTTCATTGAGTCGGCCATATCAAAGGTAACCTTTTCCCCATATACCGTCAAGGTTAACGTCCCATTCCAACGTCTATCATGGTCTCCCCCGTGGCTAAGAAAGGTCTACCTAAAATTAAGGGGACATTTTCATCTTCTTCCATATCTAAGATAACGAAATCTGCGGGAATCACGAATTTATCGACCTTAACTAGGACATCCTCGATAACACCTCGAGGGTACTTTAACGATCTATCAGCTAATTGGGGGCTCATCCTAGTGGGTCGCGGTTCACCTAGACCTAGACGCTTAAACATAGAATACGGCATGAGATTAATACTAGCGCCTAATCAGCTAACGCACGTTCGATTACTAAATCTCCTATAAGACATGGAATAGTAAAACTCCCTGGATCCTTTAGCTTCTTAGGAATCTTGCTCTGGAGGATCGCCGAGCACTCCCCTCGTAGGCAGACGGTGGAGACGTGTTCGAGCTTCCTTCTGTTCGTCAGCAAGTCCTTCAAGAACTTGGCGAAGCTGGGCATCTGCGTAATAGCTTCAACAAAAGGTAAGTTAATATGTAATTCCTTACACATACCCATAAATTTACCAAACTGCGCCTCGTTCTTGTCCTTCTTCAGTCGAGCCGGGTATGGGATCTTCGGCTGGTATGGCTTCACTGGTGGCCGCTGGATCTCCGTCACCTTTTCCTTCTCGGGCTCGGCCTTTTCCTTCTCAGCGTCGGCCTTCTCGACATCGTCGCCCCTGATCTCCTCAACTTCGGGCTCGTCGTGGCTCTCAAAGTTGGCATTCTCCTTGGCCTTCTTTTTGGCGGGCACTTCTTGCAGTTCTCGCCCATTCCTTAGCGTCACTGCCTTGCAGTACTCCTTAGGATTCGGCTCGGTGTAGCTTGGGAGCGATCCCTGGGTACGCCCGGCCAACTGCTTCGCCATCTGGCCCATCTGCTGCTCCAGCTTTTTGAGCGAGGCGTCTGTGTTCCGAGCACGCAAGTCGTTCGCCTCCATGTACTCCTCCATCTTTGTCATACGGCTCTCGTGGGCTGCGGTGGTGCTACTGAAATTCGTGAGGAGTGTCTTCATCATGTCCTTCATCTCCCTCATGTCGTCGGATCCTCCCGCGGGCGCGTTCTGGTATTGTCGTGGTGGCCCGTTCTGGAATCCGGAACGTCTGGGCTGAAATCCTGGTGGTCCTTGGCTCTGATGGTTCTGATTCCCGTACGCCAGGTTTGGATGTGCCCGGGGCTGGAAACTTCGCTGGCCACCTTGATAATTGCCCATGTAATCAACATGCTCATGCGGCTGGCCAAGCTGGCATTCTGAGGTCTCGTGGGCTGCCCCGCAAATTCCGCACAAGGGCACATAAGGGGTGTGCTGTGTCGGTGTGGTAGTGGCCACGGCGTTCACGGGCTGAGTCTGCCCGGACTTGGGAAGCAATGCACCAATCACCGTCTGCAACTGAGAGTTCGTCGAGGCGATTTGTTGCTGGAGCGCCTCGATCTTAGCGTTAGTGGCCATCTCCTCGCTCACTCCAAATACGCCTGTCGTCTTCATCATGGTATTTCCCCTCATGAAACTGTTCCTCGAATAGTCCTCGATTAAATTCCATGCATCGGTGGCATTAAGTTTCACGAGTCCTCCTCCTGCGGCTCCGTCTAACATATGAACAGTCTGATCGTTGAGCCCCTCATGGAATCGGTTGATCTGGGCTGCCTTCGACATCCCGTGCTGCGGGCACCTTTTCAATAGCGCCTTATATCGCTCCCACACCTCGTAGAGATTTTCAGACTCCTTCTGATGGAATAAAGAGATTTCTGTCTTCAACGTAGCACCTTCGAAAGTGGGAAGTAATGGCCGATAAACGCGGCTCGCAGCTCCTCCCAGGTGGTGATCGAGCGGGGTGGCAACATCTCAAGCCAATCCTTGGCTCTGAACTTCAAAGAGAACGGGAACAACATGAGCTTAATCGCGTCGCCCGGAACACCATTGATTTTGATGGTGTCGGTGACCGTCAGAAACGCCTTCAGATGGGAGTAAGGATCGTCATCGGGGTTGCCCTCGAACTGGGCCGTCTGGAAAATCATCTGAAGCCAAGAGTTAGGGTTGATATCTGGAGAGAATCCCCTTTTTCTGAGTCGAAATTGGGCTTTTTATACGAATTTCCGCATCGGTCACGGCCTGGGACATGGGCCGTCACGGCCGTGACCATCGTCGTCCGCGTCTCGTCACTTTCTGCCCCAGGTCACGGCCAAGTGCATTGACGGTCACGGCCGTGACCATGATCAGCGCACCTCTCTGCCTCGCGTCACGGCCAGACGCGTTAAGCGTCACGGCCGTGACCATCATCAGCGTCCCTCTCTATCGCATACTGTCCCTCGTCACGGCCGTGACGCGTATTGCGTCTGGCCGTGACCGAGGGCAGTGTTGCCCATTTCGCTCCGTTTTGCCTCGTTTTCGCTCGTTTCCGCCCGAAACTCGTCCTAAGCTCCTTCAACAATCAAACAAGTGTAAATATATCGAATAAATGCGTAATTTAACTGCTAAAGCTCTATTATACCCTGAATAAATATTACGATAAACGCATTGAAATGCGTTTATCACGTATGATTGCGAACTTCGGAAGACAAATAGCTTAAAAACACTCATGTTCAGAAGCTAACTAAGAAACTAAATTACAACACATTAAGCGATAAGGAGAAAATAGTCGAACAACGCACTAAACCCATCGGTTTAATTCCCATCCAACTCTAACATTGTAGTTTATTGATTGAAAAAAAAACGATCACCAATGAATCATTGAAGTCATAAAAAATGTATTTCGATATCTTTGTTGAAGTCATACAAAATGTATTTCGATATCTTTTGACGTACCCCTGAGCACCCGCCTACCATTTTTTGTTGTTTAAAGCGCACAATCTCGTACAGACCTTTATTCAAACACTTGAAAAACATTTCTCGATGACGGCACAAAGCAACATAACGTTGAGAAACCCATCTTTTAACGCAGATTTCTATGTCCCACGTCCCAAATTTCTAAGAAAACCATCAATGAGGTTAATGAGATAAAAAAAAAGTAATGACTTGTATGAAAAATGGGACTTTACTACATCTAGTGAAAAGTTTACATTATTTCTCATAGTTCTTCAAGCCTTAGAGGTCGGTCTGAACAGCTTTGACGCGGAGCTGTAAACTCGATGTTCTGCTTTAGTCTTCGGATGCGTCGGGTTAACTCGTATGCAAACCATACGAATCTTGGAAATGAGATTTCTCATAATCAAACAAAAGATCAGTCGAATCGAATAAAGCTCGCAGAACAAAAGTGTATGCAAACCATACGAATCTTGGAAATTAGATTTCTCATAATCAAACAAAAGATCAGTCGAATCGAATAAAGCTCGCAGAACAAAAGCGATTGCTTCTCTCAGAAGCTTGAGCAGCTGAAGGTAATTTGACAAAATAATACAACTATAGTACTATTACATCGAAATCGCCCAGGTTCATATAACACAAGTAATATTTCACACTTGACAAAAAACGAATGCATAATTTTCACATATTACATCGAAAATCGCCCAAGTTCATATAACGCAAGTAATATTTCACACTTGACAAAAAACGAATGCATAATTTTCACACAGTCCTCAGTCATCAACATGACAAATACCCAAAACCCTTTTAAAATTAAAAAAAAACTCGAGCATCTTGTTACCTAATCATGGATTGGAGGCGGGCAACTCCAAAGGCAAGTGAAGTTGAGCAGGAAAAACTTGGAATATTTTCCCAGTATACAACCTCTTACCCACACTTGCTCCAACTTACAGTAGGACTTCAAATTCGTTCCATTACGAAGAAAATAATTCCTGTCGCATAAACAATAACATTTCTTCCGCATATTATGAAGGGTTTCTACCTTGCACCACCAGTTTTGAGCATTTTGATCGCCTTTGACTAACTTCAAGGCAATTCTTTTAAGACCCGATGTTTCCCAACTCATCTTCTTTTCTCTATGAAATTGATCCTTTGGATGAACAAAAGAAACATCTCGACGTAAGATCACATACACAGGTCAGCTTCAGCGATTAATATGCAAAGTTTATGCAAAGAGAAAACTCCACTGATATTTAACGATGATTAGTCTTAGAAGATGCAATACTCGGAATAAAATAAGATTTCAAGTTCTGTCCACACAATTAAAGATAACAACAAAAACCACCATTTCTTGACTTCATATGTACTTGAGAAACAAATATCTGATAAATAAACAGAAGAAAAGAACAACATAGAAAAACCCATTAAAAACTTCATGCAGAAACTGCAATAATAACTACACTATTATCGACATATCTTCAATGTTACTCAGGCCCGCTGAGCTTTATATCATCCTAAACACGAAAAAGCATCACAGAGCACAACCAATTTTTCATATACGAATAAAGATTCCATCGAAATAATACATGTGTGTAAGAAGCTTCTCTCCTTTAGCTACACGAATCTGCTCTTCAATTAGGTCAACCGAGGATATCATCTCAATTACAGGATGCTCCACCTATCATTTCATATGGTTGAAGAAAACGTACATACCAAGATTCTCACTTATGTGTATCCAGTCCTTGACAGAGGGCGTAGGCCTCATGAACAACGTCGTCGCTCCACCTCGGCTTTGCCAACAGCGGTGCAAGTGATGTCGGCCGACACGGAATCACTTGAGCCCCCAATTGCACAACCTAAACACACACCCACTCTATTATTCTTTCCATTTTTCTTGAAGACTAAAGAGATCGATAAAGAAAATATACTTTGGTCGAAGAAAAAACAATAGTTAATTTGACGCTAATACAATGAAGACAGCAATCAATATAGAAACAACAAATCATTCACACGAAGATAAATGTTTCAATAATCCGTTGACTTGAAAACAATCAATCAATCAACTGACCATTTTAACATTCGTCAACAAAAAATTACAATAAAACCATCTAAAATAACCCGAATCGGTGGAAAGAAAATAATACCAATCATTAACAATCCTCCGTCCTTCGATACGTCTTTTACGCTCGTCAACGAAATCAATTCGACTTCGAATTGGAGAGTCGAATTTGGGGGTATGGCTGGTGGGGAACCTGATTCTCCGTATGCGAGCGATGGAGGTATGGTGAAGAGGGCAATTTCTCCCTTCATAGTCTTTATGCCTTCGTCCCATCCTTTTATTACATCTTGTGCGTAGATAAGGAGAGGATTCGAACGAAGTAGTTGCATAGTTCAGTCTGTTAATCGTCGTAATGAAAGCTGTTAAACTAAACCACCCAAAAAGAAAACGAACCTCGACCTAGCTTGAATCTGAACGAAGCGTCGCGATCACGGCTGGAATCGAACTGAGTCCCATCAATCAAATTGCCCACGTAATGAACTGCAGCAAAGATTCAACAATCGTTCAGAATTCACCCAACCCCAAGAAAATTATTACAATGCTGATGATATTACCTTCGACTTAATCGCCCGATTTGGGATTTTCCCAACCTTCGCCTTCCTTGATCAGCTTCTTCTTCAGACCATCCTCTCCAATTCCTTTCTCGCCTCCCACTTTCAGGACTGGGCTTCCCAAAGGAATGTCGGCGTCGTCATCCAATTTGGTGATACCCGCGTTAGCGAAATCATCGTCGGAATCCATGTCGCTCATGTTATTACCAGCTGAGAAATCGAAATCATCGTCCATTTTTATGAAAAGAGGAGGCTTTTTGCTTCACTTGAGCTGATTCAAGACAATACAATCCTCCTATAACTAAACTGTGCAATAGGAACGCATGTCGAATGGTAGGGATGAAATGAGTGAACTCACCATGGAAATTACTGTAACAAAAATTGAGGCCAGGGATAGGAGGGGTTAGTCGATAGATACAATTCTAACGCTAAACATGTCGCTCTCGCCATCGCCCATCCTCTCTTTCTCTGAACTTCGAAAATAAAAAGGATACTATTTCTTTTTCTTCCTTCCTTTCAAAAAGTCGATTACGCTCTGTAGAGCTGAACTGACCTGTCCGACCAAGGACGTTCCCATTGTCTCCTCGCCTCCCCTTGCTCGACATGTCCGCATCTTCGTATTCATTATTAGCATCAAAAGCAATAATCGCGCAAATCGCTGCTCCAGCAAAAATTCACGATGGTGGTTGGGACGGTGGTTGCGCTTCCAGGAGGACCCGTCAGCATTTGCACCACCTCCTTGAACGACGCCGGGTCGGAGGGTACGTAGGTGGCCGGGTACGGGTTATTGGGCTCGGATCTCGTCGGAATGCTGGAAATAGTGATGGTGCTTGAACTGTTTGAGCTGCAGCTCGGCGGCGATATTACGACTCTTGGTGAGCTCACCATTGATGTCTTCTTGAAGTTCCTTTTTATCACAAAAATAGAAAAAAGAGCAGAAAGCAAAGCAGACGGAGGTGAGACAGAAGGAATGGGTTTGGGAGATCTTCGTACCATGCAAAAAAAGGCCCAGACTCTTCAGCTTTTTTAATTGTAAGACTGTTCAGTTGCCCTATTAAATGAGTACAATGAATCAGATAACGCAAAGGTATATTTAATATTTTGGATTCTAGCCGGCCAAAAAAACAATCTAAGCATTCCTGGAACGACACGTCAGCGAAATCCGGCTATTTCCAACCGGAACCACCAAACATTGTCACCGGATTTTTTTTGCGCAATCTTATTGGTTGAGATGGGACTCCGTTGCTGACGTGGCATGCCCAGGAGAGTTACCATCCAACTTTTATATATATAGATTCAAACCTATTTTTTATGACTATTGGAGGAGATTAGTTAGAAGGCTAAACAAAGTCAGGCTCACAACTTATACCCCCACCATCTCGAGGACCCACAAACGCACATGCCCCCCGAATCTCTGAATCGATCCTCCAAGGAAATAATAGGACTAAGGACTATTTTCGTAGCCGAATGAGCAAAGGAAAAGATGGTCAGTACCACCTTGACAACCCGGCGAATCGGGAGTTGGCTGAGAGATTGGTAAGTGTATTACTTTATAAAAGTACCTCACACAATATATATCTTGTTTACAGTAACTCATATTTGACAGCTAGAGGTTCACGCCGAACAAGCGCGAGGAGAATTTGTCCCTAATAGGCACAAAGACGCGTTGTCGAGAATTCTCCGATCATAGCGGCCGACCTAGAGGATGTCAGAAGGATGCGACAATACGGAGCGTGTTCGGCAACCCATTCGAGCGATCGAGACCCTCTTCGAACCATGGAACAAATGAGGGCCGAGTTGAGGTCCGAGTTGAGGGACCAGTTGTAATACCCGGGTTCCGTAAGTAAGCCGGCCAATAAATTTGCATGCATATTATGTGATTATATGACTGCATATTTTTATATATTATGTGCTTATGTGAAATTTATGAAGTTGGCGAATTACGAAGATTCGCGAATCGTGAAATAAGATTTTTCACGGGCCAATTTTAAATGGTGAAGTATGAATATGTGAGGTAGACTTCGCGAGTTAAAAGATTTGCGAAGTGTTTGAGTATGTGAAGTATACTTTGCGAGTTATAAGGATGCGTGAAGTTGCAAAGTGCAAAGTACAAACTTTGAACCTTTGAAGTTGGGAAGTGCAAAGTGTGGAAGTGCAAAGTGTGGAAGTGCAAAGTGTAGAAGTTGGGAAATATTATAATAATAGATTAATTATAATTAAGTAGGAAAGACAAGTGGGAGACAATGCTTTTCGGATTATGTAAATATCAACGTTGGGTTTTGTCCTTTGTTGTTTAAAGCACTAATGGAGAAGTAAGATTAATCATTTATTCAATCATAAGAAAAATAAATCTAGAGAGAAGACGGAGAACTCAAACTGTAGAGGTTGACTTAAGCTTGGAGAGGGTATAAATTTCTTACCCTAATCTTTAAGCTTTATGTTATGATTTAGTATGTTTTAAGTATGTTAGATACGAGAAGCTAGATCTTTGAAAGTTCTATACAGGTTTCTAATTTTTGAAGGTTCAAATATATTTAAGTTTTAAAGAAGTTCGTTGTGTTCTTGAGAAAATAATATGTTGATCGAAGGTTTTCAGATTTTAAGTATTAAATAGTGTTTATGGGATGATGGAGTCGTGAAATATAAGGTTCACGAACTCTAATTCGCGAATTGTTAAGTTTGCGAATTGTTAAGGATGGTATGAAATGAGTTTGTGAATCAGTTTGCGAATTGTGTGTATGGTGTTAATTCGCGAATTGAATGAATTCGCAAAATGAGAGTGTGAAATGATTAGTTTGTGAATTTTTAGAGGTTTGCACATTGAGGATTTCGAATTGAGGATGTGCGAAGTGAGTTTTGCGGGTCCGTTGAACTTCGCGAGTCTTAGTTCACGAATTTCATTTCGCGGGTTGTACTTTGCGAATTCAATTCAGTGTACAAAATTTTGCGAATCCATGAGACTTTGCGAATTCAGGTGTGCGAATTGAGTTTTGCGAATTGGGACTTTACTTCGCGAATTGCTTTTGTGAACTAAGTTTGCGAATTAAACTTTGCGAATTGTAGAGACTTTGCGAATTGTATGTATGGGTTTGCGAATTCATGAGTCTTCGCGAACTTGGTTTTTTTTTGTGGGTTCATGTAATGTACTTTGTGAATTGGGTCACTTTGATTAAAACGTTTTAAGTTTAAAAAAAAAAATATTTTATTGAGGAAAAATATTTTTACACCATTTAATCAGAAAAATATTCTGAGTCTAATGGGCATAGTCTTTCGTAACGCCCGATCATAATTTGTCTCTCGGTGTTTTCAGGGTCAATTTACGGTATAGGCAAATGTCGTTTTTGATGGAATTTCCGAACGAAAATTTACGTAGTCAACTAATATAATATATAAATTGATTTTATTGTCTTTTCGTGGTTAAAGGACGATATTTTAGGAAACTCAACAGACCGGTTAGCAATTAGCTTAAGGACGTCAGGTAAGTGGGAATCTCACCTACAACACATAATTTGTGTTATATGTATTTGTTATACGTGACTATGTGCTTTGATGCGAATATGTGGTGAGGATTGATGAAATGAAATGTTTCGATATGCTTATGCATAGTAAACATTTATTGTATTATTATGTGACATGAGCATGTGCATACACGAATGATGTGAGAATTAGAAGTATGAGTATGCACAGTATATGATCGTCTTGAAAACAAAATATGTTTGAAGACATTAGTATTTGATGTAGACTTATGAATAGTCATAATATAGCTACTTCTACAAAGGCACCATGACGGGGGTAAAACCGTCGAATGTATGTACCTAAATTATTTAGGTAGCGGACGAGGGTCACCTGGACGAAACACATGGCGTAAGCCAGAGTGCCAGGAAAGGCAACCGCAATGAAAAAGGACGATGGCCAGATAGAGGGGCGACCTGGTGAATGGAAAAACTGGAGATAAATCCTAGTTTTGTCCTAGCCAGAGTGGGCCAACTATCGTATTTTTATTCGTATAGGATTTGAGCTCATGTTATGGTGGTGCGAGTAGTAAGTTAGCTATGGGCCCAGATACAAATGAAAAGAAATGAGAAAGAAATAAGAATGATATGAGTATGTGAGTATTAGAAAGCACTGGCGCGGATGCCTTTGCTAGTTGACACGTGCATACATGCATATTTCCACTTACTGAGCTTTATAGCTCATCCCATGTTATTATGTGTTGTAGACGCAGTGAACACGGTACGTGAACCTGTTAAAGGCGAGGCTGGTCCTTCTGGAACTTCCGGTGACTTTTGAGGGTGGTGTGTACATGGATGCGACCTGTGTGGCGGGTGTTATGTAAATTACGTTGTGCTTTGTAAAATATGTTTGTATTGTATGAAAAACATTCGAATAATGTTTGTATTGTAAAATAGTAGTGTGTGGTGAGCTTTGTAAACATCGAAAAATTCTATCGGTATTTCGTATGTAATATATTTATAGTCACGTCAGTTAGTGTAAGATAAGGGTAGTAGATGGCGGGGCGCCACACCAGTTGAGGGTTGAGATGCGGGAGGAGTTTAGGGCAGAGGCGGGAGGAGATGAGGTCTGGGATGAGGGCTATGTCCGCTCAAATGTGCCTTCCGATGCCCAACGGGGAGCAAGACGAAGTGGCCCACGGCAATGTTGGATTTAATCCTCCCAACCAGATACCGAGTTCTCGCGGTTCAGGAGGCGAAACCTTAGATTCATTTCCATTGTCGATGAATGCGACTGTATGTATTTATTCTTATTTATTGTTTAATGTGCAAAGACTTATGTCTTAGTACAATTTATTCTTTTAATATCGTGTAGAATCTTAGGGTTCGATTGGTGTTACCCATCGAAGGGACGTTAGAGGTTGTCAGTCTTGGCAACGTCATTGAGGGACGTTCCCAACTTCATGGAACTTCGGTTACGGCAGACAACGTTGTTGTCTCCTTTGATACCGTCGTTCTCGGCGAGGTCCAACTGCCTCTACCAACTATGCATCTGATAACTCTTGGAGATGCACTAGGCAGCTACGTTCAGTGGCCAAGAGAGCTAATACATTCGAACAATGTGGTAATAAAGTAATATTTATTGATTTTCGAATAAAAATGTTTAGTAACGTGTTCTACTTGTAGGCACAGAAAGGAAAGTCACCAGAGAAAGTGCCAAATTTGTCCATTAATCAAGACGACGACATCGTACGCCTCGATCAGAGGGTCGTGAGTAGTTTGGGCACGCAGTGTCGCCAGCTGTTCGATTACCTTGCGTCACGCGACGATCGACGAATGTGAGCTTCCCTCTCATTCTGTATGAGAGATGTACAATCCAAGTAATGAAGATTACTTGGTGTACATTAACAACAATGACTTTGTCGACCTGTTCAAGCTCATGAGTGTGGATTCCTCAGTTATTCAACTTTATTTGAGGTATTACTTAATATTTCGTTGCATAAGTCATTAAAAGTTCTGTTTTTCACTTTTATACATTTTATTGACTAATCACATTCTCAGGTTTAGTAAAGAGTCTGAGGACTTTAAGCGTTGCGACCCGAGGTCTGGCCGCTACGGAACTTGATGAGACAGCAAATAGTGAGGTTGATTTCATAGCTGAACTTACCAAAGATGCGCATCGGACCGACACTTACTTGTTTGGGCCTTTTTGTGACAGGTAAGAATATAAGATAAATATTTTTTGGATTCATAGCATATGCTATAAATAATCATTTCATTTCGTTTGTTTTAGTTACCATTGGATTCTACTGGTCATCGATTTTCCGTCGAACACGGTATATGTGTTCGATTCGCTCGCACCGAACATCGGCGTAAAGAAGATAAGAGTTCGTCCTCGAGTAGATGCGTAAGTTTTATATATACAATAAATTCATATAATAGTAAGCCTTATTAAAACATTATTTTTCGAGTTTCAGGGCAATTCTCACGGCATCACTGACGGGTGCAGTTGGAAATTGGAATAGGAAATCGAAGGTTACTTGGAAGAGATGCAAGGTTTGCATTTGACATATGAATTTTTCAAATTTATATGTTAATTGGTACCATTATTCGATATTACATGAAAATATTTCTAAATTAGTGCCCACGACAACCGAGGGAGAGTGAGTTATGTGGATTTTACGTCATGAGATACATGTACGATATTGTCTGCAATCGTATCAGCAGAGATGATACAATCAACTTGCCAACGGTAATGAACTTTAAAATCATCAAGTTCTCTAAGTTTCAAGTTTAATATATCTTTATTAGTATGTTTTGACATTATTCTGTTTTATAGATACTAGAGCACTCCTCTTACGGCTTCCAAGAGCTCAATGAAGTACGTGAATTGTGGGCGGAGCATTTTAAGCAATCTTTGATGTAGGTTAGATGACTTTTACGTTATATGTGTGTGTTTGTGTTATGAGAATCGATATTTGTTTGTTGAACGTGGTGTAACTGTTGATTTTATTTATGATTATTTGTAATTAAATGATTGTTGGTGTTATTTTGGATTTCATTGTTGATTTTGGATTTCATTGTTAAAAAAATATAGGTATAGGCGACGGTTCCTACGTAGGAGCCGTCGCCCTTAATTTATTTTAAAAATTAATATTATATCATGGGCGACGGGTTTTTCTGTAAAACACGTCGCCCATGAGTACATAAAAACTCATGGGCGACGGTTGCAACCGAAGAAACCGTTGCCCATGATAAAAAATAAAGTACCCAACTGAACGATCATGGGCGACGGTTTCTGTAAAACTCGTCGCCCATAATGGTCTTCGGCGTCGCGTGTGCGTTCGTCGCCCAAAATCGTGCAGATGGGCGACGGGGATCTGGGCGACGCCTTAAAACCGTCGCCCTTGACCAATAACAACCGTCGCCCATGTGCAATTCTGCACTAGTTAATGAAAAGAATACATTTGAAGTCACCTTTGATAACTTCTCCCTTCATCGATAATATAATTATACTTAATTTTTATATTCATCATGATCATAGTCAACTTACAATGTCATGGCTGCTCAAATGTCGTTAATGTGATGTTAAAATTTTGATGACATTTCTATTTTAAGGATAATGAAGTAGATGGATGAAAATTGGCTCAGTTGGGCGGCCTTCTATACGCATCTATAGACAATACAAAGGAAACGATTAGTTAGAATCACCCTTGAAAATCACACTTTCATTACCAACAAAGTTCATTTCATTCATCTTATTCTTACATGCTAAGCAAGTATTGTAACGATGTCCAACCGTTGAAAACAATGTTTGCAAGTCATATAAATAGAAAATGCATTAAAACCATATGCCATTGAACAACGGAAAAATACATTTAAACAAGTGAAAAAAAATAACGAGATGGGAAATACTCTAATCAAGTCCCTTACAGCCTTACTAATAGTTGGATATCTTCACCTTATTGCAAGTAATTTCTTCATCATTACAGAAGCCATCCCAGACACAACAATCAAGTCTAGCACTTGTAGCAGTAATACGTGGGAAATAAATGACCCTTACGGTTTTCTTGTGATCGATTTGCTCGGGCAATTAGTGCAGAACACTGCCCATGAAGAAGGCTATTATGATTACTTATATGCATCAGTTCAAGGAACATATACCTATTGCTACGCTGATGCGGTGTGCAGTACAGAAAAGTCAGCAGATGACTGCCACGAGTGCTTGGAGACAGCCGATGATATCCTTGCTGAGATGTGCCCTTTCGCCATCGGCGCTGAGGTTGTAATGACAGACTGCTACATCATATATGATAATCATCCTTTGTATTAGTTAATAAAATTTATTATCATGTTTTAGCAGTGTTTTGTCTCAATGGTATTTAATTTGCATTGAGAATATTGTTGGGAAATTCGGAAATGATTGAGATATACACTAGTACATAATACGTAATAGGCGACGCTTGTTATCAATGATAGGCGACGGTTTCGCAGCGTCACCGACAACACCGTCGCGTATAGTTCGTATGTTACGTGACGGTTGTTCTGAAAAATCGGTAAGACAATTAAATGCGACAGTTGTTAGACAGAAACCGTCGCGTGTTTGTAGGCATTACGCGACGGTTGTGGCTTAACGCCGTCACAGCTTTTTTTTTTTAATATTTTTGCTGTTTTTTTATAAAATCCCTATTAATCAATAAACCACGCCAACAAATTTCCCAAATACCAATCCACAATCACTAAAGCATCAAAAATCAAAACAATTTCATTGAGCAATCAAATTAATCACAATTATCATCCTTGATCTAATAAAATCCACATACAAGTTCAAGGTAAAGATAAAAAAATAATCACTCAACTAGACATACGGTACGAAAATATTCTGACCACAGCTCACGTACTTCTTCTATTGCATCCCAATCGTAATCGAAGTCTTGTAGCATCTAGAAAATATGAAAAAGAAGTACGATAAGCATACAAACTTAATCAATAAAGAAGGTAGTTTTATGTTTATATTATACCGTCGTCAAGTTCTTGTAGCCTTGTCTGATAGCTCTAAAGATGTCGCACATGTACCGCATAACGTAGAAGCCACACAATTCACTTGTCTTCGGTTGTTGAGGGCACTAATTAACAATAATAAATAAATTAATAGCCGACGTTTAAGTATACTTAGGAACAACTTTGCAAATCACAAAAACAATACTAACCTTGCATCGCTTCCAACTAACGGGAGATTTCGTCTTCTTAGTTTGAACGGCACCCACGAGCGTCGCCGACTTTATCGCCCTGAAATTCATAGTATACCAACATTATTATATTAAAAAAGAAATTATCACTAATTTAAAAACACTTACGTATTCAGTCAGTCACGGATAGCTAGCTTTCTAACGCATGCATTTGGCATCATTGGATCGAACATAAATACTGTGTTCGAAGCGAACTCGACGACCAACAAAACCCAATGGTCCCCAAATAAACTCAAAATTTAACTTATATAAAAAACTATTAATGTGTGAAGAAAAAATATAATAATATCAATGCCTACATCTCACAGTGGGGTGCAAAAAAAAATAACTGCATGAAGTCCATGATTTTTTGAAGGCCGCAGCGTAGTAGTCTATATCAGCCGGCTCTCTGGCCAACAAACCTAGACGACTAGGCTTTAAGAACTGGAACGGCAATGACGGGTTATGTAGGTATCTGATGCAAAAAAAGTAAAATTTACAAAATAATAGTGCTAATTGGTGAAATGACTAGTAACGATAACGATTGTACCTCATGAAAAGCTGGATAATCGAAGCATCCAAACTCATACGTCTAAAAAAATCTCGAATATCCTTCATGTCTATGTACGTCGGAAAATCCTCTTGTTGCGGGTTATAATACACCTCGCTAATCAAGAACATGAAATGGACGCTAAGACGATCTGGGCGAGACGAGAGGGAATCGAAGACATACCGACTTTGTTCCCCTAGAGATCTAACCACTTCAGGATCAAGGCATGCTATGTCATCTTCGTTGGGGATGCTGGAGGACTTCCCCTTCCATGTGTTCGGTGACAATGAGGCGGGAGGTGCCTACATATGACATATATTCAAAATGGAAAAAATCCACATATATAATATATTGTGTTCCTTACCCCATCCTGCGAATGTATTAGAGCTTTTGGCCATTCTACGAAGCTCCCTTGTGCCTCTCCCAGCGTGACAATATTGCTTGTTGGTACCGGGAGTTGGACCTCATCCTTTCCGTTAGCAAGAATATCGATCGTGACAACGACATTGTCGCTCGCAACTGGGACGTTATGAATTTGAGCACGTCCCGTAACAACCGTCCCAAGAGCGACAACCTATAATTGCCCGCTGATGTTCAGCATCAGTCGTATCTTAGGAAACTATAAGATTTCAATAAGAAAAATATTGAGTATGGAATAATGTAAATTAAACAGATTAATATGCACAAACCTAAGACTTACGGGAACATCTACCATTGTAAATAGATCAACAGGGACCGATCCATGAGAGCTCTTACTGAAGCCGGTGTTACGCATGTCAACATTGCTAGTCATGTTGACTTCTTGTTCGAAGTTAGGCATGGGCATCCCCATTTGAGCGAATGCGGCCCTCATTTGACTCGCCACCGCAGCTGCCACGTGAGACTCCACTTCGGACGCATCCTCGCCTCCATCTTAGCCATCATCTTTGCCCGCATCTCGGCCTTCAACTGATCCAATGCGGGGTAAGAACTTGCCGTCGAGCCCTTAGCTGGGTTGCTGAACACGTCTCGAATTATGCCATATTTCCTACACCTCTCACTCTTCCGGAATGATCCGACTTTCCAATAGCACCGGACAACGCATCACGGTATCTTACGGGGACAATGTCTCCTTGACTTTGTTGCTCGTGCACTCGTGCCTGTCCAATTTATATAGCATTGTTTGTATTTAACCTATTTCTATAACAAAACCCATCGACATTGAAACACTTACCAATCTCTCAGCTAACTCCCGGTTGGAGCTACCGTCGATGATATATCGTCCATCATCCCTTTTCTTTGTCCTGGAGTGCAGGAAATTCTTTGTTCGGTCGTTGCCGGTTGATAACACAGGGATGAGATCCTCGGGAAAATCGACAAAGTGGTCAAGAGGGTCCTCTCTAGCCCAATCGACCATCCGGCCTCTGTACCCCGAGTTGTCGAGATGGTGTGGATAAATGTTGTGTGATACGCTTTGTCGAGCTTTCTAACTAATTTCCTGCAATATATACAACATAGTTATATGTGAATTGATAAATATTCCAATTGCATCATAGTTTACCTGAAACTGCGGGGCTTCCCTATAGTTCCTCCATGCCAAACTTGGACCCTTCTGCTTCTCTTTTACGTTGTACTTATGCTTCCAGTTTTTGCGAAGCTCACCTGCCTTCCAGTTCATGAAAGAAGTCCTCCATTATTTTCACCACCAATACATCAAATGTTGATGCGTAAATGCAGCCTTTGCTATACACTACAAGTCATGTTTTTTTAGGTAGAATTTCATTTGCCACGCAATCAAACAGTTCTTTACATCAACCATAAGCTATAAGCATGTGTAAGAACATATATGCCAAAAAATGCTAGAATTAGTAATTTTCCTCCGGCTAATAAAAGTCTCCAGTTTCCACTTCATCTCTCGCATAATCAGCAAGGACAGTTGCTCCACAGTTTTCCAGCTCATCTCTAAGTGTATTCTTTGATTCCTTTCATGCTAGATGTAATAAAGCATATCAGCAATGCATGCCATACGAATTCCTTGGTGAATGTTGCGCTTACCTCCCCCAGTTTTGATCAATTGTCTCAGCTCCTCAAATTCACAGAAAGCCTTAGGTAATTGTAGCCAGCCCAACAGTTTGAACATCAATTCTTGGCAGAATGGACATTCAAGAAACAGATGTTCATAGTCTCCTCTGATAGCCCACATAATCGACACTTTGCATTAGAAAACTCAGCCCCAGCTGCTCCACCTTTCTACAGTTAATAGTCTCTTCTGAATCATCAGCCAGACAAAGAAGGAATGCTTAGGGACTGAGAATTTGTTCCAAACATGATGGATGATCACCTTTAAGGCAAGTGAAACCAGATTTGACAGAATACTTCCCATTATCAGTCAATATTCACCTAATTTCACATATCCCCCTCTAAATCTGTCCTGAGCCTGTGGAGTTTTTCCCAGTGCCAACAAGAATCCAAAGCTGGATTAAACTCCCAAAAAATGGTCCCTTTCAAGTAGACCACGTTGATCCATTTAATTCATAAATAATCTGCCTCCATAGTTATATCCCATATTTGCTTGCCCACAAGAGCTTTGTTCCATGTTTCACAGTCCCTCAAGTTCAGTCCTCCTTTGTTCCTAGGTAAGCATGCTTTATCCCAACTGATCAGAGGGATGCATTTGCCCTGCATCTTCTTAACCCACAAGAAATCTCTAGATGCCTGATCCACCTGTTTGGAGACAGATTTGAGAAGTAAGGAAACAGAGCCCCGGTAACCATGTGTGGCCAGAAGAATAGAGTTTAGCAAGCAAAATCTCCCTGCATAGGATAGATTCCTAATGGTCCAGCATCTTATTCTAGCTATGATCATTTCAGCAAGCACCTGACAAGAGGTTTTGTTCCATTTAGTAGGGATTATAGGGACTCCTAGATACCTTACTGGAAACTGACCAAGCTGAAATCGCGTTGTTTGGATCAGCTGTTCAGCTGTGCTGCTATTTACACGAGCAAGATATAGATTAGATTTTCGCTGACTAGCAGACCAGAAGTAGCTTTGAAGTGGTCCAGAACTTCCTTAATCACAGACACTTTTGCATTTTTCCCTTTACAGAATATCATCACATCATCAGCAAAGCATAAGTTCACCAAGTAGATTTGCTTGCATAACCGGTGGATTCTGAATCTGGGATCTTTGGTTGATAAACGCAGTTTCCTAGATAGATACTCCATAGCCAGTACAACCAATAGTGGGGATATTGAGTCACCCTGCCTCAAGCCCCTTGCTTCTTTAAAGTTTCCTATTATACAGCCTTATTAAGTCCTGACACAGCAAGATGTTGTGCATAATTGATCTTCCTTCCACAAAGGCACTTTGATTTGCTTGGATGATGCTAGGTGGTAGAGGTTTAAGTCTTGAGCATAGCATCTTGGAAATACATTTGTAGATGGTGTTACAGCATGAGATAGGTATATGTTCTTGGGCAGATCTGGGACTGGCCGTTTTAGGAATAAGGCACAAAACAGTCTTATTTAGTTGTGGCAACATTTTACCTGTTTCAAAGAAATCCATTACAGTAGAGGTGATCTGGTTTCCTACAAAAGGCCATGCGTTTTTGAAAAAGCCACTTCCAAACCCATCTGGTCTAGGAGCCACACCATCATGAATAAATTTCATTGCTTCCCAAACTCATGTCCTATCAATGGTTGTACAAGTTTCAATTGATCAGCTAGTGATAAGATGTATCCCTCAGTAGCAACCAGGTCGTCAGGATACTGGTGTCTCTGTTTTATGCCCATCATTCCTTGGAAGAACTCAATAATATGCTCACTGAACCTCCTCTCTATCAGATAATAGCTTCCCATCAGAGTTATATATAGACAGAATTCTGCGGAAATATGCTGAATTTCTATCCCCTTTGTCGGTCCATCTAGCCTTCTGCCTCAGGAATTTATCATTAGCTACACTCAAGAATCTATACTCCTTCTGAGGCCCTCTTCTTTCTGTAGCAGATCAGAGCACATGGTGTTTCATGTAATGCCAGTTGACATTCCTCAAGCTTAGCTTGCACCAAAGCTGTCCTGTTTACAATGTCAGCAAACATCTCTCCGTTAAGGCTTTTCCGGGGCCTCTGTAGCTGCAACAGATTACAGCAGACATGTTTCATTGTGAGCCCATTGCTGCCATTCCAATGGTTTCCTACAATACGCAGAAATGAGGGGGCAAGACTCCACGTGTTAGAAAACTTAAATGGCTTCCTGATTTCAGGCCTTGTGGTAACACTCCTCAGAAGAATTGGGAGTGATCATAGACTCTTTCATTAAGAAAAACTGTGGAGTGATAACAGTATTTAGATATCCATGATATATTTTCAAATGCCCAATAAATTTTGCTCCATGTTCTCTCCTCAGGGCATTGTTTGTTGGTCCATGAGAACTGACAGCCACTTCTCCTGATTTCCTCTAGCTGGCAATCTTGAATACACTGGTTGAAATCCAGAAACTCAGATGATCTGACGGGTGATCCTCCCAGTCTATCTTCAAAACCTCTGATATTGTTGAAGTCCCCGCAAGCCATCCATGGCTCAGAGATGGAACATCCAATCCGTCTGAGTATAACCCAGAGGCTACTCCTCGCTACACTATCATTATGACCATACACACACGTTAGGTATGTAATTAGTAATCTATCTCCTAGCTACTCGAAAATGCATATGTTGATCTGACTTGGATAACAACTCCAGTTCAAACCCATCTCTCCACACAACCATAATACTTCCATTACGGTGAGTGTTAAAGTTATGGCACCCATCCCATCCATAGACGGTTTTATTAATAACTAGGTTCCCATTATTTGGCTTCAATAGACTGATTATGTTTCTACTGCAGAAGAGAGATATCTCTCTTTGCTTCGTAGGGCCATTAAGGCCCCTTACATTCCACGAGGCCCAGGTATCCATGACCTATGTCATGGACCCTCTGCTTGGAAGGGTTAGTATTGGCTTCCCTAAATTGTTGCCTATCATCCTCAAGTTGTACCAGCTCAGCCCATGATTTCCTACCACTAATAGTCCCTCTATGCTGCAGATTAGGAGGCTATCATTGTGTCTCAAGGACAGTCCCAACCTTAGCTTCACCTAAACTCACCACTGGGCAGGGGGACTTAGAGGGGACAGGTTGCCACACTTGCTTTAACCCTTGCTTGCATACAGTAGCTTCATGCCCATACTTCTTGCATTTTGTAGAAAGCACTGGTTTCCATTCATATGTTATCTTATGTTCCACAAGCTGCCCTTTCTCATTTAGGAAGTGAATATTATCTTTCAGAGGTTTATCTAGATTGAATGCAATAAGCACCCTAGCAAAGTGTATCCTTTCCTTTTTCCGGTAACGTCATCTGTCATAATTGCTTTCCCAATCAAGCTAGCTAATTTGCTAAGTGTCTTAGATCTCCAATACTTGAGCTCAAGCTGCGGAAGTTGTACCCAGATTGGAACACTTACCACACCTATCTTGTTTATTTGGGTATCCGCTGTCCATGGAGTGAGAATCTGTCGTAGTGAATTATCTCAGTCAGCAATACTTTGTCCCTCTGTTCCACAGTCTAAAATCGAGCGAGGAATAAACCTCGTCTCATTTTCCATACATTGACCAACCCTAGTTTGTCCCATTACCGCTTCAGAAACCCTACCATAACTTCATAGGGAGGATTTGCATCAAAGACGTAACACAACAAAGCTGAATTCCAGTGCTTGATTTCCTCCTTGATCTCCTCAATTTCAATCACACCAATCTCCTGTCCACCTTTAGTTTTAGGTTCAACAAATTCTATCCGATTATCCTTATTTTGCAGCAAATTCACATTGAATTTCTGCCAGGGATTGCAATCAACTTCATCACCCAAGCTCACAGCACCAGCGCGACCAGTCGCAGCTGATAATGTAGGCTATTCCCTACTCGCATCAATATTGCCAATGCTCAGCGATGCAGGTGCATTATCCCCCATGGAACAGTACTAGCTATCGATTCCTCTGTTTTCAATCGAGCATTGCTGCTACTCCTCGAATTACCATGAGTGCTCCCACCGGTAGGCAGAGGCGCCATCGTTGTGACCGGCGCCGCCCTCTGCTTTGCAACCTTCCTTTTCTTCGCCATTACAGAGCAAGATATATCACGCGTCAGTACAAGTCAATGAAATTGAAAGTAGTGAAATCGATGTAATCAAGAAGAAGAAATCGTAGACATATAGAAATTTCATCGTGTATTGATATGAATATGTTATTGGTTTTCACTGTACAACTCTGTTAAATAGCAAGCTATCTAAAAATATCTAAAACTACAATCTAACTAATTCATTTGATGAGCTAGCAATGATGACATAGCATCACTTGAGCCACTTGAATCACAATACTTCTGCAGCCCCCCTCAAGATGAGCATGGGCCTAACACAAGCTCATCTTGGACAGACAAGCTCGAAAAGGTGGAGAGGCTAAGGACTTAGTGAACAAATTGGCTAAGTTTTGGGAAGAAGTATGTGTTGCGGAAGAATAAAACCGCATCTGAATTGGTCGCAGACAACATGACAATCGATCTCGATATGCTTGGTGCGCTCGTGGAAGACGGGATTAGAAGTTATATAAAGGGCAGCCTTGTTGTCACACCACTTGGAGATGGAAAGAGGCAGTGAAGAGAGAGTATGTATGAGAGTATGTATGAGAGTCACTGTATGACACGAACCGTGGAGGCTAAAGCAGAGAGTATGTATGAGAGTCACTGTAGTTCACGAACCGTGGAGGCTAAAGCTCGATATTCAGATTCAGTTGTAGAGCATGAAACTGTGGCTTGCTTCTTCGATTTCCAGATCCAAGGAAGATACAATATCCCGTTAGAAAGTGCCATGATGCCTTGCAAGTACCCCAATTGGCATCACTGTAAGCATGTAAAGTAAGATCAGTATTACTTGGATAAAATAGACCGAACGAGGACGTTCCAGCTAGATTTTTCAAGAGGTGCTGAGCTACTTGCTAATGAGAGTCATGAGGAGTGCAAAAATTGGCTAAGTTGTTGTATGGCATATGTGAGATCACGACGCGTGAAGTTGAGATAAAGTAATCGACCAATCAAACATCTGAATGTAAAAGGATCCTGTAATAATGGCGTGGTCTCTACATCCAAGGAGGCAAATGTAAGACCAGCAGACAGCGGAGTAGCTGATGGAGCGCAATCCAACATTTGAGTGTCTAGCACTATGTCAGTAGCATACTTGTGTTGATTAATGAAAATTCCATCAGCTGATCGAGCAATTTCCATAGCTAAAAAGAACTTAGCTTGACCAAGATCTTTAATTGTAAACTTGCGGTCCAAGAATTCCTTCACTCGTTCGATCTCAGCTTCATCGGTGCCTGTAAGTATGACATCATCAACATACACCAACAAGAAAGTCTGTCCACTGCCTGTGAACAGAGTAAAAAGGCAGTGATCATGTCCACATTGCTGAAAACCATAAGTGCATAGGGTAGTAGTGAACTCTTCGTTCCATTGCTGTGAGGCTTGTTTGAGATCATATAGTGATCTCTTGAGCTTGCAAACTTGATTAGAATCTGCCTTGAGATACCCTAGGGAGGCCGCATGTAGCCATCTTCAACTAGATGCCCATGCAAGAACGCATTATTCACGTCCAACTGATGTAAACACCATTATTTTGCGGCAGGCAGAACAAGTATTACTCGAACAGTAACAACCTTGGCAACCGGAGAAAAAGCTTCGTAGTAATCTTCGCCTTCGACTTGAGTGTAGCCTTTAGCAACAAGCCTCGCCTTATACCTATTTATCGATCCATGCGTTGCATTTAATTCAAAATAACCCACTTGCAACCAACCAACCGCTTGACATGAGGTAGTGTAGTCAATTCCCAGGTGCTATAATTCTCAAGTGTCGTAAGTTCCTAATTCATCGCATCCACCATCTGTTGTAAAATACGGCCTAGGCGGCGCCTAGGCGCTAGGCGGAGCCCTCCACGGCAATATTCTCCTAGGCGCCTGATTAATCGGTCGAACCGATTATTCGGGCTAGGCGGCCGATTAGTCGGGCTAGGCGGTCGAGTTTTATTTTTTTTATTTTTTCTTATTTTTTTGGAAAAATTTTATATACAAAGAATTATTATTAATAATATTATTTCTTTAGTGAATAAATTTAATATGCATTTACATTGGTAATTATCATACAAAACAAAAATAATAAAAAACGAGTATACCATCTAATTTTCGCCTATAAACCGTCTAGGCCCCTCCTAGACCGTCTAGGTGCTAGGCCCCCCTCGGGCGCCTGACTAGGGCCTAGCGAATTTTACAACATTGCATCCACCCACCTCTGATTCGTCCGTGCTTGATTGTAAGTTAGAGGTTCCTGAAAAGTAGGTGTGCCACAAAGGTGCTATGTGCAGAAGTTGGAAGATATATACGACTGGGTGAAGTGGTTGTAATATCAGGTAATTGGCATTATATGCAACATAGTCATTCAGCCATTTTGGCTTTGTACCGGTTCTGACACTATTGCAAAGAGAAGGTTCAGGGACAGCTGCAATATCAGTGGTTAATTTAGAAATAGGAGAATTTTGAGTGGGTATATCAGGGGCAAGTGTCACTACATCCTTAGTTGTGTGATTAGTAGGCTCTAAGGAATGAGTGGAAGGGCTACTATAAGTGGATGTGGGAGTAGTGAGAGACTCAAAAGGATCCCCAATAGACATATTTGGAAGGACAGTACTATCATCGTAGGGTGTAAAAGAAGGAAAGATATGTTCATGAAAAACTATATCCCATGATACCATGAACTTGTTTTCACCTGGGCAAAAAATTTTGTACCCCTTTTTGCCCAGCAGGGTATCACATGAAGATCCCAGTAAAGGTTCTAGGATCGAACTTATCTCTATCAGGTCCATTATTGACCACAAAAGCTAGACAACCAAAGGTTCTAAACAGTGTGTATATGGGAGGTTTCTTTTTCATGAGTTCAAACGGTGTCTTCGAATGAAAGAGCTTGGAAGGAAGTCTGTTTATGATATGGACTGAGGTTAAGATAGATTCCCCCCAAAATATTTTTGGCAATTTGACTGAAGGAGAAGGCTCTAGCCACTTGTAAAATGTGCTTATGCTTTCGCTCGTCAACACCGTTTTAGTGAGAGGTATATGGACAACTTTTCTGGTGTATGATGCCCTTCCATTTGAATAACTCTTGGCAATCATGACTGAAAAACTCTCAGCCATTGTCAATCCGAATGATCTTAACAATGCCATTATACTGTGTAGATGAATAGACAAGAAAAATGTTTTAAAACAGTGAAGACTTGGGATTTATGTTTCACAAAGAAAATCCACCTGAACCTACTATAATCATCAACAACTGTGAGGAAGTAGTGACACCCGCTATGTGGTTGTTTGTAGGGGCCCCAAAAGTCAATATGTAAGACGTCAAAGCATGATTTGGATTGTATATATCTGAGAGAAAATTTTAATCTCTGTTGTTTTGCAAGTGGACAGACAGTACAATCCGCATTAAATGTGTCGGTTTTCATGTGTATAATAGAGCTAGGCAAGTGTTGCATGACTAGAAAAGAGGGATGACCAAGCCTAGAATGCCATACATCAGCAGAGATGGAAACAAAAGCTGTTTGCATGTTATTACTACAAGTCATGTTATGCTAGCATAGTTGAAAATACAAAATCTCTCTTCTGTGCGACTCATTGTTTTCTTATTGAACAACGAAATTCTTGGCATACTAGAGCTATATTTGTTTCTCTATTTTGTGTCCATCTCCTCAACACTGAATCTTTTGATATTTTTTACCAAATTCAAATATGTAAATAAAATATCTAAATAATGTCAAACATAAAGTATCATCATAATGGTACAATCAAAATCGTTTCATTTTTATTTTTCTATTTTATAGCAAATACTCCCTCCGTCCCGTTATCTTTATCACATATATTGGTGGGCACAAAAATTAAGATAGTATTATTATAATAATATAGTACAATGAAAAGGTAAAAAAGTGTATATTTTGACACGTCTTTTAAGAATATTTAATATTATTATATTGATTGTTTGTGATAGTTTTTTTCTAATAAGGAAAGATGATAAAATTATTGCGACGCTCGAAATGGAAAAATGTGATAAAAGTAGCGGTACGGAGGGAGTATTACTATAATGAGTCTAATTGACCGAACTCTATTTCTAGAACCGTTTCTAATTTTCTTCGCATTTAGATCTATCCGCAACAATCAATTTAAGTACAACCCCTCAAAGTCTCCAATGCATAGTAATTAATAACATTGGCTTTTACCTCCAAAAAAAATTACACTGGCTTCTCGTAAATAAAATGAATGGACTAATTTTTATGAATGTTGAAGTGAGACTTTTGGCTGTTTGTTGTAACATGCCCCATCACTACTGATAAAACATATTAGATAAGAAAAATTTGGTGTCTATAACTAAAATTACATATGTATTGATGAGTCATTAGACACAGTATTATGTGTCAGATATAACGGTGTCTGATGTGTAGGTGGACACAGTATTATCTGTGTCTGATGTGTAGGTGTTGTGGTAACAAATTTGGACATGGATACATACGTTGCTAAAATGATTTTCACATTTCCGTTTTTATTTCGTATCTAATACGTGTCTAAATTCATTAATTTATTTTGAAATAAAAATAAAAAACTGAGTCGGAACCCGTTTCTAATACTCATAATTTAGACATGAAATAATTCCGTATCTATTTCCCATGTCTGATACTATGTTTTCTTGTTGTGCATGAAACCAACCACTTCAAGATATCTTTAATAAACTAAAAAGTTTATAATCAACTTACAAATTTGAAGACTTAAATGTATTAATTATAAACTTACACAACTAACACTCATCGATGATTTATGCCGATGAAGGTTGAATAATGGGCGGCCGTTCATTCGAATCTGTGCATGAGACAAAGAAAAAAAAACCCTTAGAATTTACATTGAACCTTCCAATCTCACAAAAATAAATTTTAATTTTATATTCATCGTCATCTTGCATCGTCGTTCGACCTTTTTCAGGCAATATAATCCCTCTCCATTCCACTCGAGGAAACGAATATATATTAATTATGCCCCTCCGTCGCCAACAATGTTTTGCTAGTCATATAAAATGTGTTACATACCTAATAATATCTACATTGGATCGAGCAAAAAGAAAAGGAAAAGATAGCAGAACTATGAGCCCTCAACGTACTTCTATGATTTTTCTTATGATTCTTACAACCACTAATATCTTCATTATTACAGAAGCAAATCCAAACACAACCATAAATCTCATCTATTGCAGCCCTAACAGGTGGGAAGAGAAAGACCCTTATCAATTTCTTGTCGCCGATTTGTTAGGAGACTTGGCGGCGTACACTGATGGCCAAGAAGGCTATCAATATTATGTATTCGAAAGATTTGCCCAAACGAATATTACTTGCTACGCATATGCGAGTTGTAATACCCTAATTGCCCCTGACGACTGCTATACGTGCTTGGAAACCGCTGGCTACGACCTCGACGTATTATGTCCTTCTTCCATGGCTGGTGAGGTTGTAATGCCTGACTGCCATATGTTATATCAAGATTATCCATTGTAAGAAAAACACCGATAGTCTGTTCAAGCTCGCAGGTGCTTAACTATTTTGTCATCTTGCAAATGTCTTCAGAATGAATGCCATCTATGTCAAAAATAAAATAGTGTTCTTTTTCTGTAAAAATGAAGTGAGTCGTTGCTTGTGTTAGTTTTTCGCATAACGTAGAATTCAATGTCGTTGAAATTTATAGCAAATTAGAAAGTAGTATGCTTTTTGATATTGAAATACTGGAAGAAAAAATATGGTAATATAGCAAAACTTAAAACATAATGCTGACATATAAAAGGGCCAAGTTATGCAATGTTTTCCAGCATATTGTACATTAAAATATTTTCAATCTTGCGGTAAATGATAATCTGACATAAAACGTGTTAAAAGATTTTCCTTGTCTTAAGAGATAACTGTTGGTTCCAGTGTTGGCGTCTTATCGATAGCGCTCGTAAACTTGGATAGAGTTTCGGCTTTATATGTCGAAGTCGAGGCACGTACATCGTACGCTTTCCGTAAAACGTATTGCTCCGTATTTCAGTGCATCGGGTTGTCGCATACTACCCGAAGATACAACGCAGGAATTTCGAAACGTCGCACACCGTAACAAAATTATCGGGAGAATCTACTAAAGACTCGAGCCTTTCTTGCTTTATTTGCCTAAGGGAGATGCTGTTTCTAAAATGCTGGGAGTGAATTGAAGATTTTCCATTTTGCCAGGGGACCTATTTATAGCTTCTGAAAAGCTGCAAGGGTCAATTCACGAAATGTCATAACTTTTCAATTACCTTCTTTGACTGGGAACGAAATTATAAATAGACGTAGCATGGCCAGCGGTTAATATGAGAATAGTCATAACTCTTGGATTGACGCCCAATACCCCTTCAGCCAGCCTTAACACCATGCCCAGTCAATGCCAGATCGCGTCACGCCGTTCCGCGTCAGTCCACATGCCAATGACACATCATCAGCCTGCCACGTCATCAACTTTTTTAATTGAATTTGTTTTTTATTTTTTATTTTATTTGGGCTGGCTTTATTAATTAATTTCTCATCACCCGTCATCGGTTAAGCAAATTAATATTAGTTCGATTCCTTTTGAAACCAGATTCGTAATCTTTCAATGATTTCTTGTTCGGCGATCGACGTTTTCTTGCTTTAATAATAATTGGGTTAATTACCCATATTGGGCTTAAAACCAATAATCCCCACATGAATGAAAATAAATGCAAATGCTATGCAAGCTGAGTCTTGCAAGAATGACGACCCATCACTGCATCAGGATAGGTAGCTTGTGGCTTTGAACCTTCCTAGCGAAATATTAGCGGATTTACTCGCTGCTCAGTGAACGTTGATGTCTTGAACTGGCGGCTTTTTTTAAACCAATAAATCAGTATACACACATTGATGAATCTGATCTCCTTTTGATTCTCACGTTGTGATCGTTTCGGTCGTGGACCGTATCATTGCACCCGGAAAAGAGGCCAATATGTGTCGATTAGTTAAATCTCTTTATGGACTAAATCAAGCACCTAAACAATGGTATGAGAAGTTTGACAAAACGATGTTATCAAATGGAGTTAAAATCAATGAATGTGATAAGTGCGTCTACATTAAAGTTACCGATAATTCATTTATAATCATGTGTGTACGTAGACGACATGTTGATCCTTGGGAAAAGTAATGATTTAGTTGCAAGTAGCAAGAATACCCTTAATGGTGGAGTCTAGAACTTTTAGTAATTCATATACCTAAGGGTGGAGTAAGACAGGATACTCGTTATAGGAGAATCACCTTTGTAAGTGAATGAGTAAAACGGCCGCTTGTAAACAAACACTCAGTAAACCGAGATATGGTCCAAGGCCGAAATGGACACAACGTGGGAACAAGAAATTGTTAGAATTGTCATTGTGTAAGTATTGTTGTCTTCGTGCACACAAATGTCCGGTAAGTTCAAAGCATCGCGCTACTAACCGTACAGTGTAATATCTGATAATATTTCACTAAAGAAGATTCAAGCCACAATCTTTCTTGATGCAATGATAGTTCGTGGGGACTTTAAAAAAATTGTAAACATTCATTTGTTTCATTCATGTGTGGGATTGTTGGAAAATGTGTGAATGAAATAATCTAAGAGGTAAGAAATTAATCGTAAGAGATACATTTGAAAAGGTGTACTTATAAGCAAAAGATATATATGACTTCCTTAACATAAAGATGCATTTCTTCATGAGTAGAGACATGCAAAAGGACACTTCTCTTAGTAATAGACACCTACACCTATAAATACCCCACATGAGTTAGCATTAAATTCAAAAGCATACAAAAATTCTCCGCATTTCACTCAAAGCATTCGTGTTCTTGTTAGTCCCAAAGCAAGAGTATTTGTTCGCCGAAGTTTGGCGTATTTGAGATACCGCTATATTTCAAACATAAGTCGTATCTCAGAGGCGTTACCGTAAACCGTGGGTATTAGCGGGATAATTTCTTCTTCAAGAGAGCATGTATCACGTGCCTCGACTTGTAATTCCTCTCACACAATTCACTGAGATTTACTTGTGCTTTCACTCGAAGATAAAGGCTCGGACCGACGGAATAACAATAACAACCACAGACCCAAAGAAAAACATTCTTATGGATACAGTTGCACTACTAGTCTGTAGAAAATATAGATATGTATTATTTTCAAATAGATATCATATTATAACATTATTACTTTCCACATATAAACTGGATGATTAGATAATTAAGAGAGTAAACAACGGTATGAGAGAATTTCTTTCATTACACTTGAATCTTTCCACTATTACAAGCACCTCGAGGATTGGGGTAGATCCTTTATATTATTATTAACAAAGATCATGAGATTTAAATGAGATAATGGAGATAAGTCATGAGGTAATATGGTGACAATGCAGATCACGGAGAATAGAAGTCATGTTGGACATCCACTTTAATTGTTCGTAACACTTAACCTTTGGTTTTCCATCTTTAGGTAAAATCATTCTTGAAAACCCACAAGGATAAAAGCCCTAGTGAAGGAAAACCTAACGTGAATAAAGGCTGTAAAAGTATTTCTTCCACACGACTCTTCTCTCTAAAACTCTTATCCTTTCTCTCTACTTTTCTTCCGCACTTCAAAATACTTTATACCTCTTGAAGAAGGAAAATGGAGAAGAAGAGTTGAAGAAGAGAAGACTTGCAGCGCACGAAGAAACAAAGCTTCCCCTGCTCCGTAAGAGCTCTAGAACGAACCCACCCAGCAAAAGCTGTAAGGAGATCTTGCGACTGTCCACTTCAACACGATCCAGATCTATTATATACTTGGCGCACACCTTAGGTTATCGCCGTCCTTACTTCATTTCAAAGATTTTTAAGGTCTTTGTGTGGGTGTTTTGTAATATTTGAGAAAGATCGAGCTCCAAATGCGTTCAAGCTTCCCAACACTTTCACCTCCTCGGACCTCAGCTTAGAACACTTCAGCTCCTCTCGTCAGCAGTTTTAGTTAGCCTCAAGGGTTTCGCCACAGTGCCACCAGATCTATTTTACGGAGTATCACCAAGAAGACCATCCAAACAAGCTCTCCTCCATCCTTGTTATATCGGGGGGGAGCTACCCCTTATTTGATTGCATATTCTTCTTTTCGGTTTGACTTAATATTCGATAGTATTTGCGTTATCGTAGTCTCCTTTTTGGGAGTTTTAGTCTCCTTTATGGGGTAGATCTGAATTAATAGCCATACTAATAATGGAGTTTTAGTTCAGATAGTGCTTACGTTCGTATTGATTTTCTTTAATCCATAACTTTTTACGTTTTGCTGTTTGGTGCTTTGTTTGGTCTGGGGAGAAATTTTCTCTCCTTTTGGATCGATTATTTTCTCGCCGAGTCTTTTTCTCCTTTTTGGAGTTTTATTCCTCATGGTGTTTTTGCCATACTTTCTCTTGAATTGTTAGCAGAGAGCCTTCATTGGCTATTTAGCAGCATGTACATTTTCAATGAAAGGAATGCCAAGCTACTGTTTTGAAAAAAAAAAAAAAAGAATAAAGGCTGTGGATAACAAAAAGAAAAAAAAAAGATACAGCGGGTATGATATTTTCTTTTCAATTTGAAAAGTAAATTATGTTAAAATTACAAACTTACACAACGAGACACTCATCGATGATTCACGAAGTATGTGAACGGAAGTTGTCTTGATGGCCGGCCAACCATTGGAATCTATGAGTAATATAAGGAAAAGAATGCATATAGAATCAACATTGAAGCTTACGCACTTTGCCTATAAAACAATTTTAATTCTATATTCATCGTAATCGTGCATCCTCGTGTGACATTTTTCACACCAGATAATCTCTGTACAATCCTGTCGAGGAAATGAGTAGAATAACCGTGCTTACCGTTGAAAACAATGTTTGCTAGTCCTATATTAGAGAATGCATATATACCCCACATTTATATCACCTACATTCGATAACAAAAAGCACAGAGAACATAAAAGGACAGAACAAGTATGAGTGCTCAAATACTCCTTTGATTGGTCTGTTTACAGTTTTATTGATGCTTACGACGAATATCTTCATTACAGAAGCAAATCCAGACACAACCATCAATCACATTTATTGCAGCCCTAATTTGTTTGCTGTGAATAATCCTTATGGTTATCTTGTGGCTGATTTGTTGGGTGACTTAGCAGCCTATACTGATCAACAAGGATATTCATATTACATATATGAAATATTTCCTGGAACGACAATCACTTGTTACGCATATGCGAGTTGCAACACGCTAATCGCAGCAGACGACTGTTATACGTGCTTGGAAACAGCTCAGTACGATCTCCAAGTATTGTGTCCTTTTGCCATGGCTGCTGATGTTATAATGCAAGACTGTCTCATGCTATATCAATATTATCCCTTGTGAGGCGCATCACCGATAAGTAGTTGTGTGCTGCTAATTATATTCGCAGTTGTGTGAAACTATTATTTCATCTTTTTTGCACGCAAGTTAATTTAAAAATTCTGTGCTGCCAAACTTAGTTTAAACCAAGGTATGATTTAAGGCATCTATAGCAGTGAAATAAGAGTTCGACATGGTCATCATTCCCAACCAACTCGAAAGCATTTAACAAAATTTTCTTGTTAGTATATATAATTTGAAGAAGTTAGACTGCGCGTAAGTATGAACAATTAGATTCTAATTTTCAACTAATTCCACCTTGGAAGTAAGTCGCCAAAACCAAAATATGACAGACAAGAACTGCTGGAAAATGCTTAAGTTTTATATGAACAATGATGACATGATATCCCACAGCATGCATCGTTATTGTCAGTGAAGAGGTCTCACCTTAGAGTCGGTATTTGCATATCTAATATTCAACGTAGAATTCTAAGAGAGAGTTACAACATTACTGCCAGTGAAGATGTCTCACTTTAAGACCATTCAAATAAACATTTCAGTATTTCACATTGGCCTCCTAAATCTAAATCTGTTAAAATTAATAAAATGTTAAAATTGACTAATATAAGGAGTTTGATGCTTTGAGCTTTAAGAAAAATTGTCTTGTAATATCATCGTAGTTTTCAACGAGATATCTGTCGAACAACTTCACTTCTTGTCGTTGTAGATAGTTTTTGAAGTCTTTGTCGCTTGATTTTCCTTTGTATCATTTGCGTCCGAAATTCTCTGGAAATTCCCATTCGAAGTGCTTTCTCATTTTCGTACTGATGCGGATAAACTTGGAACTAAAAACACATATTGACAGAATAGCTATTTCGTCCATACCTTTCTCTCAAAAGACAAATTACTACCTCATTTTTCTAGCCAAGGAAGGCTAGGTGAACTATTAATTTTCTAGCTATCCCTAAAACACTTGGGCGACAAAGAATGAAGTCTCAACCGACAAAAAAACACAAAACATGTATAAATAGAGAAATATCATTCGAAACAATATATTACAAGGCCAGATTATCGCAATCTGCTTACAGATCGGTCAATAGTTCAAACCATCACGCTAGACCATGACCAAAAAGTAAAAAATTATTCCTTTATTTCAATTTTTTTTTTTCTTTTTCCTGGGAAACCAACCTTCGAGGAATTTTTATTGTCATGTTATGTCCATGCAAAACGTACGCCGTACTTTGCATGAACAACAACGTCGTAGTACTTTCCTTCACTCATAAAACTGAAAATTCTCGTACCTCGCAAAGCAATCAACCATGTTCATTTGTCCCCCCTTTGCCTCAGGGCACATCTCACCTAGCTTGTCCAAAGCTGTTTGCAGGCAAGAATGGCAGTCATCATCATCGATTTCTTCATCGCACTTTGCATATCCATAAACAGTTTCTCCAGCCAACGAACTCGTCGTTTGATATCTGTGGCCTTCACTCCAAGGAGTTTCGGACACTAAGTCTGTAATAAGCCCAGCCAGCGCTAATTCATACGCATCATACGAGCTATATGTTTCGGGGTTGCAGTCATAGCCTTCAACATTTGTGTTGGGATCACAATCGACGACGTATGAGACGTTTGCAATAAGGAGAAACCCTAAAATTAAGGTTACTACCATGGAACTCATCGTTGGATGGCTTTGACTCATGCTTTTCTTTTAATTTATTTCTTGTTTATTTATGTTTGCATGATGAGCTTTATTGGTGTGGCAAAGCTCGCTATTTATAGTACATGGGAAACATTGTTTTCTACATAAAAGAATTGAGGGTCTCGGGGGCGCATCTATTTGTTGTGATGTTGATTCTGTGCATTGAAAAATGGTTATTTATCAGTCATTGCTTTCTTCGTCTTGATTATGTTATTATTTTCATTGTCGAACGGTCTGCCCTAGATATACTGTAAAGGACATATGCAAGATGAACCTTTAAACAGAAGATACATTTGCGTAATTACATCTTTATTGTATTTGCATGTATTTGCATTGTATGAAATTCAATAGCCAACAAGCAGATACATTCGTGTAATTACATCTTTATTGTATTTGAATTGTATGAAAATCAACCGCCAACAAAGAGATACATTTGCGTACTTACATCTTGATTGTATTTGCATTGTATGAAATCAGTAGCCAACAAGAATAAAATCAAAACGAGGACGCGGAGATTAATGTGAAAAACAAATCCAAAAAGAGAAGATAAATAACTAAATGACAACCAACGGCAGAGAACTGTTAATTTATTATTCACTGCACGGTTAATCATAAGAAACATATAGCATCAATCAAAATTCAAACAACCAAAATTTTAATGGATCGCCAATATAAACATAACCTACTTTTTGGAGGAATAATTGTTCCTGCTTGGTCCGCCACATGCGTTCACGTGTTAACTACGAACAAACTAATCGAATCAACCTTTGGTTTTGGTAGATCTTTGAAGAGAACAAGTTTTGGCCCAACACGTGCGTTCACGTGTAAAATTCCGTCAAAACTAACGATCAACTTAATCGGGGATCAAACTGTCCAAATAGGTAGCACTGGGGATCGGAACGGACATTTCAGAACTTGAGGGACAAAAAATGCACGTACTCCAATTGGGAATAAAAATTGTCATTAATCCCTAATTAATTCGAAGATTATTGTTGTACCTGTAAAATTTAATATGGGATTTTTGATATAGTTAGCTATGTAATTATACAAATTAGAAATTTATCTAGAAATTTTAAGTTTCGGAGAGAAAATATAATTGTAATAGTTTCGAATTATTTTCGAAACTTAACAGACGAATTCCCAAATATAATAATATTAGAATAAATACAAGTTGGGAAACTATTTGAAGTGGGGTTGGTCCCTATATGGATGTAAAACCTAAGTAGTAAACTGGATGTTGGGTAAACACTCAATCACACAGCGGAATTATGAATTACTTGACGAAATATGACACAAGATGTAAATTTGCAGCAAGTTCGTGCCTCACGGCGAAAGTCCACTATGATGAATGGATTACAAAAAGTCAAGCTAGAAAATGAATCGAACAAGCTCGATCCTACCAAACCACAAAGCCTTTCGACTTTTGCAAAAATAGAAACACTAGGCTAAAACCAGACTTTCGTAAAAGCACAAACTCGCTCAATTCTTCGCTCATAAACTCGTGTGTATCCTCGTGTTCAAATAGTAAAGCGACTTTGCTATTTATACTCGTTCGACTTCTAAAGGACTTCTCCAACGACTTGGCACAACCCACTAACCTCCACAACGTCCAGTAAGAGATTGTGACTGTTGGGAGTTAGTCAGATCAGCTCAATTGACTTGGTCCAGCATTGTGCTCCAAGCCGTCTATTTTCAGTATCCATATTCCACAATTCGCTCCAAGTGTTTCACACGCTTCCCACACGGTTTTGATCCATTCCCAATCCTTATCTAAGTCCTGCACATCACTAAAACCAGGCAAGAACCAAATTAGTCGTGTTTCGGGCATGAAAGATAAAACCGAGGTTGGAGACATCCTCGGGCAACAAATGTTGACTAGAATGTTCTCACAACATTGCGAATGTTGAATAAATTAGACATAGCGGAACTCGCCTGAAGGCATAATCTACTCAACCACAGAACATTAAAAAAATGGTTAGTGTAAACGCAAATAGAATAGTACATAAACTATTTCGTACTAAGAAATATTACAAGCCGATTAGGGGCCCAGAAAATATCATCTGCAAAAGAAAATAAAATTGGTCCAGAAGCAAAACAAAAAACACATAAGCACGAGGCAATCAGGCATGCTAGAACAAAACACAGAATCAAAATGCGCATGCACAAACACAGAAGCCTAAATATTCAGACTCTCAATCGAGTCCGAATCTTCCTCCTCGTCCTCTTCCGCATCCTGTTCTCCTTGATCTCCAGCCTCTCTTGCACTCTGGGCTCTTCTTGGTCCGCTCCCTTTGTCTACTCGCCCTTTTGATTCGCAACCTCTTGTCTGTTCGCCCTCCACTTGATCCGTAACTTCTGCCCTTTCTCTACCTTTTTAGGAAGAACATATTTCTTTGAGTATTGAAAGTTGCGTCATCAGAAAAGCGATGGTCTCCGTGAGACATTGAATCTGTCGATCTAAGCTTGGTGGGGCTGATGTTGAGGCAATATCCTGCACAACATTATGAGTCGGAGCTTGCCAAGGCAGATCGACGACTTTGTTCGGACCGGCCAGATGCATGTAGGAGATAGCATAAGGAACCTTGATGGTAACTACCTGGTCTCTTCGTGTCGGTCTGAATCCTCCTCGTACCAGCATTCCGTAAACGAGTGAAGGAAATGAAGGATGCCTTGCCAACTTTCTCAAATTGACTAGCAAGCTGGTTCAGCACTAACTCCCCAAATTTAACGGAAGATTCCGTCCAACAACGTAGAGAATATATTTCTGCTACACAGGAGTCGTTAGCAGTTGGACACCAATTAAAGATCCCCACTTTGAACAAAAATGAATAAAGTGAGGTCGAGAAGCTGATTGAAAAATTTCCATCCCATTCTCACACTCTACCTCCCATCAACTAACTACCTCATCATTATCGTACGTCTGCCCCATCTCCACATTCGGAGTCCCCAAAAACTCATTATTATCCCGAGCGGAAAAATCAAATAATCTCCCCCTAAAGAAAACCTTCCCATACTTCCTAGCACTTGGATCATTTATACTAGAGGATAAAGCGAATACCTCCCGGACCACGGTAGCACAATAGGTCCCGAACATAGTCAACATTTTTGTCGAAGTTTCTTGGTTCCAAGAACTGGAGCACACCATATCGTCTGAAGCTCACCACATCCACCGTTCTCTCCACTCGCAACAACCTCTGGTTGAGAGAGGGCCACAGCTCCTCGCTAGCTCGAGCATAGAACCTTTTATTGGGCAACAGAGTTTCCCCGTCAGAGTCAGATGTTGAGTCAACATCTGGCTCAATATCCTCAGCAGCATCTCTGGTCGGTGAGTAAGTGTAGTAGCTGCCTAGTCCGTCTCGTTCTGGCAGTGGTGCTCTTTTGGAAGGCCCTGGGTCAGATCCAACAGGACGTTTTCCAGCCTTTCTTTCAGCCTGCTGACCACCGTGGCCAGCAAATCATCCTCACGAAAGAAATATTCATCTTCATCAGGAGGGAGTGGAGTTGGAGAGTTCACCAGAGACTCGGATTCTGTGGCAATTGTCTCCCAATGAAACATTGAAATCCTCATCGGAACTTTATGTCAGATGTCTTCGTAGGTTTGGGAGTCGATTATCTTTTTCTGTTGAAGCACTTGAAGTAGTAGGGGGAGGCAAGTCGGCGTCTGGTTCTGGGTTGATGTTCTTTGCAGGAGTGGGGTCAGCACATGGCTCCTCTGCATTTGTCTTCATACTTGCCTGAGCCTCGGCAATTGGAACTTATGCGCCAAGAACTACAGAATTGGCCTTGGAGTTTCAACTGGGTATCAGTCTCTTGTTCAGCGGGGGTTCGCGGGGAACCTCAGTAGCAGTGGAGGTCTGACCATCGACTACACCTGCGGCATTCGGGTCAGGGCTTTTAGGCATTTCAGCGTGGCCCCTGTTCTGTCTTCTTTGTTTCTGGTGAGTCTGACAAAGAACACTCAGACGCACTTCATCTACGTCTCTGTCTGTGCAAGGATTGCCCTCAACCGATAGGTTTTCTCCAGTTGCTGGTTGTGGAATGTCGGTTTTGAAATAACTAACGGCATTCCTGGGCTGCCGGAACATCATCGCGATTTGGGGGAGGAGGTGAACCTTCTTCTGCGATTTCACCGAACGGAACAGATTGCAGCGGGACAGCATCGCTCGGCAATTTCTTCAGGTGTGGGCTCAACATTCTGCACTTCAGTAGATGATAAGTGTGCCATGTCGAAAGCAAGCTATTGATTCAAGAAAATGAGGAGCTGAAGAACAGAATCGTTAACCCTTAATTTTACCTAAAACGATGACGAGCAGTTTGGAAATTTTAGAGAGTAAGGTTCGAATGGAGCTTAGGGTTTGTGTAGATGAATAGATATCGAGCCAGGCTAAGGAGATAACTGCTCAAAGCACCCAACGGTCATACAAAAGGAAACGATCATGTCACTCAAATTTGCATTGGGTAAGTCTAAAGTTAACTGTTGGGGCCCTCAAATTTTTAACAGCTTAAGAGTATGTTTCGGCTAAGTATAGAGCTGTTAAGTAAAACGACTCAAAATGGAGGTAATATAGTATATGGAAAAGTCACACGAGAATATAGGAGCAAGTCATGATTCACCGAAGAATACCAAGTCAAAAATCATCGCAGAGTTGATCGAGACTAACTGTTTAGACGTCGATGATGAGCAGTTAAGACAAGTGTAACAAGCTGTTCTTTGAGAAGTTCTGATGCAAATCTGAGAGATATCTAAACTAGACACACGAAACTAACATATGCTGACCTAAAAACTAATGCACATAAACGAAAGCATACAAATATAGCATGATCAAACTGACAGTTACACATGTTGCCCCAACATAAGACCCAACATTCTTACTCCATTATCCTAGACTTTCCGCTTGACTCTTCTCAAACCAGCTTCCCTTCATTTTCTGCCCTTTCTCCTTAGTTACCTATTTTGCCCTGCCCTTATTCCCTAAACATCAAGCATTGGATTTTTGTCGTAAAGTGTACATCGTCACAGCGAATGCCGTGTACCTAGTGATACTTATTACCAAGGGCCTATATCGTCAAAAAGGTTATGAGCAGTCTTATATGCTTAAGGATTGGCTTTTTGTCGCAAAGAGTACATCATCACCGTGAATACCATGTACCTTGGGAATTTATTACCAAGAGCCCATTTTTAAGGGATTGGGTCATTTCAAGAAAACAGCTAAGATAGTAACTATCGAATTTGACATATGCCATGTTGATCCAAATGCTGATCCAAATGCTGGACCAACATTCAGACATACTGATGCAAACCTATGGATTTCTCCAGGTCCGAAAACCTTTCATAATCCAATGCTTTCGTGAAAGTGTCAGCTAACTGATGTTTCGTGTCAATATGTTCAATGCGAACTAAATCTTTCTCAACCATATCTCTCAGAAAATGATGTCTTATATCTATATGCTTCGTGTGTGAATGCTGGATAGGGTTCTTAGATATGCGGGCACTAAGGTATCATAGTACATGAGGACAGACTCGCATTCTAAACCAAGTCACACAACACGCTATTTAACCACATCAATGCGCACAGCAACTACCCGCAGCAACATACTCAGACTCCGCATTAGATAAAGAAACACAATTCTGTTTCTTACTGTACCATGCAACTATATTATTACCTAGGAAGAAACAACCGCCACTTGTGCTCTTGCGATCATCATCGTCACCTACCCAATCAGCATCGCTGTAGCCTACAAGACTCATTAGTATCTTTAGAAAACCACAACCCTAGGTTACACGATCCACTCACATATCGAAGTATACGCTTAACGACATTTAAGTGGAAACCTTAGGCTCAGATTGATAACTAGCACAAACACATACGCTATACATAATCTCGGGTCTACTAGCTGAAGGTACAACAAACTGCCTATCATGGATAGATATAATGTGGGGTCAAAATTCTATCCAACATTATCTTACATACCTTTTGCGTCGAATCCATAGGAGTTTTCATTACCTTAACTGTGTCCAACCCGAATTTCTTTACACTTCTTAGCGTACTTTTCTTGAGACACAAAGATCCCATCACTGCTTTGCTTGATCTGTAAACCTAAGAAAAAGGTCAGTTCTCTGATCATGCTCATTTCAAATGTGGAGTTCATAGCATGTACAAACTGATCTAGTATAGATTGTGAGCTTGAGTCAAACACAATATCATCAACATAAACTTGGGCAATTAAAATATCGGCACCGACTCTTTTGAGAGACGGTCCGCCTTACCTCGCACGAACCCATATTCTAGTAGAGATGTAGTTAACCTACCGTACCAAGCTCGAGTGGCTTGCTTTAGTCCATACAAAACTCTCTGCAACTTATAAAAATGGTTAGAATGCGGATCCACAAACCCCTTAGGTTGTTCAACATACATATCTTTATCAATACCCATTTAAAAATGCACACATACCATCCATTTGGTATAATGTGTGGTTAAGCCAACATGAAATAGCTAACAACAACCTAATTGATTCTAACCTAGCCGCCGGAGCGAAAGTCTCATCAAAATCTATGCCCTCAACTTGGGTATAACCTTGGGCTACCAAACGTGCTTTGTTCCTAACAACTTTACCAAATTCATCAGATTTATTCTTAAAGATCCACTTAGTTCCTATGAAATTAATGTCTTTTGCCGTGGGACCAAGATCCAAACTTGGTTTTTCTTAAACTGCAAGAGTTCCTCTTGCACCGCATTGATCCAAAAATTATCATTGAGAGCTTCACGAACATTTTTGGGTTCTACCTCAGAAACAAAATAGTTAAAGCGTACATCGGCTTATACGGTGTTCATGCATACGTTCTTTACCATAGATTTGTAGTCCTTGCACGGCTTGTCTCTAGTTTTCCTTCCTTCATTCAAATCTCCGATGATTAAGTCTGTTGGATGATCTTTTTGTATCTTAGGTGGGGAGTCTTCGAGCTGTGCTTGGTCTGGCATCCACGTTCTGTTCTGGCGCAGATGTTGAGTCTGTTGTGGCTCAACATTGTCCTCCACATCTCCTCTGTTTCATCAACAACTTGTATAACATCTGAAATATCAACTTGTGGAGCAATTCTATTGAGGTCAGTAGCATCATCAAATACAATATTACTAGATTCGTGAACTGCTTTCAAACGCAAGTTGTACACACGATAAGCACGACTATTTGAAGAATAACCTAGAAAAATGCACTTGTCGCTTTGAAATCGAATTTGGTCAAGTACTCACGATCATTCAACATGTAACAATAACACCAAAACACATGGAAATACTTGACAGCAGGCTTTTTCCCGTTCAACAGTTCATAAGACATTTTCTTAGTACCATGCCTAAAGAAAACACGATTCGATATATGATAAGCAGTATGCAACGCTTCAGCCCAAAACCTCTTAGAAATATTCTTAGATTGCAACATAACATGTGCCATTTCTTGCAAAGTCCTATTCTTCCTTTCGGCTGCCCCATTTTTTTGGGGCGTCTTAGGAGAAGAAAACTCATGAGTGATGTCTTTCTTATCACAAACTCATTGAATGACCGACTCTCAAATTCCCTACCATGATCTAATCTAATGCGAAAGATAGGAGCACAAAATTGTTCTTAATCATGGCACAAAAATTCTTGAAGAAATCGAAAGATTTAGATTTTTCCCTAAGGAAGAATATCCATGCATATCTAGTATAATCATCCACGAGCACATAGGCTTATTTCCTACCACCTATACTATCTACTTCTATCGGACCCATCAAATCCATATGAATTAACTGCAAACAGTGAGCAGTTTTAAAATATTGGGCAGCATGTGGTCAATATTATGGCTAGCATGCACTTGCTTACCCTTCAAACAAGACTCACCTACAACCTTACCAAACTCCTTAATCTTTGGAATGCCTCTAATTGCATCGTGTTTGATAAGCTGCTCCATGTTTCGATAGTTGACGTGGCCCAGTTGGTAGTGCCAAAGAATTACCTCGTCTTCGGCCTTCGAAAGTTGGCACACGTCCTTCGAACAGGATTTGTCTCCGAATAAGTAGCAGTTGTCGCTTGATCTTTTACCTGCCATAACTCGAACACAATTGCTGTTAAATACTTCGCATCACTTCTTATTAAACTTACCTCCACTTCGCATCGCAAAGTTGGCTTATGCTAATCAAGTTAGCTAAGAGCCCATTGATGAGAAGGACATTGCTCAACTCCGGGAAGTCGGTCACGTTCAATCTGCCTTGATCGAGAATCCGTCCTTTAGCACCTCATCCGAATGTCACAGAACCACTACTCAATGGTATATAGTCAATTAGGAACTACTTGGTACCCATCTTGTGTCGGGAACACCCGCTATCAAAGTACCAAGAACCTGTCACGTTAGCTCGCAAAGAGGTATACCCAATTGCATTTATGAACATATTTCTCTACCCGAACTTTCTTAGGTGACGTCATCATTATGTTTACCAGAACTTGAAGGAGTGCCAAATGTAACATTTCCAGACTCACCTTTTAACACTGATTTTTCAATGTTGAGTGGGATGTTGGATGACATTTCAGCCAACATAGATTTCTTCGAAATCTCCCCCTTCAATTTTCAGCAAAACGGCTTTAGATCACCAAGTTGCGTGCAATGGTGACATTGATATGATCTATTCTTAGGCATAATGGAAGCATGCTCAGTACTCTTCTTAACTACTATCGATTCACTAACATTGTTCGAAACATGAGATTTTTCCATAACAAAAACAATCTAAGGCTGAACATGAGTCACGGGCTTAGGAACATCACATGTAGGTTGAGAATTGAATCCTAGACTTTGCTTATCAAAAATACCTAATGATAATACCTCATCAAGGGTCGATTACCCTTGTTCAACTTCGAGAAGGTCACGTCAGGCTCTTCGACTCGCATCTGTAGCTTGTCGATCTCTTTGTCTTTCGTGTCAGTACGGCTTCCAGTTTGTTCATCCCTTCGAGTAGGCCTTCGATTCGCTCTTCTCATTTTCCTCGGACAGTGCTTTGACGATGGCTTTTAGTTCCGAGTTTTTCGCCTTTTCCTTCTCATATAGCGGACAGAAGCTTGACGACTTCATTCGTCTGGACTTCTACGCAAACGTCAGTTTCTAAATCTGCATAATCAGAACTTATATACCCATCAAACAGTTTGAGTCATCATAAGAAAAATAATTTGTTTCTCAGATGTTGGCTCAACATTCGTTACCGTAGTGAAGCCTATATGATGATCTTCATCTTCTTCGTTATCTGAATGATTGGATGGTCACTGATGATTGTTTGGTCTCCTTTGCACACTGTTCTTCATCTTCATCGTCGGAAAGTTTACGCAAAGCGCTTTTCCCACGTTTGTGAAGTGTGTTTTGCAAATTCATGGGCGAAGTGACCCCAGCCCGTGCATGCATGGCATCTCACTGAATCCCAGTTGATGTTCTTTTTTCTTTCCATCAGGATTGCGTTTGAAGAACGGAGGAGCAGAGGATGGTTCTTGTTTGACGTTGTGGCCTCTCCTGAATGTTGGGCCAACATTTTGCTCCACATTCTTCTTCTTGAGAAGCTTTCGCGAATTTCTTCACGAGCATAGCCGAGTTCTCCTTATCGTCAGATTCTTCCTCAGTTTGAACCTGATCGACACGTGGTGTGTGAATATAATGTACAGTGTGACAAGTAATAATTAAAACGAATACCTAATTACTATCACCGACGTGCGATATGCAGTGGACCTATCATTTGTAGTGCAGTAAAGTGAGCAAACAAGTATTGAACATGAGGAATGGACTGATTACTAGCAATAACCTATTGACTCGATAACTAGCCTAAATAAAGTACGCAGATTGTTTTACGGACTAACCTAACAGACCAATCCTAAAGCAACGACAGATTAAAAGAAACGATTAAAAACTGATGTGTGTGCTTTCAAATAATAAAGATGTGCTCGGGATTCGAATCGCGCTAGGTACTATTGACCTAAGACAATATATTATCGTTCGTGATCTTGACTAAGTCGCGGTAATTTCCTACCCGCTCACGAATTTGCTGTCGCCCTAGACGCTCGCGGGGATCTAAGATTCAGTCATTACTAAAGGCGAGGATCGAGTATTTGCTTTCGCCCTATACTCGAATCCTATCGTCTACGAACGGCCTAATCGTTATTTAGCTGTCACCCTGAACGATTCCAAACATTCACTTAACACATAAACATATTAAAGCGAATAAGAAATTTCATAGATAGATAAATAGTCAAAGCACACGAGACACGATAAACATATGTCTTAATTACGAATCGACCTAGCGTTCATCTAATCCCAAACACATAAGGGATTTAGCTACTCATAATTAATGGGAAAACAACGAAGGAAATAGAAGACCTAGCTACTCTTAAATAAGAATAAACCTAGCGTTCATCTACTCCCAAACACAGAGGGAATTTAGCTACTCATAATTGAAAGGTAAAAACGAAATAAATAGGGAATAGGGAAGGAAGACTCATGATCTTGAGTACTGATGGATCAGGAGTGGAATTGTGGATGAATCTTCGTTCCTCGTCAATTCGGGTATGAATTCTTCGTTGATCCGTCTCCTATGCTTCGAGATGAGATTCCCTGTTCTTCAAGGCTCTTTTTCATATCTTGATGGATTAGGGTTATGATATGATAGGTGTCCCCCTTTTTTGAATCGAATTCGGGCCTTTATACTGAAATTCGCTACTGTCACGGCCTGGGACATGGGCCTTCACGGCCGTGACACTCATCCTAAACATCGCTTCGTCTTTCTGTCGGGTGTCACGGCCAAATGCACGAGCATTTACGGCCGTGACTCTCTTCGATTCAACTCTATGTGCATTGTCACGGCCTTGTGCACCACATGTCACGGTCATGACTTGCATGTTGCGAATTTTCTGTCCAGTGTCATGACCTGGTGCACACCTAGTCACGGCCGTGACTTCTGCCAGCGAGCCTGCGGTCTGCCTGCTGTCACGGCCTGTGACATGATAAGTCACGGCCGTGACTCATGTCTTTGTGGCTTGGTTTGGTTTTCTGCCTAATGTCACGGCCTGGTGCACTGTAGTCACGGCTGTGACTGTCTACTGCAGGTTCGTAACTTGTCCGTTTTGCCTCGTTTTTCGCTCCTTTTTTGCCCGATAGCCATCCTAAGGTCATTCAATATGAAAAGAAGTGCAAATAGGGCGAATAAGTGCATAAAATGATTGCTAGAGTCTATTACAACTCAATTAAATACTACGATAAACACATTGAAACACGTTTATTAGAACCTTGGAGGGCTGACTGACTAGAGTGAGGCTTTTGCCGCGAGAGGACCTCTTTTGGACTTCAAGATTGGTCTTTTCTCTTCATAATATTCATCAATGTGTTGAACTCCATATTGGCCAAGTTGTGTGCTTCCTCAACCGCTGCTACCTTCACATTAAACTTATCGGTTATAGTACGAACGCTTTAGAATTTAATACCTTATTTGAGATTGGATCTCCTAGGTTGGCGCACTCACTCGAGATCATCAGCAGTTTCCCTAAATACATGGTGACATCCTCATCTTCCTTCATTCTGAGGGTTTCGAACTGGTTGAGAAGGAGCCGTAATCTAGTTTCCTTCACATTTGCATCGCCTTCGCAGGACCTCTGAAGTAGATCTCATGCATTCTTCGTCGTAGAACAATTTTGAATAATCTTGAACATAAAGATGTCTATCGACGTGAAGATGGCATTGAGTGATTTGTCGTTGAATTCAGCAGCTCTCTTTTCAAGGGTCGTCCATTCGTCGATTGGTTTTTCAAGGACTTCAGCATCAGTGTCTGGCGTGGGTTTGGAGTCGTATAACCATTGAGCACAGCGTCCCATGCACGCATCTCAATTGGTTTGATGCATTGGCGCAAACCTTTCAATAGGCATAATTGGAACCGTCTAACACTGGAACCTTGCCGAGATAGTTCGAGCTTGTAACATCCATTGTAGAGGATTTACAGCGCTTAGTAACATCACTGCGATTTAGTCGATTTTCACGTAGAAACGATATTCCGTAGCTTTAGCCGACAGCACCAAGCGGGATTCGAATCCCGAACACATATTTGTCATCTTAAGTCACTCTTATTACTTCTAGTTGTGTTTCTTAGTCTTCCGATCCTTTAAGTTGCTCTGTTAAGTTAGTCGTAGTATAAACAAATCCTATTATTTTATTTAGGCTAAATATCTATTCGATAGGTTAATACTAGTATTCATTTTATTCCTCGTTTTCGATACTCGGATATTCTCTATAGCTATATTACAAACGATAGGTACACTGCCTGTCGCGCGTGATTCTAGTTATAATATATTCGTTTTAATTATTACTTGACGTATTCGCACGATCTTTTATTTAAAAATACACGCACGCGATCAAGTTTTTGGCGCCGTTGCCGGGGAATAGATTGATATTAGGAACACCCTAGTTCGATAATTTAGCTATTTTCTCAGTTTTCCGTTAATTGCGTTATTTGTTTCCTACATCATTATTAGTATCGTTACCTTTCCGGCGTATTTATCTAGTTCTTCGCTAAATTTTCGTTTTCACTCATTGAAGGTACTGTTTGACGGTGGATGACCCGAAGCCACCCATCAGGCCCCATTGTTGAAGGAGATCCAGATTTCGAGCGGAAGTTACGAAGGCATCTCAGATATAATACGGAAGGCACGGCGAGTAATTATCAGGAAGCGTTGGTCAGCTACCCAGAAGACAACTCCCAGGAGTCTCTTTGAAAATTCTCGAACAGAGACGTCCAAAGACAATCGAGAGATAGAAGTCGAGATGGCAGACCGAAGAGTACCGACCCACCAAGACCAAGAAGAGGAACAATCTTTACAAGATCTACTTAAGAACGCCTCCCTCGGCGGTACAGAATCGGCGATTGTTATTCCTCCGATCGCGAACAACGATTTTGAGCTGAAGCATGCTTGGCTTCAAATGATCTTTCAGACGGCTCAGTTTGAGGGGAATCCTGATGATGATCCGTACTCCCACCTGAAGGCCTTTCTGACAGTAACAGACACCATCAAGATCAATGGGGTCCCGAGTGACGCGATTAAGCTAATGTTGTTTCCATTTTCACTCAAGTACAGGGCGAAGGACTGGTTGGAGATGCTACTGCCCAGATCAATCACTACTTGGGAAGAACTGCGAGCAGCATTCATCGGCCATTACTTCCCCCTGTCAAAGGTGTTAAAGTTGAAGACATAAATCTCCCTTTTTCACCAGAAGGATTCAGAGAATCTTTACGAGGTATGGGAGAGCGATACAAATCCTTATTGAAGAAATGCCCACAACATGGGATGTCGAAGGCCGCTATGATCAACCGATTCCACGAGGGCCTCAATGATCAAACAGTTCATATGTTAGACGGAGCCGCGGGAGGAGGGCTCGTGAAGCTCAATGCCACAGAAGCCTGGAATTTAATCGAAGACTACTCGAGGAACAGCTTCATGAGAGGCAATACGAGGATAAAGACTCCAGGAGTGTTGGGGGTGAGCGAGGAGACTGTTACAAACGCCAAGTTCGAGGCATTGCAACAACAGATTGCAGCCACCAATTCCCAGCTTCAGACGGTGATCAACACATTACTTCCAAAGGCGGGGCAAACACAGCCAGTACATGCCGTGATGACAAGCGCATCACCTCAGAAGCCGTATACACCACAATGCGAGATTTGTGGCGCACCTCATGAGACCTCAGAGTGCCAATTAGGGCAATCATTGGAGCACGTGGACTATATGGGGAATTACCAAGGCCAGCGGAGTTTTCAACCTCGAGCGCATCCAAATCTGGCGTATGGGAACCAAAACCACCATGGGCAGGGGCACCAGGATTTCAACCTAGACCATCTGGTTTCCAAGGAGGAACATCACGTCCGTATCAGAACGCGTCTGCAGGGTCGGGATCCGATGATATGCGGGAGATGAAGGATATGATGAAGACGCTCCTCACAAACTTCAGCAACACCACTCAAGCCCACGAGAGTCGAATGAATAAGATAGAGGAGTACATAGAAGTACGTGCCCGAACACCGACGCCTCTATCAAGAAATTGGAGCAGCAAGTGGGCCAGTTAGCAAAGCAACTGGCAGGACGAAATCAAGGATCACTCCCGAGCTACACCGAGCCAAACCCTAAGGAGTATTGCAACGCGGTAACCCTGATAAGCGAGAGAGAATTGCAAGAAGTACCCGCCAAGCAGAATTCAAAGGAGATAACAGATTTCGAGAGCCACGACGAGCTAAAATCGGAGGAAAGCAAAGGCAACGATGTCGAGAAGGTCAAGGCTGACAAAGGAAATACGCGACCATTCGTGAAGCCGTACCAGCCGAAGATTCCATATCCAGCTCGGTTGAGGGAGGTCGATCCTGAAAAGGAAGAGGTCGAACCCGAAAAGAAGGAGAACGCGCATGGAAAAGAAAAGGAAGAGGGGATTGCTCCGAGACCACCAGTCAATTCTTACACACCGAAGATTCCATATCCGGCTAGGTTAACAAGGGCGATGACTGACGACTCATTTGGTACGTACCTAGAGGAACAACGCGCCAAGAAGGAAGTGAAGCCGATTAATCGTGTCGAGGAAGAGAAAGTCGACAAGGAGATGGAGGTCGTGACTACACCGTCTGTCAAGGCATTTCAACCAAAGAAGTATATTGTTGACGACGAGTTCGGTAAATTTCTTTCTCTTTTCAAGCAACTACATATTAACTTACCGCTCGTCGAAGTCCTTGCACAGATACCTCGATGTGTGAAATACCTCAAGGACTTACTCACGAACAAACGCAAGCTCGAAGATGTTGCTGCTAATTGTCTTCGAGGGGAGTGCTCTGCCGTCGTGCAAATGAATATCCCGAAGAAGCTAAAGGATCCAGGGAGTTTCACTATACCTTGTCTTATAGGAAATTTATATATTCATAAGGCATTTGTTGATTTAGGTGCTAGTATTAATTTGATGCCTTATTCTATGCTTAAGAAGCTTGGTTTAGGTGAACCCAAACCCATTAGGATGAGTATACAACTAGCGGATAGATCTATTACGTATCCTAGGGGTATTATAGAGGATGTGTTAGTCAAGGTTAATAAGTTTATTATTCCAGTGGATTTTGTTATTCTTGATATGAAGGAAGATGAGAATGTACCTTTGATCTTAGGGAGACCATTTTTAGCCACTGGAGAAACCATGATAGATGTTAAAAACGGCAGCTTGACGTTTACCATAGATGGAGAGAAAGTAACATTTTGCATGGCGGAAACTAAGAATGATGATATCAGCAAGCATGAAAATAATTATTCCTATCCTGATTTTATTGATCAAAATTCTTCTATGTCTTTTTCAAGTTTATTGCAGGTTATCGAGAAGAAAGACACGAGGATAATCGAGGGAAGCAAAGAGGAGCACAAAGAGATGCGTTTGATCGACGGACCACCGCTTTTAGAGTTTGAGCGGCAGCCAAACCATTTCAGTTGCGATTTTCCCGAGGGCGGTCCAAAACAACGATGACAGTCCCCTCCACCGTTTTTCCAAACCACCTTGAAGACTCGCTCAACTACGTCCAGCTCAAGACGTTAAAGAAGCGCTTCTTGGGAGGCAACCCAGGTATTTTCTTTTATGTTTTAGGCATTACAATATATAAAAAATATATAATAATAAAAAAAACTAAAAACTAAATTAAATTAAATAAAAAAATTAATATAAAAAAATTAATCTAAAACTATATATAAATTAAATAAAACTATAATAAAAATAACAACATTAAAATTTTAATTAATAATAAATTTATTGCGAATATTGAGGATGAGTACAACGCAGAATCTAGAGACGAGATAGGAACGATAGTTTTATTTCATAAAAGATTGTTACAACACCATTACAACGTGTGAAGGTCTAACACAAAAGCAAAATAAAACTGCGAATAACAGACAGAACAATAGCCTTGCATACTCTTCACTCTCATTCTCACGATCTTGTTGTTGTCCCCAAAACATCGTGGCTAGCTAACCTAAATACTGAAAATAAGATTGTTGAAGACGTGGGTTTATGGTAGATGATGCTATTGTGTTGTTCAACCACTGTCTATTTATAGGCATGAACGGCACAAAAATATCATTGTCATATCAGCAAATCCCATAAATGATACAGACGAATTTTTGACTTGGATGATCTGACGCCGCGCGAGAAAGTGATATTTCTTTTGTCGATTATCAGATTTTTCCTTGCGCCAATCGTTCTCGAAAAATTCGTTGATTGCGTGTCAATCATAGTTAAAATATATTTTAAATAATAATAACAATAATAATAATAAAAAAAATTGCAGTCACGGCCAATAACTACTGAGTCACGGCCGCGACTTCGCACACAACGGCCACTGCCTCCATTCACGGCTATGTGCTTATGCACTCACGGCCGTGAATGTTACTATCACAATGCACTTCCCTCACTGCCTCAAGTCACGGCCAGAGGCGTATACCTCACGGCTGTGAGCACAAGCGGGAAATTTAAAAAAAAAAATAGTATACAGTCACGGCCCATGACTCATGAGTCACGGCCGCGACATGGCGCGACAATACGCACTGCCACGTCTCACGGTCTGTGGCCTTAACGCTCACGGCCGTGAACAAGAGAGACAAAGTCCACTGCCGCCAGTCACGGCTCGTGGCTGAGTATTCACGGCCGTGACTGTCACGGGTTATTAAAAAAAAAAAGAAATAATTAAAAATATATATATATTAATAATATAAAATAATAATACAAATAAAATAAAAGAATAAGAAAAAATATATATAATAATATTAATAATAAAAAATAAGTAAAGTAAATAAATGAAAAAAAAATAAATATAAAAAAAAGTGAAAAAAAAAAGAAAAGAAAAACAAATTAATACAAAAATTAAAAACAAAAAATAATATATATTAATAAAACAATGAAAAAATATATATATATATGTACTAAAAAGAAATAATTATATGTAAAAATATATATATATATATATATTTAAAAAAAAGAATAATAATAATAATAATAAAATAAAAAGAAATAAAAAAAATGTTTAAGCTTTCATGGTCTATAACTCATACGTCACGGTCACGACATCATTAGGCTAAGTCCTCTGTTTCAAGTCACGGCCAGTTTTAGTCACACTTCACAGCCGTTATATCTTTTGGTGAGCTTTCTATTCTGTGTCACAGCCTTTGAATATTATTTCATGGACGTGACTGTGTTTTTGCTTAAAAAAAAAAATTTAAAAAAATATATAAAGAAGACATTGAGTTAACGTGCTCAACACAAGACATCACACACATCACCTACCTCATCAACCGAACGGTATGATTTCTTCTCAACCCTAGTTTGTTCTAATTTGGGGATTCTTCAAATTTTGCTCGTTTTGGCTACGAATATGCTTCGTCTCAGTTTATACTTGTTATGACTACTATGGGATTGCTTAATTTGATGATTTTGTTTATTGTGATGATTAAATGATGAACCTTAAATTTCAAACTGTGGGATGTCTGTGAATTCATGGCGACATCGTTACTTTAATGTGTTTTTGAGCTGTAATTCATCCTATGAAGTCTAAGGTATTTGGTTGGGCGATTTTCAAGCTTGGAATGCAATATTTTGGCTTACCCGCTACTTGTTCGACAAAATGCCGCATTGAACTTTTCTTGTGTTCTTGTTTACGAAATGTCTATTTTGCTGCTATGTTGGTCGAGTCGAGCTGTGTTGCTTATCGTCTTTCCGCCAACTCACTTTTGAATTTCTAGGTACTATGGGTCGAACCCGTTCATCTGCTTTACGTGATCCATCTTCCCGCTCGCCAGTACGTTCAAGGCGAGGCGCGGACGCACTTTCGTTATTAGCTTTTATGAAACAATTTGAAGATGAAACACACAAGCGGCGCTACGACAAGCTCAAAGACATGCAGTTTATACCCACAGATCAAATCGACCACAACACACTGGCAAAACATCATTTCGACCAGCAAGTTGCCAACTACCTCTCGTGCAGCGGCTACCTCGACTTCTTCCATATTGACGAGCCAACTTACAAGGAACTAACTCTAGAGTTCCTGTCGACGTTTTCCTATGACGAATACGCGCAGGGGGGTGAAATTTAGGGCGTTCAATGTGGAAAGAACCGTTGACGAAGACGACATCTGCACAGCACTTGGTCTTATAGTTCCATATTCAACACCCGACGAGCCGCATGCGAAGGTGAACTACAAGGACTACTTGCAGAACCTGACGGAGCGACAGGCATATTGGGCTGAAGTCGTGCGGCCCGGCGAACCAAACTTCAGCGTGAAAACGTCGAAGGCTTCCTCGCTAAGGAGCCCGGGGATGCGCTATATCCAACGCCTACTGTCGACATCGCTCACACCACGGGGCGACTCGCATAGTGCGATTGGCCTTCGTGATTTGTTCTACTTATCACGGATGCATCGCGGCCACCAGGTGCATTTGGGAATGGCCATGGCCCACGCCTTTAGCGCCCAGGCAGATGTTCGTAGTAGAGGGAAGCTTGCAGTTGGGCCATTTGTTACAAAGGTTGTCAAGGGGCTCAACATGTGCCAACAACTCCACCGGAGATGGAGATCGTGGGTGGGCGAAATCCGTTGAACGAGGACATGCTTCTGAAGATGAAGATGCTGATAAAAGCCCCACCTGGTCCCGCTCCAACAAGGTCTACATCTGGCATGCAGTCTATCGTGGACAGACGGACCTGGGCGACGCATTCCCTCAGCCACTGGATGTCGAAGATCCGGGACCAGTTCCAGTTGATACAAACACTGCCGGGCCTTCCTATTCCTCCGGCTATCACGAGGGCGAATCATCAGGGGTTGCTCCTTTTGCCTCAGCCGCCGACCTTCACAAACTGCGCGAGGACATGTTACGCTACCATGAGGAGGCCATTCGACGCGACGAGGAGACACGGCGCCGCCAGGATGAGTACGAGCGTCGAAATGAGGAAGCCCACCGACGCTACCCGCGAAGAGCAACAGCGATACGAGCAGGCCCTGAAAGCCATGGACGACGCAGTCAGGCGATCACAGGAGTCACTGGCGTTCCTTCGCCCTCGGCAGCCATCACCACCACCACCTTAGTTCCGATTGATTTCCTTTGGGATGTTTCTTTTGTAGAACACTTTGTGTGTTTGGTCTAGTCATCCAGACACTTTTGATGATTATGACTTGTTTTGCTTTCTATTTCCATCGTGCGTTTAATTTTCTTTTGAGTGTTTTCAGGAAACGTGACACGACTTCAAACTACGACTCAAAATATTTCAAACTCAGGTGCAACAACCATGCTCAACTACATCAACTGCTCCAGGTCGGACCACGCCATTTTTTTCAGGGGAGTCACGTTCTTTTACCTTCCTTTTATTTATTTTACACGTTGAGGACAACGTGCATCTTCAGTGTGGGGAGGGGGAATTTTGTTGGAATTTTGTGAAAAATTTACGTGACAATTTTTATGATGCGCTGTGGTTTTCGAATTTAAAGAAGTCTGGCATGATTGTTTGCGTTCATCACAAAGTAGGGGAGTCTAGTGAGCGCTAAAGACATGCATCAGTTATTTAATCTTTTCAGCATGAATAGATATAGTGCTACTTTGAGAGATTCACACACATAAACCATGTTCCGTTGTGAGAGTTTGAGCTGACGAGCTTTTGCTCAATTTTCTTGTTTGTGTGAGTAGTGCATAATTTACGTCTCTCTAGAACTTGCTAGTTTGATACGCATTGAAATTGCTTATAGTATGTTTTGTATGAATACGACGAAGGCATTAGGAAATAAGTCCACGGCCAAAGTTCCCTACCGCGACTGATCACCGTAGTTAGCCACTTTGAGCCTAAGCCTATTTATTTCTTACACTTCATATATCATAAGCCACTAACCTAAATCAGCCTCCAGAGATCATCTGAACCCGAGTTAAGCAGAAGTGAAAGTCGAATGTCAAAGTCGAAAAGCGTAATCGGATGACGCCTCAAGACAACGCCGAAAGCAGTCAAGAACCCCTTCTTCAACAAGTTTTAACTCACAAGGAGTTGGCGTAAGGGCAGCGCACCGCAATGCGAAAGGGTATAAAAAGCGAAAAAATAAAAGAAAAGAAAGAAAGAAAAAAAAAAGAGAAGAAATGGTGTGGCTGCTGGGAAACTGAAGCAAGAAGAGGATGAGCTGTTGCGAAAAGTAAGAAAAAGAACCTTTCCTTCGATAATCTTCCAGTCTCGTGAATGCCACATCATTTCTTATTTCGAGATTTGGAAGAAGAAAGGCTTAGTGGAACGCAGCAGAAATAAGAGAAATACGAAGACGGCGTAATCAAAAGGGTTGATCCTGGCGCACTTTCGACAATGACATGAAGACCGACATGACTGCTACTCATTTGTGATCCCATTACCACTTCATTCCTATCTGAACCCATTTAACCAAAAAGACCTTCCGATTCATGTTAACTGCTTTATGTAGTGGACGTGCGATTGACTTGCAAGCATATGGGTTAGACTTTATTATTGCATGAATTGAGTGATTCACCGATTTATTAGCCTATACACTGAGTGATTTGAGTGAATCCCTGTGAGGTGTGGATCTCGATTGGTAGTGCTAAGGAAATTCGTGTCGATAAGTGCTGATTATTGTTGCAGTGTCTATAATTGCTTGCTTGATTTCATTTTGTGATTTTCATCTGCGTTGGTGAATTGTGAATGGCCATGCCACTATGTTGTTACCCTTTGTTGATTCTAATTTGCTTGAGGACAAGCAAAAGCTTAAGTGTGGGGAGGTTTGATAAACGTATTTTTAATACGTTTATTGTTACGTTTATTTGGGTTATAATAAGAAATTATTGGTCATTCCATGCATTTTATGGCTTTATTTACACCCATTTAAATATTGTAGGACCTTCGAACGGTTATCAAGCGAAAAGGAACGAAAACGAGGCGAAAACGACGCAAAAACGGCGAAGTATGAAGCTGCCAACCATTAGTCACGACCGTGAATAACCTCGCAAGAGGCCGTGAACGTGGGCAGTGAGCGTAAGAGACATAAGCCTTCAGTGTCACGGCCGTGAACCCTGATGTACGAAGCCGTGAATGTGGACAGAGAGTTCAAGGAATATGTCACGGCTGTGAAATTCCTTGCAAGAGGCCGTGAACTACGGCAGAGAGTTGGAGAAGGTTAATTCACGGCCGTGAAGCCTTATGCAACAAGCCGTGAATCAAGGCAGAGAGTTCAACGAAGGAAAAAATCCACTGATTCACGGCCGTGAATGTCAGTGCAAGAGGCCGTGACCTGTGCCAGAGAAGTCAATATTTAGGGTTTAAGCCGCCGTCACGGCCGTGAATCATGTTGCACGAGGCCGTGACTCATGCCAGAAACTCAAGAAAAAGGTTTTTGAGCCGCCTTCACGGCCGTGAGGGCCCATTAAGAGGCCGTGAACGTGCCAAACTTCAGGGTTTTAGCCCATTTTCGAAGCATAAAAAGGGGATGCTCCTTAGAACTGAGAATAACTGGAGGAGGACGAAAATTTAGAGAAAAGGAAGGAGGAAGAACACTAGAAGCAGCCTCGTGATTCGGAGAAGCTCAAGGGACGATCCAACGACGAAGCTACGCTCATACGATCGAGGAACGAGAGCTCCACCTCGGAAACGCCATATTCACTTCTTAGGGAAGTTTTTATGAGTTCTCTATCCTCGTTTCTCATAAATCTCATTGTTGTGACGTTCAATATGAGTAGCTAATCCTCTTGTGTGTTTGGGAGTAGATGAACGTTGGGATATGTCGTAGTTAAGGCGTAGGATAATCGTGAACACTTGTATTCGACTATTTATCGTTCTATGATATTGTTTCTTCGTATCAATATGTCTATGTATTGATATGAATGTGTGGTATATCGTTTAGGGCGACAGCTAAATAACGATCAGGCCGTTCGTAGACGTTAGGATTCGAGTATAGGGCGACAGCAAATACTCGATCCTCGCCATCTAGTAATCGCTAAACATAGTTCCCACGAACGTTTAGGGCGACAGCAAATCCGCGAGTGGGTAGGAAATTACTGCGATTTAGTCGATTTTCACGTAGAAATGATATTCCGTAGCTTTAGCCGACAGCACCAAGCGGGATTCGAATCCCGAACACATATTTGTCATCTTAAGTCACTCTTATTACTTCTAGTTGTGTTTCTTAGTCCTCCGATCCTTTAAGTTGCTCTGTTAAGTTAGTTCGTAGTATAAACAAATCCTATTATTTTATTTAGGCTAAATATCGATTCGATAGGTTAATACTAGTATTCATTTTATTCCTCGTGTTCGATACTCGGATATTCACTATAGCTATATTACAAACGATAGGTACACTGCCTATCGCGCGTGATTCTAGTTATAATATATTCGTTTTAATTATTACTTGACGTATTCGCACGATCTTTTATTTAAACATACACGCACGCGATCAGCATCATAAACCAAAATTCTTGTCTCTATACCCCACAACAAAATGATATAGTTGAACGAAAACACCGACACTTGTTGCAATAGTCCGAGCCCTTATGTTACACTCTAACCTACCAAAAAAGTATTGGGGTGATGCCATTCTTGCAGCCACATACCTCATTAATCGCCTACCCACATCGATACTTCACTAGAAGAGTCCATATGAGATAGTCGAGTTCCTGATTTCAGTCACCTTAAAACTTTTGGATGTTTGTGTTTTGCCACCAATACACTGCCACATAAAGAAAAGTTTAGCCCTCGAGCCATTAAAGGAATTTTTTGGGATATCCGATGGGTTAAAGGGGTTATAGAATTCTTGATAATCAAATGTGGGATGTCTTTGCCTCACGAGATGTTATATTTCGTGAGACCATTTTTCCATTCCACACAAGGTCTTCCTCTGTCTCTTCTTTTCACAATTATGATGATGTTTTTCCATGTCCAATATTGGATAGTACTGTTAACAATCAGTATTTTCCTCCTTCGTGTCAAATATCCAGATTCTACCAATTCTCCCATCTTAATTTTCACAGAGTCTGATTCACCTTCTCCTATTGTTTCCACTCAACACATCCCTACATCACCACCCACTTCTGATAATGTCATACCTGAGCCTTCTGTCCCAATCTTCAGACATGGAACCCGACCATGAAAGCCACCATCTTGACGAATGATTATGTGTCATGAATTGTACTTGCTGGTTTGCTCTTTCCCCCGGCTGCAATCTGGTTCATTCTTCTTCTTACACCCCTCAAACATATCCCTTTGTCATTAATCATTCTTTTTCTCCCAAATAGATGTGGTTTTTGGCTAACCTAAACAACATGAAGGAACCGTGCACCTACGAAGAGGCTAGAACATCACCCGGGTGCAAGCTATGAATGCCGAGTTAGAGGCTCTTGAAAGTAATGAGACTTGGGATATTGTTGATCTCCCAAGAGGAAAGAGTGCAATTGGGTGCAAATGGGTATTCAAGGTGAAGCATAGAGCAGATGGGTCAGTTGAGCGCTATAAAGCGTGGTTAGTTGCTAAGCGATATACTCAAATCGAGGGCGTTGATTACTTTGATATTTTTGCGCCTGTTGCTAAAGCCGTATTAGTCGTGATTGCGCTTGCTGTAGCTCATTGTTGGCCATTAAAGCAATTGGATATCAACAACGCATTTCTTCACGGTACTTTAGTTGAAGATGTTTACATGAAGCTGCCTCCAGGGTATCATATGGATGCGACGGATAGAGTGTGTAAGCTACAAAAATCTCTATATGGTCTCAAGCAAGCCTCGCGATAGTGGAATGATAGGTTTACCTCTGAACTCCAATCCTACGGTTTTATTCAGTCCCCGCACGATCAATGTCTTTCCATTCTTCAGAAGAATTCTATTTTCCTGGTTCTTCTTGTCTACGTAGATGACGTTCTCCTGACAGGTTCCTCTATTGATGAGATAGAGCAGGTCAAGCTGTTTCTTGATTCTGTCTTCACTATTACGGATCTCAGCACAGCTAAGTTTTTCCTTGGGTTGAACTAATTCGGACATCAGATAGCATATACCTCAATCAACGCAAGTATATTTTGGATCTCCTCGCCACAGTTGGGATGACGGGCTCTTGGCCTGCAAGCATTGGTTGGACTGATCTTACTATAGAACATTGGTTGGTTAGCTTTTGTACCTTGGTTTCACTCGGCCTGATCTTACTTATGCCGTACAACAATTGAGCCAACAGACTCATGCACCCGCGCCGCCCATTGGCACGCCATGTTACATGTGATTCGTTATTTGAAGTCTCATCCTTCCCATGGTTTATTTTATTCTGCTGAGAATGATTTTCGACTTCGCGCCTATAGCGATTCTGACTGGACTGCGTGCCATGTCATTCGAAGGTGTCTCAATGACTATTGCATCTTCTTTGGGAATTTGCTTGTCAGCTAGAAGATTAAGAAGCAACTTACGGTGTCTCGTCCGTCTGCTGAGGCTGAATACCGTAGCCTGGCAGCTACAGTTTGTGAGCTCAAATGGATTAGCTATTTGCTGAGTAATTTGCAAGTTGCTATTAAGCTACCTGTCCCACTTTGGTGTGATAACAAGACTGCTATTCACATTTCAGAAAACCCTGTTTTCCATGAACGAACGAAGCACATCGAAATCGATTGCCACCTCGTTCGCGATCAATACAAGCTCGGATTTGTTTCGCTACATCATGTTTTCTCTCGTCTTCAGTTTGCCGATGTTTTCAAGAAGTCCTTGAGTTCACCAGTTTTGTGTCCCTCCAAGTTGGGCTGCTGGACTTTCACCAAGCACCAACTTGTGGGGGCGTGCAGCGAATACAGATGATGGTGCCACCGACTCACGAAGCATAGCAGCACTAACATTCCAAATTACAATAGATATTCTTCTATAATTTCCACTTTCGCAACAACAAGATATCCACAACTACATATATACAGCTCGGGACTCTTAACACGTTTTCTCCACAGCTAAAACGACAAATCGAATCATTTAAAAAAACGAAGATGACGCGTCATCTGCTCTCCAAAGCCAGTTATTCTTTGTTTTTTTACTACTCTATTGTTCGCAACTCGAAACGTACTTTCGGTAGACATGCTCAAAAACAACCGTAACCGGCGGTAGCCGCTGGTTAGGGGCAGTTGGTCCATTCGACCAACCGCAACCCGCCGGTTAGAAACCGCCGGTTAACCATCTAACTAGCGGTTGGACTATTTAAAAAAATTAAAATTAAAATTTAAAAATTCAAAATTTAAATGTTGGGAGCAACTCGAAAATAAAAAAAATTATGTAAAAAAAATTATCACGGCCGGTTAACCGGGCCAACCGGCGGTTACAATGGCACTATGCCGATTTTGCCTATAAAATCCCCCCAAAAATCAAAGAAAATCACATATATCCTATCTCTATCTCTCTCTTAATTCTTCTATCTAACTTCTAAACTCTAAAGCTCTCACTCTCACGCCCACCGCCACCGGCCACCGTCCCGACCCACCGCCCATCGCCCACACACCACCCACCGCCCACATCCATAGTCTACCGATCGCCGGCCACCGCCCGCCGGCCACCGCCACCACCCCCCAACCACCGTCGCCACCCCCCAGCCACCACCGCCTGCCACCACCTACCTCCGCCCGTTGCCAGCCACCACCGCCACCAGCCACCACCACCCGCCACCACCGTCCACCGCCCATCGCCCGCCACTGCCTACCACCGCACGCCACCGCCTTCCTCCGCCCGCCGCCAGCCACCACAGCCACCATCGCCCGCCACCGCCTACCACCACTTCCAGCCACCACCGCCGACCGCCGGCAGCCACCATCGTCGACATCGTCGCCTTAGAGCTCGGTCCTTGACCCCGCCTCGGACCTCGGTGTTTTTGCCGTTTTTCATTTTTTTATCTAACGATATTTTTCGTCGTATGTAGTATACTTCTAGATGGATCGTGGTGGTGGTCGACGTGGTTCTCGTGCATCACGGACCAGCAAAGGGAAGCATGTCGTTGGTAGTTCATCGCAAGATGACTACCAACAATAGGACTCGAACGAGATGTTGGATCTTTCCGATGTGCTCGGCGATGACTTCGACGAGGGCGCGGTCACGTACGAACCGACGCTGGGAGGTAGCTCGCAAGCCGCGCCGGCGCCTACGGAGACGGAGGCGGAAGTGGAAGGCCCTACGCAAATCGGCACCGGCCGGCGGCTACAATTGGACATCTTCGCAGTACACTTCAAGACGGTACCTACTGGTATAGTTAACCAATTTAGAGTTATTTGTAACTACTGTGGTAAGGTGTATCCTTTTAGAAAGGGGGCGGATATGGGAAATTACCATCTCCATTCGAACCACCAGACTAAGTTAGGAATATGACAAAATTAAACTCAAATGTTTGGCGGAACGGACTCGTCCGCTTCGGGCTCCGCCGGCGGAAGCGGAAGCGCAACGACTTTGTTTCATTACAACGAAGACATTGCGCGCCGCGAGCTTGTGAAGTTCGTAGCCCGAAGCATCTTCCCTTTCGGTTTGCCGATGATCCGATCTACGAACATTGGATCAAAACAACATATAACCCAGGCGAAGAAAGTTTCGCGAATTACACTTATGCGGGACACTAGGAAGATCGTACTCGCGCTTAAGCGCGACTTAGTAGGTATATTAGGTAACTTAGGTAACTTGGCAATGCTCATCGTAAATGGGCGCGACATGCCAGTGGGTCGATGATTGTCAACCGTCAGTCGGAGGACGTTTTTTCCACATGCATTGTTTTTGACAAACTATTCAGACGAGCATTGTGTCTATTCCCTCGAGAAGGCCAAAGAGCACCTCGAGGGTAGTGCTTCTTGTCGATTAATGCATGGGTTCTAATGGAAGGATGTGCCATGACCTATGGTCCGATTCTTGCCTAAGGGTTTTGATGTCCTCGGATGTTTTCGTAATAATTGTGCGAATAATAAGAGTTGAGAATGTTACCTTCCCCTCGTTGTAAATCTTTCGTAGTACCGCGGGAGAGTAATAAAGAGTCGACCGTGTTCTTTGAAAGTGTCGAAATATTTTGGAACCGGTTTCTGAAACTGTTTTATCATGGAAATATCGCCGTGTATAATAAGAGACGGCATTACTTATTTTTTCCAAGTGTTGAACGCTACAAAAAAAAGAATGAGAAAGCTTAAATTTCGAAGTGTTTGTTCACCATTCCTCTGAACGCGTAAATCGAACATATGATGTATAATATTTTGAAGAAATTTTTACAACGGTAAACGGATTATTCTATTTGATTACATTATGTGTTCATTTAAAGACTAATTTCCTTAAAACCTAGCTTTCTTTTATCGAACTTTTTATTGGTCAGATTTCTATTCTACCTCACATACTATAATTCAACTCAACACGACTCAAATAATATATCATAGAGGCAACTTCACCACATATTAATGATTGGTTTAGGATGAATACCTCACTTTCTGATATGATATTAGAGTGGGTTCGATCTACGGTTATCGCGCATGACTGTCACCCAATTCATATGTTCAGGTATTATGTCTTTAGTCATGCCAAGAGTGAGGAGTCACGTTGGGATTTCAGGTCTATCTCACATAAAATAAATTCAAATTATCCGACTCAATAAATGTCACAGAGACAACTTCACATATTACTAAGTTTTGTTGGTTTTCAGCCACATCTAGAGTCCACCGACAGAAGAAAAAAACATTTAATATATAATAAAATAACATTATTAATATTTCAATACAATATCACTTTATATATAATAAATTAATGTACGGTTCGTATTAAAGGGCGATACGACGGATTACTGGCCACTGGTTTCGAGCTGTCCAGAAGAGCCGAAGACATATATAAATAGGCCTCATTGTTCAAATATAAAAGCATCCCAAGCAAAGAGAGCTTAGTGAGTGTAAAGAGCGAGAGAGACAAAAGAAATTTATCCGGATGGATAAGGGTAGCGGGTGTAATTTTACCCTGGTGGATAAGGGGTCTTTTGATTAAACACGAGCGTTATTTTGTACGGTGTAATATTTTCAATGTAGTAAAGCTGGTGCTGTCTATGGAGGTAGGCGGTATTGGCCGAACCACATAAAAATATCGGATTCTCTATCGGCGTAATTTCGGTTTTATATTGTCCAGATAAAATTATCGCGGGTCCAAAATCAACCTTCCGTTGTGCCCGAAAAATTACGGTTCAACCCCAACAAGTTTTGGTTGAAACCTGGAATGAATAATAAAGGAAGATGAAGACATATATGAATGTTGTAACTGGGAAGCAATCCTTTCTTTTTTTTTATTGATTTCAATCGTATTTAATGATACAGTAGTTCGTCTCCCTATTCTATACAAGACTCTTTTATATATTTACATAGTTGACTCATATAAGAACTCTTATGGAGCGAGCCTTACATATCTAAACTTTACGAATAAATCCCTGAATATATTTCAATAAAACCCTCAATTTCTATCACATTACCAATTCCTCATGGCCGTTGCAGTGAATAATGCTTCGGTTTTCACTAGTACAGTCGCCACTTTTGGCGACTGTTGTTATTGGTCATGGGCAACCGTTGGTGGCCGACGCCGAGAGCACCGACGCCAATAGGTCGGGCTATTGGCGTCCGTTGTTATCCGACGCACAAAGCCTATATCAGTGACTGTTAAAAATAGGCATGGGCGACTATTGTTACGTAACAACAGTCGCCGATAGCCTATGTATTGGCGACTATTTCTGCTTAACAACAGTCGTCGAATGTTAAAAAATAATAAAAATTATATAGGGCATGGCGACCGTTTTTTGGCTAACAACGGTCGCCGATTCAATATTTGTTTTTTAAATATTTATTTGTTTTTTACTACCCCATAAACTTGTAAGCAGCTCGAAAATCCAAAACAACATTCCAATGATACACGATACAGATTGGGAAGTTCAACTCAATATAACCATTAACAGTAATCATGCCGATCGCATAATTATAAAACAACATAAAGTCTCAAGTGAATTACAAAACAATATTCGAAGTCTTAACCTAAAACGATGTGCTCTTCGTCGCGTCGAAAACTGCCAAAAATAAATTAATCACCTTATTCACTAAACATTAGTATAGCGACAGTAGGGATCGTCTCCAGAGGGAAAATGGTTGATTTATTTCTAATTCGGAATTCGATTTATAATAATAATATTGATGATAATAATAATGATAATAATATTAATGATAATAATAATATTTATTATAATAATAATATTATGGGGGGTGGGGAGGATTTAGCCACTAACCATATTAATCAAATGCATATAAAATTAATATGTATATTGATGATGGAAAAACTAGTAATAATAAACATGACCGTGTGAATTATAAGCTGTATGCAACCTATCTCTTTCCACACAACACCTTACCTCAAGTCAACAAGTGACTTAGTCCTCCAGAAGTAGCACCAAAAGGAATGAATCGTTCTTGCTTTGATTAGAAATCATTACTAGGAAAAGAAAGCTTTAATATTGAAAGTACTGAAAAAAAAGGAAAACTCACGGCAACTATGGAAAAACAAAAGCAGTTCTTAAATGAGAAGGAATCGATCTCCTCACAGCTCTCCTCAATTTCTAATGCTCTCTCGCATCATCTACCCTCACTCACATGCTTGGTCTCTCATTCAAACTCTCTACCACACTCTTAATAAAAATATAATGATGAAATTACTAATCTATCTCACAGACTTCTTCGTGGTTCCTCTCAATAAAGATAAAAAAAAATGAAAGCAGAAATCGACACCACAGGAAATGAAAACAGCAGTACCAAAAACACTAAAGCCCTATTCTATTCGATGCCCCACCCTCTGTTGAGTTTAGCTCTATTTATAGATCGCTTGAAGCGAAGTGGACAAACATCTTCTCAGTCGTTGTGTGCTTGCGCAGCCCTTTGAATGCCTTGAGCAGTGTGCTTGATCTTGAGCCGTTCCTTGATGTAAGATGTTTCCTAAGTTTCTACTTTTAGCCGTCTAAGAGCAGTCCTTCGATGAATCTGATTATATTTTCCTGCCTTGAGCTACGTGTGATTGTGGCTTGTCTTCATCTTTCAACCGTTGGTATTTCTTATCTCTTCTGAATGATCGTTTAGTAGAGTTCTTACTTGGGCCGATTGAACCAACTCAAAGTGAACTTATACGGGCTTATGGGCCTAAATAAAGTCTCATTCAGCCGTTGGTATTTCTTGTCTTCATCTTTCAGCCATAGAGACATCTCGCTTGATTTGCTTGCTTTGGTTTGGTCAGTAATCAAATCGCTGTTCGAACTCGATTTTCAGCTTTTCAGTCTCCTCGAGATATCCTCGTCCGAATAATCTCATTTTTTTGTCTATTTTGCTCCGAAGTCTGCAAGACATGTAAGTGAAATGTAAGCACAAAATATTCGTGTATGATTGTACAAAAATGCACTTTTACGGGGTATAAAATATTATAAATTGTTATATATTAGCTCTCTTACAGATATACTTCAATGAAGTACTTCGCCCACAACTCTCAAACTTCTCTTTGTCGTAGACGGCGTGTTCCAATACCTAAAGCATTAACATGATTCGTAAAAGTTATAACGGAAGATTTTGCCGCTGGTAGCAGACATCTCTCGCAATGTCGTACATGTAGCGCATGATGAAGTTTCCACATAGTTGACTATCAACCGGTTGGCGTGGGCACTAAATTTAAACAAAGATCATATTATATATTTACCTATTATCGTTATAATTTCAATAGAAATCGCTAAAAAAATGCGAATCTTGCAAGCTTCCCAAGTAGTAGAGGAACTTCTTCTTAACTTGAGACGCTCCAAACATTGTCGGGGCCTTCATTGCACTGAAACTCAAAAGTATATAATTAGAAGCATCTCATATAAAATAAAAGTAAACATTGATTTTTAATATTGCACTTACTTGTGCACGTGATCACAAAGCATTAATAAAGCTCCAAATCAACCTCAAATCAAATATAACACAAGTCTAAGCCTCAAATAGCAGAAATTAAGCATGAAAATCGCACAAAACAACTACAAAGTCGAAAAATTCGAACTCAACGTAAGCCCAAAAAACCAAAATTTTACCACTTTTTCGCATTAATAAATCTCCAAATCAACCTCAAATCAAATCTAACACAAGCCTAAGCCTCAAATAGCAGAAATTAAGCCATGAAATCGCACAACAACTACAAAGTCAAAAAAATTCGAACTCAAAAGCCCAAAAAACCAAAATTTCGCCACTTTTCATTAATAAAGCTCCAAATCAACCTCAATCGAATCTAACACAAGTCTAAGCCTAAACGTAACCTCAAATCGCAGAAATTTCGCCCCGAAATCGGATAAATTGCGAAAACCATATTTTCGAAAATCTCATTTCAACAATTAAAGCATCAAATCAAAAGCTTAGTGAAAGGAAATGGGTTGTGAGGCGTTTCACCGTGTTCTCCTAGCTCGAAATCGTTCGACGCGGAGCAGCTTCTAGCCGGCCCTTGAACCTTGAGTTCGCCGTCTGTAATGAAAAGAATTGACGGGTTTGGGTTTAATTAAAACCCATCGGCGACCGTTGTAACACGTAACGGTCGCCAAAAGGCAAAAAATGAATCGGCGACTGTTGTTCCCAACAACAGTCGTCAAAGGATTTAAAAATAAAAAATGATAACTCAATGGTGTCTGTTGTTACAACAAGCAGTCGCCAAAGCTCAAAAATAAAAAAATAAAAACCGAAAATTCATCGGGGGCTGTTATACGCAGTAACAGTCGCCGAAGGTTTTAAATAACAAAAAAATAAATAAAAATGGATAACTTATTGGTGACTGTTGTACGAGGTAACAGTAGCCGAAGGTTTTAAATTATAAAAAAATAAAAAAAAAGGATCACTCATTGGCGACTGTTGTTACGAGTAACAATCGCCAAAGGTTAAAAATAATAAAAAAAATGGAGAAATCATCGGCGACTGTTGGTGCTCATCTTTACACAGATCAAGCCTGGAAAAAGAGAGAATCTAACGATCATCTAAACTAGAAAGTCGTAAAACTTTGCAAAATAGAAAACACTAGGCTAAAAAGAACTCTCGTTAATTCGCTCAAACACTTGTATACTTTGCTCGATACGACTCGTGATTATTTGACGGGAAAATGAAGTCTCGTATAAATACTTCGACTTCTCAAAGACTCTACAACGTCCAATTTGTCCTCAACATCCACTTTGTAGAGTATGGCCGTTGGAAGTTAACTTGGATAGCTCCAAACGACTTAGTCTTCACTTGGGCTTCAAGACTCCTATTTTTAGTAAGTTCCTTTCCAATTTTAGCTCCATCTTATCCACATACAATCCACTCCTTTCCAAGCTTTATCTAAATGCTGCAGACCACTAAAAATAGTCAAGAACCGAATTAATAGGGTTTTGGGCATGAAAGATAAAACTGGAGGTGGACTCATTCTCAGCCAACGTGTTGACTATGATGTTGTCCCAACATGATTGTCAATGGTGAAATCTCAACACTAACAATATCCTCCTTTTTATCTTTCTACCCAAAACCACTGCAGAAATTAGACGTAGTGAAACTCCCCCTGAAGGCAATATCTACTCAACCACAAAACATTAAACGATGGTTAGAGTAAACGCAAATAGAATAGTAATTAAACCATTCAAAGTACTAAGAACTCGTACATAGCCAAAGAGGTTCTGAAACATAGACATCTGCAAAAAACAAAACAAAGTGGTCCATAGGCAAAATAAAAACAAGTGCAGGCAAAATAAAGATGCAAGTCAGACAGGCATGCAATAACAAAAAAGCACTCAAAAAATGCGCATGCACAAACGACCTAGACCCACTATGGTCTAAATCGTTAGACTCTTACTCGACGCAGAACCCGCGTCATTTCTAACTCCATCTTCTTCCTGTACTCCCCCTGTCTGATCAGCTCCTCCAACTCCACTCGGGTTGCCTCTTCTCCACTTGGCCTCGCTTCCTCCGCTCTAGCTCCTACTTTTGCTTCTCCCCTCTTTTTGGGAAGAAAGTAGAGTCCTTAGAATGTCCCTCTGAGCTATAAGTGCGGCAATAGAAGCATCCAGAGTCCTTATCGCCGCAGTACTTCCACTTCTGCTTCTCCGCATCGCAATACTCACCAAAACATCAGACAGATTTGGCAAGGTGCCTCGATTCAAGGAATTGGAGAATTCCATACCTTCTGAAGCTTGCCACATCTACGACCCGTTCAATGTTCAGGGCTGGCTAACAGAGTTGAAGGAGCGCCAACTGAAACTTCTCCAGACACAACTTTCAACATAGATTTGTCAATGTTGAGCGGAATGTTCGATGTCATTTCAGTCAACATAGATTTCTTCTCCGGACACAACTTTCAACACTTTTTGTAGCAGCATTGACCAAATGAGGCAAGGAAAAGGCAGAGGGCCTTTCTCGCTCTTCTCAGCTTGATACGCGAGTTGATTAAGGATCAATTTGCTCCAGTTGATCGGTAAATTGTTGCCGAGAGTATAGAGGAGTAGTGCCATTGGCCTCGTCACCCGACTATCATTAGCCGTGGGGAGCCAATTGCAAATTCCAACTTTAAACAGAACTGCATATAACGAGGTTAGATTCTGCGAGCCAAATTCCCTTCTCATTTCGACTTCATCCCCCCAGTGATAAAAACTTCGTCATAATTGCAATCATAATCAGACTGAACTTCAGGGGTCACCAAAAACTCATTAATCGCATGTGCAGAAAAATCATAAATCTGACCCCTAAAGTAGATACTCCCGTACTTCCTAGAATTTACCTCATTCACTCGAGTAGAAAGGTTAGAATATACCTCCCATACTGCCGCATCGCAGTACTCACTAAAACACCAGACAAATGTGGCAAGGTGCCTCGATTCAAGGAATTGGAGAATTCCATACCTTCTGAAGCTTGTCACATCTACGACCCGTTCAATGTTTAGGACTGGCTAACAGAGTTGAAGGAGCGCCAACTGAAACTTCTCCAGACACAACTTTCAACACTGATTTCTCAATGTTGAGCGGAATGTTGGATGTCATTTCAGTCAACATAGATTTCTTCGAAATCTCCTCTTTATATGACCAGCAAAACGACTTTATATGACCAGGCTGCATGCAATGATGACATTTATACGATATATCTTTAGACTTAGCGGCAGCTTGCTTAGTGCTTTTCTTAACACTACCAGTTTTACTAGACTCACCCGTGGCATGCGAATTTTATTTGACAAAAACTATCTTAGACTGAGCATGAGTCACGGAATCAGAAACATCACAGGTAGGCTGAGTATTGAATCCTGGATCCTGCTTATCAAAGATTCCTAGTGATAATACCTCATCAAGGGTCGATTTACCCTTATTCATCTTCGAGAACGTCTGATCAGCCTCATCCACTCTCTTTTGAAGCTTGTCGATCTCTTGGTCCTTTTGCGTCAACACAGCCTCCAGTTTGTTCATCCCATCGAGTAGGCCATAATTTATCTTTTCACTCTTCTCATTCTCCTCGGACAGTCTTTTCACCACAGCTCTTAATTCCGAGTTTTTCGCATTTTCCTTCTCATATTACGCGGACAACAGCTTCACGGCTTCATTAATCTGGACTTCTGCACAAACGTCTGTTTCTAACTCTGCATCATCAGAACTTAAAAACCCATCAAAGCAGTTTTAGTCATCATACTTAAATATAATCTGTTTCTCAGATGTTGAGTCAGATGTTGGCTCAACATCCACTACCGCAGTGAAGCCAATATGTTGATCTTCGTCTTCTTCGCCGTTCAAGACGGACTGGTGGTAATTGACGACGATTTGTTCTGTATAGCGGACTGTTCTTCATCTTCATCGTCAGAAAGATCCACCCAAAGTGCTTTCCCATGTTTGCGAAGTGTGTTTGCACATTCATTAGCAAAGTGACCCAGCTCGTGCACGCATGGCATCTCACGGAATCCCAATCAATCTTTTTATTTCCATTAGGATTGCGTTTAAAGAACGGAGGAGCAGAGGATGGTTCTTTGTTGACGTTCTGGCCTTTCTTGAAGGTTGGCCAACTTTGCGTTCCGCATTCTTCTTTTTGAGGAAGTTTGCGAATTTCTTCACTAGCATGGCCTAATTTTCCTCATCGTCAGATTCCTCCTCTGGTTGAACCTTGGAGGGCTGACGTACTAGAGCTAGGCTTTTGCCTTGAGAGGCCATTTTTTGGACTTCGAGATTGGTCTCGTATTTCTTCATTATGTTCATCAATGTGTTGAAGTCTATATTGGCCAAATTGTGTGCTTCCTCGACCGCCGATACCTTCACATTAAACTTTTAAGTTAGTGTACGAACTGCTTTAGAATTCAATACATTATTCGAGATTATATCTCCTAGGCTGGCACACTCCTCGAGATCGTTAGGAGCTTTCCAAAGTACGTCATGATGTCTTCGTCTTCCTTCATTTGAAGGTTTTCAAACTGATTGAGAAGAAGCCTTAGTCTGGTTTCCTTCACACTTGTATCGCCTTTGCAGTACCTCTAAAGTAGATCCCAAGTGTTCTTTGTAGTTGTACAGTTCTGAATGATTTTGAACATGAAGATGTCTACCGAAGAGAAGATGGCATTAAGTGCTTTTTCGTTGAATTCGGCTGCGTTCTTTTCAGAAATTGTCCATTCATCGAACGGTTTGTCGACGACTTCACCATCAGCGTCCGGGGCAGTCTTTGGAATTGTATAACCGTTGAGCACAGCCTCTCATGAACGTGTATCGATGGATTTGATGCATTGGCGCAAACGAACTTTTCAATATGCATAATTGGAGCCGTCTAACACAGGCACCTTGCCAAGATAGTTAGACCTTGTAACATCCATTGTAGAGGATTGTCAGCGCTTAGTTACGTCAAGCGTAGGCTCTGACTGTCGGTCCCGAAATGGATGTAAAAACACTAACTAGGAAACAGGTGACGTAGATGTTGACAGTAATGTTGGAGCACTCAACTTCACACAGTGCGCACAACGGATAAAACTAATAACTAAGTGATAAAAAGTAGAAGACACGAGATATAAATTTTGTGTAGCAAGTTAGAAACTTGCTGCGTGCCTCATGGCGAAATTCTACTATTACGATGGATTACAAAAACAGCTATCAAACGATAGTAAAGATCAAGCCTAGAAAAAGAAAGAATCTAACGATCCTCTAAACTAGAAAGTCCTAAGACATCTGCAAAATAGAATACACTAGGCTAAAAAGAACTCTCGTAAATCTGCTCAAACTCTTGTGTACTTCACTCTATATGTCACGGGATTATTTGACGGGAAAATGAAGTCTCGTATAAATACTTCGACTTCTCAAAGACTCCACAACGTCCACTTTGTCCTCAACATCCACTTTGTAGTGTATGGCCGTTGGAAGTTAACTTGGATAGCTCCAAACGAGTTAGTCTTCACTTGGGCTTCAAGACTCCTATTTTTTGTAAGTTCCTTTCCAATTTTAGCTTTATCTTATCCACATATAATCCACATGTCTTTGATCCTTTCCAAGCTTTATCTAATCCTGCACACCTCTAAAAATAGCCAAGAACCGAATTAATAGGGTTTTGAGCATGACAGATAAAAGTAGAGGTGGACTCATTCTCAGCCAATGGTCCCAACATGATTGTCAACGTTGAAATCTCAACAGTAACAGTATTCAATCTTCCAGACACAACTTTTGGTGATACATCTTATTGCTCGGATGAGATATGAGGAGGGAGGATTATTGTTTCTGTGGATATTCTCAACCGATCAATAAAAATCATCAAACCGTTTCGATGCTCTAAGTTAGTATTTTCGTTATTTTTCTTTCTAGTTTAGGATACTTTTCCAAGTAGTATACCTTGCTTACATTCGTGAGAATAAAAAGCTGGTAAAAAATGTGAAGTGGAGTAGTGAGAGCTAGTGGAGGATATAACTAAAATGGAGTCATTTCCTACTATTTATAGGTCAAAAGTCATAAAAGACGTCATAGAGGGAGCCATCATGCTTGGTTTGATTGCAGGTTTTAACCACATGTAACTCCCCCATTAGTCTCCTTGAAGAGTTCATCAAAGCGTTGTAACGAAAAATCGATATATGGTTCATAAATCAATATAGCTAATAAAAAAGTTTAACGAAAAATGTACTAAACTATAACAGAAAAATGTTATCTTGAACTGGATGAGTTTCAAGCTCATTTTGTTGTATGAGCACCATAAAAAATAAAAGAGAAGCGGGAATTTACGTGGAAAACCCCCTTTTAACTTGGGGTAAAAAACCACGGACGAGAGAGAAATTTTATTAATGGATAAAACAGGGGTTACAACCTCTCAATCATAAAGGAGAAAACACTCACTATCTCTCTTTATAGTCGGAGCAAATACCAAACAAACTCTCTATTTTTCCTTTATTTCTCTCTCTCTCTCTCTATTTCTATTTCTATTTCTATTTGGTGTGTTTTTAGTTCAATGCCTCGTAGCCTGTTTATAGGCAAGAACTCTCTCTAATACCATAATATTAATATACTTAAATAAAATTATTACTAATGATAGAGTAGTTGAATGGAGTGGCTGAACTATCAACAATCTCCCACATGAAGATTTGATTGAGGCGCAATCAGATCTTCACATCATTCTTCCTAGCACGCCGTACTTATGTTCGGTCAATTCACAAGAGGAACGACTCCACATAAACCTGTCCACATTAATTGTCTTGATTATGTAGCTTGCCAGATTATCCGCAGTGCAAACGTTTTGCATGTCCACAGTCTCTCTTTCACTTGTTCACGAACAAAGTGGTATTGGACCCGGATGTGTTTGGTTCTTGAATGATATGCTGGATTCCTTGCAAGATGCAATGCACTCTGGCTATAACAACAGAGAACAATATTCTCTTGTTTGTGGCCGAGTTGTTCCAGCAATATCTTCAACCATGTTGCCTCTTTACTAGCTTTCGTAGCTGCTACATATTCTGTTTTCGTTGTTGACGTTACAACAACGGACCACGGTTTTGAAACTCCAGCTTACGGCTCAGCCAACAAGATTAAACACATATCCAGTTGTGGATTGCTTTTATCAAGTTCACCTACATAATCTGCATCAACATAACCATGGACAGTAAAATTAGTATATCCGTAACATAACGCGAGATCAGAAGTTCTCTTAATGTAACTGAGAATCCTCTTAACACCACTCTAGTGCTCCTGGCTAGGATTGGACATGTATCGGCTAACAACTCCCACTTGGACGGACTCTCCAGGTCTTATCCGTTTTCTCTTACGTTTGGACCACTTGCTCCTGATGTCAATGCCTCTAGACAATTTATTTTTTCAATAAATTGCCTCAATCCTAATTTTCCACAGTGGGTAGTTTCTCCCCTTGAATTTCTCAATTTCATGTTTAGCTGCCATCTTTTTTTCACGTCGCTCTCGTCGGAGAAATTCAACAGTCCAGCCAAATAGTACTGATCAGATAATTTGCAGAAATGGTAGCGACCAGCTTTCTAGACAAAATTACCCTTCTAAGTAAATTGCCAGATGTGATCTGGTGGGGTCACTATGTGTCCCGCTTGGCACCATCCACCTAGACAGAACTTACTTACACAGTCTATTACCACGACTTGCCAAAAAACTCTTCCGTACGACTAACCTTTTCGATATCCTTTCTGATGTGGAAGATCAGACAAACCTGCAACCACATAGCATAATCGGAATATCATTCAGGGCTGGCTCTGATACCATTTATTGTAAAATGGGCACCATAAAAATAAAAGAGACGCGAGAATTTACGTGGAAAACCCCTTTTTTAACTTGGGGTAAAAATCCAGGGACGAGAGAGAATTTTTATTACTGGATAAAACAAGGGTTACAACCTCTCAATCTATAAAGGAGAAAACACTCACTATCTCTCTTTATAGTTAGAGCAAATACCAACAAACCCTCTATTTTTCCTTTACTTCTCTATCTATTTCTATTTCTATTTCTATTTCGATTTGATGTGTTTTTATTTCAATGCCTCGTAGCCTTATTTATAGGCAAGAACTCTCTATTTCGTGCTTTCAGTCGATTTTTCCCGTACACGTGTTCTTCATGGATTGGGTAGGGCTCATTTATATCCGTATAGTTGTCTTTGGTGTTTACCTATTCATCGGGGCCGGATATCCTGTCCCGACTTTTATCCAGAACTTTCAAACGGGCCGGCCCGCCCCAACCCGTCCCGCCCTGCCTCAACCCGCCATTAAGCTGGGCGGGGTGAGCCAGCCCGCCAACGTAACAGGCTATTAAACCAGTAGCCCACCCGTGGCGGGGTGGCGGGCTTGGGCTAGCAGGCCAACCCGCCAAAAATATATATATTTAAAAAATATATTATTAACCATCTACTTCAAAAAATATTTATTAACCATCTACTGCAATTATATTATTAACTATTCATACTATTAAATTTTAAATATTATTTAAATTAGCGGGCCAAACCCGCGCAGTTTTTAAATGTAATGTTTAGCATATCCTAAACCAATGCATATGAATCATCGTCGAAGTGATTCTTTGCCTTGTAATGAACGAAACAAAAACACGAACATCGGGCCTTACAAGAGATTTTGACAGCAGACAAAGAAAGAGAACAAAAAAAAGCTTATTACGCAGCCGACGACAACTAAAATAAAAACAGATCCATAACTCATATACACATTACTCAAAGCCATTTATTCGCGGCTTTAGGCTAGCTTATAGCTTTTGACAGCAAAATAAACTGATGAAAAAGTTAGCGGCTCATTTAGCGTCAGCTTTTACGTCGCTAAATAAAGTAGCAATCATTTGTGCTGAGTCAAAGCCAATATTCGCGGATCTTGTTCTAATTTCTTTTGGCGACGGGATTCACGTCGAAAATTCTACTATATGTAGTTGTGCAGGCATTTTCATAATTCTCACATAAACACGCATATTTAGAGTGAAGATTATACATATATTCTTAAACTGCAGAAGCATTATATTATATTTGATGCAGGTTACGACCCCAATCAACAAGATTTATGGTCCGAGAATTAAGGGGAGGGTCGAAACGAATGAAATCGTCGTTGGAATATACGAAAAAGAATAGAGAAGTAAAGGGATAGAGATTTACGTGGTTCGGATTCGAGTGAATCCTACGTCAACGGAGGAAGATTACACACTCAACCTCACATTCTCTCATGTTTACAAGTGATTCCAAGCACTAAAGGGTGAAGAGAAGATAAAAAGAGGGAGAGAGAATATGTGTGTGTGTTCTTGGTGTGTTAGTGTGTGTGGGGCGTGTGGAATATGTTGTAAATTGGAAAAGAACCCATATTTATACTGTAGGCGCGTCTAAGGCTTTGTACTGTTTCCCCTCGTCAGGTCTCCCGAACATTCCTTAGCTCTCTCGATTGCTCCATTTGGCCCTTTCAGATAGTTCCGTAGCTCTCTGGAATATCTTTCGAGCTCCTCGGAACATCACCTTCTTACATCGCTCCGGTCAGACATCGTACCTAGTCCTTGCCTCCTTCGGGCCTAACCTCCTACTCTGTTCTTTGTGAGTTGTCAGGTCAGGAGGAATGCTAGATCGAAGGTCACCCCTATCATCCAGTCCCCCTACTCTGAGTTGCAATATGCTAAGTATTGTAGCTCGAAGTATTATTAAGAAAGCATTCATCCTCTTGTGTCCTTAAATTTCTTCCGCTATTTTCTTCCGTTTCCCAAGAAGTCCCGAATAGCTTAGGACTTTACATGTTGATGGAAAGCTGATCTTTGAAATCCTAGTAGGTCAGGTCCTCTTTACTAACAGAAAGCTGCACTTGAAAATCCTGATGATACAGATTAGGTCTTCATGACTCGGCAGAGAGCTGACTTCGAACAATCGGACTAGATAACCCAAGTCTCCATCTCTCAGTTAGATCTGGACTTAAAACGTTCGGACGGAGTGCGTCAGCTCTTTGCTTGCCAGCCTGGAGACGAACTTAGGAACCTCTACTAGATGAATAGGCTCCTTACATGCCAGCACGGAGCCGGCTTAGAAATCCCAAATAGATGGATTTGGTCTTCTACGGCCAGCAGAGAACTGTACTTTGTAAATCAGAGTTGAAAAGATCAGGTTTTCCTGGGCGAAGCCATGTTGATGATCGTTGTGCCACTTGTGGGCAAGAACTGACCTGGAATTCGAAGAGCTAACCCGAAATTCGAAGAACTGACCAAGAATTCGAAGAGCTAACCCGGATCCTGGGAATCCTGATGAGATAGACCAGGTCTTCGTTCATCAGCTCGAAGCGGACTCCTGATCGAATAAATGAGGTCTCTTTGTCGTCGAAGAGTTGATGTAGAACTCCTGCTCCAAAAGCCAGGTCGTCGTACCTTAGCGCGGGAACCGGGTTACAATGCTATGGACCTTGCCCGTCTCCCTTGGTAAGTTGGATGTCAACTCTGCTGGACAACACCCTGGTCGTGGTTTGTCTCAAGGGAGCAAGTCGAGCTGTTGAAACATGGAGATGTTGTGACAGGCGATTGAAGGATGAGCTAGCAAGCACGCGGCAGAACAGGAGCAGCTCATCGGTGCAAGGCTGCAAATTGTTGGATATTAATTTCATCCCGAATGAAGCCAATGTGGCGTAACTATCCGACTTTGTTTGCAGGGAATCCTGTCTCAACTTCCAGCTCTCCAGCTCTCCGTGGTCCCTTCCTATCAGGGCTCGCCTTGAAGCTTTCTTCGCTTTCCTGTGGCCAAACTTCATCGAACGGGTCATTCCGATGCTTCAAGAACGCTGGGTCGAGCGTTGTCTGCCAGGTTGGAGCTGGACGTAGGTATCCCGATGTAGTAGGCCGGGTCTTTGAGTGCCAGCATGGAGCTGGACATAGATATCCCAAACAAATAGCTTCGGCCTTCCCATGCCAGCGCGGAGCTGGGCTTAGATATCCCAATCCAGATAGATTGGGTTTCATGTGCTAGCGCAGAGCTAGGCTTATATATCCCAAACACGTAGGTTGGGCATTGTGGTGCCAGCGCGGAGCTGGACTTAGATATCCCAATCAAGATAGATTGGGTTTCATGTGCTAGCGCAGAGCTAGACTTATATATCCCAAACATGTAAGTTAGGCACTCTGCTACCAGCGCGGATCTGGATTTAGATGTCCCAATCCAAATAGATTGGGTTTCCTATGCTAGCGCGGAGCTAGACTTATATATCCCAAACACGTAGGTTGGGCATTCTGGTGCCAGCGTAGAGCTGGACTTAGATGTCCCAACAGTTAGGTTGGGCCATTACGTGCCAGTCCGGAGTTGGACTTAAATAGATACCCCAACATTTGTGTTGGGTCTTCTGTGCAAGCACAGGCCGGACTTAGATTTCCAAACATTTAGGTTGGGCTTCATGTGCCAGCATGGAGCTGGACTTAGATATCCCAACAGTTAGGTTGGGCTTCCTGTGCCAGCATGGAGCTAGACTTAGATATCCCAACAGTTAGGTTAGGTCTTCTGGTGCCACCGTAGCATCAATGGTACTGGTGTCGTGCTAGCTACCCTGATTGCTATCTGCTATCCATTTTGCATCCTTATTTCATGGTGCAGGAGCTGGGAGTTATGCGCCAGCTTCTAGCGACCTATCGTTGGTCGCCTAGAGGTCCATGCCAGACAGCTGATCAGAAAACCTGCTCCAGAAAGCTAGTCGGAATATCAATGCTATGAAGTTAGCATTGCTGGACAGGTTAGGGCTTATTGCCTTCTGTTTTGTAGTCTTGGGACTTGTCATCGGCAGCTCTGTAGATCTATAGTAAACGTCGGAAAGTTTCCGCCTAGGCTAGACCAGGGCGTATGATATTCGTCTCTAGCTTAGGTGACATCACCTCCTCATGCACTTTCCTTCTGACATCCTGATGTAATCATATCCAAAATTCACCTAAAAGGTTATCGGCAATTCAAATGTGTACCTGGAAGATGACCCCGATCAACAGGATTTATGGTCCGGGAATTAAGGTGAGGGTCGAAACGGATGAAATCGTCGTTGGAATATACGAAAAAGAATAGAAAATTAAAGGGGCAGAGATTTATATGGTTCGGATTCGAGTGAATCCTACCTCCACGGAGGAAGATTACACACTCAACCTCACATTCTCTCATGTTACAAGTGATTCCAAGCACTAAAGGGTGAAGAGAAGATAAAAGGAAAGAGAGAGAATATGTGTGTGTGTTCTTGGTGTTTTAGTGTGTGTGGGGCATGTGGAATATGCTGTAAAATGGATAAGAACCCATATTTATACTGTAGGCGCGTCTAGGGCTTCGTACTGCTTCCCCTCGTCAGGTCTCGCGAACACTTCCTTAGCTCTCTTGATTGCTCCATTTGGCCCTTTCAGATAGTTCCGTAGCTCTCTGGAATATCTTCCGAGCTCCTCTGAACATCACCTTCGTACATCGCTCTGGTCGGACCTCGTACCTAGTCCTTGCCTCCTTCGGGCCTAACCTCTTATTCTGTTCTTTGTGAGTTGTCAGGTCAGGAGGAATGTTAGATCGAAGGTCACCCTTATCAATATTAATCTACAAAAATGAATACTGAGAGGTATGAATGGTTAGTAAACCACCGTCAGTGGATGTACCGAAGGAAAGATATCACGGCCTTTTCACGGGGAGTTGATGATTTTCTACAATTTGCAACATCTCAAAATCCGGGGAATCGAAGACGTTGTCCTTGCAAGAAGTGTGAGAATTTGCAGCTTTCTACCACCTTTGGATGTCAATGTTCATTTGTTGAAAAAGGGTTAAACTGTCACATTATTACAATTGGATCGCATACGGTGAAGTCGGATATCTATCATTTCAACCAACAGAAGGAGGTACAAGTTCATGTTTAAATATTGACCAAACGACTGCTCCTGCCTTGGGTCGTAAATTAAATGATGTTGCTTCAAACGAAGAATTCGATTACGATCAAAATTATGCGACACCTACCAATTTCAACAACCGACTTTCCACCCTTCGCCGTTAGCTCACCAATATTTCTTGGCGTTGTTGGGCTCGGGATATCAGGCACCGACTTTCCTCAATTTTCCGGTCAACTTCCAGCACAAATTTCGCCCACATTTTTGCAAAATCTTATTAATTCTCCTACATATTGCTACGACTTAGGAGATTGATTTTTGTTTTACAATGTACTAGCTTCGGATGTAAAATATGTTTTAAGGTAATTAGTGCCATTATTGAAATTATTACGTTTAATATTATTATATTCCTATGAATTATACTCTATTGATATTAAACTAATTATTACAAATGAATATTAAAACTAAGATTTTGCAGTGAACCAAATTTAGCGACGAAAGACCTTCGCTTTTTGTTGCCACAAACATCGTCGCTAAACTCTGTCGCTAAATTTGCTAAAACTTGTCGCTAAATCCGTCGCTTTTTGCTGCCACAAACGTCCGTCGATAAACTGACAACGGTCTGTCCGCCGCTAAATTTGGCGACGGCATCGCGACCATTATTTTATTTCCGACGCTTTTGCGGCGCAAGCTCCTTTTAGCAACCGAAATGCCATGGTTTTTGTCTGTCGCTAATCCGACAAATTTTTGCAGTGTAATCACCAACCTCTAAAATGAAGATAAGTCAGTTATCACGAGCTCTCCATAATTGCGCTTCTTTGTTTGCTTTTACTACTTTGATGTTTTCCAACCTAGGTAATATGTGCCTTCGTTCTCAATATTCATAAATGGATACGTTGACCACTTTTCCTAAGAACTTAATCATGTAAGGAAAGCATCATACTTGTAAATTTTATATAATTTATTTCCTACGCTCCACACGACTATGATACTGTGTTTAACTGCTTTGCTCTTTGCAAATGTGTTTACCGTAAAATCTGACCCAGACACCACCATTTACGAATATAATTGCTCGGATACAACATATCCGCTAGGCGGGGGATATGAAGCGGAAGTTGAGTACGGTTTCGAGCAGTTGGCTTACATGACTTATCGGAAGCCAAACTACCTATACACTCTCACTGGCTCATATGTTTCGGGATTTGCCTATTATCAGGGATACCTTTCGCAAAACGATTGTGTCACTTGCCTTGAGGCCACAACTACTTGCAGGAGGAGGAGGATTGTGCCCTGTCACTTCATGGACTGGTTGTAATGATAGACTGTGGCATGAGATACGATTCGATTCCTTAATGCATGTTTTCGACGGGTAGTAAAAGGTTTGTTTGTATTTGGTTTGGAGTCAGTACTATTTCAATGTGTAGTAGTACTAATGAGTAAAAGGTACGTTAACCTTAACGTGAAGGCTCGAGTTGAATTGATTGTATGGTATTCCTTTTACCTTCATTTTCAGTAAATCGCTCTGTTAATTACATGTTTTCATTCTGTTAATCCATTAGAGTTGCTTTCAACATGAAATCTTGCCTCACTGAGCATGAAATAGATGTTTGGTGTTACTTTGTTGGGTATAATTTTCTTAAGAACATTTACACACACACACACACACAAACACACATATATATATATATATATATATATATATATTAGTTTTTCAGAGCCGCGCCAAGGCGCGGAAATAAATACCAATATTTTTCTTATATGATTGGCCATAAGAGAATAATACTTCTATTAAGTATTTAAAATATAAGAAACAACATACGTTAAACCCTTAGGTGAACTTGGTCATCTTGTTTGATTAGATATAAAGTACAAAAAAGAATAAACTACATAATAATATTTAGAAAAGAGAAATTTCAGTTGGTACCTTGTGTTAAGACTTTCCAGTTAATGCCCAAAGTAATTTTGAATTTCTGTAGGTCCCCCGAGTTTAAGATTTTTCCAATGAATGCCCAAAGTAGTTTCAATTCCGATTGCTACCTTGTTTGAAGGTTTTCTAACTAGTGCTCAAGTGTTTCGAATGTAGGTATCCCTACTGTATGGCGGCGTGATTTTAGAAAGCCACTAAAGCTTACCTCCCTTGATATCGTTTTAGGCACCAGTTGGAAAAGCTTTTAACACAAGTGTAACAACCAGAACTGAAAACTACTTTGGGCACCAGTTGGAAAATCTTTAATAAGAAGGACCTATCGAAATTCAAAATAATTCTGGGCATTAACTGGAAGCCTTAAATGCAAGGTAACAACTGGAATCCATTTAAAGTTAGCATAATTATTTTGTTTTTTACTCAAACGCTGTATTAATCATTTAAAATACAAAATTAAATAACTGTTAACCTCATAATAAAATCTATATAACATTCTTTCTTCTTCTTTGAAAAATGCTAAGAAAAAATAAATCGATAAATACATGAACTTATTGTAAGTATCTCAACTATATAACATTCTTTCTTCTTGTTTGAAAAATGCTAAGAAAAAAATTAATCGTTAAATACTTAAACTTATTATAATATCTCAATCCAGACATGAACGAGAAATTTATATTTGACATTAAGTAAGACATTAACAAATTATGTAATTAGTAAAGATATAAATAATATAACATAATACATACATTGATAAACATGTAATAATGAGAATGGTATCATTATTCATCACAATTCCAACTTTTTTTTGAAGTAAAAGTAAAGAAAATCACAATTCCAACTTACTAAAACAATAAATATCAAGTGGTACCTGGGCATAAAATAAATTAAATGAATTGACACTGATATAGCTTCATGATCATATTATATATTATATATTAATTGTAAGGTATTTTTTAAATGAGAAATGGTGTGAGAAAAATACATACCCACAAGTAGTAACTAATAATAGGGTTATAGGCAATCATTCTACTTTTGTAGATTACGACGAAATACTAATGTTGATTTCCTCATAGGTATAATATATACATATTTATATGAAATATCACAACAAGAAAACATCGTATCAAATACAGAAAATACTACGAGATTAGTTTCATGTCCAACTATTAGAAACCGATTCTGACACAGTTTTTTATTTTTAATTCAGAACAAATTAATGTTTTTATTTAGACACGGATTAGATACGGAAGAAAACAGAAATGTGACAAGATTTATTTAGAAACAAAATATATCCATGTCCAAATTTGGCACAGAACAACATTTACACATTAAACACAGATAATATCGGTCAAATCACTTAATAGGAATGTTAGGTCCTGAATTATCAACTCAACGATCCTAGGCTTGAATCCTAAGGTAATCGACTAGAATTATACGATTTGAAGAACGATTGAAAACCTTTCTTTTGAGCGCGCGAGAGAGAAACTTTGTAGTGAGAGAATGGTTTATGATTTTCTCTCTCTAGGACTGTATTTGCAAGCTTTTCGGATCAATTCTCAAATATTCTCTATTGATCACAATGTTTGTACATCTATTTTACCAAGCACACTTGGTAGAAATAACAAACTAAGTCCTAAATTAAGGACTATTACAATAAAAGGCCCAATCTACGAAGACAGCTAATTAAATCATACCGCAATAAAATTGATATTCTACATTCTTCCGCTTTGTGCTTGATTCCTCTTCCGTGCTGTCTGTCCTTGTCGGGCATAGTACGATGTGCGCAAGCCCAGCGCATGCTCGAAATTCCTGAGAGTGTTCCTCAGCTTCAGTCGCTCCTTGATATCATCAAGTAGGTCCGGTCCATTAGGAGCGGCTGTTCTCTCACGTACCTATGAATCATCAGCATTGTCTCTCTGTTGATTTCTTCAAACCGTTTCTCTATGTTTTGCCTGATGACCTAGCGTCCCATCACAAAACTTTTGTACTTCAGTCTTCAACATCTGCCTTGTCTTCTTGGCAATTGGATTGTGGTAGGTGATGCCTAGGACTGAGCTGATGTGCACATGATTGTTGGGAAGTGCTTCGCAGGTCCCTCGTTGAGCGGCGCGGTCATGTTAACCTTCTTCTTGTTGCTTTCCAGATCCATCTGAAGGTCGTGCGCGGCAAAGTACTTGACTTGTCGCATCATGTACTGGTAGAGTCCCTCGAGTCCTTTCTTGATGAAGCATTAAGGACCCTTGTATTCTGCACATCTAGCTGGTAGAGGTTGTACACCTCCTCGGCAGGGAGATATCGCTCTCGCTCAATTCTTCTCGAGTCCTGTCTATCTGCTCGATTGCTTAGTATGGTGTTGGAAGTCCTCCTTTGGCACGGACGACGCTGAGGAGCTGACAAATGGGAGATAGACTCTTATAGTCGCTCTTGACTTGTGCTTTAGTCATCCCCAATCTCATGTCAGGTCCAAGGTGGGTCAATATCCAGTGATATGTCATTCTCTTTTGTTGATCCCAGTGGGAGATCCCTCGTAGCTCGAACTCATTCGGCTTCTTGACCTTGTCAGGCGACCTCCAAATGTGCTCTCTAATTTATTCAAGGAAGGGGATTTCTATTCTGATGTTTTCCCAAGGCGTGTCGATCCGGACGTTTCCTGGCATCTGTCTTCTGGGGGAAACAGCCCATTGTGCAATCAGCTCTGGAAGCCTTGGGAGCTCTTGTTTGTAGTCTTCACCTTCCTGAAGAACTTCATCTTATATCAGCACCAGGTCCACTGAAGCTTGCTGTAAGAATTGTCGAACGTCCTTAAGCCGTTGTCTCTGATGCTCATCGGGCATGGAATGGGTCATCCACTGTCCTTCGAATATATACTTGTCCTGGAACTCATGTGGGTTGACGGCATGTCCTGACGGTCCCGATTGATCTTGAGCAACTGAGTGAGTAGCTTGGGTCTACGCCAGGGCCACGAGCATGGAGGCACCTGCTTCTTCTTTCGGAAGCAAGGGGCTTGTGAGATTCGTTGGTGTTGGCGGAGGCGTCCTTAAGGTGAAGGATGATGGGTCAATTTGGTTGTATGGGTTGTGCGGTTTGTGGTGGTGGTTGTTTGGGTAGTTGGTTGTGAGGTTTCAGCGGCTCTAGTGCTTGTCTGTGCGGCACCCGAGCCTTGTCTCTGACCTCTAGTCATGATCCTACGCCTTTCTCCCCCTCAGGACGACCTTGATCATCTAGGTCGTAATTTTGACGTCTGGAGCGGGAGTCTTGTCCTCGGCACGATTCGGTAGGATCGGGACGGTCCACGAGACGGCGGAAGAGATCTTCTTCTTTCGGCGTTCGAGTAGTCAACTCAAGTAGGCGGGCGACTAATACTGAGTGGAGGTGGCTGATGATTATGGTGGCTGGATTTATGAGGATGTGTGAGAGGATGGATTTGGCGACTGGGAAGGGTTGTGTGTGTTGAGTCGGTGTGAGGATAGGTTGTGAAGAAGACGGCTCCGAGACGGGTGCTTTCCCATGATCTTGACGGGATGTCTTGATGGCTTTACGCACGCTCTCCATTATTTTGTCTTCAAAACAACGTAGTGCTGCGGAGAGAGCGGCCTGAAGACGGTCTTCGGTCACATATGAGACTGATGCCTCTGTCGATGATGGACCAGGTCGACTGATGTTGCCTGTTGTCAACCCTTGAGTAGCCATCGGCTCCTCAGGTTGGCTCATAGTCACTTGAGGTTGTGACTGTTCGAGACTTCCACCTAATCCTTGAGTTGAATCTTGGAGATTCTCCTCTATGGGTGTTGTGGCAGGTTCAGAGTGAATCTGCGTATCAGACACGGTTGTGGTTGGGCCAGTGATGATTGGCAGCTGGACTTCGGCCTCAGCACTTGGAGTAATGATAGGCGCTGTGTCTGATGTGGTGGTGACGGTGTGAAGAGGGACTCCAGTTGTATGCTTAAACGCCTTGGAGTCCTTCTCATGAGTTGGATCTCCTCATCGGACTCAGTATCGGATGAGGTAGCCGAGTGAGGGGAGGGTTCTCGTGCAACATCATCTCCGGCTTGTTCCGTCATCTGAGGCTCGTTGGGTTGAATAGTGGAAATCAGAGCCTCGGTCTATGGCGTCGTAGCCAGTGGAGGTGAGTTGTGCCCCGCCTCAGCTCCAGGCTTGTGTTGCCTGTTGTAGGATCTCCTCAGCGATCCTTGGAACATGCCGACCACTATGGGCACTTCAGTACCTAGAGGTTGTTGTGGAACCTCTAGTTCCAACTCTTCTGCCACTATATCAATCAACGTGGCATCTTCATCAGGAAGTTGTACGTCATGAGTTGGAGGCTCATGTTCTAGCTCTTCGGCCACCTGATTTATCAGTTCGGCCTCAGGGCTAGGTGGTTGCTGTTGGTGGGGAGGGCTCACATGGAAGTCCGTCAAGGCCCTCTGATCATCTGTTCGGTGAGATTATTGTCCCGGTAGAATCTTTGGTATTCGGCTCCCGAGGGGTCGGCAAGCTGCAGCAGCTCAAACGGAATAGCCATGGACGGCTGGTCCAAATCCGTCAGCTTGGGGTTGTGGAAGAATTTTAGCCGCGGTGGTTGGTAATTCCCTCCAGAGGTAGACGAGGGATGCTCTGCTCGTACATCTCCATGAATTGTCTAATAATCACGGAGAACCACCAGACGTACGGCACATTCTTCGACCTCTTGTTCTCTCGTTGTCTGATCTGTTCACCCAAGTCATTCCAAATCAGTTGAGCGAAATCATAATTTCGCGAGAATATAATCCCGTAGAAGATTCTGAGGATGTGGCCGTTTCCTTTGTCGAAGCCTGCGTGCTTTGGTGAAAGACATTTGTTGATAATCCCGAACAAAGTCTTCCATGGGTGAGGGATGCCGTTGCTCTGGACTTGGGTAAGCTTAGTGAGCGGCAGACGGTATCCCATGTGCAGGAAGTCACGCACCATCTCTGCATCCGTGGGCAGAGAGTCGTAGTTGTGGCTGGAATGTAAGTCCAAAGTGAGGCCCAGGTCATCTTTGCTAAAGCTGATGTGCCTCGTCCCAATCACCCTGGTGAATCGATATGTGCCATCAACTACGAGGCTTTTGATCATCCCCAAAATTGTTGAAGGTAGACCATCGGTACAGAGACCGTGACCGTGAGAGCATGTCAGAGGGGATGGCCTTGGAGAATTGACACTATTATCTCTCCAGGGCACCGAAAGGTGGTCGTGTCGAGCTGATAATTAGTGTCTGGTACGCTCAGGTACAGATTGTGGTCATAGATGTGATCATATGATAGAAAGTTTGCCATATGACAATTTAGAAAAACAAATCATCACACCAAAAATAAATTTGAGTCGAAATTTGAATTTATCAAACCATAGTAATAATTTATATTATTGCATGTTTGACAAATTCACATTTGAAATCATGAAGCTGCACATAGGTTATATAGTAAATGAATTTTTGAAGAGATAATGAAATTTTCGACATAGGCGTCTAAGGTTTATGTAAGTTTGGTAGAAAATTTACTAAGTGTTGAAATACACTATTCACTCCGTGCTTTTTATCGCGTGAGAATTGAAGTTCTCAAATTGATTTCCTAAGTGCGAATTTTCAATTTCAAATCTCCGATCTATTTTTCGATCGAAAATTTTATTCGTTGAAGTTCGCTACAGTGAAAAAGATATAGAGAAATTTTCTAAGTGTTTGAACTTAAAATGTGGTACTGTAGCCGATAAATTTTGCGACCGAGAAAATTTTCGTGTAAATTTAAGATCGAGAAAATTGATTTCCCCGTAAATTTACGATCGAGAAATTTTTCGCGTGAATAAAATTTTCGTTGTGAAAGTTGTTGAGCGAGAAATATTTTCGATTTTAAAATTTATTTTTGCTGCGAAATTTTACGATCGAGAAAATTGACAACGAGAAACTAGGTGACTCGCCGAGAAAATTTTCGATCAATTAAAATCCTCGCTAAGTCCTTTAACGATCGACAAATTTTACCGTCGAAAAATTAATTTCTCGCCGCTAAAATTTGCGAACGCGAATAAATTGAAATCAAAATTTACTGTTTTCGATGTTAAGTTTTTCACTCGAGACATAATTGCATCTAATTTATCTATTTCGCTCAGTAATCTTTCGCTCGTATAAAATGAAAATTAGATTTCTCGATTGTAAGCATTTTTCGATCTGCGTCATTTATTTTTAACGACTAGTCAAATTTTAGAGATCGAAAAACTTTTATGTCACAAACAGTGACTCAATCGAATTGAAATTCGATTGAAACTGTTTGCGATCGAGAAATTCTTCGACGCCTTCAAACATTTCAAAACCCAGTTTTCTCGAGACCTAGATTTTTGCTATAAAACTCAGAGAATCGAAAATCTACATCATCAGTGTGACTGTAAACCTAAAATCTATCTTACTTCGCAATTCTAAACCCATTTGAAACACAGAAATAGGTATAAATCGCATAACAGTAACCGTCGAGGCTTTACAGTTACAGACACATGACATCTATCATTAAATCTGGCGAAAAATTGCAAAATGTAGATGTGTTAGGAATATTTTATAGTGTTCAATTTCAATATGTTTATCTTAGTTGGTTTGTATTTAATTAACTTTGGGCTAGTTTGTAATATTCTAGTTCTTAGTTATTAGGGGTATAATATACCAACTAATGTGGTATATATACCCCCAAACCCTAATTCATTAGGGTGTGTGTTTTTGGTGTAGTATGTGTGAGTGCGTGTGTGTTGAATAGTAAAACAAAGCATTTTCAAAGCATTCATCTTCTTCACTGTCACACCCCACGTCTAAGCTTTCAAATCCACATCATTAGCGTGGTAAATCGTCCTAAGTCAGTATTGTTGGATTAAATAGGGACCAATAAGTGGTATCAGAGCAAACACGTTTGGATTTGAGCAAGTTTCTGAAATTTTTGGGTTTATTTTTCAGTTTCGAATTCTGCCTTGTTCTTGAATTTTTGAGTTGATTTTACTGATTTTGCAAGCTCAAGAGCTAATTAGGTTGTTTTCGAGTGATTTGAAGTGATTACCCAACATTTTTCAGTTAATTTGAGTGAGATTTAGGTAGAAATCGAGTCTGGAAATCTGTTTTAGAGGTGTTCATCGGTCGGTTCGGTCCGGTTTTTTCGAAATTTGGTTCGGTTTTTCGGTTTTCGGTTTTGCGTATGCTTAATCCGATATCCGAACCGTTTTAATTTGGTTCGGTTCGATTTTTTTATAATTCGGTTCGGTTTGTTCGGTTCGATTTTTCGATTAGGAATTTAAGATAAAAAAAAATATATTATGAAGCTGAAAATTACAGAACAATTTATGGTATTAAAAAACAAAGAAGAATATGAAACGTGACATATGGTAAATAATTCAAAGGTCCGAAAAAAAAAACATGAAAATTGAATAAAATCTAACCAAAATATAAAAACATTCATCTCAAGATACTATGTGGGAGAAAAATAGTATTTGACCGGTGAGGAAAACATTCACCTAAAAATGGAAAAACATATACCAATGAAATTATATTTACTGTTTTGTTTACGTTATGGGAGAAAAACAAATGATTTTGATATTTTTTCTATTTTTAATGTAGTATGATAATTCCAATTCGGTTTTTCGGTTTTTTCGATTTTACATATGCTTAATCCGATATCCGAACCATTTTAATTTGGTTCGGTTCGGTTTTTTACAATTCGGTTCGGTTTCTTTCGGTTCCGGTTTTTTCGGTTCGGTTCTTTACGGTTCGGTCGGTTTTTTCGGTTTTCCGGTTATTTTGAACACCCCTAATCTGTTTTTCTTTTACTGAACTGTTCCCGATAGAACAATACTTTTGAGTTTGAAGGTTTCGATCGAAACCCATTGTGAGTAGCCTCAATCGATTTGAATTTTGAGTTCTCTCTCACCAATTTCATAGTTTCGCCCGATAGACTTCTCGGCGAAAGTCCAATCGATCTGATTTTGATTGATTTTGTCTTTCACCGCATTTGAACAGTCGCCCAATTGATCCAATCGCCCGAAACTTATTTGAATCGATCGAAACTGCATTTTAAATCATTTCATAATTCTCTCGGCGAAACTGACTTTCGCCCGAAACTCGTTTCGATCGAAACTGAAAATTTACCTAAATCATTTTAAAATTTTACACGGCGAAACTTAGAATTGCCCGAAACCAGTTTCGATCGAAAGGCTACAGTACCAATTACTAGTTTCGCCCGATACATTTCTCGGCGAAACTGAGTATCGCCCGAAACCAGTTTCGATCGAAACTCATCCTATATATAGTGCTTCGCCCGAAACTCAATAATTTCTCATCAAATCGCCCGAAACCCACAATCGATCGAAACTGAGCATTTCTTTGAAATTAAAATTTTACTCGGCGAAACTGAGTATCGGCCGAAACTCATCTGCAACGATCCAAACTCACTCTTCAAAATCACACAAACGTTTTCAATCACCAAAACTATTGGACCCCTTGAATAAAAATATTTTAAGTTTCAAAAAAAAATATTTGAGGAAAATTATTTTTTCATCATTTGATGAGAAGAGCATTCTGAGTCCAACGGGCATAGTCAATTCTAACGCCCGTTTATAATTTTCCTTCCGGTCCAAAAATTTTTCGGTGTAGACTGCTTTTCTGTCAAATTTTTGAAAGCAAATCCACAAACGTGTCAACGATCAATTATCTAATAATCTAATTAGGACGCATTGGCAAATTATAGAAAAAGCTTTGGTCATTTTCTCGAAGTTTTCGAAATCATCACAAAATTTTTCGGTACACGCCAAAAAATTTTCGACGCCAACTTTCTTCGATACTTCACGATACTTCTCGAGTAAACCAAACTTTTCGTCACTGAAATTTTAAAAGCCAATTTCTATTTTCAATTAAATATTATATTAATTAATATGGATGTTCAAGCTAGGAAAATTGAGGAATTAGAAGCAAGACTTGCTAATAATTACTCTGTGTTGCTTAAGCAACAAGAAAGCCTAGCTTATGCTAATGAAGATTTGACAAACGCAAAGTCAAATATAATTAGCTTAGAAACTAAGTTAGAAGATAGTGAATATAGGGTCTGCGAGATGACTAAAAATTTACGTTCTTGCGAAGATGAGCGAAATGAAATCTCATCAAAATATGAGACTGTCTTAGAGGAACAGCGTATGCTTTACTCTAAGATTAAACGATTAGAGAATGTTATTTCGAATATAGGTCCAGCAGGTCAAAACTCTCCTTCTAACTTACTTCCTAACGGGGAAAATATTTTACATGATCAAAAACCTACTCTGTGTGATACTTCAGATACTCTTCGTAAATTGAAAGATTTACAAGATACTTTGGAATCTGAAAGGATAGGTTTTGGCGCTAAAAAGGAAAAGCTTTTAAAGGAGATTTTATATCTCAAAAATTCCCCGTCTTTATCTGTTTCAAATGATTTGTCAAATAATACATCCTGCTCAAAACAGATAAAGAAAACAAAAACTAAAAGAAGCATCCTTGTTCCTAAAACTGAGAAAGCTTTTATTAAACATTCTAAGTCAATATTGACTGAAGCTGAAACGTTAAGTAAAAGCAAAGCGCTAAAAATAGCTAAGGAACAAATAAAAATAAGGAAGGAGAAAGGAAAATCAATATTATCTTCGAAAAGTAAAGTTGAAAATGTTCAAGATTTTTCCTCTCCCATTCCTATCAAAAGGGAAGCGTGCAAAGAAGAAGTTCCAAGCTTAAGCAAACAAACTTCCCAAATCCCGCACACTCATCATTATAGAGTGAATGATGTGAACTCTCGTAGGCAATACAACTCATCATACAATGACGCATATAGCGCCATAAGCTCATATTCCTACTTGAAATACCCAGTCCAGATTCGTTCCAGAGAGCATCTTATACGACTGGCTAGGGAGAAAATCTTTAGGTCTTCTAAACCTAGACATACATTCACCGGCGCTGAATTGTCATTTCCCTCTAAGGTTCACCAAACCTGGATTCCTAAATCACAAATCAAATTTAATGGGACTTTAAAGGATGATTTAGGATCAATATATGAACCAAATGTGCGTAACTTGTTTTCTGCTAACAAGGGAGGACCCATCCAAAAATGGGTACCAAAGTCCGAATAAAGTTTTTGCAGATTCCCAGCATGGGTAGGTACTAAGAGAGCTGCTCCACACTCATGACTGGTATGCAACGAGGGCAGCCAAACATCCCAGCGTGTATGGTATCTCGGGTTGCTCCACATATGCGGCTGGCTAGCGAGGCGAGCGACCACACGAGGGTACATTATAGTTACGCATGCTTCAAAAAGACTTTAAATTCCAAATTTTTTGCATGTAAACATGAGCTGAAATGCATAAATACCCTATTATAGGTATATTTCATTATGCATACAACTTATAGAATTTTCAAGCTTAACGTTTACGTATGCATATAAGCTCAATTGATAAATGCCTATGTCTTTAAATTGGTACATTTTAACGCATATATCTTAAAGAACTTTGAGCTTAAACATTCACGTATGCATATGACCAGAATTGTCAAAAATACCTACTTATTAGGAGCGATAAAAAAGTGAAAAACGTACATTCTAATATGCATTTTTAAAGAACAATAATTCTTTAGTTTGCATCTGATCTGAAAATAGATAAATACGTTCACGCTTATTTTATTGGGAGAGAACTTATATGTTTTAACGTGCATGCATTGAGGGGGAGTATCACTCCATATTTACGAGGGGAGAGTACATTTTTAGGGGGAGTACATCTTAGGTGCACGATTTGAGGGGGAGAAACTTCATTTAACCCATATACAAATACGTATACATAAACCTATATCTATTACTACTACGATACTTCATATCTACTACTATTATGATAATATAAATATATATATATATATATATATGTATACATATAATACAAAAAGGGAAAAGAAAAGCAAAAAAAAAAAAGAAAAACCCTCTCAGACGCTTCCACCTCCCAAGACGGATTTCACTTGAAAACTCGACCCTCAAGAGTTCGAGAATTACGAAAGGCATGACATTCATACACAAACACGAAGATGATCTCAACCGCTCTGCTCCTTGCTGATGAAGCAGCACTCACCAAAATTGACGGACGCATGGATTCTAGGTTCCCATGGTTCAGTCAGACCAAACTGAACCTAACCCCGGAACGTAGCCAAGTGTTAGTGAAGATAGTCCATAAGCCACATTCCCATTTGGCAATTCTTGACAATACCCAAGAACGGAAGATACAAAAAATCCTCACCTCACAAAATTTTCGGGCCATCCCATATAGGTGCAGGAGCTGATTTTCATCAGCTCCCGGGTAGAAGTCGCCTCATTTGGTCCAATGGCGCATGCACAGCCGAGCCTTACCCACTCATCGATCTCCCAAAAGACCGGTGTTTCATCAAATCACGGGGGAGCCACGTATGCTATCACCGCTTCACTTGGAAGCGGGAGATATTGAATTAAGTGGTAGTTAGCCCCACATCACTGAACTTTCTTGAACACATCGAGTCTAGGTGTCCTCACTTCCTAAAAGTTTTATATTTTTTTTAGGACACACCCTTTTCTCATCTGGACTTTGTGACCAGATCTGAACTTCCGTAGACATGTCATTCTAAGAAATGCTTCAATGATCGGAAGGAAGTCCTACCGTTGCAACATCAAAACAACAACGGCTTTAGGCCATCATCTGTGAGATACGCTCTTGGATTGATGTTAACGGAACGCCTATGTGGCTCCGGTTCTAAGCCCTGTTCTCACAGGTCGCGTCTCAGAGTTTAACTCTGAACGCGTGTCGATGGATTGCCTTAGTGGCTCCGTCTGGTTATTACCCGCACCGACCTGTCGTTTGTATATTTTCTCGACTCCTATACAAGCATGCCGATCTCGTTAACACGAATCGAAGGGGATACGTATAAACAAACAGGTCGGACCACCCACCATTTCCGCCGTGCATAAAAGGGGATACGTATAAACAAACAGGTCGGACCACCCACCATTTCCGCCGTGCGTACCACTATGAAGTCGGGCTCTCCTGCACTCAAACGACAATTCAGAAGGAGCCTTGGCACATTTTAGAACACATCCCACACTCACCATCAAATTCCGCCGCGCTTACCACGATGAAGCTGAACTCCATTGGTACCGACAATGTCACATTCCAGAGGAGCTTTGGCACATGTTAAAAGACACCCCACACATATCTTCTTCTGGAGCCAGACAAGCTTCTTCGAGGCCGAACCAGACAACTTCCTTCGACGAAGATGAATCTGGCGCTGAGAAGAAGAAGATTGGAGAAGACTCGACGACTTCAAAATACGGAAAAAGACAACGGAAAAAGACAAGGACAAGATGCAAACAAAATTTCAAAGATCTGCGACATCATCAAGAAACGAATATCGGGGCGTGGATCACAGCATACGTCCGGTCTACAACGTATAGCGTCAAGACAAGAGAGTTCTAGCTGAAAGTGCATTCAAATCCTCCACAAGAAGAGGAGATAGCCTTTGCAGGGGAGCAAGGGGGAGATTGCTAGGACTCGAGAGATTCTCCATGTGCCCAACAAAGATAACTCGTGCTGAATTGAAGATTGAACACTAAGGGGGAGATTGTTAGAAATATTTTATAGTGTTCAATTTCAATATGTTTATCTTAGTTGGTTTGTATTTAATTAACTTTGGGCTAGTTTGTAATATTCTAGTTCTTAGTTATCAGGGGTATAATATACCAACTAATGTGGTATATATACCCCCAAACCCTAATTCATTAGGGTGTGTGTTTTTGGTGTAGTATGTGTGAGTGCATGTGTGTTGAATAGTAAAACAAAGCATTTTCAAAGCATTCATCTTCTTCACTGTCACACCCCACGTCTAAGCTTTCAAATCCACATCATTAGCGTGGTAAATCGTCCTAAGTCAGTATTGTTGGATTAAATAGGGACCAATAAGATGCAAATAGAGTTTAAACACACGTAAATGCCTAAAGAATGTCGAATCTACCTTAAAAAGACGAAATCAGATGAAAAATTAAGGATTTCTAAAGGGATTGTTTTCGTCTTTTGGCAAGGGTTTTTCGCGAGAGAAAAATTTTTGACAGATGAATTTTTCGATTAAGGGTTTATGCGTGTATTTAGGGATTTTTCGACTACAAAAGTTACTGTGTCAAATTGGGCTTATTGGACTTTATAAGTTCGCAAATTCTTTAGGGCTAATTTTGAGTTTTTTGCTCGAGAAACTCAGATCAAAAATTTCATTGGGATACCTATTTGATTTTCACTCGACAAAATTGGAGCAAAAATTAACATTTAGTCCCAAATCGATTTTCGCTCGAGAAACTGCGATTGAAAATTACTAATTTCGCCCAAATTTTGCGATAGTAAGTTTTTCGAAATTTTCAGATTGACTCTAATTTTAAGTAAAGACCATATATTTGCTCCCCCTATGTATGAGAGAAATATGTAATTAACTCCCTGTGATTTCCGTACAGTGACATCTGGCTCCATCTTCAAATTTGGTAAATCTGCAATACTTAGAGCAAAAAATGTCGAGAATATTAGTGTTAATTTTGGAAGCAATTTTTCCTATTTTAGGCTCCCCCTGAAATATTTCAAGATAAGTTGGTTAAATTCAAAATCACAAAACACGTTACCATCCAAATATTTAACCATCCATAACTCGAACCAATGCCGTGTACTCCAAGTCGAGATCAATTCGTGAAGTCTTCCTCATTTATTCTGTAACACTTAGAGAAAGATCATCAAATAATTTGGAGCTCAAGGCATACATTTTTTTTTTTTGTAAATGCTCTCCCTCAAATTGTGCACCAAAAATTGATTTAGCATGAAAGCATATAGAATCAGTTTCAAGTACCAAACATGTAGTATGCAATTTAGACAATTCAATTTATCCTAGATACAGGGTCCCCTAATCACGTATTCAAAATATTGCGTGAGGGTATGAGCAAGAAATTCGTATTTAATCAATTTTGCATAGATGCAAGTTAAGATTGCATATTAAAAATGTGCGAAAAGAAATATTTATATATATATAATTAATTTATATATATATATATATATTAATTTTATTAATAGCGTGGGGTCAGATTATTTTGCTTCGATCATTGTCACGCCTAAAAATTCACAAGACTCTTGAAAGATTTTATGCCGTCAAATCCCGTCAGCAAATTAAAGTCCTAAGTTCAATGTAGGATCCATTTCGACAACTCTCACTAGGTTCGCTCTAGCACTCATTTATTTTGACTAGGGATTTTTATTTATATCACTCAAGTCATCACAAGTCAAATTAAATCAATTTACATGTGATCGGGGCGCTTTTACTCATTTCACCTAGCGAGAGATCGTTGTTTTGAAATTAAAGGGACTTTGAAGGCTTTAATTTGGTTATGACTGAGAAGGGAAGGGAACTTTTTGGAAAAACTGAGCTTTACGTCATCTTCCATTCCTTCGTCGTTCTCCTTTACTTCGGCAGTTTTCTCTTTCGTCTTTTTGTCTTTTTCATCCTTTTATCATTTGTAAATTTTCCGCACTTGCTGAAGCTGAAGCTCCGCTTCTCTACGAGGCTGAGAGATTATCTAGGGCGAAGTTCTTCCTGTTGGTTCTTGGGCCGATACCGTGCTCCTTTTCTCTTAATCCCTAAAGAGGTTTCAAAGATTATTCATTTGAAGAAGTTCACAGTTATGGAATTCAAACCCAAGGCCGTGCTCCTATCGATGGGGAAGTTCATAACAAGATCCATGCCCTCTTCTTAAAGAGTTTGGGAGGCAGGTTCTTTTGATCTGTTTTTCTTTGTACGTTGAGCATTCCTCTTGTGCGTTTTCCACCTCTTTTTGTCATCTTTTTCTTTTTCATCTCATTTTTCTCCCCCTCCTTTTCTTGATTGAACATCCCGCTGAAATTTTAGATAGTCGGTTGAAGGCTCAAAGGATTTTGAAATGAAGAAAAGAAATTTGGAGAAGGCTCAAAATGGATGACTATGGGCTATGTTAAAGGATTGAAAAACATATAATTGACCGAGTGAGGAATTTCCTAAGTGCCCTAATCATTTTCCTAACGTTCTAATGCAAGGTGAGAATGAGACGAAGAACTAGTTAAGACAAGCAATGATTGTGTGCCTCTCTCGATAATAGATCCGTGGAAAGAAATAAAAAAGGCTAGAAAGCTCACTCATATAAAGTGGCTTTGTGTCTAGGGGAGTCTACGAAAGAACTTTAGACACATGAATGCGACTTAAGATTGACAAAATTAAGCAGTTAATCAGTCGCAGGTCAGGAAAATTTATACGTGACTTAGATCGAGCATCCTAAAGGTATCTTCATTCCCCTAATATATACTTTTATGTATAGTATTTTTGAATTTTTATTAGATTTTATAATATAAAGAAATATTCCACGCAAGATATAGCATTAAAGTATAGAAAACACGTAGCATAGAACAAGTGTAAGTACATAGGAGCACGTAAAGCACAGATTACGGAAGATTCAACTGCCTAATTAACAAGGAATTGGAACCGTTTTTCATCCAAAGCATTGGTGAAAATGTCGGCTTGTTGATATTCCGTTTTCACGAAATACATGTCAATCGTGCCTTTTTCTACGTGATCTTTTATAAAATGATATCTAATATCTATGTGTTTTGTGTGTGAGTGATGAACGGGATTGCACGTAATCGCAATGGCACTTTGGCTATCGCTATAAATGGGTATATTATTTAAATTGTACCCATAGTCGCGAAGCTGAGTCCGCATCCATAGCATTTGCGAGCAACAGCTGGCAGCCGCGACGTATTCAGCCTCGGCCATCAACGTTGAGACGTAGTTCTGTTTCTTGGATGACCAACAGACCAGATTTTCGCCTAGAAATTGAGCGCCACCGGATGTGCTTTTCCTGTCCATTCGGCAACCTGCATAATCAGCGTCAGTATAGCAATTAATTTGAAATTCGTACCCTTAGGATACTACAATCCTAGGGTGGAGGTGCCTTTGAGGTAGCGCAGAATTTGCTTAACCGCAAGCGTGTGAGATTCTTTAGGGTCGGTTTGGAAGCAGGCACATAAGCAAGTGGCAAACATGATATCCGATCGCCTTGAAGTAAGATAAAGAAGAGAGTGCTGAGAGGCTTGCTCTGATCTTGATGGAACTTCTTCAGAATGTCCTTGATGTATTTAGTCTGACTTATGAAGATGCCATCATCGAGCTGCCTGACTTGGAGTCCCAAGAAGAATTGCATCTCTCTCATGTGACTCATTTCAAATTTGCTCTTCATTAGATCTCCAAATCTCTTGCATAGCCGTGGATTTGTTGATCCGAAGATGATGTGGTCTACATAAACTTGGACGATCGTCAAGTCTTTGTCTTGCCATTTTATGAAGAGGGTCGTATCGATCGTCCCTGAAATCGCTCAGGATATCATACCAAGCACGTGGGCCTTGTTTCAGTCCGTAGAGAGCTTTGTCCAATCGATAGACGTGACCGAGGTGTTCTTGATTAACAAAACCTACTCGCTGAGCTACGTAGAGTTCCTCCTTTAACACGCCATTGAGGAAAGCGGTCTTAACATCCATTTGATAGACCTTGAAGTCTTCGTGAGCCGCATAAGCCAAGAAAAGGCGGATGTCTTTGACTCGGGCAACAGGAGCATATGTTTTGTCGTAGTACCTTCATGTTGATTGTATCCCTTCGCAATCAGCCTTGCTTTGTTCCGAATCACTTCCCCATCTTCATTCTTTTTATTCGTAAATACCCATTTCGTTCTGATGATGGTTTTCCCATGCGAACGGGGTACTAAAGTCCATACTTGTAGACGCTCGAATTGGTTGATCTCATCTTGCATAGCTATCACCCAATCCGGGTCTTTAAGCGCGTCTGCTACCTTAGTTGGCTCATTTTGGCTTAAGAAGCAGCTGAAGAGACTGTGTTGATGTCTTGTCCTTACTCCACTCGAAAAATCACCAATAATCTGATCAATCGGATGTGCTCGAGTCCACTTTCGCTCATGTGGCAGAGCTGAAGTAGATGCATCAGCCATTTGTGGACCGAGATTTCCAAGAATTTCAGGTTGTTCATTAGGTTGAGGTAAGTCTGATTCTTCACTTGGATTCACCGATTCTGGTGAGACTTCCTCATCGACTATGATAGGTTCTTTAGTGATCTGTGGTAATTCTGAGTCGGGTGAGGTGGGGACATTTGAAGAGCTTGGGACATCAGCCTCGTCGAGTGGGGATTCCACTAAAGGTGTATCGTTAACAGTGCCTGGCCGATATACAGGCTCAAAGAGAGAGTCCAAGACATCCAACGCAAGTCTCAGGGCTTCTTTTGACGTTGAGTCCTTAGTCGTTGCCATCTCTTGTTGGTTTGCCAACACACCAGTGAATACGGCTTCTGAACTATTGTATTAAGAAGCCGTCTGGTTAGGTGCGGGTCCTGAACTGAGGTGTGCAGTAGCCATGTCTGCCACTTTGTGGAAAGTGACATTGTAGCTTTCTTTGATTGAATGGTTGTACTTGATGTATACTCGGCATGCCTTTGAAGTTGATGAATACCAGACAAATGGGCTTCGAGTGCTTTAGGGTCGAACTTAGCACGTTGCTCTCTGTTGTTCGCCACACAGCACTTGCTCCAAAGACCTTGAAGAAATAAATATTGGGTACTCGCTGGTTTATTATTTCGTACGGTGTCTTATCAAAGCGCTTGTGAACCACCGTCCTGTTCTTAGTGAAACAGGCGATATTTACGGCTTCCGCCCAGAGGAAGTGAGGGAGGCCATAATGAATCAGCATCATACATGCGGCTTCCACTAGCGTTCTATTCTTCCTTTCAACAACATCGTTCTGTTGAGGCATTTTTGCGGCTGAGAATTGCTGACTAATCCCATGTTTTTGATAAAAATCATTGAGGTACTTGTTCTTGAAAGCCATTGCCCGTTCTGATGACTTGAATGGTTTGTTGCAGCAAATTCTGTGTAGCGTTCACAAAATTAATTATCAAGTCCCCTGTCTCATCCTTAGTTCGGAGGAACTTCGTCCACGTGTAGCGAGCGTAGTCATCAACGATAACTAGCACGTACTTGTGCCCATTAATACTCTATGTCTGCATGGGTCCACAGAGGTCCATATGTAGTAATTCCAAAGGACAAGTAGTAGAGGCAACTAGTTGACGTGATGAGAAGCTCGCTTCATTTTTCCTAGTTGACACGCCGAACATTGATGCTCTTTTTGTAGAATAATGGTTGGTAGACCGTGAACCAACTTTTTCGTGGATAGTCGTTGAAGAGCTTTGATGTTTAGATGAGACACACGTTGATTGCCATAATCAACGCTTAGATGATTATGGCACACGTTTAGATGAGACACACGTTGATGTTTAGATGAAACACACGTTGAGATGCGGGAGGAGATGAGAGCCGAGTTTAGGGACGAGATGTGGAGGAGATGAGGTTTGAGATGATGGCTATGTTCGCCCAAATGGTCCTTCCGGTGCCAAACAGGGAGCAAGACGAAGTGCCCCGCGGCAATGTTGGATTTGACCCTCCCAACCAGATACCGAGATCTCGCGGTTCAGAAGGCGAAACCTTAGATCCAATTCTGTTGTCAAAAAATGTGACGGTATGCATTTATCCGTAATTATTGTTTAATGTGCAACGACTTAATGTCTTAGTAACATTAACAATTTATTATTTTAAATTGTATAGTATCCTAGGGGATGCTAGACATCGAAGGGACGTTAGAGGTTGTCGGTCTTGGCACTGTCACTGAGGGACATTCCCAAATTCATGAACGATCGGTTACGGTAGATAACGTTGTTGTCTCCGTTGATACCGTCGTTCTCGGCGAGGTCCAACTGCCTGCACCAACTATGCATCTGATAACTCCTGGAGATGCACTAGGCAGCTACGTTTAGTGGCCAAGACAGTTAATACATTCGAATAATTCGGTAATAAAGTACTATTTATTGATTTTCAAATAATAATGTTTATTAACATATTCTACTTGTAGGCACGGAAAGGAAAGTCGCCAGCGAAGCGCCAAATGTGCCCATTCATCAAGATGACGACATCGCACGGCTCGATCAGAGGGTCGTGCATAGTTTGGGCATGCAGGGTCGCCAGTTGTTGGATTACCTTGCGTCACGCGGTGATCGACGAATGTAGGCTTCCCTCTCATTCTGTATGAAAGATGTCTACTTCAATCCAAGTAACGAAGACTACTTTTTATATATTTGACAACAAAGACTTCGTCGATCTGTTCAAGCTCGTGGGTGTGGATTCCTCGGTTATTCAACTTTTTTAATGTATTATTTAATATTTCGTTGAAACAATAAGCCATTACAAGTTTTTTTTTCACTTTTATACAGTTTATTAAGTAATCATATTCTCATGTATCTTAATAAGAAGTCTGAGAATTTCAAGTGTTGCGACCCGAGTCGTCTAGCGGCTATGGAATATGATGAGACATCAAATAGTGAAGTTGATTTCCTGGCTGCTATTATCAAAGATGCACATGTGGCCGGCAATTACTTGTTTGCGCCCTTTCGTGACAGGTAAGAAAGTTAGATATATATTTTCTTGATTTATAGCTTATGTTATAAATAATCATTTCGTTTCGTTTGTTTTAGTGGCCATTGGATTCTATTGGTCATCGATTTCCCCTCGAACGCGGTATATGTGTTCGATTCGCTCGCACCGAACATCCGCGTAAGGAAGATAAGAGTTCATCCTCGAATAGATGCATAAGTTTTTTATATACAATAAAGTTCATATATTAGTAACTCTATATTAGAACATTAATTTATTCTACTTACTTTTGAGTTTCAGGGCAGTTCACACGGCGTCTGACCGGTGTAGTCCAAAACCGGAATAGGAAATCAATGTTTACTTGGAAGAGATGCAAGGCTTGCATTTGACTATGAATTTTCAAAGTTATTTGTGTTACATTATTACCATTATTCGATATTCAATCACATGAAAATCTTTCTAAATTAGTGCCCATGACAACCGAGCGGGAGTGAGTTATGTGGATTTTACGTCATGAGATACATGTACAATATTATCTGCAATCGTATTGGCAGAGATGATACTACCAACTTGCCAACGGTATTTAATTTTAAAACCATCAGCTTCTTTAAGTTTCAAGTTTAATACTGTCTCGGTCCCGGCAACTTTATCACATAAGTTGCTGGGCACGCAAATTAAGGTAGCATTATTATAATAATATAGTACAATGAAGAGGTAAAAAAGTATATATTTTAACACGTCTTTTAAGAATATTTAATATTATTATATTGATTGTTTGTGATAGTTTTTTGCTAAATAAGGAAAGGTGATAAAATTATTGGGACGCCCGAAATGAAAATGTGTGATAAAATTAGTGGAACGGAGGGGGTATATGTTTATTAGTATGTTTTAACATTATCCTATTTTATAGATACTATAGCGCTCCCCTTACGGCATCGAAGAGCTCAATGAAGTACGTGAATTGTGGGGGGAGCATTTTATTTGCAATCTTTGATGTAGGTTAGACGACTTTTACGTTATATGTTTTTGTTTATGTTACGTGGATCGATAATTATTTGTTGGACGTGATGTAACTGTTGATTTTATTTACGATTATTAGTAATTGGTTCATTGTTGATTTTGGAATTGATCATTGGGCACAAATAAAACAGAAAAATATTAAAAAAATGCAGGCATAGGCGACGGTTCCTTGCCAAGGAGCCATCGCCCATGAATTATTTTACAATATTAATATTACAGCATGGCCAACGGTTCCTAGCCAAGGACCCATCGCCCATGCACTATTTTACGATATTAATATTATAGCATGAGCGACGGTTTCTACCCATCGCCCATGCATTATCTTACGATATTAATATTATGGCATGGGCGACGGTTTCTACCTTAGCACGGTCGCCCAATCTTCCTTTTATATAATGGGCTACGAATACTTTCGAAGTAACCGTCGCCCATGGACAACGAAAAGGTAACCAACATAATATCTTGGGGGACAGTTTTTGTAACAACCGTCGCCCATGAGTAATCTTCGGCGACGCGTGAACGTCCGTTGCCCAAAATTGTGCAGATGGGCGACGGGGCTCTGGGCGACTCATTAAAACCGTCTCCCATGACGGATAACAACCGTCGCCCATGAGCGTTTCTGCACTAGTGACTTCCTTGAATGGAAAATAAGGATAATGACTCATCTCTGCGCAAGACGATGAGATGATAGATGTGATAAATACAGGACCGCTCGTGTTCACAAAGGTAAACGTACGACATGCGGCGCATCCTAATGAGCCACAAGAAGTCCCAAAGGAAAGACACGAGTTAACCACAGTAGAAAGGAGTAAAGCAAATCTCGACAACATTGCCAAAGATGCCCTGTTTAAAACACTGGTCGTAGGTATTTTCAGGCAGGTTACGATGTGCTCCACTGCCAAGGAAGTATGGGCAAAACTTTGTCAAATCTGTGAAGGCAACGAACAAACGCGAGAAAATAAGCTCGTTGTTGCCATCCAAAAATATGACACTATCAAGATGAGGCCAGGAGAATCCATGATCGATTTCAATTAACTATTCTGCTACATCATTAACAATCTCTCTGCACTTGGGAGACATGTGGATAACCGGGACATGGCATTAATGTCATGAGAGCACTTCCAAGAGAATGGGATGTTAAGACCATGGCCATGCGAGAGTCAAAAGATCTGAGTAAACTAATATTGCATGATCTCTTTGCAGACTTAAAAGCCTATGAGTTCGACCTTTAGACAAGACTGGAGGAAATACCGGACCAGTTAGTCAAGGCTTTGGCAGTACCAGGAACTCTTGCCACAAAAAATATGGAGGAAAAAAGTGAAGACGCTATGGCTCTCTTCATTAAAAAATTCGGAAAGTTCATGAGAAGAACTCCGAATAAGGCATCAAGAAGTAAGTATGTTGATAATGATGAAGACTCTAACACGTGTTTTAATTGTGGCAGACAAAGGCATTGTGTTATAGATTGCCCTAAAAGAAAGACAGGAAGGGAAGAAACAGAGAAAAACAATAGGTCAACAAGTAAAAGAAAGTCCCGTGCGCTAGTAGCTGGAAAAAGCACACACAAATGGGATGATACAGACTCAGAAGAATCGGGCTCTAAAGAAAAGCTGGGTGGCCATGAAAGCAAGGAAGAGTTGGACTGCCTCATGGCGGGAAAATTGACTTATGCACCTGATCACTCGACTTCAGAATTCAGCTATGCGGAGGTCATGAATGCACTCCAAGACATAACTGATGAATACAGGAAACTCTATGAAAAACTATGAGAGACTGGAAAAGGAAAGAAACCGGTACAGAAGGATACCGGACCTCTAGTAAAAATTATTCAACTAGAAGAAGAAAATAACAGGCTAAAAGAAATCCCCCGGGCAAAAGGAGTCAGAAAACAAGAAGCTTACAACATTAGTCCAGTCATGGACCAAATCATCGAAAGTATTAGACCGCCTCCAAGAAACAATGAAGGATAGGAATGATCATACCGGTCTGGGCTATGAATAACATTCAAATAAAGAAGAAGCATCGACGTCACACCTACCGACAGCTTCAAGTAAGGTAATAAGATTTGTCAGACCTACAAGCTTCACACCAAATCTAGTTCAATCTGAACTTACTCAAGGAGAACTGGACTTGGGTATAACTTAAATAGTAACGATAATATTAACTCTAGACCCTCGCCTTTTCAAAGAAAAATTATAACCCAACAACTAAGGGGAACCCTATTTATACAAACAATAATTCTAGGGAGTCAAGACATGATCTTCTATCTCAGAGATACCGACTCTATAAAGAGAGACCGGAGCCCCAAAGATACTTACTAAAAAAATACCGGTCAAATATTAATCAGAAAAACAAAAATAAAAGAACCAAAAATTTGACAGAACCGAATCAGGAAGATATATAAGGGTCATCCAAGTCTGGATATCAAGGTAAATCTCTGACCGTACCCAAATCAATGTGGGTACCAAAGAATATATCTGTTCTTTCAGGAATGATTTCAACCGGTCAAGCGAGTTTCAAGACCACAACTGCCTGACATCACACGGGCACAAAATGTCGATCTACCATAAAAAATATGGAAAAGGTGCTGATGTGGTACGAAATTAAACTGAAAAGCCGGCAAATGGTTGACACCTTCACCAAGCCACTTCCCGAAGCTAAGTTCATCTTCTTTCAAAATGCTTTCGGACTATTAGATTTATCTTAAAAAGTCCTAGCATGAAGTCAGGGGGAACAACTTTATATCAAATTAATTTATTGACGAAGTTAACTAGACATTACAAAAATGTTGCATCTTCATGATTTTAGTCCACGCCACCTTCAAAGTCGGTCAACTCTTCACAATACCGGTCTATGCACTCATCCCAGTGGTCTAAGCTAAAACCAACATTAGTCACTATACACTGAGAAACATAAACATATATTCCTATTGTTTTGTAGTAGAGTTTTCAGAGTTAGATACCGGATTCCTTCTGAAACTGGACTTCTTTTCAGAACAATATCTACATATATTTCCCATACCGGCCGGTCAAGACCAATTCTGTTTTTATTTAATGCACTTCATCAATGCATATGCTGCATGTTTTTCTTAACATGTATTTAGGTAAAACTGGCGTCAGGCCTGCAAGTCTGTCCAAAGATAATGAGTACAAAACATGGTACCGCATTAAATGCTTTGACACGGCATGTGACATAAAGCACTGAGGCACTTAATGATAAAGGTAAATCCCAATAAGCCTATCTTGAAGCCCGCCAAGACTTAGAAGAATTTGAAAGGATTCAAGGCATCATCTTCTTCCTCAAAAACTCACAAGCTCACGAATCTTCTGAAAAAGCCCAAAAATCCCCAAACTCCAGTCAAATCCTCTAAAAATCACTTCACTGGCACCACACAAGGCAGAGATGACCCGATCCATCCTTCAGATCAATTTCACCGATGCCATGACCGATGAATCCTCCGACTACTTTCCCGTTCTTCATGCCCTAAAGCAATCAGGACTTCAGAAATTTTTCTGGAATGCTCTTACGAGATATACCCAGAATTGCTCCGAGAATTCTTTGACTCTGCAATTACTCATGGCAACAACCTCCGGTGTGTCATCGGAGGTGAAGATATTGAGATTGAGCCCAACTGGTTTGCCGAAGCTTTCGAGTTGCCACAACAAGGTGAATCTAACTTCTCCTTCTATCAACAAGAACCCGAAGGAGAACATGAAGACTGTGATGTCCGTCTTTGGAGCACCCCTCAAGGACGCTGAGAAGAGGATTGCTCCTAGACCAGCATACCGACTGCTTCACGTTGTTCTAGCTAAGGCGGTGCTGGGCAAAGCCGGGTCATTTGACATGCTGACCACGGAGAAAGTCCAAGCAATGGTGGCAGTACTCACGAACCAGAGATAAACTGGGCAGAAATAATCTCCTAGACCAGCATACCGACCGCTGCTCCTAACTTTTGAAGAAGCTGGAATCATAGTGGAAGTCGAGGAACCACAAGCCCTCGAAGTTGAGCAGCCAAGACAAGAGGAGGATTCCACTGATTTGGTGCAGTCCTCATTTCCGGTTCACACTCACGAACAACAACAGGAGATTGCAACGGTCACTACCTCTACCTCCAGACCAGCTCAGGATTCACAACAATCGGCGCCACCGCCATCAACTTCGAATGTGCCAGCCTTTACAGTTGAACCGCAAATCTCCAACTCCACAGAGATAATCGCCAATGTCAAGGAGGTATCATTGGTAAAAGCAATGCACCGCCAAATGATGCTTCTCGAGAAGACAGTTGGTGTCAACAAGGAGAAGGCCAACGAGCAGTTCACCACCTTAAAGGAAGGTCTTAACAGCCTTCGCACTGACATCAGAGGCAGTGAGGGTGCTATTAAGGGGGAACTTGCTGCTGTCAAGACCCAATTGGCAGAACTGATTAAACTGATGGCTAATCAGGTGAAAACCGCGGCGGTAATTGACAAAAAGGGGGAAATTAGCAGGCCAAGCAGCAGTACTGGTGGAAGTGCTGGTGGGGAAGCAGGAGTCAGGAGACTCAAAGGCCAAGTGGCAGCACTGGTAGGGGAGTTGGTAGAGGCCAAATTGGACGAGCTACAAGTCAACCACCCATCTTCGTATCTCCATCTCAATCTCCTGATCTACCTGTGTACAGTATCAGCGTACAAGACTCCAAGAGATTAAGGGCTGAACAAATCGTAATATCGGAAGAAAAGTTAGTCTATCCTAGAACAACACTGGTGGATGAAGCTGGACCGCATGAGATATTGTACAAACCTGCAATACTAAGACACATAGCCTGCAACCTCACTGATGAACAGACAGTTGATTATTCAGAATGGTGGATCTCAAGCAAACAACCTACGAAGAGCACAAGAAGATGAAGGAGATTAAAGAACTAGCTGAATCTAAGGACTAGATACGTTAGATTGGGTGTATTAGACCGGTTGAATTGTATTAAATCCTTTTTGATATAACTAACGATTATTCTGCTTATCTACAGTTTTGTCAATTACCAAAAAGGGGGAGAAATTACTAGAAATTGTGAATTAAATTAATTCAGATTAATAGTTTTGGTGATTGAACTTAACTAAGATTACCAGACAAAGATAGGAGGAACCGAAAACACACAGCAGTACAACAGCACAAACAAGAAATCGGGTCAAGACCGTGTATCAGAACTTAATAAGAGACTGGAATACTAGTACCGGATGTGCCACGTTGACAAAGATTCAAATACCATTGTAATGGAATAAGTTGAAGACTTCTGACAAAGAATTAATAAAAGGCTGACAAGAAAGAACCAAGTCGAAGTCAAGCTAAAGAAGGAATAAAGCAAAAGGCACAGAACTACTACTGCAAAGATCGGACAGACCCATTTTGGGTAAAGTCAACTAATGAACTGACCGGTGCACAGAACCATAGTACTTTTTTGCATCTACGTGTAGCTTCGAATACATTTATATTTAGGTTATTCTTAATCTTGAGGTTTATAACTTTTAGTGTCTCTAATAGATGAAACAATGTAACAGATTTAAGTATGATAAGTAAAAAAATGTAAAGGCGATATGAAAGTTATTAAATTAATTAAATGAAGAAAGAGGGATCAAATTGTAAATAAATGACAGATCAAAGGTGGCAATTTATAGCCACCCCACACCCTTTTATATAATAGAATAGATATATGTCACTCGATCCCGTAACCACCATTTGCCAGGCAAAGTCTAAACAACAAACAAATCAGATCAAATTAACGGCCAGGGAAAGATGAATAAGGCGATTCAGCTCTACGTCGCCGCTATAGTGCTTGTGTGCTTTATTATAGCAGTCGAAGGCGGTCCAACTCCAAACACAACCATCGACAGTTCTTATTGCGCCTCTGATAGATATTCGCAAGGTAGCCTTTATGATGCAGAAGTTCGAGACGATCTCGATGAACTTGCCTACATGACTATTGACTTTCCAAAGCCTGCAATATGCCTGCCTGGCTCATACGTTTTAGGTTATGCATACCGCCAGCCAACACTTGCTAAAATCCTCAACGGATGCATCGTTTGCCTGTACAGCGCTGCAGTTTTTCTTGAGGGAATTGGTCGAGCTTAGGTTTCTGCAGCTAACTTGGGAGATTGTGGCATGGCCTATAGTCCGGTCTGACGGGTGTGAAGTTATTACACGACTGATATATAACACCAATGTTGAAAAATTTGCTAGGCGCTAGTTGGACGCTCAATGAAGTCTAGAACCTAGACAGCCTAGGCAGAGCTTAGGAGATTCCTAAGCGAAAATTAGATGTTTTCCAATATTTTGTTTTTTCATGTATCGATTATGATAAATATTGTCAATCATTTCTGTTGAGATTCTGGCACTCCTAGGTTTGCCTTTTAGAGTTCTTTCACGGGCGTGTGAAGATCAAGCCGAAAGATTCAATTTTAACGCGTTCAAACGCTCGAAAAACAAGATGACAAAACAAGGACAAACACAGCTTTTAACGTGGTTCGACTGGATATTGAGTCTACAACCACAGATCAACCTCTCGATTTTATTCCGAACTAATCTGAGAGATTACAAGTTTGGCACTTACTCTCTAATTTCACAGTACAAAGATTGAGCTAATTCACCATTTATATAGACGAAATTAATCTAGAAGGTTCATACTTCGTCACCAAAACGGTTGGAACTGCTCTTAATAAAAACAGTCGCGCTCCACAGCCTCGGGCCTGACTAGCATGGCCCTGGTGATATCTGGAATTGAGAGTCTTGCATTCTGGATCTCTCCCACGACCTCCTTCATAATGTCCCACGGCTGTGGGTCCACAATGAATTCGATCAAATCGGAAACACGCGCTCTACCTCAAAACTAGCGTCACCCACGGCCATGGGCCCTCTTGCTCATGGCCGTGGGATCATCTCCGGAGCCCGGTTTGGCTCCGATTGATCCCCAACGTATTCCCAAACGATCCTAGCACCCAAAAACCGAGTTGAGTGACTAATTCCCAACAAACTCTACCTTGATCCAAGCAGTTCTTTTCTCGACAAAGGCCAACGATTGCTCAACGCTCCCCAAGTCAATAGCCCTCGAACTCCACCACGAACCTTCGATTCTTAGGTCAACCTTTGCCCATGCTGCCCTCATTGCAGGGACTTCGAACACTTCATCAACAAAAGTAATAAAACAAGAAGGGTCAGGCAAATGCATACCTTCTTCATAACCAAAAATCACCCAGTTTGGCTTACCGAAATACCAGCTTCGTGGCGCTTCACCTCGATCCACTTACAGCTGTCGAATGGCTTCTTTAGAGACCCCTCTGCTGACCCGTGGGTCTGAGCAGTGGCAGATCTATATGGTGGCCCGGTTGGGCGAAATTTTTGAAATTTTAGTACTATGTATATGGATATAGTTTTACTGTGAAATGGGACGTTTCTATCGATTCCATGCGGTCTCATTATTCCATTTTAACCTTATTTTCTTGTTTACTTTCTATTTCTTATTTGTATTCAACAATTCTAATATTGTTATTAACGACTTTAACAATTTTTACTTCAACTAATTAATCAATGAAAACCTATTAACGAATACATGTCTGATTTTCCATGTTATATATTCCACTTACTAAGATTTCTTTAGATTTAATTAAATTTCTTTTCGATCTTTTTATATTCTTTTCATTATCTTTTGTCCTCTATTATATCATATTATCATTAGATTAACGTTATAATATCATACAAATAAGAAGCTAGTGATGATCTCATATCACTAATATCATGAGCCGTTGTCATCGTTCGAGATCCGTCAATTTATTATTGATGTGTTTTTATATTTGTATCTTTTTGTGTTAGATTATATTAAATGTGAATTTTATTATGGACCTAGATTTAATAATTTTCAACAATATGGTATGTTCCTAAATTTTCTTCATAGGAACTTGTTTTCGTAGGAAACGTCAAATAAAAATATATTTCGGCCTTGAAGTCATTACCAATTTTACACTACCCATCCCGCCCCATAAAAAAGCTCCTAGATCCGCCCATGGGTCTAAGCTCTTCACTGCTATCCAAGCCTCTCCACCTCAAGCTATCATCGCTATCGCTTGGGAAAATTTCAGAATTTGCCCGAGTTCTCTTGAGTCGTCCTCCACCTCAAGACAACGGTTTCCTTCTTCACGCTTTAGCTTGTGAAGCCCTTTACGTGCCTTGAAGTTCCCAGCCTGCTCTTCTTCAAAACATGCCCTTCAAGCACGTAAATTTCATTCTTCTTGAACCCTCGCCTGACCTCTCCCACCCTTCAAGTACCTTGATGTGCTTTGCCCCAATCTTGGTTGTGTACCCTTGATCATCTAGCACGCCAACTGAGATCAAGTTCCTCTTCAACACCGGGACATTCTCACATCTTCAAGGTCTCGTATACCTCCTCCATCAAGCTTCAAGCGCACCTTCCATATGCTATCGTTGCCCAAGACCACCGTATCTCCTTCGATCTTCTTGAAATCTTTGAATCCAAGATTTGTTGCTCGTGATGTGAAATGTACACCCCGTGTCCAAGACCCATTTCTTAGCATCTTCCTGCCCATATGCCATGAGAACTTCTGCCGATTCTTAGCCTTCATCTTCAACAAAACAGCCTCACAATTAACGTTTGGGTTTTTAGATGGGTACCTTGCAAATTTTGGACAGTTCATTTGAATGTGGCCTTCTTCGTGGCAATGGTAGCACCTCACGGGACTCCTAGCTTCTCCTCTTCCTCTCTTTGAGTTCTTGCCTTTCCATTTTGCAAGATTCTCTCGAATGTGTAATAACACCGCCGATGGAGCCACACGAACCTCAGCCTTCGTGGTGGGCTGCCTAGATGAGATCGCCGAGAGCACGTCTTCCAATTTCGAGGCGTCTCGTCGATAGAGTATCGTCTCCTTGAAGTGATCATGGCTCTTTGGTAGAGCACAAAGCAAAAGAAGTGCTTCAACTTCCGAAATTGATCAAGTTACACTTCGATTGATTGTTCTTCCACAATTTTGAAGGAGTACAGCGCTTGCTTCAGGTATAGCCTTCTTGCTAGGGTCTTCGTCATGTAGAGATCTTCAAGTCTTTTTCCATAATTCTTCAGGTTTCGTCAACTCCGAAACCTTCCTTAAGACTTAAGGCTCAAGATTAGAGCGCTATCAGCCTTCGATCAAATCTTCGCCTTTGCGTCGCTGTCAAAGTCTTTGGGAGCATGTCCTTCTCCTCCTTCAAGGCTTCCTCTAGTCCCTTGTTGAATCAAGATCGCCTTCATGTTGAGCTTCCATAGCCCAAAATTGTTTTCCCCTGTGAATTTCTCCATTTCAAACCTATTCTGCACCATCTGAAATTCTCACCTCATTCCAACGCCTCACCGCACCAATTGTTGAGATTCTAGCACGTTCGTCTTTTAGAGTTCTTTCACGGGTACGTGAAGATCAAGCCGAAAGATTCGATCTTGACGCGTTAAAACGCTCGAAAAACGAGATGACAAAACCATGACAAACACAGGTTTTAACGTGGTTCTACTCGATATTGAGTCTATATCCACGAATCAAACCTCTCGATTTTATTCCAAACTTATCTCAGATAATACAAGTTTGCCAATTACACTCTAATTTCTCAATACAAAGATTGAGCTAATTTGCCATTTATATAGACGAAATTAATTCTAGAAGGTTCATACTTTGTCACCGAAACGGTTGGAACTGCTCTTAATATAACAGTCGTGCTCAACTGCCTAGGCCCCGACGGCCACGGCTAAGTGATATCGGGAATCAAGATTCATGAACTCTGGACCTCTCCCGCGGCCTCGGATCGAAAACGCGCGCTCTGCTTCGAAACTGGCATCACCCACGGCCACAGGCGACACCTCCACGGCCGTGGAGGTGTCGGGATCTTGCAGTTGCTCTTCACTGCCAATGGGCCCACGGCCGTGGCTCATGTCCCGAGCCCGTTTTTCACCCGTTTTCGCTCCGATCGATCCCCAACTTGTTCCCAATGATGCACCCAAAAAACCGAGTTTCGGGTCACTAATTCCCAACGATTTCCTAAAAGCATTGTTGTAACATTGGCCTAGGCAGCCACCTAGACGCTCATCGAACACCCACCGTGGCGAATACCCTGAGCTGATTAATTCGCCCGGTGACTAATTTAGGCTAATTGTGATGCGTAATGATGCTCACATGCATTTAAGTCGAAGAAGGAGGTGTGTTATGATGGTTTAAATCGACTAAAAGAAGATCATGTGCTCATACGTGTTAAATTCAGTTCAAACTGACGATTAACCGGGGGACAAAAACGACCCCAAAATCGATAACATTTCTCGAAGGGACCAGAACGCACATACCCTACTTGGGGAAAAAAGTTATCGTTCGCCCTCATTGTACTTCCGTTGCATACAAGATATTTATCCTATGGAATGGATGAGCACATTCAGATGATGGATCATATTCATTTTTTTGTCCGCATAAAATGTATATGTATACAAGATTACACGTGCATTTGGTGGTTTCTAGTTAGTTACATTTGATTTTTCCTTGTCTTAATTCCCAATTGCAGACGAGGACGGGATATTATTCTTTTCTTAGGCCGACTTCTTAACTAACAGCACTTCGTCTTCGGATGAAATCATCTGTCCCACTTTTTGTATCCCACTTCCTGTCTCATTTAATCACAACCATTGAATTTTTAATCTAGGGGCTAGCAGATTTTCTCTCTATGTTTAAATTCTTTTAATTCCACAATTAACCAAATCACAAAATCACTATTATTTTATGTGATATATACGATAAAATATAAACGTCACCAATTTATTCGGTATTTATGATGTTAAAAACGATATCCATATATTATATTTTTCTGTATGATCATTAATTGTTAATTTTAATATTTTGGGACATAGAGCGGGATACCAAAAGTGGGACAAACGATTTTATCTGCTTCGTCTTGCTCTTGTATAATATGCAAAACTTCACCGTCTTCAATGTTATCTTTATTAGCCGGTTTTTCTCGTTAGATTTATGAATAAAGTCTAATATGTTTTGGAAATCGAGAAGTACCGCACAAAAAAAATCAGAATTTATTGACAATCAAAATCTACATTTCTTACTATTGTTCATAAACTATTCATTTGCTCAAAATAAAACTCGATTGAATAAAGAAGTAGTTAATAAATTAATAATCGACGGAAAGTGCGATTTTACACACTTACTAGGTGCAATTTTCACACACATGGGTGATTCATTTCAGTGACACTGTTCCATTTCCACCTCCTTCTCCGGTGGCAATCGCCACGGCCATGGCCAAGAAGAAGCGCGTAACAAAACGGGGTACCTCGACACCTAAAATGGGGGTACCACATACCGCTGATTCGAATGGGAATGAACAAAACACACCTAAAAATATTATGACACCGATTGAACCCACACTCGAAACCATTACACGGATGTTGGTCAATACATTAGTAGCCTAGTTGGGGAACAAAGGAATAAGGTGGATTTGATAACTATGGAGCATAAATTGAGGGAACTAAAAGGAAAGCAAGTCTGTAACGAAGGAGGAGGCAGCTATCGAGAAAAAAGAAAAAAAATCTGGAAAAATTTTGACATTTCTAAGTTGAGGAATGCAGGGACGAAACTTGCTTTTGTTGAACCGGTCATGCCAAAGGTGCAGGGTTGGGACAAATCGAGTTGAATGACATCTCTGAGGAGATAACATTGGAACACTACACGTGTGTGCTATGTATTGGGCTCGAATCCTCCTTTTTCAGTGATGAATGATTCCTAAATCATATGTGGAAAAAATATGGATTGCAGAAGGTGTTGCAAGTTAGAGCATGGCTGTTTATGGCTAAATTTGATTCCACGGAGATTCGGGACCGAGTGCTTCAGGAGGAGGTTATGTAGTTCGATAAGAAATCGGTTATCCTAGCTCTTTGGACTTCAAACACACAGTTCAAGAAGGGGGATGTGGAGAAACTACCCATTTGGATTCAATTCCCTCACCTTGAGCTCGAATGTTGGGGACCCAATAGTTCGAGCAAAATGGCTAGCCTTGTGGGGAATCCAGTTATGGAAGATGGGGTCACTAAGAGGAAGGAACGAATACAATATGCGCTAGTCCTTGTTGATGTAGAGCTTATGAATGAATTGAGGGATTCCATATCTTTCATTAATGAACATGGCCAGCTATGTGAACAAAAAGTAGTCTATGAATGGAAAACAACTAAGTGTGGGCAGTGCGTGGTCATGAAATGGAAGTGTGTAGGAAAGCATGGGGCAAGAAAGAATGGAGGGTTAAGCAGCAGATAGCTCCAGAGGATAAATCTGAACGGAACTTCCCATGCCAGAATTGACCAGAAGCTCAACAGGCCCAGGAGCAGCACTCTAAACCTGGGGAAGAAACTCAGGCATTAGGGAGATCAGAGCAGGCGCACCAGGAGGTTAGTGGGCACACAGATGAGTGGATTATACAGGGCAGAAGGCGATCACACGAAGACCAAAGGCTGCTGAACAAAGATAAGCCTCCTCCGGAACAGGGCATTAGTTCCAAGCCCCCTATATAGGGGATTGGATCTCCCCCCATGGATAGATCACTAGTTTGGAATGTGAGGGGTACGGAGCTGATTATGGATAGAAGTTTTAGAGGGTGGAACCATCTAAATAATTTGGATAATCATCCAAATGGGAGAATTATGGTGTTGTGGCAGAATGAGTGGAATGTGAGTATCATCAAGAAAACTGACCAACTGATACATGCTAAAGTTACTAGACAAGATGAGGAATTCCTGTTGACTTTGGTGTATGGATACAACAACAGCACAAAAAGAATGGAACTGTGGGATGACATCAGAGGACTCAAACAAGACCATTGTCCTTGGATACTATGTGGGATTTTAACAATGTGCTGAATATGGGAGAGAGAATAGGGGGACACCTATTTTTGCATCTGAATTTGAAGCTTTCAGAGATTGTATAAGGGACTGTGAGCTAGAGGATATGCCAACAAAAGTGAATCAATTCACTTGGACAAATACGCAAGAGCAAGAGAAGAGAGTATGGAGTAAGATTGATTGAGTTTTTGTTAACATCCCTTGGGCTGAAAAGTACTTGGATAGAGAGGCTCATGTGGTGGAGGAAGGTGTATCAGATCACACCTCTATATTAATCAGGAAGGTAGGGGCTCAATGGCCAAATAAAAAGAGCTTTAAATTCCAAAATATGTGGGTAGATGCACCCCAGTCTATGCAGCGGGTTGCTGACACCTGGAAAGTGAAATACCAAGGGGGCTATGAGTGGAATCTGATCAATAAACTGAGGAACTTGAAGGGTTCCCTCACAGAACAGAATAGAACAAGGTTCCCTGACATCATTAACTCTATGGAAAGAAGCAGGCAAAAACTACAAGAAGCTCAGGAGCTACTGCATGGAGATCCTCTAAACTGGGAGCTGATTCAGGAAGAGAAGGAAAGGGCTACTGAATTTGAGACCTTGAGTAGGGCTGCAACCATGTTTCTGGCACAAAGAGCAAAAACTAACTGGTTACAACATGGTGATAGGAATACGAGTTCCTTCCATGCCTTGGTGAAGCAAAGGAGGATTAGGAATAGGATCTCTTCCATTTATAATGAGGTAGGGGAGCTCATTGAGCAACCTGAGGGCATTGCCGAGCACTTGGATGCGTATTATGAAGGGATCTTGGGGAAAAAATGGACCACCTCCATGAAATTGAAGATGATGTTATCAGACAAGGCTATATATTATCCGTGGAGGAGCAGATGGAAATGATAAAGCCATTCAGAAGGGAGGAAATAAAAAAAGGCCATGTTCTCTATTCATAGTTAGAAAGCCCCCGGGCCGGATGGGTATAATAGTGAATTCTATAAGAAAGCATCGATGGTAGTAGAGGAAGATGTTACTCAGGTGGTTCAGAACTTCTTCCTGAAAGGCCAACTGCTGAAAACTCTCAATAAAACCACCATCGCTTTGATCCCAAAGGTTGAACATCCTACCTATGCAAAGGATTGTAGACCTATCTCATGTTGTAATAATATGTATAAATGCATTTCCAAGCTCATTTGTTCCTGGATCGGACTAGTCCTGCCTCGGCTAGTGCACGATAACCAGGGAGCCTATGTGCCTGGCAGGTCCATTGCCCACAATATTCTCTTTACTCAGGAATTGCTCAGATTATACAGAAGAGGGAAGCTATCACATAGATGCTTGCTCAAAGTTGACCTCAAGAAAGCTTATGACATGATCGAGTGGACGTTTCTTTTAACCTTATTGTAGAAGTTGAATTTCCCTATCAGGATGGTTACTTGGATTGAGGAGTGCATCACAAAGGTTTCGTACCAAATTTCTATTAATGGTGGTTTGGAAGGTAATATTAAAGGGGCTAGGGGGATTAGACAATGAGATCCAATGTCCCCTCTGTTATTTGTCTTGGTTATGGAATACTTGACTCGGACACTCAGATTGGTAGCTGCTGGGAGAGAATTCAGACACCATCCTTTATGTAAACAGCTGGGGATTATTAACCTTTGCTTTCAAATGATCTCATCATCCTCTGCAAAGCTCAGAGGGAGTCATTAGGAGCGATCAGTGACAGCTTGCAACAGTTTCAACACCTGGAAGTAAACAACAGCAAATCACACATTTATATAGCTGGTGTATCTGAAAACACCAGGCATGAATTCATTGAGATCACGGGATTTGCTGAAGGGAAGTTTCCTATGAGATATTTGGGGTTACCTATATCACCTACCAAATGGAATAGGGTGGATCGCCAAGAACTGGTGGATAAAGTTCTGAAGAGGATCAACTGTTGGACAACTAGGAGTCTCTCTTAAGCGGGAATATATTGTCTGATCAATTCTGTCTTGCTCAGCCTGCATGGCACTGGGGGTCAATTTTTGTCCTACCTAGAAGTGTGGTTAAATTGGTAGATCAAAGGTGTAGAGACTTCTTATGGGGAAGAACTTAACAGAGTAAAAACAGAGCCTTGGTGGCCTGGGATTTGGTCTGTAGAAGGAAGAGCTATGGGGGTTAAAATATCAAGAACTGTGGTGATCGGAATTATGCATGGATTGGGAGGTGGATGTGGGATATTGCTGGGAAAAAAGATTCCTTATGGATCAGTTGGTTGAATGGAGTGTACTTGCGGGGTGAGAATTTCTGGTCATATAACATTCCCCATGATTGTAGCTGGACATGGAGAAAGATTGACAAGGTAAAGGAGCTATTCAGACAACAGGGAAGAGAAGTTTGAGCTTGCTGCTGCCATTTGGAACAGATGGTCTGTTCCTAAACATTCTACAGTGCTCTGGTTGATTTTCCATGGGAAAATACATAATAGAGGTCGACTGCTAAGATGGGCACTGGTAGTGCCGGACTTGAAGTGCCTGCTCTGTAGGAGAGAAGATGAAAATGTACAACATTTGTTCATGTTATACGAGTTTATCAGAACTGTTAAAGAGGGAGTTCAATTATGGATTAACTGTCGCATTCTGAGTGATTTTGAGGAACTTAAGCGGTTCATGAAACATCTGGGCAAGAGGAAAAACATGATTTGCAAGTTGAAAATTATGGTGATTGCAACCATGATTTACTTCATATGGAACGAACGGAATTGGAGGCTTCATGGAGGAGTTGCTCGAGATGGTGAGGTCCTGCTGAGGCTGATAAAAGGGACTGCGCTGGGCCAAATCCAAATCTTGAAGATTACAACAACTAGGCGAGCCGTGCAAGAATTCATACGAAATCTGTTAACATAGTTGTGTTGGTTTTAAGGTTTAGTTTACCGTGTAGAAGTGTCGAACATTTAAACTTACGTGGTAATGAAAACTTCTTACCAAAAAAAAAAGAAGTAACTAATAAATTGGATTATATTTTTTGAAAAATTATTCAAGCAATGTACTAGTAAGTCTAGTATTAGGAAAGGGACAATGTCCAACATTGGAAAATGAGTTTAGATTCATCTTTGGGCTTAATATTTGTTTGGTCCCGTAATTTTGGGGGTGTGGCATTATAGGGACACATAATTTAGTTGGTGGCATTATAGGGACACTAACTTTCGAAAAAATGGCAATTAAGGGACAATATACAGCCCGGCCTGGTATTGTGACCCAAACCCGCAGATGTGGAACCCGACCCGCTGACATGTGTGCTTAAAGACTCATTACGGATTAGCGACGGAATTTGCCTCGGAGGTAACGTCGCTAACGGAGGTGAAAATTAAAAACTAAATAAATAAAGCTCCGTCACAAAAAAGAGACGAGACGGGTTAGCGACTGGAAAAAATTAAAAACAATAAATACAGGGTCAGCCCTCTCACCATCGCAACCACCTTCACTCTGGCCAGATCCGCCTTCGAGAAGCAGTCGAGAAGCCGTCGCCGAGAAGCAGCCGTCGCCGTCAACCGCCGCGACTTTCGCTGCCCCAAATTTCCGCTACCTAACTTTCTCTGTTGGCGAGCAAACCCACCACCAAATTGCCGTTGCACTCAATTCTCCCCGAGCCGCAATGGCCGTCCAACCGTGGGTGCGACCCCGGAAACGGTCGTCCCACGAGTCCGGGGCGGCAACGGCCTTGGATTCCGACGGCGGCAAGCGGATTGATTGGAGAAGAAGGTTTTTAATTTTTTTTTTGTGTTTCTCAAATGTATTTTAATACTTTTTTAATTTTAATTTATGATATTTCATTCTATTTATTTAATGATGTGGTGCCACTTCATCAGTTTTTATGACGTGTTGTCATGTAGATTTTTTTCAAGTGCGCATGTCAGCGGGTCGGCTGTCACGTCAGCGGGTTTGGGTAAAAATACCGGGCCGGGGCGTGTATTGTCCTAAAAATGCCATTTTTTTGAAGTTAGTGTCCCTATAATGAAACCACCTAAATTATGTGTCCCTCTAACGCCCCCCTAAATTACGAGACCAAAAAATTAATTAGTCTTACCTTTATATATGTTTAACTCATATATGCATAAGTTTCCAGCTCAACTTGCAACCCTTTAATTTAGATGTCATTAAAACGCCACCTCCTAATATTCAGGACCTCGAAATACTTCAGCTTAATTTGTATAATATTTAAACTAAAATTAATAGAAATATTAAATGATACAGTTCATTCTAATGGTTCCGTTATGCGGTTTCACGACGGCGGGCGTGCGACCGTTGGAACATATTGAGATTTTTCGATGGCTGATCCCTCCCCATGCGATGGTTTGTCGACGATATTATCCGTATATGATATTTATACACAGAATTTCAACATATCGTCTGAAAAACAAGGAATGTCAAAAAATTGCCTTAGTGAATGCATTGCGAACCATTGTAAAACGTTTGAGAAAATCCAGGCACGCTTCATTTGTTTGACATTGCTTGTCTTGAACTGTTAAGAAATCATTGTCAGGCAATTCTCATCCTTACATGCACGTTAGTGATGATATCCATGCGAATCATTGTCGCACATATGTAATTATATGCATTAATCAAGTGAAAAGCATAGACAATAACATGCGATCAACACAAACACAGTACAACTATCCTTACCCAAATACAAGCAAAAGAAAACGATACTGAAAATGAAGACGAGTCATCCCTCCATAACCATTTTGCTTCTGTGTTTAGTCACTCCACTCTTCGAATATATACTTTCCGTAAGATGCGACCCAGACACCACCATTGACGACTATAGTTGCTCGGAAGAAACATACGCAGTTGGTGGCGGTTTTGAAGCAGAAGTTGAGTACGGTTTCGAGGAGTTGACTTATGGGCCTGTCAGCAGCCAAACTACCAATACACTCTCACTGGCTCATACGTTATGGGCTTTGCCTACTGTAGGGATACCTTTCGCAACGACTGTGTCCTTTGCCTTGAGGTCGCTAGCAACTTCTTGAGGGATGAGGACGATTGCGCTTTGGCAATTTCTGGGCTGGTTGTAATGGTAAACTGTGGCATGAGATATGATCCGCTTAGTCTATGATTTTACTGCATGCAATGCATGTTGAAAGCTAAGATAAAAGGAATGGTTTTTTTGATTTCATTGTTCATAGTTCTGGTACATCAACTTGTGGCTTAATACAAGATAAGATAATATCACAATTATTTATAAGATAAAAATCCCATGATTTTAGGGAGTGATTTTATCTTTATAGTAATGTAAGAATATTCTACACAATCATCAAATCTTATCCAATATTAATGAGTCTTATCAGCCCCCAGCAAGCTCATGGGGGAAAGAACCGTGAGCTTGTCTCGTTATCTTCGAAATGCAGCAACTGATAAAGCTTTCGTCAAGATATCAGCAATTTGGCCAGAAGCAGGAATGTGGCAAATCAGCAAGAATTTACTCGCGACGAGGTCTCGAACAAAGTGAATATCAATCTCAGTATGCTTCATCCGAGCATGAGAGACTGGATCAGCTGCTAAATATGTCGCGCCAAGATTCATAGAGTGGGTGAGATGTCAGAGTAACCAAGTTCACCAAGTAATGACTTTATCCAACATAATTCCGCTGCAACCAGTGCTATACTTCGGTATTCAGCCTCAGTACTAGATCGAGCAACAGTGTGTTGTTTCTTTGCACTCCAAGAGATGAGGTATGACCCGAAGAGTATACAATAATTAGACGTGGACCGACGGTCATCAGGACAACCAGCCCAATCAGCATCACAAAAGGCGGTTAAGTGAAGAGTGGTATCGTGAGTTAGGTGAAGGCCATGAGATGGGGTTGAACGCAGATATCGTAGAATCCGTTTTACGGCACACCAGTGCACGTCAGTTGGGCAATGCAAAAATTGAGAAACTTTATTGACAGCAAAATGTATGTCAGGTCTGGTAAGACAAAGGTATTGAAGAGCACCGACAGTGCTTCGATATTCAGTGGGGTCTGTAAGTGGTGTCCCATGGTTTTTGGAAAGGGGTAATGTCGGAGTCATAGGTGTATCTACAGGTTTAGAGGTTTCAAATCGGGTTCTGGTGAGTAGATGTTTTGTATATTTTGTTTGAGTAAGAAAGAGCCCATCGGCTGTTGGTGTTGCCTCAATACCAAGAAAGTAATGGAGAGGGCCAGGGTCTTTAATTGAAAAGGTGTGGTTGAGATCATTTATGAGAGACGTAATAAATGTCGATGAAGAACCCGTAACCAAGATATCATCCACATAAACTAAAAGAAATGGGATGGTGTATAATGTATAAAAAGAGAAGTATCGGATTTGGAAGGTGTAAATTGAAGTTCTTGAAGTCGGTGACTAAGACGTCGAAACCAAGCACAAGGTGCTTGTTTAAGACCATAAAGGGCTTTGTTCAAACGACAAACATAGTAAAGGTGGTGGGGATCGACAAAACCAGGAGGTTGAAGCATGTAGACAGGTTCTTGAAGATTCCCGTGAAGAAAAGCGTTGTTGACATCTAATTGTCGTGTAGGCCATTTTTTTTAAAGGGCGAGAGTGAGGATAATGCGAATGGTGGTAGGTTTGACAACACGACTAAAAGTATCTTTGTAATCGATACCTGGTGATTGATGATAACCTTTTGCCACGAGACGAGCTTTATAACGGTCAAGAGTTCCATAAGATTTAAGCTTAGTGCGAAAAACCCATTTACAACCAATAATGTTTGTACCTGAAGGAGGCGAAAGTGTCCATGTCTTGTTGCGATGAAGCGCAGTGAACTCGTCCAGCATAGCTTGGCGCCAATGAGGAAATTTATTTCTTGGGTAAATGAAGTAGGGTCGGGCGAAAATTTTGTAGTGGTATGGTAGGTAACAACATCAGAGAAGTGACGAGAAGACGGGTGTTATCCTTTGTTCTAGTGACCATAGGATGATGAGACGATGATGTATTAATGGGAGTAATAGTATCGATGATGGGTGGAGGGGGAGGTGATTGTGGTTGTTGAGGTGCAGGTGGAGGTGGAGGTGGGGGGGAAATGGAGGGGTAGGCTGTATAGATGGTGAGTGGTTGATAGGTATGGGCAAAGTAATTTTTGTAGAGGACGAGGCTGTGATATGACTAATTTAGTAGTGGCATAAGGAAAGTTATTTTCAAGAAAGCAGACATGTCGAGATATATAGACTTTGTTAGTGGTCGGGTAAGACAACGATATCCCTTATGATGAGGAGAGTAACCAAAAAATACACAAGAATGGACTTCGGAGAAAGTTTGTCGGCGCGAGTGTTCCCAAGGAACGGACAACATGCACATCCAAACACTCTAAGGTGAGAAAGATTTGGTTTAGTGTGAAATAAGAGTTCATGAGGCGATTTGTTTTGGAGGACATGTGTTGGCACCATGTTTATGAGGTAAACGGCTGTGGAAAATGCCTCAAACCAGAAAAATTGTGGAAGGGACGCATGAAGACTTAGTGTAAGACCAGTTCTGTGATGTGACGAATTTTTCGCTCAGCAATGCCATTTTGTTGAGGTGTGTGAGGACATGAAATGCGATAAGTGATGCCATGAGTATGAAGAAAATGTGCAAAAGGTCCCTGGACGAGTTCACGTGCGCCATCGCATTGGAAAGATTTTATGGTGGTGGAAAAAAAGATTTTCAACAGTTGCTTTAAAAATGTGAAATTGATCAATTGCTTGAGATTTTTGAACAAGAGGAAATATCCATGTGAAACGACTAAAATCGTCTATAAAAATGATAAAATAACGACACCCAGAATAAGACAAAGTAGGGGATGGACCCCAAATATCACAATGTACTAATTGAAGCGAAAAGTAGATAATCGAGAAGATGGTAAAAAGGGAAGTTTAATGCTTTTTCCTTGAAACATGAAGTGCAAGAATTATTTTTTGAAGGCTATGTAACATGAGATAACTTAGCAAGTGTACCAAGACATGGGTGACCTAGACGTTGATGCCAAATATCAGAAGGAACTGATGAAGCCGTGTAAGCAATGGGATTCCGGAAATTGGTGGGAATCTTCAAGGGGTAAAGATCATTGTGGATGTTGCCCGCGAGGAGCGGTATCTCGGTCTGAAAGTCCTTGACAACATAACCATAGGGGTTAAATTCCACACGACACCAATTTCTCTCACAAACTTAGAAACGGATAAAAGGTTAGCTTTAAGATGAGGGACAACAAAAACGCTATTTAAATAAAGTGGTCTATGAAATGAGGGTACTGATAATTTGCCAATTGAAGTGATGGGTAGAGTATTACCATTACCGACACCAATGGCTTTAGAACCAGTATACGGAGCCACGGATTCTACGATCTGCTCATGAGGTGTCATATGAGATGTAGCACCACTATCTGGAAGCCATTCAAAGACATCACTTGAACTAAAGGTAGGCACGTTATGGGTGGAATCAAGGTTCATGGCAGAAAAGGCAGTGTGGAGATTTTGGGAATTATTTGAGGATTGTTGGCTACTGTTACGAGATTCAGATTAGCGAAAAAAACACTTGGCCGCGGTGTGCCCAAATTTGTAACAGATTTGACACTGTGGTGCGTTTGGATTGTAAGTGGGTCGAAAGTTGCGAGGCTGATTAGATGGATTGGTGCCATGTTGATACTATTGGGTTGACCCTTTGCCTGCGATCCGGAAGAAGAAAAAGTATTATGGGGTTTAGTATATGAAAAACCTCTACCTCGATTTCGATTGGAAGCTCCCCGCGGCTCCAAGATCCATGCGATTGTGAGTTACTGTGATTTCCAAATGATGAGGCTGCCAATGCGATTTCTGATGCCGGTGGTGTAGAGGCATGCAGACGATGTTCATGAGTAAGAAGACGTGCTCTGAGTTCTTTGAAGGACGGAAGTGGTTGTGAATTTTCAATAGCTGTAACAAATGGACCATAATCCGCTGGGAGGCCATTCAAAGTGACATTGATGAGATCTTTATTTTGAATAACATCACCAATAGGAGCAAGTTCTGGAGAAGTTGAAGCGATTTGAGTGAGGTAATCTGATTTGACAAACGTCCCTTGTGAATAGTATGTAGTTTTCTGCACAGAAGCGAACGTTGTGACTCCGACTGTTGCATAAAATAATCAGCAAATGTCCCAAAGGTCTTTAGCTGTTGTACAATCGACAATGAGTGGCGCGATGGAAGCCGAGAGTTAAGCAGAAAGACAACATTTGACTAATCGATCTTGTTTCTGCCATGCGTGGTATTGCGTAGACGAATCAGATGTAGAATTAGCAGCGAGAGGTTGTGGTGATAAGATCGTGCCATTGACGTAACCAATTAAATCACATGCATGTAAGACGTCTTCAGCTTGTGTTGTCCAAACAAGATAATTGGTGGAGTCGAGTGTGATAGTGATAAAATTGTTGATGTTCATGGATGGAAGTGTTGAATTTTTGTGTTGGAGTAGTCATTTTTTTTTTATATAGAAGTGATTTGGCTATGGAGGATTTATGGGGAAAAACAAAGAACAGTGTGAAGGCTCTGATAGCTAAGATAAAAGGAATGGGTTTTTTATTTCATTGTTCATAGTTCTAGTACATCAACGTGCGGCTTATATACATGATACGATAATATCACAATTAATTATAAGATAAATCCCATGATTTTAGGGAGTGATTTTATCTTTATAGTAATGAAAGACTATTATACACAATCATCAAATCTTATCCAATATTAATGAGTCTTATCACATGTCGTAGAACACATGTGTGACGATGGATTGGGTGTGCTGTATGTTTTTGTGTGGAGAAAATCATTAATAAGTGTGTTGCATCGACTTCCTTACTGCTTTTGCTGAGCACATCAGTTGAAGTTACGTTAATCTTTATTAACGTGGAAGCTTGAATTTAATTGAAGGTCGTCAGTGGGCTCTTTTCCAACCTTATTTTAGTAAATTTAAATGTTGTAAAGTTTGTTAGGCGCTAGTCAGGTGTCTAGTCAGTCTAGTGTGTAGATGGTCCAGGCGGGGCTTAAGCAGTCTTATGCGGAATTGGACGGTATACATGTTTTTCAGTATTTTTAGTTAATATAATATCAAATATGCAACAATTCTACCAAATGAGATGTGCATCAAAATTATGCAAACATTCTAAATAAATTTGCCCATGCCTTTTGTCTCAACGATTAAAGAATGATGATTTAAACCGTGAGTTTCAGCTGATGTTTCATTAAAACAGACTCAATTCTTACAAACACGAAATTTGTTAGAATCTCACTTCTACAGTCTGTTTTAGATTTAAACCATGCTGTCGATAAAAACAATGCTTTAATAAAAAAAAAGTACGATTTCAATCAACCACTGAGACCTTAAGTCGTATAGAACATCTGCGGAGTTCCTTTTCGATCTTTTACATTCTTTTTTTTTTTTTCCAGATGAGAACTTTTATTATGCCTCATAGCACTTTCAAAATAAATAATATTAATGGTTTGATCAGTGAGTCAACTCATGTGTTTTTTATCATAGGCAATCCTAATAACATGGAAGAGTTTGAGTTTCTTGACCTCGATAACTCAGGAGTGATGCAATATAATTCCTATCCAGATGAGATTGCTAAGAACATAACAAAAACAAAACATTGACGACGAGAAGCTTAGATTCATAATTTCTGTAATTAATATTTGAAGACTAAAACAAAAATATAATTAATATGTTTGAAGAACAAAAACTATTACACTACAAAAGTAAATAATTTCAGACGAAAAGTTCCCGTCACCACAACTTCGATGGAGTACCCGTCGAATAAACTCGACCCATAAGACGTTGAGAGTAATCTAAGAACTTGTTACACTTTCTTTGTAGTGCACAAATGCATGAAAATGGCCATGCAGATCATCAATACGGTTCTGCAGTATGCCGTTCGAAAAAATCATGTTGTAATAGAAAGATATCTCAATATTTCTGTAAATGATTTCAATCGGGAGAACGACATTTTTAGTCCCTGATGTTTGGGGCATGGACGTTTTTCGGTCCCCAGTCTTTCAAGGTGCCACTTTCAGTCCTAAATCTTATTGGGCCGTTTTGATCATCCGATTAACGTAATCACTAGTGTTCATGGAATTTAACATCTGAAAGCAAATGATCTCCTTTAACTTGACTTAACACCATTACATATTACATTTAACTCATTTTCAAGGTTGTTGATCATTTCCTAAATATGATGTATAATAATGTTAATGTGCGCTAATCGAAGATGTGTTATGAGATTTTACGTCGAGTAAAATGAGATCATGTGCTCCCACGAGTTAAATTTCGTCTCTAAGTTATCGATTAAATTAATCGAGGGACCAAAATCCTCCAAAATCGGTATCTTTGAGATTAAAAGTGGCAGCTCAGAACATGGGTAAGCAGAAACGCACATGCCTCAAACATTGGGGGACTAAAAATATGGTTCCCCAGTTGAATCAAAACAATTAGAGACCTTACGTATACACCTACTATCTTGCGAACTCCACCTAATATTGCATTCATTTTTAAAATCTTATCAATGGTTTGATCATTTATCCATCCTACTATTGTCTTCATAGGCTTTGAATAGCTCGAAATGGTCCCGTAATTAATTAACGAATATTGAATAATAGAACTAGAACGGAAACAAATAGACAATAACAAATAGGCTGAGGTCCTTAAAATAGTTCAGTAATTAATATACAAAACAAAACAAACAAGAGAGATCCGTAGCAGATCGGTGTTTAATTAACATATAATATCGATGAACAGAACTAATAATACCTAACTGAACCAGAGATAATATTAAAAGAAACTATTAGAACTGTCAATGGGCCGGACCGGGGCGGGCTGGCCCGCCACTTCAAAACCGAAGCCCAGCCCGCCGCGCAAGCGGGCCGCGGGCCGGCCGGCCCGCCTTAATTTTTTTTTTACATTTTTTATTTAAATATTAATTAAGAATTATTTATATAACTATGATATTTAAATATACATTAATTATTTAATTTATAATATTTAAATATATATTAATTAATAAATGCATCATTAATTATAACTAAAATCATTAATTAATTCCTATTTTTAAACAAACATATATTTAATATATAAAATAAATTAATTAAAATATATGGCGGGCCAGCCCGCGGGCCAGCTCGCCCCGCTCGCCTAGCCCGCGACCCGCGCGGGCTAGCCCGTTTAGGCCCAGCCCAGCCCCAAAGGCAGGGCGGGGCGGGCCATTTTGACAGGTCTAGAAACTATCTTAACATTATTCAGATTATTATTTCTTTAGTGGCCGACTTCTTAATTAGCCAATATTCTCCTCAGCAGAGCTCACTCGTCTTCATGTGAATAATATGCAAAACTCGCCGTCGTCCTGCAATTTATTCATGTCTTACAAACATTGTCCGCCAAAATAATCATAGATCATTAGTTGTTGAATGTATCAATGAGAACTGAAGGTAGCATATTATTGAATCCAGCGAAAGCATAGACAATAATAACAAGGGTTCCATATACATATACGCGTGTGTGTATATATATAGGCATTATTAGCACCTCTAGTCATCATTAGCTAAGATCAAAATTAACGTCATGAAAAAGACGAGTATGGCGAGTAAGCCCTCGACCACCATTGTGCTTCTATGCCTCGTCGCCTCCTTACATCAACATATATTTGTATCAGTAAAATGCTATCCAAACACAAACATAGTCGGCTTCGATTGCACGACCCAGAGATATGATCAAGGCAGCGTTTACGAAGCAGAAGTTTTATACGATCTCGACGAGTTGGCGTACATGACTTTTGATCAGCCCAACATGCAATATAGTCTGCGTAGCACGTACGTTCAGGGAGATGCGCTTTGCCAGCCGCAACTTTCTGGCAAGCTCGACGACTGCGTCTTCTGCCTGCAAGAGGCTGCTGAATTTTTGAAGCAAGACTGTGAGCGCTCGATCAGCGCGTATGTTACGATGGAAGACTGCTACATGTACTATGGTTCCGTTACGAATTGATGCATAAAAAAATGTACGTGTCAGCGGCGGTTGTTGTGGCGCGTGGCATTTGATTCGCTCGCTGGATTTTTAAATGTCAATGAATAATTATCGATTTTCAAATATATAGCCACGGCAAAAAAGTTCGATTGGTAAGAGTAAGGAGCTGTAATACCCGTAAAATCTAATTACGGGATTTACGATATAATTAGCGTGAAAGTATTTAAGTTGAGATTTTATTGGATTAATTAAATAAAAAGGTTAAGACTATATGAGACTTAGTTGTAACACACAAATTAATTGGGTTACAAAAGTATTAATATTTTTAGTACTTTACGTGACTTATGTGTTATGTGAATTGCGTGCTACATGTATTACAGCCATATATGTATATGCTTCTATGACATGTATGAACTAAGAATCGGCCGATTTTAAATAAGTATTGGAATCGGTCGATGTTATATATAGATATATAGGTATATATTTGTTAAACATTCATCGAGCCTGATTTAATAAGAATTGATCGATTCCAAGGCCTATAAGTAAGCGTTCGCCGAACATTGTAAGATTTGAGTAATCAAGAATCGATCGAACATAGACACAGAGATAAAATCGGCGATTATGCTTATTTTAGTGTGAAGTCTTGATTGACTAATTCAAATGGAATCAGCCGATGACATGCAGGCCCGTAGCTTATATAAGGCCGATGAGGCGGCCGCCTCAGGCCCGACGTGGGAAGGGGCCCAAATTTATATATATATATATATATATATATATATATATAGTTTTATATAGTTAAAAAAAAAAAGCAAAGTAGATAAATGTAAATGGGTGAAAACGTAAGTGGAGTGTTTATTAATAGATGGGCCTTGAGTTGGAACAAAAGCAGCTCAAACTGTATTTAATAAAAAGTTCAGCCCAAGGAAAATATATTAAAGCTTTCAATTTAGAGAAAGAGGAAAACGTGGTGGGGGGAAAAAGTTTCAGACGAAGGGCTTCTGTTTCAAAAGGTTTTTATCTGATAAAATCTCGCTGCTTTCATCTGGGGTGAGCTTAGGTATGGACTGTGCTTACGTATATTTATGTTGTCTTTTCTTATTGATTGATTTGATTGGCGGCGAAGCGAACGAAGGCAATTTTTTTACTTCTTCGAAAATGTTATCAAATAAACCATGTGTGTAAATTGTGATACGATATGCAAACCAAAATTCTGCTAGGTTATACTATTTTGCAATATCTGGTCGGAGTCTACTAATTTAGTAGTTAATTCATGAGGCATTTCTATTAACTGTGTTGTGAGAAAAGTTACTTACCGTTTATGTTTTTGTTGTTAGGTACAGGAAACAGAAATAATAAATGTCTACTACATCGGGGTATTACAAGAGAAAAAAGAAACGAAAGGCGGAAGCACTAACTCAAAGTCAAGCAGGAGATATAATGAAATATTTTAGTACAAGAGTGGATAAAGATGAAGTGGCTGATGATTTAATCGTCGATGAAGCACAGAATCAAGATGTGAATGAACAAGTACTTGAGGGTATTATAGACATGTATAGATATACATAAGTATATATAACTTTCGCGCCGAGACATGAAATATTAAAAGCGAAATCGACCGATCGATGTGTATGGGATGTAGAATCGGTCGAATGATGAGCATAGTGTGGAGAAAATTGGTCAACACAATTATTTGATTAGACCAATCACATAAGGACAACTCCAAGTAACTAGAGGTTCCAACTAGGCCTAAAGGGGAAACCCAACGATAAAGGAAGCTAACTATAATAATATAAGAATCGATATTACTAATTGAAGATAAGTATTAATAGAACTGATGTCATTTTTCTACTATTACACGCAAAGCCTAGGTAAACGAGAAATATTTTCATTAGAAGACATTTGAACACCCAAGTAAAAAGAGAGGAGGAAAGCTTCGAACAAAGGTTCTCTTATCTCCTTAATCTTACAAAGAGGTATAAATTCTTACAAAGACTTTTACATATTTAAAGTAGGAATTAGCGTGTCTTAGGAAATATTAAGCATGAAAATTCGTACTGAGAAACCCTAACTTTTGTAAATTATGCTAACATGGTTAATTAGATTCATATAGGGTGCGTATGGAAATTTATCAAGTTGAACATATTTTTAGAATAAAAAGAAATTAACAGTATAGTATTCTCTTAGGATTCATAACTTTGAAGATGATAGCCTTTGAGTAGAGTTAACGATTTTGGGAATTTAAGTGTAAGAAAGACCAAAAGAAAATTTTATCAACTTAAGGATAGCCGTAATAACTTAAAGTTCGAACTTTTGGTAAGTATATTCCTTATAACTTTTTTATGGCTTATGTTTTATGATATTCCTAAAAATTTATGAAGCTTGTAGGTACTGATCGGATAGGGTAATTAATCGAGAAACCCTAATTTCTAGAAATTGCACTTGATACTAACATGCTAGGTATATTGTTCAGGCCGAAGTTTTGGAGGATTAATTTAGATAAATTGTGAGTAAACTAGATATAAGATCGATTTAGGATTACTCTTGGGTGGGAAGTAACCTTGGACATTTAACTTAGTATTGATCCTTATCAATTCATGTTCTTCAATATGAACCTTTGTATTTAGGAGGTTAGAAATAACATTTTTATTTAAACTTATGATCGGATAGTGTAAGTTTTAGAATATGTTAGAAGGCAACTTTCGACCGAAACTAGGAATTTGAGTATTTACTTAGATGAGCTTTCGAGTAATTAGCTTAGTATTAATTCATATATTGTGCCTAGGATATTGGATAGTACAAATTGTGAAAAAGCTTTTTATATAGGAAATGACTTTCGGTCAAATCTGGGAAGCTAAGTACAGATCGCACGAAACCTCTTTCGTCAAAGTGTTATATATAGTAATGATTGACTCAATTTTGACCATTATGTGAATACACTTTCGAGCGAATCTGCCCACACATAAGAAGACTTTGGCCGAGCTGTGTATTAATATATTGGGTCTGGCCAATTGCATATAAGATGAGCACTCGGCGAATGAAAAATCGGATAACCTCACTTTCGGCCGAAACCCATATTAACCTTGACCCAATTTCAGGTGAACTATCGGGCGAATCTGTGTTCGAACATGATCTACATTCGCCGAGTTGTATAGATTAAAATCGGGTGTTGACCTAATTTAGACTATTAATTGGACGATTTAAGGTTTTAAAATATTAGGTTAAACCAAAGGTATTTTTGAGCAGATTAGTGTAGTCAAACCAATTTATTTGGACATAGTCATATACTTTAGATATTGCACTGATACTTTACTATTTTGTTTAAGGGTCGAAAAATAGGAATTTCCCAGAGCAGTAAACTTATTTAGCTTGGACGACAGGTAAGTGAAAATCGCAACTACAACACATAATTTTATGTGTATGAATTACGTGACTACTTGCCTCTGTGGCTTACGTGATTGTTATGTGACGTGAATTATCCTATGCGGTAACATTGCACGCATGTTTGCATTGTTCATGGCATAAGCATATGCACGCACGACTAGTATAAGAATCAGAGAAAGAGAGCGTGCATGAGTATAAGATCGCGTGAGGGCGATGTATATTTGTCAATATAGGCATTTGTGTCGACTCAGTGATGAGTCACGGCTCTTCTATGCTACCATGACGATTCACGATGCCGAATTACCTGATTCACGAAAGGTAGGGGAAATTCACCATGGCAATTCACGATGCCGATTGCCTGATTCACGATAGGCAGGTGGATACCCCGTAGCGGGAGATGCAACCTAGAGGATGTGACTCGAGGGAATAAGCGGCACCGAGGGAACCTCGAGTGTTGGCGACCTCGTAGTAGGCTACCAGTGAGAAGCGCCCGCGTGTCAGACCGCATTGGGATGGAAAGGCGCCTTAGGGTTAAACGTAATTTGTGTGCCCGGGTTAGCCTCTCAATGGGACTGCATTGGAATTGAAAGGCACTATTAGCCTCTCAGTGTGGATCACATTGGGATGGAAATGCACCATAGGGTTAAGCACAAATTGCGTACTTGGGTTTAGCCTCTCAGTGTGTGTACTGCCACTTATTTATACCCTTAGTGGTCTGAGCTCTATGAATGGTGCATAGTAAGATTGAAAGCAGAGGGCCCAATATGAAATGAGGAAATGAGAAGGTCGTGAGGAGTTAATAGCATTGGCGCGGATGCCTTTGCTATTTAGGTCACGTGCATTGCATGCATGATTTTCACTTACTAAGCTTTGTAAGCTCATTCTATGTTTTTATGTGTTGTAGGACCCCGCGATCACGGTACGTGATCATTTTCACGGCGAGGCCAACTTTTGAAGCTTCCGAGGGCTTTTGAGATGGAAGTGTGTGCATGGATGCGATCTCGTGGAGGCCCAGTAAATAGTTTTATTTTGACACGCATGCGCACCTTCCTTTGTAATTAGGACCCCTGAGGTTTTTGTAGGAACCTTTACGATTCCTTTATAAAAAAGGGAAAAAATTTATATGAAATTTTGCACAATCTATTTCGTTATTACGACATTAGTCGCGTAGACTAGTTAAGAAAGTAGTGGTGAAAGGCGGGGAGCCACAGGAGCCTACATTGTTTTGTATTGGTTTCCCATAGGTTTTAAAATATCCTCGGAATAGAAGTCGAATTTATCTTAGGGTGCGTTTGGATTCACGTATTTGAACGGATCGGATGATTTAACATTATGGATTTCAAAATCTTAATTTCAAATCCAAATCTATTGTCTGGCAAATGTTAGGACTTCGAAATTCAGAAATGAAGTTCGAGCTCGAGCTCGAGAAGCTCTTCGAATTCGACTTCTAACTTTTTTTTTAAAAAAATAAAGTACAAAAATAAAAATAATAAATTAAAAAAACCAGCTCGCAAGCCGGCTTGCGAGCATTAGATTACGCACGAGTGAGCTCGAGCTCGAGCCAGCTCATTTGCGAGCCCGTAACGAGCTCGAACCAGCTTATCGATCTCGCGAGTCAGCTCAACTCATCGGTTGTAACGACTTATTATTATTGTTATTATTATACACTTTATTATTATTATTATTATTATTATTATTATTATTATTATTATTATTGTCTTTGTTGTTATTATTATTATTATTTATGGAAAAAACTCATTACGGACTCAACTTTGGATTTCGAAAACGGACCATTTGACAAATATTATTTGTTTGATATAAATAACAACAATATTGCTTTTTTCTTTTGTTTAACAAAATACATCCTAATTTTATTTGTTTGATATAAATCAAATGGTTAACGCAATAGCCTGCAAACTACATCAACCAAGTAAATCATATTAGGATAAGTTTATGTTTGAGAAGTCCACTCAAAATATTTGGTGGTCAGGGAGCTGATCAAACCTAGGATCTATCTGCCCCTCAAAAGTCATTGAGGGCCTCAACTTGGCCATTAGTCCAAACCTCATTGCCTAAGTATTTGTAAACTGATATGCATGTCACAATAAAAGAAAAATAAAACACGCAAGAAAGGGTTTAATTAAATCCACAAAATTGGCCAGACTCATAAAATCTGTCCAACTAACCGATAACTGGGAGATCAAAACGATACAAATATGTAAGATTGGGAGTAAAACGACACAAAGCGACCAAAATGACACAAACCAACCGTTTACCTATAAGTTACCTCTTGCGTGTTTTCGAATGCATACATGTTATAACATGCTCTTCGTGGCATATGGTTGGGTCTTGAGTGTGATTAGTTAAAGTGTATTCTGTGTTGGATGAAACAAAACGTATCCTATATCCATCATATATGGTTCAAGATTTAAACTCATGTGTTGAGACATCAACATAAAAATTATGAAGAAAACCAGACCTTGCATCAAGAAGATCTAGCAAAGCTATATGATTTACGCTCAGCAGCTGAGAAACGCATTAGGAGTCAAAAACTTGTTTTACCCAAGTTAAAATATATCACTTATAGAGCTGCTGTTAGCAGCGGCGATTCTAGTTGAACAAGTAGTTAATGGGTTGCGTCTATATATGTTTAAATTTTGCGCCCAATTTTATTATCGAGCTCATTAGGTCTCTTCTCCTTTTCCTCTGTACTCTGTAATTCGTTTGATCTTCAATAAAAGATTCATAGCTTGATCGTGGATGTAGGGTTCTTAGAAGGAATCCGAATCACGTTATATCGAAGTGTTCTTAGATTCTCGTTATGGTATCAGAGCGCGCTCATAAGACACAACGCTACGAATTTGCAAAACTGCAAAAACGTGATAGATTTCTTGCTGATCGACTGGGAATTTGGAAGAAGCGCAACACACTCGAATTCCTGTTGATCGATTGGAGCGTACAGTCTTTCAATGGCCACGATGGTAAAATCATCCAACTCAGGTTCTCCGGTCTTGATCAATGACCCGTACTTCTTGAATAACAACGACACCTCGGGACAAACTCTAGTCCATGAATTGCTGAATGGGGAGAACTACACAACTTGGAGTAGGGCTATGATGATAGCCTTGATAGGAAGGAACAAAGAAGGCTTTGTTAATGGGGACCTATTGCCGCCAACAGATGATGCTCAAGATCAAGTTACCACGAAGAATCAGCTAAGTGCTTGGAAGAGGAACAATAATAGGTGATTTCATGGATCTTGAACTCAGTCACCAAATAGATCTTTGCCAGTATTCTTTACAGTTCGTCCGTGAGAGAGGTTTGGGTCGACCTACAAGAAAGATTCCGCCAAACCATTAAGTCGAGAATTTTCCAACTGAAAAGGGAGTTGGTTAATTTAGCACATGGTGTAAACAACATATCAGTATACTTAACGAGGCTTAAAACTTTGTGGGATCAACTGTCCAGCTACAGTCCTCCCTGAAATGTACTTGTGGAGGGATAAATGGGATGAAGGCATACTACGATGAAGAATATGTCTTGGCGTTCTTGATGGGCTGAATGACACCTATTCACAGATAAGAGGACAGATTTTACTCATGGATCCACTTTCCCCAATAAATAAGGTGTTCTCTCTGCTAGCAGAAGAGGAAAAACAGAGATCCATGGGGGCTACACTCACAGTGGGAACAACTGACATGAGCAGTGCTATGACAATGTGACTAGGAGAGATACAGAAGCAGTCAAGAAAAGCTCATATGTGCAGAAAAGGGATGGAGGAAAGCCCATCTGCACAAACTGGCACAAGAAAGGACATACAGTTGAAACATGCTATCAAGTCCATGGATTTCCACCTGGTTTCAAGCAGTTTCAGAAGTTCAAAAGTGTAAGAACTAATAACTTCTCCGTCGATCAAGTGCCTAGGGGAGTTCATCCAATTCCTGGTGGGACTAGTGAGGAAACAATCCAGCTACAAATGACAGCATTACAGCTACAAAGTCTGAAGGAATTGCTGAACCAGTCAGTAGTTAATCAGTTAGCCTTTAATGAAGAGTCCAAAAGGCAGCTTGAGAAGGGTGGAGGTATGTGTCTCTCCTTTGATTTGCCTAGGGTAACAGGTAAAACTCATTGGTTAATAGATTCAGGGGCAACTCAACATGTTTGTGGTAATGAAAATATTCTGTATGATGTGCATAAGATAGGAGAATCTAGTGTAATCTTACCAGATAACTTAGCTATAAAGGTCACTAAGGCAGGTTCCTTTAGCATGAATCAGTTTATCACCTTGAAGGATGTTTTGGTAGTCCCTCAATTTCAATTTAATTTGATCTCTGTTAGTGCATTAGCCAAGGACATGAACTGTCATTTGAGACTAATGGTTTGACTCTACAGGATCACACTCAACCGATGATTGGTAGGGGTAAGGAAGTTGCAGGGCTGTACATCTTCAAAGCTAAACCAGTCTTTCCAGTTTCAGTCTTTCCAGTTTCAACTGTGAGAAGAAGTGTCTTTCTGAATAAACTGTCTGTAGATGTGTGGCATAATAGGCTAGGCCACCCTTCAGTTAAGGTTCTAGACATGCTTAAGTCTATTTGTGAAAAAATACTAGTGAATGAATGCATATTGTAAGACCTGCCCACTTGCTAAGCAAAGAAGATTACCATTTCCAAATGATCAAAAAACTGCTTGTTCTTCTTTTGATTTAATCCATTGTGATGTTTGGGGACCCTTCTATGTACCTTCTCACTTAGGACACAGATATTTTATAACCATAGTAGATGATTACTCACACTACACTTGGTTATTCATTCTCAAGCACAAGTCAGAAGTGCAAGTAATCATCCCATATTTCTTAGCCCACATAGACACTCACTTCCACAGAAAGGTTAAGGTGCTCAGATCTGATAATGCGAGGGAGTTTAACATGACCAACCTTTTCAGAGAAAAATGGATTATACACCACTTATCTTCTGTTCAAACTCCCCAGCAAAACTCAGTAGTAGAAAGAAAGCACCAACACCTTTTAAATGTAGCTCGCTGCTTGTTTTTCCAATCTGGTTTAGGCATTAGATACTGGTCAGAGTGTATTTTAACTGTTGCATTTCTCATTAATAGGACACCTTCTGTCATGTTAAAGGGTAAGAGTCCATATGATTTACTTTGTCAAAGACCAATAGATTATCACATGCTACGAGTGTTTGGTTCTCTATGTTATTCTTCCACACTTACAGCAGGTAGAAGAAAGTTTGATGCAAGGGCTAGGGAATGCATCTTCATAGGATATCCCAACAAACTTATGGATGTTAGGACAAGGGAAATATTCATTTCAAGGGATGTTGTATTCAGAGAAGACGTATTTCCTTTCACAATTCAGACTTCAGCTGGTATTACAGAGGATCCATTCTCTTCACTTGTAATTCCCAGAACCCGTGGTCATCATGCTAACATTGAACAAGAAGTCATTCCCAGCACAGAGGTGGAACAAGGACTATATGAGCAGAAGACTACAAGTGATCCTCAAAACAGCCACTCTGTTGAGGAATGCTGATGAGGCAGCAGCTGCAACTGATCCCCAGAGATTCATCCGTTAGGCAATGCTGCTGTGCCAACAGCTACAAATGGACCACAGACAGACATTCCATCAGGGAATGATGATAGGGCAGCAACTGCAAGTTTTCCTCAGACAGCTATTCCATCAGACACAGAAGACAATGAGCTCTCAGACACTGGACATGCAGGCATGTCAGGAGCCAAGAAGGTCTGGAAGGGAGCATAAGAAACCTACATATTTGCAGAATTTTCACTGTAACAAACTCACAGAGGGCCAGGCAAGATATCCAATATCACAAGTTCTATCTTACCAGAACTTTTCTGATCATTATCAAACTTTATCTGTAATGTCCCCTAGCCAGAGAACCTAACTGTTATGCCAAGAAATGGCAATTAGCTATGCATGAGGAGTTCCAGGCCTTGGAAGACAACCAAACTTGGTCAGTGGTACGACTGCCAGCCAGAAGGCAAAAAGGCCATTGGAAGTATGTGGGTCTACAAGGTTAACTCAATTCTTTGGGAGAAGTTGATAAGTACAAAGCAAGATTGATGGCTAAGGGTTACGATCAAAGAGAAGGAGTAAACTAAATTGATACATTTCCCCGGTTGCCAAGCCTAGTACTATCAAAATCATCATTTTTTTGGCAGCTAAACTCAAGTGGAACCTCACACAACTAGGTGTAAGTAATGCATTCTTGAATTATGATTTGACTGAGGAGGTGTACATGGAGTTACCACAAGGATTCTACCCAGGTAAACTGAGAACAGTGGGCAGAATGGTATGCAAGCTACACAAATCATTGTATGGTTTGAAGCAATCTTCGAGGCAGGAATAAGAAGTTCACCAATGTTGTCAGGGACTTTGGCTTTGAGCAGACTCAGTCCGATCACACCTTGTTTGTGAAAGGGAGAGGTCAGAATATGGTAACCCTACTGGTTTGTGTGGATGATATCATCCTAGCAAGACCATCTGAGAGTATGCTACAAGAAGTGAAGGACTTTCTGAAGGCATGTTTTAAGATCAAATATTTAGGATAGCTTCATTATTTTCTTGGTATTAAGGTGGCCAGAAATAAAAACAGGCATCGATCTCTCACAGAGAAATTATGCACTACAGCTATTAGAGGTTTCTGGTTACCTAGGAGCAAAACCTGTGACAACACCCATCAATCCTAGTGACAAAATCGCGGCAACAAATGGAGAACCGATAGATGATCCTTTCAAGCATAGAAGACTGGTTGGCCGCTTGCTCTCCCTTACTTTTACTCGGCCATATATCTCTTTTGCATTGCATAACCTTGGCAACATATATTTGCTCCTAGAACAGGACATATGAAGGTAGTTCATCATTTGATGAGGTACATAAAGGCATCACCGGGACAGGGATTATTCTTATCAGCAGATCAGAACATGGCCTTGAAAGGTTTTAGTGATGTTGATTGGGCAACATGTCAAGATACCCGGAGATTAGTTACAGACTATTGTACCTTCCTTGGTGATTCACTAATAACATGGAAATATAAGAAGCAAGCAACTGTGTCCAGATCTTCCACAGAAGCTGAATACAGAGCACTAGGGTCACTTGTTGCTGAGCTACTATGGATGAAGCAGTTACTGAAGTAGCTGAAGGTTGAGCTTAGGCAGGTGCCAGTGGCATTCTGTGACAACCAATCTGCCATGAAATTAGCTGCCAACCCAAATTCCACGAGAGATCAAAGCACATTGAAGTGGATTGCCATTTTGTGAGACATCATGTCTCGAATGGAGCAGTCATGCTTTTAGCAGTTAGGACTGATGAACAGTTAGTTGATGTCCTTACAAAGGCTCTCACGGGGCCACAATTGCAGAAGTTCCTTGTCAAGATGTCCGTTGTAGATCTACACCGTCCACCTTGTAGGGGGATGTTGAGACATCAGCATGAAACTTATTAAGAAAAGGAGACCTTGCATGAAGAAGATCGAGCAAAGCTTAATGATTTAAGCTCAGCAGCTGAGAAACGCATTAGGAGTAAAAAACGTGTTTTACCCAAGTTAAAAGACTTCACTTATAGAGCTGCTGTAGCAGCGGCGATTCTATTTGAACAAGTAGTTAATGGGCTGCGTCTATATATGTTTAAATTTCACGCCTAATTTTATTATCGAGCTCATCAGCTCTCTTCTCCTTTTCCATTTTATCTGTAGTTTGTTTGTCTTCAATAAAAGATTCATAGATTGATCGTGGATGTAGGGTTCTTAGAAGGAATCCGGACCACGTTAAATCAAAGTGTTCTTAGATTCTCGTTAGGCATGTATAATAAATACCGTAATCTGAGCACGTTGTCAATAAATCATGGATGCTGTAATAAAAATCAACTTCAACCGAAACCACTGATGCCTTTGACATTCATATTCAAAAACTTACTTTCTGTTTTATTAAGAGATCATTTTGTTGCGTTTATTTTATGCGCCAGAACTCATAAAATAATACCAATGATTTCGAATTCCTTGACCTTCTTTCGGTAATAAATTAATAATGAATATTGAAGAACAAAACTATAAGAGAAACACTGATGCAACTGTGGAGTAATCGCAATGGCCAAATAAAATAATAAAATAAATAAACATATATCAATACATATGTGTCATGTGTGGAAGAAAATAAAAACAAAAGAAGACACGTAAGGCTTAGTCATGTTTAAAGGGGAGAAAACAAAAATGATGATGTATTCTTAATTCTCTATATAATGCATGTATGGGTCTTTGTAAAGTAAGAGTGCAATAATAAAAAATATGTTTGTATTAACATGAAACACTACAAATACTTCTCCTTTTTATGTTCCATGCACTTGAGAAAAATAACAAATTGGTATCAGAGCCATGTCGTTCGTAGGAGCAACTGGTGGCCAAATGCCCGTTCCACGTCTCACTAAATTCAACCATGACAACTGGTGTATTCGAATGAAGGTGTTGCTCGGGTCTCACGTATGGGAAATCGCTAAAAACGGGTACACCGAGCCCGAAAACACGGACGGTTATACAGCGGCCCAAATGAAGGCGTTGAATGAATCTCGCAAACTAGATCAGACTGCGCTGGCCATCATCCACCAATCTGTACATGATGCCGATTTTGAGAAAATATCCGGGGCGAAAAATTCGAAGGAAGTATGGGAGACGTTGGAAAAAGCGTATAAAGGTGCCGACCGAGTAAAGCAAGTATGGTTGTTGACTCTTCGAGGCAAGTTCGAAATGACGAAAATGAAAGAAGGCGAAGGCGTGTCTGAGTACATAATGAGAGTGCAAACCATCGCCAACCGCTTGAAGAGAAACGGCGAGGTACTAACTGATGCCCGAATCGTCGAGAAAATTTTACGATCTCTGACGAACGAGTACGAGAATGTGGTGTGTGCTATTGAAGAATCCAAAGAGCTCGACAAGATGACAGTCGATGAACTCTTCGGTTTGCTTGAAGCTCACGAGCAACGAAAGAAAAAGAAAAACCGGAGTCCTTCGACGAGGTCCTAAACACGAAGTTGTCACTTAAGGAAGACAAGGCGTTTTATACGCACCACGGTCGAGGAAGAGGACGTGGCCAACGTGGATGAGGTTTCGGACAAACTACAAGCCGAGGACGAGGATACTTCCAAGAAAAGGAAGGACAAACAAGCAACCAAAATTGGAAGGGACGAGGTCGAGGCAATCGGTCAAATCGACCGAGCGTTGAATGCTATAATTACGGGAAGTTCTGGCACTTCGCAAAAGATTGCTGGTCCAATAAGAAAGTTGACGAAAACATAAACTTAGTGGCACAAGAAGAGCCAAAAGACGAAGGCGTACTCTTAATGACGCTCGAGGACACAAAACCGGGTAGCGACATGGTGTGGTATCCTGACACCGGTGCGAACAACCATATGTGTGGGCACAAACATCTGTTTACAAATTTGAAGAAGATCGAGGACGGCCACGTAAATTTTGGAGATGCTTCAAAAATAAAAGTCAAAGGCCAAGGGAAAATATGTTTCTCTCCAAATGATGGCAAACAAGGATCGTCGAGACGTTTATTTCGTACCAGACTTGAAGACGAACATGTTAAGCATGGGGCAGTTGCTCGAGAAGGGATGTTTGGTGTTCATGAAGGATCGATCGTTACCACTAAGAAACAAAGACGGGCAAATGATTGCACTAGCCGAGATGGAAAGAAATTGTTCAAACTCAACCTGAAGGCGATTCAAAAAAAAATGTTTGCAAGTTGACTTGGAGGACAAAGGCCATTTATGGCATATGCAGTTCGAACATCTACATTACAGAGGACTAAGAGAGCTCTCCAAGGAAGATATGGTGCACGGGATGCCGATGATAGAGGAAGGAAAGAAATTTTGTGAAAGCTGCATGATCGGGAAATATTCGAGAACGGCATTTCCAAAGAAGGCACGATATCAATCACGTGAACCGCTCGAGCTCATACACACGGATATATGCGGGCCAATCACACCGGTCTTATTCAGTTGGAAGAGATATTTCATCACGTCCATCGACGACTACTCGAGAAAGAGTTGGGTCTATTTCTTGAAGAAAAATTAGAAGCATTGGAGACATTTAAGAAATTCAAAACGATTGTCAAAAAAGAGAGTAGCTCCAATATCAAAGCACTCCGATCAGATAGAGGCGGAGAATACATCTCAAGTGCTTTCATATCATTTTGTGGGGCACATGGCATTCAGGAGATTTCTCACCACACCATATTCGCCGCAACAAAATGGTGTGGCCGAGAGTTAGAACCGAACCATACTTGACCTGATTCGATCAATGTTGAAGACTAAAGAAATGCCAAAGGAGTTCTGGGCCGAGGCGGTACAATGTGCGGTCTATATACAGAATCAGTGTCCACACAGCAACCCCGAGAGTCAAACACCACAGGAAGCATGGAGTGGCCAGAAACCGACCGTGGCACACTTCAAAATATTTGGAGGTGTGGCGTATACACATGTGCCGGACCAGAAAAGAACCAAGCTCGACGACAAAAGCAAAAAGCTCGTTTTCAGGGTATGACGAGAAGACGAAGGCGTACCGGCTATTTGATCCAGAAAACAAAAAGGTGACGATCAGCCGAGATGTTCGTATTGATGAAGAAAGTTCATGGGACTAGAAGCATGAAGAAAAGACTATGAATCATTTAAAATTGCTCCAACATCCGCTTCGGTTTCACCCCAACAAAATAACGAGGAGGACGAACCAAGACAACCGAGGATACGAAGCATGCATGACCTGTACGAAACAACCGAACAGGTTCATCTAGTCTGCTTACTGGCCGACTCGGAACAAATTAGTTTCGAAGAAGCAGTAGGAGACAAGAGATGGAAATCGGTAATGGACGAGGATATCAAAGCGATTGAAAGGAATGACACATGGAAGCTGGTCGAGTTGCCACACGAGCATAAAACCATAGGAGTGAAATGGGTTTATAAGAAGAAAATGAACGCTCAAGGAAAAATCGAGTGTTATAAAGCGAGATTGGTGGCAAAGAGCTACCGACAACGGGCAGGAATGGACTACGATAAAGTGTTTGCTCCCATCGCAAGAATGGAAACTATCCGCTTGCTCCTTGCCCATGCTGCACAACTTAGTTGGCCGATCTATCAAATGGACGTGAATTCCGCGTTTCTGAACGGTGAGCTTCAGGAGGAAGTCTATGTGGAGCAGCCATCGGGATATTCAAAATTGGGAGAAGAAGGGAAAGTGTTGAAGTTAAAGAAAGCGCTTTACGGGCTGAAGCAAGCGCCTCGAGCTTGAAACACTCGGATCGATGGCTATTTCAAAAGGAATAATTTTGAGCAATGTCCATTTGAGCACGCCCTCTACGTCAAACGAGAAGGAGAGGAAATGATCATAGTCGCTCCTTATGTCGATGATCTCAGTTTTATGGGAAGTGGTGAGAAGCTCATCATTGATTTCAAGAATGCGATGACAAAGGAGTTCGAGATGACGGGACTTGGACTTATGAAATATTTTCTTGGTCTCGAAGTCAAGCAAAGGAGTATGGGAATATTCATGTCACAAAAAGCGTATGCGAAGGATATACTGAAGAAAAATAAAATGGAGGAAAGTAAACTGATAGCTACACCGATGGAGCTCGGAACAAAATTGTCCAAGTTTGAGGAGGACCAGGAGTAAATGCAACTGATATCGAAGTATTGCGGGAAGTCTGCGATACTTGACATGCACGAGACCATATATCGCTTACAGTGTTGGAGTTGTTAGCCGCTGCATGGAAGAATCGAGGCAGGCATATCTCAAAGCAATCAAGAGAATTCTTCGATACATACGAGGAACACAGTCACTCGGATTATTATATTCAACATCAAGTGACGGCAAACTTGTCGGATATTCGGATAGTGATTGGTGTGGAGATATTGATGACCGAAGAAGCACAGGTGGCTACGTATTTTTTCTAGGGAGTAGAGCATTTACATGGCTATCGAAGAAGTAATCGATCGTGACTCTGTCAACTTGTGAAGCAGAATATGTGGCAGCATCGTGGTGTGTTTGTCACGCAGTCTGGCTAAGAAATTTATTGCTCAAGTTAAATCTGCAACAAGATCAGCCAACCGAAATTCGAGTGGATAATAAGTCGGCAATCAAAGTTGGCGAAAAATCCGGTCTATCATGAGAGAAGCAAGCATATTGATGCTCGGTTTCATTTTATCAGAGAGCACGTAAAGAAAGCAGAAGTAAAAATGATACATGTCGCCGGTCTAGACCAATTCGCAGATATTTTCACGAAGCCGTTGCCGACATGTACGTTTGAAAATTTGAAGAATATGCTCGGGATGAAAGAACAAAAGGCATTGAGATTAAGGGAGGAATTTGTGGAGTAATCTCAATGGCCAAATAAAATAATTAAATAAATAAACACATATCAATACATGTGTTATGATATGTGTCATGTGTGGAAAAAAAATAAAAAAAAGAAGAAGAAGACACGTAAGGCTTAGTCATGTTTAAAGAGGAGAAAACAAAAATGATGATGCATTCTTAATTCTCTATAAAATGCATGTATGGGTCTTTGTAAAGTAAGAGTGCAATAATAAAAAATATGCTTGTATTAACGTGAAACACTACAAATACTTCTCCTTTTTATGTTCCATGCACTTGAGAAAAATAACAAATTGGTATCAGAGCCATGTCGTTCGTCGGAGCAACTGGTGGCCAAATGCCCGTTCCGCGTCTCACTAAATTCAACTATGACAACTGGTGTATTCGAATGATGGTGTTGCTCGGGTCTCAAGGCGTATGGGAAATCACAAAAAACGGGTACACCGAGCCCGAAAACACGGACGGTTATACAGCGGCCCAAATGAAGGCGTTGAATGAATCTCGCAAACTAAATCAGACTGCGCTAGACATCATCCACCAATCTGTACATGATGTCGGTTTTGAGAAAATATCCGGGGTGAAAAATTCGAAGGAAGTGTGGGAGACATTGGAAAAAGCGTCTAAAGGTGCCGACCGAGTAATGCAAGTATGGTTGCAGACTCTTCGAGGCAAGTTCGAAATGACGAAAATGAAAGAAGGCGAAGGCGTGTCTGAGTACATAACGAGAGTGCAAACCATCACCAACCGCTTGAAGAGAAACGGCGAGGTACTAACTGATGCCCGAATCGTCGAGAAAATTTTACGATCTCTGACGAACGAGTATGAGAACGTGGTGTGTGCTATTAAAGAATCCAAAGAGCTGGACAAGATGACAGTCGATGAACTCTCCGGTTCGCTTGAAGCTCACGAGCAACGAAAGAAAAAGAAAAACCGGAGTCTTTCGACGAGGTCCTAAACATGAAGTTGTAACTTAAGGAAGACAAGGTGTTTTATACGCACCACGGTCGAGGAAGAGGACGTGGCCAATGTGGATGAGGTTTCGGACAAACTACAAGCCGAGGACGAGGATACTTCCAAGAAAAGGAAGGACAAACAAGCAACCAAAATTGAAAGGGACGAGGTCGAGGCAATCGGTCAAATCGACCGAGCGTTGAATGCTATAATTGCGGGAAGCTCGGGCACTTCGCAAAAGATTGCTGGCCCAATAAGAAAGTTGACGAAAACATAAACTTAGTGGCACAAGAAGAGCCAAAAGACGAAGGCGTACTCTTAATGACGCTTGAGGACACAAAACCGGGTAGCGACATGGTGTGGTATCTTGACACCGGTGCGAACAACCATATGTGTGGGCACAAACATCTGTTTATGAATTTGAAGAAGATCGAGGACGGCCACGTAAATTTTGGAGATGCTTCAAAAATAAAAGTCAAATGGCCGAGGGAAAATATGTTTCTCTCAAAATGATGGCAAACAAGGATCGTCGAGGACGTTTATTTCGTACCAGACTTGAAGACGAACATCTTAAGCATGGGGCAGTTGCTCGAGAAGGGATGTTTGGTGTTCATGAAGAATCGATCGTTACCACTAAGAAACAAAGACGAGCGAATGATTGCACTAGTCGAGATGGAAAGAAATTGTTCAAACTCAACCTGAAGGCGATTCAAGAAAAATGTTTGCAAGTTGACTTGGAGGACAAAGGCCATTTATGGCATATGCTGTTCGAACATCTACATTACAGAGGACTAAGAGAGCTCTCCAAGGAAGATATGGCGCACGGGATGCCGATGATAGAGGAAGGAAAGAAATTTTGTGAAAGCTGCATGATCGGGAAACACTCGAGAACGGCATTTCCAAAGAAGGCATGATATCAATCACGCGAACCGCTCGAGCTCATACACACGGACATATGCGGGCCAATCAGACCGGCCTTATTCAGTTGGAAGAGATATTTCATCACGTTCATCGACTACTACTCGAGAAAGAGTTGGGTCTATTTCTTGAAGAAAAATTAGAGGCATTGGAGACATTTAAGAAATTCAAAACGATGGTCAAAAAGGCGAGTAGCTCCAGTATCAAAGCACTCCGATCAGATAGAGGCGGAGAATACATGTCAAGTGCTTTCATATCATTTTGTGGGGCACATGGCATCAGGAGATTTCTCACCACACCATATTCGCCGCAACAAAATGGTGTGGCCGAGAGTTAGAACCGAACCATACTTGACCTGATTCGATCAATGTTGAAGACTAAAGAAAAATGCCAAAGGAGTTCTGGGCCGAGGCGGTACAATGTGCGGTCTATATACAGAATCAGTGTCCACACAGCAACCTCGAGAGTCAAACACCACAGGAAGCATGGAGTGGCCGAAAACCGACCGTGGCACACTTCAAAATATTTGGAAGTGTGGCGTATACACATGTGCCGGACCAGAAAAGAACAAAGCTCGACGACAAAAGCAAAAAGCTCGTTTTCATTGGGTATGACGAGAAGACGAAGGCGTACCGGCTATTTTATCCAGAAAACAAAAAAGGTGACGATCAGCCGATGTTCGTATTGATGAAGAAAGTTCATGGGACTAGAAGCATGAAGAAAAGACTATGACGCATGAAGAATCATTTAACATTACTCCAACATCCGCTTCGGTTTCACCCCAACAAAATAACGAGGAGGACGAACCAAGACAACCGAGGATACGAAGCATGCATGACCTGTACGAAACAACCGAACAGGTTCATCTAGTCTGCTTACTGGCCGACTCGGAACAAATTAGTTTCGAAGAAGCAGTAAGAGACAAGAGATGGAAATCGGTAATGGACGAGGAGATCAAAGCGATTGAAAGGAATGACACATGGAAGCTGGTCGAGTTACCCCACGAGCATAAAACCATAGGAGTGAAATGGGTTTATAAGAAGAAAATGAACGCTCAAGGAAAAATCGAGTGTTATAAGGCGAGATTGGCGGCAAAGGGCTACCGACAACGGGCAGGAATGGACTACGATGAAGTGTTTGCTCCCATCGCAAGAATGGAAACTATCTGCTTGCTCCTTGCCCATGCTGCACAACTTAGTTGGCCGATCTATCAATTGGACGCGAAGTCCGCGTTTCTGAACGGTGAGCTTGAGGAGGAAGTCTATGTGGACCAGCCATCGGTATATTCAAAATCGGGAGAAGAAGGGAAAGTGTTGAAGTTAAAGAAAGCGCTTTACGGGCTGAAGCAAGCGCCTCGACTTGTAACACTCGGATCGATGGCTATTTCAAAAGGAATAATTTTGAGCAATGTCCATTTGAGCACGCCCTCTACGTCAAACGAGAAGGAGAGGAAATGGTCATAGTCGCTCCTTATGTCGATGATCTCAGTTTTATGGGAAGTGGTGAGAAGCTCATCATTGATTTCAAGAATGCGATGACAAAGGAGTTCGAGATGACGGGACTTGGACTTATGAAATATTTTCTTTGTCTCGAAGTCAAGCAAAGGAGTATGGGAATATTCATGTCACAAAAAGCGTATGCGAAGGATATATTGAAGAAAAATAAAATGGAGGAAAGTAAACTGATAGCTACACCGATGGAGCTCGGAACAAAATTGTCCAAGTTTGAGGGAGGACCATGAGTAAATGCAACTGAATATCAAAGTATTGTGGGAAGTCTGCGATACTTGACATGCACGAGACCAGATATCGCTTACAGTGTTGGAGTTGTTAGCCGCTACATGGAAGAATCGAGGCAGGCATATCTCAAAGCAATCAAGAGAATTCTTCGATACATACGAGGAACACAGTCACTCGGATTATTATAATCAACGACAAGTGACGGCAAATTTGTCGGATATTCGGATAGTGATTGGTGTGGAGATATTGATGACCGAAGAAGCACAGGTGGCTACGTATTTTTTCTAGGGAGTAGAGCATTTACATGGCTATCGAAGAAGTAATCGATCGTGACTCTGTCAACTTGTGAAGCAGAATATGTGGCAGCGTCGTGGTGTGTTTGTCACGCAGTCTGGCTAAGAAATATATTGCTCAAGTTAAATCTGCATCAAGATCAACCAACCGAAATTCGAGTGGATAATAAGTCGGCAATCGAGTTGGCGAAAAATCCGGTCTATCATGAGAGAAGCAAGCATATTGATGCTCGGTTTCATTTTATCAGAGAGCACATAAAGAAAGCAGAAGTAAAAATGATACATGTCGCCGGTCTGGACCAAGTCGCAGATATTTTCACGAAGTCGTTGCCGACATGTACGGTTGAAAATTTGAACAATATGCTCGGGATGAAAGAACAAAAGGCATTGAGATTATGGGAGGAATTTGTGGAGTAATCTCAATGGCCAAATAAAATAATTAAATAAATAAAACATATCAATACATGTGTTATGATATGTGTCATGTGTGGAAGAAAATAAAAAAAAAAAGAAGAAAGAAGACACGTAAGGCTTAGTCATGTTTAAAGAGGAGAAAACAAAAATGATGATGTATTCTTTATTCTCTATATAATGCATGTATGGGTCTTTGTAATGTAAGAGTGCAATAATAAAAAATATGCTTGTTCAACGTGAAACACTACAAATACTTCTCCTTTTTATGTTGCATGCACTTGAGAAAAATAACAGCAACAAGAAGCTGAGCTGCTTTAACGTACTCTAATTAATATATAAACGAATAACGAGAGATCAAGTAGGACATCTGTATATAATATCGATGAACAAAACTAAGACCTTAACTATAACAATATGAATCCGTAGAAGAAAGAATCTTAATATTATTCAGTTTTTTTCTTTCATTTGCGGCCGGCTTCTTAATTAAGCAATATTCTTCATCAACAGAGCTCACTCGTCTTCATGCAAAATTCACCGTTCCTCCTGCTACATATTCATGTCTAACAAAAGCTAATGACATAGGGAAATCATTGTCCGCAAATATAATCATAATATCATTAATTGTAAGAATATACCAATCAGTTTGCTGTCACATATAATTGAATAGTGTAACTATAGACCAATAACAAGGGACCCAAACGTATATATGTATGCATGCATATATATATGGTATTGCAGAAAAATAGAAGAAAATCATCGAGTTCAGGGGCAGAAGGAGATGAACTTATAAGATCAGCCTTAAAACTGATCAGCTTTGAACTGCTTGTAGAAGCGCGAAATAAGTTGGGAGTTAGAAGCGTGTTTTTCTTTATTTTCTTTCATTACTTACTGAGTCGTAAGTGCTAGCGACGTTATCCATTATAATTGCATTTGCGCGCCATAACTGTTCTATCGGCCAATTAGTTTAAATAGTGCACTGTAGATGAATTGTGTGTGAGTTTATTAATCATCATCTTCATTCTGTAAAATCTCCGATCATCAATGAAGGAGTTTGTCGTTAGCCGTGGAAGTAGGATTCATCAAGAGTGAATCTGAACCACGTAAACAATTCGTGTCGAACCACTTTTTTTATTTTCTTATTATGGTATCAGAGCAATAATTCCAAGCTGCGATTTGAAGTGTTTATAGATCGATCAAATCATTCAAGAAACCAGAGAAACACCAGTTCCTCCACCTACAATCACGCCTTCGTCGACAGTGCTGATAATTGATCCATATTTCCTCGGCACTACGATACCTCAGGACAGCTATTGGTTCATGAACCGCTGACTGGAGAGAATTATGCGACGTGCAGCAGATCAATGCTAATAGCACTCATTGGAAGAAATAAGGGGGGTTTTGTGAATGGTGGATTGGTAGCACCTATGATTGTTCAGCAGAATTCCATAAGTTCTCAGAATCAAGTGAGTGCTTGGAGGAGAAATAACAATGTGGTTATTTCTTGGATCATCAATTCAGTTTCCAAAGACATCTCAACGAGTATCCTCTATAGCTCATCCGCAAGAGAAGCGTGGCTTGACCTTCAAGAAAGGTTCGGGCAAACAACAGACCGAGGATCTTTCAGCTTAAACGAGAGCTAATCAATTTGGTGCAAGGAAGCAACAATGTGGCAGGCTACTTCACAAAGCTGAAAACCTTGTGGGATGAATTGAGCAGCTACAGACCTAAGTGTGCTTGTAGTTGCGGAGGAATCAAGCAGATAAAAAGCTTTCTTGAAGAGGATTACACCCTTACTTTCTTGATGGGTCAAAATGAGTCATATTCCCAAATTAGGGGACAGATCCTGCTTATGGATCCTCTCCCAACAGTTAATAACGTGTTTTCATTGGTAATTCAAGAGGAGAAGCAGAGACTGGTTGGGGGCAATCATCTGAGGGAAGCAGAAGACCAGACAAACGGCATGGCCTTGATGGCAACAAGAACTGAGTTTGAGCAAGCCAATAAAGGCTTCTATGGTTCAAGAAATGAGTTGGGCAGACCTATGTGCACCCACAGCAATAAAAGAGGACACACGATGGATACATGTTACCAAATCCATGGCTATCCACCGGGCTTCAAGCAAGGCCAAAGAAGCAGAGGAGCACAACCAACCAACTAATGATGGACCAGCCAGACAGAGAGGTGCATCTCAGTGGCCAAACATCCGAGGTGTCACAAGAGTCAGGGGAAGGACTTGTTCAAGTGCAGATGACTCCGCTTCAATTGCAGAATTTAAAGGCCTTGATAAACCAGTCAGTGTTCAATCACTCACAGGACAAAGGTGACATTCCTCAGCAAAGGGACACGCCAACAGGTATACCAGTAGGTATTCTGTTATCTTGTTATATACCGAAGTTCTCAAATAGTAAACTATGGTTGATAGATTCTGGAGCCACAAGGCATGTTTGTGGAAACAAAGACATCTTGTTCAATATCCAGAAGATTAAAGAGTCTAATGTAATATTGCCAGACAATTCATCAATTAAAGTAGAGAGAGCATGATCGGTCGTTATTAACAAGGCAATTACTCTGGCAGATGTTCTTTTTGTCCCACAGTTCAGTTTCAATCTGATTTCAGTGAGTCACTGACTAACATCATAGGTTGCAAGTTTGTTTTTGAGGCTGATAGGTTCTTGATACAGGATCACTCACAGGAATTGATTGGCAAGGGTAACCTAATGGGAGGACTTTACATACTTGAAGCTGAGCCAACCATTTTTATACAGTTTTTACCAGTTTTAATATTTCTGCTAGTACAGTTCTTGTGAATAAATTTTCTCTAGACCTATGGCATAGCAGGCTAAGACATCTTTCAAATAAGGTGTTAGATGTTCTTAGAACTGTTCTAGATCATGACGAGGGCCTTGTGAACAATTTCTATAAAATCTGTCCCATATCTAAACAGAAAAGGATATCTTACCAAGTTAGTAATAAAATTGCTTGCTCAGCTTTTGATCTGATCCACTGTGATGTTTGGGGGCCATTTCATGTGGTAGATGATCATACGAGGTATACCTAGCTTTTCATGATAAATCATAAGTCAGAAGTAAGAACTGTTATGACATTTTTCTTAGCATATGTTGAAACACAATTCAGGTGTAGAGTTAAGACAGTGAGATCAGACAATGCAAGGGAATTTAATCAAGTAGATTTATTCAAAACAAGAGGAATTATACACCAATTGTCTTGTGTACAAACACCACAACAGAATTCAGTGGTTGAGAGGAAACACCAACACCTACTAAATGTAGCTCGATCACTTCTATTTCAATCATCAGTGCCAATTGAGTTCTGGTCAAATTGTGTACTCACTGTAGCATACCTTATAAATAGGACACCATCAGCCACCTAGGGCAACAAGAGCCCCTATGAACTATTATTCCAAAAACCAGTAGAATATCATATGCTGAGAGGCTTTGGTTGCCTCTATTATTACTCTTCCCTCGGAGCTAGGAGGAAGAAGTTTGATGCTAGAGCTAAGGAATTTGTCTTCATTGGCTACCCAAATGGTGTAAAAGGGTATAAACTGCTGGACCTGAAGAGCAGAGAACTGATCATTTCAAGGGATGTAAAGTTTAGCATAGATGAGTTTCCTTTTAAGAATGATCTCTCAATTGTGACAGAAGATCCATCCTCAAATCAGGTACTTCCAAGGCCCTATACATTACCACAGATAGGGATGAAGAACATGTTGAAGAAGAGGCACATTCATCTCAGGAAAATAAGGCCATGACTGATGGACATGAATCATCACCTGAACATGCCTAGGTAGAAGAACAGCAACCTGCACAAGGAAATGGGCAACGGGCCATTCAGGAAGTAGGAAGGAGATCGGGAAGGCATTCAAGAAGGCCAACATATTTGGAAGATTATCACTGTAATCAGTTAACAGAACAAGGTGAGTTGTACCCAATTTCTAAGGGACTGTCCTACCATCAGTTTTCAGGCCAATATAAAGATTTTCTCTCTTCATCTCTATGCTATAGGAACCTAGGAACTACAATGAAGCATCAGCCTCAGTGAAATGGGTGGATGCAATGAAAGAGAAGTTCAGGGCACTTGAGGATAACAGAACTTGGAGCTTGATGCCACTGCCAGAAGGGAAAAAGGCAATAGGTTGTAGATGGGTATATAGGACAAAGTGCAATTTAGAGGGAGAAGTTGAGAAGTATAAAGCTCGCCTGCTTGCAAAAGGTTATGGCCAAAAGGAAGGAGTGGACTACATAGATACTTTTGCCCCAGTTGTCAAGCCTAACACAATCAAAATCATTCTCTCCCTTGCAGCCAAACACAGATGGAACTTGCAGCAATTAGATGTAAGTAATGCTTTTCTAAATGGGGACCTGGCAGAGGAAGTATACATGGAATTGCCTCATGGTTTCTACAAGAATCACAGCAGGATTGAAGCATCTAAGATGGTATACAAGTTGCACAAATCGATATATGGTTGAAGCAAGCATTGAGGCAATGGAACAGGAAGTTCACAGATGCTGTTAAAAGCTTCGGTTTCAGGCAGACTCAGTCAGATCACACTCTGTTCCTAAGGGGCAGAGGTAATGACTTGGTTATTCTTTTGGTTTATGTGGATGATATCATCCTTGCGGGTCCTTCTTCTCAAACATTGGCAGAGGTTAAAGATTTCCTGCAGAAACATTTAAGGATCAAAGACTTAGGTGAGCTAAAATTCTTTCTTGGCATAGAGGTAGCTCGAGCTGAGACTGGAATTTACATATCACAGAGGCAGTATGCATTGAATTTGTTAGATGATACAGGTTACATGGCATCAAAGCCATTAACCACACCTATGAATCCAGGCAGTAGATTAACATAAGCTGATGGAGAGTTTTAAAAGATCCTTTTAGCTACAGAAGACTGGTTGGGAGGTTGTTGTACCTCATATTCACAAGACCAGATATAGCATTTACTGTACATAAGCTCAGCCAATTCATTTCGGCACCAAGGACCAGCCATATGATGACCGCACACTACTTGCTGAGGTATCTGAGGCATCACCAGGTCAGGGTATATTTCTCAGTGCAGAACCATAAATGGAGCTTAAAGGTTTCTCAGATGCTGACTGGGAAACCTGTTCAGATACCAGAAAATCAATAACAAGCTATTGCACCTTCTTGGAAGTTCATTGATAACTTGGAAGGCAAAGAAACAGGCTACAGGCTCCAGGTCATCAACGGAAGCGGAATACAGGGCATTGGGATCACTTGTAGCAGAAATCCTCTGGATAAAACACCTCTTCGAGGAGCTGAATATCATGTTATCTCAGCCCCTGTGCTCTACTGTGATAACCAATCTGCACTAATGTTGGCCTCTAACCCAAAGTTCCACGAGAAGTCCAAGCACATAGAAATTGACTAGCACTTTGTTAGACATCATGTAGCAGTCGGGACAATCTAGCTTCTCCCAGTTCGAACTGAGAATCAGTTAGCAGATGTTATTACTAAACCTCTTACATGGCCTCAGTTGCAGCAATATTGGTCAAGATGTCTGTAACAAATTTGTTTCATCCATCTTGTGGGGGCATATTGCCGAACATAGAAGAAAATCATCGAGTTCAGGGGCAGAAGGAGATGAGCTTATAAGATCAGCCTTAAAACTGATTAGCTTTGAACTGCTTGTAGAAGCGCGAAACAAGTTGGGAGTTAGAAGCTTGTTTTTCTTTATTTTCTTTCGTTACTTACTGATTCGTAAGTGCTAGCGACGTTTTCCATTAGAAATTGCATTTGCGCGCCATAACTGTTCTATCGGTCAGTTAGTTTATATAGTGCACTGTAGATGAATTGTGTGAGTCTGTTAATCATCATCTTCATTCTGTAAAATCCCTGATCATCAATAAAGGAATTCGTCACCGTGGACGTAGGATTCATCAAGAGTGAATCTGAACCACGTAAACAATTCGTCTCGAACCTCTTTTTTTATTTTCTTGTTTTATGTATGAAGATTTAAATCACACTGCTAAGACTCATAACAAAAGCACGGAAAATATGAATAAGGCAAGTCAGCTCTCGGTCACCATTGTGCTTCTGTGCCTTGTTAATGCTTCCTTATTGCATCAATTGATAGCAAAAGGCGAGCCAATCACAACCATCAACGAGTTTGATTGCTCGAACGACAATATGTGGAAGGTGGCGATTATGCGTATGAAATCGAATATGGTCTCGACGAGTTGGCCTTCATGACTTCTACTGAAACCCACCCATTCAAAAAACTCTCATTGGCCAATATGCTTGGGGATCTGCATATTGCCATACAGTGCTCACGACCCCATCGACTGACCATTTGCCTGGATACTGTTGCCCAGTTCTGGAGGGATGATTGTGAGTTTTCCATGTATGCAGTAATTGTAAAGATCGACTACGGCATGATCTGTGGTCCAAATAAATTGAATATCAATCAATGTCATCAGAATAAGGGTCGACATTTGATTTCATCTGCGACCTATTGCCGCGGAGTAAGAGTTGGTGTTATATATCTATGTGGAGTATGTTGATTCTGTGGTTGCGTCTGGTCGGCGGCAATATAATGAAATGGTTTCTTGTGACTCTTCGATCGGCTCAGATGAATGCTTCTAGAATGAAAGGAGTTAAAAATCCTTCTGAGAGTCTTCAAACGCATGTACAATTAGCGAGTACCCAGATGATGATGAGGGCGTAAGTGATAACTATAGTACACAGCATGAAGAATAAATACGCCTGGAGTTGATGAAGACTATCCATAACAGTAGACGTGGTCGAGGCGTGTGTTGGACACACTGTCCGTAAGACGAAATCGCCCTGATATTAAGTGCTTTCGGTTAATAGCGATCGTCCCCAAGATACAACGACATTTCTTTAATTCATAATCGCAGCACAACGACTAGAATTTTCGACGAATCGTACTCGAAACTCGAGTTTTTCTTGCTTCGGGATTTTTTCTTGCTTCGGGATTTTAGGGAGTTGGGAGTGAATGATGTAATTTGTGTGGTTTGAAGTGAATTAATTTTTCCAATTCATGAGGGGTCTATTTATAGATTTTCTCACGCAGGGGCTTAATTGCAATTTCAAGAACTTCCTGGACTGCTTATGTAATTTTCCAGGGATCTAAACGCAACATTTCAAACTAGTTGGACTGTCGGTCAATTTGACAGCCCGGATTCTCGGGCCGACAGCCCGATTCTCCGGCATGTCCCACCGGCGGCGGCCCGGTTATCGGACCGACAGCCCGAGGCGGCTACCGACGCCTCTCCTTGGGCCGACCGACACTTTCTAGTTGGGCCGGATCAGCTCAACAGCCCACTGCGGCCCAGACGATCCAATGGATCACGCCACCTCATCTGACTGCCCAATCATCTTCACCTCGACTGCCATGTCACCGGCACCGTCGCCGTCACCGCCTACCGGAGGAAAAATTTAAGTAGCTCCTCAATGCTCCTCGCTCCGATGCGTCGTGCGAAGTGCGCGCCTCAAAGCGCCCATTGCGCACTTTGGCACGGCACGGCTCGGCCCGGCTCGGCTCGGCCTCGGCCACGGCCACGGCCACGGGCTCGGGCTCGGTGCTCGGTGCTCGTCGGTGCGAGGCACCGACTCGCACCGGGCTGTTATTTGGGCCAAAACTCACCCAAGTTTATCAAGCCCACTTAAACCCTTAAGCCCACAAGCCCATTTAAGCTATACACATGGCAAACCCTTTTGAATAAACCCACATGGGTTTCTATATATATAGTGAAGATTTTCTTAGTGTCTAACCAATGTGGGACACTTGATTCCCCACTTAAACACTACCAATCATTTTAATGATTATTGGGCCAACTTCGAAAATTAATTTCTCATTCACCCGATATCGGTTTTGAGCGTATTAATATTCGTTAGAATCCCCGTGAAACATAGATTCGTAATCTTTCAACGATTTCTCGTTTCGACATTCGATGGCTTCCCGATTTAATTAAATTCCAAATTGAATTTATTAATGGGCTTATTACACATATTTGGCCCAATTGGCCCAAATTCTCAAAAACCCAACAATCCCCCACATGAATGGAAATTAATGCAAATGATATGCATGCTGACTCTTGCAAGAAAACTCGACAACTCGTCACTGCATCGGGATAGGTAGCTTGTGGCTTTGAACCTTCCATACTGAAACGCAATCGAATTTACTCGCTGTTCAGTGAACATGATGTCTTGAACTGACAGCTTTTGTGTAAATTAAAACAACAGCGTACACACAGTGACGAATCTAATTTCTTTCGATTCTCACGTTGTGTCCATTTCGGCCTTGGACCATATCTTGGATTCATAAGTGTTGCATTGAAGCGGCCCCACTTCTCACTTATATAGGTGATCGACTATTAGGACTTAATCCTAGAGTATCCCGAAATACTCCACCATCAGGTATAGCCATCATTAAAAGCAAATTGCTTACCCTTTACCATACGACATCGGTAATTACTTGGGCAGCTTATGAGAATGAGCTTCTTAGAAAAAATTCCAAGTAAACTACTAAACTTCACTCAGCTTAGTTGTCTCATTGAACCAAGTTTGTGGGATCTCCACTCATCATGGTTGAGTTACCACCGAGCTCGTTCTTGGGTGTGTGGTTTTTAAGCCCCATTCCCCTTACTGCACTATAATGCTGATCTCTAGCAATACCTTTCGTCAAAGGATCTGCTATGTTTTCTTTAGACTTCACATAGTCAATAGATATAATTCCACTAGAGATCAATTGTCTTACGGTATTATGTCTTCGACGAATGTGTCGAGACTTTCCGTTATACATACTATTCTGTGCCCTACCAATTGCGGCCATGCTGTCGCAATGTATCATAATAGGCGGTACAGGCTTATTCCAACAAGGAATGTCCTCCAAAAAATTCCGAAGCCATTCTGCTTCTTCACCGGCTTTGTCTAGTGCAATAAACTCCGATTCCATCGTAGATCGAGCTATGCACGTTTGTTTTGAGGATTTCCAAGAGATTGCTCCACCACCGATGGTAAATACATAACCACTCGTGGATTTAGAGTCTTTGCTGTCAGATATCCAGTTAGCATCGCAGTAACCTTCAAGAACTGCTGGATACCTCGTATAAAGTATGCCATGATTAATAGTGTGCTTCAGATATCTCAGCACCCTTCTCAAGGCTATCCAATGATTACTCCCAGGATTACTCGTAAACCTGCTGAGTTTACTTATTGAATATGCTATATCAGGTCGAGTGCAGTTCGATAAATACATTAGACTGCCAATCACTCGAGCATATTCATGCTGTGATATGGGTTCTCCTCTGTTTTTAGCCAGATGTACATTTATATCTACAGGAGTCTTAGCCGGAGGATCATCGAAGGCATTAAACTTCTTTAACACGTTCTCAACATAATGAGATTGTGTCAACACAATTCCTTCGGTCGCCTTAAAGACGTTTATCCCTAGTATGACTTTCGCCAAACCCATATCCTTCATATCGAAATGATTTTTCAACATATTTTTCGTGTTTACAATCATTTTTTGATTGCTTCCCGTGATTAACATGTCGTCTACATAAAGACAGACAATCACGAATTCATTGGGTGTGCCCTTAATGTAAACACATTTGTCACACTCATTGATTTTGAATCCATTCGATAACATAGTCATATCAAATTTTTGGTGCCATTGTTTCGGTGCTTGTTTAAGCCCGTAAAGAGACTTCACAAGTCGGCACACTTTGTTTTCCTGTCCAGGTATTACAAACCCTTCAGGCTGATCCATGTAGATTTCTTCTTCAAGGTCTCCATTTAGGAATGCCGTTTTTACATCCATTTGATGTACCTCGAGATCATGCAATGCTGCAATAGCAAATAGAATCCGTATTGACGTAATTCTCGTCACGGGCGAATAGGTATCGAAGAAATCATATCCTTCCTTTTGGGAATATCCCTTGGCTACTAAACGAGCCTTATATTTTTCAATTGATCCATCGGTTTATATTTCCTTTTAAGGACCCACTTGCATCCTAAAGGTTTACACCCCTTAGGGAGATCTACTAACTCCCAAGTGTGATTCTGCATGATGGATTCAATTTCACTGTTTACAGCTTCTTTCCAGAACGGAGCTTCTGGAGTCGACAGAGCTTCTTGCACTGTCCTAGGTTCGTCGTCTAACATATATGTTAGGAAATCAGGCCCAAATGATTTAGCCACTTTTTTACGCTTACTTTGCCGTGGTTCCTCAATTTTTGGAGGCGAAACTTCAACGGCTTCATAATTTCTTTTACAACTTATTTCATTTCTTTCCTTCGTTGGAAAGATGTTCTCAAAGAAAACAGCATTTCTTGATTCAATAATCATCCCATAATTCATGTCGGGAACTTCGGACTTATGCACCAAAAATCTGTATGCATTACTATTTTCTGCATATCCAATGAAAATGCAGTCAACCGTTTTCGGTCCTATCTTGACCTGTTTTGGTTTAGGTACTTCGACCTTTGCTAAACACCCCCACACTTTAAGATATCCGTAGGAAGGTTGTCTACCTTTCCACAATTCGTACGGTGTTTTATCCCGTTTCTTATGTGGCAACATATTTAGAATGCGATTTGATGATAGTATGGCTTCCCCCCACAAATTCTGAGGTAGCCCTGAACTGATTAACATCGCATTCATCATCTCCTTAAGAGTTCTATTTTTCCGTTCAGCAACGCCATTTGATTGAGGTGAATATGGCGCCGTCGTCTGATGAATAATACCATGTTCTCGGCAAAATTCCACAAACGGTGCCACGTATTCTCCTCCTCTGTCACTTCTTATTATTTTGATCTTAGAATTAAGTTGATTCTCAACTTCATTCTTATATCTTTTGAAGGTATCAAGAGCTTCGTCTTTACCACTTAAAAGATATACGTGACAGTACTTCGCGCAATCGTCGATAAACGTAATAAAGTATTTCTTTCCACCTCTAGTTTGCACGAATTTTAGATCGCATATATCAGTATGGATCAATTCTAGTGGTGAACTGTTTCTTTCGGCAGAGAAAAATGGTGCCTTGGCCATTTTTGCTTCTACGCAGATTTCACACTTATGTTTTGAATCAATTTCCATTTGTGGAAGTAAGTTTAAACTTATTAACTTTTTCAGTTTGTTCAAACTCACGTGTCCTAATCTACCATGCCATAAATTAGACAACTCAACCAAGTAAGAAGAACTGGCTTTATTATTATCAGCGATCTTAATATCGCGTTTTACAGGCATTACAGATAACTTAAAAAGGCCCTTCTCGAGGTAACATTTGCCAATAAAATGACCATTTTTTGTCAGTACATATTTTCCAGCTTCAAACACTTGTCTAAATCCAGCGTTACTGAGCAGAGCGCCGGACACCAAATTCTTGCGGATGTCTGGAACATGCAGCACGTCCACAAGCGTCACTTCCTTGCCTGAGGTCATCTTCAGCACCACCCGTCCCAATCCTACGATGTTGGACGTCGCCGCGTTCCCCATATATAGTGTCCTACCCGAAATAGGCGTGTAAGTGGAGAACATTTCTTTGTCGGAGCAGATGTGGCGCGTTGCTCCGCTGTCGATGTACCAGTAGTTCGGATTTTCCACGACGTTTGCCTCGTACACGACGGCAGTCAAGTCTAGCTCCGACGTGTCTTTCGCCGGCTGCTTCTCTTCAGTGAGATGCGCCCGAGTATTATTAACTCTCTTCTTTTTACGACAATCCTTGCCATATGCCCTGGTTTATCGCAGTTATAACAGTTGCCTTTAATTCTTTTGAATTCTGGTCTTGCTTCTTTTGTGGCGGACCTGGCCTTTTACGCTTGTTTCCATAGCTTGGCTCGGCCAAGTTGGCTCCCGCCTCCATACCGCCCCTCTTGTTCTTGGCTTCGCTCTTTCGGTTATCTTCCTCAATCCGAAGCCGCACAATCAGGTCCTCAAGCCCCATCTCCTTTCGTTTGTGCTTGAGGTAATTCTTGAAATCCTTCCACAGAGGCGGCAGCTTCTCTATAATTGCAGCTACTTGGAAGGTTTCGCTGATCTGCATATTTTCAGCATGAATATCGTGAATAATCAGCTGCAGATCACGGACTTGGTCCAGCACCGGCTTAGAGTCGGTCATCTTATAATCCAGGAATTTGCCGACGATGAACTTCTTTAGTCCGGCATCGTCGGTCTTATACTTCTTGTCCAACGAGTCCCACAACTCTTTCGCAGTCGTAGCCACTACATAGACGTTGTATAGGGAATCGTCCAGGGCGTTCAGAATATAGTTGCGACACATGAAATCATTATGATTCCATGCGTCTAACGCAGCCCTTTCTTGCTCAGATTGAGCGACACGAGCAGCATAAGCTGCGTCGTTAGGGTTTTCACCCTCAGCTGGTGGAGCGACTTCAGTCACCGAAGGGGCAGTTTCTTTCAGAAATCGGACGAGGTGGAGAGTAGTGAGATAGAACATCATCTTTTGTTGCCAGCGTTTGAACTCCGTCCCGTTGAATTTGGCAGGACGTTCGACATGGTTGCCGGTAGGGATCGTTGCTGCGTTGGTTGCCATCGATCAGATCACGAACAAGATTTCGTCTTACGATTGTTGATTCTGTGGTTGCGTCTGGTCGGCGGCAATATAATGAAATGGTTTCTTGTGACTCTTCGATCGGCTCAGATGAATGCTTCTAGAATGAAAGGAGTTAAAAATCCTTCTGAGAGTCTTCAAACGCATGTACAATTAGCGAGTACCCAGATGATGATGAGGGCGTAAGTGATAACTATAGTACACAGCATGAAGAATAAATACGCCTGGAGTTGATGAAGACTATCCATAACAGTAGACGTGGTCGAGGCGTGTGTTGGACACACTGTCCGTAAGACGAAATCGCCTCGATATTAAGTGCTTTCGGTTAATAGCGATCGTCCCCAAGATACAACGACATTTCTTTAATTCATAATCGCAGCACAACGACTAGAATTTTCGACGAATCGTACTCGAAACTCGAGTTTTTCTTGCTTCGGGATTTTTTCTTGCTTCGGGATTTTAGGGAGTTGGGAGTGAATGATGTAATTTGTGTGGTTTGAAGTGAATTAATTTTTCCAATTCATGAGGGGTCTATTTATAGATTTTCTCACGCAGGGCTTAATTGCAATTTTAAGAACTTCCTGGACTGCTTATGTAATTTTCCAGGGATCTAAACGCAACATTTCAAACTAGTTGGACTGTCGGTCAATTTGACAGCCCGGATTCTCGGGCCGACAGCCCGATTCTCCGGCATGTCCCACCGGCGGCGGCCCGGTTATCGGACCGACAGCCCGAGGCGGCTACCGACGCCTCTCCTTGGGCCGACCGACACTTTCTAGTTGGGCCGGATCAGCTCAACAGCCCACTGCGGCCCAGACGATCCAATGGATCACGCCACCTCATCTGACTGCCCAATCATCTTCACCTCGACTGCCATGTCACCGGCACCGTCGCCGTCACCGCCTACCGGAGGAAAAATTTAAGTAGCTCCTCAATGCTCCTCGCTCCGATGCGTCGTGCGAAGTGCAAAGTGCGCGCCTCAAAGCGCCCATTGCGCACTTTGGCACGGCACGGCACGGCACGGCTCGGCCTCGGCCACGGCCACGGGCTCGGGCTCGGGCTCGGTGCTCGGTGCTCGTCGGTGCGAGGCACCGACTCGCACCGGGCTGTTATTTGGGCCAAAACTCACCCAAGTTTATCAAGCCCACTTAAACCCACTTAAGCCCACAAGCCCATTTAAGCTATACACATGGCAAACCCTTTTGAATAAACCCACATGGGTTTCTATATATATAGTGAAGATTTTCTTAGTGTCTAACAATGTGGGACACTTGATTCCCACTTAAACACTACCAATCATTTTAATGATTATTGGGCCAACTTCGAAAATTAATTTCTCATTCACCCGATATCGGTTTTGAGCGTATTAATATTCGTTAGAATCCCCGTGAAACATAGATTCGTAATCTTTCAACGATTTCTCGTTTCGACATTCGATGGCTTCCCGATTTAATTAAATTCCAAATTGAATTTATTAATGGGCTTATTACACATATTTGGCCCAATTGGCCCAAATGCTCAAAAACCCAACAGAGTATTGATTTCCTTACAAGTTTTCAGAGTAGTTGGCAAGAGTGAATGTTCCTAAGTCACTTTGAGATGCTCTTGTTTGACATGTGATTTTTCGGAGATCCGAATATGTGCATTTACAGATAATTACAAGTATTTGTATAAATGTGCAATATATGGATAAGATTTTTAAAAGCTATTCTGTTTTCTCATGTTCAAGATTTGATCTTTACGTTATTATAGAGATTATTGATGTGTATTTTGTGTCACTTTTTGGTAATAGTTTAGGTTTTATTTGGTCGCAACTACGACAATATATTACAACCCCAAGATAAAAATATCACATATTATTCTGGGTTAACGTAATTTATAGTCTCCAATTTTTTGTGTATGAGTGTCTTTGATCCTACACATTTCGAGATCCACTTATAATGCTAAGTTCTTATCACCTTTGGACCATTTTGGTCTATCTGTTAAGATCGTCTGTGTAGATGGAATTTATCACGTAAGCGCACAGTTATCATTGTTAGTCAACTTAAACAATATCTTCGCTCCAACTTAAACCCACGTGAGTATCATTATGCAACACATTTAACTTAGCTTCAAGGTTGTCAATCCTTCCTTGAATGCGAAGCATAATGATCTTCACGTGCGTTTAAGTCAAAGAAGAGATGAATAACGAGGGTTTTCAGTCGATTAAAATGAGATTGATTAATTTCACGTGTTAAATTCCATGTAACTAGTGATAAAATTAATAGGGGCAAAACATTCAAAATCAGTATTAGAGATTAAAAGTTGCATCTCGAAATATGAGAACCAAGATCGGCCATACCCAAACATTCTGGACTAAAATTTTTTTTTGCGAAAAATTAATTCATTAGCATCTTTTGTTATTTCACAGTATTTTTTCTAATAGTAGTAATTATACACTTAAATGCACGTAAGCATCATTATGCATCACAATTAACTCGCTTCAAGCTTCAAGCTCGTGTCATTGGGTTTTTTGTGCCAAACTGATATCTATCTATCTGTCTATATCTATATATATATATTTATATATATATATATTCACACTATTATAAAAGCACGAATCTCTGTTTCGCTGATGACCTCCTAATATTCTGCAAAGCTACCAAGGGCTCGGTTCAGGCTGTGCTACAAACGCTGCACCATTTCTCAGCTATTTCAGGTCTGTCAGCCAACTCAAGCAAATCAAACCTGTATTTAGCCGGGGTCTCATAGGAGCTGCGAAATGCACTACAAAAGATCACATGTTTCAGTCTAGGAACATCTCTTATGAAGTACTTGGGGGTGCCATTGTCACCTTCAAAGTGGAGTAAACTAGACTATCAACTGCTTGTGGACAAAATTGTGGAAAGGATCAAAAGCTGGACTGCCCACACCTTGTCCTATGCGGGCAGGTGCTCACTTTGTTGTGCTCACCTCCATATATGGCTATTGGCGGATTATTTAAAAAAATGGCCTTTGACATAGTCAACTTTAAAAAAATAGCCTCCTGAATGGTAAAAGACTAATGTACCCTTACTATGCGTGAAAGACTATTTTACCCTTTATTAATGGCAATCAACAACCCTTTGCAAAATCGATCCAGATTCCCTCTTCTCTTCACACCCTTCTTCACAGTCGAATTTCAAGCTCCGAATCCATGGCATTTCAGGCGAGATCCCAAACAGTGAAGGTAATTTGTTTTAATTTATGAAGAATCAGTCGGAAATTGAAGCTCCGAATCGTACGGGACCCTAATTTGAGGCTGCAAGCTACCCTAATGCGAAGCGCATGGTACCCATGCTTGCAATGGTAGGGGACCCGTGCTTTGAAGGTCAGTGATCCGTGTGGAAGTGCAGGGGACCCGTGGGGCAAAGCGCAGGGGTCCACGGCAATGGACCCGTGCTTTGTCGCGCTGGGTACCCTTGAAGCATAGCACGGGACCCACGAGCGTAAGCATGGGACCCATGCTTGCTAGCGCTCGAGACCCGCGCTATCCTGCACTGGGGAGCCGTGCGTGCCAGCGCGGGGACTCTTGCAACATAGCACGGGACCCGTGCTTTGTCACGCTGGAAGCATAGCACGGGACCCGCGCGCATCAGCACGGGACTCATGCTTGCTGTGCTGTGGACCCGTGCGCGCTAGCGAGGGAGGGACTCTCGCAACATGCGCGGGACTCGTGCTTGCTGTGCTGGGGACCCGTGCCCGCTAGCGAGGGACCCGTGCTACATAGCATGAGACCCGTGCTTACTGTGCTGGGGACCCGTCCACGCCAGCGTGGGACTCATGCTTGCAGTGCTGCGCACCACCCATGCGTGCAAGTGTTGTGGTCCCGCACATAAGAGCAGGTGTCCTGCGCAGCATGCACGGGTCCCCAGCACAGCATAGCTAAGAGTCCCACTTGAGGGCGCTGTGGACCAGTGCGTGCATGGCAGTGGACCCGTACATAAGCTCAGGGTCCCCGCGCAGCATTGCAGGAGACCCGTACTTTAAATAGCTTATTTCATTCGATCTAATTAGCTGACATTTTCTTTTTTTTAGGTTACATTAAAGAAGCAAATTACCGGAGGCAACGATGACCGTGATTGCCGGCTACATATCACGTCACGCTACTGCGAAATGAGCCGGAAAATTGTCGATTGGCTAAACGAGGATGAGCTGGCAGTGTTTAAGGAAGGGAGTCCGTTCGACAGGCTCGTCGACGCTGCCGTCGGTTTCAATCTGTCGGCGTAGATGTTGTGATATCTCATCAAGAGACAGATGGAGGTTCACAATCGTGACGAGCTTTGGATGATCCTCGGGAAGAAACCACTCCGTTTTTAAAAAACAGAGTATTGCCTAATCACGGGTCTGAAGTTCGCAGCCGAACCGACAGGGAACGTTCGGGAGGAATTCGTCCTGCGACATTTCCCGAGAAAAACGGCGGTGACGATTCGTTTGTCGAATGTTGAGCAGCGATTGGAGGAGTTGGCTGCCAACGATATGGTTCGCGTCGACAACGAGAAGTTGAAGTTGGCGAACCTCTACTTTGCCGGCTCCGTCTTGCTGCCCCGACGTTCCAAGAAGGATACCACCCTTTCTTCTTGGATTGTTTATTTGGTCGAACACTCGGCGGCCTTTGACGATTACCCTTGGGGCACCGTGGCTTTCCAAGCGGCAATACGGTCGCTGAAACGAGATCTAAAGGAAGTTAAGGAGAGTCTGTTGGTCAGTGGATTCGTACATCCACTTTAGGTTAGGATTTTATCTTTGAATGATCTTGTGAGGTTAGGGTTTCGTCTGGTTGCTAAGATTGTTTGTGTCTTTGGTCTTCAGATATTAGCGTATGAATGCGTACCCAAGCTCGCTGAGAAGTACGCTGAAGTTAGAGAGTTGGAGCATCCGAGGCCCCGTAATGCATGGCCGCGTATATGTCGGTGGGTGACGTAGGAGTGGCATAGGAAGGGATGTCCGAAGTTGTCATCATTGCCGAGGCCACGCATGGGTCCCAAGTACGAGGGTTATTGCCGATCGGAGAAGAGACACAGGCCGGCTATCTTCGGGACAGCGACTTGGTCGGCGGTGAGCGAGACGATGTGTATTTATAGGGTCGTGACCCTACTCATGGACGGAGTGTACGTTACCTGCACTCGGCGGGCGGCACGTGCAATAGAAGCCAATTATGAAGCAGAGTGCGTCCCTCAGCTCTTTATCAGATCACGGCAAGACGAAGAGAGGGGCATGACCTCTAACTATGTGCCGCCGTCCATTCACGGAGGCCACTTCGATACGCCGCCAAGATCGCCGCCAAGATCGCCTCCACACGCAGGGCCATCTCACGGGGGTTATCCCTCGTCGGAGCAATTCGATGAATTTTCGTGCCGTGTGGACCGACAATACAAAGAATTTGGTGGTCGATTCGACACGCTTAGCAGCGGCTTCGGCACGCTTAGCGGTAGGTTCGAGCAGTTCGGAAATGACTTTGCGCAATTCCGAGACGACTTCTCGCAATTCCGAGATGATTACGCTCGACGCTCCAAGACGTACGAGGAGCGATTGAACTCGATGCACGGGTTTGGGGAAAGCATCGGAATAGTTTCTCAGTCGTTGAAGAGCTTCGGGATGACTAGAGAAATTTATTCGGTCCACGCACACATACCGACACGCCGTATCATGGTAACTATCTTTACCCCTAATTCAAATTTAATTTACAGCGGAACAATACAATTTAATATGCATCGTAGGCGACGAGCCGACCGAAGGGGCATGCATTTGTGAGACCGGATCCACCCAGTTCGACGACCACGTGGGGATGGGGATGGGGCCGTGGATGGGACTCGGCGTCTTACGTTGCACCTCAATGGGATGATGACGTCGACCCAGAGAGCAAGACGTATTATGAGGTGGACCCATCGACTTGGAGGGGCGTTGACTGGGATCAGTCGACTGTTTCGACTATGGCAGACAAGGGAAAAGCTGTGGTCGAGGTGACCCCGGAGGAGCGGCAAATAAATCCGTTGAGGTGGCTGCAGTCGCCATATACTAAGCCTCCCTCGACTGGTCACGTGGATGTAAGGCTCTCGCCCGTGGACGTTCAGATTTCCAAGAAACTCCTTATGGGGGGTAGAGCACGATATACGGGCATTGACGGACGACGACTACGTACAATGCGCAGTCGACAGGCATAGACAATGATGGTTTGAAGATCTCGTCACGCCAACGAGGTGGCTCGATGGCATGGTATGGACTTGAACCATTAAGTTTGGAATGAACTGTAATTGTAAAGCCTTTGTTGTTTTAGTTTTTCAGCATATGAATGAAGCCATGAGAGGGTTCCTGGACATGCAGCATAAGCATAACTTTACTTCGAAGAATGTTGCGTACATGTCTTACGCCTTCAAGACATGTATCGAACTCGAAGGCTAGGTCAACAGAAAAGTCGTAAATGGGATGCTTCCTATGTGGACCCACTACGCGAGGGGACTTCAGGATGGATGGCCGTCGATCTCATGGATGAACGCAGATTGCATCGTCATCCCAGTGCAAACGATAGCACATTGGGTGTTATTCGTCACTGATTAGAGGAAGAAGACGATGACGATTTATGACTCCGACGAGTCTTGCGACAATGACATGTGCCACCTGAACAATGCATTGTCGTCACTTCAAGTATTAATCCCAGCGATATGGTCTTCGTGGGATGCATCAAGACTCGATTTAAGAAATGGACAGTTAAGCGCCATCCGAAGTTCGCCAAGCAGCAAGGAAGGTAAGTTTCAGTCCTTATTATTCATTGAAGTTTTTTACGACAGTTTATGTATAAGTATGTAAAATTTCAGGGGAGAATGCGGCGTTCATGTGTTGCGAGCGGCAATGAGCCTCATCTTTCGAGATGACGACGTCTCCAATCTCACGCAGCAGCAGATTGTAGATTTTAGGAAATTTCTTGCAGTTTGTATTTTCCGTAACGATTTTTATTCCTGGTTTAGTCCAACATGAATGTAATTTTAATTTATATTTTTGGAAATTTTTTATGAAAAACAACTTTGGCTTGTAAGTTATTTTATCTGAAAGTTTTGAACAATTCTTTTTATCACATCAAATCGGCCAGCAATGATTGTAAGTAATTTTTTCGTTATGATTAACTTATGATTATCGAAACTACATCATGAGATTTGACATTACTGTTACTTACACTGACAACATGACAGAAAAAAGGTAACAGACAACAGTAAGCTGACAATAATTAACCAATGATTGTTGACTAGTCAATATAATTTCCGCACGGGTCCGGTCTGCTGATCATGGGACCAAACTTACGCGCAGGGGTCCATTTATGCACATGGGTCCCGTGCGTGAGTTCACGGGTCCCGCACTCATGAGCACGGGTCCCTTGTGTAAGTTCAGGGGTCCCGCGCATCCACCGCGCATCAGCTTGCGCGAGTCCACTGCTAATGAGCCCCGGACCACAACGCTCATGTTCGGGGTCCCTGCGATAATTTTCGCAATTTTACAGTGGAATAAATAATTTCGAAGTTTGATTCAGCCTCAATACGAATATAATACATCATATAATATCATTAATTGCAAAATTATGGTCTTTTGCATAAGGTTCCTCGGGTTGTTCGAACGTATCATCTTCATTCTCATTTTGATTCTCGCACGGTCCAATTTGATCTTCTTGAAAATCCTCGTATTCAGAAAGATGGTAAGAGTGGTAGTTAGATGTGTCGCCCATGTAACCCTCTACGGGGTGGATTTCCTCATTTGCGTCGCACTGCTCTATTAGATCGACGTTGAAATTCGATCATCATTAAGATGAGCTTGTGGTGGTGTGGCACTGACAAAGGATGCAACCTCAACATGGAGCATGGGTCCAGACTGTGGACCACCAAAACCTACGTATGCACATATACCATTGTCATTCTCGATGTAGATGGGTCGTGGGAAATCGTAAACAACGCTAGGCATGTAGCTTAACGTGAGTTTAGAATTGTCATTGCGTAGCGACAAAACTTTCACAATCTCATCCTTCATGTCATCTAACGTGCATGTTTCCTCGTCGACCAAGATTGATTGCCATCTATGAGTAGGAAGAGGACACCACTTCGAGGTATTGTCCTCACCAATTATCCACTGGCCCTCGACTTGGAACACAATGTTAGTGATCGCCATGATTACCCCATACAATAGAAGTAAAATTTATTAGAACCGTAGCCCTACTTGCGTAAACCAATACAACTTGCGAAACTCTAGTTTGCGAAAACACTAGTTTGCAAAAACCCTAGTTGTTGAAAATGTTATTTCGGATGTTGTGTTTGCTAACGTGATTTCTAGTCATAATTAAAGCCCAACAGCTTCCAAATCCCTAATAGCTTTAGAATACCCTAACAGCTATCGAAAAACCTAACACATATAGCGTGGGACCCCTGCAATCAACTGGAGACCCATGCATTGATGCTCGGGACCCACACATATAGCTCTCATGTGCGCGGGAGCAAGTCTAATGCACGAGACCCAAGCGCTAGAGCGCGAGACCCATGACCTAGTGCACGGGACCCATGCCGTAGTGCGCGGGATCCATGCCCTAGTGCGCGGCCCATGCATGCGCGGGACCCCAGCACCAGCGCCTGGGGCCCTTGAACTGATGCCCGGGTCCCGTGCTCTAGCGCGGGGACCCGGGCTCAAGGGCGCGCGCCCCTGCGCTGATGCGCAGCACCCCGACACCAGCGTGTGGGGACCCTGAACTGATGCCCGCGTCCCGTGCTCTAGCGCGCGCGAACCAGTGCTCCAATGCACGCGCCCTGCACTGATGCGCGGGACCCCAGCACCAGTGCCTGGGGGCCCTTGAACTGATGCCCTGGTCCCTTGCTCTAGCGCGCGCGGACCCTGCACCAGGGTACAGGGACCGTGTAAACATGCACGGGGCCCCAGATCTAATGCATGGGACCCTTGTGGATATATGTACGGGTTCCATGAAGCATGACCATGAGTTTCGTCTTTCCGACTGGAAATTCGAAACTCTCGTGGCCAAACATCGTCTCTTGAGACACAATCACGTAATTTCGAGGGTTAAAATTCGTAATTCGAAACGAACAAACTTACTGTAAAGAGTTAGAGCTGGGTATTTCCTTCCAGACTTGTTTCGCAGACTCCGAGTTCGACTTAGTGACGAAAATGAGGCTGTTTTTTCTTTAGAAATAATGAAGAAAAAGGATGGATCGATATGGGTTGGTATAATAATTATTATGTGCTGCTGAGCATTTAAATGGAGTTTCGTTTCTTTTATATATATACAGATTGTGTATGTATATTTATTTTTATTTCTTTTATTTTTAGTTAATTAGCAAGGGTTTAAAGAAGATGGTTAACGGTTAATTAAAATGAAGGGCCATTTTTTTAAAAGACCCGACTATTGGGGACCATATTCTTACTACCTAAGAGTGTGATAAAAGACGTGGATAAAATCTGCAAGAACTTCCTTTGGAGGAGAGCAGAAGATAGCAGGTCATTGGCATTGGTGAAATGAAAGCAAGTCCGCCTACCAAAGAGCAGAGGTGGTTTGGGTATCAAGAATTGTGCTTTGTGGAACACTACTAGTATTTGTAAGCAGATTTGGCACCTAGCCATCAAAGCGGATGTCCTGTGGGTTAAGTGGTTACATGAATTATATATGAAGGATAGCTCCTTTTGGGATCATTCTCCTCCTCTGGACTGTAGTTGGCATTGGAGAAAGCTTCATAAGACTTAAGAGATCTTTCGAGCTGGATATGTTGGGAATTCCTGGGTCACAAATGTGAATGGGGTATACTCAATTGAAACAGGGTACAAATGGCTCATTGCTGGTGCTCCTAAAAGTCACATGAGCCAGGGTGTCTGGAACCACTATAACATACCCAAACACCGTTTCATACTATGGTTGTTGGCTCAGAAAAGGTTGCTCACAAAAGATAGGCTCTTGACTTGGGGAATTCATGTAGAGCAGTCTTTTTGTGTCCTCTGTGAGTTGGAGGAGGAATCGACTAACGATTTGTTCTTTGATTGCCTGTTTAGCAGGAATATACTACAGCTAGTAGTGACCTGGTTGGATGTTGAATGTTGGCCACATCAGTTTAATAACTGGCCAAGATGGATGATTCAATTGGGGAAGAAGTAGCGCATGAGGGAAGATTTTGTTAGCTTGGATTGCTGCTGTGATATATCATATTTGGGCAGAAAGGAATGCTCGAATGCATGGAGGCAACAAACAGGATGCTAGAGGTGTTTTCAGTAGGATAGCTAGCATGGTTTGAATCAGAATATCAAGTTGTTATCAAGCAAGGATCACCACCTCGGACGAACCTATATTTCGACGTACCACTTCGCTGGTTTCATCTGAGAGTGTTTGTTATTTTTACCAAGCTGTGTGTTTGTACAAACTTTGTTTCGGTGGTAATGAATTTATTTCGTACAAAAAAAAACAGGAATCAGAAATGTGTTTTGTTCTACTGTGTATTGACTAATATGCCCGTAAATGTGTTTTGCCCTAATGTGTATTGGAATGCCCTCTATTCTTGATGTGGACTTAACTAAGCTGGGCTGAAAGAAACGAAAATAGAGAAAGGCCCAACAAAGCCCACGAGGAAGAGGAGGCCCATAGTAAAATTCAATCCTGGAAAGGAGGATCATCAGGGACCTGATGGAGACAAATCTTGACCGGATAGAAGAGGAAAAAACCTTTGTATATAAAGGAACAGGAATGGCAGAAAGGAAGGAAAGCAGTCGCAGGGACGCGTGTCGCTTTATCACAGGAAGATACTACTGAGCACCTTACTCTGACAGTCGCAGAAGTCATTCCATCAAGTAGTCAGCCACTTTTCCTGCAGCCCCTAGGTAGTACGTCCCCCAGAAATCCTGGGACATAGCATCAAACAGACGGCGGGGAGCTACTGTAAAATGAAGACTCGGCCATATTTTCCAGATGGATCTTTCTATAGAAGCACTCACACAATATTTTCTCTATAGATATCTTAAGCGTATTCTCTACATTTTAGGAGCGAAGGTGAGGATTATTTGAGTGTGTAAAGTGTTGTTACTTAGTGAAAGGCAGTTCCCAGCGCCCCGTGGACGTAGAATCCAATAGGATTTGAACAACGTAAATCCCTTTGTTCTTTCGTTTACGTCCCAGCATCAACAACACCTCGCATACCTAGAAAACTGCATAACGATTAATCTACCAAGCTAACTAAGTATCCAGAGCCCCCACACATACAAATATCGTTGATTGGGTTGGCCCCATATCAAATGGCGTCGTCTGTGGGAAACCGGAGTTGAAGGCGTGAGAAAATTATTCAGCAAGGTACGAGGCCGCGTTGAAAAAATTTATTGTGTATCCTCTTTCTATTCTGTGTTGTAGGGACAAGATTAGAAGCACGAAGGCGCTGATGGAAGGAAGTTCATCAAATACCGAAAAACTTGGACCCACAGTTTGAGAAGGTCGCAGAGGGTAACCCGGCGGGACATGCTGCTATTCCGGCACAAGCTCCTGGTGTAATACCACCGGAAACACCGATCACCCTAACCGCTGCATAGTTGGACCTCCTGGTGCGCAATACTGTCAACAGCACCCTGGCCGAAAGAAGGAAGAAACGGAGACAACGAAAAAGGCCCAGCCACGTGTCGAGATCGAGCAAGTAGACGGTAAATTCACAGAAGTAACTGGGGAAAACGAGACGCAGCCGCAACCCCAGGCAACACCCTCTGAACACAGCAAGCGATTGGACGAATCGGAGAATGAGTCGAGGAAGGAAGATAAACAACCCAAGCATCCTGAGGGACATGGGGGAGCTGCGGAACAGGTTCGGGGGAAGGAAGAGGAGCCAAACAAGGCAGATCAGCCAGAAAAGGACGTTAGAACCCCACGCTGATCTCCATTGAGTCCGTCAGCAAAGCCCCAGTCCACGCTAGGGGGCAGGAAGCTCCAAAAGAAGGAAAAAGGTCACGCTATGCCCAGAGAAAAAAGAGGAAGCTTGGACCAAAAAAAGAGAAGGAGCTGTGGGATCAACTGGCGGACCTTAAGCAGGTAGTGGAGGGTGTCAGAAGCAGAACCATGCCGCCAAGGATAGGAGAAGGGCTAGTAGCTGTGACGCCTTTTGCAAAGGAGCTACTGGTGGGGGAGGTCTCATCTAACTTCAAATAGTTGCCATATGAGTACGATGGGACGATGGACCCTGTGGAGCACGTCCTACGTTTTCAAAACACCATCCTGATTCATGATTTCTCGGATGGGGTCAAGTGTAGAGTGTTCTTAAACACCTTAGTAAGGGCGGACCAACAATGGTTTAGCAGTTAGCGCCGGGATCTATCAAGTCTTTTGAAGAATTCCAGTTGATATTCATCACTCAGTTCGCCAGCGCCAGAAAGCAGCCTAAGTCCGTCATGTCGCTCTTCCAAGTATGACAGGGGGAAATGAGAGTCTACGGGCATACATAAGCATGTTCAATATTGCAGCTTTGGAGGTACCAACGGCTGCGCCTTCTGTCAAGGTTAGCGCCCTGATAAACGGACTTCGGGACGGGGACTTCTTCGCTTCTCTCTCCAAGAGACCACCGCCGACTTTCGAGGAGCTGCTACTGAGGGCGGACAAGTATATTAACTTGGAAGAGAGCAAGATGGCCAAAGCACAAGAGGAGAAGCAGATAACACGCCAAAGAATGAAGGGGCCGTGAGAAGCCAAGGACATGCGAGGCCACCTCTGCGTCTGCCTCACAAAGAGCCTTGGGGATCTCCGACCAGGGCCCCACGGAGGTTCACTCCACTGCGTGCTAATCCTGAGGAGGTCCTAGCTGTAGCAGAACGACACCCAGCCTTAAGGAAGCCCCTCTCCGGATCCTCAGGACCTTCTAGACCTTATTCTAATTTATATTGTCGTTACCATAATGAATACGGGCACCATAATAACAATTGCTCTCATTTAAAGGATGAGATAAAGAGACTTATACAAGCAGGACATTTGAAGGAGTTTGTTAAACGGGGACCTGAGCCCAGCCCCCGGAAGAACGAAAAGGAAGAGGGGGGACCTGTGCCGAACAAGGGTAAGCCGTTGCCACCGCCAGCAGACAAAGGTCCTCCAGGACCGCCCAGGGCCCCCATCCTGATTACTATCGGAGGTCCCAGTGGTGGGGATTCCAATCGAGCTAGGAAGTCTTATGCTAGGACAACGGGGGAACTCCGACCATGGGGATTAGTAGGGCACACGGAGGCCATTGCAAACGTACAGTTCGGACCAGAGGACGAAGAACACATCACTAGGCCGCATAACGATGCTTTGGTCATCACAACCGATATCGCCGGATACGATGTATCCCGAGTCTTCATAGACGGGGGAAGCTCGGCTGACATCCTATTCCTAGTCTGTTTCAGAAAAATGGACCTAGGAGTGGAGCTACGGCCTGTTTCCACTGCCTTATACGGATTCGGGGGACCTGGGATACAGCCCGTGGGAGAAATAACGTTACCTGTCGGAATGGGAAGAGATCCAGTTCGGGTTGTGAAAATGATCAACTTCCTTGTGGTCGACATCTCCTCCTCTTACAATGTCATTCTGGGACGACCCGCCATCAACGAGTTCAGAGCAATCCCATCTACCTACCACCTGAAAATCAAGTTCCCAGTAGGGGAACATGTCGGAGAAATATTGGGGGACCAGCAAAGCTCCCGCCGATGCTACGCCAATGAAGTCAAGGCGATAACTAAGGGAAATGAGGACATCAGAGAGGGAAGTGGTCGAGACAAGAGGCTCAAGATTGAAGGAGGGGGACCTACGAGCTTGCAGCACGAACCAGATGACGAGCTAGTCAATGTAGAGTTGTACCCCGACCAACCAGGGAGGACTACCAAAATAGGGACACGCCTAGGGGAACAAGCCACAAAGGATCTAGTAGGTGTCTGCAGAGGAATGCGGACTTATTCGCATTTTCTCCAAAGGATATGACAGGAATCCGCCCTGATATAGCCAAACATCACCTAAACGTCCTACATGGCACTAAGCCCGTTAAGCAGAGACTCCGACTATGCGGGGCCGAAAGGGCGCAGACCCTGAATGAGGAGGTCGACCAATTACTTCAAGCGGGCCACATCCAGGAGATCCAGTTCCCCACCTGGTTGGCTAATGCTGTCCTGGTAAAGAAGGGAAATGGGCAATGGAGGATGTGCATTGACTTCAGGGACCTCAACAAGGCCTGCCCCAAGGACCATTACCCGCTGCCCAGAATAGACCAGCTTGTGGACTCTACTTCTGGGTGTGAGGTCCTCAGCGTGATGGACGCCTATCAGGGCTATCACCAGGTAAGTCTTTATTCAAATGACTTTGACAAGGTTTGTTTTGTGACACCAGGGGGAACATATGGATACGTTCGGATGCCCTTTGGACTCAAGAACGCGAGAGCCACATACCAACGGATGGTAGATAAGGTCTTCAAGCAGCAATTAGGCCGGAACATGGAGGTGTACGTGGCTGATATGCTCGTAAAGTCCATACACCTCCCCGATCATACTAGGGACCTGGAGGAGGCGTTCGAAGCAATTAGAGGAAGCAGCATGAAGCTGAACTCGGAAAATGTGCGTTCGGAGTAAGATCGGGAAAGTTCCATGGTTATATGGTGACCCAGCGAGGCATTGAGGTCAACCCCGTGAAAGTAAAAGCTATTTTGGGGATGTAACCTCCCCAGGGCATCAAGGAAGTCCAGAGGCTCACGGGGCGGTTGGCAGCCCTTAGTCGATTCATCTCCCACTCGGCCAAGAGGAGCCCACCTTTCTTCAAGGTGCTACGAAAGAACAAGCAATTCGAGTGGACCAAGGAATGCCAGCAAGTCTTTGAAGAACTGAAGGAGTACCTCCACAACACACCCTTTTGACTAAGCCCTTAATGGGGGACGTGCTGGTACTGTATTTCTCCATAGGGGACCACGCAATAAGCTCCGTCCTGTTGAAGGAAGAAGGGACCTCCCAGAGGCCCATCTATTTCGTAAGTAAAGTGCTGCTGGATGCGGAAACTAGGTACTCCGAGGTTGAGAAGGCCGCCCTAGCAGTGATGACATCCGTCCGCCGACTTCGACCATATTTCTTATCGCACAAGAAAGGATGGTAAAATGGGCATCGAGCTAGGGGAGTACGATGTGGAGTTCGAACTAAGGACCGCTATAAAGGCCCAGGCCCTCTCAGACTTCGTCCTCGAAACCTCTAAGGGACCTCCCAAACGCCAATGGAAATTATATGTGCATGGGTCTGCCACTTCTCAGAGATCGGGGGCGGGAGTTCTCATCATCGACCCTGAGGGAGAGGAGCTCCGCTTTGCCATCACTTTCCATTTTCAGGCCTCAAATAACGAATCAGAGTACGACCCTCATCCATGGTCTGCGAATTGCGAAGGAGCTGGGAGCACGAGACGTTACTCTGTTCTCGGCCTCACAACTGGTGGTGCAGCAAGTGAGGGGGAACTACGAAGCGAGAGATGAAAAGATGGTCGAATATGGTAAAAAAGTTGAGGGGCTAACGAAAGATTTCGATTCTTGTGAGATTGTGCAGGTCCCCAGGGAGGAAAACCACAAGGCGCAAAGGCGGCAAGTTCCGGACCGACTCTTAAGGAATAAGGTATTACCTACCTCGCTGTAGACAAGGAGGAAACAGGGGAGTTCGTGGCAGACATAAAAGAAAGGGATGATTGGAGGGCCCCCATCATAGCCACCTTAAGGAACTCCAACCAGAAGGACGGGAGGAGATACCGACAGAGATTCTACCTGATAGGCGACTGTCTCTTCAAAAAATCTTTTGTACACGCATACGCCCGGTGTCTCTCCAAAGAGGAAGGCAGGAAGATACTCGAAGAAATCCACGAAGGATGTGCGGGGGACCATGCGGGATATACGTCCCTTACTAGGAAGGTAGTCAGGGCCGGATATTTCTGGCCCACCATCATCAAAGACGCCAAGGACCTGGTGAGAAGATGCAGTAATTGCCAGATGTATGATCCCAGAATCCACGTCCCCACTGAAGCCTTGGGGACGATGCAGTCTCCATGTCCTTTCAATAAATGGGGGATCGACATCGTCGGCCCATTTCCTCGAGGAAAAGCGCAAAAGAAGTTCATTATTGTGGCGGTGGACTACTTTAGCAAATGGGTCGAAGCTAAAGCAGTAGCGCGAATAGACTAGGAAAAGGTGATCGAATTCCTGTGGAAGAATATCTGCTGCCGCTACGGAGCTCCCAGGATCCTCATTTCGGATAATGGAACCCAATTCTGTGGGGCTAAAACACGACAATTCTGTGAAGGCATGAAGATGACCCAAAGGTTTGTGGCGGTGGGACATCCCCGGGCGAATGGGCAAGCCGAAGTCTCCAATCGAACCATCCTCAGAGGGATCAAGGCCCGACTCGAGCAAGATGGGAACAAATGGGTAGAGGCGCTGGATGTTGTCCTTTGGGCGTACAGAACAAGCCCTCGCGAGGCGACAGGAGAAACGCCATTTGAGCTAGTGTACGGTTCAGCCGCGGTAATACATGCCGAAATTGGCATCGAGACACACCACATGATGGCATATGACGAAAGGGAGAACGCACAATTAAGAAGGGAGGACCTGGACCTTGTCGAAGGAATACGAGAAGAGGCCCACATAAGGACCGAAGGATATAAAAGTCGCAAAAAGGCAATGTACGATCGGAGAATCCGACCCAGGGGATTTCAACAGGGGGATCTGGTACTGCGAAGAGCCGATGTCCTACGGCCCCTGAAGAAAATGAAAGCTCCCTGGGAGGGGCCCTATCGCGTGACAAAGGTGCTGGGAGGTGGAGCCTACGAATTAGAAGATGCCAATGGGAGGTCCTTGCCCCGCCCTTGGAACATCTCTAACTTGAAAAACTTTTATGTGTAATACTGCTATGTAGGATAGGGAGGGGACGTACTCTTTTTCCTTTATCTGGGATTTTGCGTCAAAGGGAGGTTTTGCCCAGATAAGGTTTTAAAGAGGCGTACCTCCCCAGCGGAATATAAACGTTTTGTAATAACAAAGTGTACTTATAGTCGATACCAAGGGTCGACGGACCTGTGGCGTACAATGACATCAAGGGCTAACAGCCTGCGACGTGAAACGATGCCAAAGGTCGATGGACCTGCGGCGTACAATGACATCAAAGGCTAACAGCCCGCGATGTGAAATGATGCCAAGGGTCGACGGACCTGCGGCGTACAAAGACATCAAAGGCCGATAGCCCGCGACGTGAGATGATGCCAAAGACCGACGGGTCAGCGGTGTACCCGACATCAAAGGCCACAGGTATGCGACGTGAAAGATGCCCATGAGGGCGTACAAGATACCACCGTCGACGGGCTGTGGCGTATAGGACATCAAAGGTCCCCAGTAAGGCCTGCGACGTGTATAGGTACCTAAGCGGAGCAGGCGCTATAACCAGGGTAAAACAATGGGGGACCTCCCCAGCTCGAATTGGAGAACTCCGGTTTTACCTTACTGAAATTGCTAAGGACGAAGAGAACCTAGCGCATAAGTGACACCTTAGGATAAGGACGACGGTTCTTACAACCGAAGGCGTGAATGATTAACGCTTGATTTACGGATCAACTAAGGTGCTTACGGAAACACGATGAAGTCCAAAACACAAAAAACGATAAGACGCTTAATAAAGAGGTCCCATATTACAGAGGGAAAATGAGGAACCTCGGCAAGAACACACAGAAACAGGGGAGTTAAGCTCCCCTAAAAAGCAACACCCGAAATATGTCGGCAGAAGCATAAGGATCGTTAAACACAAAAGAAAAAATAATAACTAGACAGAAGGGTCCACAGGAGGGTAAAGGACAACGCCAGGGAGGTCGGAGATATCAGCTTGAGCCAGGATCGCCATATGCTTTCAGCAGATGGACGCCAAAATAAAGGGTTCTCCTCGGCCATTGGATCCTCTTTGAAGGATGCGGGAGGAGGTAGATCCCTGAGGGCGGTAGCTGCTCCGATGCCAGCTGATCCTGCGTGGTGGCCTCCCAGAAAGTAATGCTGCATAAATGGGACAAAGTCCCTGAGGGAAATAGGGTCCTCCAAAAAAGCCAAGCGCCAATCCTCTGCAAGGTCCCCCAGAAACTTTTGTCCGGCCGCAGTCGACATGAGATGGCGCTGGCAGATTTGGGCACCCTCAGCTTTCACAATCTCCAGCTCGGCTTTTGTATGAACCTCCGTCATGCGAACGAAGTCCTCATCCCATTTCGCTTTTTCCTTAGCAAAGGAGCACTGAAGCTCATCCTCGCGCTGCTTCAGAAAGGCCACATGATCTTCTCTGTCCTTCTCTGAAGAGATGCGCAGTTCCTCACACAGCCTAGCCAGCTCAGCCTTCTCCTTCTCCAATCCTTCCTTCTCAAAATCAAACATGGCCTGAATCTCCTCGGCCTCCTTTTCCCGAGCTAACAAACTGGCCTGAAGACTTTCCAGCTGCTCCTGAAGGGACCGATTGTGCTCCTCCAAATCCTGCACTATCGAGCTCGCAGAGGGCCTTGCAGATACCAAGCCTATAACCTGAATACCAAAACAAAGGAGCTTCGAGATTGGACAAACATGGAAGGCATTGACCTAGAGGGTGGTAGGGAGTATACCTTGAGAAGGTGGTGTGCAAGTTCCACCTCATTCTCCGCAGCGGATCTCGGAGAAAATACCTCCTTGTCCTCAGGAGGAACCAGACGGCTCAACCCCTCCATCCCACCTTCAAGCAATAGGTCCCCAGGGGGGAAGTGCCACCTTGTTGAAATCCCTCCTGAGGAGCTTTCTCCGAAACCTCATCGCCCTCTCCCTCAGATAAGGGTCGTTTCTTCTTAGACTTTTTCGCTGGTTTCGCTAAGGAGCCTGCTTTGCGCTTCGTTTTGGGAGCATCGGCGACCTGGGGCATTCCAGAAGTCCCTGGAGCCTTGGAAGAAAACTGACGAACTTCTGCGCGGATATCTTGAGCACCCAATAGCAAGGAAGGAGCTAAAGTCAAAACAGATCCCTCGGCCCTAGGCGGTGGGGGAGCACCTCTTTCCTCTATATTCGCCAGCAAATTGCGCCACGAACCTGTCATACTGCACCCAACACATACAAATAACGGACCGGCAGAACAACAGCCCCAGAAAAACTTCTAAAAACATGACAAAGACGGTAGGATACCCTCAAGAGAAAAGTTGGCAGGAAAAGGCGAGAACCCAAAACGATACAAAACACCGGGAAATTTGGCCAAAGCAAAAGGGTTTAAGGGACCGTGTTCCCCAGCATAGTCGTTTAGAAAGGCTAAGGCTCTTGAATTTCTCTTCGAACACTTGCTGGGATCGCGAGGAGGCGCGCCAGTTATCCATTTCTCACACGGAAAATCCCACGAACCACCTGGGTGCTCCACAAAGAAATATGGACCCTGCCAGTCCTTGTCCATTTTATGATTCTTACCGAAAAAGTGAGTTTCACCTCCCATGCGAGAAGAGATGGAAGAGAGGTAGAAAAAACGCCATGAAGTTTAAGCGAGAACTGGGAGAGCACCAGATCCGGCGAGGGGACGCCTCCGGCGGCCCGTACCGCCACAAAAAACGCTACAACAAGACGAATAGAGGAAGGCTGGAATTGGTTCGAGGGGACCTTGAAAGCCCCAGACACTTCATAGAGAAAAAGAGGGACAGGGAAGCGCAGTCCTGCCCTAATTTGGGCCTCCCAGAACGCTAAGCACGGAGGAGGCGGGCGATTAGCCCTCTGGTCAGGCGACGCCACTCTCACCGCGAAACCTTCAAAAACAAAACCCCCCTCCACCAGGCCGTGCAAATTTGCCGGCAGACACGTAGAAGCCTTGAAACCACTGGGAGGAGTCCGCGAAGAAGAAGAGGGAACGGATTGAGGGTTAGGAGGAGGCGGCGACCCAGAAAAAACTACCAAACTCCGGGAATCGGCCGGCGAACCTACAGATTCGGCTCCACCCACAGGAAGAGAGGCCATTGCAGAGGCAGTGGTGGAGCGAGTGCGCGGTCGATGGGCTATTCGCGGCGCAACGGTGCAAGTTGCTGGTTGGGAAGAGGGCTGTAAAGAAGAAGGTTTGGACGACGTATCAGAGGAAATCGATTGGTGGGAGCGAGCAGGGGAAGACGAAGGTTTTGCTGAGTCGGAAATAGGAGAAGCCATAGCCACAGAAGACGAAGATGAAATAAAATTGGAGAAAGAGAAAGAGACGCACCTGTGCAGTAACGAAGTAACCCTTCGAAAAAATAACCTAAGGAACTTCCAGAAGCCACTCTTAAAAAAGAAGCGGTTCCCGAGGTATTGAAGGGAAGTAGCAAAAGACACGTCCTTTCAGAAAATCATGGCAGGAGGTCCTCGAGGGCAGGTAAGATTCAATTTATCATTTTACTCTAATTCACTTTTGTCTCCAAAAAATACATTAGAGTACGGAAGTGGTTGATGTGGACTTAACTAAACTGGGTTGAAAGAAACGAAAATAGAGAAAGGCCCAACAAAGCCCACGAGGAAGAGGAGGCCCATAGTAAAATTCAAACCTGGAAAGGAGGATCATCAGGGACCTGACGGACACAAATCTTGACCGGATAAAAGAGGAAAAAACCTTTGTATATAAAGGTACAGGAACGGCAGAAAGGAAGGGAAGCAGTCGCAGGGACGCGTGTCGCTTTATCACAGGAAGATACTATTGAGCACCTTACTCTGACAATCGCAGAAGTCATTCCATCAAGTAGTCGGCCACTTTTCCTGCAGCCCCTAGGTAGTACGTCCCCCAGAAATCCTGGAACATAGCATCAAACAGACGGCGGGGAGCTACTATAAAATGAAGACTCGGCCATATTTTCCAGATGGATCACTTTCTACAGAAGCACTCACACAATATTTTCTCTATAGATATCTTAAGCGTATTCTCTACATTTTAGGAGCGAAGGTGAGGATTATTTGAGTGTGTAAAGTGTTGTTACTTAGTGAAAGGCAGTTCCCAGCGCCCCGTGGACGTAGAATCCAATAGGATTCGAACCACGTAAATCCCTTTGTTCTTTTCGTTTACGTCCCAGCATCAACAACACCTCGCATACCTAGAAAACTACATAACGATTAATTGGGTTGGCCCCATATCAATTCTATATCACAAAATGTTTTCTCTATTCAATAGAAACATATATTATGTATAAGGTGAGTTGGGAAAACGCTGTCTTTAATGTTAGTGTTCAATAGCAATCTTTAGGTTTGAGATGGTGAACGGTTTTCTATATAAATATATTTTGTTTGTATAGCAACGTTTATGTTTTACCTTTAATGTATACTTAATGTTTTACCTATAGATCATATACTTAATATCTTTCTTTAATGTATATAAATTTGAAATGTTCAATAGAAAACAAAACGGATAATGTGAGCTGAACTAGGGAACGATTTTCTACACACTTAACATCATTTATTTGTATAGCAACATTAAGGTTTTACTGAATTAGAAAACGAAGTCATTTTGTATAGATTACCCAACACCAACTCCTGGACAATTGCTCTTATCAACTCTCTCACGTGTGATCACAACAAAAAAACCTTGCTAATTCCTTTTAGGTTCATCTACGGAGTCTATGAACAATATCGATCTTGTCGTTCCCATTAAATCCGTGACCAGCGAGAATCGATCTTTGTCTCGAGTAGTACTGTCAATTTGGCGGGGCGGGGCGGGTCTAAAAACTTGGGGACCGACCCGCCCCACTGCGGGCCGCGGGCCTGGGGGCCAGGCCCGCCTGCCTAGTAATTTTTTTTCTATTTTTTATTTAATTTAAAAGTTTAATTTACTAATAATTTTTATTTAGTTATGGCACTTATTAATAAATTATGAATTAATATGATATTAAGTATACATAATTAATAACATTAATTATATTATCTAACTAATTTAGTTTTATTTTCTATATTTAGTATTTATGTTCAATATAATATATATTTATTTAATATATTATATATTTACAATAATGGCGGGTCGGCCCCGCCCTGCCAAGCCCGCGGCCCGCGCGGGGTGGCCCGGGAGGCAGGCCTGAAAAAGCTCAGCCCAACCCGCCACTTTAGCGGGCGGGGCGGGGCGGGTGGGGCGTTCCACGGGCCACTTTGACAACTCTAGTCTCGAGGCAAGAAATGTATAGAAATTACATGATAAAAAGTCCATAAGGAAGCTCATATTCGTTGATTGTAAGTACGATTTAACGTAATTAGTTTTGTTTGTTCTATAAGATCATGTTAGTGGTAGAATTCTTATGAAAACTTCGTTCTCTTGCGTTAACTACAATTTTTCCAACTACTTCAGGGCACGCCGATTCATGGCGTTGTGTTAATGTCGAAGATTTGAAAGAAGATTTTGTATTTCTTCCCCAAAATAAGGATGCAATTACCGGCAATAGAGATATGAAGATCACATCCTTTCTACCCAAAATATGATATTGCATCTACCATAAATAGAAGATATGGGATCAACGAATAAGGAGAGTAGATTCGAACTAAATATATACTATATTTAGGGAGATCTTCGAGATATTTTAGGAGATTCTCAAGAGATCTTTCACCAATTCAAGACGGAGCAAATACCTATAAATAAAGGAATTTCGAGTTGCCACAACGGAGCTTTGAACGAGAAAATTTAGAGACACAATTTGCGAGCTACGACGAGCGAAACACACGAGACTTTGAGCGGATGAGATCCGAAACGAACGAGAGAGCGTTCATTCTGTTTTAGCCTAGTATTTTGTCTTTATTAAAGTCTTAGGACTTTGTAGTTTGGTTATCGCAAGATTCATTTTTCTAGGCTTGATTTTACTATTGTTGGTAGTTGATTTTTGTAATCCATTTTTATAGTGGAATTTTGCCATGAGGCTCGACAGCAAGTTGAAGAACTTGTTGCATAAATTTACATCTCATGTGGGTCTTCTTTTACTACTAAGTTTTATTTTTCCGCTGTGCTAAACGTTCTGATCCCGAGTGTTGGATCAACATTAGTCAACATCTCTGTGTCTGGTTTGAAACTTAGTTAGGTTGCATCCATATGGTAGGGACCACTTCAAATCATTTCACAGAATAACAGAGAGAACATTAAATCAAATATCAAAGTAGTAACAATCAAGTTTGACATATGCTATGTTGATCCAAATATTGGGCAAACATTCAGACAGACTGATGCAAACCTGTGGACTTTTTCAGGTCCGAAAACCTGTCAAAATCCATGCTTTTGTGAATAAGCAGCTAATTGATGCTTAGTATCTATATGCTATATTCTAACTAGCTCTTTTCCGACCATATCTCTCATAAAATGATGTCTAATATCTATATGCTTGGTACGTGAATCCTGGATAGGGTTCTTAGAGATGTTGATGGCACTAAGGTTGTCGCAATACATAAGTACGGACTCACTCTCTAAACTATAGTCACACACAACATGCTATTTAACCATATAAGCTAAGTGCAACAGCTACCCGCATCTACATATTCAGACTCAGCTGTAGACAATGACACGCAATTTTGTTTCTTACTATACCAAGACACAAGATTATTACCAAAGAATAAACAGCCGCCACTTGTGCTCTTGCGGTCATCTTCGTCACCTGCCCAATCAGCATCGCTATATCCTACAAGATTCGTGTTAGTATCTTTCGAGAACCACAACCCTAAACTACACGAACCACTCACATATCTTAATATTCTCTTCACAGCATTTACATGGGAAATTTTTGGCTAAACCTGATATCTAGCGTAAACACAAACACTGTTTCATAATTTAGGCAATCTCTTTGCAAAATTAAGGAAATTCTTTAAGCTCTTTGTAGATTTCAAGATTTATACTGCTTTTCTTCAATACTTACTAATCTTGAATTTCTATAGCAAACCCACCCAATTTTGAGTCTGAGAATGTTGATCCAGTTGTTGGTCCCACTTCTTTCTCAACATTTCACCTGTTGATGTTCTCCGAGTTTCCAAACAAGGGGGAGAAGACGGTGCTGCAACTTTTGCTGGTGGTAAGGGAAGTTCGACAGGGGGAGTTAGAATTGAAACAGAAAGAAGCTGAAAAGGAGAATGCAGAAGACTCCATCAAGAGTTTGAATTTCTGATCTTTATTATTTTTGCTTGCCTGACAGAGTGTTTTGTGCATGTTGTTTTTCTTCTCTGGTATGTTTGCGTGTTTGAATGCATGCCGAATGTTTCTGTTATGGAGATTTACCTAAAGACCACAAATGGCTATTCTGTTTTATTTGCTCTAACCATATTTTTGGATTTTTTGATTGAGTATCCTTTTGCCTTCAGGGGGAGTTTTTGGAGATTCTGCACTGACTTTTTATTTGCCGAGGAATGTTAGATGTTGCATCAAATGTTAGTTCAACATCTACTCCAGCATCAATTGGAAACGCCAACTTAATGGGGAGTTTCTTCCTTCCCAAAAAGGGGGAGATGATGCGGAAAGGCACGACTTTTGGGAAGAAAGACAAAAAGGCGTAGATTGTTAATGTCGAAGATTTGAAAGAAGATTTTGTCTTTCTTCCCCAAAATAAGGATGCAATTACCAACAATAGAATATATGAAGATCACATCCTTTCTACCGAAAATAGAAGATTGCATCTATCATAAATAGAAGATATGGGATCAACCAATATGGAGAGAAGATTCGAACTAAATATATACTATATTTAGGGAGATCTTCGAGGAGATATTTTAGGAGATTTTCAAGAGATCTTTCACTAATTCAAGAGGGAGCCAAGACCCATAAATAAAGGGATTTCGAGCTGCCACGACAGAGCTTTGAACGAGAAAATTTAGAGACACAATTTGCGAGCTTCGACGAGCAAAACACACGAGACTTTGAGCGAATGAGATCTGAAAAGAACGAGAGAGCGCTCATTTGTTTTAGCCTAGTATTTTGTCTTTGCAAAAGTCGTAGGACTTTGTAGTTTGGTAGGATTGCAAGATTAGTTTTTCTAGTTTGGTAGGACTTGCTGCGTAAATTGACATCTCGTGTGGGTCGTCTTTTACTACTACATTTCGTTTTTCCACTGTGCTAAACGTTCTGATCCCGAGTGTTGGCCTGTGTGTTGATCAACATTTTAGTCAAGATCTCTGTGTCTGGTTTGAAACTTAGTTAGGTTGCATCCATATGGTATAGGGACCACTTCACATTGTTTTTTCGAGAAAACATATGTGCTGTCAAATATCAATGTAAAAGAGATAAATCCTCGCTATTCGAGTGTTAACCCCAAAATAGAGTTGATCTTATGCATCAGCAACCATCTCCGAGGTTGAGGAGCCGCTTCAGCTCACGATCAACTCATTCAAGTTTCCAAGTTCAGACATGTTATTGGCAAGTCAGACGAGAACCCAGGTAAACATTCTACGCTGTTGTTTTGCTATTAAGAGGCTAATCTTTATAATGAAATTTCGCTAATTCATCATTGTCGTGTTCTTCAAGTGAAGGTTTTCGATCGTAATTCATATTTCAATAATTCTAATCGATTTCCTTAGAATTCATATCTAGGATTGATTGTGTTGACTAACGAGGACCTAACAATTGGTATCAGAGCGGATTCGTTTTGTTTTGAATCGAAATTGTAGAATTCGGATAAAAATTTATATTCTGGAACTGTTCACGCGAAGAACAGTTTGGGCGCAAAATAGTTTTTCGATCTGAATTGCCTAATCCCGTGCGTATCTGATTTGATTTTGATGTTTCTGTGTTTGTTCTAGCAATAGAAATCGATGGAGATTAGATCCGTAGCAGTTTGAATATCAATTGAGCAGAATAGATCAGTCTGAATCGTTACTGTTCGTGCGAAGAACAAACTTGAACGCGGTTTGATTTTGATTATAATTGACATATTTTGCTTCACAATGTGTTTAATTGTCTGTTCGTGCGAATCAAAATTCTGATTACGTCAGAAACCAGCGATTTCATAGTCTAATTCATCATTTTTGGTTGAATCAGGGTTAATTAGGGTTCTGATTTTATTCGTGGAACTTCAATTTTTTTTGCTAAAGTCTTCGATCGCAGAAATTTCTCGATCGCAAAACTCCGCGCGAAAATTTTTATCGATCAGAACACTAAGTCAGCACTAAAATTGTCTTTACTAAGAATGGTTTTAGTAGAAGAATTTTTCGAGTGTTACTTAGCGAAAAACTTTTTCGACGAAGACCTATTTTGACCTTTGCGCTCGCAAAACTTACCGTCGAAATTTTTTCGGTCAAAACTAATGGTTATTCCTTGAAGAAGTTCGTGAGATGAAGGCCAAAAAGGTGAATATTCTCACTGCTTATGACTCATTCAAAGCAAAGCCGGAGGAGAGCCTATATGATGTATATCAAAGATACCTCACTCTTCTCAACGAGATGAGGAAGATAGAAATCTCGAAGACGAACATGGAAACAAATATCATATTTTTATCCTCTCTGCCCTCGGACTGGAAAAAGATATCCACTCAACTTAGACAAAACAAAGATATGGAGGAGTTGGATATTCATGCAGTCTTTGATAATCTCGCCCAACACGAGGAAGTGTTTGCGAGACTCAGAGAGAGCAGAAGGGCAAGTAGGTTGACAACACCGTTGCTCTAGTCTCAGAGAAGCGTGGAACAAAGCCTCGCAAAGAGAAGATCGTTAGGCCTCCCTCCTCATCAGAGTTAGAAGAAGCATCAGAATCAGACGTCGGGCCAAGCATGAAGGCACTAGGGAAGCAGTTGGCCTTAATCGGAAAAATGATTAGCAACAAATACTTCAAGAAGAAGTCCTCATCCTCGGCCAACAAACTTCGGACCTCGAGCCTAAGAACAAGGAACATGCACCAGAGAGCTCCGAAGTCAAGAATACGAAAGAGCCCAACAAGTGCTTCAACTGTGGCAAACCCGGTCATTTTGCCAGCACTCCTCCCAAGAAAGAGATGCTAACTACTACTCCAAGAAGCTTCAACTCACGAAGCAGAAGGAAGCAGAAGTAGCCCTCATGGCAGAGCAGGACCATTGGTTTGAAAACACGTCTAGCTCTGGAGACGAGAATCTTGCCCTCATGGCACGTCTTGACGAGGACAGCGATACCGAAACATCCAACCAGAAGGACAAAGATAACGCATCCACCTCATCACAAAAGGTAGACTCTTCTTCCACATTATTGACCATGTTAGATTCATATCAAAAACAATATGCTAACATGAAACGTGAGCAGAAAAGTATTAAGTAGAGGATAAACTTTCTAGGTCTCAGAAGGAGATAAATAGCCTCGAATCAGAACTTAGAAGCTCTAGTGCTAAAATAAAAGAACTTACTAAGAGCCTACATTCTAGAGAGACTAGTCAACCTCAAATACGACAGCATAGCGAAAAGATTGAGGAATTAGAAGATAGGCTAGCAAATAACTACAATTGCTTGGTTAGGAATCTCAATGAGGAAGTCACCCTAAATTGTAGGATAACCGAAGCTACCACTAAGATTACGAACTTAGAGGCTCAATTAGAAATATCTAATGCGAAGGTTAGTGAGCTTAGTAAAGAACTGGATGCCTGTCAAGCCGCTAAACTGAAGTAGGGTCGACGAACGAGAGAAGGTGAGATGCGTACGTGGAACATTGGACCCATATGCGATCGTGGGGCGACAGCATCAGGGAGTTGGGGAACTCGATTCAGGGTTTGGCGAGTAGGTTTTTGGAGGATCGCGCACTCTGCTTGCCGAAGCTCATTATAGTAAGTTTTGTGTACTTATTTTCTTAATTAGTTGCCTAGACTTCTTATCAGTTACTATTTATGATGTAGATGTCGATGCAAGCGAGTATGGTGGTGGATCGCACGCTACACACGCCAAAGCGTGTTACGGTAGGTTTTTATACTTAAGGACATGAAAGATAATATGTACTTATTTTCGAATTTTCTTGTATAGATTACGATGAGAAATGGAACACATCGTACATTGGACCGGACGGCTGTCCAGTCCAGGAGGCATGGGGCGGTCATAGTCCGTCCGAATGGGCACATTCCCGTTGGGGAAACTATGTCCAACCATAATGGACCGGCGAAGAGGCAGAGACAAGAGAAGAGGTGGTCTCATCGTTGTGGATGGGCGCTTATGGTGTCGGGGTACATGAGGCTGCGACGGACGTCACGGACGTCGAGGCTCGGGACGTCACGCCTTGGGATGTCGAGACGCACGTCGAGCCTCAATAGGACGACGCTCAGGTCGAGATGCACGCCGAACCTCAGGAGGACGAGGCTCAGGTCAAGACGCAAGCCGAGGCTTCTGTCCCAGCGGCCGACAAAGGAAAAGCCGCCGTGATAAGAAGTCCCCTGAGCGGATGAAGAAGCCATCTTCGTACCAGCAGACGTCGTTCACCGATTTTCCCTCGACGACTACAGTCAACGCTCCAAACCTTTCGGCTTTCGAGCGGCATATCCAGTTCAAGGCAACCAAACTTTGGCCCACCGTCCAAAGTAATCTTTAAACGCTCATGAAGATTACCGTTGCGAAATTCGACGCAAAGCTACAACACGCTGCTGAACCTTGCGACTACGGGTACTCCGCTCAATGAGATGGTACGTATGTATTTGCCAAATACCTTTCGTCACCTTACTTGAATGTGTTGAATAGCGGTCTATATTTTATTGCAGCACGTCGATGAATGATTGCTGGGATCATGAAATGCAGAAAGGTAGCAGATCGGTCTCGACCTCAGTCGCATGCATGCCCTATAGCTTTAAGACACTAGTCGATGAACGAGGGGTGGTAAATAGTGTCACGCGGAAGGCCGGTGGAAAAGCCTTCAAGCAATTGCTCTCGTACGCGAAGGGATAAGTTGAAGAGTGGAAGAACAAGTCGTGGGATTTAGCGTCTCACGTTGCCATCCCTACCATACGCGAGGCCGATGGGTGTTGTTCATTGTTGATATACGTGCGAAGGAGTTCACCATTTACGACTCCGATGCCCTCCTGACTTCGAATGGCGTTATATCGCGGACGACGTCAATAACCTTCTGATTGTGCTCCCGGCGATTTTCAAGGAGCTGAAGGTGATAAAATGCATGCCATCCAAGGGAAAGAGTTGGCCAACTGATTGGTGTCGTGACTTCAGAAAACAAAACTGGTAAGTTTTCGTTAATGTTGCATTTTATTTGTCGGTCTTCCTGTTAAACAATAACTGTAATGTCCTATATGATTTTCCTGGCCATGTTGCGGGCTGCTCGCTTATGATAAGAAGGACGACGTCTCCCGCCTCAATCATAATCATATGAAGGATTTTAGAAAATACCTCGCATGTTCTATTTTTGGTAATGATTGGGACAGTGTCTAGTATTGTTTTGTTGTTGAAAATAAAATTTCCTGTGTTGAATATAAATTTCATGTGTTGTTGAATTTCTGTGTTGAATTTAATGTTACTTGTTTGATATTTACTTTACGTGTGTTGGATATGAATTTAGGGTTTAGAATTGTGAAAGATGATTTTTTCTGTGTTTTACAGCTTTTTGTCAGTCTGAGAGGATGTGTGATTCGACATAAAAATAACTGAATGTGTTGTGATTTGACATAACTTTACTTGTTTGATATTAACTTTTGTGTGTTTGCTACGCACGTTCTCTGTGTGGGTCCCCTGAATATAAGCGCGGGGACCCTGCTCATACTCACAGGTCCCCTGCCCTTAACGCGCAGGTCCCCTGCTTATATCGCGCAACAATACGACGGGACCGAACGGAACCTGGCAATAACATGCTCATAATTTTTACGGGACCAAGGACGACCCGGACATCTCAGTGTGGGGATTATGCAATATGCGCGGGTCCCCTGCACATAACATGCGGGTCCCTGTGTTCATGTGCAATTTTGCAATGTTAACTAATGGAACTAAGCTATTAATTGTGCGTATTTATACTTTGTTTATCGTAGACTACAATATAAAGTCATCATAAAATAGCATAGAACAAAAAAATTGGATAAAATCACAAGAATTACATTCAGTTTATAAGATTGTTGCATCCTACAGAAATCACAAACACGAGTATGTTTTCTGGGTGTGCTCTCTTACTATATTCACGTCAGAGATCATTCAACTTCAAATACATGCTGGAATATTTATATTTTTTTAAAAAACTTGGAGTTAGATATTGTTAATTATGCGGTTATTTTTTATCGCGCCTCTAATTTTTTATTAATTATTATTTAGTAAGGAATTTAATATATTAGATTTTCAAATCCTTTCAAGCCCCAAATCGGGAAACAAATGTCAAGTCATCTGTCATTTACGTATTGTATAATGACACTGCTCTGACACTTTTGAGCAATAAATGAAGCACTGCTCTGACATGTCACTTTTCATCAATAATTGAACAATTATTGGTCTCACTCAATAAGCGAATGTGATCAATCCTAATGTGCGGGTACCATGTGGTGATCGGCAGGTCCCCTGCCTTTAACGTTTGGGTCCCATGCTCGTAACGCGCCCCTCCCTGCGCGCAAGTCTCATGGGACCCGTGCATTACAAGCATGAGACCCAAACCTTAAAATCAGGGACCCTCACGTTATGGGCAGGGGACCCGGTGGGAACAACAAAGATGCACAGGGGTCTCATGCGCATCCGTGCGGGATTCTCTGCGTATGCGATGCGGTCCCCTGCGCATCTGTGCATGGGGATTTTCTAATTCCATATTGATACCGTAATTTTCTAAAATGTGTTGCCTAAAAGAAGCATAACATGGCAACGCAACACAGAATGAGACGCACGTAACACAACCTAACATAACAGAACACAAATGGCAACGTATAAACGTACGTAACAGAAATATGCTCCGGCCTGAAATTTTCAACAACGTGATCGATACGAGCGACGAACTTCCCTGGCCATGTCTCCAGCTCTGATGAGACATGCCACGCGTGTGTGTGTTGCTGTACTTTCGGATTGAGAAAAAGGGAGAGTTCTTGTCCTATGCAGCTCGTACTTGGCATTCACAGTTCTCCTTCGCACATTTCACTACGTACAGGGTTTTGTTTGACCTAGCCACTTGGAGTTCGAAGCATGCAGCGACTGCAATTTTACTGATTTTGTCCTTGAATGCAATCTTGCTACGAAATTCTTGTCCAACGTATAGGGTCGAACCATCGGTAAACGAATAGGTACCATCTTCGGCCACATCTAGAGCGTCATCGTGCTCATCGTCATCAAACTCGTCATCATCATCATCATCTCTAGCACCTTGCTCGTTTTCATTTTCATCTTCCCGTCCGACTTGCTCGTTTTCATTATCATATGCTTGGCCGCCAATTCCGGAGTAATCGCCTAAATAGTCACTGCTTTCATTACTTTGGTAAGGAGGGTTGTAAGATGTGCTGGTGTTCGTCAACTAAATCGTCTAAATCGCGAATTATCCACAAACCATCAACTTGAAAAAAATGCTCGTGTTCGTCATGATTATCACCTACCTCTGACAAATGTAGGTGATTTTTTCTTGAGGACGATGATGTAGAAGAAGAATAATTAGGTGAGCTTGCGCGGTGGAATGAATGATTTATGTTGCAAAATGGTCGTGCAGCTTTTAATACATTCAGGCATTGTTTTTAATTAATTTGTTTTACTTTTTTTTTTTTAATAAAATTAAGGGATTAGAAGAAGATGATTAATTAGACACAAGGGACCCGCACATAAGCTAAGGTCCGTGCGCATATACACAGGGACCGACACTTTTTAATCTGGGGACCATCACGTGAAAACAGGGAACCTGCACCTAAGGTATGGTATGTGCGCATATACACATAGAACCGGTGCTTTTTGATCTGGGGACCATCACGTGAAAATAGGGGACCCGCACATAAGGTAAGGTCCGTGCGCATATACACAAGGGACCGGCGCTATTTGATCTGGGGACCATCACGTGAAAACAGGGGACCCGCACGTAAAAGCAGGGGACCCATGCATATTGCATTGGCGCTGATGGACGGGTCGCAAGCGTATATGAACGGGTCATCTGCCAGTTTAGGGTTGGTCACGTGTGCTTACTGAGTCGTACCAATAATTGAACAATTATTGAGTATTGGGTCAAAAGTGTTTTCTCAGTCACATGTCAAATCACCCATCACGTTTCGTTTCATACAGGAAATCAATTATTCAACAATGAAAAGTATTTTATCCAACTAAACCAACAAACTAACATCCATAAAGACTTCAACTAAACCATGTTCAAAATGTCCAACACCACCTACAATTTAACACTTCCAAACTCAACCCAACAAATGGAGCATACAGTTATACTGGTCACGCAATATCCGTGCAGCTATAATGTAGCGATATCCTGAAATATCAATTTGCCTTTGATATTTGAAAAATTCGGGCGTGTCAACCATAACCGTCTCCACCATCAATGCCGCATGAACTCCACAATCCAAGCTGCCAGCCTTCTGGCTCCGATTCATTTTATTATTCCACTTCACCTTTGTGATAATATCAAACTTGAAACGCCAATATGCGGAAAAAACTCTGTCTGCAAAATATAGCAAATGTTACGAACATGTTACTAAATAAATAAAAATGATAGACATACGGATGAAGCTACTTACGAACACTCTCCCGGCGAATTGCACCCGATGCGCGCCCAACGAATCGTTAAGGACGAAGGTTTGCATTGACGCGTAAAAAATAAGCACTGCCTAGTGATTTTTTGAACAGGAGATATGATGTACTTGCATCGCACCAATTCATCCTTCTTGAGACGCTCCAACCAGCTCCGACTGCTTGTCGACAATTCATTGAGGAATTCCGACATATCATCCACCGTCACTTTTGCCTTCCTATTCAACTTCTGCGCCTTTCTAAAGTGCTCGTCATGCACGTAACTTGGAAAGACGAAGACACAATTATCTGTGTCCGCATAGATTCGCCTCAAGCAATCGAGATATGAGTCAAGACAATTGGACTTGAGCATATCATCGAAGAGCAACATGTAGAAGCCTTGGGCATCCACGTCGAACATGTCACTTTCCCAAACCTTATCACTGCAAAAAAAATTATTACGTGGTTATGTACGATAAATGAGTTTGACATCGAAAGAAAAAATTAACCTAAATCTTGCCGCTGCAAGGTACTTGTCAATGAGCATGCGATCCGATGCATGAATCAATTGACTCCCGGAGAAGTCCACTCGCCTGAGGTACTTCTTGTTCCACTTCTCACTTCTATCTGATTCTGAATCCTCTTTCAACGGTCGATTTGCCTCTTCTTCGCACTCCTCGGGCACTCAACGAAGCACCAAAATCTCCAGCCTCAACCACCTCCACAGGTGTGAAAACTCTTGAGCAGCTACAATCGCTAAATGCTCGTCATCATCATCATCATCATCATCATCATCATCATCATCATCATCATCATCATCATCGCCACGGTCACTGCTCTAGATCTGGGGGATTACCTCAGCTTCGAAATTATGCAGGCTAGGACCCTCGTCACAATCGCGGTGGACACGGAAATACCTAACCTCCACTCCCTGCAGGAGTAGGCCCGTCACAGGTTCGAAAAGCTCGTGTCCCGCCCCAACGTAAAAAATGTTATCCCGAAAAGTACGCCGCCTCCAACTCGTCCGCTGACGGCACTAACAAACCTCTTACAGGGGACCCGTCGACGGCCTCTGCGACCGTCCTAAGACTCGGGCATGCTTTGCAACGCCAATTGTTCGTCACCCATTTCAGCATGCATGGCGTAATTTCTTTTTCTTTGCGCCCCACAAAGTCCTGTTCAACGCTCGATATGCACTCGTATGCTAGTATCTGAATACAAACAACGCAAAAAATATTAGCAATTATTTATATGTCAAAACAAGGTATGCACAGAAGCTGAAGTATAAATCACCTGAAGTGGTTGTACGAACCCAGTGATCAGCCACTCCCGTGACCTCTCCCGTAGATTTACCTTTACAGAGCGCGTATACCTCATTGAAAGCCACACTGCCCCAAGGATACTGGGAGAATGCAAATCGATCTTCGATGAGACTAAGGACACAGGGACTGACAACGGTATACTTCTTCGACGGTCGAGGTATCAACACGACGGTGGCGAAGTAGTTCGCCAACTTCAGCTTCTTGAAGTCCACATCTTCCTCGTCACCAGACAACTCCTTCAACGCATGTTTGATGTGCAACATGCGGACTTTCGATCTGTTGCCAAAATGTCTCGCGGTGAATTCTGAGTTGCCGTTTATCGCCGGTATCTCGGTTGCGAACTTCAGCTCGGTGATTAGGCAATACTCCGCATTTGAAAATTGGAGTGGTTTGTCGCCAACAATCATCTACAGCTCTTCGCGGTTGTGCAGCCACGTCTGCCTCTGGATGAGGTACCACGCCAACTGGCCCGAGAGGTTAAAATCGGACTCGGCACTAACAAGGCGGCCGAACAAACTCTCGTTCGTAAGAATCTCCCACTCGTGGTGGTCAGACACTGTCTTATCGATGGCCTCGCCGTATAATGAGTTCAACTTTACACGGCAATCAGGAACTTCGTCCCTTGTGCCGAACTGCTTCTTCATCACAATCTAATTTATACGTAAAATGCATTTTAGCTAATTACGTGGTTAGAATATTGAAAATAAAAAACCATTATGCACAGATGCGCAGGGGGCCGCATCACATATGCTGAGATTCGAGCACTGCGCATCTGTGCGGTCCCAGCACGGGTCCCCTGCGTATAAGCGCGGGTCCCCTAGTCATAGCACGCGGGTCCCCTGCGTATAACGCGCTGGTCCCCAACTTGCGCGCGCAATGACACGGGACCCGCCCATTACGGTCAGTGGACCCGAGCGTTTAAACAGGGGACCCGCGCTAATACGCGACACGGGACCCGCCCATTAAGGTTAGGGGACCCGCGCTACTACGCATGGGACCCGTGTTGGGGACCATCATCTTGTGGGCGGGTCATGAAATAAGCACAGGTCCCCTGCTCATAAGCGGGGTCGCGTGCTTGCAAGCACGGGACCCATGCATTAAAAAGCGACGTACGCCTGCAAGCACAGTTCCTATGCTTGCAAGCACAAGTCCTAAACTAGGAAGCACGGGGTCCAATGCTACCAAGCACTGTCCTATGCTTGCAAGCACGGGTCCGCACCAAATTAGAGTTTGAGGGTTCGTTCCCAGATCCCCTTCTCGCGTTAAATTGAAGAAGATGAGAGTAGAACACATACATCCACTCTTTGGGTGTTCGCGTTGAATGCCATTGTCGATTGAGTTGATTGAGGTTCGGATTTGGGTTTTAGTTACAGAGAAAACGATTTGCAGTGCATGAGCGGGAGAGAACGCTTGCTTTTTTAACTAAAAGTGAAAGTGGTTGCTTTTTACTTTTACCCTTCTATCACGAGTCTGATGTTTCAGTTTCGCTACATTATAACCTGTAAACCCTTTAATTAATTTTTACTTAAGTGTTGTGGAGGTTGTTGATTGCCATTAAATAAGGGTAAAATAGTCTTTAACGCAGGGTTAGTAAGGGTACAAAGGTAAAATCCAATTTTGGGTGCTATTTTTTAAAAAATGACCAACTCAAAGTCTATTTACTTGAAAATCCCGATTTTTCCTCATTTAGATTATTCGTTCTTCGCCATCTTCTTTCATCTATCCAGCAGTATACTCATCCCAACAAACCAATCATCAGGTATCAATGTCCGCCATATATCAATCATATCATTAGTTGTCGAACATATCGATGTGTACTGTTGTCATCTATATTGAATCCAGAGAAACTATAGTCAATAACAAGGATCCATCGCATTATATATCTATAAGTTAATCGCAACTCAAACCACTGTTACCAACAGCTTATACGACCAAATAAAGAAAGATGTATAGGACCGTTATTACTATTGCGCTTCTGTGCTTTACTACAACAGTTGAAGGTGTTCCAAACACAACTGTGGATGTAGATTATTGCTCGTCCGACCAGTTTGCGGTAGGCAGCCATTATCAAGCTGAAGTCCTATACAATTATAACGAGTTGTCCTACATGACTATTGATTTTCGCAACCTGCAATATACTCGGCCGGCAGATACATTCTCGCTTTTGCATACTACGAGAAACGACTCATAGAAATTCTCGACGACTACATCCTTTACCTGGAGTCCTGCTGATTACCTAAAGCGAGTTTGCGGGCGTTCGCTAACTGCAAATGTTAAAATGGGAGACTGTGGCATGGGATATGGGCCGACTTGATGGGTGAATTAAGTTATCTTTTGTCTTACCTACCCACTTTGGATATAACCTCAGATGGGGATTTGACAAATGCAACATGTCATAAGGGAATAGGTAAGACAAAGCCATTCAGTTACTGTATCCGAGCGCGTGGCGGTTACGTATGAATCCTATATATACTTAAATGTAGTTTTCTTGTGGTGTTGGCACGTGTCATGTTAATTAAATTTTTTTAATTAATTATTTCTTAAGACGTTGATAAACCACCCCACACCCCACTTTCAAAAAAACTTATCACCCATGTTTTATCAAATATTGAATAAGTTAATTAAATGGTTAATTAAGTTGTATAATTGAGTTAAAATAGTTATAGAAAATTATGACCCGTGCAATGCACGGGCAAAAAATCTAGTAATGAAATATATGTATGTATGTATGTGTGTGTTGTTGAGGTTGTTTTGCGTGGCTTTTCAAATATCGCCGAATAAGTGTGCGTCGATGTTTGATATCCTTACTAGTTATCACCATATCAATGGCGTCGCAAGAGTCCATGTTGTCTTACCGATTTCCTCCCTTCTCTGTTTCTTTATATGTCGCCGGAATAAATAGTTGTTCGGTGTCTTAGTGAGTTCCAATTTGATTAGTCCTTGTTCGCCAAAATACACACGGTTGCTTTTTGGGTTTGCTACAGGCAAGGGACGTTGTTATGTCCTATCGTCTTTATTGTAAGTATATTTTATGTGTGCCTTTGGAAGTTGGTTTATTATCGCATAGGGTTGTTAGTTACGAGAAAATCGGGTAGCACCTATATATGAAAATTTCACTTCAACTTGATTTGTATAATTGATTAAGACTTAGGAAAATCTGTGCCGAGTACGTGCGCTGGTCACGTCACGTTTGTCGTCATCCTGACTTATATTCACTTATCATATTGGCTTAAGTTTTGTGTATCAATCAACCATTATAAAAATCTTTTCTTCGTCGAAATTGAACAGAGGAATATATTTTAGGATTTGAGTTGTCTCTATTCGATACATGGACTTTTACGTCCATACTCCACGACCTAGTACGCTTTCAAGTATTCGATCATGTCAACCATGATGTCGTCATTCCAAAGCTCAATTTTATGCCATGTATGCAATAATGCAAAACCGAATGCAGATATTAATGAAATCAAAACTGAATGTGGCTAAAGATAGAACCATATTAAATGGAACACACAGATACAATAACTTATGAGAGAATCGATCACATACATGTAAAGGTTTCTAGTAGAGTAAAAAACAACTATATCTAGAAAAGCATCATTGCTCAGCTGAAATCCACTCAATTTTCTTCTGGATTAGGAAACTGCATTCAGAGAAAACTAATTATCGTGTGTTGTGAAACTAAAGTTTTCATTATCATGGTGACCAATTTTAGATTACCATTTCATCAAAAATGTTAGGGCCGATGGGGATGTATTATTATATTTAATTTTTTATATTTTTTTCCCGACCAAAAAAGATAGAATAAGCCACTAGTTAGAGATATATTTTTATCATTTCGTTAAAGAAGAAGATGCAACACGAAATTAGAAATGTATATGTTTTGCTGGCTGATTTATATTAGTTTATAGTTTCTCTCATCTGCTTCAGTTTTCTTCGACGTTAGTCGTCCAAGAATATATATGGTTGTTCCAACTGCCGCTGAATTAGACGACTTATATATTCCTTTCTTAGGCCGACTTCTCAATTAGAAGAGCTCATCTCACTCGTCGTCTTGTCTAATATGCAAAACTCACCGTCTACATTGTCTGGGAATCATTGTCCGCCAAAATAATCACATAGTAATTAGTTGTTGAATATATCAATGTGAACTTCTGTCACGTATATTGAATCCAAAGAATTTTAGACAATAACAAGGCATCCATGGGATATTATGTGTGTGTAGAAGTTAACCTCACCTCTAACCACCATTAGAAACAGCTTCACACCAATAATCAGATCCAATTCAAAGCCACCGCGAAAGATGAATAATAAGGCGTCGGTCGCAATTATTGCGCTTCTTCTCTGCCTTATAATAACAGTCGAAGGCATTCCAAACACAACCATCGATCATTCTCAATCTCATTGCTCGCCCGACTCGTATGCGCAAGGCAGCCTTTATGAAGCTGAAGTCCTCTACGATCTCGACGAGCTTGCCTACATGACAAGTGCTAGCCCTAACCTTCAATATACTTTGTCGGCCAGATATGTCTTGGGCGTTGCTTTCTGCATGCCACAGCTCGCTTTTAACCTCGACGACTGCATCATTTGCCTTGAGTATGCTTCTTTCGTCCTGACGGGAATTTGCCAGCGTCCCATTTCTGCAGTTGTTAAACTGGGAGACTGTGGCATGGGATATGGTCCGATTTGATTTTCTCTTATGCTTGCTAGGTATCGAAATGTCGCCGTTGAAAGAGTCCATGTTGTCTTGATTGAGTGTTAAACTTGAAGGGATCGGTGGAAACACCGCCCAAGTGGACAACTCGAAGGACAAAATGTGTGTCATGAAATTCATCACTACCTTGGATCTTTTAACTTTTGAATGACATTTACATGCTACCTCCTACTGAATGATCAAAAGCCATCATGCCTTTCTCCCAAAAGTTTAAAACAACAACAAGAAACAAATTTGTATCAGAGCCAATGTCAACAGTGGCCAAAACCCTTAATCGACGCCTCATTAAATCCAACTACATAAAGTGATGCATTCAGATGAGGCGCTACTCAGCCCTCAAGACGCATGGAGAAGTTTCAAGAATGGGTATTCCAAACCAGATAATACGAAGGGGTGCACAGTAGCCCAACTGAAGACCTTGAAGAATCCCGCAAACTAGACAAAACCGCACACTCTACCATTTTGTGGATTACACGAGTTCTGAAAAAATAGCTTGAGCTGAAACATCGAAGGATGCATGGGATACGGGATGGCATAAAGAAATTCAGGCGAAAACGCCGCGGAAAGGATCACGCGATTGATTCCTGAAGTTGTAGTAATAATGTCTTCAAAATTGAATCTGATTCCATCGCATGAGATTAATAAATGATGAGCTTTCATTCCTGAGGCTACGTGATTTCAAGGACATGAGGGTGCATTCACATTTGATTTTGGTAGATACGTGTTCGGCTATTCCCTCCACTACTAATTGGTTTCAGAGTGAAACTCCGCAAACTTACATGTTATTCGACGAGAAGGTGATTGATAATCATCACAATTCGTCCTTAACCCCATATACGTGTATAAATATTGTTGTTATGTGACTTGAATAAGTGGGTTGAAAAGTCAAAAGTGGTATGCCATAAAGGACAAAGAATAAACGTGAGTTCATTGTGTGCGTGCTTGTTAAATGTGTGCGCTCACATTGAAGTCTTGGACTGCTTGTGTTTACACGAGCAACCCAGGCAAAACTTAGCTATAAATTAGCAGTGCTCATTGAAGGAAACACACCACCACACTACTGTTCTTCTGCTCCAATTAATTCTTTGTGTAGCCACTCCTGATATTGTTGTAGCTGCTTTTGTCTACCGTCCGGTGTACGTGTCTGTAATCACCCCACATAATAAAGTTCTACCCTCCGATCTGTAGACGTAAGTCATTCAGAGCGAACCACGTAAATCTCGTGTTCACTGTCCAAATTTATTTTTCTTCTCTTTTATTTATTATCATTATATCTCGGGCAAATATAGTATAGGGGTCTGCTCTTTGTGATTGCAATGGAATATCTTTCCCGTAAGCTGCAGGCCTCTTCCTCTGATCCACGGTTCAGGTTTCACCCTCTATGCAAACAAGTGAAACTGGTGAATCTCTGCTTTGCTGACGATCTAATGCTGTTTTGTAAGGGCACCCCTGGGGCAGTTAGTGTTCTAGCTGAGGGCCTGGAACATTTTAAGAGGGTAACGGGGTTGGAGGCTAACAAACAGAAGTCTAATATCTTTGTAGCAGGAGTCTCCTCCAACATCAGAAAACAGGTTATGGAAATTACTGGTTTTCAATTAGGAAACTTCCCTATGAGGTACCTTGGTGTCCCTGTGTCACCTAACAGGTGGAATAAAAGCGCGTGCCAGGCTTTGGTGGAGAAAATCACCTCAAGAATACATTGTTGGGCAACCCGAAATCTGTCATATGCTGGGCGAATATGTCTCATTAACTCTGTCCTCTTAGCTGTTCATGGATTCTGGGGGGCTATCTTTCTACTCCCTAAGGCTGTTACAAAGGAGATTGACAGAATTTGCAAGGAGTTTTTGTGGGGAAAGAAGGAGAGTGGTAAATGTTTGGCATTGGTCAATTGGGATAGTGTCTGTCGTTCCAAAACCAGAGGTGGATTGTGTATCCGAGACTGTGTAACATGGAATCAAGCACTTGCTGCCAAACAAATATGGGATATTGCATTGGATGCGGATTCTCTTTGGATTAAATGGGTTAATGCAGTGTACTTAAAAGGTGTCTGTTTTTGGGACTACTCACCGGCGGCGGATTCCAGTTGGCACTGGAAGAAACTGCATAGGCTCAAGGAAAAGTTTCGAGAGGGATATGTGGGCAGAACTTGGAGACCTTCTGGAGATGGAGCTCTGTAAGCTCAGGTTATGAATGGCTCAAGGGAAATGTCCCAAGATTCCAGCTTAGCAAAGCCATATGGAACAGGTTTAACTTTCCAAAACATGCATTTATGTTGTGGATTCTAGTGCAGAAAAGATTGCTAACTTTTGACAGATTAATTGCTGTGGTGGTTGCTAATAGTGGATGTCGACTGTGTGGTATGATTGATGAAACACTAGACCATCTGGTTTCTGAGTGCCAGTTCAGCAAGCAGATAGGCCAGGAAGTTGTTAAATGGATGAACCGTAGTGTACCTTTTATCTCATTTGAAGGTATGGTTACCTGGCTGTTGAAAGAAGGGGGAAAAAGGAGGGTGGCTGCTCGCATCAGTTGTGCATGTTATGCTGCTATGCTGTATCACATATGGAGGGAAAGAAATAGACGAGTGCATGCTGTGGGAGAATATTCAGTGGAGCAGATTGTCCATATTATTGCCCAAGAGATGAAGTGGAGAATTAGGAATATCTGCTAATTGAAGACTGCTAGTGGGGCAGAATTGTTTAATCGTGTGTGCTTGTATCCATTTTACTGATTTGTATATGGATCGTGCAACATTGTAAATTCCAAATGGGCTCGTGGTAAATGAATACATCATTCTACCAAAAAAAAAAATATAGTATAGGGGATCAAAATGTCCTAATAAATATATCGTAAAATCTTGACTTACGATTGAAAAAACATATACAGACTATATAACATGAGGTCCGTACGGTAGAAGAAAGAATCTAAATATTCAGATTTTGTTTTCTTATAGGCCGACTTCCTATTAGGTTAAGGATATTCTAGTTCGGAGGAGCTCACTCGTCCTCATGTACGCTATGCAAAATTCACCGTATTTCTTTGATAATTCCATATATTCATGTCTAAAGAGTTTATTAATTCTCGAATGTGAAGGCATCCAAGATCGTAAAAGCTACTAGGTTATCGATTCGTAGATCGTTTTCTAATTTTAATTAGAAAAGTCATTACATGCGACAAATATTTCGTATTATTAATTTTCATTGGCTGTTTTGTATTAGTTGTATAATTGCTTTAACCTTGTTATTTTATATTTATAACTAAATTCGACGAGCATATTCATATTGATGATTCACAAACATTTCGTTTACAGTTATTTGATTTTATGCTCGACTTGGTTCCCAATTGCATTCTTACGCCTACTTCATAATTAGCAGAGAGCTCACTTCGTCGTTTTGTATAATATGCAATACTATCCACTTTCCTGCAGTACATTCATCAAGGAATCATTGTTCGCCAAAATAATCATATGTCATTAATTGTTGAAAATATCAATGTCATGAATTGTTGTCATATGCGATGAATCCAATGAAACTATAGGCAATTACGAAGGATTCATACATTTATATATATATAGACATTTACAGCAGCTCTAGCCACCACCATACCTAAGACTAATTAAAAAAATTCACATAAAATTTGGCACAAAAAAGAAATGAAGGCGAGCCAGCTCTCCGTAACCATTATCGTGCTCGTTTGCCTGGTCGCCTTTTTATACCAAGACGTATTCATAACGGTGAATGGCTATCCAAACACAGTTGTCGACGATTTCAATTGCTCGGACAACAAATATGAGAATGGAAGCATGTACTCAGACGAAATCACTTACGGTTTCGACGAGTTGGCCTACATGACTATTGATCAGCCAGGCTGGCGATACAATATCAGCGGCTATTGGGCGATGGGATTTGCTTACTGCATGCCCGTACTTGCTAGAAACCCTAACGACTGCATCAGTTGCCTGCAAGAGGCTGCTAAGTTTCTCAAGGAAGATTGCGAACTTTCGATCTCTGCATTCGTTGTGATGATAGACTGTGGCATGAGCTATGGTCCAATTCCCGGCACCATGTGAGTAAGTTATATCGCATGTGTGCTGCGACAAATAATAATATATTTGTGTGTATTGTTGGTATTTGATTCCATTTTGTTGGATTTTCGAATATCACATGAATAAAGAGGAGTCAGATGTTTGATGATCCTTACTAGTTCTCGAAATATAGACGGCCATTGGAAGAGTCCATGTTATTTTATTAAAGTATTGAGGTATCTTTGAAATATGTTAGATGAAATTAAACGTGATGCATTCAGTTGCTACAAACTTAAGCTTTGGGTGAATTGGTTATTCAACAGATATGACGTGAATGAGCCCATATGTTAGGTCTGGCTGTAGTTGCAATAAAAGACTGCAGTGGTTTAGAATAGACTTTCAAAATGTGGTTTAGAATAGACTTTCAAAATGTGAATCTATCTATGATCAACTTACTTGATCACTGATAGATTTAGGCTTTTTAACATCCATTGAATGGTTACTGATTCTCTGCTAATTAAGAAAGGATACAGTACAATGTATTTATAGAGAAAAGAGCTAACAGCTACTTTTAAATGTACACCTCTTCTGCCAATTCTCCATTCAAGAATTTATCAACGTCCATTTGCACTAGGAGCCATTTGAATTGGCTGCCAGGGATAGGACAATCTTTATAGTATTGGGGGTGTCTGTGTAATCTATTCATTCCATCTGATCATACCCTTTAGCCACTAGGCGTGCATTGTGTTTCTCATTAGGCCATTGGAGTTGACCTTCAGTTTGTACACCCATCGACAGCCCACTGAACCTTTCCTGTAGGCAGGGGAACAATGGTCCAGGTCTGGTTATTCTTGACTGCTGCAAACTCAGCCTTCATTGCTGCCATACACTTTCTGACCCTAAAGCTTCTGCAAAGCTCCATGGCTCTTTTGTCATGGATACATTGCAGATCAAGGCTTTACAGTGGTCTGAGAAGTTGTCATATGTGAAGACTTTGGACAAAAGGTATAATACTTTCTTATCAACCAAAGTACTGCAATTATAGTCCTGTAGATAAAAGGGCTTCTTTGTCTGCCTATGTGTCCTCCTTTGCACCGGTTGGCTCACTGCAGTTCACACACTTGTGGCCGCTATTTTTGATTTGAGACAGGTGCAGAGACTTCTACATAATCAGGTTGTGGATCCGCTGTGGCTTGTTCCTCGAAGTGGTTAGTGGATTCTTCAGGTACAATGCTATTAGTACATGGCCTGCGCAAAGACAGAAGTAGGGAAGGGGTTCTGTGGAAATGGTCCAGATGAGGCCTTAAATGGCTTCTTCAAACCTGACATCCTGGGATAAAGATCTTTCCTGTGTTAATGTCCATGACTTTGTACCCTTTAATTCCATTGGGATAGCCTAGGAACACGCACTCCCTAGCTCTTGGATCAAACTTCCTCCAACTAGCTGCTAATGTTAAGCTGAAACAAAGAGAGCCAAACACTCGAAGAAAATGGTATCTGACTGGTTTCTGGTATAATAATTCAAATGGACTTTTATTGTTCAAGACCTCAGAGGGTGTTCTATTGATTAGATAAGTGGCTGTAAGGTCACATTCAGACCAAAATTTAATAGGGATGCCATATTGGAAGTATAAGGACCGGGCCACGTTCAAGAGGTGTTGGTGCTTCCTTTCAACGATTGAGTTTTGTTGAGGGGTCTCTACGCATGACAGATGGTGTATAATGCCGCTATCCTTGAACAGGGTGTCAAGATTGAACTCTCTTGCGTTGTCTGATCTGATCACCTTAACTTTGGGATTGAAATGTGTCACAACTAAATTCAAGAAGTAAGCAATGGCAGTCTGTACCTCAGGTTTAAACCTCAACATAAAAAGCCATGTAAAAGAGAATGGTCATCAACTATAGTAAGAAAATATCTATGACCTAAGTGGAAAGACACATGTAATGGCCCCCACACCTCACAATGCAATAGATCAAATAGAGAGCAACAGTTTTGTTGTCATTTGGAAAATGATCTTTTCTTTTAAGCAATAGGGTAGAATTTACAACATGTGTCTTTCATGATTTCAAAGTGCCTTAAAAGAAGGTCTTAATACATTCAAGACTTTATTTGAAGGGTGGCCCAATCTATGGTGCCAAACTTCTGTAGACAATTTATTTAGAAAAACTTGTCTATAGCTAACAAGAGTAGAGTCGGCCTTTTCTTCCAAGAAGTATAGTCCCTCTGCTTGATCACCCTTGCCAATCACTTGGTGAAAAGTCTCCTATATCACAAAACTATTAGCATCAAAGTGGAATTTGCAGTTTTTCTCCCTGGCCAATAGGTTTACAGAAAGCAGATTAAAGTCGAACTGAGGAATGAACAGAACTTCATGTAAGGTAATAAACTGGTTGATGTCAACCGAACCTGCTTTCTTAACCTTTATAAGGTAATACCACACTACATTCCTTTATATGATGCAAATTATACAGAAAATCTTTAACAGCCATTAAATGGTTACTATCAAATTGAGAGCTTTTCTGTGAGGTGAAAACAGAATGTAAATAAACTGATTCTCTGTTAATTAAGAAAGGTATATAGTGCACTGTATTTATAGAGAAAAGAAGCTAACAGCTACTTTAACTAACTAGCCCATCTAATAGAAATGCTAAAGGGTTGGGGCGACTTAGGCCCGAATAAAAAACCCTGGAAACAACTTTAAACAGAAAAGCACGCGAGCTGGAATCTCTTTCTGGTTTAAGTCCTCGGCTGATTTCTCCTGAACAGCTTCAACTTCGTGTCTGGAATTTAATAGTTACAGGTTGAGCTTTGTCAGCTTGTACCCTGCGCTTTTTTGTGACTTGTGCAACGAGCTCTTCAGCTTATAAAATTGTGGATATTACACCAACTAATATTTGAACTGGTTAGTTGTTCACCATAACTCAGATCGATCGCCTCTCCCTAGCCGAGATCACCATCATATCATACCTTAGTTTTGGCTTAATTATTCTCCAATTTAGGTATTACGAGAGGTCGTGAGGATTCTATTCATGATCTTTTGCATGAGCTACGTTACCATGTTAAATGTCCAATTCACCTATAAATTTAAGCGTGAATGGATCAGTGTATCATAGTTTGATCTCTTGAACTTATATAATTTTGGGTGTTTCTTATTAGCTTTTATTTGCTTTCAGTTTCTTCATTTTTTCTTTAGGTTAGTCGTCCAAAATATTATCATGAAATAGACGACTCATCTATTCTATTTTAATAAGCCTCGGCGCTTTGGTTAAACTGTCTCCAATTTGGTTTGTAAATTGCTTTATTCATGGAATAAATTACTAAATCAACATAACCACTCACTAACTATTTCGTAGCTTACGTTGAATATCCTATCAAATTAAATTGTAGACCGTATATTTTTAAGAAACAACATTAAATATAAAAAACCACCCACAACACAATATTTATATATTTCTAAATTTGTCCTTCTATTTTTAGTATAATTATTTGATAATTAAATATACATAATATTATGTAGCACACACGTATGGGTGTGCAAAACTACTAGTAAACTTTAGTCGTCCAAGTTACATTTGAATTTTCGTTGTCGACTGTCGTAATTCCCTTGCAGATGAGGGACGTGATTTCTTAGGTCGACTTCTTAAATTAAGGAAACATCACTAGAAAAAAACATATTAGGCACTTCGGTGTCTAAAACTAAAATTTAAGATCTATTGAGTTATTAAACACGGAGTTTGCGTGTCTGCTTGTGTAGGTGTTGTTCTCGTAGGAAATTTGGACACGATATATACCGCTTCTAGAATGAATTTTGTCACACTTCCGTTCTTATTTCCGTATCTAATCCGTGTCTAGATAAAAAAAAATTAATTTATTTTGAAATAAATATAAAAAACCGTGTCAAAATCCGTTGTTACTAATAATTTAGACACGAACTCAATTCCGTATCTATTTTTCGTGTCTGATACTATGCTTTCTTGTCGTGAAAGAGCACAATCGTCGTCATGTATGATATGCAAAACTCACCGTCTTCTTTCATAAGCATACTTCCTGCAATATATACGACAGAAAACTAGTCACTTATCAGGGAATCATTGTCCGCCAAATAATCATTTGTTGAACACATGGACATATGCCAATATATATGAATATCAATAAAATATTCTTCGTCACAAGTGCTCACTCTTAATTCTTGTTAATGTCCCAAAAGCTAGTGACTTACCAAGGAATCCTCGTCCGCCAAATAATCATCTAGTAAGTTTGCGACTTATCAGGGAATCCTTGTCCGCCAAAATTATTTGTTTAACATATCATGTGTATAGTATGGTCCATATAATATATATATATATATATATATATATATATATATATTGGAAGTTAATCACAACAGCTCAAACTTATAAAACAATCATATCAAACGAAAAGGCAAAGGGAGAAGATGAATAAGAAGGCGATTAATCAGCTGTCGTCGGCCGCAGCTACTATTATTGCGCTGTGCCTTATTACGACAGTCGAAGGCGCTCCAAACACAACCGTCGAAAATGATTACTGCTCGCCCGAAGAGTTTGCACAGGGCAGCCTTTACGAAACAGAAGTCCGATATGATTATGACGAGTTGGCCTACATGACTATTGATTATCCCAACCTGCAATATGCTCTGCTGGAAGGTACGTTCTCGGTTTTGCATACTGCGAGCTACGACTTGCACAAGTCCTCGACGACTGCACCTTTTGCCTGGAAGCCGCTGTTGATTACCTAAAGCGAACTTGCGGTAATTCGACGACTGCAGCTGTTCAGATGGGAGACTGTGGCATGGCCTATAGTCCAACTTGATGGTTGAAAAAATTTATTGCACGAATTATATATATATATATATATGTGTGTGTGTGTGTGTGTGTGTGTGTGTGAGTGAGTGCGTGCGCGCGCGCGTGTCGTGTCGACGTTGTTTTGTAGCTTTTCTAGTTATCACCGAAATAAGAAGTGAGGCGATGATGTGTTTGATATCCTTACCAGTTATCAAACATTCGACATTGCAAGAGCTAGTGTTATCTTTTTTTCGTTTTTGACCTTGGAGTTTCCTCACGCAATCAGCTATACGCTTATGCTGCTGCAGCTCGAGGATGGGGTTAATCTTCAGGAATCATGTGATTGCGTCCCATATTCAAATAATTTGATAGTCATGATGTTTGAACCTATGACACGAGGATGAAATTATATATATATATATATATATATATATATATATATATATATATATAGAGGAATTTTATGGTGCTCACCTTATGTGAGCACCTTATGTGGGCACCTGTTGAGATGGCACCGATTCGTGCCATTTCAACATCCCCCATCGACATCCAGGGTTATGTTATCTTAATTAACACCTTTTAGGTGTCATTAATCGATATTTTGGATGCATGATGTGACATATTGACGCCTTACATAACATTTTACGTGTCAAAGGAATTTATCGCGCCAAAATGCCACATCATGCATCCAGAATATCGATTAATGGCACCTAAAAGGTGTTAATTAAGACAACATAGCCCTGGATGTCGATGTGAGACGTTGAAATGACACGAATCGGTGCCACGTCAACAGGTGCTCACATAAGGTGCTCAAATATAATTCCCATATATATATATATATATATATATATATACTATTACATTAAGGGTGAGGGGTGGCTATTAACTGATATATAATACTTATAATTTAATCATTCTATTTCTAATTCATTAATTAAAATCACATTTGACCCCTCAATTTTAGTTATTATACTCATACCCCTAATCATTATTTTCCTTTTGTGTATATAAAAAATTTTATTTCATATACTAAACATAAATTATAAATTTCAAAAGTAGAACTAAAACAATTATATTGTAAGCACACGCGTAGAACTAAAACAATTATACGTGTGCGCGCGCCAAAGTGTGTTTTGTCGACTAACATTATTTGATATCCTTACCAGTTATCAAAGTATCGTCATGTTATTGTCTAGTTGATTTCCCTCGCTTTGTTTGTTGTTCTCTTTTTAAATATCGCTGAATAAAAGTTGTTGATGTTTGTACGTTCCAATCTGATTTTAATTCTTGTTCTTCCGATGAGGATTTGAGGACGTTAAAAAAATCATTGGAATGAAAGATAAAAAAACATAATTAAATATGGGGCAACCTCAATTAAATCCCCATTTGCGAACTTTTTATCAACTAACTCCCCCTTTCAATTTACTTATTATCAAACTCCCTAAATCAAAACATTCTTACACATCACTACCTATTTATCCGAAATGACGATTTTAGCCCTCAGTTATTATTTTTTTAAATCATTTCTTCTTCAAGTCAACACCAGCGTAGCTTTTAATTTCAGGCCTCATCTCCCAACTAGAAAAGCTCCCATCGGCGAGGGAAAAGCCTCTGCCCGCACCGGAAAGCTCCGAACTTGCCTAATTCACCATGGGTTTCTCGGTCCAGGTAAGTTGAGGTAGGTTTTTGTTTTTTTTTTCACTGTGGGTTACCCTTCGAGCTTCTTGACCTCGAGCGAACGAACTTGAGTTAGAGAACACTCCGATGAGGTGTACAATGAATGTTTGTGGCAGTAGCATGGACATAAATTGGGTATCGGGTTGTGAGTGTCGCGATTTAGGTTTCGAGCCGTGGGTGTTGCGATTTGGGCGTCGAGGTGTAAAAAGTTGAGTTCTTCTCCTGTTTTCTACTATTAGCATACTGTGGGTGTCAAGAGATGTTAGTATTTGCTTGAGATTTGGCTAATTTATCTGTTAAAGCAATTTATTATATGCGGTACCAAAGTATATTGAATTACGGTACCCACATTTCTGTTATGAACTACCTTTTGAAGGTTTTAGTATCATATGGTAATCGTTTGTTATTTTTACTTTCAACAGGTAAGATAATACGAAGATATGTTGTCTACGAATGTTTTTGGTGGGCTCACGTTGTTTGCATGTGTGGAATATAAGAAGAGCATATTTATTGTTTGACCAATGGAACGATAGGTTATGGAGCATTCTTTTTGTTTGTATGTTGCCGATATGTTATCACACATTCTTACGACGATATGTTTTTGATATGATGTTGGTGGATGAATTAATATTGTCGATATGTTCGATATTAATATTGTTGGTGGATGAATCATATTAAAATTGTAGATATATTGATATCAATACTATTGTTGGATGAATAATATTAATACTGGTGTCGTATTATTGATGGTGTTCCAATAAAATTGTTTGCTGGAAGTTATAGTGCCTTATTTGCACAATAATCTACGTGTTTTCGATAATTAAAAACGTGGTACGCTTAAGATACTACAAGTAACCTACCAATGGTACTACACTATCATAAGCTATGGTACTATAAACATCTATATATGGTACTACAAACATCTGTATATTGATACTACAAATCAGGTAAGTGTTTTCGACGCCATTCGAATTATTTCTGGTCAGTGACTATGTTACCATAGTTATAGGTATTAAATTGATCATTTGAAATATATATTGGTGGTTTAATATTTTGGAAGTTCTCATGCCTTATTTACACAATAATCTACGTGTTTCGAAGTCAATATATAGGTACTACAAAAGTGTTTATGTTAGTACTACAAATTAGAGGGCGTATATTCGACGTCGTTCGGGTTATTTTTTGGTCTGTGAGTACGTTACCATGATTAAATATACTAAGTTGATCATTTGGTATCATAGTTGGCGGGTTAACATTTACAGTCAATGATTATTACATCGAAAGACCAACTTTCTTTCCACTTAATATGATAATAGTAAGAACATCTTACTACATAGTCAAGATTTTTGATCTATTGGAAGTTAGTGTTTATGTTCTACGTTACTGTGTGTTTAATTTTTATTATGTGCCGTATTTTGGGAGTTCTCATGTCTTATTTGCACAACAATCTACGTGTTTTCGACAATCAAACGAATGAAAGGCGAAGGTACTACAAACAACCTAATGACAGTACTACAATAGTAAAAGTTATGGAACTACAAAGTTCCACATATAGGTACTACAAACGTGTTTATATTGGTACCAAAAATTAGTTTTGGCGTATTTCGGCGCCGTTCGCCGGGTACATAAAAGATACTACAAACAACCTACGGATGGAACTGTAGTAGCATATGTCATGGTACTGCAAGAGTCAAAATATAGGTACTACAAAAGTGTTTATGTTGGTACTACAAATTAGAGGGCGTATTTCGACGTCGTTTGGGTTATTTTTTGGTTCGTGAGTACGTTACCATGGTTAAATATACTAAGTTGATCATTTGGTATCATAATTGGCGGGTTAACATTTACAATCAAGGATTACTATATCGAAAGACCTACTTTCTTTCCTCTTAATATGATAATAGTAAGAACATCTTACTACATAGTCAAGATTTTTTATCTATTGGAAGTTAGTGTTTATGTTCTAGGTTACCTTGTGTTGAATTTTTATTATGTGCCATATTTTGGAAGTTCTCATGTCTTATTTGCACAATAATCTACGTGTTCTCGACAATCAAACGAATGGTAAGGCGAAAGTACTACAAACAACCTACGGACGGTACTACAATAGCATAAGTTATGGCACTACAAAGTTCCACATATAGGTACCATAAACGTGTTTATATTGGTACTACAAATTAGTTTTGGCGTATTTCGACGCCGTTCGCCCGGTAATAAAAGATACTACAAACAACCTACGGATGGTACTGCAATAGCATATGTCATGGTACTACAGGAGTCCACAAAATCGCACTACAAAAGTGTTTATCTTGGTACCACAAATAGGGCGTATTTCGACGTCGTCCAGGTTATTTTTTGTCTGTGAGTACGTTGTCATGGTTAAATATACTAAGTTGATCATTTGGTATCATAATTGGCGGGTTAACATTTACAATCAAGGATTATTACATCAAAAAGACCAACTTCCTTTCCACTTAATATGCTAATAGTAAGAACATCTTACTACATAGTCAAGATTTTTGATTAGTGGAAGTTAGTGTTTATGTTCTACGTTACCGTGTGTTTAATTTCTATTATGTGCCGCATTTTGGAAGTTCTCATGTCTTATTTGCACATTAATCTACGTGTTTTCGACAATCAAACGAATGGTAAGGCGAAGGTACTACAAACTCCTACGGATGGTACTATAATAGCATAAGTTATGGTACTACAAAGTTCCACATACAGATACTGCATACGTGTTTATCTTGGTACCACAAATTAGTTTTGGCGTATTTCGACGCCGTTCGCCCAGTAGATAAAAGATACTACAAACGACCTACAGATGGTACCACAATAGCATATGTCATGGTGCTGCAGGAGTCCATATATAGGTACTACAAAAGTGTTTATGTTAATGTTGACGGCAATGTTGGGATAACATTTCGGCCAACATTGTTGTCTGTCAACATTCGATTTTATCTTTCATGCCCAAAAACCGTTTAATCCTTTTTGTAGCTTGATTTACTGATATGCAGGATGAGTTAAAGTGCTGAAACGAGTTCAAACCGTGTGGAAAGCGTGTGGAGCTACTTGAACGAATTTGGGAAGTGCGCTTACTATAAATAGAAGATTTGAAGATCAAAAGAGAAGTAGTCAAGCCACGACCAAGATTAGAAGATCTGAATATCAAAAGAGAATCATTCAACCAGCTACCATAAATAAGAGATAAGAGATCGACCTTTGAGATGAGAAGATCGAACTAGATATATACTATATTTAGGGAGATCTTCGAGGAGATATTTGAAGAGATATTCAAGGGATCCTTTTACCAATTCAAGATGAGCCAATGCCTATAAATATAAGGAGATTTTCGAGCTGCAACTGACGACTTTCGAGAGAGCTTTCATGGAGCTGCTTTGGGCGACATATTGAGCGAAAAATATGAGCGAAGCACATATCAGTTTTGAGCGAGTTGTATATTTTAAGAGAGTCGTCTTTTAGCCTAGTATTGAGTTTTCAGAAGTCATAGTACTTCGTAGTTTTGAGGATCGTGTCGATTCGTAGTTTTTCCAGGCTTGTTTTTACTATCTTCGGATAGTTATTTTGCATCCATTGCTGTAGTGGAATTTTGCCTTGAGGTACGCAGCAAGTTTTATAACTTGCTGCACATATTTACATCCTGTGTTATTTCAATTTCGTCACTAAGTATTCAAATTATTCCGCTGTGCACCTGAGTGTTAGGTCGAGTGTTATCCCGACATTTTACCCAACATCAGTTTTATTACTTAGTGTTTTACATCCATATCTGGGACCACTTCAAAGTGGTATCAGAGCCACCGCTTGACGTAACTAAGCGTTTATTCCTTTTCCATGGATGTTACAAGCTCAAACCATCTCGGCAAAGTCCCTGTGTTAGACGGTTCCAATTATGCCTATTGGAAGGTTCATGTTCGACAGTGCATCAAGTCCAGATGTGCGTGCGTGGGAAGCTGTTCTCAACAGATACACTCCACCTCGATCTACTCCAGATGCTGATGGCGAAGTCGTTGACAAACCAATCGAGGAGTGGACCATTGCTGAAAAGAATGCGGCCGAGTATAACGACAAAGCCCTTAATACCATTTTCTCTTCGGTGGACATATTCATGTTCAAGATCATTCAGAATTGTTCGACGGCAAAGAACGCTTGGGATCTTCTTCAGAGGTACTGCGAAGGCGATGCGAGTGTGAGGGAAACCAAGCTACGATACCTCCTCAATCAGTTCGAAAATCTCAGAATGAAGGAAGACGAGGATATCACCACATACTTTGGAAAGATTCTGACAATTTCGAGCGAGTGTGCTAGCCTCAGAGATCCGATTGCTAATAAGGTACTAGTTTCTAAAGCTTTACGTACGCTAACTGAAAAGTTTAATGTGAAGGTAGCGGCGGTCGAGGAAACACATAACTTGGCCATCATGGAGCTCAACACGTTGATGAACATCATGAAGAATTACGAGACCAATCTTGACGTTCAAAAGAGGGCATCACGCGGCAAAAGCATTGCTCTAGTCAGTCAGTCGGTGCAAACTGATGAAGTTGACTCTGACAATGATGAGGATATGGCTATGTTCGTGAAGAAATTTACAAAGTTCCTTCAGAAGAAGAATGTTGAGCAGAATGTTGGCCCAACATTCAGGAAGGGCCAGAATGCTAAAACAGAACCTTCGTCTGCGCCTCCATACTTCAAACGCAATACTGACGGAAAGAAGAAGATTGACTTGGATTCAGTGAGATTTGCACGGGCTGGGGTCATTATGCCAATGAATGCGCGAACACCCTTCGCAAAGGTGGGAAATTACTTCGGGTTGACCTCTTCGTTGATGAAGAGGAAGAACAGTGTGCAAAGGAGACTAAGCAATCATCAGTGACCATTCAATCCTTCTCGGATGACGAAGATCATCAAATCGGCTTCATTGCGGTAACTGATGTTGAGCCAACATCTGACTCAACATCTGAAAAACATTATTTCGATTATGATGATTCAAACTGTTTTGATGGGTATTCTAGTTTTGATGATGCAGAGTTAGAAGCTGATGCTTGTGTAGAAATTCAAGTTAATGAAGTCGTCAAGATGATATCAACACAATATGAGAAGGAAAAGACGAAGAATGCGGAACTCAAAGCCGAGCTGAAGACTCTGTCCGAGGAGAATGCTAAGAACGAGAAGATGATCGAAAGCTTGGTGGATGGTATGAACAAGATGGAGGCCGTGCTGACGCGTAAGGACAAGGAGATTGACATACTTCAAAAGCAAGTCAACAAGGCGAACGAAACTTTCACGAAGCTGAACAAGGGTAAATCGACCCTTGATGAGGTACTATCGTTACGTATTTTTGGTAAGCATGGTTTAGGATTTTATTCTCAGCCTAATAATGCTTCAGATTCTATTGTGCATGATAGACCTAAGATAGTCTTTGTTAAGGAGAATGTCGAGCATGTTGCGAGCATAAGTAATGAGATATTAGTTGTTAAAAAGGGCCCTAAGCATGCTGATAGTAAGGATAGACAATATAAATGTGAGCATTGCATGCAACCTGGTCATATTAAGTCATACTGCTGGAAGTTGAAGGGGGAGATTTCTGCCAAGAAATCGATGTCGGCTGGAATGTCATCCAACATTTCGCTCAACATTGAGAAATCAGTGTTGAAAGATATGTATGAAAAAGACTCGGCTGGCTCACCTTCAAATTCTGGAAATCCAAATGCTGTTTTGTCATCTAGGAAAGTTTGGGTAGCGAAGTCTGTGCACAAATGCAATGTTGTATATACCTCTTTGCGAGCTAACCTGACAGGTTCTTGGTACTTCGATAGCGGGTGTTCCCGACATATGACGGGTACCAAAGAGTATCTAAGTGATTACATGCCTTTAAGGAGTGGATCCGTGACGTTCGGAGGGGGTGCTAAAGGGCGGATCTCGGTCGGGGCAGATTGAACGTGCCCGATTTTCCGAAACTGAGCAACGTTCTACATGTCGACGGACTTGTGGCTAATCTGATTAGCATAAGTCAGCTATGCGACGATGACCTTGAGGTAAGATTTAATAAGGGATGTTGTGAGGTTTTTAACAGCAATGGTGTTCGAGTTATGGCAGGAAAAAGATCGAGTGACAACTGCTATCTAGTCGGTGAAAAATCTGGTGTGAAGGATGTGTGCCAACTCCTAAGGCCGAGGACGATGTCATCCTTTGGCATTACAAACTGGGCCATGTCAACTATCGAACGCTGGAGCAACTTATCAAACACGAAGCAATCAGAGGCATTCTGAAACTCAAGGAGTTTGGTAAGGTTGTATGTGAGTCATGTTTGAAGGATAAGCAAGTGCATGCTAGCCATAATGTTGACCAACATGCTGCCCAACATTTTAAAACTGATCATTGTTTTCAGCTTATTCACATGGATTTGATGGGTCCGATGGAAGTAGATAGCATTGGTGGTAGGAGATATGCGTATGTGCTTGTTGATGATTACTCTAGATATGCATGGATTTACTTTCTTAAGGAAAAATCTGAGACGTTCGATTTTTTCAAAAAATTTTGTGCTATGGTTAAGAATAATTTCAATGCACCTATATTTCGTATTAGGTCTGATCATGGTAGGGAATTTGAGAATCAATTGTTCGATGAATTCTGTGATAGGAAAGGTATTATTCATGAGTATTCATCTCCTAAGACGCCCAACAAAATGGGGTGGCCGAAAGGAAGAATAGGACATTGCAAGAAATGGCGCGTGTTATGTTGCATTCTAAGAGTCTTTCTAAAAGATTTTGGGCTGAAGCTTTGCATACCGCATGTCATATATCTAATCGTGTTTGCTTTCGTCATGGTACTAAAATGACATCGTATGAATTATTGAATGGGAAAAGCCGACTGTCAAGTACATGTTTTTGGATGCTATTGTTATATGTTGAATGATCGTGAGTACTTGTCCAAGTTTGATTCAAAAAGTAACAAGTGCATAGTTCTTGGATACTCGCCTAATAGTCGTGCTTATCGTATTTATGACTTGCGCTTGAAGTCTGTTCAGCAATCGGTAAATATTGTGTTTGATGATGCTACTGATCTTAGCAAAGTGTCTCCTCAAGTTGATATTTCAGATGTTATACAAGCTGTGGACGAAACAGAGGAGAATGTGGAGAAAGATGTTGACCCGACATCTGACTCAACATCTGTGCCAGAACAGAACAACGAGGCTGGACCCAGTGAAGTTTGTAGAGACCCGCCAGCTAAGATTCAAAAAGATCATCCCACAGACTTAATTATTGGAGATGTGAACGAAGGTAGGAAAATCAGAGATAAGCCGCGCAAGGATTATAAGTCTATGGTAAGAAACGTATGCATGAACACGGTATACGCTGAGGTACGCTTTAATTGTTCTTGCAGTTTGAGAAAAACCAAGTATGGACCTTAGTCCCACGGCCGAAGGACATTAATGTCATAGGCACGAAGTGGATCTTTAAGAATAAATCTGATAAACTTGATAGAGTTGTTAGGAACAAAGCACGTCTAGTAGCTCAGGGTTATACGCAAGTTGAGGGCATAGATTTTGATGAGACTTTCGCTCCCGTGGCTAGGTTAGAATCAATTAGGTTGTTATTAGCTATTGCATGTTGGCTTAACATCACGTTACACCAAATGGATGTTAAGGGTGCGTTTTTATATGGATATATTGATAAAGAAATCTATGTTGAACAGCCTAAGGGATTTGAGGATCCGCATTTTCCTAACCATGTTTTTAAGCTGCAGAAAGCCTTATATGGACTGAAGCAAGCGCCTCGAGCTTGGTATGGTAGGTTAGCTACATTTTTACTCGATTTTGGGTTTACTCGAGGTGAGGCAGACCACACTCTTTTTATAAAAATGGTCGGTTCTGATATTTTAATTGCCCAAGTTTATGTTGATATTGTTTTTGGCTCGAGCTCACAATCTATGCTAGATCAATTTGTACAGGACATGAACTCCACTTTCGAAATGAGTATGATCGGAGAACTAACTTATTTTTTAGGGTTGCAGATTAAGCAAAGCAGCGACGGATGTTTATGTCCCAGGAGAAATACGCGAAGAACACAGTCAAGAAGTTCGGGCTTGACACGACAAATATAATGAAAACTCCAATGGGGTCATCACAAAAGGTATGTAAGGACAATGTTGGACATAATGTTGACCCAACATTATATCGATCCATGATAGGCAGTTTGCTTTATCTTTCAGATAGTAGACCCGACATCATGTATAGCGTATGTGTATGTGCTAGATATCAGTTTGAGCCTAAGGTCTCCCATCTTAATGACGTTAAGCGTATTATTCGTTATGTGAGTGGTTCGTGTAGCCTAGGGTTGTGGTTCTCTAAAGATACTAATATGAGTCTTGTAGGCTACAGCGATGCTGATTGGGCAGGTGATGAGGATGATCACAAGAGCACAAGTGGCGGCTGTTTATTCTTAGGTAACAATTTAGTTGCATGATACAGTAAGAAACAGAATTGTGTGTCTTTATCTACTGCTGAGTCTGAGTATGTTGCTGCGGGTAGTTGCTGTACGCAATTAATATGGTTGAATAACATGTTGTGTGACTATGGTTTAGAGTGCGAGTCAGTTCTCATGTATTGTGACAACCTTAGTGCCATCAACATATCTAAGAACCCTAGGCATCATTTTCTGAGAGATATGGTAGAGAAAGAATTAGTGCGCATAGACACGAAACATCAGTTAGCTGACATTTTCACGAAAGCATTGGATTTTGAAAGGTTTTCGGAAGTCAATAGGTTTGCATCAGTCTGTCTGAATGTTGGTCCAACATTTGGATCAACATAGCAGAAGTCGAACTTGATTGTTACTGCTTTGATATTTGATTTAACGTTCTCTCTGTTATTCTATGAAATGATTTGACTCACCTAGAACGTTCCCTGAAATGACCCTCTTCCTTAAAAAAAAAAAACTCGTGATCCTTTTTTCAAGATACAGGTTCAGGTAATAAGGTTCCCTAGGTGCACGGCATTCGCGGTGACGATGCACTCTTTGCGACAAAAATCCTAACCTTGATGATAAGGATCTTATTAGGGCTGTGCATAATATTACTAGTCTATATTGAGGTAAGTAGGGCAGAAAATGAAAGGGAATTGAGTTTAGGGTGTTGAACAGAAAAGTCTCGAATTTCAGAGTAGAATGTTGAGTCTTATGTTAGGGCAACATATGTGACTGTCAGTTTAATCATGCTATATTTTTATGCTTTCGTTTATGTGCATTAGTTTTAAAGTCAGCATGTATCAGTTTCGTATGTCTAGTTTAGATATCTCTCAGAATTGCATTAGAACTCTCGAAGAACAGCTTGTTACACTTGGCTCAAGTGCTCATCATTGTCGCTTAAATGGTTAGTCTCGCTCGATCCTATTATGACTTTGGACTTGGTATTTTTGGTTGAATCATGATCTGAATTGCTCCTATATTTTCACATGACGATTCCTCCATATACTGTTTTTAGCTCCATGTTTACTTAGACAGGTTTGACCTAATTCGACCACATCCTCAAACTGTCTAAATGCTCTTCATTCCAATGATTAGTTTACTTCACTCACTTACACCACGATTTATCCCTATTCTGAGTGACCGTTTTATTTGTGTCGTTGGATATTTTTCTTTTTAGGTTCGACTTGAGCTCTCATCACTTTCGCATATCCTATTTCATAGTTCGAACTTGACGCTGAAATTAATCTCTGTTCTTGAGTGTGGTTGATATGAGGGTTACTCATTCTGTTCTCATTTTATTATTTTGGATTTATCTTTGATTACTTTATGGCTAACTAACTTGTTTCTGAGTCTCAGAATGTTGGACCAGATGTTAGTCCCACATTTGCCTCGACTTCTGCAAGTTGGCTAACAGAGAAGTTTTCTGAGTTTTTTTTCTTTCTTCCCAAAATGGGGAAAAAGGTTGTGCAGATAAAAAGGAGGAGATTAGGAAATTCAGGGGAGCTCGAACAAACAGGGGGAGCTGACCAAGAAGGAGAAGCAGCCGAGAAAGCATCAGAAGGAAACTCCATACTCCATTGAGAGTGAAGCTCTGATCCTTTCTATTTTTTGCATGCATAATTGATTCTCTGATTTTTGTTTTTACTATGTGCATGCTGATTTGCTTCTCCGATATGTTTACATGTTTGTCTGCTTACTTGTCGGATATTTTTATTTTGCAGATTCGCCTAAAGATCTTTTCTTTTTGCATGCATGACTTTATGGTCTTTTTTGTGCATGTGATCTGGTTAATTCTGCTAGTGTGACTATATGGTTTGCTGGCCTGCATATGAACTTTTTATTTTTTTGTAGATGTTAATCTTCAGAACCCTAATTAGCCTCGTACTACTTCTTAGTACTTTGAATAGCTTATAGACTATTCTGTTTACGTTTGCTCTAACCATCCTTCATTGTTTTGTGGTTGGGTAGATTTGGCCTTCAGGGGGAGTTTAGGAACTTCTAATGTCTGCACGGGTTTTGGGAAGAAAGATAAAAAGGGGGAGATTGTTAATGTTGACGGAAAATGTTGGGATAACATTTCGGCCAACATTGTTGTCTGTCAACATTCGATTTTATCTTTCATGCCCAAAAACCGTTTAATCCTTTTTGTAGCTTTATTTACTGATATGCAGGATGAGTTAAAGTGCTGAAACGAGTTCAAACCGTGTGGAGCTACTTGAACGAATTTGGGAAGTGCGCTTACTATAAATAGAAGATTTGAAGATCAAAAGAGAAGTAGTCAAGCCACGACCAAGATTAGAAGATCTGAATATCAAAAGAGAATCATTCAACCAGCTACCATAAATAGGAGATAAGAGATCGACCAATGAGATGAGAGATCGAACTAGATATATACTATATTTAGGGAGATCTTCGAGGAGATATTTGAAGATATATTCAAGGGATCTTTTTACCAATTCACGATGGGCCAATGCCTATAAATATAAGGAGATTTTCTAGCTGCAACTGGCGACTTTCGAGAGAGCTTTCATGGAGCTGCTTTGAGCGACATATTGAGCGAAAAATATGAGCGAAGCACATCAGTTTTGAGCGAGTTGTATACTTTAAGAGAGTCATCTCTTAGCCTAGTATTGAGTTTTCAGAAGTCTTAGTACTTCGTAGTTTTCAGGATCATGTCGATTCGTAGTTTTTCTAGGCTTGTTTTTACTATCTTCGGATAGTTATTTTGCATCCATTGCTGTAGTGGAATTTTGCCTTGAGGCACGCATCAAGTTTTATAACTTGCTGCACATGTTTACATCCTGTGTTATTTCAATTTCGTCACTAAGTATTCTAATTATTCCGCTGTGCACCTGAGTGTTAGGTCGAGTGTTACCCCGACATTTACCCAACATCAGTTTTATTACTTACTGTTTTACATCCATATCATACCGGGACCACTTCAGTTTATATTGGTACCACAAAATTAGAGGGTGTATTTCGACGTCGTTCGGGTTTAATATTTGTTATTTGCTACATTTGTAAGCTCTCAGGCCTTAATTGCTCAAGAGTCTATGTGTTTCGACAATCAAACGAAAGGTACGATGAAGGTTCTATTAACAACCTATGGATGGTACTACAATAGCATAAGTTATAGTACTAAATAATTACATATATTGGTACTGCAAACATGTTTATATTGGTACCAAAAATTAGTTTTGGCGTATTTAGATGTCGTTCGCCCGGTACATAAAAGACACTACGAACAACCTAATGATGGTACTGCAATAACATACGCCATGGTATTGCAGAAGTCCATATGTATAGGTACTACAAAAGTGTATATATTAGTACCACAAATTAGAGGGCGTATTTCGATGTCATTCGGGTTTAATATTTGTTATTTGCCGCGTTATGTAAGCTCTCGGGCCTTAATTGCTCAAGAATCTACGTGTTTTCGACAATCAAATGAAAGCACGAAAAGGTACTACGAACAACATACGGATGGTACTACAATAGCATAAGTTATAGTACTGCGAATTTTCATATACATGTACTGTAAATGTGTTTATATTGGTACCACAAATTAGTTTTGGCGTATCTCGACGCCGTTCGCCCCGTACCTACGGATGGTACTGTAATATCATATGTCATGGTGCTCCAGATGTCCATATATAGGTATTACAAAAGTATTTATATTGGTACCACAAATTAGAGGGCGTACTTCGACGGGTTAACAATTAATATCAAAATTGACGGGTTAACATTTAGAATCAAGGATTATTACGTTCGTCGGGTACGTAAAAGAAACTACAAACAACATACGGATGGTACTACAATAAGGAAACCAATTGTACTGCAAATCTAGCAATATTGGTACTACATAGTTGTTTGTTTAGGTACTACAAAAAATACCTGGAACAAAAACATAAAAGAGTCACAAAACTAAGACGATCAACAATATATCAATATCAAAAACAGATAAATATCAGTCAAGTAAGTGGAGCATGCAACTAAGACCATCTGTAACTATCGTGACTAGCATTTTGGAATATTTATGTTTTACAGGGGTATAATTGTCCATTAGGGAGCTATGTGATATAAAAGTTTGAAAGGGGGGTTTGATGATAAATGAAATGGAAGGGGGGGAGTAAGTTGATGTATAGTTTGGGATAGGGGGATTTATGTGTAGATTGCTCATTAAATAGGGTATTGAGTCATTCAGGGCACTATTAAATTATTAATGCTTATGAAATATAAGTGAGTAAAAACAATGGTACAAATAGCATGATCTGAAGTTCGCATGATTACCTCTCATCATTGACCACTTCAAAGTGGTATCAGAGCAACCGCTTGACGTAACTAAGCGTTTATGATCCTTTTCCATGGATGTTGCAAGCTCAAACTACATCGGCAAAGTTCTCGTGTTGGACGGCTCCAACTATGCGTATTGGAAAGTTGGTGTGCGCCAATGCATCAAGTCCATAGATGTGCGAGCGTGGGAAGCTGTTCTCAACGGATACACTCCACCTCGATCTCCTCCAGATGCTGATGGCGAAGTCGTTGACAAACCGATCAAGAGTGGTCTATTGCTGAAAAGAATGCGGCCGAGTATAACGACAAAGCTCTTAATGCCATCTTCTCTTCGGTGGACATTTTCATGTTCAAGATCATTCAGAATTGTTCGACGGAAAAGAACGCTTGGGATCTACTTCAGAGGTACTGCGAAGGCGATGCGAGTGTGAGGGAAACCAAACGACGATATCTACTCAATCAGTTTGAAAATCTCATAATGAAGGAAGACGAGGATATCACCACGTACTTTGGGAAGATTCTGACGATTTCGAGCGAGTGTGCTATCTCGGAGATACGATTGCTAATAAGGTATTATTTCTAAAACTTTATGTACGCTAACTGGAAAGTTTAATGTAAAGGTAGCGGCAGTCGAGGAAGCACATAATCTGGGCACGCTTGAATTCAACACATTGATGAACATCATCAAGAACTATGAGACCGGCCTCGAAGTCCAAAAGAGAGCTTCACCCGACAAAAGCATTGCTTAGTTAGTCAGTCATCCATGGTGCAAGCTGAAGTTGACCCTGACAATGATGAGGATATGGCTATGCTCGTGAAGAAATTTACAAAGTTCCTTCAGAAGAAGAATGTCGAGCAAAATGTTGGTCCAACATTCAGGACGGGCCAGAATGTCAAAGCAGAACCTTCGTTTGCTCCTCCATACTTCAACCGGAATACTGACGGAAAGAAGAAGATTGACTAGCATTCAGTGAGATGCCATGCATGCACGGGTTGGGGTCATTTTGCCAAGGAATGTGTTAACACCCTTCGCAAGCACGGGAAAGCTATGTGGATCGATCTTTCCGACGATGAAGGACAGTGCCCTAATGAGTCCAGACAATAAAGAAGATCATCATGAAATCGGCTTTACGGCAATAATTGATGTTAAGCCAACATTTGACTCAACATTTGAGAACAAATTATTTTTGATCATGATGACTCAAACTTTTTTATGGGTATTTAAGTTCTATTGATGCAGAGTTAGAAACTAACGTTTGCACGGAAGTCCAGATTAATGAAGCCGTGAAGATGTTGTCCGCGCAATATGAGAAGGAAAAGGCAAAAAAATCGAAACTAAGAACCATCGTGAAAACACTGTCCGAGGAGAATGAGAATATGAAAGTCTGCTTGCAGGGATGAACAAATTAGAGACTGTACTAACAAGAAAGGACAAGGAGATCGACAAGCTTGAAAAGCGAGTCGACGAGGCCGATGAAACATTCACGAAATTGAACAAGGGTAAACTGACCCTTTATGAGGTACTATCGTTAGGTTTTGATAAGAAATGGTTAGGATTTAATTCTCAGCCTACTCCTGATTCTGTTGTTCATGATAGACCGAAGATAGTCTTTGTTATGGAGAATGCCGAGCATGTCACGAATGAAAGTAGTGAGACGTTGATAGTTAAGAAGAGTACTATGCATGCTTCCAGTAAGGCTAAGGATAGACAGTTTAAATGTAACTATTGTTTACAACTTGGTCATATTAAGCCATATTGATGGAAATTGAAGGGGGAGATTTCTGCGAAGAAATCGATGTCGGCTGAAATGTCATCCAACATCCCGCTCAACATAGAAATCAGTGTTGAAAGGTATGTCTGGAGAAAGTTCAGCTGGCTCATCTTCAAATTCTGGTAATCCAAATGCTGTTTTATCATATATGAAAGTTTGGGTAGAGAAGTCCGTGCATAAGTGCAATGTTGTGTATACCTCTTTGCGAGCTAACGCGACAGGTTCTTGGTACTTTAATAGCGGGTGTTCCCGACATATGACGGGTACCAAAGAGTATCTAAGTAATTACTTGCCTTTAAAGAGTGGATCTGTGACGTTCGGAGGGGGTGCTAAAGGACGGACTCTCGGTCGAGGCAGATTGAACGTGCCCGACTTCCCGGAACTAAGCAACGTTCTACACGTCGACGGGCTTGTTGCTAACTTGATTAGCATAAGTCAACTTTGCGACGACGACCTGGAGGTAAGATTTAATAAGGGATGTTGTGAGGTTTTAACAGCAATGGTGTTCGAGTTATGGCAGGTAAAAGATCAAGTGACAATTGCTACTTAGTTGGAGACAAATCTGGAACAAAGGACGTGTGCCAGTTGTCGAAGGCCGAAGACGAGGTGATCCTATGGCATTACAAACTGGGCCACGTCAACTACCGAACCTTGGAGCAGCTTATCAAACACGAAGCCATCAGAGGCATTCCAAAGTTAAAGGAGTTTGGTAAGGTTGTTTGTGAATCTTGTTTGAAGGGCAAGCAAGTGCATGCGCCATAATGTTGACCAACATGCTGCCCAACATTTTAAAAATGCTCATTGTTTACAACTTATTCATATGGATTTGATGGGTCCGATGGAAGTAGATAGCATTGGTGGTAGGAAATATGCTTATGTGCTCGTTGGTGATTACTCTAGATATGCATGGATTTACTTTCTTAAGGAAAAATCCGAGTCGTTCGATTCTTTCAAAAAATTCTGTGTTATGGTCAAGAATAATTTCAGTGCTCCTATATTTCGTATTAGGTCTTATCATGGTAGAGAATTTGAGAATTAATTGTTCGATGAATTTTGTGATAGGAAAGGCATTATTCATGAGTATTCATCTCCTAAGACGCCCCAACAAAATGGGGTGGCCGAAAGGAAGAATAGGACATTGCAAGAAATGGCACGTGCGCTGCATCGTAAGAGTATTTCCAAGCGTTTTTGGGCTGAAGCTTTGCATACTGCATGTCATATATCTAATCGCGTTTTCTTTCGTCATGGTACTAAAATGACTTCATATGAATTGTTGAATGGGAAAAAACCGTCTGTCAAGTATTTCCATGTTTTTGGTTGTTATTACTACATGTTGAATGATGGTGAATACTTGACTAAGTTTGATTTTAAAAGTGATAAATGCATCTTTCTAGGTTACTCTTCGAATAGTCGTGCTTATCGAGTATACAATTTGCGATTGAAATATGTTCAGGAATCTATTAATATAGATTTTGATGATGCTCTTGACCTAAGCAGAAATACTTCACAAGTTGATATTTCAGATGTTATTCAAGCTGCCAGTGAGACAGAGGTTAATGTGGAGGAAAATGTTGAGCCAACATCTGAATCAACATCTGCACCTGAACAGACTGATGAGGCTGGACCTAGTGAAGTTCGAAGAGATCCCCCACCTAAGATAATGAAGGACCATCCCACTGACCTAATCATCGGCGATCTGAACGAAGGAAGGAAAACCAGAGACAAGCTACGAAAGGACTACAAGTCAATGGTAATAAATGTATGCATGAACTCCGTATACAACGAGGTACGTTTTAACTGTTTTGTATCTGAAATTTGAGCCAAAAAACGTTCTTGAAGCTCTCAAGGACAGTTTTTGGATCAATGCCATTCAAGAGGAATTGTTGCAATTCGAGAAAAATCAAGTATGGATCTTGGTTCCACGACCGAAAGACATTAGTATCATAGGCACTAAGTGGATTTTCAAGAATAAGTCTGATGGGCATGGTAGAGTAGTTAGAAATAAAGCGCGTCTAGTTGCCCAAGGCTATACACAAGTCGAGGGAATTGATTTTGATGAGACATTTGCCCCCGTTGCTAGACTTGAATCGATTAGGTTATTGCTTGCTATTGCATGTTGGCTCAACATTACTTTACATCAAATGGATGTTAAGGGTGCGTTCTTGAATGGTTATATAGATAAAGAAATTTATGTTGAGTACCCTAAAGGATTTGAAGATCCATATTTTCCTAATCATGTTTTTAAGTTGCAGAAAGCGCTCTATGGCCTGAAGCAGGCACCTCGAGCTTGGTATGGTAGGTTGACAACGTTCCTACTCGAATTTGGGTTCGTCCGAGGTCAAGCGGATCGAACACTCTTTGTAAAAAGAGTTGGTTCTGACATTTTGATAGCCCAGATTTATGTAGATGATATTGTTTTTGGCTCTAGTTCTCAAACCATGTTAGACCAATTCGTACATGCTATGAATTCTACTTTCGAAATGAGTATGATTGGTGAGCTAATATTTCTCTTAGGCCTGCAGATTAGCAAAGCAGCGATGGTATTTTCATGTCCCAGGAGAAGTATGCGAAGAACACAGTGAAGAAATTCGGGCTAGATACTGCCAAGGTAATGAAAACACCGACGGGTTCAACACAGAAGGTAAGTAAAGATAATGTTGGACAGAATGTTGACCCCATATGGTATCGTTCCATGATAGGCAGCCTTTTATATCTTTCAGCGAGTAGACCTGATATTATGTTTAGTGTTTGTGTTTGCGCTAGTTATCAGGATGAGCCAAAAATTTCCCATTTAAATGCTGTGAAGAGAATATTATATGTGAGTGGTTCGTGTAGTCTAAGGTTATGGTTCTCGAAAGATACTAACAGGAATCTTGTAGGATATAGCCATGCTGTTTGGGCAGGTGATGAAGATGACTGCAAGAGCACAAGTGACGGCTGTTTCTTCTTAGGTAATAATCTTGTGTCTTGGTATAGTAAGAAACAAAATTGCGTGTCACTTTCTACGACTGAGTCTGAATATGTAGTTGCGGTTAGTTGTTGTACTCAACTTATTTGGTTGAATAGCTTGTTAAGTGATTACGGCTTAGAGAGTCCTTCCGTGCTCATGTATTGTGATAATCTAAGTGCCATCAATATTTCTAAGAATCCTATTCAGCATTCACGTACCAAACATATAGATATTAGGCATCATTTTCTAAGAGATATAATAGAGAAAGAATAAGTGCACATTGAGCATATAGACACGAAACATCAATTAGCTGACATTTTAACGAAAGCATTGGATTTTGAAAGGTTTTCGGACCTGAAAAAGTCCATAGGTTTGCATCAGTCTGTCTGAATGTTGGTCCAACATTTAGATACACATAGCATATGTCGAACTTGACGGTTACTGTTTTGATGTTTGATTTAATGTTCTCTCTGTTATTCTGTGAAATGATTTGACTCATCTAGACCGTTCCTTGAAATGACCCTCTTCCGTTAAAAAAAATTACTCGTGATTCTTTTTCAAGATACAGGTTCATGTAATAAGTTTCCTAGGTAGACGGCATTCGCGGTGACGATGTACTCTTTGCAACAATAAATCCTAACCTTGATGATAAGGATCTTATAAACACTGTGCATAATACTACTAGTCTATCTAGTCTATATTTTTGTGCTTTCGTTTATTTGCATTAGCTTTTAGGTCAGCATTTATTAGTTTCGTGTGTCTAGTGTCAATATCTCTCAGAATTGCATTAGTTTCTCTCGAAGAACAGCCTACTACGCTTTGTCTCATGTGCTCATCAACGTTGCTAAATCGATTAGTATCGCCCGCTCCTATTTTGATTTTTTACTTGGTATGTTTTGCTGAATCATGACTTGCTCCTGATTTTTTGCATGCGAGTATTCTAAGAGCTATAATAATGAAAAATTAATAATAATAGTAATAATAATATAGCAATAACAGTATAATAAACTAATAGTAATGTAAAAGTACAATAATAACAATAATAATAATAGTAATAATAATAATAACAATAATAATAATTAGGAGGTGGTCGGTGAGTCGAGCCGACTCTCAAGCTCGATGAGCCGACTCGCTCGTTATTCGCAAATGAGCCACCTCGACCGCAACGAGCTCTTGTCGAGGTCGAGCTCGTCACGTATTCGCGAATGAGCCGGCTCGAGCTCGAGCTCAATCGTGGGCACTCGAAAGCTCGCAAGCTGGCTCACAAGCTTATTTTTTTATATTATTCAATTTTATTTTATTATATTTTGTACTTTTTAAATTTATTTTACAAAAAGTTAGATACGAGTTCGACGAGCTTCACGAGCTCGAGTCGAGCTATGTTTTGAAATCCGAATTTCGAAATCTTAACATTTGCCAAAACCGTGAATTTGGATTTGAAATTACGATTTTGAACTTTATAATTTAAAATGAAGCGTGTTGGGGGTCCCGTCAGAAATGGATGTAAAAACACTAAGTATAAACTGGATGTTGGGTGAAATGGTAGGCTAACACTCACTCTCACTCTCACTCTCAAAGCGCACAACGGAAATAGTGATAACTTAGTGATGAACTGAAACAAACACGAGATGTAATTTTGTGCAGCAAGTCAAATAACTTGCTGCGTGCCTCAAGGCAAAATTCCATTACGAAGATGGATTCCACAATAACTATCGAACCGATAGTAAAAACAGCCTAGAAAACTACGAATCCAAACGATCCTGAAAAACTACAAAGTCCTAAGACTTTTGGAAACTCAATACTAGGCTAAAAGACTCTCGTGATAACTCGCTCTAAGCTCGCTCGATATTTTCTCTCGTCAAACGTTCGTGCCTTGAAATGGTGAAGTCCCTCGCTATTTATATGTCTTCAACTTCTTAAGGACTTCTCCACCGACTTGCTACTTGTCCACTAACTGCCTCAATGTCCACTAAGTGATGTAACCGTTGCAAGTCAGTTGGATTAGCTCAAACGACTTGGTCTCCATCTTTTGCTCCAAGCTTCCTATTTTAGTAAGCTCTTTTCCAATTTTCGCTCCAGCTGCTCCACACTCTTTCCACACGGTTTGATCCATTCCATCACACGGTTTGTCACGTCATCAATAAAATACGTTTTGGGCATGAAAGATAAAACTGAGATAGGGAACACTCTTGGCCAACAAATGTTGACTAGAATGTTACCCAACATTGCAATGTTGAAGGCTCAAGATTAACAATCTCCCCCTTTTTATCTTTCTTCCCAAAACCAAAAGCAGAAGTTAGTCGTAGTAAATCTCCCCCTGAAGGCCAAATCAACTCAACCACAAAGCACTAAAATGGTTAAAGTTAGACGAAAACAGAATAGCACTAAAACCATTCAAAGTACTAAAATAGTACACGCCATAAAGAGGTCCTGAAAATTATCTGCAAAACAAAAAATAAACATAGACATGGTCCATCAAAATAAAAGACGCACAAAAACCAGAAGCAAAGCAGGCATTCAAACACAAGCATAAGCGCATGCACAAAAGCTCGAAGTCTAAATGTTTAGACTCTCGATCGAATCCTCTGCTTCTTCTTCTCCGATTTCTTCCTCAGCTCCAGCTCCAGCTTCTTTAGCTCTTTGTCCATCTCCGTCTTCATTTTGTCCATGCTCAGCTCCCCCTAAATCTTTTATCCCGCCGTGCCCGCTTGGTCCAGCTCTATCCTCAGCCTCTACTGCATTTACTTCTGCCTCTCCCCTTTCGGGAAGAACGTATAGCCTTAAGGGTCGAGAGGTGTGACATCAAAAAAGTAATGGTCTCCTCGAGGCACTGAATCTGGCGATCTAGACTTGATTGCACCTCAGATGTTGAGCCAACATTCTAGTCAACATTCTGGGTCAGCTGCTCTGGGGTACGCCAAGGAAGATCAATAACTTTGTTCTGTCCTGCCAGATGATGGTGCTGAATGGCATAGGGAAACCTCTGAGTAACAATGTTGTCTCGTTGCGTGGGTTGAAACCCGCCTTGGATCAAAATGTCATATATAATGGAAGGGTACGGAAGGATTCCTTTTCCAACCCTTTCGGCCTCATTGGACATCTAATTGAGGATTATTTCTCCCCAATTCAGCGGCAGATTTTGTCCAAGTGCAAACAGCAGATGAGCCATGTTCTCAATCACAGTAGTTTCATTCATAGTTGGAAACCAACTACAAACCCCAATCTTAAACAGCACAAAGAGAAGTCAAAAAGCTCACATAAAAGTTCTCATCCCAAGCAGTTAACCTATCCCCAGTTATCAAGCGCACAACAGCATCATTGTCATAAAGCAGCCCCATCTCACAATCAGGAGTACCCAAAAACTGATTAATCGCCCTAGCAGAAAGATCATAAAGCCTCGCCCTCAAGAAAATCCTACCATACCTCCTAGATTCCCTCACAGTGGTACGAAAGATTAGAATATACCTCGCGGACCACTGAGTCACAGTAGGTCCCCAACTTCGTCACCATGTTCCCGAAATGGCGAGACTCTAAAAACTGCATCACCCCGTATCTTCGAAAGCTCGCAACATCAATCGTCCGTTCCACCCTTAAGACCTACCTGCTAAGAGATGCCAATCGTGCTTCACTCGCAGAATCGGAGATTTTCTGGTTTGGTAGGGGCATTTCCCAGTCTGAATCGTCTGATGTTGGGTCAACATCAGGCTGAACATTTTCGTCATTGAACTGGACTGGTGAGAGGGCGTGGTGACTGACATCAGATTTAGTTGGCCCTTTAGTTCGAGCATGTTTGGCCGGTCTGGAGATCGATCCCACTGGCCTCTTTCCTTCTTTCTTCAGCAATCGAGCTCTCCCGATGCCAGGTTTTCATTAGGGTCAGGTCGTCGCCATCTTCTTACCCTTCTCAGAATCATCTGAGGCCGATAACGTCAGAGATTCTGACGACTTTGGCTCTCCCCCTAAAGGTAAAATTCTTCATCAGTGCTTTGGGAGTCGCCACTATCTGATGTCGACGAGTTGCCGATGGTGTCAATGGAGTCGCTTGAGAGGGTTATCGGGTCATCAGCGTTCGATGTCGGGTTCAGAGCCTGTTTGATTCTGTTACTCCGGCGCTTTTTAGGAATAGGGGCATGAACCTCAGCGGGGGTTGGCTCCGGTGCTTTTTTGGTGCAGTCGCAGCCTTTGAGGAGAAACCCCAACGCATCTTCGGTGCAGTTTTGGGGTTCGCCTCAGGAACAGGGTTTTGCGGTGGTTCAGCAGAGCTCCTTCCCCATTTCTTGTGTAGGTGATACCGGGCACTCACGGGCACATCATCGACGTCGTCTTCAGAGCTGTTCGGCGCTTCTGAGGGGTTTGCGGTCGCAGCAGGTGCTTCCGGGTTGGTTTGTGGTGACTTTGATCGTCCTTCGGCGGGCTAAAGTGGTGGTCTTGCTGGTCGGAGTGGCTTAAAGGGTCCAGTGTAGACGACAATGTCTCGTGGACCTGGAATTACTTCGATTGGGACTGGAAAAACATGATTAGGGTCGAATGCTGGGTCAACATCCGGTTGGGAAGGGGAGTTCGACATCTTGAAACTTGAAATTGAACTATGGAACAAAATGGATAACCCTAGAATTGAATTGAACACTTGAAAAGCAGAGAGTGATCTTTCAGCGGAAAGTTCGAATTGTGCAAGTAGGGTTTATGTGAATAGTGATTATCAAGCAAGTCAAGTCATGGAATAAATACCCTAAACAGTTCCAACGGCAAAAAAGGACTCGGTCACTCAGAGAATTTAGGAAGCAGTGGAGTAAGTGGAACCAAACAAAAAATAACCGTTGGGAACGAAAAAAAAATCGCACAGACCGTTTGAGACTTCAAATAGGAGCACTTCAAATAATGATTCGACCACAAAATTACCAAGTCAAAAGTCAATGTAGAATTGAATGAGACTAACTGTTTGAGCAACGTTGATGAGCACACGAAACTAGACACGTGTAACAAGCTATTTTTCGAGAGTTCTAATGCAATTCCGAGAGATATCTAAACTAGACACACGAAACTGACAAATGCAAGACAAAAAAGCTGAAACAGATAAACGAACGCACAAAAATATAGCACTACCAAACTGACAGTTACACATGTTGCCCCCCACATTTGACTCAACATTCGAATTTCGTACTCCTGCACTTCTCTGCTCAACCCTTCTCGAAACCAGTTCCCTTTATACCCTTTAACCTTATTAATCTAACAGAATTTATGCACTGCCCTTATACCCTAAGCCTCAATGTTTGGCTTTTTGTCGCATAGTATACATCGTCACCGCGAATGCCGTGTAACTAAAGAAACTTATTACCAAATACATATATCTAGCAAAGAGTTTATGAGCAGGCAGATATGCATCAAAGGATTGGCTTTCTGTCGCAAAGAGTACATCGTCACAGCGAATGTCGTGTACCTAGGGACGCATTACCAATCTATCATAAACAATATTGTAGACACATTTTTTATTTTTTATTCTATATGCTAATATACCAAAGTAAATATATATTTAATTTATTCACCTACAGAAATAATATCCTTAATAATATTTTTTGTATTAAAAAATTTTCAAAAAAAAAAAAAAAAAAACTAGAACTCGGCCGCCTAGCCCGAGTAATCAGCCTCCTAGCCCGAGTAATCGATTCGACCGAGTAATCCAATCCCTAGCCGAAAATTGTCGTGGATGGCTCCGTCTAGCGCCTAGGCGGCCGCCTAGGCTGAGTTTTACAAGCATGATCATAAAGGGATCGGGTTCATTCAGGGACCAGTCAAGAAGTCATTTCACAGGAAAACGGAGCAGAATATCTAACCAAACATTAAAACAGTAACCATCGAATTTGACATATTCTATGTTGATCCAAATGTTGGACCAACATTCAGACTGACATGTGCAAACCAATGGATTTCTTCAGGTCCGAGAGCCTTTCAGAATCCAATGCTTTCATGAATATGTCTGCTAACTGATGTTTTGTGTCTATATGCTCAATGCGCACTAACTCTTTTTCTACCATATCTCTCAGAAAATGATGTCTTGCATCTATACGCTTCGTACGTGAATGTTGTATAGGGTTCCTAGATATGTTGATGGCACTAAGGTTATCACAATACATGATAACAGATCCGCACTCTAAACCATAGTCACACAACATGCTATTTAACCACATCAATTACGAACAGCAACTACCTGCAGCAACATACTCAGACTCAATAGTAGATGAAGACACACAGTTCTGTTTCTTACTGTACCATGCAACTAAATTGTTACCTAAGAAGAAACAGCAGCCACTTGTACTCTTGCGATCATCCTCGTCACCTGCCCAATCAGCATCACTGCAGCCTTACAAGACTCATATTAGTATCTTTAGAGAACCATAATCCTAGGCTACAAGATCCACTCACACAATGAAGAATTCGCTTAACAGCATTAAGATGGGACATCTTAGGTTCAAACTGATATCTAGCACATACGCATACGCTATACGTTATGTCAGGTCTACTAGCTGAAAGGTACAACAAACTGCCTATCATAGATCAACACAATGTTGGGTCAATATTCTATCCAACATTGTCCTTACTTACCTTGCGTGACCCCATAGGAGTTTTCATTACCTTTGTCGTGTCCAAATTGAACTTCTTGACAGTGTTCTTCGCGTACTTCTCCTGGGACATAAAGATCCCATCGCTGCTTTGCTTAATCTGCAAGCCTAAAAAGTAAGTTAGCTCTCCAATCATGCTCATCTCAAAGGTGGTGTTCATTGCCTGCACGAAATGATCTAACATATACTGTGAGCTTGAGCCAAAAACAATACCATCTATGTAAATTTGGGCAATCAAAATGTCAGAAGCGACCCTTTTAACAAATAGAGTACGGTCTGCCTCACCTCGTACGATCCCAGATTCAAGTATAAAAGTGGCTAACCTAGCGTACCAGCATAGATTTCTGCAGCTTAAAGATATTGTTAGGAAAATGCGGGTCTTCAAATCCCTTAGGCGGTTCAACATAGATTTCTTTGTCAATATACCCATTAAAAAAAGCACCCTTAACATCCATTTGATGTAAAGTGATGTTAAGCCAACATGCAATAGCTAACAACAACCTAATCGATTCTAACCTAGCGACATGAGCAAACGTCTCATAAAGTCTATGCCTTCTACTTGAGTATAACCCTGAGCTACTAAACGTGCTTTGTTCTTGACAACTCTACCAAGTTCAGCAGACTTGCTCTTAAAGATCCACTTAGTGCCTATGACATTAATGTCCTTCGGCCGTGGAACTAAGGTCCATACTTGGTTTTTCTCAAATTGCAAGAGTCCCTCTTGCATCGCATTAATCTAGAAATTATCCTTGAGAGCTTCAATGACATTCTTAGGTTCTATCTCAGCAAAACAATTAAAACGTACCTCAGCATATGCTGTATTCATGCATACTTTTCTTACCAGATGGTCCTTACCAGATGGTCCTTCCTTGTCTCTGGTTTTCCTCCCTTCGTTCACATCTCTGATGATTAAGTCTGTGGGATGGTCCTTCTGAATCTTCGCTGGTGGATCCCTACGCACTTCACTAGGTCCAGCTTCATCATTCTGATCAGGTGCTGATGTTAAGTCAGATGTTGGCTCAACATATTCCTCAACCTCCGCCTCTGTTTCCATAACTAGAGTGACAAGATCTGAAACATCAACTTGAGAAGCATTTCTGCTTGGGTCAGTAGCATCAAACACAACACTGATAGAATCCTGAATAGATTTTAGGCGCAAGTTGTATACACGATAAGCACGACTATTAGACGAGTATCCAAAGAATATGCACTTGTCACTTTTCGAATCAAACTTGGTCAAGTACTCAAGATAATTTAACATGTAACAATAGCACCCAAAGACATGAAAGTTAGGCTTTTTCCCATTCAACAACTCATAAGAGGTTTTCTTCGTACAATGCCTAAAGAACACGCAATTCGAAATATCACAAGCAATATGCAAGGCTTCAGCCCAAAAACGCTAAGAAATATTCTTAGATTGCAACATAACACGAGCCATTTCTTGTAAAGTCCTATTCTTCCTCTCGGCCACCCCATTCTGTTGGGGCGTCTTAGGAGATGAAAACTCATGAATGATGCCTTTCTTATCACAAAACTCAGTGAATAACTGATTATCAAATTCTCTACCATGATCAGACCTAATGCGAAATATAGAGGCACTAAAATTGTTCTTAATCATGGCACAAAAATTCTTTAAGAAATCAAAGATTCAGATATTTCCCTAAGAAAAAATATCCATGCATATCTAGATAATCATCCACGAGCACATAAACATATTTCTTACCACATATGCTATTTACTTCTATCGGACCCATCAAATCCATGTGAATTAACTGAAAACAGTGAACAGTTTTAAAATGTTGGGCAGCATGTTGATCAACATTATAGCTAACATGCACTTGCTTACCCCTAAGACATGACTCACATACACCTTGCCAAACTCCCTACGCTTCGGAATGCATCTGATTGCATCGTGCTTGATAAGTTGCTCTAACGTTCTGTAGTTTGCGTGGCACAATTTGAAATGCCAAAGTATCACCCCGTCCTCGGCCTTAGAGAGTTGGCACACGTCCTTCACATCGGATTTTTCATCGACTAGATAGCAGTTGTCACTTGATCGTTTACCTGCCATAACTCGCACGTAATTGCTGTTAAACACTTCACAACATTCTTTATTGAATCTAACCTCAACGTCGTCGTCACACAACTGGCTTATACTGATAAGATTGGCTACGAGTTCGTCTACATGAAAAACATTGCTCAGCTTGGGAAAGTCCGGCACATTTAATCTGCCTCGGCCAAGAATCCGCCCTTTAGCTCCTCCTCCAAACGTCACAGACCCGCTCTTTAAGGGCATGTAGTTACTAAGATATTCTTTGGTACCCGTCATATGTCGGGAAAGCCCGCTATCGAAGTAACCATGAACCTGTCACGTTAGCTCGCAAAGAGGTATAGACAACATTGCACTTATGCACGGACTTCTCAACCCAAACTTTCTTAGACAATACAATAGCATTTGGATTACCATAATCTGAAGGTGCCAGCTGAACTTTCTCCAGACATACGTTTCAACATGATTTCTCAATGTTGAGCGGGATGTTGGAAGACATTTCAGCCGACGTCGATTTCTTCGCAGAAATCTCCCCCTTCAATTTCCAGCAATATGGCTTAATATGACCAGGCTACTTGCAATAATGACATTTAAACGACACATCCTTAAGTTTACTCGCAGCATGCTTAGGACTAGGCTTAATAATCACAGTCTCACTAACATCACTCGAGGCATGCGATTTCTCCTTCACAAAAACTATCTTAGGCTGAACATTTGTCACGGGTTTAGGATCATTACAGATTGGCTGAGAACAAAATCCTAGACCTTGCTTATCAAATATACCAAGAGATAATACCTCATCAAGGGTTGATTTACCCTTGTTCATCTTAGAGAAGGCTAGATCAGCCTCGTCGACTCGCTTCTGTAGCTTGTCGATTTCTTTGTTCTTTCGTGTTAGTTTGGCTTCCATCTTGTTCATACCATCCACCAAGCTTTCAATCATCTTTTCATTTTTGGCATTCTCCTCGGACAATAACTTCATTTCGGCTTTGAGTTCTGCGTTCATAGCCTTTTTCTTTTCACATTGTACGAACAGTAGCCTTACTGCTTCATTAGTCTGCACACACATCTGTTTCTAGCTCTGCATCATCAGATCTCAAATACCCATCAACACAGTAATCATCATTATGTTTTTCAGATGTTGAGTCAGATGTTGGCTCAACATCAGTTACCACAGTGAAGTCGATTTGATGATCTTCTTCGTCTTCGCCGTCTAAGAAGGACTGGATAGTAACTGATGATTGCTTGGTCTCCATTTGGCGTGATCATCTTCATCATCAGACAGATCGATCCACATAGCCTTTCCGTGCTTGCGAAGAGTGTTTGCACACTCGTTGCCACAATGGCCCCAACCTTGACATTCATAGCATCTTACTGACTCATAGTTGAAGTTCTTTTTCTTCCCGTCTGGCTTCCCATCGGGCTTGCATTTAAAGAACGGTGGAACAGAAGACGGTTCAGCTTTGACATTATGGATGTTGGGCCAACATTTTGCACAATGAATTTTGCAAATTTCTTCACAAGCATGGCCATGTCATCCTCATCATTGGGTTCCATCTCAGTTTGATCCTTAGATGGCTGGCTGACTAGAGTGAGGCTTTTACCGCGAAAGGCCCTCTTTTGAACTTCGAGATTGGTCGTAGTTCTCCAAAATATTCATCAATGTGTTGAACTCCATATTGGCCAAGTCGTGTGCTTCCTCGATGGCCACTACCTTCACATTGAATTTTTTAGTTAGTCTGCGAATAGCTTTAGATTTAATACCTTATTAGCGATCGGATCTCCTAGGCTGGCGCACTCACTTGAGATCGTCAGAAGCTTCCCAAAGTACATGGTGATGTCTTCATCATCCTTCATTTTGATGTTCTCGAATTGATTGAAACGGAGCCGTAGTTTGGTTTTCCTCACACTTGCATCGCCTTCGTAGTACCTCTGAAGTAGGTCCCACGCATTATTCGCAGTCGTGCAGTTCTGAATGATATTTAACATGAAGATGTCCACCTGTTGAGAAGATGGCGTTCAGAGGAAGATGGACAACGGAGGTTATGAGGAAGCTAAGAGGGGCGGCAGAGGTAATGGCATCGCCAGAGTGGGAGAAAATGAGCTGTAATTGCGAAATCAGCTATGGTGCTCATTGTGGTTGCTCACGGTAGGTGGACACCAGAGCAAACATCATATAGATAGGGGTTTGCTATGGTCCCACCTACCGTGAGCAATCACCGTGAGAACCATAGATGATTTCGCAATTACAGCTCATTTTCTCCCACTCCCGCGATGCCATTACCTCCGCCACCCCTCTTAGCTTCCTCATAACCTCCGTTGCCATCTTCCACGCACTCATTTATCAGAAATTCATCATCTCAGCTATGTACGAGAAAATTGCAGAAATATGAATTTCTGATAAATGAGTGCGTGGAAGATGGACAACGGAGGTTATAAAGAAGCTAAGATGGGTGGCAGAGGTAATGGCATCGCCAGAGTGGGAGAAAATGAGCTGTAATTGCGAAATCAAATTGTGAATCATTCTAATTGAAAACCGTATCCCCTGAACCAACTGTAAGGGTCCCGTGCAAATTCGCAAGGGTCCCCTGCGAATTTCGCAAAGGTCCCCCACAAATTCGTTTGGGTCCCTTGATAAGTATCACGGGTCCCATGCGTCAACAACACGGGTCCCTTGCATTTACGTACGGGTCCACTGTGAATTACACAAGGGTCCCCTGCGAATTCGTAAGGGTCCCTTGTGAAGTATCATGGGTCCCCAATGCAATGTACGGTCTCCTGCGAAATACACAGGGGTCCCCTGCGAATTCATAAGGGTCCCTTGACGGGTCCCCTGGCGCAAACTGCACAGGTACCCTGCGAACATGTCAAGGGTCCCCTGCAAATTCGTTCGGGTCCCTTGAGAAGTATCACGGGTCCCCTGAGCAAACTGCACGGTACCTGCGAGATACACAAGGGTCCCCTGCAAATTCGTATGGGTCCCTTGAGAATATCACGGGTCTCCTGCACAAACTGCAAAGGTCCCCTGCGAATTACTCGAGAGTCCCCTGCAAATTTGTTTGGGTCCCTTGAGAAGTATCACGGGTCCTCTGCAAACTGCACGAGTACCCTGCAAATTACTCAAGTGTCCACTGCAAATTCGTCGGGTCCCTTGAGAAGTACCACGGGTCCCCTACAAACTGCACGGGTCCCCTGCGAATCACTCAAGGGTCCCCTGCAAATTCATTCAGGTCCCTTGAGAAGTATCACGTTACCCTTGCGCATACCGCACGGCACCCAACCCGACCACCGCAGAGAAGACCGCATGGGTCCCCTGCGTAGACCGCGGGACCCCTGTGCAGACCGCATGGGAGACTGCGAGCCACCGCATCTTCACAGTTGGTGTATCGACACAACGCAGGTAAAAATGATTTAAAACCCACCTTCGTCATCATGTTGGTTGCCATTGAAGTTAGACTGCACGTGTTTAATGTACTGCTATTGCTTCACCGGGGCTGTGAATGGATTTAGGATCTTTGAATGGAATTTAGGTTTTGCTGGAAATTACGTTTTGAAGAAGACGAAGTAAAAGCTTGGAAAACAGCTGTAAAAAGTAAAAAACTCTGACAAAAAAAGGAAATGGCATGCACTGTAGCGGATGAACAGTAATTTTTTATTAATATGGGTGATTGAGCGTTGGGGTCTTAATATTGTCCTTTTAATGTCACTTAGTAATGGTATATGTCTTTTTGTAGGGAGGAGGCCATTTTTTTAAAAAATTCTGATTCACGGGTCCATTTACCCAATAAATCCCTTTATTAGGCCCATTATATGGTTTGATATCCAAATAATTGACAAATGTGTGGCAAAAAATGCAATAAATATTAAACTTTTATTTATTTATTGCAAAATGGGCCTTTATGTGTTATGTCAGAAGCGGGCCACTGAAATTAAAAAAAAAAAAAACGGTCGTGGTTAGGGTGAGATTTTAAGGATGCATAAATTAGAGGTGGTAATGGTGTGCAAACCATAGGCAAAGGTTGGTCAATTCTTATTTTATGGTAAAAATAAGAATAGAACCAAAGACCTTTTGGGGAAATTTTTATGATTACACCACCAACTCATTATTTACTTCAATTTTGAAACTCACTGTCTGAAATGTCCATAACGCCCCTATTACAATACTTTCCGAAACATACTTTCCCAAAATTGCAATATTTGATCTAAATGGTCTTATAACGCCCCTATTACACATGAAGAAAAAGAGTTTTTTCAATTGGTTTGCTTAGATATTATTTTCTCATGTAACGAAAATGGAATAAAGATATTTCTCATGTAACAGCCAAAAAAGATTGGTTCGCCTTGGAATCTTTCCCGCGAAGCTCTTCGTTCTTCGTTCTCGCCTTATTTCTCGACGATTCTTATTGCTCCATTTCTTCTCTCTCGCTTCGTCTATTTCGATCTTCTCCTGTCGGCATTCTTGGCTGCAAAATGGTGTGTTGCCTCTGCAAAAACGTGATAATATAACGATGACAGAAAAAATAATAGAGAAAATCACAAAAAAAAACTTAAAAAAACTAACCTGTGTTGGAGATATATTAAAGAGAGTAATATTGATTGCTTAGAATTCTATTGAACGAGTACAAAACATGCATATATAGAAACTAAGTAGACAAGCTAGCTACACATAATTGACAAACATGGATGTTGCTTTTCCTTTTGGTTTTCTTGTCTAGATCATGTCTTGTCTAGTTGTCTTGTTCACATGCATTCCTAGTTGCAAATTAGGACTTTCAACACTCCCTCTTAATTTGCAATCTTTAGCTCCTCTTTGATCTTCCGAAATTTCTCCGTAGGAATAGCTTTTGTAAGAAAATCCGTAGCTTGATCGTTTGTGCTGATGAACTCCAAAATGACGTCTCATTTGCTCACCATGTCTCTTATGAAATGGTGTCTCATCTCAATATGTTTTGCCCTTGAATGGAACACCGGATTTTTAGTTATAGCAATTGTCGACATATTGTCACAATAGATTACTGTAGGCCGTTCTTGAACTTGCTGTAAATCTGCTAGAAGCCTACGCAACCATATCGCCTCGCACATAGCGTCTGTGGCAGCTATATATTCAGCTTCCGCTAGAGTGCGACAGTCTTTTGCTTTTTCGAACTCCACGTAATTATATTAGTGCCCATGCAAAATAAGTATCCCGAAGTACTCTTTCGATCATCTAAAAACCTGCCCAATCACTGTCAGTAAATCCGATCATAATATTTTTGTTCTGTTTTACATACCTGATGCCATGATTTTTACTTCCTTGAAGATAACGAAGAACTCTTTTAGCAGCTGAAAAATGAATTTGACTTGGCTCGTTCATTAATCTGGAGATCAAACTAACGGCATACACAATGTCTGGCCTTGTGTTTGTGAGATAGATCAGAGAGCCAACGAGACTTCGAAAAATCTTACATCAACCTTCACAGCTCCATCAGATTTCAAAAGTTTATCGTTTACAGATATAGGAGTAGAAACAGACTTGCAGCTTTCCATACGAAATTTTTTCAAAAGATCTTCTGTATATTTCTCTTGAGAAATGAATACTTCACCTTTAGATTGTTTGACCTGAATTCCGAGAAAGTACTTCATCGCTCCTAAGTCTGTCATCTCGAACTCGTTCATCATATTTCTTTTAAAAGCTTCGACCTCCGATTATTTGGTTCCTAAATAGATAAGGTCATCAACATATATGCATACGATCATAAAATTCTCACCATTTTTCTTCAAATATAGAGAATGATCGTTTGGACTTTGAGAAAATCCATTTCTTTGAAAATATCCGTCAATTTTCTTGTTCCATGCTCGCGGAGCTTGCTTCAATCCGTATAGCGCTTTTTTGAGTCGATATACTTTATCTTCTTTTACTTGTATTTGAACCCTTGAGGTTGTTGCACGTAGATTTCCTCGTCGAGTTCGCCATTTAGGAAGGCAGATTTGATGTCAAGTTGAAATACTTGTAGTTCTAGTTGTGCCGCAAGAGCAAGTACTAGTCGAATAGTCTCCATTCGTACAACAGGCGCAAACATCTCGTTGAAGTCCACTCCTGGTTGTAGAGCGAATCCCTTTGCAACGAGTCGAGCCATATGTTTCTGTATGCTTCCATCTTCGAGCAGTTTCGTTTTGTAAATACATTTGAGACCAATTACATCCTTATGCTCCGGTAGGTTCGCCAATTCCCAAGTTTTGTTCTTTTCGATCATTACAATTTTTTCTTCCATAGCCTTTATCCACACGTCTTGTTTTGCAGCAGCTTCAAAACTACTGGGCTCAACTGTGGAGAAAGAAACTTCGCATGTTTGATAAATATTTCTTAAAGAGCGAGTTTTTCTTACCGGTGAATCTGAGTTTTCTCCTCCGGAATTTGATAAGGAAGGACCGGGACTTTGAGGTGGAGTTGCTACATTTTCGTCTTCGCCATTGGTTGGTTCAAAGAATTCATTTGGAGAAAATTGTTGTGAGGAATTTTCTCCCCAACTCCATTGAGACATTTCATCAAATATTACATCTCTCGAAATAACGAGCTTGCAATTTTGAGGATTAAAAAGACGATGCCTTTGGACTCATCGCTATAGCCAATAAATATGAGTTTTTCACCTTTTGCGTCGAGCTTATCTCGATTTGGTGTTGAGATATGTGAATAGGCAATACTTCAAAAAATCTTCAAATGATCAACCACAGGTTTCCTCTTGTGCCAAGCTTCGAATGGCGTTTTGTTCCGTACAGCTTTCGTCGGACACCTGTTCAAAATATAAATAGAAGTATGAACAGCCTCAGCCCATAAATTTTTAGGTAATCCTTTGCCGATCATCATACTCCTCGACATTTCCGCGATTGTTGGATTTTTCTTTCAGCGACTCCATTCTGTTGAGGACTTCTTCGAACCGTGAGTTGCCTCTGAATACCATTTTCCTTACAATATTCCATGAATGGATGATATATAAAGTCTCCTCCTCGATCCTGTTCTGAGTGTCTGAATTTTATAATGACTTTGTTTCTCGACAAGAGCCTTAAACTTCAGAAAAGTAGCAAACGCTTCGGATTTTTCATTTAGAAAATAAACCCACACCATCCTTGTAAAATCATCACTAAACAGAATGAAGTATTTTTGTTACCGAGAGGAGTTTTCGTTGGTCCCCAGATATCCGCATGAACAAGTTCCAGCGATTCCTTCGCTCGCCAAGTTGTTTTTGGAAACGGAAGTCGATGCATTTTACCATATACGCACCTTTCACAAATTTCTCTTTGTTTATCAATATTTGGTAGGCCTATCACCATGTTCTATTGCTTGAGAAGCTTTAGCCCCTTGTCGTTGAGATGTCCGTATCTCAAATGCCAAAGTTGAGATTGTTCTAGATTTTCTCCCTTGAACGCCACTTTCTCTTGAAGAGGGATGATCATTGGAAACACCTTGTTTGGACTCATAGGAACATAAGCAATAGTATTATTGCTTTTCTTATAAAAAAATTCTGCATTTTCCATCGTAAAAAAAATACCAAATATCCCTTCTCCAATAATTGTCCAACACTAAGAAGATTACTCGTATGATTTGGCACATAAAGAACTCCATGAATGAGCTTTTTGTTACCTTCTTTAGTTTAGACTGCTATGGTTCCCTTTCCTTCAGCCTTGTGTAGCTTACCATCGCCAAGTTTAACCTCCGACGAAAAATTTTGATCAAGCTCAACGAACAACGTCCTTTCTCCGCTCATATGGCTGCTACTCCCGCTGTCCAAATACCACATACATGATGATTGATGTGGATTCGTCATGCAAGAAATCATTGCTCTCTGGTGTCTTTGATGAAATTTGCATCATCTTTCTCCGGTTTTTGTTGATACCAACAGTCTCTTTGAGAATGGTTGGCGTTTCGGCACTTCTTGCACTTGAACCGACAATCTTTTGTGTCGTGATTCGTTTTCTTGCAAATTCGGCAACCGGCTTGATGGTTTGAGTTTCCACCATTGGCCTAAATTGACTTGGATGGCCTCGTCCTTTTCTCTCATGTGATTTGAACTGCCTCTTCCTTTATAATGCCATGTGGTATTTTTAGCTCCTTGCACGTTCAACTTGGAGTCAAAAGCTTGCTCCAGGGATTGACTTGAGGATTTGTTGAGGCGCTCTTCATGAACTTGTAATGAACTTGTTAGTTCACGAAAAGAGAACTTGGTCAAGTCCTTCGACTCTTCGATCGTGGCGACAATATAGTCGTATTTAGAGGGAAGACTCCTTAGAACTTTTTGGATAATTTTCTTCTCTTCAATAGTATCTCCAAGGCTTCTGATTTGATTAACGATCTCAGCAACTCGAGTGAGATAGACTTGCATGGCTTCGTTGTCTTTCTTTGCCAAGTTATCGAATTCTCTCCAAAGATATTGAAGTTTGATTGACGTTACTTTTTCGTTTCCTTGAAAACCTTCTTTGAGTATATCCCATGCTTCTTTGGACTTTTTAATGCCATGAATTTTGGGATAGATGGTTTTGCTTAGGCCTTGCTGGATAAACCTTAGAGCACTAGCATCCTTCTTCCGAATTTTGTTGTACTCTTTTTGTTGTGCGTCTGTCCATTCTTCTTCATCGGACTCATCTTTATCTTCTTGAGGTGGCGGCTCCGCAAACGTTTCTTCGATGACCTCCCATAGATCTTGCGAGATAAACAACATTTCCATTTGACTACACCAATAGTCGAAATTTTCTCCGTCAAAGATTGGAACTTGATTCGGAGTGTAAAAAAACATTGTCGTCACTTGATTTGAAGCCATCTCACGTGTAGTATATGAGTGCTCTATGTTGGGTTATTCACCAATAATTTGCTGTGGACTTGAGAGGTGAAAACAATGAGGTGATTGCTTGAGAAATAGTTAATTTGCTTGGGAACTTCACGTGATGGCTAGTGAGAGGTATAAGTGGTTGACAAATAGTATATGGTATATGAGGGTTTAGTCGATGCTTGCTCTTCAAACTTTTTTTAAAATTCTCCAAGCTCTGATACCCCAACTTTGTTGGAGATATATTAAAGAGAGTTGTATTGATTGCTTAGAATTATATTGAACGAGTACAAATCATGCATATATATAGCAACTAAGTAGACACGCTAGCTATACATAATTGACAAACATGGATGTTGCTTTTCCTTTTGGTTTTCTTGTCTAGACATGTCTTGTCTAGTTGTCTTGTTCACATGCATTCCTAGTTTCAAATTAGGACTTTCAACAACCTGTACATGAAGATGTCGCTGTTACGGCTTAGGGTTTTACGGCAAAGGAAGCAAGATTCAAGAAAATGGGGTTTGTAATCATCGCTGTAGTAACGTCCATAGGAATATGCATATGAATATAAAGCCATTGTATATATATATATATATATATATATAGAGATATATGAGAGAGAGAGAGAGAGAGAGAGACAGAGAGAGAGAGAGAGAGAGATGAGGAAGATGAGATGAGATGAAAATAAAGTTGATTGCTGTTATATAGCAGCATAAGTCTATGATAAGAAATCAATGAACCCCTTCTATGAAAAAATTCATTTTACAATAAAAGATAAGAAAGTGTTTGTAATACAAGCTTGGGCTCCATCGAGCAAAGCCGATTTTCAGTCCTACTCATCTTTCAACCTAGACTTACTTATAATTGAACATTCCATAGATTATTTTTTTTTTTTAATTTCAAGAATTTTTTTGTACCATTTGTTTTCTTGCAATAGCAGACAATTAATATGTCTTAAAAAAACGTTAGTAAAACCTCGTAACAATAAAAAATCATATGCTCATTACACGAGAAAAGCAATAACGAAAATAATTCGTGGATTAACAATTATCACAGTCCCACAGGTTTCAAATAAAATGAAAGCATCAGTATCGTGAGGGGTGAGCAAAATCGGATATCCGGATTTTCGGATATCCGTAATTCGGATATCGAAAATGATATCCGTATCCGTTCCGATTTTAAACGGATATCCGAAAATCTAATATCCGCTTTGTTCAGATATTTTAACCGGATATCCGCATCCGGTTTTTAAATTTATTTTTCTTATATTTTTTGTTATTTTCTTGAAATCTTTTTCTTTTTTCTTCACAAAAAGATATATTTTTTTCATATAAGAATTTCTACACATAGTAATTCACACAATATGTGAATTTATGATTCAAACTTACATAATAAATAATAAACACAGTACCACAAATTCACATTAATTTTTTAACTCATCTCGATGTGTTTATGTTTTTTTATTTCAAACTCTAACAAATTTTTTTGCAATTAATATAATAAATAATATAAATTTAAGTATTCTACTTTGAGGAATTTTTTTTCCTTTTTGGACTTTCATTTTTCTTTTTGGACTATTTTTTATATATTTTTTTATTTTTAAATATAAAATCGGATATCGGATATCCTAATTTTAGACAAACCACTATCCGTATCCGATCCGGTTTATTTTAAAATAAATCGGATCAGATATCCGATCCGATTTTTAAAACTGGATATCCTTTTTTTCGGGTTTTGAAAATCGGATACCGGATCGGAATCCGGTGTGGCGACCCTACTTTTCTAATTAGGATTATTGGCGGATTTCCGCAACGTAAGCCGCAGAAGGCCCGTCTGATTAAAAATTTTTCCTAAACTAATATATATTACTATAAACATATGTCTACATCTTCATCGCTGTACACGGGCTGAAGCCCCAAAAATATCAGAAGAACAAAAGTCCTACAGACGCTCCACAGGTCTTCATCCATGTACCGCACCGCCCTAAAAAGTCCATGGAGCACCGCCACCAGCCGCCTCAGTCACGACGCGTATCAGCGTCGGACTCAATACCTACAACACGTAAACACTGAGCAATTTACCCAGTAGGTGAATAAAATGCATGTATGCAGGTGTGCACTCAACCCCAATCCCAATATCTCGCAACATAATATAATGCACACTCTTTCTTTTCCCACATTCCTATTTCACACAACATAGGGCCCTAGGTTAGGCTTGACACCTCCGCGCGCAATAGACTACTGGGAGGCCACCCCCAAGTCTCGCGGCGAGCTACGCCGGTAGTGCACTGATCGATCACGTCAATGTCCTCCTACCAGGTCGTATACCTCCCGCACTAATCACAAAGAAAATCCCATCCGGCGGTATGCACCCCGAATCGATCACGTCCGGGTAGACAGATCGATCACGTCTGTCTCCGCCAGGTGCCCAGTGAGCCCAACCTCCACTCCTCTAAGAGTCACCAATCACAAGCATCTCTTTCTACCCCGTACGTCAATATCTCATATTATTACCGTCACACTACGGTACAAACATCTCTCGCCCTAACGTGATATGCACGTGCCATTCATATAAAAATATCATAAAACATGATTTATATAAAACGTACGTAAAACATATAAGTCACATAAGTCACGTAAATCACATATCACATGAAACACATAATTGTGTTTACGTATTGTAGATGGATAATCCACCTACCTGTCCTCCCGATATCGCTTAATAAGAGGTCTGATGGAATCCCTATAAGTCGATCCTCTGAATAAATAAATATTATTAGTATATGTGCTAGTTCTCGAAAACCCTAAAATTTATAGAAACCTAAAAATAATGAAATTCCCAATAAATAAATAATACCCTTAAAATATTGAAAACCCTAAAAATAGTAAAACCCTAAATGCCGAAAATTTAGTTAAGTGTAGAAAATTTTTAAACTGCTGAAATTGTTTTAAGTGTCGAATTTATTTATATTATGTCGAAATCTTTTCACAATGACAATGGCCGAACGATTTTTATTAAATGTCGAGAGTATAGCATATGAAATGTCGAGGTCTTCTTGTTACATATCAGCTCGACATCTTCCTATTACTATCATATATGTCTCGACTTTTATCAACTATGCAGCTCGAGACTTCTTAATATATGTCGAAACCTCTTAATATATGGTAGGATAAAATGTCGAGAGTTCTTAGTAAATGTCGAGATCTATATATATATATAACTAACGTCGAAATCGTCAAACCATATCGACATTCTATAAATGTCGATAGAAATGTCGAGTTCTTTAAAAGGTATATCTTGAGTTCTTTATGTTACATATATCGATATCTTCATATAAGAAGAACTACTGTATCATCTCGAAATTCTTCTACTGTGCATCTCGATATTTATTTACTATCCATCTCGACTTTCTATGTTAACCTATCGAAATCTTTTTATGTAAAGAACTAGCACATCTCGACATTTATATATTACACATTATGAATTCCTTCTAAAAATCATAACTCCCACAGAAAACCCTAAAAACAGCATTTATAAACATCATCTTAGAATTAAATTTCGACCCCAAAATATGATATACCCTAAAATATGAAGCATCGATCAGGTATAACCATTAGGCTTCTTAGCTTGCACTTAACATGACAATTTCTAAAATTCCCACCTATCACTCAAGTTCACGCAAACATAATAACACCCCTCGAGTCACCCAAGCATTTCGAAACCTATCAGAACTAGCATGTAATTATATAAGAATTCATAACAATTTTCAACATATTAAATACATAAAATTTCCGAAAGAGAGACACGATACTTCACCCACCTCACGTTTACAAAGGGTTGAGTTGTGGAATTATTTCCTTGTTCTTAATGGCCTTCTTCCTCCTTCTATTCAGTTTTCCCTCGTTAACACAGTATCTATCCTTACTTCTTAAGTAATTGTTAGATATATATGAACTTTGAAATTGGTGATCGATTTGACTTAGGTGCATGATGACGAGTGTTTTCCTTTATCTTAAGGAAATTCTTTCATTGTTATCTTTTAATAACTTTGGGCCTAGGCTTTAGGTATTACTAGCATGCCGTGGCCGCACGTTGTGCGGCTGCGAGAAAACTTCAACCCAGGGGAAAAAATCTTACAGAGTGAAAATTGTACAAACAAGAGGTATAACATCAACAACGTTATTTGAGCTGAGGGACAAGTCGGAATTTTATTTACTGTGTTGAAGCTTCATCATGTACTCGAGAAGACGTCGTAGACATTCGCATAAACGATGATTTCTCATGTTTCAAAGAAACATTGATAACGGTGGTTGCAGTTGCAACGGGACCTTCTCTGTACCAAATTAACCACTAAATCATATCTTCTGATGCTAAGATAACATGTTGCATGACACTGAGTGCCTTCATTCACTTAACTCAGCGAACATGTGGTATGCGACTCGATTATTCCCTTAATTCACCCAATTCATCAAACACATTGTGTGCGACACGTGTATTCCCGCAAACGCTTTCAAAAGTTAAGAGCATTCTTGACATTGGAAAACCACTGATGCTTCAAGATCAAGACACGAATCCAACCACCTCAGTCGCTCGTGTCTATTTGTATCGGTATCGTAAGCCCTTCTAGTACAACCGTTACATCGACAAAAAAAATGCCCCCAACTTTCCATTTTTTCACTCAATACAAGATAAAATAAGGTAAGGTTAGGTGAACAATATCAGCAGAACACAATCAAGATGAAAGCATCAAAGTCTGTCTTAAACTCAACAAGCTGAATATTCGCAAGTATATGATCAACGTTGTTTACAAAGATCTACACTATAAATTCGGGAATTTCGTGAATAGAGATAGAGAGATTGTATAAACTACAACTACCACCGAGGCGTCCGCCTCCTCTCACTCATTACCGTTCGAGCCCATTCAGATAACCACCACGCCTTCGCCACCAAAAGTGCTCTTCCCTCAGTTCCTATCTTCATCTCATGCAAGAAATCAAAGATATGATTATGGTAATAATTGATACAGTTACTCTTTATCTCGGTACAATTTCAACCTTATCATTGTCGGATGATGTCTGATTGCTGCTTGCGAGGGAAGCTGCACAGAGGTTTTCAACACAACATTTTGACTTAACACGAAGTTAAAGACAGATGGAGACCGATAGATAAGCATTTCTACTCTTCATCGAATGTGGAGGGCAAAGCTTTGGAACCCTAATAATGAGAATCCTCCTATTTGAATTTCCAAACAAAATCTAGAATGGGAGAGGCGAGATTCAAATCTGTAATCTGTTCACACGCGCACGCACACACACACTGGTATCTATGTGTTTACCTCATGAAACCGTGATGATTAAATTGCATAGGTCGTGGGAACGCCAAAGTACATGTGCCCGGAAATTCTATCTGATATTCCGTATGGTTACAAATCAGATATACGGTCTTTACGTACGCAGTAGAAAAGCTAACTTTCTACACACAATTCAGTCCCGTCAGTAACAGAGAAAATATTGTTTCAGGCTGCTGTATGTTTGAAATTGCTGCTCATTCGCCTCCATTTAGAGCAGCTGTGAGTCTCAGCTTCAAATTCGTGAATCATAATTACTCCATAATAAATCTTTTTCGCTGGTGATTAGATAAAATTTCCCTTTTATTGTGCTGATCAAATAGGATATGGTGGGACTCATCAACAAGATAAACAGATCGAGCATGTCTCCTCTCCCTACTATATACTCTTCGCCACTGTAAGCTACCAATTCCTAAAGTTCAGCTGCATTTCTGCTATCAGCATAAGAACAATACTTCGAATCGTTATTACTACAGGAAGCAGGTGATCAAAAGCATGCTTAGAAAAGCCCCGAACATGGAGATATATGTAATTTATGATGGTAAAATGGTAATTACACTAATAATTTTTTGTTAAAAAAAGAAACGAAAATATGAAGTAAAATTCAAGGGGAATCATTCAAGCAGTTTCAAGGTAATGAATGTACAGGCAGAAAGAAAACTTGAGACAAGTAACCAATCAAAACACTGAAAGAGAGGATTACTACCAGCCCACACAAAAAAAATGATGTAAAATACGAATGATTCTTATTATTGCCTTGCCTTTTTTAATCAAATGAGACCTCTGTCATTTAACAAGCAGCAGAAAAAGGGAAAGTAGTAGAGAAGACAGACAACTTAAATGCGGCGAATACCATCTATTTTGATATGTTCATCAAATGCATCAAATATTGCGAGATCAACAGTTCAACGAAGCTGTAATTCGACCGAAGGACCTAAGGAGGTCTGAAGCACCTAAGGAGGTCTGCTTCTAGTAGCAGAAGTGAGTACTCGTGAAGATAGAAAAATAGAAATAAGCTAAAACACCTATTACATATCAGAAAAGACAAAAGAAAAACAGAGGAAAAACAAAAGGAAAAACAGACTGAGAAAAACGAACAAAGTTTTGGATCCACTACAGTAAATACTACTCATAAATCGACCGAAGGACGCTAACACATATTTAGCAGCAAACCCATACGGAAAATTAGAATAAATACCTGAGTTAAGTGTGTGGGAAGAGGGTGAGGCTGTGGTCGTTCATATAATTCTTCTATCTTAAATAATGGAGAAGAAAAAGAAGATAAGAACCACCGTTTGATCGACCAATAAAATACCTCGACACTGGAACACAAATTAAAAGCTGTCATTTAATTTATTTAATTTGTTAAATGAAAATTAATATATGACCTGAAACCGGTAAGAAACTGGCGATAAACAGGTCAACTCATCCTTTTATATATATATAGAAAGAAGTGAAGCCCAACTTAATTATCCTATTTTTTTTCCTAAACCTAATGGAAACTCGTTTTTGGGCTTTTATTAATCAAATTTCAGCCCAATCGATTACGGCCCAAATAGATTTATTACATAACTCATATATCGTTACCGAACTTCCTAATTCATAGAGCTACATAATTATTTACAGTGGAATCTCGTATTAAAATTTTACAGGTATTACATTCGGTTTTCGGATATTTTTCCTCGGCCCTAATATTGACGACAACGTAAGGAAAAATGACATTATTTCATTAATTAGTCTCCACCATTGTTTTTTGTCCTCAATTGATCCTCCCACCTTGGAGCTGTGTAGGATTGGGTCCCACCATATTCAGTGATGGCTTACAAATATTTTCAGTTCTATCGTGATTAATTTTTACACATTCAGTGCTACATATGAATAGTAAAAATAATGGGATAAAATTGGAAGATACTATTAAAAGATGTGGTGGTTTTCTTTTGATATTGATATTGTTACTATAATGAATTTTAAATTGAGAGACCAAAATTTGACAGTTGGGTAAAATTGGAATATACTATATACAGATGTAATGGTGGTTTTCTTTTAATATCTATTCAATTATATCAAGAGTGAGGGCTAGGATAAACTGTCAAATGATCTGTTAATTGATATTGAAAAAATTAATTAAAAATATTTACAAAAATTACTAACTACCTTTAACTACTATATTTAGTTTAGTACTATTTTTAGTTAATACTACTTTAAATTTATAATAAATCAATTTTTCCTTTTTACATCTTTATAACATACAATAACATTATGATTTCTATGAAATATTTCACACTTAAATACTATAATAAAAAAAATATTTATATATATGTTAGCGTAAATCTATATATGGTAGTGTATATTAGCCATAAATTGTGCAGCCATTTAGTACGTGATTTTAGCTGATCTTTGTTCTAATTATATATAACCAATCTTTGTATTTATATACATGTATACACGGAATCAAGGGAGGGCTTTTACCCAATCACAAGTTCTTCTTTAAACTTTTCTGTCCCTTTTTAGTTTCTGTCATGGTATCAGAGCAGCACTGATTCAGATCATATTCGTCGTTGTTGTATTAGTATATTTCTCATAAGATAGGTGATAATGAAATCCTCCCTCAAGCGATGTTTTGAAGCGGAAAATGATATCTCCTTATGATATCACCGCCAATGATAACCCAGGAAGTATTATTACTCAGGTTCAACTCAAAGGTTCTGTTAACTATGATGAATGGGCTCGTGCAATTCGTTTGCCGCTGAGGGCACGTAAGAAATTTGGTTTCACCGACGGTCATATCTCTCAACCGGCTCCCGATGCACCGGAGCTGGAGGATTGGTGGGTTAATCAGTCATTGTTGGTGTCATGGATGATGAACACCATCGAGGGTTCACTTCGCAGCTCGATCTCTCATCAAGATGTTGCTAAAACCTTATGGGATGATCTTCGCTTACAGTTTTCTTCGGTTGATGGAACTCGCATTCAACAAAAAAGAGTGAATTGGCCGAAGCAAAACAACAAGGCTCTAGCATTGCCACATACTATGGCAGGTTAAAGCGCATTTGGGAAGAGGTCGCACATTATGATTGTCCTTTGCTATGTTCCTGCGGCAAATGCGAGTGTAATCTTCAGAATCTTTGGGCGAAAAAACAAGAAGACGAGAAGGTGCATCAGTTTCTTCTTGGTTTAGATTCGTCTCGTTATGGTACCGTGAGGTCGACCATCGTCGCTCAAGATCCGTTGCCATCCTTAAATCGAGTTTATTCTATGTTGGTGCAAGAAGAGCGTTTACGAATGCTTCCCGACGTTCCATCTGCACCTGTCGGTGAGGTAATGGGATTTTCAGTTAAATCAGTTATGAGTTCTAGTGTTCCATCGAAAATTTGCAGGGGATGTCAAAAATCTGGCCACGATGTATCCACTTGCTATCGGGTTAATCCATGCACGATATGTGGACGTCTTGGTCACGGATCTCGCTTTTGTCATGAGAAGAATGGTGGTGGTCGTTGTACTGGACGTGGTGGTCGAGGTGCAGCTCGTGCTCATGCAGTTTCTACTTTTGGTGGTCCGAAAATTTGTCCGTCACGCATTCCAGTGGTCCCTCTTCTGGACCTGCTTCTTCGGTCGAAGTGCATGGGACCGACCTTTCTCTGGCTGCAACTATGACGTCTGACGGTGGTTTGGCTAGGACTGGTCTTAGTCCAAATGAATGGGAGACTTTTGTTCACCTGTTGCAAAAGGCTAAGCCAAGTGTTAATGATAAATTATCTGGTAAGATCGTTTCATATTCTTGGATGTACGATTGTGGTGCTACGCGTCATATGACTGGGTTCTTGAGTATTATGGTTGATGTTCATGATATAAACTCTTGGTCGGTTCAGCTTCCTGTTGGGGATGTGCCCTCGAAATGTCATTCGATGATGTAACGAATAGGGCATGTATTAAATCGATGTATTATTCGCTATGTATTTGAATAATGTATTATTATACGTATTAATGTAATTTATATTCTATTATTTATTCTTTAAAAGGCATATTATCTATTTACATATCAAGTCTTACTAGGCATCCGGTGAGACGGTAAATAAATAAATCCCATATATCGTGAGTTTAGTTACCGATTCTCATGGGATGAGAGTGGGGCACCGGTGAGCTATTATTCTCCGATATTAAATTGGTCCATAAGTCTTAGACCTCAGTAGGGTGACTGAGCGTTAATTACGACTTATTTGTTGACGTCTCTTATATAGTTGTGCTAACCATTCGCTTGGGAAGGGGGAGGTCGTAACGTTGGTATAAGTTGAATTAGAGAATTAACTTGTACTTGGACACGACTCGCAATCGACGATCACATGGGCCTTATCGTTACTCTGGATAGCGTCAATGATCGATCGATTGACTATAGTAGTGTGCATGGACCTTAGACCGAAGGGTCTTTGACGGAGTTGACTTTGGGGTCTTGACTTGTCACTAGTTTGCTAGGCCCACCTTGTTCGGGAACTAACATGGGTCGGCGGCGACATGCAATCTTGACAATGAAGGGTAACTGCCGTGCTTAGACTATCGTGAGGGATTCACTGTCTCGTTAGTAACCGAGATATATGTCCTATGCATATTCGGGGACGGGAAATTACAAAGTCTTCGGCCGAAGCTATAAACTGACTCATGTGGGACGTGGGGAGCAGTTAAGCAATTTCGTTAGTCACGAATAAGTCATGGAGTCGAGTCTAGTGAGTTTGACGTAATCATGACTCTCACTCGAACGGGACATATGTGAAGGGTCTATACGTACGACGATAATCTATAGTCGGTTCGTAGATTAAGATCATACTCAACACGGGATCTATTCGGTACCGCAGGATTGGCTAGGTGCTTACCGAATTCTTGGATTCCTCCCTTGCCGGGTTGAGACGAGCCAAGAGAGTCGGGCTTAAAAATGATCACTGTGATAGTGCCTAACTATTACGAGATGTAAATAGATGTAACAGTCTTAGAGACGTTAATAAAAACGTTGAATACAAGTTTTAGAAACTGTATTTATATGGATGTAAATTCACGGAATGAAGTGATGAAGAATGAGGCGTAAATAGGGTTCACAACGATGAGCAAGGCTCGTCACGGTCGTGAAGCCTGTCTCCAAAGTTGCAGTATCTTTAAAAATTCATATCTCCCAATCTAGATCTTGGATTGAGAATGCCTCTGGTCAGAAACAAGATTGGTGAGTCTGTTAACAATGGTTAAAATTTCAGGGCAATCGGACATTGTTTACCCCTCGCTCTGAGAGAAATATAAAACTATCCCAAAGCTGTTAAAAGCGTCACGGCCGTGAACACATTGCACGTGGTCGTGACGACCGGCAGTAGGCGAGCCATATGCTGCCCGACAGTGTCACGGCCGTGACACTTCATGCTCAGGCCGTGAAGGCCTCCAGAAGATGACCACGGCCGTGACTCAGGCCGTGACGAGTGGCAGAAGCTGCCTAAAACATGTCACGGTCGTGAAAGGTCATGTCAGAGGCCGTGACCGACAGTTTTTTGGTCAAATTTGATCCAAATCAAATCCAATTTCGTTCCTTGTTCTTTTGTTATGATTTGTGGGACAATATATAGTCATTAGATGATAATATAACAAGAGAATCAAACAAAAATGAGTTCTGTAGGACATGATCTCATTTAAACAAATCTAAATTCTATTTCATGATTTATAACTTGGTTTTACAATTATGAGACGGGATTTTCGTCCATAGTGAGTTTATAAGCTTTCTCACACTAAACTTAGAGTTTTAGAGAGTGGTGAGAGCATTTGGGTTTGATCTTTGATAAAAATCCAAGTGTAAGTGAGTTTGTAGTAAATCACACATACACACATCACTTAAAACATTCCACACTTCCTCTAGCCATCATTTGGGGAGGTGTTGGTCTGCGGCACGCACGGGGTCGGCGTGATTCTCTTCGGCACAGTTCGTGAGCTACGGGAGCTAAGGATCTTCGCTACGAGTGTTTTTCTTTCTTTAACCGACTATCATGGGGAAACCATATGGGAATCCGGGAAAAAAATTTAAATTCCGCTGCATCCAGGGCAAGGCCTCGAGTCACCCGGGGTTTCCCAACACTTCCAAATGGTGATTTGACTACAGCTACGAAGGCGGGCAAAGTCATTCTTAATCAGACTATCACATTATATGATGTGCTTTATGTACCGACTTTGAATTGTAGCCTGATTTTCCTATTTCAGCTATTGAAAAGTTCTAGTTGAGTTGCTCATTTTACTGATGCTCATTGCTTTATTCAGGACCGAGCTTCAAGGATGCTGATTGGAGCGGGTGAACAAATTGGGGGGTTATACTTCTTCCGCGGAATATCAGAAGCAGCGACAGTACAAGCTTATAGTGCTCGTTCCATGGACCTGTGGCATAAGCGTTTAGGTCATCCGTCTTCATAAGTGGTTGAACAGTTGTGTAGCACTGATTCTAAGAGTGGTTATTTTAATAAGTGTGATGTTTGTTTTCGTGCAAAACATTCTCGTGCAAGTTTCCCGTTGAGTAAGAAGAAAGCTACCGGATTGTTTCATTTGATTCACTGTGACTTGTGGGGACCATATCGTGTTCCTGCATTTGGTGGAGCTACATATTTTTTTACAATTGTGGATGATTATTCCCATTCTACATGGGTTTTTCTTTTAAATGACAAGACAGGGGTTTCTGGTGTTTTGCGTAATTTTTTTGCCATGATGACTCGTCAGTTCCATCGTTTGGTTAAGATTGTTCGTACTGATAATGGATTGGAATTTTTGTGTATGCAAGACTATTTTCGAAAAAATGGTATTGTGCATGAAACTTCATGTGTTTATACCCCCAGCTGAACGGCCGCGTCGAACGTAAACATCAGCACATTCTCAATGTTGCTCGTGCCTTACGTTTTCAGGCTAGTTTGCCTTTGGAATTTTGGGGTCATTGTGTTCTAACGGCTGTTTATCTTATTAATCGCCTTCCCACAGTGATTTTACATGGCAAATCTCCGTTTGAATTATTACATGGTCAATCTCATGTGCTCGATCATTTGCGTGTTTTCGACTGTTTGTGTTATGCTTACAATCAACGCCCCGGTGGTGATAAATTTGCAGCTCGCAGTAAAAAATGTATTTTTGTTGGATATCCATTTGGCAAGAAAGGGTGGTTACTTTACGATATTGAGCTCGAAGATGGGTTTCCATATGCATCTCAGTCTGTTGGTGACCTACCTCCTTCTCTTGGTGATAATATTATATCCTCATCACTGTCATGGAATGCGGTGAATGACACTGATTCTGTCTCAGATATGAGTAACACTGATAATGGAGAGTTACAACCTACGGACCCTTCTGTCGCCGTGCCACCTGAAGTTTCTTTGGGCATTGACGACAGGGGGTTCTTCTGATCCTTCTGAGCTATTGGGTCGTGGATGTCGTGAAAAGGTACCTTCAACTCATCTACGTGACTACATTCAGCATACGATTTCTTCTGGAGACCCCTTCGATAGTTCACCAGCTTCGTCATCATCCTCAGGTACTCTCTATCCTTTACATCACTATGTCAGTTGTCTTCTTTTTCTAAAGATCATCAAGTGTTTCTAGCAGCCGTTAGTTCTTTGATTGAGCCTCGTAGCTTTGCTGAGGCTATTCGTGATGCACGTTGGCATTCGGCTATGCAATTAGAGATTCAGGCAGAAAAACAACACATGGTTGGTTACTTCTCTTCCTCCTGGTAAGAAAGCTATTGGTTGTAAGTGGGTTTATAAGATTAAATATAAATTCGATGGTTCTGTTGAGCGGTACAAGGCGCGCCTCGTTAATATGGGAAATAGACAAATACAAGGTACTGATTATAAGGAAACATTTGCTCATGTTGCTAAAATGGTTACCGTTCGCACTTTTTTAGCCGTTGCAGCTGCGAAAAATTGGGAACTGCATCAAATTGATGTTCATAACGCATTTGTTCACGGCGATCTTGACGAGGTAGTGTATATGAAGCTGCATCCAGGTTACAAGTCGAGTTCTCCATCCTCTGTCTGTCGACTTCGACGCTCTTTATATGGTTTGAAACAGGCACTCCGCTGTTGGTTTGCTAAGTTGGCATCAGCTTTAAAATGGTATGGTTTTACACAGTCTTATTCTGACTATTCGTTGTTCACACTGCAGCGCGATAAATTACAACTCAACATTTTGGTGTATGTTGATGATCTGATTATTTCGGGTAACGATAGTTCGGCTATCTCTGCCTTTAAGGCATACTTGAGTGACTGCTTTCATATGAAAGATCTCGGCGTTTTGAAGTATTTTTTAGGCATTGAGGTTGCTAGAAATGCTTCTAGGATTTTTCTTTCTCAAAGGAAATATGCTTTGGATATCATTTCTGAGGCATGTTTGTTAGGGGCTAAACCTGTTGCCTCTCCTATAGACCAAAATCATCATCTTCCTCTCGTACAAGGTGTTCTTATGTCTGATCCGGAACGTTATCGGCGTTTGGTTGGTCGTTTGATTTATCTTTCTGTCACGCGTCCGAAATTGTCTTATTGTGTTCATATGCTAGCTCAATTTATGCAATCCCCATTTCATGATCATTGGGAGGCCGCTCTTCGGGTCGTTCGTTACTTGAAGGGCAATTCGGGCCAGGGTATCTTCTTGCGCTCTGATTCTGATTTGCACCTTTATGGTTGGTGTGATTCTGATTGGGCGAGTTGTCCCGTGACTCGCCGTTCTCTCACTGGTTGGTTTGTTCAATTGGGTGGTTCTCCTATTTCATGGAAGACCAAGAAGCAACATACGATTGCTCGTTCTTCTGCTGAAGCCGAATACCGTGCTATGACTACAGTCACTTGTGAGTTAAAATGGTTGAAAGCTTTGTTCTTGTGTTTAGGTGTTTCACATCCACAACCTATTTGTGATAGTCAAGCAGCTCTACATATTGCTGCCAACCCCGTTTTCCATGAGCGGACGAAACATATCGAAGTCTACTGCCATTTCATTCGTGATGAGCTACTTCGGGGCACTATATCTCCAAGTTTTGTCTCTACCCGTGTTCAACTAGCTGACATTTTTACCAAAGCTTTGGGAAAGCACGACTTCGACTCTTTTCTTAGCAAGTTGGGCATTATTAATCCCCATGCGCCAACTTGAGGGGGGGTGTTAGCGTAAATCTATATATGATAGTGTATATATTCGCCATAAATTGTGCAGCCATTTAGTACGTGATTTTAGCTGATCTTTATTCTAATTATATGTAACCAATCTTTGTATTTATACACATGTATACATAGAATCAAGGGAGGGATTTTACCCAATCACAAGTTCTTCTTTAAACTTTTATGTCCCTTTTCAATTTTTGTCAATATATAGCACACGCATTTGAGTGTGCATAAATCACTAGTTAATATTATTACTTTAATTAGTTTTACATTGAGAGATCAAAATTTGACGGTTTATTCAAAGCTTTGAGGCTTAATAAAAGAGTAAACATAGTTTCATGACAGGTTACACAATCTAATCATCATATAAAAGGCCGTACGTTCTATCATGCGGAGTCCGGAGATGCATCGTTTTCAAGTAGGTACCGTTGATAGAGATTTTTAATTAAATTAAATTCTTTCCAGTGGTTCGAGGTTGAGAAATGACAAATGTCATGGTCGAAACTCGAATGAGCGATTTATTTGAAATAAATAAAAAATTCATAGGTAATCAAGCATGACGACCCTTTTTAGATTAATGTCGTATTATTTTGGACTATCCCGCGCACATCAAAATGTTCTTCGAATTATTTCGTTGCTAATCATCGACTCATTTCATTCCTAGGAACGATTTAGGGCTTTTATTGCAGTGTATACTCGTTTAATAATAGTAGTCTAGCAAAGTGTGAATTATATTTACTGCAACAGCGTTGGATATTGACTAGAATGTTCAAAAAGGATGTTGACTCTGCCTGTTGTCCGCGGGTAGCTATAAATATTCCCCTTCTTTAGTTAACTTGTGTGAAGGCTGGGCAGTAGACGTGTGACCTTTATTTTATTTTTTTCGATCCCGAGGTATCCCCACACAGCCTGGCTATGGGCTAATCGCCACACACTCCAGAGGTAGGACTAATCCCCGGGGTCAGATGGATACATATCAAACCCACCCAACAACGATAGTCATGGGCCTAAGCCCATGGAGATTTTCCAAAGTCATGTTGAAGGTGGGGTTCCACAAACAATTATTATTAGTGGGCACGGGCAGGCTAGCACGCGGCGGCCCGATGCCAATGGGCCAGCCCTGAAATAGCCCCTACCAGGCATGAGGTCGGCCCGTGAGTCGCTTCAGGGGCCACGCACGTTCACCATATTATTTTCTGGCACGGCCCGGAATGAGGCCCGCATGCCTGGCCCGATCCTTGGCCCGTAGATGGCCCGCAAGCACGGCCCGTAGGCCATGTATTTGTTCTAGATTATTGCTCTTGTTTTATAACTCGGTCGCATTTCTACCAAAATTATACACATTTTTAAGTCAAATCCGTTTGGGCACGAGCCCGGCCCGTGATGCACGAGGCGCGCTGTGAGGTTCGGAGCCGATGAGGGCGGGGAGTGATCACCGGTGTCAGAGAGGTGCACGGACAAAGAGCAGCTCCTACCAGGCTTCTAGGCAGACGGGTACATGAATGAACCGTTTCCACACCCCAATGAGAGGGATTTCGAGACTGGGCATTGTATGGGCGGTGTAAATTCTATGAATAGTATAAGAGATTTGATAGTGCTATCCACACCACCAAAGGTGCACCTTCCTTTTTGGGAGTCCATCCATAAGAACTTCAAAGTTAAACGTGCTTGACTTGGAGTAGCAATGGGATGGGTGACCTCCTGAGAAGTAGCTCAGAGTGCGTGCAGTGCAAAGCAGCTAAAAGGCTAGTGGTGGTACATTAATGATAGACTATCAGTCGGAGTTGGGCCCAACCCCACATGTCCCGGTATGGGACTAGATGTTACACCCGGATAATGTTTTTAATTTTCGAGCCCAACACGGCAAAGCCCGTAAAAGGTAGGCTTGGGCCCAGCCCGCACGCTTGGCATGTGGGCCTGCACGTTCCGGGCATGCAGACCTTTAAATCCTAGACTTTATTATAGTCACGCCATTCCGCGTGTTACTATTGTTCTCGTCTAAAATTGACATTCTATTATAGAGATAAAAAAAATTATAATATTTTTTTTTCTAAAATGAGGACACTTAGTACCAAATAATTGGATTTGGTCTTTTTATCACTGCATACATCTATGTAGGATCGCAAATGGATCGAATTCTTTTGTTTGATTCGCGATTCAATTCGAAATTGTAAATTAGAATTTCGAATAAAATAGTTTTCTATTCAAATAAGATATGGATACGAATAAAATATTGCAATAATCGATTCAAATATTTATCGGAAATCGATTCGAAAGCAATATAAAATATAGTATAATTCAATATATACAAATATAATTATTATAATTCAATTAAACATTTAAATATGATATATTATAATTCAAGATATGTTTACACGTAATTTATTATAATTCAATTATTTTGAATATAATATTGTTTATGCTTTATTAAATTGAAATTAAAGATTACTATGATTCCGAAAATTCGATTATTGATTTGAATATTCGAGATAATATTCAAATTCGAATAAAAGAATCGATTTTATGATCCGATTTAATATTCGAATTGTCATCCGAATACGAATAAAATATTGTGATATTCGACTCAATTCGATTCGTTTGCAATCATACCTATACGAAGCTACCGTAATCACATTTTAAAAAATGGGCTTCAAAGTATAAAAAGACTAACCTTATTAATCGATTATCAGAGCATCTCCAAACGTCCTCTATAGATGGCGTTGGGGGAGCTCAAGGAAACGCCATACACCACATCTAGCGGGTGCTACAGTGCCCCGCTGCCTATTGCGGGGCACCGTTCACCCGCAATCCAACTTTGTTTTCTAAGCTTTGTCTTGAACGTGATTGGGACAATATTTGACAGAAGAAAATGTTGGAAATGATTGGGATGAAAAGGCGAAAAATGACAGATTGGAAATCGAGAAAAAAAATTTACTGGAAGGCGAAGAAGACGTCACGAGAGAGACGATGAACAGTACTGCAGGTGCATAGATGAGAGATAGGATGTGCCGATTGGTTAATTTAAGTGAAATTAATAATGTAATAATTAATTAAAGTATTTATGTATTGTAATTAATTAAATTTAAAAATAGGTGTATCTACAGAAAATACCTATTTATATAAAAATGTTTGCAAGTCAGATCCCCTGTCAGAAAAATTTTCATATAAGTATCTGTTCGATTGTGTGTACCATTTGTCCAGTCTTGAAGTATCTTTCTGTGCGTATTAAGTACCATGCCACCCGTATATATGGTACCCACATATGTACCTATATACGGTCTATATGGTACCTTAATGTGTGTTGTGTGATGTACCATTTTCTCACTGTATAACGTACCACAATATGTTTCCGTATGCTACCTAAATGCGTTCTATGACGTACTTGCGGCGGAACGGGTACCAATGTGCAAAAATTTTATTCTGACAGATACCTGCATATAAAAAAATCTGACAGGGGTCCGATTTGCGAATTTTTTATATAGATGGGTATTTATGTGTAAAGATCCCTTAAAAATATTCGAAATAAACTATTTCTAATTTTATGTAACATTTTTCAATAGTTTAGTTAATCAGTTTATGAAGTACAAAAATAATTAAATTAGTATCTTCAATTTTTCTCTTTTTTGATTTTAGTTTGGTTTATTTTTATAATATTTACCAGAGAAACATTTTCAATAATTTTAATAATTTATTTAACTCGATAAAATATAATATTACAAATTAATAAGTCTAATGCTGTAAATAACTTTTTTATACATGAAAAAAAAATGGAAATATTAATTTGAAGGAGAATATAACGGAATTGTTGTATTCCCGTCCACTGTTCAAATGGTACATATAGAGGAATGAAGATGTAGCAACTTCATATATAGAATTAACGGTTGGAGATGGCCTAATAATAATAAGATCAGCAACATGATTAGAACAACTTTTTTAATGAGGCTCCTTTGCTCAATAAGAAAAACATATAATTAATCTCTAATGAACCAAACAAATCTAGTTTTAGTTTAGCATTGGTCTACAAAACAAAGACAGGTCATAGTCATACACCACACTCCCTAAATTAAGAGCAGTTAAAAACACCAATCCCAATTCTTGTGCTTCAACTCTCTCGGCTTTCCTTCGAACCAATGCGCAGTTTCCGAGCCCATTGTTGAAGGTATTACAACCACATTGACCTAAAATAACAGGACTGAATGATTTTCGTTCATCAACGAAAGGTAGGATAAAGAAACAGTAAATGAACTAAACTAGGCATAGTTCGAAGGAGTGTAGTAGATCTTAGTGATCCATAAAAATGACAAAAAGACGAGCAAAAAGTGTGCAACTGATATATCATTGCTGTTGGCTTTTCTAAGGACTGGACATAATTTGAAGAAATCCCATTATTTCATGTCTTACTGATAACCAACAACATATGTAGATGCTACCACTACTAACTATTGGATGCTGACTCTACTTCCCATTGAGAAAAAAGGAGAAGCAGGTGAGATGATAAGTTATAAACAGGGAAGATGACTTAATCGAGTTCAGCACAATGCAAGAATTTAAAACTATTAACCACAGTTTTTCTCACATAAATGATGCTCTATAGCTATATATTCTACTCTTCCAAGAATCTATATCTAAGTTCAAGAAGGTAACAAGGAAGAACTTCAAAAATTTCAGTGTGAAGTCTACTTACTTATGGAGGGACACTCGTATGGAAGCTAAAAACACTACCATAGCAAATGTTTTTCGAATAAGATGAATGATAAACAAGACTAGCTCTGTAAATTGAGATTTCCCATAAATGGAATCAGTTGTAAAAAGACCGAAAATAGGAAGTTAAGTACAGCAACATGCTTTGATCTTGAGAGTAATTACTGGGACAAACGCAATTGCTACGCTGCTAGACATATACGAGTTTCACCCATATAAGACGTGAACGGAGTTACAGGGTTGCTCAAGAGATAATCTAATCAAAGCATTTCCAAACTATATCCACATGGCTAGCTATTTCGTCCGTTGTCTTCAGGCATAAATAGTTTTGCTACTGAATCGAAATCATTTTGTTTCTTCAATTAAAACATCAGTAACCCTTCAAAAAATCAAATCCCCAACTCAGCCGAAACCTAATTCAATAATCCCTCGAACACCAGTGAAAATGGGAACACAGTCTCAAGCACGAATCCAACGACCAACTCAATAGCAACGCATCAAATGCGCAACAAACCTGTTCATCGCGGCTTCGAAATCAAGGCGACAGCGAGATTCGTCGGAATCGAAGCGGGCGATGACGGTGGACGTGGCTGCGTGAAGAACGTCGCCGGAATCTTGGGGTGGTCGACGTTCGGAATCACCCGTCGCCGCGCGACTGCGAAAAGTTCTTCCGAAACCTTAGAAACGGAAGAGAATTGGCGGCTAAAGGCGGCTGCACGGCGGATCATCGTCGGAATCGCTCGGTTCGCAGGTCGGGAAATGGAGCTGAGAGGGTAGTAGTGCGTAGTAGTGCTTCCCCAAGTGATTTGACGAGTGATTTTGTATTAACATGAAATTGTCTTCCATTTTATATCTAATTGATTGTAGCCCACATGCTAAACTTCTCGTTTTAAAATCACAATTTAATTCTCTTACTCATGAACCAATAATAGCTAACGAAAATATTAAGAGTATTTTAAAATAGAGAAATTCCACTTCGTCCCGTGTGTTTTAAGGTTTTACAGTCAGCGTGAGAAGTTATTTTCTAGGTACTCTGTGTTTAAGACTTTTCAAATCAGTACCAAATTGTTTTTCATTTCAAGTTGGTACCCATGTGTTTAAAGCATTTCCAATTGATATTCGAAGTGTTTTTAATGTAGGTACTGCTAACGAGTAACGTAGTGTTTACAAAATACAAATATTTTTCTTTACGTGTAGGAATCATTTTTAGTCATTTCTTGTAGTCCATTAGCAATTAACGAGGCTTGCATGCACCTAAAAAATCTCATTTTTTGTCATTTAAAATCAAGCCGTCATTAGGGGTATCTACCTTGAAAACACTTTGGACGGATTGAAAAAGCCTTAAATATAGGGTTAACCACTGAAAATGAAAAATAATATGAGTACCAGTTGGAAAAGTCATAAACACATGGGTGTCTTTTAACACCTAAGTGAAAAGACCTTCAACACATGGGTAATGCAATTTCCCTTATCAGTGTTAATGAATTTTTTCCTATTTTAACACTTTGGACGGATTGAAAAAGCCTTAAATATGGGGTTAACCACTGAAAATGAAAAATAATATGAGTACCAGTTGGAAAAGTCATAAACACAGGGGTGTCTTTTAACAAAGTGAAAAGACCTTACACATGGGTAATAAGCGGAATTTCCCTTTATCAGTGGTAATGAATTTTTTCCTATTTTAGTTCGATGTGGGCTTTTATTAGGCTTAGTACGTTTAAAACGAAGCCCCATTGATAAGGAAATAAGGAATTAAAAAAGGTAAAGAATATTTCAACATAATAGTTTTATTGGGGTAGTCATGAGTTGACAGTATTAGTATTATTTTATCACCTCTTATAACAATCGATCGCCTCAGCAAACAATTATAATCGCCGCATTAAATGCTCTACACGATATAGATCACATCTATTTCTTTTATTATTGTTACCATTATTTCTGCCGAAGCATTCAAAATTTAATGAGTTCCAACAACTAGACATTCAATTATTTATTTTGCTAAATTAATACTAAGTTGTACTACTACTTTATAAGCTAAGATCCACACATTCCAATTATCAAGAAAATATTAATAAAAAGAAAAGATATATATATATATATATATATATGTATTATACCGGTTCTATCTAATTGCTAGACTTGGGAGAAATACAACTAGATTTTGAACACTGTCCACACATGTAAGACATGAAATCACTATAATCCCAATATATATTATCATTTTTGGCGACCGACTATAGTTATATTGACTTGGTATTTTTATTTTAATGTTTTATATTAGGTGAAGTACGTGGCAATATTGGACGCTTTGAGAATAACTCAAATTTGACGACTGGTAATGCAATTTAAAGTATAGAATTTATCGGTATTAAATATTCTCATGTACTTATACATTTTCACCGTTTTATGTATTAAATAGTTATAAGTTTGAAAAAGGTGGTAAAGGGAATAACTCACAAATATGCCGTACGGGCAAAAGATACAAACGTGGAAAATAATGAACTACAAAAATGAAATTAGGAAAATAGAAAAGGGTATTTTAACCTAAAAATGGTACTAATTACAAGAAGATAATTAATATCCCATCAGATGTACTTTATTTGGGACCAACCTACGAATGGGACATTTTAAATATGACTGACCTTATATTATTTATTTACACACGAATAAGTAACACACAAGTAATATGTGACCTCCACTCCATCCATATAACGGATGATTATAACCTAAGATAAATATAGTATTTGACTGAAAAATTAACGAGTTTGACTTCATCTCAAAGAATGACGTTAGGTTATAAATTACTAATATACACATCTAAAGTCAGCTAAGCTTATAGAGACTAGTCAACGTTCTAAATTGAAATTAATTTGTAAATTCGTTCACGTGATACCCAAAATAACATGAGAACATTTCCCTCAGTCACAAACAGTTGTCGTTCACAGTTCTCTTTCTATGTCACCGTTTGTGTAATAAATAATAAATGAAGAAAGCATTCAACACAAATAAATGTCCAACAAACTCCCAAAATTCTCTCTCTCTCTCTCTCTCAAGAATGTCCTCAGATGCTCTCCCGCCACTGCTCTACGACTCCGCCGCCGCCGCGTCAACGTCGCCACCGCCGCCGACGTCCTCACCATCCGTCGCCACGTCAGCCATCATAATCGTCATCGTAATAGCCTCCGCCGTCATCCTCTCAGTCTCCATCTACCTCCTCCTCCGCTCCCTCTCCAGAAACCTCAGCCACCGCCGCCGCCGGCGCCACCAAACCCACCCCAACGACGTCGTCCTCTCGCGCCACTCTTCGAACGCGGCCGTTGGCGGCGGCGATTCCGTCATCCTCGACTCGCTCCCCTCCTTCACTCTCCGCTCGGTCACCACCACCAGCAAGGGCGGAAGCCTCGCCGAGGGAGACTGCGCCGTGTGCCTGTCCAAGTTCGAGCCCGACGATCGCCTCCGCTTACTTCCTCTATGCTGCCACGCGTTCCACGCCGCGTGCATCGACGCGTGGATCGTCGCCAGTCGTACGTGTCCGCTGTGCAGGTCCGCGGTGGTGGTCCCTGCCGCCGACGGTATGGACGAAAGCGACCGTTCACTAATCTTCAGAATAGAGATGGGAAGTGTCAGCCGCCGTCGGACTGACGGCGGCTCCGCCGGCGAGGGTGATCGGAGGAGGTCTTACTCCGTTGGTTCTTTCGAGTACATCGTGGACCAGATCCGAGAGTACGAGGTTTCTGGAGTGGATTTTTCGGACAAGGAATATCCCGCGTCGGCGACGGACGATGCCACGGCGGAGGAAGTGGCCGGCGGCGGAGGAGGGAGGAGTGGTAGTAACAATTGGTTGAGGGATTACGTGGACAGACTTGGGATTTCGTCGCGGGCACTGTCGTTTAGGAGTTCGGGGAGAATTTTCTCCGGCAGCAGTCGCCGGAGCGAGACGGAGGCGGCAGTGACGGCGGCGGTTGTGGAGGATTTGGAGGCGAATCGCGTCGGAGAAGAGATCAGTGAGCTGTTTCGGTGGCTGTCAGGCGTTTGAGAACGAAGAAATTTACAGATAGCCCCATGATCCTCAATAGGGGTATTTTTGTCACTTAATTGCACTGCAATTAATTATTGCAATTTGCAGTAGTCGATGTATAACTAACTATATAGGACGTTTTTTCTTCTCTGTGCTTTGGGCATGTTACTTTTTGATACGTTTTTTAGCATCTTAAGAAATTTATATATATGATAGACTCATCTTTTGAGAGGGTATTTTGGTAATCATCATAACTTGCGGCCGACGTCTCAATTGCAGTGCAGCGGCTGATTTTAATTTCATTTTTCTGTACTTACTAAGAGTATCTCCAACAGGAGGGTTTCCCCCACCCTAAACACCATATATGGTGTTTGGGAGCTCCAACAGTCCCCCAAACTCCACCCCATTCTCAGGGATTGCTACAGTGTCCCTTACGTATTGGGGGGCACTGTTCACCCGCTATACAGTTTTTATTTTTATTTTTTTTTTCTTTTTTTTCTTTACTTATAAACTCCACCCAATTAGTTTTAATTTTTAATTATTTAATTAAATAGGTAAGAAACGAATATTATACTTTAATAAAATTTTAGTTATAGTATTAATTAGTAGGTTTAGAGAAAAATATAGAGGAGATGGTTGGAGTTGACAGTACTGTTTAAATTGTATATATAGAGGAATTTAATTGTTTCATCTTTTCTCTAATATATGTATATACTTCGTTCACTATTTATTTGGTTTTCGATCACACTTGATTATTCGTAGGTATCTCGATGACGTGAGTGCGAAATCTTTTGATGTAGCTTCGCTAGTGTTTATATATATATATATAATGATTAACTAAGTTTTTGACGAATTTCTGTATACGATTCAGCTACGAAATTGGATAAGTTTGAGCGTTTGTTGGAAAGTAGAAATAGTTTTACTTAATTAAAAGAGACATAATATTAAAAAAATATAAAGAGAAGATTTACTTGGAAGTTGTGTGGGAGATTTATATGTACATTAATCTATTTAATATATGTGATAGTTGAATTGAAATCTTGTTGATGCCGTGGAAGGATTACATTGTTGATGAGATGAATAATATGTTCTTATGTGACGCTTCCACAATTAGTTAAATGATACAAAACAATAATCACACTTGTCCAATGTTTATCTCGATTAAGTTGTATAAATTGAATAGAATATAGTATTGATGTGGACTAAAACCAGATGGGCCTGAAAAAATCAGAAAAAGCCCGTTAGGTCCATTGGAAAATATTTATACTTAGTAAATAATGATGAATGATAGAGATAGGGACCTCCGGGGACCTCCGATAGGTAGTTGACGACTCCCATAAATAAGAAATCTTCCTCAATACACTTCCATGTGAAGAGACATGTAAAAGGACAGAAAGAGCTGCTTCTGACAGGACTGCAAAAGCTGCACAACACGTTGTTCCAGAGAGTCATGTCACCAGAGATCTCGGGAGGGACCAGGCAATAACCAGAAGCTCCTATAAAATGAGCACTTGGTCATTTTCACAAGGCATTCTCATTCTAACACCTCTCCACGCGCGAAAACCACCTAGAAAATATCTCTTTCTCACTGTAATAATTCTTTTCCACTAGATCTTTTAACATGTATGAGCGAAAGCGAGTTATGAACGTGTAAAAATCTTCCAAGTATAGTGTTTCAGAGCGTCCGTGGACGTAGGATATGCAAAGATCCGAACCACGTACATATTGTGTTCTTTCTGTTTTATGTCCCCCTTTTATGTACTTTGCAAACTGACACGTCCCGACACGTCCCCAAGTACGCCCTACGTCCCCAAACAGGTCCCTAAATACGTCCCAACGTCCCAAACATGTCCCAAACACATTCCAACGCCCCAAACCAGTCCCAAACACGCCCCTTTTACGTCCCTTACACACAAGCACCTTACGCACGCCCCGAGACTTTGTGATTCGAAATCTACAGCTATATAAATTTCCCGAACCACATATAAATCTTTTTTATTAGGATAGCACCATATCAAGTATTATAATAGTTAATGAATGTTGAACGTGTCGTGTATAATAAATTCAGTAAATTGTACTTCATAGATAAACGATACCGTACATTATTGTTCTAGAGAGTATTATGGTTGTAAGAGTTGGTTAGAAAATCCAAATTCTTGCCGAGATCGAAACATTATAATATCTTAACTTTTATTATTATCATTACAAGTTAATCTTTTGTGGGTACGAGGAGGAAAAAAAGAGCAACTTTATTATAAACTGTTTGGGGGGGTATGTGGAGAAACTAGGACAGAGAAAATCGATGTCTTGTATTGTTCTTTTGTCGCGTATTCCATTTTTCTATTTATACTAACTTATACCTTTTTAGCATTCTATTATCCACCAACTATCATCAACTTCCATGTGGCATCTAAAAGTTTGTAATTAGGTCATCTAAATCGTATCCAAACTCTTTCGCTTTTTTTTTTTTTTTTTTAAAAAAATTTGTAACTTAGTGATGAGTACGTGGCTCGTGCTAGTTTTCCATATTTTTTAAACTAGTTCTATTAAGAAACAGCTTTATGTGTGCTGTGAACAACTTTAGAATGATGTTTGGAACATGATTTGATCCATATGCTATTTATTTAATATAACATATATATATTGTTATACAATATGGATGTTGAAGTAAAAATCTATATTATCATTTAACCATCAAGGCTTGCTATAAGTTGTCAATTAAAAGTATAAATTAAAATAAAAAAACTCACACTGCCTTCATTAATTACTATTTTACCACATACTAGTAGAGAGAAATAGCGAAAGAGTTAAAAGTTGTGGAAACAAACAAATCAATCAAATAATATGTTAAGTTGGTAAACGAGTAATGCTTAGGTTTTAACTTTTAACTTGAGTTACAACTTAAATAGAGCAAGAACTAAAAAATGCAACGCACAGTCCAATTATCTTAATGGGCTTTTCAGAAAGAGGCCGTAAAGGCCCAACTATTTTTAATGGGCTTTTAACACTTGACAACAAGTTCACATAAGTGAACTATCTAGAACCATATCTTAGGTCACTAATAAATTTGTGTTGTTAACCTTTGAAGAACACTGCTTCAGTTCTTTCCTTAATCCTTATCCATGGCGTCATCTTTTATTACACTATCTTCTTCGCCATTCTCAGCTTCCGTAGCTAACTTTCCTCCTCGTAAAGGACCTTCGGGTAATTAATTCCCAAGTCGTATTTCTCAAGTTTCCCCCAATTTATGTTATAAATTGCAATACGGCCCTGTTTCTTCTTAATTTACCGACTTCTTCTTTTCTTGTTTGTGCAGTTTTTCAGAAGGGTTCGTTACGAGTTAGCGCAATTGCCAAGAAATATGAGCCCACAAAGGTTTGATTTTTGTTTTTATTTTTCAATTTTCATTTGCCGTATATAGTTCTCTTGTTTTTTGACATCCATTTCACCTTTTCTTCTATCATGTTTTAGTTATTATTTGCTATATGGTGAAAATGGATAATGCATTGCGTCCTTGGGCAGTCTTGAAATTCGAATATTATAACCCTTTAGGATGAATTTGTTTCATTTGATGACTGTTTGCTTCATTAATTCATCTTACGTGAAATTTTTATCCATTTTTCGTACGTATGTATGTATATAGGTTGTCCCGCAAGCCGATCGAGTGCTGATTCGTCTCGAGGAACTTGCCGAGGTACATTGATGGATTTTCTTGATTTTTTTATCCCCAAAAGTATATAACTTCTTCATGAGTACTTGTATGGCAAAATCACTGGCAACATTTTACTCAATTACATCAATGGGACACATAAGAAAAAGAAGAATTGCACTCACTTGTGATCAATGTTTTAAAATGCGTGTTGCGCACTGTGTCGCGTTTTTGTTCCAACAGCGCATAGCGTAAATAGCGTAGCGTATTGCGTGAGTATTTCGAGCAAGCCGATTTTAATAATCTATATTATTTATGGTCTCATTTTCACTATTTATATAGTATATTTATAAAATTAAACACACATATCTTTACATATGTAGTGTATCTTCCCATTTACTAATTAAAAATAATTTAAATATCAAAATATATAAAATATATATGTCATTTTGATCGTCATGAAATAATAAATAAATTAGATGTGATTATTTATTATTATACATAAGTCACATAAAGGAAAGACCATTTTTAATTTAGTGGGAATATGAAATAAAATTTTAAACAAAATAAAAAATAAAAAGAAAGTTTATTACTGAACTTTTGCTCAGCTAGCCACTTGGCTTCTTTCACTTTCGTCTGGGAAAGTTCACACTATCACATCATCTATTTTGAAACAAATAAAAATTTAAAAAAAAAAGAAAAAAATTTTACGCTTTTTTCTATACGCCTTGGAGCGTTTTCATGAAGAAAGACGCAATAGCGCGCTTTGAAGCGCGCGATCGAACGCCTTTTAAAACACTGCTTGTGATAAAACCACAGTTGTATTTCGACATTCCTTGTTTTTCTTTTATTCGAACTATACGAACGAATGTACGATTCAAATATATATATATATATATATATATATATTATATCCAGAAATCGGCCGGCGGAGTTTTGCTCCCTAAGTCAGCCGTCAAATTCGAAAGGTATCTCGTTGGAGAGGTAAGTCTTACATAATATACATCAAATTTATTTATGTATTCGATTGTATTCCGAGTCGTCGTTGAGGACACGAACCTGATTGAGTAACGCAGTAGTCGAATGTTTTAACAATTAAAGATAAAATAGACACCTCTATTTTAACGCGGAAAATTTGAGTAACCTCGTATTACAATGCATTCTTCTTCCTTGATCGTGCTTTTCATCTCGATTTGCCTGTGGATTTTCCATGTAAAAATTTTGGTGTCCAGTCTTTTCCTTTAATTGCTAAAATATTTAGCCGCATTGCTACTCCATTCGGTCCATTCCCAACAGTCTTCAGTGGGAACACTTTATTTTCACGTTAAACCATTTAACTTACATCATTATTGTTATACTATATGTTATTATTAATTACACTTTTACACCCGTGAAATGTACGGGCATAAAACTATACGTTATACTATATGATGTATATATTGCACTGCATATAAGCACTCGATTCTCGGTAGGTACTCTCTGTTGGTGCCGAAGCCGGCGACTTGGAGGCCGGGAAAAAGGTAATCACATCATACAAGTATTTTTCCTTTAAGGTCATATTACCTTATTTTTTTCTTTTCTAGACAAGGAAAAATCGACCGTAATAAATTCGCCTTTCGTCTCATGAATTAACTAATGCAGGTCATGTTCTCCGACGTAAGCGCATATGAGGTAATTCTTTGCGTTTCGCCAACTGTTTAATCGCGAGCGAATCGACGCAATTTCGCGCTTTTGTCGTACTAAAAAGGCAAATAATATGCGAATGCTCGTTTTTATTACAGGTTGATTTGGGAACAGATTCGAGGCATTGCTTCTGCAAAGCGAGCGATTTGCTTGCTGTGGTCGAGTGAGAATAAAAAAAGCTTCGGACGATGGAAGTGTACGCTCCATTCGCCGATTATTACGCACTTAGCAATCTATCGGAACAATTTGTAATGTTTTTTGCAACGTAATCTCAACAATATCATTCGTGCCTTCGCAAGTTCGAATACGTTAGTGCCCACGATGATAAATTTCATGACAAAAACAAGAATGTTCAAAAATCAAGAAATGAAAGTTTAGGGGGCAAAAATAGCAGCAGTAAAGCCTAGAATTGAATACAAAAGCTAGGCCAACCAACATTAGCCAGAGTTACTTCAGAAAACCGAAGATTTCACCACTTTAGAACTCGAAAAGGCGAAGCTCGACCATTCCCTCTCTTCTCTTGGGAGAGTACCAAGCGACAACTTTCCCCGATTGCATTAATCTCAGGGAATAATTCAAGCTAAGTATCACATCGTCAAGCCCAGCAATATACGTATTCAATGAAGATGAAGATGGGCCGAGCGAAAACCTCGAATCTATTCGAAAAACTAGAGGCCCAGCAATCTGCAAACAAGATTTTGGATATGAAGAAGAAATATTCGTGTTTTTTACTGCTCAAAATGTCCAAAGATTTAAGCAAATGGCTTACTTACCTGTTGTTGAGCTATTAGGCTGAGCCTTGGGGAAGATGGCAAATCTTGAGCTTGATTATCGTTGCTTCTGAAAAGGGTCGACACTTTCTTGACCAAAGCATAAGCCGAAGAGATGTCCAAACGAGCGTCTATTCGTGTTAGGTCGTTGGTCGGTTTTCTGAATTTCCCATGTTGGAAAGTATAGCACGCCGAGCCAAACAGATCAGCACCGAATCGACTTCTATTAACATCTTGCGAAGAATCAGCTAATGATGGGCTTTTCAAACTGCCAAGCCAAGTTTCGAAAACACCCCCTAACAGAAAGGCGAACAACAGATCAACTTATGCAATAAAACCAAGAAATAATGAACGTGGGCAGGCTAGAATATGATTCAAAATGCCGGGATTCGTCTAAATTGAAGAAGATCAGTGGACACAATGAGCTTTGGTAATTCTATAGGCCAAATGGGCATCGAAAAGGGTCAAACCATGGGAAATTCAAGATATTTATTTTCTGCGAAATTTCGAAGAAGTTACCTATAACTGCTGACACAGTGGAATGAGGCTCCTTGAGACGAATATCATAAGCTGGGTTGACAAAACGTCCCTTATCAGTTTCTACGATGAGATCCTCTTTGGTTTCTTCTTGCCTCCACAAGTCCTTCGACTTCTCGTAAGAAACTGCAGCTTTAGCACAGAGGCCAGACAGTAAAGAAAGTGGTGGGGGCGAGGCTTCTTCGCCATTGGTGGAACCAAACAAATGAGGTTGGCCTCCATTTTTATGGATCCCAAATCGATATCGAAGGCCCGTGTCTGAGACAAGGGACGAACAGTCCAAGGAAACAGATTCGGGAACTTCCCAGTACTTCCCTTTGTTGTCCAAAAACAACTCTGGCCATGATGCTTCTAAGGTAATATCGTGATTTGGAAGCTGAAATAAGTAAGGGAACAAAGCAAAACACAATTCAAGAATCTCCAAGAGATCCCTACATATATGATATAATTGAAAAATCTAACACAAATTTTTAATGTGTGATCAAATTGAACAAGAAACTTTGTGAAGGGAATGAAGGTAAGGGGCTTTGCCTGGTGAAAGAGAGTGGCCTTGGTTGAACGTTTTTTCCTCTCACCGTGCTTCTCGGTGATCAGTGATAAGGTCGACGACGAAGGTAGTGGAATGTTTGCGCAGAGGCCGAACGCGTAGAGTGATTTCTCGAGGAAATGCTTTCCCACGTCTCTGATCAGTGGAAGCTCCCACTCTTCTGCAGCTGAAATTTCAGCTTTGATTGAAGAAATTAATTTCTTGGGACGAAATTGACCTAGCAGTCCAACCCACCTACGAAAGGAAAGTGAGTATTTAGGTAAAGTGTTAAGGAATTCACAAACATTTACGCATAGTATCAGCTATCTACAACCATGGCTATCGTGACATCTGCTTTCAAGTATTATAACAAGCATGGGCATGTAAATGTAAGTGGGCTGAAAATTTCGTGTTTTCACCTCAATATAGCAGCATCAGTACTTTGGTCAAGCTGATACAAGCCATCACACTTACATGAATTTTCTAGTTTTGGAGGAGAAACTTTAATTCCTCGGTATAAAATGATTTCTAACAAGATCAAGAAACTGGAAATGACGAGGAAGAATGCTATCTGATACAAACATCAATTCAATACACTCAAATCCTAGCTAGGAGCAGACATCTCTGTTTTTCTTCTTCCACAGAAAAAAAAAGTGTTATTCCTGACAATATAACCCCATACACTTCACATTTCTCCATCTTATTACCCCATGTATAATCTTCGAATAGTCAAATCACAAAGACGGGCAAATCGTTACATATCACAGTCCCAGACTAGGCTCAAATCACTCATTTCCAATAAACTAAGCACATCTGTCTAAACTATGAGCAAAAAAGGAATCAACTATCATACCACTTTCAAGCTCTAATTCCTCATTTGATAACAATCTAATAAACAATGCCAAAATTGAAACACAAAATTTCTGCCACACTAAGAAACACTCTTACCATTCTCCAACAGTTACCCTCCAAAGAAGTGACTGCAGAGCGAAAGAGCCCAACTCCTTGCGATTCGCCGACGGGGAAAGCAACGGAACAATACCCAAAGGAAATCCCCTCTCTAAAACCGCCAGCTGTACAACTCTATTCACTTTGCTCGCCTTCGCATTGTCCGTAGGCAAGGGCTGGCAAGGAACGTGCCTCGCAAAACCAAGTAGCGATTGCGAGGAAGAAACGTTGAAATCCCAGAAAGATGAGTCCATCGCCGTCCTCAAATTCGCCATTGACTGAGAGTTGCTTTGTTTTTCCTGGGTTTTGTTGTTTGGTTCCTTATCCTCGGCTGAGGAGGTTATGAAATGATGACTTACACAGTGAAGGTTTTATATGGGGTTTATTGTAATTTAAAGATGTTGCAAAATTGAGATTTAGCTATTTGCAGTTACACCCTTATACGTTTACTTGATAAACAATCGCATCCCCGGTTGATTTAGCATGTGTGAAATCCTATTGAGTCGGATATTAGCAAGCCCATAATTGAAGAGCGTGAGGAGAAAAGAACACTAATTTCACGTTAGCCCACTCTAAATATGAAAAAAGAAATCTTGATTTGTTCATTGATCAACATTATCCCCATTGTGAACTTGTAGTAATAGTAATAGTAATAGGTATATCTATACTTAAATACTCAAAAGAACAAAAAATTATCAGTGTAGTCCTTGTATATAGGTACGTAGTAAAATAAAGTTTTTACGCATAGTTATCCGTTTGTTTTGAGAGTACATTTTTTCCTTTGTTGTTTAAGTATCTTTTATATGTTTATTTTTTTCCAAACGATAGCTTGCCATAACTGAAATAAAGGTACACACGTGCTAAATAGCACACAGAGTCGTTTAGTCGCATTGCGCCAAACGGAAACAAGTCCTCAAAACAGAGGAAAGAAGACCGCATAAGGGGCACAACACTCCCACGTGGGGAGACAAAGGCCCACAAGAAACAAAAACCGACAGAAGACAAACCCCATAATCTACGACTCAAATCTGAAGAACTCGTAACAGACAAAGCAATTACGCTAAACAGTGGCGGGCCCAGCTTCTTTGGGCTGGGGGGTCAAAGAGTCCCAAGTCTGGGCTGGGGGGTCAAAGTCCCAAGCCCATTACAATAAAGCCCAGTTAGAAAATAGAAAAAACAAAGAAACTACTACTCATAAGATTCGAACCTGGGTCTGTAGTGGTAGAAACACCTACTGCACTTGGAACAACCACTAGACCAAATGCATTTTACGAAACATTTAGCACATATAGTTGTTAAGTATGGTTCCGGCCGGGGCGTCAACTGACGCCTAACGTGGGTCCGCCCCTGACGCTAAATCTACGACACTCTTCACTTTCAAAGGTCTTCAACTTCTGGATTTTGTCCTCATCGGACTGAAGGCTCCACAAGAGAGAAAGGCACTGAAGGTTGGGTGAGACGACGTCCCACTACGGGAGCCTCGAGGCTGGAACGGTAGAGAAGGAAGAGGCATCAACAGGTGGTGGGTGGCGGACAGCGTCTAGGCAGCGCCGGCTGGGCGGCGAGCGACGGGCTGGGCGGCGAGCGAGTGGCTGGGAGGTGGACAACGGCTGGGCGGCGGACTGGGTGCGGGGAGGACGATGGAAGTGACCGTGGGAGGGGGACGACAGGGCAAGCGCAGGGCGGCGTGACCAAGAAGGAAGCCGTGAGTCTGACCATTGGCGCTGGCGGTGGGCGGTGAACTTGGAGGCTCGGGCAGCGAGCGGCATGGAGGTGTTTTTTTTAATTAAAACACAAACGAAGAAAACATGAAAAGAAACGAGGCTCCCCCAACCTCCGAGGAGGTTGAAGGAGGAGGCAGTGCAGAGAATGGGGCGGTGGCGAGGAGGGCATGGAAAGGGAGGAGGATGAAGGTGGAAGGGGGAAGAAGCGGCGCGTCATCCTTTATATGTATATTATGAATCATATAACGTGTTTATATGTTACCTAATTCTTCAATATGTTGTATGATATCTCTGTAAGCTGTGACATACCTTTTTTCAATGTATTTTATGTATCAAAATACATATGCTACCTAAATTCTAATATGATGTAACTTCAACCAGTGGCAGAGCCACCTCTCAACCAGTGGGGTGCATGGAACCCCACTGAGTTTTTTTTTCTTTTATCAATTCTTATTAAAAAATCAGTAAAAAAATCAGTAATATTCAAGAAATATAAGGGGATGAACCCCACTGTTATATCTAGTTTATTTATTAAGGAATTAGACCCAGAAACTTTTTATGTATAATATGGACCCCACTAGACATTCTCTAACTCCGCCATTGATTTGAAGCAAATATGTATCTATGTGTAAAAACTTTATTCTATTAGATACCTACATATAAAAATGATGATCGGGAACTGATTTGATAATTTTTTATACTTCTAAAGTATTTAATTCTAAACTTCCCGTAAGTAGTAACTATCTTGTGTTAAAGTGAAGTGATATAATGCATACGTCTATTGTTTCATCTGAAATGAGTGATTGCAATAAACTTCCAAGTTTTGATTGGCAACGTATATATATTCCCCATACACTATAATAGTTGATTTAATTTATAGAACCCATTGACATTTTAAATGTTTCCTCTAATATTGTATATGGACTGAGATAGAAAAATACAATATTTAACTGTTTGGGTGATAAAAGTCGTCAACACTTGCCCCACACACGCACTGCGCAAAAAGCCTCTCTTTCAATGTCTATCCAATGGGTTGACTTAATTAAGGTGGTCAACGCTTTGTTTTTTTAGATATGAAGTCAAATCTTGGTTATTTATTATTTTCTTTATTTCGACAAAAGTCGTCTAATCGAGGAACGATGAGATTCGAGGTAGCATGGATTAGGCATATGATTATTATTCGACATTCTTTCTTAACTAAATAGAATAATAATTATGAGAACTGTAGATACCTTACACACTACTCATTTCAAAATTAAAATATATGAAAGACAGCGATTAATAATTTGTATATTAAATGTTGATAGTATATTATTAGCACAGGCAGCCAAAATCAATGCATCGACATTTACGATCCAAATAATTGTAGTGAAGTATTATTAACTCCTAACCTGATTAAAGTATGCATACGATTTCTCCAAATTAATCATTGCTAAGAATTAAATATACAAAACTTGATTGCTTCAATTGCGATTTGAAAGTTCTTCTCTATCATAACAAGCTAAACACGTGAAAAGAAGGCCGCCCATATTCATGTTAGTCATATATTATTTAATCATCATTCATCGCAATACAGGCCGTAATTTTGGCATTATTAGAGAAGGGCGATATTATTAAAATTAAAGTGCCATATTTTCTCTTCTTTTTTTTTGTTGTCATTTGGTGAAGCAATTATATGTAATCAAATATCAAATGTTGGATCGTGGGTAAATAAAAAATTATACACGTCTCTAGCACTTGAGAATTGAATTTCACAATAATTCCAATCGTGGTCTGAATAATGATCTAGAAAATATACGTTTGTGCTCAAGTTCTTGCAGTTATTTATCATGGAATTAACTGTTAGACGTAAAACCCGATTGTAGTGAAATCAAATAATATTGTTGCGTAAACTAAATATAATTAATTCTTTTACTATTTCTTGATGTAAAACCCGATTGTAGTGAAATCAAATACTCCTAATATTGTTGCATAAACTAAATATAATTAATTCGTTTTACTATTTCTTGATGTAACAACTTAATTAGGGCCAGGAAGTTGGATTGCTTTGTGTTTTGTGTCTTTGTCCGGTTGACATTACCGCTTGGTGCATCAAGAGCGATATCATGTATGCTGATTGTACCTCATTTATTTTTTGTTTAGTGAAAAATCCCCCCCCCCCCCCCACCCCCCAAAAAAAAACTTAATTATTCAACGAGTCTTCATCACCTATATACCATACGATTTATTCAAGAGTTACACCTTTGGCCTCTTCCCTCACCAAGAGGCAATTAAGACACTTTCACCTCATTTAATATTTATAAATAAATTGTTATAAATAAAATATTCAAAGTGGGAAAATATAAATCGCAGATCAGAGAAAACAAAATAGAAAATAATAGAAAAATGCGTTGAGTTGTAGTTGACAATTTCCATTAATATAAAATAATCAGTCCACCTAAATATTGGGTTATGACTTATGACCCACAGGGTCGTCTGCTAAGTAAAGATGGATAATATAAATTTTTCTAATGCAGTAAGGTTGCGTGTTACTTATGCTTGGCACCAACATAACATCATATAGTTCCAACTAATCATATCAGCTAATAAAATCCTAAACTTATAAGAATATTGTAATGTTCTTAAAATGATATTTTTCACATTATCATAATTTTCGCACTACAACTTAATTCAGTCTAAAGAAATATGAATCTCGCTGTTGATAATCGGACGATTACAGCTTCGAACGACTGCTTGTCCAAGAGTTCAAATAAATTGAACCCATAATTTCTATAGAAGAGAAATTGTAGTTAACTAAATTTTAAGTAGACGATATTGAAAGAGTGTTTACTAGAACTTTCGAGACAGAGACATAGCTTCTACCTTCGATTTTCATGACACAAACCTTATTACTTTACTTGTTTATGACCGTTACAACCGTTTTATTAAATTTAATTTAATGATATCTTCCCTCTGTAATAAGTTGGTGGTGGTTTGTCTACAAATATTGAATAGATCTGATTTTGAATTTTCGTAGCTTGAGATGAGATGAGAGAACCTTATGGGTCCCACACAAAGAGAAAATGGCTTACATCAATATAACAGTTGCAATAAATTATAGAGAAAACTTTGTTGGAAAACTATGTCAAGACGAAAGTGCTTATTCAACTTTTGAATGAAATCGTGTCGACCCAAAACACATTCCAACCCGACCATACACGACCCGACCCGACCCATCAAACATGAATGATCAATTTGGAAGCCAAAGTTCAAAGGCATGCTCAATTACACCTTTGGTCACTTCAACTTTTTGATAGTTTTTACTTTGGAGCCATAATTACAAATCCAATCACGTTTTAAAAGAAATAAAAGGGCAGAAAAAAAAGAGAAAAGTTAAACATATTTCGTAAATCACCGTAACCATACGAAAGTCAAATATGAAATATATATGCAGTGAAACCCATAATACCCTTTTCCTTCGCGTTTCTTTACATTAATCTTAGTATTGTAACATGGTCGGGGAATATGATGAAAATGAAGAAAGGTTAGGGGCAAAATCGTCAAAGTACAAACATGAGAGTTTCAACGGTTGGACCTGACGCAGTAGCTGTTGTACCTCCCAAAGTCTGCGATCATACGAGACCGATTCTTGCAAAACGACGCCGGTTTTGACAGGTGGGCCGCCCTACATTCGCCGGCAACCGCCGTCTCTGAGCTCCAATTCCGGCGATTGGGGCTCGCCCTCACCAGGGGACTCAAGCAAAACGTCAGCCCAGACGACAAATTGCGACCGTTGCTCGCCGCGGACGCCGTCCTCCGCCGAGTCGCGGAAGCATTCGAGGGAGTGGCTTCCCTTCGCTGCGTCCACGGCGACGCCGATGGTTCGTCGATCGATCCATCGCCGTCGTCTACTTCTCCTTCTCCTTCTCCGTCGTCGTCGGAGAAGCATCTCGCCGCAGGAGACAGCCCCTTGTTGTTGCCGTCGTCGTCGCCGACGCGCATAGGTTCACGCGAAGCGGCGGCCACCTCCTCCGCCGTAAAATCGCGCTTCTTCCGGCGCGTGGAGAACACGCTCGACAGCCACGAGCTCGAAGAATCGGGCCTCGATCGGAAGATATTCGAGAAAAGCGACGATAGCTTCGTCTTCTTACGCCGATTCTCCCCACTTCCCGCCGCCGCAGAGCGCGTGGGAACCACCTGAGGGGTGCTGAAGAACCTCGATTGCCGGCCGTCGCCGTTCATCTGCTGCGCCGCGGCGGGCACCTCCGATTTGCGCCGGCTTATGCACGGCGAAACGGAGCGTGGAAAATCGAGCCCACGATGATCCGCCGGCGATTGCTGCAATTGGCGTTGCTTCTGAGCTTGCGCGGCGACGACGGCGAATAGGCGCGCGCGTAGGCACGACGCGCAGACGCCCACCGTGCTGCTCAGGTCGGCGGCGTGCCTCTTACACCTACCCATTATTGTCTATATACAATTTTACGGTATGAAATTAGATTTTCGATCATAAGAAATCCGTGCTCTATATACAATGTCATGTTTTACCTTATTACAAAAAAGGGTCCATTTTTCCTTTCTTTCTTAGAAGGTTATACTTTTTCCTTATTACAACACTTTTCCTTCCTCAAATAATTAAATAATAAAAACACATACGCTAGTAGGCTTGTCAATGGGGCGGGGATTCCCCGTCCCCGCGGGGATCCGCCTCGAACGGGGCGGGGAATCCCCGAATTTTAATCCCCGCGAGGCGGGGATGGGGAATTTTTTGTCCCCGTAGGCGGGGACGGGGCGGGGACGGGGATCATAGTCCCCGCCCCGTCCCTGCCATTAATATTATTTAAATAAAATATTTTATAACTTAAATTAATATCTAAATAATATTTTTTATACATAGTTTATATAATTATAGTTTAAAATATTATTCTTTACTCAAATTATAATATAAATATTATTTAAAACATAGTAAAAATAATATTTTTAATTTATATTATAATGAAAATACGATTTTTTTTAAAAAAATCGTGGGGACGGGGAATTCCCGCGAGGGCGGGGACTCGACAGGGATGGGGATGGGGACGAATTTTTCCCCGTTAAGTTCGCGGGGACGGGGATGGGGATTCCCCGTCGACGCGGGGACGGGGATGGGGACCTAATCCCCGGCCCCGCCCCGCCCCGTTGACATCCCTATACGCTAGGAAGATTTTTTGAGTTTGTTGTAAATTTTCCACTTAAATGTGTTCTCAGCCTCTGTATTTCGATTAAATTCAGTTTAAATCGAATATGAATTGAAGTCTTCACATTTCAACTAAGTTCAGTTCAATTGTACGTGTGTTTCGAAGTTTTTACTGATTGTGGTTCACAAAGAGTGTTGATGTGACCATGGTGGGAAAGAAAGAAAACAAAATGTGGCTCATAATTTTCTAATGGTGGGCGCCGATGCTTTTGAAGTAATAATATGCACATGGGTTTTGAATGAGTCAGACAAAGCAAAAGTTGGAAAGAAGAAAAGTATCGTAGCAGTATTCTAACATTGAAAGTTGGGCGGACTTTGCTTTGCTCTGTTCATATTATTTATCAAGGCAGATCTATGCCTATAAATAGGCTTCACTCGAGCGATGGAAACACCACCACAACCATACAGATCTTCGTTCTTCTCCTCTGTTATTTTCTGTAGCCTACTCCTAATATTGTTGTAGTGCTTTTGTACCACGTCAGTGTACGTGTTTGTAATCTCTCCACATAATAAAGAAGTTCTACCCTCCGGCCCGTGGACGTAGGTCATTTGACCGAACCACGTAAATCTCGTGTCACTGTCCAAATTTATTTTTCGTCTCTTTTATTTATTATCGTCATTTTTCGGGCAAAATAATTATCGAAGATTTCCGCATATCCTAACAAATTGGTATCAGAGCCAACCCCGGTTTATTTTTAGCCACCATGACGATAACAAAGATGTCAATTGAAAAGTTCGACAGAAATGTCAACTTTGCAATGTGGAGTCTCAAGATGGAGGCCATACTCATTCAAGACGGTTGCGAGGTGGCGCTAGAAGGCGCAAAGAAGAAACCGACCGAAATGAAGGACGATCAATTTAGTGAATTGGACAAGAAAGCCAGATCGGCTATTATCTTAAATCTCTCTTACGAGGTTTTACAAGAAGTTGCCACGGAGACGACGGCCATGGGTATGTGGGATGCGCTAAAAGCTATCTACATGAAGAAGACTAAGGAGAACCGGCTTTATTTAAAGCAGAAGCTTTACAGTTTGAAAATGACGAAAGGTACTTCTATTCTTTCGCATCTCGATAAATTCGATTCTATCATTATTGATTTGGCGAACGTAGAAGTAAAAGTGACGGACGAAGATCAGGCCATAATATTGTTGTGTTCCCTTCCCTCGTCTTTAAAGCATTTTCGTGACACCATAATCTATGGAAAAGATACGATATCGTATTCTAGTGTCAAATCCGCTTTACAATCGAAAGAACAGATAGACAGGGATATTACGGGAGAAACAAGTGGTAGCCAGGCAGAAGGTCTGTTTGCACGGGGAAGACCAGAACGTAGAGATGCTGAAAGTAGCAGATCTAAAGAAAGGTCAAAATCCAGGTACAGAAATAAAGTCTGTAATTTTTGCAAGAAAAAGGGACACATTAAAGCTGATTGTTTTAAATTAAAAAATAAAGAGAAAAATAATCAGCAATTTAATAAACCCGCCGAAGCTAGTTTAGCTGCTGATGAGAGCGATGGAACTATTTTTGTAGCAACTGCAAATATTGTTAGATCTGATAATGAGTGGATCTTAGATTCGGGTTGTTCTTACCACATAAGTCGGAGTCGAGATTATTTTTCCACATATGAAAAATTCGATGGTGGATATGTTTTAATGGGAAATGATGCTCCGTGTAAAGTTGTTGGTAAAGGCACAGTTAGGATCAAGATGTTCGACGGAATTATCCGAACGCTCACAGAAGTCAGACATGTTCCAGATATGAAGAGAAATCTTATCTCTTTAGGCACACTTGAATCTCAAGGGTGCAGGTTCTCAGGTGAAGGTGGAGTTTTGAAAATTGCCAGAGGTGCCCTTGTCGTAATGAAAGCTTGCAGGTCTGGAAATTTATATGTTTTGCAGGGAACTACAGTTACAGGTTCCGCTACAGTTTCGACATCCCCGGAGGTGACCACGAGATTATGGCATATGCGACTTGGACACATGGGAGAAAAAGGCTTGACGATGTTAAGCAAGCGGGGCCTACTTTGCGGTCAAAGTACTGGTAAGATGGACTTTTGCGAACATTGTATTTTTGGGAAGCAGAAACGAGTCAGCTTCAATTCGCCAGCTGTTCACAGGACGAAAGGTACTTTGGACTATATTCATTCTGATGTATGGGGTCCTTCTCGTGTTCCGTCCAAAGGTGGTGCAAGATATATGTTGACTTTCATCGATGATTTTTCAAGGAAAGTTTGGGTCTATTTTCTTAAACAAAAGAGTGATGTTTTCCTAACGTTTAAACAATGGAAGGCTTTGATTGAGAAGCAGACAGGAAAACAGATCAAGCGGTTGCGGACAGATAATGGCTTAGAATTTTGCGGAAGCGAGTTCAATGAGTTCTGCAAGAATGAAGGAATTGCTCGACATCACACTGTTCGAATGACGCCTCAACAAAATGGTGTTGCAGAGCGCATGAACCGAACACTTCTAGAGAGAGCTCGATGTATGATCTCCAACGCTGGGTTGACAAATGATTTTTGGGCTGAAGCTATCGCCGCAGCATGTTATATTGTCAACCGCTCACCGTGTTCACCGATCAATTTCAAGACTCCTGAGGAAGTATGGTCAGGTACTCCTGCTGATTACTCCAACTTAAGAATATTTGGGTGCCCAGCTTATATGCACGTAAACGAGGGAAAGTTAGAGCCTAGAGCTAAAAAGTGTATTTTCCTCGGTTACGCTTCAGGGGTGAAAGGATATAGACTATATAATCCTGATCCCAAGTCACCCAAATTTATAATTAGCAGAGATGTTACATTTGACGAGTCTTCTATGTTACATTCAAAAGAGTCTAATAATTCTTCTGATCAAGAAAAGAAGGATAGTGTACACAGCGAGGTGGAGCTCGAGATCAGCAAAGATGTTTCAGATGATCCTGCTACGAGTTCAACAGATCAAGAGGATGAGGCAGAACGTGATTCAGATACTGTTGAAGATGAAAGCACCGAGCAGGAATATTCTATAGCCAGAGATAGGGAGAGACGGGAGATTCGACTACCACAGCGGTACGTAAATTTAGTTTCGTACGCTTTATCAGTGGCGCAAGAAACAGGTGGAGGCGGCGAACCTTCTACCTATTCAGAGGCAATTAGCGATGTTAATTCTGATAAGTGGCTGGTAGCGATGAATGAAGAAATGGAGTCTCTGCACAAGAATGGTACATGGATTCTTGTGCCACCGTCGAAGAAAAAGAAAATAGTCGGATGTAAGTGGGTCTTCAAGAAGAAAGAAGGAATATCTGGTTCGGACGATGCAAGGTATAAGGCACGATTAGTCGCGAAAGGCTATAGTCAGGTACAAGGTGTTGATTTTAATGATGTATTCTCACCTGTCGTTAGACATAGCTCTATTCGTGTATTACTTGCATTCGTTGCCATGTATGATTTGGAGTTAGAACAGCTTGACGTCAAGACGGCGTTCTTACATGGCGATTTAGATGAACAGATATATATGAAGCAACCTGAAGGCTTCATAGTTGAAGGCAAGGAAGACCAAGTTTGCCTGTTGAAGAAATCCTTATACGGATTAAAGCAGTCTCCAAGACAGTGGTATAAACGGTTTGATTCTTTCACGTTGGGTCATGGTTTCTCCAGGAGCAAGTATGATAGTTGTGTTTACTTCCGGAAGTTAAATGACAGTTCGTTCATTTATCTGTTGTTATATGTTGATGACATGCTCATTGCGGCTAAGAATCTTGCAGAAATTCACCAGTTGAAGGCCTTATTGAATGGTGAATTTGAAATGAAGGATTTAGGAGCAGCTAAGAAGATTCTTGGTATGGAGATTAGACGTGATAGAGGAGCTGGTAAGTTGCACCTGACCCAGGAAAGTTACCTCAAGAAGGTTTTGGAGAGATTTGGCATGAGCGATGCCAAACCAGTCAGCACTCCTCTTGCTAGCCATTTTAGGCTAAGCGCTGCTCAGTCACCATCATCAGATGAGGAAGAAGCGTACATGGCACGGGTTCCCTACTCGAGTGCAGTCGGCAGTATTATGTATGCAATGGTATGTACACGTCCTGATATTTCACAGGCTGTTAGTGTTGTTAGCAGGTATATGGCTAATCCAGGAAAAGAGCACTGGCAAGCAGTGAAGTGGATTCTCAGATACTTGAAGGGTAATCTAAGCTTTTGTTTGGAGTTTGGCAGAAACAGTGATACTCTCGTTGGCTTCGTTGATTCAGACTACGCAGGTGATCTCGATAAACGACGATCTCTTACTGGTTATGTATTTTGTATTGGAGGTTGTACAGTTAGCTGGAAAGCACTCTGCAGCACGTAGTGGCGTTATCTACTACTGAAGCAGAATACATGGCGATTACTGACGCGATCAAGGAAGCATTATGGTTGACAGGGTTATTCAGCGAACTAACTCAGAATCAGGGAGTTATTACTATTTTCTGTGATAGTCAAAGTGCGATTCATTTGACTAAGGATCAGATGTATCACGAAAGGACTAAACATATTGATGTTAAGTATCATTTTATTCGTGATATCATTGCAGATAAGAAGGTGTTTATCAAGAAGATCAACACGATGGATAATCCTGCGGATATGTTTACGAAGGCTCTTCCAGTTTCCAAGTTCAAGCATTGCTTGGACTTGATTGGTGTTTCAGAAATGGTGAAGTAGCCCGTCGGGGCTATGGTCGGAGGGAGACAGAGTAAAGGTGTTACTAATTAAGGTGGAGTTATTTTCGGAATCAAGGTCAAGGTGGAGATTTGTTGATGTGACCTTGGTGGGAAAGAAAGAAAACAAAATGTGGCTCATAAGTTTCTAATGGTGGGCGCCGATGCTTTTGAAGTAATAATATGCACATGGGTTTTGAATGAGTCAGACAAAGCAAAAGTTGGAAAGAAGAAAAGTATCGTAGCAGTATTCTAACATTGAAAGTTGGGCGGACTTTGCTTTGCTCTGTTCATATTATTTATCAAGGCAGATCTATGCCAATAAATAGGCTTCACTCGAGCGATGGAAACACCACCACAACCATACAGATCTTCGTTCTTCTCCTCTGTTATTTTCTGTAGCCTACTCCTAATATTGTTGTAGTGCTTTTGTACCACGTCAGTGTACGTGTTTGTAATCTCTCCACATAATAAAGAAGTTCTACCCTCCGGCCCGTGGACGTAGGTCATTTGACCGAACCACGTAAATCTCGTGTCACTGTCCAAATTTATTTTTCGTCTCTTTTATTTATTATCGTCATTTTTCGGGCAAAATAATTATCGGGGATTTCCGCATATCCTAACAAAGAGTTCAAGTGAATTCGAAATGATGACATTGTGGAGATGTCATGATCCCCTCAGTTGTTGATCTAGTTTGTAATACCCTTATTAGTTGGCCAAGAAATTGAAGTTATAATGAGAAATTGGTGTTTTTTTTTTCCTCTAATTTTAACGGATTATATGGCCTAGTTAATTGTAATTAATCAACCCTAGATCTTCCTCAATAATAATACGGTCCAAAGTTATAATGTGAACATATAACACGTAGTGGGAATTTTTGTATTTATTACATGACGAGAGATGTGTTTGTTGGATTTCCACATGATCGATTAATTGCCGAAAATAAAAGAATATGACAAGCGTCACATTTTGCTGGAAACAGCACATAACGAGGAGATTAAGGATATGATAATCCACCTAATTGAAGATACAAAATTGACAAGCATATAATTTACATGGTAAATGATTTCAATTCAATTACAAACATATGCAAGGAAATCGATGGTTGTTAAACAACTGATGTTCGTTGCTTTCCAACATCAATCATGAGCTTGCCTCATTTCCTATTATACCCGAGCATGCTCGACATACTTTTATAATTTTTATTTCGAAATCCAATATTTTATTAATTTTCTTGGTGTAGTGTAATTTATCAAGTTAAATCATTCGAACGCACCGGTTATCTAAATTATTGAGAACGGTGAATTTCTTAGTCCCTATTGATTTTTATAGAAAAGAATTTTAGTCCGAGGAAATTATATCTCCAAGCCGAACAAATGTACCGTGTGTCCCTTTTCACCTAACCATCAACCCACTAGTGAGATCCTATTTTATGGGATTAAATGTAGCATTTCCCAATATATATATAGGCCCACAAGAAATAAAACTCGAAACCAATGTAAATTTTATCAAGAAAAATTAAGAAATTAGAGCAACCATGCAAGCCATCAAGGAAAAACTGAGCGACATGAGCGCCATGCGCAAAGCCAAAGCCGAAGCAAGGGAGGAAGAAAAGGTGCCATATCCAATATTAAATTGCTTATACTTATTTATTAGAATAGAAATTGATAGATTCAAATCTAAAATTAATTGATGACAGGTAAAGTTGCGCATTTGATACTAGTATTTTATCAAGACTCAATACGCGTGTTCTATATACATATACAATGATACTTTATATTTTGATTTACAAACCAACTTAAATCGGATATGACAGCTTTTAAGAGGTGTTGAGCTGTTAATATATATACTAGACTTTGAATAAAATTAAAAGGGTTAAATTGTAACTAATTAAAAATTGTTTTGTAATTAAATGAAGGATTAAATTGCAATTATAGACACAGTTGACATACCAATCAAAATTGGGCAGTTACTCGAATCCTACGAGACTTATATAATGGATGGATAGATAGTATCTATACTCTTTTGTCATGGCCTTTTAAAAACTGTCATGGCCTTTCAAAAACTGCGATGCGGTCAATTAATAATTATTGAAAAACACTTAAGTTAATAATCACCCACTATCTATTACTAGTACTATATGCACACTCTATGCGTGTGCTTAAAATATAATTGTTTTAATTTTAGTTTTGAATTTATAATTTATTTTAGTAGATGAAAGGTAATTTCATATATATAAAAGGAAAATAATGATTAGGTGTATAAGCATAATAACTAAAAATTTGAGGGGTTAAACGTGATAATTATTTAATTAATGAAATTAGAAATAGAGAGGTTAAATTGTAAATATTTTACAGACCAGCAGTTAATAGCCACCCATCACCCTTAATACTAGTATGTGTAGCACACTCAATGTGTATGCACATACGTTAAATTTTTTTTTTTATATAATTCGAAATTCGAACATTTCATATCAGTAATAAAGTAATTTAAATATAAAATTTTAACTTATAGATAGTTTTGTAATAAATAAAAATATCAAGGATAAAATTATAATTTAACAATTACTGTTAAATTGTAAATAATCATTATTAAATTGACAGACCAAATTTGGCAGTTTATAGTCACCCTAGGCTCTTTACATAATAGTATAGCTAGTATGGATTAGTATAACCCCCCACTATCTATTATTAGCATAATAATAAAAAAATAATTCTAATACACATTAAATTTAAAACTAATTTTAATTTTTAATGAATTGATAAAATATAGGAACATATTTTCTACACAATAATAATTATAACACATATTCTTCTATTTAGATATTATTGCACATGCATTGAACGTGCAAATAGTACTAGTAGATGTTAATTGAGTTGAATTATTCGATATGTTATAGAAATCTCAACAATCAGTATAACACAGGCTGAAAAAGAGCTGGCAAAGGCAAGGCTAGAGGTGGCTCACGAGGTTCGAATGGCCCGCGAAGCTGAGGCCCAAATGGACCTACACGTAAACAAAGCGGCCCAAAAAGCAGAGGCTCACGAGCGCAGAGCCCAGCCCGATATGATCTCATGGGACGACTGCCCGCCCGAAAACCCGACTTATTATGCTCGGGACATAGGGCCCGATGCGACGTACCCCTCGGACCCGGCGGCTCACACCGGCGTGGCTCATCAGGGTGTAAGTGGTGGCCCGCCGGCTCGTGATAGCTTGGTGTGAAGTCGAAGATTGAGTTAGCCCTTGGTCTAGTTTCGGTTTTGTGTTTTTGTGTAGAATTGGGGATGAATAATTAAGGAATTTTTTACTATTAGATAAATAGTGATATGTTTTATGATATCGTATTAAAAATGAGGGATTCAACATGGAATCAAATTGGTAGTAGGTAAAGTTGACTCTTGAGTATTAATTTATTACGAAAACTTGGTTTTTTACGATGTTGGTGTTCGTATGCGAGAAAATATCGTTTTAAGGAAATAGTGTCTAACGCTGGAGAGGGCTCAACGATGAAACACAATTTACAGTTACATAATCTATTCGGTGAGTTAACTATAAAAATGACATACAATTAATCAAACCGTGGAATAACAATCATCACAATTCACAAGTATTTTAACGCAATGTGTTTCACACATCTATATTTGCGAAAGAATATTATAATATGCAAACCTAATATGTGGAATTGTTAGGGTTCAATGCGCCTAAAAGAATGGTAGGCAATGATAAAATTCCATTCCCGATATATTATAGTTCATTATAAATGAAACATATATTCCAAGATTAGACGCATTGTTCCCACTTACTAAATATAATATTAATAAGTAACCCGAACATCTTCTATCTTTCCAAAAGGAGTATTGGATGCAATTAAAATTACGCAATGGATGCTTTTCAGCGTCTGATCAACTCCTTCTTTAAGCAATATGGTCAAAAGATAATATTATATTGAAGAACTATATCATAAAAGTAACTTAATTAAATCAAATAACATCCTTATTTAGCCATGTGTCTAATATAAAATTGCTTCTAATCAGTAATCACCACAATATTGCTTTATTATAGATGGATCGACGTAATTATAATGAGCTCACTAGGGTGATGCCATGCATTCGACTAAATCTCAATATTCCAATGGCCTGCATCTAAATTATTTGAGTAAGCAAAGTGAAAAAGTAAATTCTCAAGAATATATAAAAAATATAATAATAGTATGATGTAAACGCCTTGTCAAGTTAACCTTATGGTGGCTATAAATATGGGCTCAAGTGCCATATCCATGCAGATAGAGTAAGAGAAGAAAATAACATTTTTAAAATAAGTAATAATGAGTTTTTTCCAGAGATTAAAGCCTCTTCTGACTATGCTAGCCGTTAATTTAGGATTTTCTGTAGTGAATATATTATTCAAGAAAGCCCTCGAAGAAGGAATGAATGCTTTAGTGGGAGTCGTGTACAGACAAATCATTGCAGCATTTGTATTGATCCCATTTGCATATTTCTGGGAAAGGTAATCCATATTTGAAATTTTCATATACAAAACAAAAAAATGCAGATTTGAGAATATGGTGTTTAATTTATTGCAGGGATAGCTGGAATAAGCTTACAGCTCGTGTGACTGGACAAATCTTCATATGCTCTCTTCTCGGGTCAGAATTTATAAAAATATGCATGGGAGGTTATACATATGATATGAATAACAAATCCATATCTTATAATCATATATATGTACTTATGTACGCCAAATATGTATCGCAGGTTGACGCTTACACAATACTCGTTCATGGTTGGGCTTTATTACACAACGGCTACATTTTCAACGGCTTTCGTAAACATTGTCCCCGTGCTTACATTTCTCATAGCTTTGCCAGTAAGGTAGATTTAATTTCTAAATATGTCCGTCGAATAATAACAATAATATAAACACGAGTTTGTATTCATTTACATATCAATACTATTTTAGAATGGAGAAACTAAACATCAAGAGAAAGAGTGGCAAAGCCAAAGTCTTGGGCAGTTTAACTTGCGTTGTGGTGTCCTAATACTAACTCTCTACAAAGGTATGCCGTTAACCATGAGCCGACAAACGGGCCCAAACCCTATCGATAAAAGCCCGAAACCAAGGAACTACGGGCTGGGGTCCGCATTGCTCCTTACGTCGGGCGGGCTTTGGGCTTCGTGGTTTTTGATCCAAAGCAAAATCGGACAAAGTTTTCCTTACCCTTATTCGAGCACGTCGATGATGTCCTTCTTCGGCTCTGTTCAATCGACTGCCTTGTGTTTGGCCATCAACGATCACCGAAGATTCTCGATATGGGGTTTGCTGGGATCATTGGAAGTGTTAAGCGTGGTGTACGCAGTACGTATAATTTAATTTTATGGACTATCTTTTATGGGTCTATTTGGTAAAGGGGAAGACCCATTATTAATTATTATGTATAAGACTAGGATAAGTTATTCTGGCCTGATAAGACAACTTATTAATTACAGGCTTGTACTCCAATATCGGGCTGAAAAATTAATATCGAGCCGCAATTACAACACAAACACTACATTATCTAAATATTATCTATATTATGTGCGCTTATCATGGAGACCAAACAGGTCGTTGAGATGATAATCGTACCCATAAAAAATGGGTCTTGTTTAGACTAACAGACCACTCATGGTGCATGACCTTCTAAGTGGGTCTTAGGATAAGATCCATTTGAAGATCCAATGAGTTTTTAATATGTTCGGTTGCCATTCCTATATACACAAGCATGTAAAATTTAGGTTTCTGTTCAAATTAGCGTTTTCATTGCAGTAGGGTCTTGGACTCGGACCCATTTGAAGATCGAATGGGTCTGACTGCATTGACATCCCTAGTTATAAGTATGTAAAAAGGTAGGCTTTCGTTCAAATTAGGGTTTCATTGCAGGGAGTTGTGGGGTCGGGATTGTGCTACGTGGCGATGTCTTGGTGCGTGAAGGCGCATGGGCCCGTCTTTACATCAGCGTTCAGCCCTTTCTTGCAAATATTCACCGCTATATTCGACATATTCGTTCTACGTGAAGAGATCAGCATGGGAAGGTTAGATTGTCGACCCGAAAAACCGTCGTATAATATTGATTTCTCCTCTTAAGGGTTATGTTTGATGTTTCAAAATCGTTTCTTGGAACAGCTTTCTAGGATCTGCTGTTGTGGTGGTAGGCATGTATTTGCTTCTTTGGGGCAAAAGCAACGATGAAGAGGCTTGTAATAAGAACGTAAGTACTTGTTCTAACAAGGAAGTTGATGGGCTCAATGGGACTCATGAAGAACCAACGCAAGAAAGAGGAATTGATGATGTTTAACATATAGTCGGTTTTTACTATAGGCTAGATTATCAAATTAAATGTAATATATCGAAGCAGTTCACTGTAGTAATAAACAACGATGTATGGTAAGATTATGACCATTCAATGTTAAACTTCATTAAATTGCCCTAAGGACATACGTACACGATGTATATTTACGGGAATAGATTTTATAATTTTATTATTGTTGATAGCTATCTATGGCTAAAATATGAATTCATTAAAAAAAAAACTTAATTCCCCTTCAATCTGGAACACAAATTAAATAATTATAAAATCCATTTTTTAATTATCAATTTTTAAAGCAAATGACGTGTTTCATACGTACTCATTGCGCACTAGTTTCCATTTCCAACTTGAGTTTTTCGGCGTTGTTGTGGTGGCCTTATCGTAAGCAATGACGTACTTGTATTTTTATATTAGATAGTGACATCTATAGAAAAATAACAAATTGAACAAAAATTTTTACAAATTTAGTACATATGCCAGATATTTTACAGATAGGTACCCGTTTTACTGTTTGTACCAATTTTCTCAGTCTTGCCGTACATTTTATGTGTGTATTGCATACCACGTCACACGTTTATACGGTACCCTATACGGTTTTTATAGGCTACCTTAGTATGTTATATATGACGTACCTTTTCTCAACGTATTACATATCAAAATACGTTGCTATATGGTACCTAAGTGTGTAATGTGGCGTACCTGCAGCGGATCGGGTACCTATGTGCAAAAATTGTATTCTAGTAGGTAGCTACATATGAAAAATACTGACAGGGTATTGAATTGCAAGCTTTTATGCAAATGGATATTTTTATGTAAGGACCCTATTACATATTAAAGTAATTGACTTTGACACTGTATACTGTTGATTAACATACTCGACACGTTATTCTATGTAAATCCGATGAAATGCTACGTTCTTGACTTCATCATAAACGAACAGTGGTGGCAATGTCATTCTCAATTATTTTGACAATTAACATATGCGAAAATACTACAAGGACAAATTAGAATGTATGTCACTTAATGTGTCCTTCGGTAGACAGGATAAGTATTTTATGCACACTCAAATGTGTATACTTAATAATATATACCCATATCATATTAATTATAAATTAATAATTACTAAAAATAGAAATGCAAGATTGAGAATATAAAAATATTATGTTGTGGGTGGTTTTATTTAATTTAGGATTACTTATTTCATTAAACTTTTAATTTACACACCAAACTTGACATTTTGACGCTTAATAAAAAGTAGATGCATTGTCACAACACAATAACCGACATGAGAATCCTATTCAATTTAGATTGAATTTAGTCTCATATAGAGAACAATTAGGTTTTTAGATTACGTTTGGATATAATTCAGCCGTAGTTGCCTGCCGACTTAGAAAAGCACCAAAGGAGATTAGTCATGTTTGAAGTCTGTGCCTTTCATATAGCCAACAACTAGAAGATAGCCAACAATGAAGTTCAAATTCGATTCTAGTAAGAGTGTCCCGATGCATTGCAATAGTTGACTTTGACCATACAAACCAAAAGCAACAACATGGGCTTTAGGAATAATGGATGTTTTAATAATTAATTACGATGATAATTTAATAAAATGCATAAATTATTCTAACTACCCTTACAACAAATCACGACGACCTACTCGGAACCGCCCTGAGCGGCACCGCCTTCTGAAGAGTGAGCCCAAACATCTCATCCATGTCAATCTCTCCGTCAACCCTCCACTCAAAGCCATGCACCAAAGTCGCCAGCATCAAGTGGACCATCCTGTAAGCCAGAGGCAGTCCCGGGCATATCCTCCGACTGCTCCCAAACGGTATCAGCTCGAAATCTTTGCCCCTCACGTCCGCCGCCAACACATCTCCAGCGTCGGCGATGAACCTCTCAGGCGAGAAATTTTCCGGGTGGGCCCACACGGATGCGTCCCGACCCGTGGCCCACACGTTGACTAGGACCTGAGTGTTTTGAGGGATGTTGTATCCGTTTAGCTCTGCCTCGTCCCGTGTTTTGTGGGGCACGAGGAAAGGGGCGGGCGGGTGGAGGCGAAAGGTCTCCTTTACTACGGCTTGTAGGTAGGGTAGTCTTATGATGTCCGATTCTTCGACGGGTTTATTGGGTTCGATGGTCTCGGTGATTTCTTTTCTTAGTTTCGACATTGTTTTAGGGTCTCGCAGGAGTTCCGACATGGCCCATTCGACTGTGCTCGACGTTGTGTCCGTTCCGGCCACGAATAGATCCTAATGTAGGAAGAAGAAAAAGAGAATAGTTTAATAACAAAAATTGGATGAAAATACAATAAAGGCAATTTTGTGCCACTAATGTCAAAATACGTTATCTAGTGGTTTATGGAATCCGATTGTGTAGTCACGAGAGGGCTATTCATGTAACTAGTATGTGTAGCACACCCAATATGTGTGAAAATATATCAAATTGTTGTATTTGCACATTTTTATTAATAAAGTAGTTTACAAAATAAAATTTTGATTTACGGATAAATTTGTAATACATGAAAATATTAAAGGTAAAATTGTGATTGACAATTAAGGGTAAAATTTTAATCATTTTAAATTGACAGACTAAATGTGAGAGCTTATAGCCACCCTAGACCCTTTATAGAAGTGTAGATAATTTCAAAATTAAATATGGAAAAAAAGCATAGAAAGATAATCTTTTTTTAACCCCCCAAAAACCTTTGAAATCAAGTAAATTCGGTAAAACTAATGTCAATAATATCATGCCAACTACGCCAATCACTCAAAATATTAGAGGAGATGAGAAGCGAATCAAGTTCAATGATTTTCTAAAAAAAAAGGAAGTAATGATATTATATATATCTGTGTGTGTGTGTGCAATAACGTAGAGAATCACAAATTCCCACCAAGAAAAATCATAAACCACATATCGTGTCTGTGGTTGCGTAAAAAAATAAAAATAAAAAAAAAGAACTCACCAGCAATAAATTCTTGATATCAGTTCTGCTCAGCTCATTCTCATCTCTAAGGTTAATATCAATCAAAGCCTCAACCAAATCATTCTTCTCCTTCTCCTTATCGCCGCCCGACGATCTGCTCCTCAGCTTATCGTCGATAATCCTATCGAATAACTCGAAGAGCTTACGGAAGTGAAACTCCGTCTCCTTGAGAACTCCCTGAGGATCGAAGCCTTTCAGGATAGGAAAGTAATCGGACATGTTGGGTTTTCCCACGCACTTCATCACTCCCCAAACCACGTCCTTCATCTCGTGGGACGAGCCCGAGTCGAACGTCGCGAATTCCATCGAGAAAAGCGTCGAAGACATCAGATTCAACGACGTCGTGAATGCCGCCTCTCCTATGTCCACCACGCGCCCTGTAAGAGAATGAATGGATCCTCAGTCAGCGTGTGTATGGAACAGACTGTTCCATGACAATTTCACGTAAAATGCTTAAGCTTGAAGACACTAGTGTCATATTTTAGTTCCATCTATTTGTTATATAGAGGGTCTAGGGTGACTAAAGACTACGTATCAATTTAGTCAGTTATTTTGGTTGCAATTTAGTCCCTCCCTTTGTAATTTAATTGATTTGATAAGTAATCATTTCACTTATTAATCATCTATACTCTTTTATTAAGTGTCAGGGCAGGTATAAACTGTAAGTTTGACCTATCAATTAAAATGAATTAAAACAATAATATTTAATTAAAAGAAAATCACCACCACATTGTATTTACCCTTCTATTTTTAGTAATTGTTATTTAATAATTAAGTAAGTGCATTTATAACTTATATAACACTTAACGAGTGTGTAATTTAGACTAGTATATATTATCCCAAGGCATTCCTCACGTACGTTTTGTTATTATGGGTGGTCCTAGTTCTCTCTTGGCCTGAGATTTGTCTAAGCTGATTTTATTTTCTTATCTAGACAATTTTATATTTCTACTTGGGTTTTTCTTATTATGGATGGTCGTGGTTTTTGTTAGCATGATATCTGCCTAAGCTGCCTTTTGTCCTTATTTAGACACAACGGTGATCATGATGATTCATACTTAATAATATGCATCTTTGATGAAACCATAAATGACTGACTGTTCTACTTAGAAATAAAGCTTAAAAGACATCATATTTTAATTTTATATATTTAATCTCCGAGGCATGCAGTACTGACCTGTCTCGGAGCACGTGTTAACGAAATCATAGAGCTTCTCGAGCTTCTTCCTCCTCAAACCCTGGCTCGAATCGAGCCTCGGAGCAGAGAACATCTGCTCCCTACAGATCTTCCTCAGCTTCCTCCACTGGGCTTCCACCGGGAGCCACACCATTGAAAACTTCGAGTGGTCGAGCGCCTCCACCGCCGTCGGGACGTTCCTGCTGGAGAACGCAAGGTCGTTCTTCTGAAGGACGTCCTTAGCCGCCTCGGGCGAGGAAACCACCACCGTGAGGATGTGCCCGAGCTTTAGGGACATGACGGGCCCGTGTTTTCGGGCCAATTTTGCTAGGGATTGGTGGGGCTTGGGCCCGAGGCTCAGCACGTTGCCTATTATCGGGTATCCGTACGGGCCGGGAGGGAGTTTCTTGGATTTTCTTGGGTTGAGTTGGGTCAGGGCGAGGTATAGTGTGTATGTTATGGAGCAAAGGATGAGAAGAGATGTTATTGAGTCCATAATGTTATGGTGTTCGTATTTTTATATTTTATTTTATTTTTTTGTATTCGCAATGTGCGAAGGCATGGAATGGAAGGTGGACATTTATATTGTCACCAACCGCCATTGAGGTCTGAAATTACGGATTTACCCTTTGCCACATGTCTATTTATTCGATAAACATAGAAAGTTAAGTTAAAGATTATGACAGAAAAAGTATTATAAGATAGGTTGGCTTATTTGTCGGCCTGATATATTGCCTTTTAGTTATTAAATGTCCAGCTTAAATCGAATGTGAATCGTACTATTGCATAATCGAACTAAAATCTATTTGGAAATATCAGTGGACATGCAGTGTCGATCTACTAATTAAAAGAAAACATTATTTATTCTTTTTCTGTGGAGTGGGGTAGTATTTTGACCGAGCAATGAAATGAGAAAATCGGCTCTATTATTCACGGCATGCCATTTTTTTTGCTTTTTGAACAGTGGTTATGTCTTCTTTGGGTAAAATTTGTGAAGTTGATGGGCTCTTTTCAACTAATGATATTGACGGCGACATTATGCGAATTCTAACACGTATGTATATCTTTTGATTAGGATAATAAGTTGAAAATTTCAATGGAACTGATTGTCGAAATGGAAGGAGAAAGAAGAAAAAGAGAAATTTTCTTAGTCTTTTGTGTGAATCCATAGTAATGATTTATCCCTTTTCTTAATCAGATTATCCTTTCACATCAGTTTTGATGACTTCTTCAAAAGCTAGATTTGACTATATATATTGAAAATATCTTTCAAACGAAAATGAATTCGAAATCACATCCGTTTTCCATTTTCGGTAACAATATGACCATAAAATGTAAAGAAGTCGTGAAAAATATGCATTGATGAAATTTATTGCGATCCTTTCGTCCATCGATATACTTTTTTTTTTTCGAAGTCCTCCACCTATGTAGTAGTTGAAGAAATTTATGTATGCTAGTATGTTTAGCAGATGCAATGTACGTGCAAACATATTTTATTTTGATATTTTATATTACTATGTGTCGCCCTGCACAAAGTGGACTTATTCATCTGACTGTTGTTGCATGTTGGTTGGCAGAGATAATTAATATCTTTTTCCTTCATAAAAGTTATGTAACAATTGCGTCATGCTCGGTAACGTAATTCACATAAACGTAATGCTTTGTGCTATAGGTGTATAGAGAAAATGCATTTTATGCTGAAATTGTAAAAGTAAATTTCTCAGCAGTATTTAAAAATAACGCATTTGAATACGGAATTATACATCTTTCAGTGGGAAAGTAATTTTCCTTCACTAATTATTTTTACTGCACACATTAACTAATTATTTATAGAGCGAACTCATTGCGATACACTTTGGTGAATATTGTTGAATACTTCCCGGTAAACTATGTTGTTAACCTCGTTGTGGTATGCGCCGTCTTCATTCATGTACAATACCAAGTGCAACATACAACTGCCCATGCGTGAAAACAAGTTTTGGATGATACACTTTTTCCATATATAAGTACGTGTTAAAATTTCTGCATCAACTAATCTTCTCCCCAAATGTGATGCAATCATTCTTGTTCTGTTGCACAGGCCATCCCTCTGCTTGATGTTCCTCAACAACATGACATGAAATGCTGGCTTCAGTGTTAGCTTATGGTTTGGAATACCATAAATTCAAGTGTGTTTAGAAACTCAACTGGGTACGTTCTATCCGTGTTGTTCTCCAGTTCAGCATCTAGTGCGACGGTGTCTGCACTTAAATATTCAGTATGAAGACCTGGCGTTATCGACATCATGTAATTGTTTATTTCATCTAACGTTTGGTTTCATGGCGTCTGTATTGCTCTATCCCTGATATATTCATGCTCTGTCATACGATCTTCAAAGTCTGAGTATACATACCTAGTTATGCCACTATTGTGTCACCATGAGGATTAATGTACATATCCTCTGGCTTTTTAACTATTTCCATGGGTCTATGCGTGTCCTCCCTCATATTGCCATCTCCAACTTGTAAAATACACGGGTTGTTTTTTGTCCACTATAAACATAATTTTCAGGTTAATATTTTGTTAGCCAAGTTTTTGTCACACACATCAATCTTTTTATTGTGCAATATAATTATTGCAGATTATCCTTAGTTTTATATAAAAACAATAATAAAAACCATATTCTACAGTCTCACAGACATGCAGTCTTACAATGTCTAAGCAGTGCAGTCTGATAGCTGTGCATCGTAAAATGTTAAGGAACCCCGATCTACCTCACCCGAGACCCCGAATCCCAAAGTTGCATATCGGTTCACATCATGCAGTCTTACAATGTTTTAAGTCGTAGTTCTGCAGTCTTACAGTCTTACAATGTTTAAGTAGTGCAGTCTTCTAGCGGAGTGTAGTCTCATAGCCGTGTATCGTATAGTCTTACAATGTTTAAGTAGTGCAGCCTACAATCTTATAAATACATATTCAAACGTCGTTGTTTCAGTCGTACAGACGTGACACAGTCTTCAACTCATCACGATGCACTGCAGGTGTTAGCCTATGAGCGATGAACTATGTTGCTTTTCTTAAAGAAAGTGCGTTTAGAAACTCAACTGGGTACATTTTGTCCATGTTGTTCTTCAGTTCTGCATCTAGCTCAACACAGTCTTCACTTGAATATTCTGTCTCAAGACCAGTCATTATCGATAACATGTAATTGTTACTTCATCTACTGTTTGCTTTCGTGGCGTCAGTATTGCTCATTCCCTTATGTACCCATGCTCAGTCATATGATCTTCAAAGTCTGAGTAAACATATCTAGATGTGCCACTAACAGTGTCACCATGAGGATTAATAGACATGTCCATTGGAATTTTAATCGTTTCTATGTCTCTATGTGCGTCCTCCCGCAGATTGCCATCTCCAACCTGTAAAATCCACTAGGAAAATTCAATTTTTGAGCGACGTAATTTTATGTTCTGCGAAAATGTGTAGCCTCACAATCATGCATTTATACACAGCCTTTTGACAATTTTGATCGTACGAGACTTGACAATAATAACAGCAGGTGAACAACAACATATCCAAACAAAAAAGCAATACCTCCAAATATTTCGAATTAATAGTTGTGACTACCACAACTGTATTCTGCCCGACGGAAGAATGGATAGCTTCGCAAAACTCTGTTGCCTTATTGTCGCAAACCGCAAGGGAGATATCCCCGAAACTACAAAAGAAAAACATATTTTACAGAATATAGCATAGGAGACAGTTAGGAAATATGATTCATGAAAGCATACATACCCCTGCAAAACAACACGCATTACAGCTCATTTAGCACTGCCATCTTTAAATTTCTCGAGCTCAAGGAATTGTTTCTACAAAACTCGTTGGGTTATCCGGTGTCTCCGGAGAAGCCACGTCCCCGGGAATGGTGCGGAACAAAAATTTTCCGGGTTCCCCCATTGCCCTCGTAACTCGGATCAGAATAGTAACACATAGACATGCAATAGGGCGGGTCAAACCCGTAGAGAATTACCAGTTGACGCGAGTGGCAGCTCCCCTTTTCTTCAAGACTTCTTCGATGGTGGTGGATGGCACTAGATCGCCACGCCGACCTCGCAGTGTACCACATAATCAGTTCTCTGAAGATGGCTAGAGAGAACTGAGCCATCGCATGGGAGAAACGTGTGTGCATTCGGTGTGTGTTTTGTGCCTTAGGTTGATTTAGAAAATCACCTCTTTTTTCTCTACATTTGGAGCACGAAATTCTTAGCCTATTTAAAGGCTTGGATTTCGATAAAGTGTGAGAGATTTTTGCCAAATATTACTATCTTTTGAATTCCAAATCCAAACTTAAGGAAACTTACTATTATTAGAAACTAACTTAAATACCAAGTCAAACTAAGTATATTTATATATGGTAAGGAATTCAAAATTTAATCCTAAATTAATTTTGAAATTTACATAAATAATATTCCAAATATTTTATTCCATATTTACTTATATCGAATATGCAAATTCCGAAAATACCCCAAAAGGCATATTTCGAAATTAGCTTAAGGTGAAATCCAATTTTATCCTCAAGCCCATTAAGAACTTGGCCAAGCCCAAGTCTTAAAGTTAGTTTCATAAGAAGTCCAACTTCGATCCAATAAATGGCCCGAGGCCCATTAAGGCGTGGCCCAACGGCCCAAGGCCCGTTAAGCTCCAAACACTTTCTCTCCTTATCAGTACACGTTGATGATCCTTTTTAAGCCCGACTCTCCAGGTTTGAATCAATCGGCAAGGGAGGAATCCAAGAGTCCGATAGTTACCTAGCTAATCCCGCAGTACCGGACCGTAACCCGATTCGAGTGCGAATTTTGACCTAGTCTTTATCCCAGAACCTCACTATAGATAACAGTGCTACGTATAAACCCTTCAGCTGTGTCTCAATCAATTGAGAGCCATGGTCTATGTCAAACTCACTAAACTCAATGATATAACGGAGATGAGGCAAATTACCAAACTACCCTCCATGTCTCACATGAGTTAGTTCAATACCTTGGCCAAGGATTTCATAATTTCCCGTCGTCGTCCTCATAGGACACTTATCTCGATTACTTGCGTGACTGTGAATCTATACTCGGCGGTCTAAGCCCAACAATCACAAATCGTCATCAAGACCGTATCTGACCCGCTGACCCATGCAACAACAAATCGGGTCGAGGGGAACCAGTGACAGTCGAGACTTCGAAGTCAACTCCGTCAAAGCCCCTTTCGGTCTAAGGTTCGCGTAGACTACTATAGTGTTGTTGTCGGTCATCGACACTCCGTGAGTCAGTGTCCATGAAACGAGTCAATCCCTTGATTCGATTCGTGTCACAAGTCATGACCTCCGCTTCCAAGAGAGATATCGGCACACGATAGGTCATCGACAAATAAGCCGTGCTCGGTTATCCAGCACCCAACTGGAGCCTCAGGCTTATGGACTTTTAATGTTCGAGGTTAATAGTCCACTGGTGCCTTCCTCTCTCGTATCCATCGAAAACAGTGACTCAACTCGACACATTTGGATTTGTTCATTTATTGCTTTACCGGATGCTAAGTAAAGAACTCTTATATACAATAAGCGAACAATGTCTTTCATTAAACACACAAAAATATCTTACTACACAAAAGGTCGAATGATAAATAATCTAATGCCCTGTACAATCTAATCCTCGTATAGCATTCGAGGGCATATTCCTAACAAAACTAACATACCACTCCACCGTAATGCCTACAGCTCCCAGACAATACTCACTATCAACACATGCAAATTTCTTAACCTGAAAACAAATTTTCAATATCAGCATAAAAATCAACTAATGTAATGTAGGACAAAATTGTTGACAATCGCGATGGCAAGTTGCATGGTATGCTTGCTCCTTTTCCCACTGCAAGAAATCTTTTAAGTCGGAAACACAGCAAGACATCAAATAGCGTTCCTTTCTGCTAATGTAATGAGATTGGCCTACGAAATGCATCATCATGCTCAATAAATCAACAATACAATCAGCTTGCGTACAAAGATAGACAATGCACAAAACAATTCTGGCACCTCTTCCTAACCCTCAGACAACGTCTACTTCGTAGGTTACGTACAGCTTCGAAGCAGAATTTAATTAGAGATTTCCTGCATAATAATAACAATAATAATAAAAAAGATAATTAAAATAATATAAACATGCAATCCAAATCATGAACTGGCAGAATGCATGACTATTGCAGACGTCTCTATATGGGGTTCCTTTTGCAGAATGCATGAGTATTACAATTTCTTGATGGCATATTTTTTTGTGGTCATACAACAATTGGAGTTACAACCATTTACCATTTAGTAATACAGCCTCACAATCATGCACTTATACACAGCCTTTCGACAATCTTTGGTCGAACGAAGCTTGACAATAATAACATCAAACGAACAACAACATATTCAAACAAAAAAACCAATACCTCGAAATATTTATGGACTAATACTTGTGACTAACACTAGGCTTGTCAATGGGGCGGGGATTCCCCGTCCCCGCGGGGATCCGCCCCGAACGAGGCGGGAATCCCCGAATTTTAATCCCCGTAGGCGGGGATCATAGTCCCCGCCCCGTCCCCGCCATTAATATTATTTAAATATAATATATTATGACTTAAACTAATATCTAAATAATATTTTTTATACATAGTTTATATAATTATAGTTTAAAATAATATTCTTTACTCTTTATTTTATAATTATAATATAAATATTATTAAAATATAGTATAAATAATATTTCCAATTTAAATTATAATGAAAATACAATTTTTTTAAAAAAAATCGTGGGGACGGGGAATCCCCGCGGGGGCGGGGACCCGACAGGGATGGGGATGGGGATTCCCCGTTAAGTTCGCGGGGACGGGGATGGGGATTCCCCGTCAACGCGGGGACGGGGATGGGGACCTAATCCTCGGCCCCGCCCCGCCCCGTTGACATCCCTAACTACCACAATTGTATTCTGTCCGACGGAAGAACGGACCGCTTTGCAAAACTCAGTTACCTTATTGTCCTAAACTCTAAGGGAAACATCCCCAAACGAAAAAAAGGAAAACATATTTTACAGAATATAGCATAGGAGGCAGTTAGGAAACATGCGACGATGCTTCATGAAAGCATACATACCCCCGAACCTACAAAAGGAAAACATATTATACAAAATATAGCATAGGAGACAGTTAGGAAACATGAGACGATGCTTCATGAAAGCATACATACCCCCCAAACAACATGCATGACAGCTCGTTTAGCTTTACCATCTTCAAATTTTTCGAGCTTAAGGAATTGTTCCTACAACTAACATACCACTCCACCATAAACATATCCCACTGCAATGCCTGTAGGTATACACATATAGAATGCGCCAACCATGACGTTCTCTACAATAAAAGGTTGTACCTTGTGTGAAGAAAAAGAGACGTTGTAAAGATATTCTGCTTTGTTAGAATCTGAAAGAGAAAAGATCAGTGTTTCCAGATACAAATGTCAAAATTATACCGTCAATGTAAAAGAAAAATCCAAAACTTTTTTGGATCATCTGTTCTATCAGACGGGACACAACAAACTGCTATACATACTTAGGAAATCAAAAGGTTTCATCACTCTTGCGTAGAAGATAAAGGTTCTTCCAACCAAATTTAGTATGCATTTTGGTATTGCATCGTCACCAAAGCTGTACTCGAGACCATCATGAGACTACAAAATACATAGACATAAACAACGAATCATGAGAGAGTAGTAATCAGCACCCTCATAGTAATTCACCAGCATTTAGAAAAACCAACCGATGAGCAGACTATTTCCTCAGCAGTAGTGTTTGTGCACTTCCTCCCAAGTCCAAATAGTCGCGGTATGACTTCCATCATCAATGATTACTTCAATTCGAAACCTACAATGGAACACCATGTAACAGAGGAGGGAAAAAAGATGAATTCAAACAAAAAATGCAATCACAATGCAATGGAGCATGGTCTGAATAATATAGAATGCCAACAACCTTTAAATCCAAATATTTGTTGCAATTTAGCGCAGACCCTGATTTTTCTATCTTGCTGGAATACTTAGAATGGGATATATAATGCCAACCGCTCCTAGACAATACCTCACTTATCTTAGCAACACATGCAAATTCCATAACATGAAAACAAATTTTCAATATCAGCAAATCAACTAATGCAATGTAGAACTAAATTGTTGACAATCGCGAAGGCAAGTTGCATGGGATACATGCTCCTTTTCCCGCTACAAGAAATCGTGTATGTCGGAAACACGGCAATGAATCAAATCGGCGTTCCTTTCTATTAATGAAACCGAGATTGACCTATGAAATGCATTCATCCTGCCCTATAAATCAACAATACAATCAGACAGCATCCGCTTCGTAGTTTACGTACAACGTCCACTTCAATGAAGTAATATTTAAGTAGAGATTTTATAATGACAATAATAACTATAGAAAACAATTACAATAACATAAACATGCAACCTAGATCATGAACTGGCAGAATGCATGACTATTGCAGACGTCCCTATATGGATTTCCTGGTGCATAATGCATGAATATTGCAATTTCTTGAAGGCATATTTTTTTTTGTGGTCATGCAATAGTTGGAGTTACGACCATCTACCATTTAGTAATACAGTCTCACAATCATGCAATTATACACAGCCTTTCTACAATATTTGGTCGGACGAAGCTTGACAATAATAACACAGATGAACAACAATATATTCACAAAAAAACAATACCTCGAAATATTCAGATTAATACGTGTGACTACCACAACTGTATTCTGCCTCACGGAAGAGCGGACCGCTTTGCAAAACTCACTTGCCTTATCTCCCAAACTATAACGGAGACATCCTCAGAAAATATATTTTACGGAATATAGCATAGAAGACAGTTAGGAAACAAATTCCTTAACATGAAAACACTTTTCAATATCAGCATCAATTAATGCATTGTAGAACAAAATTGTTGACAATCACAAAGGCAAGTTGCATGGGATACATGCTCATTTTCCCGCTGCAAGAAATCGTGTATGTCGGAAACACGGCAAGGCATCAAATCAGCATTCATTTCTGCTAATGACACCGAGATTGACCTATGAAATGCATTCATCATGCATAATAAATTCTTTAACATGCCTACCGCTCCTAGACAATATTTCACTTATCTTAGCAACACATACAAATTCTTTAACATGAAAACAAATTTTCAATATCAGCATAGAAATCAACTAATGCAATGTAGAACAAAATTGTTGACAATCGCGAAGGCAAGTTGCTTGGGATACATGCTCCTTTTCCCCTGCAAGAAATCGTGTATGTCGGAAACACGGCAGGGCATCACATCAGCGTTCCTTTCTGCTAATGATACCGAGATTGGCCTATGAAATGCATTCATCATGCCCAATAAATCAACAATACAATCAGACTCGTACAAAGATAGGCAATGCACAAAATAACTCTGACACCTCTTCTTGAATCCTCAGACAGCGTCCACTTCATATTGCAGACATGCCTATATGGCTTTCCTGTTGCATAATGCATGAGTATTGCAATTTCTAGAAGACATATTTTTCTGTCATGTAATTATTGGAGTTACGACCATTTAGTTGTACAGCCTCACAATCATGCAATTATACACAGCCTGATGATAATCTTTGGTCGGATGAAGCTTGACAATAATAACATAAGACGAAAAACAACATATCCAACAAAAAAGCAATACCTCCAATAATTTTCGGAATAATACTTGTGACTACCATAACTGTATTCTGCCCGACGGAAGACCGGATCGCTTCACAAAGCTCCGTTGCCTTATCATCCCAAACGGTAAGGGAGACATCCCCAGCACTACAAAAGGAAAATATATTTTACGAAATATAGCATAGGATAGTTAGGAAGCACGAGACGATGTTTCATAAAAGCATACATACCCCTCCAAAACAACACGCATGACAGCTCGTTTGTTCGTGTATGTCGGAAACACGGCAATGCATCAAATCAACTTTCCTTTCTGCTAATGATACCGAGATTGGCCCATGAAATGCATTCATCCTGCCCAACAAATCAACCATACAATCAGACTTCATACAAAGATAGACAATGCAAAAAATAATTCTAACACCTTTTCCTGAACTCTTAGACAGCGTCTAACATCAGACGAAGAAGAACATATCCAAAAAAAACAATACCTCCAAATATTTTCGAATTCATACTTGTGACTACCACAAATGTATTCTGCGTGACGGAAGAAGGGATCGCCTTGAAAAACTTCGTCGCCTTATCGTCCCAAACCGTAAGGGAGACATCCCCAACACTACAAAAGGAACACACATTTTATAGAATATAGCATAGAAGACAGTTAGGAAACATGAGACGATGCTTCATGCAAGCATACATACTTATCCAAACAACACGTATGACAACTCGTTTATTCGTGTATGTCGAAAACACGGCAATGCATCAAATCAGCGTTCCTTTCTGCTAATGATACTGACATTGGCCTATGAAATGCATTCATCCTGCCCAATAAATCAACAATACAATCAGACTGCATACAAAGATAGGCAATGCACAAAATAATTCTGACAACTCTTCTTGAACCCTCAGAAAGCGTCCACTTCATATTGCAGACATGCCTATATGGGTTTCCTGTTGCAGAATGCATGAGTATTGCAATTTCTAGAAGGCATATTTTCCTCTGGTCATGTAATTGTTGGAGTTACTACCATTTAGTTGTACAACCTCACAATCATGCAATTATACACAGCCTGTTGACAATCTTTGGTCGGACGAAGCTTGACAATAATAACATCAGATGGAAAAAATATCCGAACAAAAAAGCAGTACCTTTAAATATTTTTGAATTAATACTTGTGACTACCATAACAGTATTCTGCGCGACGGAAGAACGGATCGCTTCGGAAAACTCCATTGCCTTATCGTCCCAAACCGTAAGGGAGACATCCCCAACACTACAAAAGGAAAACATATTTTACGGAATATAGCATAAAAGACAGTTAGAAACATGAGACGATGCTTCATGAAAACACACATACCCCTCCAAAACAACACGCATGACAGCTCGTTTGTTCGTGTATGTCGGAAACACGGCAATGCATCAAATCAGCATTCCTTTCTGCTAATGATACCGAGATTGGCCTATGAAATGCATTCATCCTACCCAATAAATCAACAATACAACCACACTGCGTACAAAGATAGGCAATGCAAAAGATAATTCTGACACCTCTTCCTGAACCCTTAGACAGCGTCTAACATCACTCGAAGAATAATATATCCAAACAAAAAAAGCAATACCTCCAAATATTTTCGGATTAATACTTGTGAGTACCACATATGTATTCTGCGACGGAAGAACGGATCGCTTTGCAAAACTCCGTTGCCTTATCGTCCCAAACGGTAAGGGAGACATCCCCAACACTACAAAAAGAAAACATATTTTACGTAATATAGCATAGTAGACAGTTAGACGGTGCTTCACGAAAGCATACTACCCCTCCAAACAACACACATGACAGCTCGTTTATTCGTGTATGTTGAAAACACGGCAATGCATCAAATCAGCGTTCCTTTCTGCTATTGATACCGAGATTGGCCTATGAATTGCATGTGCCCAATAAATCAACAATACAATCAGATTGCGTACAAAGATAGGCCATGCACAAAATAATTCTGACGACTCTTCTTGAACCCTCAGACAACGTCCACTTCATATTGCAGACGTGCCTATATGGGTTTCCTGTTGCAAAATGCATGAGTATAGCAACTCTAGGAGGCATATTTTCCTATGGTCATGTAATTGTTGGAGTTACAACCATTCAGTTGTACAACCTCACAATCATACAATTACACACAGTCTGTTGACAATCTTTGGTTGGATGAAGCTTGACAATAATAACATCCAACGAAAAAAATATCCGAACAAAAAAGCAATACCTCTAAATATTTTCGGATTAAATAACTGTATTCTGCGCGACAGAAGCATGGATCGCTTCGCAAAACTCCGTTGGCTTATCGTCCCATACCGTAAGGGAGACATCCCCAACTAGAAAAGGAAACATATTTTACGGAATATAGCATAAAAGACAGTTAGGAAACATGAACCAATGCTTCATGAAAACATACATACCTGATAAGTTAGGATTTTACGTTGTTCTTATACTCGTAAATGTGCACTTTCCATCGTTAAATACCTTCAAATATATTATGTTCACGTCACATTCCTATTTCATAAGTACTTCGGACCCTTATGTAATTTTCAGAAGTAATGGGACGAGCTCTTGACTGAGAATAAGAGGAGCAGAGCTGCGACGGAAAAAGGAAGCTCTGGTACGACTGAAGGAGGGCAGCGAATAATAAAAAGTGCAGCAACGAAAAAGGAAAAAAGAAGACGAACGACGGGCGAAGAGCGAGAGAAGTCGAGCACCGAAAAAGGGCGAATTCTTGTCTTTTAATATTTCGTTTTCGACAATGTTTTCTTTTGATTCTTTGTCGTCTCTTATATTAATATGCTAGCTTAATTTCTTTGTGATTAAGGCCGTGCGAGGCCGGATTATGACTACATATTAATGCAATTATTATTTTATTTAATCATATGATTTGAGTTACGTATTCTTTGTTTGTGCTTCATATGCGTACGTGTGATTGGCCTCCATGCGTATGAGTATTGATTGTTTATGAGACGGACTAAGTGATTAAACTGATTAGAACGACACATTGAATACCACTACGTAAAACCGACCAGAGATGGAATTCGGTTTCGTATGTGTGGTTTCCGATAATTTAGGCGCCGAAAGCGTTTAAACTCGCGGAATTTCATAAAGATCGAATGCACGTATAGGAACTACAGTCATATAGACATATAGTTGATTGGTTCTCTATTTACGTAGGGTTGCTATTGCGGGACAAACGAGTAGCACGTATGTTAGAAAATTCTACCTTGACTATGATTCATATTGATTAGATAGATTAGATTGCAGGAAGACGTAGGAATAATTCGTGCCGAGCATGTGTCTTAATCGCATCGTCGTCAACTGCTTTATCTTTATCTGTTTTATTTGCATTTATTTTATTATTTGCGTCTTTTATTTCTTTTATGTAATCATCAAAACTATAAAAAAAAATTCATTTAGTCTAAATTAGAATTAAGAATTATTTTCTTAGAATTAATCGAGCTGTCTTCGGATCGATACTCGGACTTCGTTCGTTTTACTACTTGCACGACCTAGTACACTTGCTAGTATTTCAGCGTGTCAATACCCCTCCAAAACAGCACGCATGACAGATCGTTTGTTCGTGTATGTCGGAAATACGGCAATGCATCACATCAACATTCCTTTCTGTTAATGATACCGAGATTGGCCTATGAAATGCATTCATCCTACCCAATAAATCAACAATACAATCAGATTGCGTACAAAGATAGGCAATTAAAAAAATAATTTTGACACCTCTTCCTGAACCCTTAGACAGTGTCTAACATCAGATGAAAACAATATATCCAAACAAAAAAAGCAACACCTCCAAATATTTTCGGATTAATACTTGTGAGTACCACAAATGTATTCTGCGGGACGGAAGAACGGATCGCTTTGCAAAACTCCGTTGCCTTATCGTCCCAAACCGTAAGGGAGACATCCCCAACACTACAAAAGGAAAACATATTTTACGGAATATAGCATAGTAGACAGTTAGACGATGCTTCATGAAAGCATACATACCCCTCCAAAACAACACGCATGACAGCTCGTTTGTTTGTGTATGTCGGAAGCACGGCAATGCATCAAACCAGCGTTCCTTTCTGCTAATGATATCGAGATTGGCTTATGAAATGCATTCATCCTGCCCAATAAATCAACAATACTATCGGACTGCGTACAAAGATAGGCAATGCAAAATATAATTCTGACACCTCTTCCTGAACCCTTAGACATCGTCTAACATCAGACGAAAAACAACATATCCAAACAAAAAAAGCAATACCTCCAAATATTTTTGGATTAATACTTGTGACTACCACACATATATTCTGTGCTATGGAATAACGGATCGCTTCGCAAAACTCCATTGTTCCAAACCGTAAGGGAGACATCCCCAACACTACAAAAGGAAAACATAGCTTACGAAATATAGCATTGAAGACAGTCAGGAAACATGAGACGACGGTTCATGAAATCATACATACTCCTCCTAAACAACATATCTCGTTTATTCGTATATGTCGAAAACACGACAATGATATCAGCGTTCCTTTCTGCTAATGATATTGAGATCAGCCTATGAAATGCATTCATCCTGAGTAAATCTAATAAATCACCAATACAATAAGACTGCGTACAAAGATAGGCAATGCAAAAACTAATTCTGACTACCTCCTCTTAGACTGTTGGGGATGGCCTCGAGTCACCCGGGGTTTCCCAACATAGACAGTGTCCACGTAATTTACGTATAGCTTCGATGAAGAATTAGTATTTAAGTAAAAATTTCCTTCATAATAATAACAATAATAATAATGGAATGAAATTATAATAATATAAACATGCAACCCAAATCATGAACAGACAGAATGCATGATTATTGCAGACGCGCCTATATGGGTTTCCTGTTGCAGAATGCATGAGTATTGCAATTTCTAGGAGGCATATTTTTTTGTGGTCATGTAACAGTTGGAGTACGACTATATAGTTATACAGCCTCACAATCATGCAATTACAGACAGCCTTTTGACAATCTTTGGTCGGACGAAGCTTGACAATAATAACAACAGACGAACAACAACATATCCAAATAAAAAGCAATACCTCCAAATATTTTCGGATTAATACTTGTACTACCACTACTGTATTATGCCCGATGGAGTAACGGATCGCGTCGCAAAACTCCGTTGCCTTATCGTCCCAAACCCTAAAGGAGACATTCCCAAAACTACAAAAGGAAAAAATAATCTTCAACGGTCTCATAAGTCACGAAACCGAACCCCTTCGATCTTCCACTCGCTCTATCGACGATCACTTTAGCTGTCGTACGATTCGATGGAACGGAGAACAGTTTATTGTAATACATTGGTACGATGTACGGATGCAAACAGAGAGAGATGAGAAAAAGAGCCTAAACCTTCGTAGAGGTTGCCGAATGGAGCGAACGCCTTGTAAAGATTTTCGTCCGTCGTGCTTCTTGAAAGGCCTGCAAACATCGTAAGAGTCTCATATCAAAACTGGGAAAGGGAGTGGAAAACAGTGATTGATCAGCAACGAAGGAACACTCTGGAAAACTGCATATAGAGTAAAACTTGAAGCTTTCAACAATGGAAGCAGATTTCACTCTTCTTCTTTCCCTCACACTATTTCAGTACTAAACAATTGTTATCTCCTCGAGGCAACACGTCGGACAAGAGCACAAACAATGATCAGCTCAAAGAAAAAGATATAACTTCAAACAATAGGCTGGAAATTCTAGCTCCGTTGTTGAAGGAACTAAATCGGCGCACAGAATACAGAAACACAAAATCATATAATACCGCTGATGAAGAGCTTCGGACTGGTTAGAGTAGGGAGAGTAGATATTAGCCGAATCGATGCGTAGTGGTGGCGAATTCCCGACGACGATGAAGATCCGCTCAGAGCGCGACGAAGAGCAGAAAGGAAGGCCATTTCGATTTGGGTTGGGAATCAATTGGGATTTCTCAGGCAAATTTGTTTAACGGGTTCTAGGAAGGAGAACCCTAGTTAATAAAAATAGGGTTTGCGACCCATGGGTTTGCGCGGGTTTGACCCGGTCCACGATCCGCTCCGTCCGAAAATTGGTAATGAACTTTAAACAGTATTATCTTGTCCTAAGCATTTTGTTGAAACGTATTGACTGTAGCAGAGTAGGAGAACCTCCTCTTATCCAAATACTACTCCAAAATTCTTCCTTGCTTCCTCTCTTACATACTGAAATCTTCGACCTAGTTCAAGAAAAAGAATTTGCAACCCTATCTTCAAGGCAGCTACCTTAATTGTGATGTTTCTCTGTTGGGATATCTGATACGCCTCCGAGATGTTTGCGTAAATGCGTCAATGGCTTTTTCGTCTTGTCTCAGCTTCCATCCTTGGACTCATTCTAACTCTAAATCCCTGAGCTTCAGCCATCAAATTTGCTCAAAGCATCCTTCGTCGGTCTCCTTCGCAGTCTCCTCAGGACAATCAAACACCTCATTATCCTCAGACTTCACTTCAAAGCAGCTCTTAGAAACCCTCCGCCGCGAAGACGACGAAGCCTCCGCCCTTAGGCTCTTCCAATGGGCACTGAAGCAGCCCAACTTCTCTCCATCGCCGTCGGTCTACGAAGAGATCCTTCATAAGCTGGGAAATGTGGGCCGTTTCGACTTAGTTAGACAAGCTTTGGATGAGATGAAGAAGAAGAAGAAGCACATTTCATGCGAATTACTTTTAATTTACATTTTCTAACTGATGAAGGTTTTAAATGTCCATGTTTATACATTTGTCTATATGTATAAACAAAGATTTGATTTTGTGGCGATAATTGGAATAACTTAACAAAAAAAAAAAAGAAAAAACAAATTGTGCAAATAAGTATATATGACGAGTGTTAATTAGCTCTAGGACGATTGCTGTTTTATAACAATATAAATAGTATGATGGCAACATAGCGAGCCTTCAGGTAAGTATAAGCGTAATTTAAACATCCATTCAATTTTTAGTCCTATAATTTAGGCGGTGCGACAGTATAATTTCATCGATGGGGATGAAGCATTATACGAAGAATAATTAAAATTAAACAATGGAGATTTTTACGCATTGTTACCTATTCCTCACAATTCGACTCAATAATCAGCTTTTATTTTTATGAATGCTATGAGCTAATTTTAATTGTGTAATTAGATACCGGAGTTAAATAACGCAATCAGAGTGTGTATATATGTCAGCATAGACGAAAGTCAAAACGTCTTATAATTGATAATAAGATTCAGAATCCGTTCTGAATTAGTAGGAATGTGAAGAATACAATGGCGTTGTGAATAATTCTAAAAAGAACCCTATTTAGAAAGCTATATCAAGATCACATTTGATAAATCCAAATTATCTTAGAAAAATAAAAGTTGAGGGTGTAATATTATAAAGATTTGCTTAATAAGAGCATCTTCAACGGGTATTTCTCTTGGTGTAAACACAAAAATAACTTACGTCTTTACTCCAATGGGATTCTAAATCTAACACTAATATGTGTTGTACTTTCTATTTATTTATAATTTATTTATTAAATTTTTTTAATTATGTTTAAATATTTGATATTCTTATAATAAAAGTAAAAATAATATTAATTTCCTATTATTTATTTGTATTTTCGTTTCATTTAATAACATTATAATTGCGAAGTTTATAATTTAGTTAATTTTAATATTAGTTATCATAATATATTGATTTTTAATTTTATAATATAAAGTTTAATATAGGAATTTGATTTGGTTGGAGTGAAAATTAATGTAGAAAATAAGTTTATACGTTGGAGCAAAAGCAATGTAGCAACTCTAATATTGTGCAGAATTGGCTGTATTTTGCCGCGGGTTGAAGATTCTCTAACTACAACAAATAGTACATTTTAAGCAATTCAAAAAGAAAATTGATTTGTGACCATATAATTGGAATAATGAGAAAAGGAAGAAGGAAGGTATAGTTATTAACTTACACTGTTTATACATATTCTATACACGGTTTAGCGTCAATATCTTATTATATGACTAAGGTTTGTGGGGAAATTGAACTCATGGGGTGTCACACAAATTCATAAAGTTCCCATATATTAATCCATATCCATATATAATAATACATGCACGAAAACACACACAGACGCAAATAACTATATTATTATTATACACGCTATATATCTCTTCGGCGAAAAAATCCGCAAACAAAACGATCGACGAACCCCATATAATTAATCAGCACATAACATCCTTGAGAAGCTTGTACCTCCGAGGACCACCGCCGGGCCTCGGCGAAGGAGTTTTAACGGCGGCGGCCTTCTCCGCCGTAGCGCCGCCGGAGCTCCGGCGGTTCTGCTTGATTTTGTCGCCGGAGTAAGACGAAGTCTTATTATGGTAGTCGTTATTTCTTCTTAGCACATGTCTCGTCGAAGCCAACGACGACGTTGAGTTCCTCTCTTCACATTGGCACCAATCACATATTCCCATGGGCTCTGCGTACTCACTGTAATAATTGCTACAATATCTACAAGCAAACATATATATAAACTTATAAATAAATATAGATGTTGAAAAGACCCCAAAATATATCTCACTTAATCACTTCTCGCCAAGACAATCATTCAAAGGATTGCATTCGTTTCTTACAGTCAAGATTTATATGTCAGGGGGACGCGCACTCGGTACACATTCAAAGCAAATCCCAAATATATGCCTATATGTTATGTGGAGAGGGAATGAGAGAGAGGGGGAGAGAGAGAGAGAGAGAGAGAGAGAGAGAGAGAGAGAGAGAGAGAGAGAGAGAGAGAGAGAGAGAGAGAGAGAGATGGGTATGAGTTCTTACGAGTGTTGGGAGCGAAAGAAGCACTTAGAGCATCGAAAAAGCTTGTCCGAAAAGCCCACGTCACCACACATAGAACACACAGTTTGGAGATTATGATCCACCATTTTTCTTTACGCTATGTGTTTCTTCTCTTCGTCTTTGATGAATTGAAGTCTTTTATCGTTGAGACTTGAGAGTACTGAGAACAGAGCCGAGGAGACAGAAGTACAAACTTATATAGAAGATATATATATATATATATATATATATATATATATACATAGCTAGAGAGAGAGAGATTCTGGGCAAGTTGGTTCAAGTCGGTCTGGTATATTTGGGTTTCGATGAATTTGATCTCAATTGATTTAGTAGGCCCTTATTTGTGGTTGATTACTTTATAGGCTCTTTTGCTTATATTAAGGTAGTAGTAATTATTTCTTGAGTTGAGATAGAGAGAGAGAGAGTTGCTTGTAGTCGTTTTCAATTGGAGAGGAAAGTTTTCTGCATGCTTTTATTTAGAATAAATGGTGAAAATGATGTATATGTCCCTAGTTTGATGAATTTCCTTGCGCTTACGCCTACGGCTCTTTTTTTTTTTAAGGAAAAAAATTGCTAGTTAAAGAAGAGAGATGTTGTTATGTGTGTGGAGAGGGCGATGATATAATTTGATTCAAGATTATATAATAAATACTTACAAGATTATATATTTTTGCAAGCAATTTATTATTGTAGTGTAGGGAGGGCGATATGGTTTTATTCAAGTGGTGAAAAAGGTGTTGGGTCTCATCATATCAATTTCTGAGGGGAATTATCGATTGCTTTATTGGAAACCCTTTTACGGTCTACAATATCATGATTATCGGGGAAATAAAAGAATGAAACTTTCTAAGGAATTTTTTTCCAAAATAGTAATAATTAATTGATTAATTACTATATGGTATTATTTATTATTGATAAGATTGCATGCTTAACACAACTTTTTTATATCTTAAAGTAATTAATTAATCTAAATTTACGCATGCAAGTTGACCCAACATCATTAATTGCCCATTAATTAATATTTACAATTCATTGATAGTGTAGAAGATAAGTTTGAAACCGGTCCCACATATTTAATATACCATACTTTTGTGGTACTATTATTTAGGACACATCTTTCCCGGTATAAATGCAAGCACGCAATAATATTGAAAAGATTAAGAGGGTGTTTGGAAACAATTGTGAAATGGACTTCTAATCCAAAAGTCTATTGTGAGAAATAAAATATGTTTGGGAATAATATGAGTTGGGCTTTTAAAACAAGTTACTTCTCCAACGCCCATTTGAAAGAATCAACTTTTAATCACTTTTTAAAACTACTTCACTCCCATTTCAAAAGTCCGTTCTAACCAAACACTGTAAAAAATAAGTTTACATTTAGAAAAGCTACGTCTCAAAGAAGTTCACTTACCAAATGCACTTATTCAAAAGTAGAACCAAACTAACATTTGAATCTGAATAAACATATTGACCTTATATTAAGTTTAATATGCTTCATCATTCCTATAAGAAGCCATAATAAACTAGATTGTAATAATGGTAAAAGGAAACCGGTCTGATATTCATAATGACTTTACCACATTATGGTATATAAGAGTATATAATAAAATAATAGTCATTTGATTAATGGTGAATATTTTAAATAAGATCATTTTGTACAAGGAAACTTCATATGTACCTCAACAATTGTTTCCTTAAAGAACAACAACAATCACTCAATGCCATCCTCTTTTTATCGTCCGTTCGTACAATCACAGCCAATTTCCTCTTCTTTTTTTTTTTTTTCTAGAGAATATATATTATTTTTTCCCTTTTTCTACCACCATTATTGCCGAAGCTTATTTAATTCATTCATAGATATGTTATAGGGCCTGCAAGGTATTTAATACGGTAAATTAATTTTGCCGACATACTATACATTACATTACACCGTACACGTAACGCGCGTTACTAAGAATTTAATATCACGAGTACCATATAATTTTTCTTCTTCTTTAAACCTTTAATTATTAATGTTAAATTCGAAGAAATGTTCCTATTTCCTCAAAAACATCGGAACCACACGCTTAAAAGGGCTCGTGTGGGGGCTCATCGCTTTTTTCTAAGAATTAATTCATCGCAAGTTGCAAGTTTTAAATTATTGTCACATACAATTTATTGATTAGTAAAATTCAAGTTGAGGCCATCAACTAGCACAACTATGAAAAGGTCATATTGAATCTATCTGTGATTTAATCTTATAATGACATAAGAATTCCAATATTAATCAATGTCTTGTAAACCCCTTTCTTTAAAAAAAAAGATTTATATACTCGCGTAATTTATGTCCTAATATGGACCAACTACTCTTCCTAGTACTATCAAAACGGGTTGGCGAGGCGGGTCAACCCGTAGCCCGCCAAAGCCAGTCTTGGGCGGGCCGGTCGCCGGGTAAGTGGAAACTAAAGGTCCGCCCCGCCCTACAGGCAGGCAGTGGGCCTGGCACGCCCAAATTAAAAAATGGAAAATTCAAAAAAATAAAAATAAAAAATTTCAAAAATAATAAAAATATTATTTATTTAAACTCGAAACTAATTCTAATTAGATCTAATTTCATAATAATAATTTATTTATATTATTAAACTTGAGTAATAAAAATGATACCTATAGAATTTATTTATATATCAATATTTAATAAAAAATCACATATAATTCCTGACGAGCCTACCCGCAGCCCGAGCAGGCTTGCCCGCCTAGGCCCGTCCCCTGGCGGGCGGGCCCAATACTAATTCTTCCAACTTCCAAGTAATTCATGTCATATGGGTTTTGGCATTTCTGAATCTGATTTGAACTTCTTGACTTTCATTCAATGTTTATATGGATTTCGGACATGACACAAAAATATCAGAATTAGTCTGTTCGAAGTGGAGGTAGTTCATAGTCGACGGTGAGGTTCAATTTTTTTTTTTTTTTTGGTTGAATTTAGAATGTGTGTGAGTGAATGATAGTCTCACCCAAGAAAAAGGAAATTTATTCATTATTCATCATATAGAATTATTCTAAATTTTGGGCTTTTCTATATTTTACGCCCATTTCTACATTTTTAGTACCAAGCCCAATTACTAGTTTTAGATGGGCCGGTCCAGTCATCATTTTCTCTACAGAAGGAAATGCCACCGAGCACATTGACAATTCTCTCCTCTCTCGAGTCAAAGGCATCTGAGAAACAGGCATTGGATGGAAGGATATTTTCGTCATTTATTACACTAACTATTACAGAAATAGAAACCGGGAAAGAAATTACAATTGCGTTCAAGATAGCATGGAAATTGGAAAGGCATCCCCATTCCCACTAACCATAAAGCACCATTTATTTAATCATTTTCAACTCGTATTCTTTTTCTCCATCTCATTTCTTTCGTTGATCCCACAAGCTTTTTTAACCCCGAAATTATGTCGGCAAAGGAAAAAATCTCATTAAACTACCGTACATATTTATTTATTTATTATTTATTTGTCTTAGTCGTTTGTGTATTTATTTATTCTAGCAAGGTGCAGTAAAAATAATACGTCCTTGGGGCATGACGGATGCATATTGCAAGAGTTTGTCCCATTATATTATGTATATGTATATTTAATTATAGATTTTGACGTGACGCATGATACATTATGAGTAATCACCTAAATATTTTTGTATTTAGGGTTAAATAGGTATCTAAGGGACATGTAAAATATGGGGAGTCAGCTCATACCTCATAGCCATATTTTGGTAGTGAAAAAGTATATTTAGTCCGTTCCTAAAACTAAGTCGTTATAGAATTTATTTATGTTTTAAATAAAAGTCGTTTCACAGTATTCAAGATAAAAAATTATTGATTACTTCCAGTTTTTACCCCTTGTCTTAAATAGAAATTATTCTTTTAAATAATTTAATATAATTAATTAATGGTATAATGAAAAGTTTACTTTATTTCTTAATATGTATATAAATTTCTTAAACGACAAGTATTTATGAACAGAGGGAGTATATATGTATGGACATCGTCAATCGTATAATCAAATTGTAACCTTTATAATTACAAAATTCGACTTCTAGAAACGTTGTATTATTGCATGTATTTAAATTCTAATTAATGGTGGTGTTTATGGTGGGACATGATTCTATAATTAATTGAGGAAAATGTTACATTCCACAAGATACGGACGGGGCCCATCAGGTTAAGGGAAATGAAATTTTATTTAAAATATTTGCAATGTATGTACGATTAGATTATATATCTTCGTCTATGTGCTGTTTCAGATAACAATATATTGTAAGAATATGCTTAGATACTTTACATTCAATAATATGATGTTGTACCTCATCAGTTAGCCAAGTTCCTTTTGTCATGAGATCTTCGAAGAATTGGTAGCCACGCTCCTCTCCTAATGTGGTACTGATAGAGTCATCCTGGGTCATTGTCCCTATAGCTGCTGCTACGCGGGGAAACAATTTTGAGAGTTTCTTGACAGTTGTCGCAAGGGTTTTGTCTTTCGGAACCTTTTTCGCCTTCGAATGGTCTTGGTCTAATGGCGGTGTAATTTTGCTCTTAGGCTTTTTATGCAATGTTGTCTGTGTAGGTTCCTTGGGAAGGTTTTGAACGCTTTCTTTTTCCTGAAGGCGGCGTTTCCTTATTTGAATGAATGGTTGTTACCTTTTCTGTCGACTGGACGTCGCCTAGTGTTGTGGCGATTTTTCCTGCCAAAACAATTGCAGGGCGATTTGTACGTAGTAACAGTTATGTAAGGCTGTTTGGAAAATACTGACATACCAAGCGCCTGCTCTATATGTGATAGCCTCTGTTGCATTTCTGAGTAATTCTTGTTGATCTTTGCTGTCAATTCATTTAGGATAGCAATCTGGTGATTGTGCCTTGCATGTAGATCGTTGAACCTTTGGGCAGCAGATTGCACATAGGCATCTATCTTATGTTCTATCTTCTCAGCAAATTGGCTCGCAGCTCGACGAAGATCAGCAACGATGTTGTCAAAATAATTTGTCATTTCATTCGTCATTTGAGTTATTTGAAATTGCTGTGCAGTTAATTGTTTATGAAATTGAGTTTTTTAGGACTTATATAATGTACAATGCTGCATAGAAAACCGTAAAGTCACAAATATTTGCGGAAGAACGTGGCTCTAAAATGAATGTGTTCAATTGCTTTGCATAGGTTGCTTCGTTTCGTGTATTTAATTTATGTCTGGGGCTGGGGCGATTCCAATGGCCACAATTATTATGGAGCAATTACTGAGTTAATGAGTGAATCTTTAATAAGTATTTCAGCAGTTGAAAGGTCTTCTTCATAAGGGTTGGTGTTTTGCCTGAATAGTATTGAGGCGATTCAAACAGACGTAACCATCCATGATGGTATATTTGTTTTTCATTAATACCTATTCTTGGTTTCCCACCCTTGATTTCATTATTATTATACGGTTTGAATGCAACAGTTTATTTTATAAATCAATATATAATATAATTGAGTTCATGTTTGCCAATAGATATTTACTAAAAATACCATTATTATTATATAAAAACAATAACAAAATATTTACTATATAGTAAAGGGAAGTATATTTATATTGTAAAAAAAATGAAGACCGTACAACAGATACAACAAACTACAATATAACAGCCAATCTGGTATGATTGTACAGAATGGAATTACAATGGAGACCAAACGCATGCAAAATGTACATGTATCTGAAAATGTTAGCAAATTAAAATGCATAACCGTAAAAGTATCATGGAGTTGAACACCGTGACATTAACTTATTGAATAGTATGACTGTATGAATTACTGTTTGTTTTATGGTAAACATTGTAACAAAATATGTTAAACAATACCAGCATACAACAATTGTCTACAGATTTTAGCGAGGGTATTACAGAATACCTTGTTATTTTTTAGGCACTTAAACATTGTTGAAAACTTCATGGAAAACCATGTTTACAACCTCGTTGTCTTCTATGTCTCCTTCGTTTGTGCTCAATATTCTGATTCCCATAGGTGATGTAACTCTAGATAGTGCTACGTACAGTTGGCCATGCGTGAAAACTGGACTGGGAAGATATACTCCAACCCTTCTTAGGCTCTGACCTTGACTTTTATTTATTGTCATTGCGTAGCAGACTTTAAGTGGGAATTGTCTACGGCGCAGTTTGAATGGCCAGGTTGTGTCGGAGGGTGACATAATTATCCTTGGTATGAGAACCTTATTGCCAACGTGCGTTCTAGTTAAGATTTCTGCTTCAACAACGTTTGTTCCAAGGCGCGATACAATGAGTCTTGTTCCATTGCACAGTCCGTCTCTCTGATTTAAGTTCCGCAATAACATTACTGGAATTCCATGCTTAAGGATGAGTTTGTGGTTTGGGACGCCTGAAATCTCAAGCATGTTTAAAAACTCAACTGGATAGATCGTTGTTGCGCTGATTTCCACGTCGGCTTCCAATTCCAAGCTGTCTGAACTTAAGTATTCTGTCTCATGCCCTGGTACTATGGAGAGCATGAAGTCATTCACTTCGTCAACTGTTTTGTTTCGGGGTGTCAGGACGGCTCTTTCCTTAATATAATTTCGGTCAGTCATATTGTCTTCGAAGTCAACATATACGTAGTTACATATGCTACGGATCGTATCACCCTGAGAATCAATAGCCATGTTTTTTGGAACTTTAATAGTCTCAACGTCTGTTTCTGCAGCAGCTTGCACATTTCCATTGCCCACTTGCAAAATCCAATTTGCAAATTCTATTTCTGAACGATGTAATCTCATGTTCTGTGTAAGGGTATGCACACGACAATGTTGCCATAAGTATGACCTGTTTATGGCTGATTCAACCGTATCTTGTCTAGAACCATTTCTGGACATCAGGTCCCTCATAGTTCTGTCCAATGCCTCAAAAGCATGCTTGTTTGTCATCGGCGCTTCATCCCAGATTATCAATTTTGCTTGCGCCAACAGTTCAGCCAACATCGTCCCTTGCTTTATGTCGCACATGGAATTCTCTTGTAGTATAAGAGGGATCTTGAACCTTGAATGCGCAGTTCTTCCACCTGGTAGCAGCAAAGCTGCAATACCTGATGATGCAACTGGTATTACAATCTGATTTGCAGACCTTAATTTGGCAATGATTGTTTTGTAAACATGTGTCTTCCCTGTTCCTCCAGGCCCATATAGAAAGAATAGGTGTCCACTGTCGTTTGCAATCGAGTCGATTACTTCGTTGAATATGTTACGCTGCTCTTCATTCAAGGTCACAATAAGACGCTGATGTTCAACGTCGTTCTCCTCAGTGTTGTAATAGCTTTCTTCCATTAGTAACCTGTTGTTGAGATCTTTTAGCACGTTCTTTGACGGCAGTGGCATTGCAGGGAAGTCAGAAAGAGTCTTCGAGTTCTGTATCATTAGTTTTTCAATCTCAGCCAGCGCATAGTTTTTGACTTGGTCGTCTGTAAGATGCATTTCTGTGAACCCAAATAGTCATTTTTGGCGCATTGGTATGTCTTCTGATAGAGTTTTCCAAAAGCTATTCCACAAATTCAGAGGGTTGGTTACTTCACAGAAAATCAGTAACGTAACAAAAAGTTGCCGAAGCTGATTCGGAGTAGCCCATTGCGCAGATTCATCCATGGCATGATGCCACTCTGAGTCTCCATCTAATAATCCTCTCCTATAGCATGCTTCTTTGAAAGTTGGTAAGACTTCACCATTTACCGTACGTATATCTTCATACGATGTGGGTCCCCTAACAATTGTTAATAACATTTCATGTAATATATCTCACCGGCAGTGGGATGTATGCTAACTACCCTTCCAATGACGAAACCTTTCTTCCGGGGTGTCCAGCTCTTCGTCGAGGCGTTCCATACAAATTTTGATGGGAATTGAATATACGTAAGGTTTTTAGCCTCTTCACTGTGCTTGTTCATTTCCATCCATTGCGTCATTATTGTTTTGTGTACGCCATCTCTGGTCAACATATTGCTGAGATCAACAGACTCATCATATACTAAACTTTGTTCACCCTCCAAATGGAGTGCTAATCTCTGTACTGCTAGCGTTCTGTAGTGGACGTCAAATTTAAATATTCTCCACATAGCTTCACAGGCCGACAAATATCTACAGTCAAGGTATCTCGCTATTTCATCACATTTCTGCGCAGTCGGTTCAGTAGGAGACTGAATTGGATTTACCAGATGTTCAATTATCATTGTGGCCTTGTCTACCCCTTTCGTGATGTACTTGAATAGATACTTAATAGCTCTACTCGTGTTGCACCACTCTACATTAATGTGCGCCTTGTATTTTTCAGTAGCTGTTATTATGTGGGACTACGTATCTGTTGTCCATGACAACATTCTTTTTCATTACATACCTGCTTTCATTTCTTCTTCGCTTGTACCAGATATGCCCAGCATCATCAACAGTCGTACGGCTGTTGTACTGTTTTGGAAAATGTTTTTTGCACTTGTTATTTTCCATGCAAGGCGAGTTCAGGCCTTCAAAACCGCAGGGTCCATGCATCATAAACTGTTCAACTAAAGCATAACCTTCTTCATCAACTTGACGGTTAGGGATTTCTGCGGAAATTATTTCATCGACCTCTGCTGGAGTCGGTTCTGTTCCACTTCGATCCAACCATCCCAATATATGTGCATGAGGCAATCCACGTTTCTGGAATTCAATTGTATACAAAACTGCATTGTTTTGGAAAAATAAAAACAGTGGAAAACGTTGTCAACATTTCACGTGCAACCAAAGGAACATGTGAAAAGAATTGGCAATAAACATGCATGACTTTAAGCCTGGTGGTAAAAAAGACGTGTATAAATTAAATGAATGTTAAACATATTTGAATTACAAACCTGCTTTGCAACTTTTGAAGAAACGTCCTCGTCTGATATCTTCTATTAACTGCTCCAGTTTTATCTTAAATAATCTGCATTGTAAGTCCGGCCTGTCATTTGAAATGTCGTTTCCATACTTTTGCAATGGAGACCAATTTCGTCCCATTTTGGGTTGGCAGTAATGGTTATGAAAAGATGAGGGTTTCCATACCATCTGCATAAAGCAAGTGCATCATGATAATTCTCTACCATATACCTCGGAGATCCTGTAAAAGATGATGGCAGAATAATTTTTTTCCCCACAGTTTTTGCGTTCGTTTCTCCTCTTGATACTGCACCCCATATGTTGTTGTAAACGTCCGCCCTCAATGTTTGTTGGTTATTTCTTACCCAACGCAATCGTTCTTGTTCGATGGCCGTGTATGCGTCGACAACATACTGGTGAAATAAACGACCTCCTTGAATGATTCCTCTCCCTTCAGTCAACCTCGTTTGTAGTTGGTAAGCGTAAAATTCACGCATGGTTACGAACTTCCTTTTTAATGGCGGAAGGACTTCCTCATTATATAGAATCTGGTTGTGGAATCCTATTTCGCCATACGGGAACAACAACGGGTATTTTTTTTGGTAAATTTTCCGAAAATAAAAAACGAAAGAAGTACAGTGAAAAGGTGGACCAACCCACCCACAAACCAGTAACAGGCTACTGGTCAAACAAGCACAAACAACACAGCAAGCCAAAACCCACACAAACACCAAACAAGAAGAACAGCCCAACCCTCAACCAACATGCCACAGTCGCTTGATAGCCGCCACCTGGAAGGCAAACCGCGTGTGAACCGTGTCAAGTCGCGAACACGCCAAACCGAGAACCAACGAAATCACCTGCTGAGGAGATGAGGAGATGTTCTCTTTCCAACGCCTATTCCGCTCCTTCCAGATGTGATAAACCAATGAGGCAACCAAGTGACGGAACATCACGTGAAGAAGATGGTGACCTCGCCATCTCCTAGCTGCCGAACGCACGCCCAAACTCCAAACACGAACCGGCCAGCTCCACTTTGTTCTATCTTCAAGCAACTGAACACATCTCAATGAGAATTCACATTCGAAGAAGAGATGATTAGTAGTCTCCGGGAAAAGGCCGCACAAAGCACACAGATTAGAACCCGCCCGTAACGCAATCCAAGGTTTATCCCGCGTGGAAAGCCGCTCACGAATAGCGAGCCAAAGGATGAACTCGAACCTTGGGACCCGCGCAGCTCCCCCAAACAGATCAGCCCAAGGCACATCCGGGCGACGGTACCTAATTGCATCGCGGGCCCTCGCCGTAGAGAATCGTCCATCAGCAGCGCCTTTCCATCGTAAAGAGTCCCTCTCCAAAGGGAAAATCACAGGGAGCAAAGGTTCAATATCCAAGTATTCAACCGAGTACCTGGCAGGCCAGTTCCACCCGTCCGCATTAATGACCGCGGACAGTCTAGTGTCAATAGGAAGACCCATCGCCACCGGACCCCGAGGGAAGTGGTCCACGAGAGGGGAAGGGAGCAGCCACGGGTCTTTCCAAAGCCAAATCGAGTCACCATTACCCACCGTAAAGTCAACAAGAGGTCGAAAGACATCTCTAAGCTGAAGGACCTTCTTCCAGCTCCACGCATCGTTAGACGACGGAAGGACAGCCCAGAAGGATCGCTGGCGAAGTCTCGTATGGAGGAGCCACTTAACCCAAATCGAAGAGAGATCTCTATTCCCAATAAGCCACAGAAGGCGCAGCATCATGGCCTTATTATCAGCCGTGATCGATCGAATACCAAGGCCTCCTTCATTAACCGGCAGGCACACCTCCTCCCACGCGACTTTGGGGGAAGACCCAGCCCACAGAAAACGCCTAAATCTCGTCTCCAAAGCCCTGACCACACCCTTAGGCAGCAGGAACACGCTGGACCAGTACAAATGAATCGACCCAAGGACGGACCGGATAAGTTGGACCCTTCCCGCGTAGGAGAGGGACCGGTTCAACCAAGACCCAACCCGCTTATCCACCGCGTGAAGAAGAGGGGCACAATCCACCAGCCGGAGCCTCGAGTGAAGAAGAGGAACGCCCAGATAACGGACAGGAAGCTTACCCAGCTGAAATCCCATGATGGTCAGGAGGGAGTTCGAGATATTCTCAGCCCTCTTAGAAACAAACATCTCGCTCTTCCGGGGGTTGGGGCAGAGACCGGACAAAGAAGCAAAGGTATCCAGAGCATCCTTAAACACCTTGACCGAGCAAGTATCAGCATGGCAAAACAGCATAAGATCGTCCGCAAACGTGAGCATTGCCAATCGCATCGACTCACACCGCCAGTGGAACTGAAATCTGCTATCAGCACGGATGCTCGAGTCAATAATACCATGGAGGACCTCCATGACAAGAGTAAAGAGGTAGGGGGACAGCGGATCTCCCTGTCGCAAGCCTCTCTTCCCCTCGAAGAAACCCACAGGAGCTCCATTGAGATTAATGGAGAAAGAAGTCGAGGTCACACAAGCAGCCACCCATCTGATAAATAGAGGGGGAAACTTCATGGCCGACAGGACCGCCAACAAGAAGCTCCACTCAACCTTGTCGTAGGCCTTCGCCAAATCGACCTTGAAAGCCACGCGCGCCGGCTTGCTCCGATTCTGATAAGCAAGGCAGATTTCCTGGGCCATCAGAATGTTGTCAGAGATGCGCCTTCCAGGGACAAAGGCAGTCTGTGAGGGATGCACGAGATCAGCAAGGCAGGGACGCAGCCGGTTAGCGAGGATCTTCGAGATAACCTTGAAAATGACATTACAACAAGAGATAGGGCGGAAGTCCGACGCATTCCTAGCAGCCTCACCTTTCGGAATAAGAGTAATAAGGGTGCTGTTAAGGCCTTTCAGTAAGATGCCAGTGCTGAAGAAGTCCTGGACAGCAAAGGTAAGATCATCGCCAACAACCTCCCAAGCAGCTTTGAAGAAAGCTGCAGTGTAACCATCAGGCCCCGGGGCCTTCTCGCTGCCCATCGCGAAAATCACCGCCTTGATCTCAGCCCCCGTAACCGGACGAATCATATCAGCCCCCACGTCCGGATGAATGGAAGTAGTAACAAAGTTACGGAGATCATCCACACGAACCGGAGTGTCCCTACCCGACTTCCCAAGTAGCTCCTTATAGAATCGGATCAGATCAGCCGCCACCTGCTGATCACCCTCAATAACCAGCCCATTATCGTCCTCCAACGAGAGAATACGATTACGTGCACGTCTCAGAGTCACCTTCTTGAAGAAGAAAGAGGTACATTGGTCCCCGTCCTTAAGCCAAGCAAGTTTGGCCCGCTGAGAGAGGGCAGACTGTTCAATCTCCACAGCCTTGGAGTATAAACACCTGCACGTAGACTCGAAGTCAAGGAAAAGGGGTTCCGAGGGGTATTTCTCAACAAAAGATTGACTCAGCTCAAGGAAGTGTTTGGCCTCAAGAACATTCCTAGCCAAGTCCCCCTTCATGCGTCTAGATCGCGAATGTGTGGCTTGAGCATCTTAAGTCGGCGAACAAAAGAGAACATCGGGAAGCCATCCGAATGATCCAGCCAACCTCTTCTCACCACGTCAATGAACCTAGGATCAGAAACCAGAAAGTTATCAAACTTGAAGCAAGGACGCCTCCCACTTCCCCGGGCAGCCGCAAGGATAAGAGGAGAGTGATCGGAAGTAGCGGGAAAATCGCAGTAGTAAGCCAAATCGGGGTGGGTAGCAAACCACGAGGGATTGCCAGCCATGCGATCAAGCCGCCGCCAGATACCAGCCTCCGCACGCTGCTGGTTGAACCAAGTGAAGAACCTCCCCGTCGAAGGTAAGGTAGTCAGGTCGGCATTGATCAAGCAATCCCTGAGCTCCGTCGCCTCCACAACAGACGGATTACCACCCTTCGCCTCGGAAATATCAGTAACGGCATTGAAATCCCCGAGGATCAGCCACGGATCGTTGGCCCTATTCTCCGAAATCCGGATAATCTCATCCCAAAGATCAGCCCTCTCCTCTCGCCGATTCTTCCCATACACAAAGGAAATATAGCAGAGTTCCTGCGATGCAAGAGAATGAACCCTACAATGAACTGCTTGTATAGAGCAGCCCACAATGGTGACATGAACAAAACTGGGGTCCCAACCAACCCAAATCCTCGTTCCCGGCCCATCACCATAATCAAAAAACCATTGCCAAGAGTCCCTAATGCCTCCGGAGACAGCACTAGCGTTAATAGAAGAGACACGAGTTTCCAAAAGCCCGAAAAGTTTTAAATCAAACTTAGAGATAAGATCCATCACCGCCCTCCCATGGTCTCTCTTATTGAGACCCCTCACATTCCACGAGGCGAGCGCGATCATGATAAATCGTCCGGAAGGGCTGCTTTAGGACCCTCAGAAGCGCACTCATCATCAACATCAGACAAAGCATGGAAGGGGTTACTTGCGTTACCCCAGAAAAATGCATTACGCTCCGCCTCAGCCCGGAGCTCATCATCACTAGTCTCATCACTAGTCTCAGCCGAGGGGCACAGAGGGTCAGTCCCACGAGAACTCGTAGTCGCCTCCTGTGTAGAAGCCACCGGATGAACCGTAGCCGCCTGGTGAGAACCAACGGAAATCTTGCCCCTCGGCCCAACCTGTCGCCAATCATCATCTCTAGGCCTAGGAACCCGAATCGCGTTACCCAAGGTGGGCTGCCTCTCCCGCTTCTCATTAGGATGAGTGGCCTTAACCGCAGTAATCTTCTTGGCCATCGGGCAAGAACCATCCGAATGGGTCCACGTATCACACCTCGTACACTTAGAAGGCTTCCATTCGTACTCCACAGTAACCGGAACCATCCCACGTGGACTCCCATCCTCAGAGGGCAGCCTAATATTAAACTTCTCAATAAACTCCGTCTTTAGGTCCTTAATGATACAGACCCGAGCATAGTCGATACGAGTAGCACTCATAGTAATGCCGTCGGCGAAAAGCGGCTGCCCAACGGCACTAGCTACGATGCCCAAGCCCGCGGGGGTCCAAATTCATTGGGGATATTCCTAAGCTTGACCCACAACGGAACCTCCGTATGTTCCTTTCGCTCGAACGACATGCCGGGCCTCCAAGCTTCCAAGAAGAGGGGCTGCCCCTGCCATAACCAAGGACCTCCCTCGAGAGCCGCCGTCATCGACTTATCCGAGTCAAACCTGAAAATAAAAAAGCCGTTGATCGTGGCCTGAACCTCTTCCACACCCGCCCAAGATGATCGAACGAACTCCTCCACGAAGGGGAAATAAGGCCGCCGTCCAAGAAAATAACCCACCAAAGTGTGGTTCCATCTATCCAGCCCTTGCTTAGCAACCTCCCACGTAGGACAAACAACTGCCACCCCATCAACAACAGTGGGAGGAGTGAAACTAAGCGCCGTTCGCTGTTGTGGTCGAATACGTCTCCCCGTTAGGACTTGCGCAAAAGAGGAACCCCCAGCTCCTCCATCACCATTCTTAGGGGGTAAAGAAGTATCCGAACCAGTCCTCGGGGCCATTCTTTGAGTACCCCCAGGCCCAACCGCTGAAGATAAATGCCCAGCCTTGCGCCCAGAAACAAACCGGGGCTGAGAGTTACGCCCAGAAACAGCCGTCCCGCCAGCATGAACAGGCGAGGAAGAAACCCTAGTTGGAACCTCACTCTCACTAGATGCACGATCTTTCCCCGATCCCGCAGCCGAGATATCAGTACCGGTCACCGAAGAAGAGAAGCCCTCACCGGTGTGTCTCGCTGCCGAGTTCAACCCAATCGCCCCATGAGCCAAAGCACCAACAGCGACTTGGGCACCCCGACCTGAACCTGGAAAGGTATCCGTCGACGAAGACCTAGGTGGAGTCAGCTCACCCGGCCTATTGGTACGCTTCAGAATACTCCGAATAGGCGCATTACGTAGGGGCTGAGAAACCCCTGCAGCACCGAGACCCCCAGACAAAACCCCATGCACCGGGTTCGACGCATTCGTATCATACGAGCGAGAACGACCACCCAACCCTCCGAGATGCTCGTCAGAGACCAAGGGAGTCGAAGGGGCAGTTTCCCCAGATGCTGAGCCGAGATTAACACCCAATAACCGAGTCATGAGGGAGTTAAATTCCGAACGATTAAGAGCAGCCGCAAATTCCGGGTATTTAGCGGCCAAAGCATCGAGGTCCGGCAACTTCCTAGACGCACGAACAGGTTCCGATGATGAAGGAGAAGCCATATCCACTCAGTCCAATCAGTCCAAGGGGACAGACGGCAACAGCCAGGGAAAAAAAGAAAGGGTTTTGTGGTGGAATATGAAAAGTCACGGCAAGAAAAAGAGGCCCTCCGACCGCCGTCTGATCCCGGCGATGGAGGGTGGTGCGGGGGGGTCTTGGTGAGTGGTAGTAGGTGGTGCAGAACGCCGGCGACCGTGTGGATCTGGGCGGACGGTGATGGAAGATGAAGGTGGGCAGATTTGTGGTGAGGGATACGAACAGTCACAGCTACAAACGATTGAAATCCACCCCTAGACCACCGCCGTCTGATCCCGGCGGCGGGGGGTCGCCGAGTACCTCCGAGGTGAGTCCAAAACGGCCGGAGATGACGTGGGTAGTGGTCGGAAAAGAAGAAATCTGAAGAAATCGCCTACTGTGTGAAAATCGCACCTACTGACGGTGTTAGAGAGAAAGTCAACGAAAGTCAACGCGCGCAACTTCTTTAACAACGGGTATTGCATTGCCATGAATGAAGGATGTAACTCGCTTATTCTCTGAAGCTGGCCTGTCTTCATTTGAACAATAACATCGCGTTGCCCATTTGTCATGGGCAAGTCGCCAACAATAAGTCCAGCAATTTCTTCTGAAGCTGGAAGATCGTATTGTCTGCGCTGGCGCGCACAACCTACCAACCTGATTGAAAATTCCGCAGTTTCCCCTGCTTCGTACCTGTCTCTTGCCATTCTGAACACTTTGGCAAGTTCGTTATTTTCATCCATAATCTTGATTAGTTGTGCAACAACGTTTGCATCTAAAGCCTCAGAACTCGTGCGTGTCAACGTATTCATACGGTTAGAAACTTCATTTGCGGTGTCGTAAATGTATAACTGAGCGAATCTCGGTCTGTCGCCTTCAGCAGGCAGCAACGAACCTATGTTATGATAGTTTTGACCGTGAATCCGATAAACATATGCGCCTGACTTCTGGGTAACTGATGAGTCAACTTTTGCTCCCATAGACGTGAATGCCAGAATTGAATTATAGACCCTGATATATTGGCGGAAACTTTGGTTTGAGAACTTGTTTATTAGATATTGAGGCGCGTGACGTACTGGGGGTAATGACACACGGCCCTGGCTACAGCAAATAGAAAATTGGCGATTATTAAGTTTTCCTGTCCCCTTCGTTGCCTCAGCTCTCCAAACCAATACATTACAAAAATAGCATTGCATAAGTTCTTCTTTTTTGTAATGTGTATCGAGATGTTCTGCAAAACAATATAAAAGTTAGCATATATCAAGCAATTCTGGAGAACTTATTCGATGAATAATGATTTTGCAAACATGCGAACCTCTTTGTGAAGCAATTGCTGGTCTTTGCCTTTTGGTTCGAGTTTTCAATAATTTGGCACGCGACATGTTAAAGTCGTCTGAAAGCATTAAAATTTTGGTTACATAATGAACCTGCTATTTAAGGTATGTTGGGAATTATTTCACGTATAAATATGCTCAACCTTGTGCCATACTTGTATGCTCAGGGCGCTTGTTCTTTAAACGACGTTTGTTCTTTAAAAGTTTGAAGCGGATGTGCCTTGCGTGTTTTGCTTGATCGTATACCATATCACCTGAAGAGAACTAATCAAAATGAGTAGTTATTCTAATTTTATTAAGAGAAAATATTTATTTGCAACACATAAAGCACTCAGCACCTATCTTGAAGTAATTTACCAATATTTGTTTTGTCTGATTGGCAATGCGGGTTGTCTTCCTTATTCCCTCGCTGATAACGTTGAATATTATCATGGTATTTGTCGTTCTTGAGAACCCCTGAGGCAGCATACATACGAAAATCTACGCATGTGGTTTGGTGCTGGACATTGGCAATGGTTGCTGAATATAAACAGTAAGAAAATGTCAAACTAATTCATATGCTCATGTATGGTAGTGGGAGAGTAAAATCAACTAATATTATAGTTGCGTTACCAACTGCTGCATTTATCTTGTGAAGTATTGAGCTCACATCAGTGCATTGGTTGTCAAACCCCGCCAATGTCCCTCGAAGGTGAACCGCAAGACTGTCACAATTCCACTGTGATCTTCTGCATGCTTGCTCTTCATAGCCTATACAATAATTTATCCTCTGATCAATTCGTTCTGACAGTTCGGCAAGTGTCTCGCGAAGATCGGCAGAACGTTTTTTTCGAAGTATAGACAGATTTGCGTCCATAACACCAGATTTGTATTTTCTTTCAATGTTAAGGTGTTGTGCAACATAAATGATCTACGCCAGCCAGAAACCCTTTGATGCAAACACTTTCGAAGCAACAGTTAGTCCATACGTCAGCTGCATAATATATGTTACATTGTTAATGAAGGAATAATTGAACGGCCACTCCTACATTCAATGAATCTATATGTAAATAATTAGTTATCGTACTTGCATTGAATCGTATTGAATGAAAATTGATTGCCACTATAACATTAAGTATTAGCGTGTCTTTTGGCAACGGTATATTAATGCATAAGTGCTATATATATAGTTCTCTATATTATTCAGCCATATACGATAGTCAAAATGAGCATGAGGTGTAATATTATATTCTATTATGTTATATTAGATGAGATTCTATTATATTATACTATAAATAATATTTTATATGATATTATATTACATTATCTCACTTCAGAACATATTACATTACATTATATTATATTGTATATATTATATTATATTATATTATATTATATTATATTATATTATATATATATATTATATTATATTATATTATATTATACTACATTATCATAAAATATTATTATATTTTATTCTATCATATTATAGACGATATTATATCAGATATAATTAGATTGTAATATCTTTCATTATATTCTATTATATTACATATTATATTATATTATGTTATATAATATTGTATTATATTGCGTTATATTCTATTCTATGAATTTATTTAATAGGCAGCTCAACAGACGCCTTAGACTATCCAATTAAATTAGTTGAACAGTCTTGCAAAATGATGGTGCCTATTGAAGTGTCTTGGGAATATTATTTTAAATAGATCAACAATGAGAATGTACTAATAAGAAGGGAGTTGCATATTGTAACAGTCAGCTGAGAGAAGGACCAGTCATATGCTTAGTAGTTGCATTACCAACTGTTTCACTTATCCTGTGAAGTGTTGTGCCCATATCGTTGCATCAGTCTGATGAGCAATACAGGTTATCGCGTGAGTCGTACAATAAAAGCAATATTTATACAAAATGTAATTTGTTAATGTGAGTAGTTTCCATACAGCCTTCCATGGGAGAACGACTAACCTCATAGCTCATTTTGTCGAGAAAGCTAATATTGTTGGTGACAAAACCCATAAAATAACAGTTGTATTCAACATGTCTATTCATTATAAGGAGGCCAATGCCAAAAACTGTAGTACACAGAAGCCGTCAAATATTTTCGGAACTCTTGTATCTGGCACGGTTTTATGTTATATAGATTGTCACCTGGGAACATGATACCAAATGCATTCCGCAACATGTGTACGCCACATTCTCCACTACATTGAAAACATGTCTATATGATTAGGTAAATAAAGTGTACAATAAAGCACGTGAATTGATTAATTTGTATAATGGCACCTGTAACCTTGCTGCGAGATTCGACTATCACGCCTAAAGTCGAATTGAAAATCATTGCGTTCAATGTCTAGTTCTCGTAGCAACATCTTGGTGATAATGATTGTGTTCCCCAACGCAAGACGCGTCTGTGTGAAGTGTTTATCGACTGATCTATCCGAATCCATGACCAAAAATACTTTTTGCCTAAGAAAGATAACGGCCAACACCCAATGATTGTTGTTCACGTTCACGGGCAGCACAATTTCTGACGCATGTTTCCAACTACACGACGGCCAATTGATAGACTTTCCAAGAACATAGGGCATTAGTTCTGTTAGGTCAGCTGTTTTATCAACAACAGGAAGCGTCTTGATGAACTGGCTGAAAACTGTGTTCATCAATGCAACTGTCTTAAGAGGGCTGGCACACCTTTTTTGCATTTCGATGAATCCGCGCATACATTCATCAATATGCTGCGTTACAAAGTTGAGAAAAACACGGATATTCACAAATTCGTTAAGCGAGGAATATCTCAAAATTTAATACTCAATTTGAAACTTACAACGTCTCGTAGGTAAATGCCACGCGTCTTTAGTTCATTGAAGAAATCTTGTTTCAGCTCTGTCCCACAAAGCCCTACGACGTAGTGGCTCGTGGCCATTCGCTCTATACGTTCAGCTGCTTTTGGCCACATTTTCAGTTTGTAGAGAACATGCTCGTCAATATTCGCCTTTCCATATGGAATTCTGGGAGCGACGGAACAGGGCTGAACAGTCTTTTCCAATGCCTTTTGCCTTTTTGTTGGTGGAAGCTCAGTCCCCTCGTCTATTGCCTTGGCCCCGGCTGACTCTATACGTGGTATATGATGAAGCATTTAGAGTAATGAGAATACAAATTTTAATGGCACAAAAAGATGTTTGTACCAGGATCCGTGCCTCGTATGTTCCCTATCTTTTCCGTTAGATGCTGTAACTGGTCACCAAAGGATCTGGCAACATCTTCCAGCGGTTGTTAATGCTCAATATCAGTCAGCCGTACATTCAATCCAAAAAAAACCTTCTTTCATTTGGGTGGTCATCCGGAAAACCTGCTCAGTGTGGTATTCGACTACTGTACTCAGCGTTTCCAGCTGTTGCAAGACCTTCTCCATTCCTACTGATTTACCTTGCGACGCGTGAGAATTAACCTTGCTCATTCCTTGATCAATATCCAACTCATGTACAACATACGGCGCCTCCACATGCGAAGTCCTACCTGCCTCAATTTCCACAACGTCGACGAAATCATCATGAGTGTCCATACCGTCGTTTGCAGTCTGAGACGGCACAATCGCATTGTCCATATTAGTGGCCTGTTGCTGCAATTCGTGAAACACGGGTGATGAACTGTTCATATGAGGCACAACATCTAAATGCAGATGATAAGGTAATTGCACCTGTCCTACAGGGTGTGAGTCAATGTTGGCATTGTTCTCTGTGCCGACATTTGCAATGTGATGCATGGACTTCGACTGGCCAGGAGTCCGTCGACAAAATCTTGTAATATTGGGGAATGCGAACCTTCGTCATTGCTATTGATGACCACATTTTGCCCATCTTCATTGTCCACCACGGTGGTCTGTGGCAAACCACTTTCAGCGGTGTTTCTCAACAACGATGAAGCCATTTGCTGAAGACCGCTGCCGCCAGGAACGACATCAAAGTTGCTATTGGCAAAATAGCCTGCAACAGCCTCTTCAGCAGCGGCAATAAAGAGATTATTGACAACCTCTGACTTCCTAACAGCGTCATCAATATCTTGTAGTCGCGGTGCTCGCTTCGTTAGCCAAGGTGTTGTCTCCCATCGGCACATACGGGGAACTGTGTCGATCGTGTCGCCCAAATTCGTTGCATATTTCCGTGCAACGCCTGGCAAGCATTCGTACGCAAGGATCTGTTTGAAAATAACAGTGAATAACCTGACATTACATCATAAATAAGCAAGGCTATGGATCACGTGTGTAGAGGCGGGTAATATTACCTGAATTGGGTGGACGAATCCACCCAAGCAAAAGGTATGGTACTTTCTTGAAGCCTTGACAGGAAGAATATTGTTTAACGAAGAGAAGTCCCTTTTCAGTGAGTCCAGAACAGTCTTGAAAGCATAACTTCCAAAGGGATAGTTGTTGAAGGCGTCGAAATCCTCAACTAAGTGAAGTATCATTGGATTTATCTTCACATCTGTTCGACAGGCACGGTGATCGAGTACTCCTGCGACAAACACAACACTGGCCATTTTTAATCTTTCAACATCAACACCGGATGATACATGACACCCCATCTCGCTCAATTTATCAATTGCATCCTGCAGCGTGATCTTTTGCGAACTTGGAAAGTGCCTCCTAGCAAAAGCATGATTCTCGACGACCTGTGGCTCGACCGAGAATTTCAGACCAGTAATCAAACAGAATTCCGTAGGCGAAAACCGTATAGGCCTGCAATTGATGACCATCCACAATTCGTCTCTACGATTTATTGGAGTTTGAGCTTGCATCATGTACCAAATCAGCTGGTTCGACAGATTGAACCTATCTGCACATGATATGAGCTGGCCAAATGGAGATCGTGCAACGAACTCCGCAATTTCTGCTGCATTTAGCACATCCCGTATCAGTTTGCTGACTCCTTTATAGTCAGCACATATGGTTAGTTTGCATGGCAAAATATTGTCTTGTGGAAGCTGAGTGTCTAATAATGGCTGAAAATAAAAAGAATCGTATTATTACTGAAAATTTTTAAGAATATGGAAGAGCAGTATGCAGAAATTTGACCGCCATTCAACAGATTGCATAAAACACCTACATAAGAAATATACAAAGCCATATATTCCGAATATACACAGAATATAGAATAGCATGGACGAACATCTGAAGATCATTCGTCTCTAATAGGGTGCATAATATTTCTACAAAAGAACTGTAGCCCACTTATAAAGGGGGAAATCAATGGTCATGCAACATTTGGCTGTCTTAATGGAGAAGGCACCGTCAATTTGGACGGACAAACGTGACATATGCAGGCCAAATGAAACTTATGCAGTAAACATTGAACAGACGGTTAAACACAGACAATACCTCTAAAGCAGTTTCCGCCATTGCCGGCTGTGCGATCGTTGGATATTAGTTGGAAATACCTCACAGGCAAATGTAGCAGACTTGAAATGACCAACTTCAACAACTCCTAAATAGTATGATGAATTAGAGGACACCTGTGGACTGTATGACCAAGAATTAAATAGGATGCGGTACTGCGATTTTTGAAATCAGGTTACACGAAGGAGGATGAAATTTAGAATTATTTATTCCGTTGATAACCACTGTAATTTCTCATTCAATGGGCTGGGCCATCAATTGCATAAGACATAATGATCTAGGATACACACGTCGAAGGCATCAATTTCGACGAAGGCAATCAATTCAAATTAACAATGGGCTGGCCCAATAGGGAAATCATTTACATAATTAGCGTCGATCCTAATGCGATTAATTGTTTTTCGTGCCAAGTCAATGCAACAAAATCAGTAGACTAAAAAATAATATTATTTTTCTTGTAAAAATCAGCTTGCTATAAAATGTATAACATTTTACGTTGCATATGCCATGACAAAAGGATTACAAAATATAACATAAAATGATAGTATAGCATTGTAATACGTAATGCTGTATTACCCAAGATTATATTATTGACTAAAATTTTACAATAAAAGAACGAATATTGTTGGATGTTATACTGCGCATATCAAATATATTATATAGGATTATTATACATAACAAATTATATTGGACTAAAGAATTTATAGCCCAGTGATATTACTTGTACGGCATTACTATAACGAAGTGATAATTATATTATATAATTTATATTAAATTTCTATTATATGGCACTACAATATTTCACTTATTTAAATATAAACCTTAAATTTATATTGGGAAAAACAAAAAAACCTCGTGTATAGAACGGGGCTAACTTACAATGAACGGACAGTTATTCACTTTTGGTAGTAAAAATGGAGATGTGTACCACAGTCACGCGACTAAAGTTGTGAAATATTGGTTGTAGTGACAGTCATGCAAGACACAGCCTTCCGTACAATTACTACTAACAGAATGGCTAGGATTGCTGAGTAATCTAATACTGGCAAAGATAAAAACGACTGAACCACATGCATCATTTAGATTTGAATTAGTGAGGGTCCTAATGTGATTAATTTTTTTGGACCAAGTCAATGCAAAAATCCTTTTTCTTCTAAAGATCAGCACGCTATAAAATGCATATTACAATAATGACATAATATAATTTCTCATTGAATGGGCTGGGCCATCGATTGCATAAAGACATAATAATTTAGGGTACACAGGATGGAGGCAACCAATTCAAATTCACAATGGGCTGACCCAATTGGAAAATCATTTTCATAATTAATAAGGGGCCTAACGTTATTTTTTTTGGGGTGAAGTCAATGCAAGAAACTGAAGACGCGAAAAAATAATATTATTTTTCTTACCAAAATCAGTACGCTATAAAATGCATAACATTGTATGTTGCATAAGCGATAACAAAAGGATTAGAAATATAACATAAAATGATAGTATAATATTGTATTATGTTATGATGTATCTTCGAACATTATATTATTGACCGAAATATTACAGAAAAGAACGAATATTGTTGTATGTTATAATGCGCATATCAAACATATTATATAGGACTATTATGCATAATGAATTATATTGCACTAAATAATTTATAGCAAAGTAATACTACTTATACCACATTAGGCTATACTATAACGTAGTGATAATTATATTATATATTTTATATTACATTTCTATTACATGGCAGTACAATATTTAACTTATTTAACTATATTTTGTAGTATATTTTGACCAACAAATCTAATTATTGAAATATTGATTATAGAAACAGTCACACAGTACAAAACCTCTAATTATTTGTACTAACCGTCTGTTGATAACGTGGGTAGCATTCTTAGACTTCCATACAATGTTTAATAATAATGTAATGTACGGAGATTTCTTAAAACCTTGCACAGAATTATGTCTTCCATTCTAACATGATATATTAATATTACATGAATATCGGATTATATTATATTCTATATACTATGATACTATACTTTCTTACGTTGTGTTATTGCACATAATCATGGAGACAGTTATAAAATTTTGATATTGTAGAATGTGCGAATACAATATAATGTCACAATTCCATGTCTTAGATAGAAGATTCGAGGGTATTGTATAAAGAGAAAGGTCTTCCATTTATTCAGCAGACATACAAACCAAGGCACATGCCCTATAAGCAGTTCCATACAACGAACTATTCAAAACTCAGCTTCCGCTTTTTTAAACTAACACGCCCGATACCGTCACCCTTTTGCCCACCGACATCCCCAATAGAATTGTCGTTGACGTGATCGCAAGCAGCCGATTCCGAACTAAACTTGTCGGTCGTACGGTTACCTCCATGGCCGTGGTCAACATCCTTTTCAACATCCGTGAGTGCAGAGATTTCATTAACATTACCAGTTTCATCAATAGCACCTGCTATGACTGACCCATCACCACCGACAGCGCTGTCCTAACAAATCACCATACAAACAAAATAGGGTATCACATAATTCGAATGCAGGGTGCAAAAATCAACTACCTTTGAACTATCGAGGAAGGTATCGCCCAAATGCTCACTGGTCTGCTCCAACATGCGCGAGACAGTAAAGCTTCGAAACATGCTGCGAAAATCAAAGGGCTTAACCTTTATGAAGAACTTAAAGGTCTTCCCAACCAACCTTGATATGCAATCAGGTATTTCCACATTAGAGTCTGCAGCCTGAACATTTGTTGCCATTGTAAGAAATATGTTTGAACACAATCAACATACACATCTCATACCAGGGTACCAAGAATCTCCTCAGCCGTAGTGTTTGTACACTTTCTTGCAGGCCCATCGAATATAACGAACGTAGCTGTATCAGCGTTATCAGCGACCATGCATTCTATTCAGAAACTACGATATAATATTTAAACAATTGATAATCGATGGATTAACGAATCAAACAATAGAGAGACATGCACCAAGGCAGTAGAATACCGCAGAATACCGACAGCTCTCACATCAGAGCACCTACTACATATCAAAGCCCCACCAGTCTTCGCCACCTTGCTCGAACACTTTGAACATGATATATAATGCCATCCATTTCTGGTTAGGATCTCAGTTATTCTAGCCACACAAATAAAATCTTTGACCTGCAAACCATATATCACCAATGAGTTTGCAACTACTACCTCTACCAACTGCAAAAAGACAAGGCCATACCTGTTCATCTTCCTTGTGCAAAAATTCATAGATATCAGCAATGCGGCACGATTGCAAATCAGGCATTTTTGTGCCAAGGGACAGTGCGACTGGCCGGTCCAAAACAGACATGCTGCAATTGGCAAATAACGACATCAGACAACCCTTTTAACTACAGCGGAGTCAATGTCTTAGCCAAGACAATCACCTCTTGCGAAATTGCCAGACCTCATCAATCTCAGGGTCAACATACAGTTTCGACGCGGATGTGGTATTCAAGTAAAGGGTTTCTGCACGAACATTTTACGTGAAGATAGAGAAAAGTAGACATAAAAATAAACAGAGACACTTACGCCCAAAGAATTTTGGGTTAATACTTGTCACAATAACAACCACTTGTTCTCCAATCCTGGACCGAACAGTCTCGCAAAATTCATCGGCCTTGTCGGACCAAACAGTAACAGTGGCGTTAAGATATCTGCAATATCGTGAACGATGTGTAGTAACGCTTAGGAATTTTCAAATATCCAAACTACCAACCAACTGGAAGAACCTAATATGAAGCAGAGAAACAGCATGTACCCTTCACGAAAATCCTCAATTCTGCACGTTTTGAACAACTGCTGTCACCAACATCTGGCTCTACCACTTGAGATAACAATCCAATAACATCTACATGGCGGATCAAACAAATTATGCAAGGACACGTGGAAAAATCCGATGCACTGAATAGACATGACTGTGGAGTAAACATGCGCGGGGCTAAATGCACGGAAATTACATTGCATGACCGTAAAACAGACAGCAACAAAGACTGCAAGACTGTACGACAGAGATAATACAGTAAAATCTAATAGTAAACACGCATGTATAAGCTACACATCAACAAAGAATGATAGACAGTACAACATGGACAACATAGCAAACGAATATTGTATCATCGAATAACATTGAACATGCGCGGGAAATTACATTGCATGACCGTAAAACAGACAGCAACAAAGACTGCAAGACTGTACGACAGAGATAATACAGTAAAATCTAATAGTAAACACGCATGTATAAGCTACACATCACCAAAGAATGATAGACAGTACAACATGGACAACATAGCAAACACAATCGTAATGTACGCAACAACACACAATAGCAGGTACCAAAAATGGATGCCTGTAAAACAGAGCCAACACTGTAAAATGTCAGCAAACACTCATGGATGCCAATCTATATAGGCAACATAAAGGAAATACTGTATAACACAGACAAACACAGGAAAATATAATTGTAACGAACGAAACACGACGGAATACCAGGTAATTCCTTATTGCGGTTGGCGAGCTGCATCAAGACCTCGTACGACATGAATCGAAATTTGTCGACACCTATTGACCGCGACTTGTCATCCACCTCAGCCACTACAGTACGATCAGTGAATCTAACCCTACACTCAACATCAGTCATACGGTAGCTCCTAGGGGAATCAACAACATCAAAGTCAGTTATTGAATAAATATGGCCATCCTTTAGCTTCGATGCATATCGATCAGCCCTTTCGACGTGAATAGACGCCTGCATCACAGTATCCTGCCCACACCAAATAAAAAAAATTAAACGATAACAACCCAAAATACAATATAGAACAAAAAGAAAGAACATCGCAAGCATATTGAACAAATACCCTCTCATCCAACAACAACATATCTAGGCTCATGGGCTCTCCATTCTTCTTAGTGTTTCTTGCGGTCCATGAACGGAGGACGCGCACCACAATTGTTCCACATTTGGTCCTAGCCTTTAATTCACCTAAAGCAGAATGTTTCGTTGGAAGACTCATTTTACACAAAGCACATTTCAATAAATTCAACTCACCGGACAGACAATTATATAGCGGGGTTAAATGCGTCCATTACTATTCCTCATTACCGTTCAGGTCACCCGCGAATATGAACAGTCTTGCAATATCAATGAATAAGAAGTTATTGTATGTAACGTCTTTATGGATCATTTATTCCATCATTCCATAGTCGGCTATTGTTACAGGAGTTGAACAGGTTTTGACTACATACAAGGCAATCTACCAATCGTATGACCGTACACCTGCCAGACCATTAATAGCATAGACGTATGAATCTAAGATTCGAACAGTCAAGCATATGAATCGTTAATGAATCATGAATACTGGCAACTTAATGTAACTTAATTAATATCTCCGGCCAGACAATAGCGTCTTATATAGTGAAATCGCCCGAAATAAAATATAAATTCATTCCTATAACGCCACGTAAGCACTTCCAGGCAAATTTAAGTCGGAAACTAATAACTTAAACTCAGAATATTAATCAGAACTACATTCGCGCACTCTGATTGGATGGGGGGGGGGGGGGGAAACCGTTGCACACGTGTCAGCACAAGAAAGAGTCCATCCAACTTTTATATATATAGATTATTAGCGATAATAATTATTTTATTTACACTACTACACACACTCACTTATTACTACAAAAATTATAAACATTTTTTTTTTATGTTATAGAAATACTAATGGCATCGTCATCGAGAAATCCTAACCCGAGCGACAAAGTGTTTTTGCGTTTAGGTCCCGAAGATAAGTTTTCAGGTAGTTGTTTTTTTTATTTTTTGTAATTTCTTTCTTTTCTGTATTTTTATTTTTCTTGGAATAATTTTTCGAAATTTTTTTAAAGTCCAAAAAGTTGAAGTTGTTTCTAAGTGAAAAACAATTAATGGGTCGAACCGGAACAGGAATCGGAATCGGTCCATTAGCGGCCCGTGGTTCAACACTGCGGTTCCGATCCAGTCCCGGAAAAATGATCCCGGAACTGGAACCGGAACAGTGCCGGAACCGGGGGAACCCGGCCCGAACCGGCCCGGCCCAATTCATTACCCAGGTCTAGACCATAGGTCTGCTTTTCCAAATGTTAAAAAAGAGTTGCAACAGTGAGGGTGGTTAATGTAGACGTGTGCTTAATAGTGGAGATGGAGATTTTATTTCTAGTTTTTTTTGTACGTTAAATAAAAGTGATGTGACATGTATCGCATGAGACTCCTATATTTCTATTCTAATATAAGATAAAGATAAGATGTACATACATATTCTCAAGTCTCAACCAACATGTATCTTTCGATAAATGTGTGTTTTTAAATTGTCGGTTGGGGATATTAGAGGAGATTAGAGGGGTTTAGAATTAATTAATGCAATGTTTGGTTGGGAGGTTTACTTAAAAAGGGATATTTAGTTAATCCCCTTCAATTTCCTGCTAAAGTATTAGCTAAAGCTATTTATCCCCTGCATTTAGCTAATCTTTTGACTAATTTAACATTTATTTATAAAATATTAAATTTAAATTCGGATAAAATTGTAATTGAATTTAATATTAGTATCATCTAAAGTAATCTACATCCAACATCATGATTTAATTCTATCAATAAAACACCATGTCACATATCATTACAACAAATAAAATGAGCAATATTATTATTGATAAATTATTGTACATGATATAATTGTATGTATATGAAGATAGTATACTCACTTATATTCTCATATAATTTAGTCTGTTCATTGACATGGCTAAGAGATAGTTGAATTTATTTTTTTAATAATAAATATTAATTTATCGATATATTAACGTCTCTCTAAATTAATAAAATTTAATGGTTCCAATGCTATTAATTTATAGAGGTTTTAGTGGAGTCGAATAGGTAAGCGGTGGAGTCAAAAATAGACAGTGGGTTTGATTTCATTAGTTATGAATGGGAGTTACTATTTATCGCCCCTTTTTACTAGTCACCGCCCCCTAAAGGGCTGGAAAAAGACGTTTTTGCCCTTATGATATTTAAATCAAGTTAAAAGAAAAAACTAACTAAATATATAATTCCGGTACGAAACGAAAACTACACACACAAATAAATTCGAACGATCGATCGATACGAAAAAAAATTTTGATTTAATATTTTAGGACCGATCGATCGATATTTTCGGACCGATCGATCGATATTGTCGTAAAAATCATTCGTACGTAGATGAGTTAGCGAACACGGATCGAAATAGTTTGAAAAAGTCCCGACCGAAACACAATTTCGGTCGCCACGCGACCGAAATTATGTTTTGGTCGTGCCTTGTGGCGACCGAAATTTCGTTTGGTCGGAGCTGGCACGACCAAAACAAAATCTCGGTCGGAGCTGGCACGACCAAAACGAAATTTCGGTCGCCACAAGGCACGACCAAAACATAATTTCGGTCGCCACAAGGCACGACCGAAATGCTGTTTCGGTCGCGCCTTGTGGCGACCGAAATTACTGTTCGGTTGTGCCTTGTGGCGACCGAAATTGTGTTTCGGTCGGGACTTTTTCAAACTATTACGATCCGTGCTCGCTAATTCATCTACGTACGAATGATTTTTACGACAATATCGATTGATCGGTCCGAAAATATCGATCGATCGGTCCTAAAATGTTAAATCAAATTTTTTTTTTTCCGTATCGATCGATCGTTCGAATTTATTTGTGTATGTAGTTTTCAATATTTCGTACCGAAATTATATATTTAGTTAGTTTTTTATTTGTAAATTAATTTAAATATCATAAGGACAAAAACGTCTTTTTATAGCCCTTTAGGGGCGATGACTAGGAAAAAGGGGGCGGTGAATAGCAATCCAGGTTATGAATTGAGTAAAGAAAAGGTATCTCACAATGGTGCTTTGCGATTAATTTACCAATTCGCATATTTTGGGAATTAATTCGGTATGAAAATAAATAATTATTTTCGTCTTTAAATATAAGATTAACGGAGCTTTTATGAACCCTCTAGAAGAAGGGCGGCTCATCGCAATAAAAGGTCGCGAGTTCCTCTTACGCGCTCCTCGCTCTAAGATCTGTGGAAGAGGTACAATTTCTGTTGCGTGATTTTCATCTCTTGTTTTTCGTTGTGATTTTTCAGTAATTTGATTTGGTGAATTTTGTGGTATGTTTATGGTAGAGCTTGATCGCATCTACTGAGATTATGGATTCGTGTTTCGATCTCTTAGATTGGTCATAGATTTTCGATATGTTTTAAGGTGAAGATGCTTTTCCTCTGTAATTTCGATTTCGGGGATAAAGATTCGAGTTTTAGGGTTTCTGATTACGAAAGATTGAATTTCTCATAATTGTCTTATATTTGTTACTGTAAAACGTATCAGCGAATCGAACTCTATACTTTTACTAGTATTCTGAGCAGTTTCTCGTTCTTTTGCCGTTCAACTGTTCATCTTGGTTTTGTGTTTCTGTTAAACTTTTTGCCATCTTTCAAGGGGACCTTAAGAAGTTTAAAGGATTATTGAGCTGTTCTTTGCTTCCTCCTTTGGTGGACTTTCTTTCTCCGTGAAAAGGTAAGAAAACCGATTTAAATTCTAGTCGTTCTCATTTTAGTCGAGGGTCTTATTAGTCCCATTTCATCGTTAGCTTATTCTTTGAAACCTGCTTCGACAAAACGAAGAACTAACGGTGTCTCCTCTTCTCTCGTTGAGATGTACTCTTGGCCGTCTTCATCATACCAAATGCAGGCAAGTCGTGTTTATGGATTCCAAGAAATTCCTGCAATTAGTTGAAGAAAAGAAAAAGAGGGTTCTTGCTAGAAAAGAAGCACACTTGCAATGGGAACAGAAACTCGAAGCTGCTGCAATGGCTTTGAAAGCTGACGCTGAAGCAAAGGAGAGAAGATCAAAGTCTTCCCCTCACAAGAGAAGAAGTGTCTCAGTCTCAGATAGCGACGATGAGTCGAGAAAGAGGAGCAAGAAACTGAGCAAAAAGAGAAGTAATCGCAGCCATAATTCTGACTCAGACAAGAAATCCAAGCGCAAGAATCGAAGACACGGTTCAGCCTATTCAGATTCAAGCGATTCTTCCTTTTCTAGCGATGAAACTGAAGATGATGATAACGAGTATGGTTCAAAAAGAAAGCACGGTAAGCATCGCAAACATGGCCATCGTCATCATCACCGTCGTCACAAACACAACCGACGAACACTCTCTGATGATGATTCAGATTCGGAATCGTCGGAAGATGACGAAGAAGCTTCTAAGAGGAAGAATCTCAGTAAGAACAGGAAACACCATCCTCGAAGAGGTAGTGTTGATGCATCAGATTCTGATGGGCATAGGCATAACCCTAAAGACAGATGGATGGGGAGATCGTCAGATGATAACGAGGAAGCAGATAACATTAAGAATATGAATGGAGTGGATAAGATTGATTTTGAAGCCATAGAGCTTGTCAGTGGCAGAAATGGTGAAGCCTCTCCAAAGAAGTTGTGACTGGACTTAGCTTATTAAACCCTTTACTAAGTTGAAGAGTTTGGATTATCATCTTGACTGGTCTGTGTTTGTTCTTGTATTAACTTGCGGATTCGTTTTTTTCGTCGAAGTGGCTGTGAGTGTGAACTCTTAAATCTGAAACCTGCAGTTATCTTTGCTTGTAGAACCAATGTAGCAGGAAAAATAAACAAATGGAACTCTCAAATCTGCAATCCATTCTTGCAAAAGAGAATAAGTTTGTTTCTCACATGTGCATAAATTATTATCACATTGTACCAACTGCGAAGGAGAACTTGTAACTATTACATGATGTAACATACAGCTATAGCAACATGGACATCAACCAAAAGCTGTATGTTTCGAATGATGTAAAACCTCTACGATCTACAAAAAGCTTTCGGTTCGTACCATCGAAACACATTATAGCAACACAGCAGCAGAACAAGAAAAAAAAACGATGCACAGGTATGTATGTATGTATGTATTCCTAGAAAACTCTGCTCTTACATCATCTCCCTCCATGTGTATATTGCTGATTCCTTATGATAACATTGCTGATCGTTGGATTGTATAAAACGAATGACAACTAATATATATATATATATATATATATATATTTATACCTATGACAAACAGCGTGTGGGCTCGGTTAGATGTTTTTCAAAATCTTTTCTTCCGATACTCCTTCGTCTATAAGAAGAGAGGTAACCTCCTGAAAATTAAAATAAGCTCAAGGTCTCAGTGCTGTGCTGTATACATTTTGTCCTAAGATCACAAAATGAAGATATTATGGAAAATCTTTCACAAACCTCAGCCATCTGTCTGTGGCCGCATAGCACAGAGCCAGTCGATTGAGGATTCAAGATTTGCTTATCTCTAGCAAATGCAGCCTGCAAAAAGAAAAAAAAAAGATAAAAATTCAAGTATAAGAAGAGTAACTTCTCTCAGATACAATACAAGGTTTTATATACCTGTACAAAGCCTCGATGCCCCGTCCAAGTGTTGTCTGGCTGAGACAATACAGGCACGACGTTTATTCCATACGATGCCCAGTCCTTGAATCTCTCCTAAGATGAAATAATTAAGGGGTAAATTTATTCAATTTATTTGGAACAATGTATCGATAGATTCGAACACCATGAGGTCAATATACCTTATAAGCCATTCTTTCAAGGTTTCTGGCGCCGTAATAGAGCCTGACCTCAGATCGTTTCTTAGCATCGAAGCCAGCCTCGATCAAAGATCGAATTGGGCTACAATCCAAAATGCAGATAGAAATAATCTCAGATCACGGACAAGCTCTACAAAAATATAATTAATGCAATAAAACTAGCATCGCCACAATCTCTGTTTCCATCACAGAATCCATAACCAGACATATTTATCATCTTCTATCAGTAAATGAGGATTAAAAAATAATCCAAATAAAGATACAATCTTTTGTACAGTGGGATGACAATCACAGAGAGATCTGAGATTAAGCACAAGTTTTACATACCGAACTCTATGTAACTAAATTTATTTAATGTAATAAACTACGCACTGTCACCATTTTTGCATATAGAATCCATGAATTGACATATTTCTCATCTTTCACCAATAAATAGGAGTGTGGGATAGGCAAAAGATCAAGACAAAAATAACAATTTTTGCCCAATAGATGAAGATCATTCATAGAATTGAAACTAGCTTTAATTTTTGAAATCATATATACCTGATGCCAGTGCCGGTGGCGAAAATAAGCACCGTCCGGCAACTCTCCGGCGGTTCAATCTTGTCCAATTGAAAACCCTTCCCCATCCCAAAGCTGAGCTCGACCTCATCCCCTTTCCCCAGTCCACAGAGCCTCTCCGCCGTGGATCCCCTGATCGCCTTCACCAGGAACTCGAAGACGCCGCTCCTCTCGGCGGTCGACGGCGGAGATGCGATCGCGAGGAACGTCGGCCTGAATCTCGGCTCCCGGGCGATCCGAAGCTGCACGTATTGTCCGGGTTTGGCGTAGGACGAGATCAGTTCGGGGGATGAGGACACGTCGGCGGCCACGTGGAAGATCGATTCGGCGGCGGGAGAGACGGATAGGAGGGGGGTTGATGTGAAGAGGTTGTTAGCGGCTTCGTGGTGGCGGATTGCGGCGGCGGTGGAGAGGTGGCGGCGTAGAGGTGTGAGTTTGGGTTGGAGGAGAGGCATGTGGAGAGGGAGGGGAGGGATTTGGTGTGGGCAGGTGCATCGAGGACGTTCGCCTTTGATTTTGTGCTTGAAGTTTTTAATAAAAAACACACACGACTCTCACTCATGTGCAATGAAGAAACATTGTTCTTTGATTGATGAGTTGGTCTAAGGTTTGAACATTCGTACAATTTCTAGAAAGGTTTGATTTGTTTATATTCAGATCCCCCCCGAAATTTGATTTATTTTTTGTCATGAAATATTGTGTACTTCAATTGATTGATTTTACCATTTTTGGACGACTTCATATCTTTCTAGTACTATCCTATTTCTTTGTGTAGAACTAGCAACCTCCTATATCCTACCTTTTCTAAAAGCACTTAATAATCGTATAGGGCTATAAAATGAACTCATTACACCCATAATTGAGAGCAATCGGTAGTTTTAACATTACTGGGGTCGACTTTTGCTTTTGGTTCGCTATCTTTTCCCAACTAAAGAAATGTATTGAAACCGAGTAAACAATAGAGGTGTTCAGACGGTTTGAGAAACTGTAACCGAACCCTCGGTCAATGGTTCGGTTAACCGTGGTGGTTCAAACCGTAACCGAAACGTCAATTATAAAGGTTCGATTACGGTTCTTCATTTTCCTAACCGTAAACATGCGGTTCATAACCGTGAACCGTAACCGTATAAACACGTCTAGCAAACAACCCAGAAAGGTCTCTCTAGTGACATTAATTTTATCAGTAGGAAGAAAGAGCTCAGACAACCCGAGCAAAGAAGGAACACAAGACAAAAAATAAAAATAAAAATTGCACGGCACAGTAGAAAAGGGAGCAATAACTACATAATAAAATCATGTCCATAAGAAATGGATATATATTCCTTCGTTCTACTACACTACTATACACTAAACTACACCATAGATGGATGCCTTTTCTCCACAAATTAGTAGCACGTCAACCTTAAAAACCTAAAGCAACGAAGGCAATCAATCATCATATCAGCGAGAATCTTTCTTACCTTTCTTCAGCAACATCGACATGCTATCGATATAATCCCCATCCAATCCCCTCCCTCCAAGCAGCCATCGAAGGGCCTCAGCAGCAGCATATTTCTCCGCCTGCTTCTTATTACCACAAGCTTGGCCACCAATTTGCACACTGTTGAATTCTACAGTGGAAAGAAACTTACCGTTCTCCACTTGCTTGGTTATGTAAGAGGGCGTGCTGTATCCCGCCCGGGAAAGAAATGTCTGTAGCTGACTCTTAGGGTTATCCCCGCCGGGCCCACTTTCTGGGGCTGGCGGGGGAGGAGGAAGTCGATGAACTTTTACTACCGAGGAATTTTGGATTCTGCGATTGAATACGAATTGGCCATTGCATGGATCTTCTGAGATGAGCGTGCGTATGGCTGAGATGAGGCTGTGGTAGTACGAGTGTACGCTCATGTGGGGGTTACGGAGCTGCATTTTCAATTGGGACGTGTCAGATTCAGGCATCTGATGGATTTGACTTGAAATGATAACCTTGGATTTTCTTACTGATTTCATGAGACATATTGAACTAATTTGGAGAAGGTATAAAATATCCTATAGATTCAGACTCACCTTGTTCTTAATTAGGTCGTCGAGCTGTTTCCTCAAGCTTTGGTATAAGTCGGCTATGGCGGGATCCATGAAGAATTCCAAGTACCCGCCCATCATTTTCAAGTGACCGTCCTGTAAAATTAATTGCATGAGTTTTTATTCAATGTGATGTCAGCATATCGTAATGAAACATATATAATTGTAGTAGGACTTTCAACTTTTAACAAGAGGCGAAAAATAGTAGAAATATAGGTGAGAGAGATAGAGAGGGTTCACCGTATCCCCCCTAGAGATGGTGCCACCAAACAGGAGGAGCATGGAATCAGATACCCCAGTCGAGTCTCGCAGAAATACGGAGTTGACCTTGATTTTCTCGTTGAAAACAAGCCATGGAAATGGAATCGTCGAACGGCGAGCGTTGGCTGAGTTCTAGGAAAATTGTGAAAAAATAACTAAAAAATTGTATTCAAATGATTTCTGATTACATAAGCAAGTGGAGAAAGCATAGTAGCTTACACAGTGTAAAAGAACTGGCCCATCTTCCATAGTCTTTAGGGTGAATGATTTATCATTGTGCTGTAAATGAGTATGAAGCATGTTATTGCAAATAAGAATACCCATAGCGTATACTCGAGTGTAGGAGTTTGAACAAAACATTTTTGAGCAGCAGACAAGGACATGGATGGCTGTGGCATGTTTGAAATCAAATTTTCAGTTTTCAGCTGATCTAAATGGGGAAGTTAAGCAAAAACTTACCACAACAGAACAAACCCCAGGGTACAAGCCGTAACATATAATTGCACGAAGAAGATGCACATCATAGCTCCAAGCGCTGAAAGTGTTAGTATTGCCATCAATCAAACCCGTATCCTTTAGTGAAGAATAGAACTCTCCCCGAAGGGAATCGATTGCTTTCATTGACTGTGGAGAGAGAAAATTCTTCCAGCAATATTCATAACCAGCAAGATCTTTATCAGCTAATTTCCATCCTTCATACGCCCCGACAAGGGCAAGATGATCACTGTGATCTTGGGAAAATTGTGCTTTAGCAGCATCCGCAAGCTATAAAAAGACGATGGATGTGTTTATATGAGTAAATACTTGGGCAAATGACACACAAAGCTTACTATTCGGAGAAACAAAGATTTGTTTAAACTGTATAGAACATCACTCAGTTGCATCAGGTTTCTTACATCCTTCTTATCCATCGGTGCTAAGAAAGGATCGCGAACGCTGAGACCAGAGACGATGGTTAATACTGGATCCAAGCAATTCAATATAGAACCAAGTATAAGCATTTTTCCCAGTTTGGGCTCCACGGGGAGCATTGGTAAGTAGTTTCCTAAAAGGAACGAAAGCTTGGTAAGAATATATATGGACATCAACAAGAAATTGGATGAGTCGTATTACCAACCTAAAATGGTCAAATTTTCATCCTCATCCAAAGCCCCGATCATCTTTAGGTAATCGATAGCATTTTGTACCTATTTACAAAGGATGAATTTAACAATGAAGTCACACGTTATCCATGCTGAGAGTAACATGATGCAGATATATTTCACATATGCTGCAGAATGGAACACGTCCAAGATAACGAGACAGAAAACTGTATTATATGGGAATTACCGCAAGATATTCTGGCGAATGCATTGCTTTAGCTAGGAACTCCGAGATACTTCCAAGTTTCAAACTCTTGATTTGTAGACAGAGGGACTGCAAAGGTGTCCTTAGAATCTCCGGCAATTGATATTCTGTAAAAGTATCATACACACATTGTGGATAGAGATGGTAGCAATCTCCTGGCTGTACCCGTCCAGCTCTTCCTCTTCTCTGATGCAACATACACATATAGAGAAGGCATTTGAATATTCAGGTTCCATCATTGTGATATTTGAAGCGGGGGGATGATAGAACATTTTAAAGACTTCTAATAGAACATATATCAGTAAAAACCTCATTGAATTCTTTCCCTGCCAAAAGAATGTTGTCTTATTTCTTTAACAGAAGAATATGCTAAAACTGCTTCCTACGAGCCAGATAACAGAGAGAGTTAGCCACGAATTGACATACTTGTTTAACAGAACTCTTGGAGATCCAGGTCGGAAGCAAGCAAGAAGTGTTATTTAGGGCATCATACGTTGTCTCTTTTGCCTTTCCGCAGTCAACAACAAAGACGATGTCATCAATTGTTATGCTTATTTCAGCAATATTGGTGGCCAATACTATTTTTCTTACACCACCTTCAGGTTTGTGAAAAATAAGTTTCTGCATGAATAAAAAATCATAATAAGCTAGACGAGCAACAAATTCATCCAAAGAAAAAAAGAATCTCTCAATATCAACAATAGCCTTTTGCGACCATGTGGAAAATCAAGATGAGCAATGAGTGAAGAGAACTGATGCAAGGCAAGTGGAAGAGATACTTGAGATCAAGCTAGGCCTACAAGGGAATGAGAAGTACACCTCGATAACTAGAAATATATCAACCTACAAGGAACAAGAACTAATGATATCACCTGTTCCTCACTGCCCATAGAGCCATGGCAAGCCAACAACAGGACACGATTGGTATCTCCTAAGACCGAATGAGATTGAAGCTTCTCTTTCAGAGAGGTTATGTCATCCCAACCAGTCAGAAAAACTAAAACAGCGCCTGGTCTCTCATTCTCGCATATATAGCATAGGAGATATTCGATTAGGTTAAAATTAAGAGAATCTGGATTCCAGCACGACAAAGATTCCCGTGTCTGAGCAGAGCAATGTGCGTAGTCTGTAACAGCAACTGCATCCTGATTCACAAGTGACACAGCTCAATAGTCACACTGGCTATACGATTTAAGTGTCTAGAAAGAAAATATAACCTGAATTGCAGAAGCTATTCGGCTCTTTTTCTTTTTTGACGCATATCTGCTCAATTTCCACGACTTTTCCGCACCATAATCATCAAGTTGGTTGTCAACTGTCAACTGGTATCCTGTCGCCTCCAATATATTTTCCAGAAAATGAGCCTTAACTGGGTAAGTGAAGCCCTGAAATGTAGAAAGCAGATTGTGTGTATTTCTGTTTCTAGAACAAGCTAGTCTTGTAACTAAATCTCAGAGCCAACCAACTCCACTAGAAAGTTATTAATTCATAACTATGAAAAATGTTATTACATTATCATGTTCAATTATATAGGTTTGTCCAAACAAAAAAGCAAGGCACATCCTTATGCAAAGAAGATTCTAATGCAAAGGTGAAAGCTGTAAAAAAGACTGGAAAATCATAGGTACCAGAATAGGTAACAGAGGGATACCTGGATGTGGACAACTGGAGCCCCACCGAAATACATAGAGAAGTGTCCTGCATCTAAGGTGGCACTCATCAAAATAACCTTTAGTTCAGGCCGACGAGGAAGTAGATCCTTCAGAACAATTAGAAGAAAATCTGTCATCCAGCATTTAGAAAAGAAAAAAAAAGAACAGACGTTAAAATGGCGATCTTCTATATGCCTTCTTAAAATAAACAGAAATGCAAAAGAAAAAGTACCTTCGTTAATCCCACGTTCATGAATTTCATCAACAATAATATGTGTCACACCATTTAAGCTTCTGTCGACCAATAATCTCCGTAACAGGATGCCAGTTGTGCAGAAGAGGAGGCGGGTATTGCCTCCTTTTAGGCCCTCTAGGCGAACTTTATATCCAACCTACATAAAAAAAAAGATGAATGAGGAATGAAATGTAGAGTTTTGCAGACCCAATAATGTAATGAAGATGATACCCAAGAGAAATTCTAATGATGAACCATAAACAGAAACTCACAGTTTCACCCAACTTCTCGCCCCTCTCCGCGGCAATTCTCTCCGACACCGACATCGCTGATATCCTTCTAGGTTGCGTGCATATGATATTGCAATTGGCCCCACGCATAGCATTTATCTCAGACTCCAGAATAAATTGGGGAATCTGGGTAGTCTTCCCACAACCAGTTTCACCAGAGATGACGACAACCTAAAGTAGTTTGATCCATACTCACAAAGTTACATGGAGTACAACCAAGATTACAGCGAAAGATGTCTCGGAAGTCAAAATAGCCAACCTGGTTCTCTGAAATAGTATTAAGTATAGCATCCTTTTCCTTATAAATAGGGAGGCTAATGCGGAAGTTCATCATCCTCTTTCCTTCCGGTGATCCCTGAAAATGAACAAAACGTACAGACAGTTATAATGTACTAAGGGTCTCACACGATATCAAACACTAAACACTTACTGGTGGGCATCAATATTAAAAAAAAACAGAACATGCCATGATATTGTTAAAAGTAAGTTCAGTAAAACAACGATCATTTGAGAAAGTTAGATCAATTGACATTCTGGATATGCTTATGAATTTAAGCTTCTGCCAAAAGAAAGCTATCGCAATGTAGAAGTAACTATCGTAACTTTAAGCGGCTTAAATGGGCTTGCGGTTATGATATTAAGGAAATATGCAACAGCAAAGAACCAGTTCCAAAAATTCTTTAAATCGATCATGACAACTTCTAAAATAAATTCTCAGCTCTATTTCAACGCACCTGCCAAGTGCATTGATCATTTAGCTTTTGCACACTCTTCTGGGAGAAGAAATTTTCAGATGCAGCCTTATTGACTGTAAATGCCTCTGGTTGCTCAAAGAGGCTTTCATCGCTAACCATACTGGTGCTACTGCTCGAACGTGAAAATATATCCACCTCTTTGCTCTTTGCAGACATGTAGTTCGCAAGATTTGCTCCTACACGATTTTGCAAATCTGGAGGCAAGCCCACCTGAAATTTCTCCGTTACGCATAGCAGAAATGCAGAAGATTTAGTGTTAAACATGCAATAAGTGATTTTTCTTAAACAACCTGGATGAAAACTTATATCCGGGGTAGGGTTTTACCGGTTGGGAGGCATGAAAGAATTGTGGGAATGAGCCTAATTCTCTTTATGTGAGTGGTACACAATTAGAGATGAGTGCGGATATCATTCATAATAACACCTATAGCTTGTCAAGTTAAACTTGTACACTAATGGATGAACAAAATGATGATCGGGGTGCAGAAAAAACTAGCGTATTGTTGGAGTATAAAAGAAATACCAATAAAGGATCACAAGATATACCTCCCTCTGGGGCCGCTTATCATCAAGGTCAAACCGATAGTTGGGTAATGGAACTTTGCTGACAACCACTACTCTAGCATATAGACGGCTGTATTTCAAACATAAACCTCAAGTCAGTGTTCAGCATAAATAGGAAATGAAAGGCGAAAAATGTAAGTACCTATACAAACCCATTCTGGTTGCTAAGGCTGCAATTTGCTCAAAATCACGCCGATCCTTTTTCTCTCTGGATACTAACTCCTGTTTATCACTATCGCGTAAAAGACTATGCAACTTGCATTTCCATGCTGTAAGGACCTCCGATGATGAAGGTTCCTAAATTCACCAAATAAAATGACTATGAGAGCATTAAATAGGAAAGCAAAATTTTTAGCTTAGAAGAAAACCGTGTCCAGATTCAGACAACAATCAATCCCAAGAAGAAAATATCGATAAACGCACAACATAATATGGTCTTCAGTCTTCTCAAACCATTGATGATCGATCAACTCTTTGGTCTTGCAGTAATTTGGGGTGACCATTAGACTTTAGTTGCACTACTTACGGGTTTTCTTGGCAACCTAACACCATAATTTGAATTTGTCATGCAAACTATTTTCTTCAAAACGAAATGTCCTTTTCTATTCCATACACATTTTGTATTCCTGATCGTTTGGGTTAATGATGCAAGATGAATGGAACTTGAACAAAATCCATTTTTTTTCTGAAATACTGCCGAAATCTGAAACCGAACAACTCATTCAGCATCATACACGATAGGATAGGAAGAGCCCAATCACGCACTTTAACATTCTATCAGTGTCATCCACCAAAATCATAAATGATCAACGAAGAACGAAAAATAACTTAAATTCGATTCCACTTCCACATCACATGAAAAGCAACAAAACAATGCGCTCGTTGACGTGCAATTGAATTTGAAGTTTCCACACATATATTCATGACGACTACGGAAAAATTTTCAAGCAATTACAAGAAACATACAGTATGTTCTGCGGAAAACTCAAATTCAAGCCGCTGCAAAATTTTATCGTCCTCATTCTGCTGCTGATGTGCCTGGAAAGACTGGGGAACACAGGTATTATTCAGTTCCGGCGTTGAAGCTCGAACATTGACATTGGCAGTACTCTTCAAACCAACGGACGGAGGACGTAAGCGCTTGTGAGGTGGCACATAGGACGAGCCGTAAGACGGCCTCACACGGTGATTCATCCTCAATTCCGATCTCAGAACCACCGGTGAGGTGAGAGAGAACGGTCTTAGGGTTTCGAATCGCGGGTAGTAGGAGAGGAATTGGAGGTAAAGGAGGTACATGCAATGCGGCGAATTGTGAAACTTAACGGCGCCGCCGCTTCGCGGTGGTGGTCGCCTACTGGGTTTTGATGATGCCTGGCAAGGATGGGATTGAATTTATTTTCTTTTTTTAATGAAATTTTGATTTATTAAATATTTTCGTTGATAAAAATGGGAATGATGTTTAAGGCCGGGCTGTTTTGGATCCCCGATGTTTTTTTTTTTACCCGAAACGATAGCTTGAATAGATTAACAAAAATACAGGGGCTAAATAGCCCAAAGAGTCTCATCGGTACATCGTCAATCGGGAGAACAAAGGCTCACAACCGAGCACAACACAACCCCAAAATGGGGCACAACACTCCCCTGAGGGGAGAAAAAGGTCCACAGAGGGACAAGAATCGACAGAAGACAGAACTCATTACCTACGACCAAGAACTAAAGAACCTATAACAGAAAAAATATTAAGCTAAATCTACGATACTCTTCATTTTCACTTGGCCTTCGACTTCTGAATTCTTATCTTCATCGGACTGACAGCTCCACAAGGGAGAAAATGCTCTCGACCCGCGGGTCGAGAGAAACGAGGGAGTCGGCGGCGAGGCGGCGATGCTGCAGAGTGGGAAGGGTGGGGAGACGGAAGGCGGGGCGGCGAACCAAAGGGAATCCCGAGCAAATCTGCTTTGAAGGCTCTTTGGAGCATTTCATCGAACAGTTTCTGTGCGGGTTTTGGATCCCCGATATTACACGCTTTCATTTTTAGAGAGTGAAATTCTCTTTGTCATTCTTTTGTGCCACTATTTGTTCCACAATATAAATACTTGACAAGTGTCCAATCCAAGGGTTAAGATTTCCCCTTTGGTTTTATTTTAATAAATAATTTTCTAATTACATCTTTCACAAAATTCTAAAATCATCATTATTTTATTAGATTTATACGATATAATCAAATAAACCTAATTTATTATTTGTTTCGTTACGATCATATTGATATTCATATCTTATATTTTTTATATTCATAAGCATCATTTTATTTTTATATTGTATCATATGAGATATAAAATGGGACATATTTGAGGGACAGAGGATCTGGTCCATATTTTTCGTCCCCGATCTTACTAACCCTGAGCAGATTTCGTCCCCCCGTTAAGTTAATCGTTTACTGAAACGAAAATTAGCATGTGGTACGCACGTGACATTCTTTTAGTTGGGATATTGCGCAAAACAGAAAACTCACTCACAAAAAATCAAGTCTCAAAACCTCTCATCTCTCTGCAATCTCAAGGAACGAGCCCTTTCAACGGATCTGAGGAAGATGAGGATGGCATCCGGACATGGTTGGTATCACAGCATTATTTAATTTCTTTCACAACAGTTTAGGTTTTTTCCATTCCATTTCTAAGGGTTTCCTGTGATGCCATATTTTCGCAGATGATGAAGGATGTATGCATAGTCGAGTTGAGTCTTCAGAACCTGTGGGTGAAGAGCAGTTGGGTACTCGATGGCTGTATCGAGATAATCCTGATCGTGTTAAATTTGGTGATGATGGGATTGGGGATAGTGATGGGTAAGATGACGACGATTATGTAAAATTCTATGACAGTGATTATAATTGTGGGGACGACGATTCGTTTTTTTTTGGTAATGTTGACCAGATGCCGAGTATTGTGGCCCTGCTAGGAAGGGTAAGGAAGTGGCCAATGATAGTCAATTTGTCTATGATGAAATGCTTAGAGCATCTCCAATTGATACCCCAAAACCCAAAATGTATACTAAAAGTTCTCCAACCGTACACCAAACGCAACTCAAAATGCGTTTCCGTCATTTCTCTCATGTTTTAAAACGCATATATGCGTTTGAGAATGAGATATCCCAAAAGATGCATTTGATGTTTTAAAAATTATAATATATACCCTGATTTTATTTTAATTATTAAAGCACCCATATAAAAAATAAAAATAAATAAAAGTATATAAAAGGACTCCTGTTATTATTAATTATTTTTTCTATGTTTCTTATATGAAAAAATATTGAGTTCACTATTAATTTGTGACATTATTTTTTCTAATCGATTAAAATAACAATGTGATTTAATTGGTAAAGCTGTAAAAAATGAGGTAGAAGAGAATATTATAATAATGATCTTTTGAGTTTGAGAATTGATCTGTCGGTTGGAGAAGAATTTCTGCATTTTGAGTTTGACAATGCAGTTGAGTTTGAGAATGAGTTTTTCGATTGGAGATGGTCTTCGAATCCACGGTGAAGAGGGAGATCCTGATTGTGTTGAGAGCGAGGATGAGTTTTTGAGTGACAACTCAGTAAATGAAGCAAGGGTTATATTTCCCAGATTTAATTCATTAACCGATATGAAAAATCCTGACTTGAAGCTGACATTTGTGTTTGCAACTAAAAAAGAGGCAAAATTAGCAATTCAGTCTCATTGTTTGAGGAGAGGAATGATGGTTCGGTTTAAGAAAAATGATAAGAGGAGATTGTGGGCCGTGTGCAGAAACAATGATTGTGGTCAGTGTATGTGTCATAAATGAGTGGTGAGAGCTCATGGCAAATAAAAAGCTATGTGCCTGATCACAATAATTGTTATTGGCACTACCATAACGTCTGATTGGATAGGTCAAGCGTTTGTGAATAAGTTCAATGAGAATCCTAAGTTGGGCACCGCTGAATTTAGAAATGAGGTTTGTACTACTCTTAAAGTTGACATCTCAAGAAGACAAGCTTACAAAGCAAGGAGAAAGACAGTGAATATCATTGATGGTAAGATAGAGGAACAATTTTGAAAGATCAGAGACTACTGCGAGGAGCTGAAACGAGCTGATAAGGATGCCACTGTAATCCTTAAGTTGACTGAAGTGGAGGATGGTCATAGATTCCAAAGGCCATATGTTTGCTTCTCAGCTTGTAGGGAGGGGTTTAAATCATCATTCATGCTATTGATAGGTGTTGATGGATGTTTTCTGAAGTATGGGATGGGGTCACTTACTTGCTGTTGTAGGTTTAGATCCCAATAAAAACTTATTTTCCATCTCATTTGCTCTTGTTGAAGGTGTGAACAAAGAGAGTTGGATGTGGTTTTACAGTTGTTGGATGGTGATATGTGCTTTGATAATCAGCACCAGTGGACATTTATGTCGATAAGCAGAAAGGTTTGTTGCCTGCTTTTGAAGAGCTGTTTCCAGATGCTGAGAAGAGATATTGTGTGAGACACATGCACAACAATATGAAAAGGGATGGGTACACTGTTACTTCATTGGATATTGCTTTATGGGCAGCGTCAAAGGCTACATGAGTTGAAGACTTTGCAAGGAGGATGGATGAAATCAAAGACCTTGATCATGAGGCATTCAACTGGTTAGCTAACAAGCATCCTCAGCATTGGTCTAGGTCACATACCCATGTTGGAAACTATTAGGAATCTGTTGATGGTACGGTTTCAAGCCAATAGAGAGAAAAGCAGGAAGTGGACCGCATCTACTTGGACCAAGATAATGAAGATTCGTATCAAGAACATGAAGGATGCAGCTGAGTTCATTCCTTTGAGATGTGATGAATGGAAAATTCAGATTATGGGAACTTATGATCAGCATACAGTTGACTTGTCTCAGAGAATTTGCTCTTGTAGAATGTGGGAACTATCTGGCATACCATGCAAGCATGCAATATCAGCCATTTGGTGCAAACATGAAGAACCCGAAGCTTCTGTTCATCACTTGTTGAATCATACAAAACAGCTTATCACGTCAATACCACCTATTAATGGCTCTGATATGTGGCCTAGGTGTAACATACCACCACCACTTCCTCCAATATACCAAAAGAAATCTGGCCGACCAAGAAAACTTAGAAGGAGAGAACCAGATGAACCTCCTGCCCTGGGTCAGAGTCATGTCAAAGGGCTTCCAAGGGTTAGCAAATGTAGAATTTGTGGTACGAGAGGTCACAATGTAAGAAGATGCCAATTGAGATAGACACAAGAGAGTGAGTGTATGTGGTCACAGAGCTGAGATTGTTGCTGCCCATCCGCTACCATCAGATTCACTTGCTAATTGTGAAACCGTTGTTGCCCCTTTGTCCATAAGTGCACCAATTTTTGCCCTCGTGTCAGTGAATGCACCACAAAGGCCTGAAAACTATAGGTATTCTTAATAAAAATAAATATTTGAGCTAGTTGCTATCAGGTTCACTAACATGTGAGCTTTCAATTCCAGGTAAGGTGCACAAATAAGGTTGCAAGTAGAAATCAGATCAAGTACAACTCAGGCACCTCAGAAAATCAAGAAGTCTCTGGTAATCTTTCATTATTGCATCACTTATTCATATATTATTCAAGGTTGTAAAAAGCGCTAGGCGCTAGCTAGGCGCCCGAGGGGGGCGCCTAGGCCATCTAGGCAAAAATTATACGGTTGCCTATTTTTCTATCAATTTATCAAAACATTTCAACATTTCAAAGCAATACAAAATCAATATTGCTCAAAATACTTCAATGCAACAAAATACATCAAAACAAGATCTTGCCGTTCAAACCAGGGCCGGATTTGGGCATGTGCAAGCAGACCTACAACACATGGCCACAAATCCGGCCCAATGTAATATAGGGACAAAAAATTTTTCTTACTAAATAATATTTTAGAAACCCAAATTTTTCTAAAAAGGCCATATAAGAGACAAATCCAATGAGACTCCACTCCGTTTTTTGTTACCCATAACCACCCTTGGGCCCAAATTACATAATTAATAAATTATTTAAAAATTTATTTATTTTTATTACTTTGGGCCTCCCATAGTATATGAACTGGTCCACAGAAATTGAAAAACCGGCCCTAGTTCAAACCAAAAAAGTCAGAATATTTTAGCTTCACTACATGCAACAATGTTTTATTAAATAAAAGGATATATATGTTATATTGATTAAATAATTTAGATTTTAAAGAATGAAGGCAACGATATTATCTATAAGAATTAATGTGAATTGATATGAATTAATGTGAAATAGTTTAAAGAATTAATTGATATTTATCATCTTTATTGTTGCCAAGTGGGATCGTTTTCATACGAAGACCATCAATCATTATTGGCTATAATTAATTGACTGTGTGTATTATATTCTATCAAACGGTTTGCCCCACACCGGATCGTTCATGCGAATACTGAAAAGAATTCCTATATAAAGGCATACATTGCCCTTGTCAGAAATAAAGCATAGTGGGTGGCCACACGTGGCAACCCTATGCCATAAGTACGGTTTTTTATTAGTATAAATTTTAATATTCATTGTTGATTAATCGGCCGGTTATACGTAATCGGCCGATTATGCGGATTAATCGACGAGTAATCAGAGTACCGTATAATTGGCCGATTTAGTAGTTATCGCCACGACAGTGCTTCGATTAGGCGGCCGCCTTAGGCCGAATTTTACAACACTGATATTATTTCATTTGATGCGGACATAAATTAGGCAGGCGAATTAAGGAAATAATTTAGATTAAGGTGATAATTAGAAAGACTTGATGAAAATTAGAGTTTTGGGGAAGTAGGGAGATAAAAACATAAAATAAGAGTTTTAGGGACCTTCGAAAGACCTTTAGGGACCTCCAACAGGCTTTCGGGAACTAACATCCATATTAGGGAGTGTTTTGGACCTATTGTGCTAAGCAGGTCCTGTCGTCTCAAGGAAGCGTCGTGAGGAAGCTTCACTAAGACATTGAAGGAGTTGGAGATGACGTTCGAAAGATCAACAATATCAGCAACGGGCCAGGACATCTGCATGCTTCTCTGCAGCAAGGAGCCAAAAATAAGGGTCCTCGAAGGCCTGCAGATCTCCCTGGAAGCATCCAGGAAAAGGGAGGTCCCGAAGAGCATACACGGCCTCAGTTCTCGAGGACCCAGCACTGAAATTACCCATGAAATAGTGTTGCATCAGGGCCCGAAATCCCTCAAAGAGAGAAAGTCCTTCAAATAGAAGATGGTGTTGGCAAAGGCGAATGCCTTCAGCCTTCGCATCCACCAACTGGGCAGCCACATGCACCTCCGTCATGCGCACAAAATTGGCATCCCACTCTTCCTAGGGAAGGAGCTCTGAAACTCCTCCTCGCACTATTTCATAAGAGCTGCCTTTTCGTTCTTATTTCTCCAGGAAGCTCCACAGGTCCCTCTCGTGCTACTCTACTAACTCTATCTGGTTAGTTATCTCCAGGTCCTGGATTGATGACTTTGCTGATGATCCGGAAGCTACGTGGCCCACAACAAGAAGAAGTAATGCTTGCAAGAAGAAAACTCCAAGATTACCAAACTACGACGAGGACCTCACTCACCCAAAACAAGCATCAGGATAAATACAGGGAGCTATCGACGACACGATGGAAGGGATGGTAAGAATCAGCTCCTTGTCACAGGAGGTAATGCCTGCCTTAAAATATTTTACTCTAATTCACTTTGTTCCAAATGCAAATTAGAGTAGGGGAGTGGTTGATGCGGACACAAATTAGGCAGGCAAAATAATGAAATTAAGGAAATAATTTAGATTAAGGTGATAATTAGAAAGACTTGATGAAAATTAGAGCTTTGGGGAAATAGGGAGATAAAAACATAAAATAAGAGTTTTAGGGACCTTCGAAAGACCTTTAGGGACCTCCGAAAGGCTTTCGGGAACTAACATCCATATTAGGGAGTGTTTTGGACCTATTGTGCTAAGCAGGTTCTGTCGTCTCAAGGAAGCGTCGTGAGGAAGCTTCACTAAACGATTAGAAGTCTGACAGGGCGTCTGAGTTGACAGTACATGAAAAGCTGATAAGCCGCCTGCTGTCCCTGGCAGCACAGATCCTGTCCATCTCCAGTCGCCTGATGTCCCTGACAGCACAAAGGCTGTGACTACTGCAGGAGCTACCTCTGACAGACAGCTACACTGCACCTCACGTTGTCCCAGAAGGTCAAGTCCTAGTCTGATGCCCTGAAATGATTGAACATGTCCCATCTCCTAGAAAGAATCCAAGTTGGCCGTTGGGAGCTCCTATAAAAGGAGGACTACATCATTTCCGCACCCATTTCATTCAAACACTTCTTAAGACTTAGAAAATTCTCTCTCTACGTTAAACACAACATCTCTGACGTCCCATTAGCTATTTTCTTATGTGTTCTTGAGAGAAATGTGAGGAATAAGTAGTTTGAGTGTGTAAATCTTCAAAGTATGGTAAAGACAGTTTCTGAGTGCCCGTGGACGTAGGATTCGCAAGAATCCGAACCACGTAATCCTTGTATTATTTAGTTTACATCCCATCACGTCCCTACGCGTCCCAAGACGTCCCACACGTCCCAAACAGATCACAAGCACGTCTCTACGTCCAAATACGTCCCAAACACATTCCTTTTAGTTCCCTTACTAATAAGCACCACACGCATGCCCTATAACTTTGTAATAATCAATCCCCCGGCTAGATAAATTTTCCCCCACACATATATATTTTGTTGATTGGAATAGCCCCATATCAAATGGCGCCGTCTGTGGGAAATTCGGAGTTGAAAGCGTGAGTGATTTTGCCTATATTGTGCGAAGCTGTGCTCAACATTTCTTATTCCTTTTTTCTTTTCTTTATTTCCATTGGGATGAGACGAAAGACGCAAAGAACTGATGGAAGACCCTCTATGGCGAAGAATTTCGACCCACAACCTGCAGGAGCTGCCAAAGTGCAACCAAAGCTCCTCCTTCGGGACCTAAAAGCCCATCTCCGTGCTGGCAAGAAGATCTGAAGCCCCACATTCGGGATCTTCTAGCTCCTCGCTAGCACGCGAAGCTCCGTGGAACCTAGAAGGAATGCCCACGCTGACGTCCGAAGATCTGCGGGAGGTACAAGCCAAACTCCTCGCCAGCATGCGAAGGTCCGTGGAACCTAGAAGGAATCTTCACGCTGACACATGAAGATCCTGGGGACCCAGAGGCCACCTCTGTGCTGGCGTATGATGATCTTGGGGACCCAGGAGCCAGCTCCGCGCGGGCACACGAAGATCCTGGGACCTAGAAGTCAGCTCCGCGCCAGCAATTAGTGAGATGTAAAAGCCCAGTTCCATGTGGACACATGAAGATCCACGGAAGGCATCCCGTGTTGATAAGGCTCTTACCCGGGACCTCAAGACTTTCTAAAATTTCATTCTCTATTATATATTATGGTTATCGAAATAAACATGTTTACCACGTAACCATGATCATCTTTTGAAGGATGGAAAAGGACTCCACAGGTAGGACATGTGGGGGGGTTCACTGATCAGGGACTCGAACAAGGCTGAAGGTACCTCCTCCAGATATGGGCAAGATCCACCCAGAGCAGTTGAAGTTAGAAAGTGACCGCGGGGGAGGAGGACCTTCGAAAACTGCCAAACTGAGGAAAAGCCAGGACCTGAAACACAAGTCTGAGATGATGAAGATAAGCAAGACAGTACAGGTAAGTCATAAAGGGATCTCAGAACACCCAGGCGGACCTCCACGAGTTTCAAAGGGAGCTGGGAGCTCCAGAAAGAACTGAGCCATGCTCGGGAAAAAGGAAAGACACTAGGGCCAAAAAGGAGATGAACTCCGAGACCAACTCACGGACCTCAAACGGAGGAAAGGCGAGTTGTCACGCAAAAAAGGAGGGAGCCTTGGGGACCTCTTTCGAGGGCCCCGTAAAGATTCATGCCACTACACAATAATCCAGAAGAGATCCTGACCTTAGCACCGAGGCATCCGGCGATGAAAAGGCCCGCGACCGGAACTTCAGGGCCTTCTAAACCTCATTCTAGTTTATATAATCGTTTTCATAATAAATATGGGCACCATACTAATAATTGCTATCGTTTGAAGGACATAATATGGAGGCTCATCCAGACAGTTGCCTCAAAGGAGTCTATCCGCCAAGGTCCCATTCCAGGCCCCGGAGCAAAATCCATAGGATCTGCCCCTAACAAAGACATACCATCTCCACCACCGACTAGGGCCCCTATTCTCATTATAATGGGAGGTTCTAATGGAGAATATTCCAATCGGGCTAGGAAGACTTATGCCAAAGCATCGAAGTACGTGCGAAGCAAAACCTCAGCTCCGCGCTGACACGCGTATGTCCGGAGGACCTAAAAGACAGCTCCACGCTGACATCCGGAGATCCATGGGAGACGCAAGCCAAGCTCCACACTGGTACGCGAATGTCCTCGGGATCTAGAAGACAGCTCCGCACCGATGCCTGAAGACCCGATGGAGTTAAAAATGCAGCTTCGTGCTGGCACATAAAGATCTAGGGGAGACATCACGTGATGAGGAGTCTCTTAGCCGGAGCTTCATGGACCTATAAATCTCATTTTCTATTATATATTATTGTTATCATAATAAATACGTGCACCACTCTAACAACTGTTATTATTTGAAGGATGGAACATGACTCGAAGGTAGCGAACAAGGAGTTTCGGGGATCTACGCTGCATAAAGGCAAACAAACCCCACTCCCTCTAGACAAAAGCGCGACAGCTCCGCCATCATCGGGATGCTGACTCATGGTTTCCTAAACGGACCACTGAAGACACAATCCATATGTTCGGAACCTCCAAACCTGGTTCCTCACTGGCATGCGAAGACCCACGGCGCTTAGAAGCAAACCACCGCAATTAAATAGGAAGGAACGAGCAAGAAACAGGACCAGAAGCATTACCGCCTTAACCTCCCGACAGGAAGCTGTCGGGATCTCTTCTTAGGGACCTGAGGAACTTCATACCGTTCAGCAACAACATGAAGGATCCTGACATTAGCCAGGAGGCATCCCGTGATGAAAAGGCTCTCAGCCGGAACTCGAGGGCCCTCTAAATCTCATTCTCATTTATGTTATAGATACCATGATAAATAAATGCATCATACTAATAACATCTATCATTTGAAGGATGAAATCAAAGGGCCCGTACTAGCGGGACATCTGTGGAAGTTCCTTGACCATGGCCTCGACCGAGGTCTGGAGGTAGCAGAGAAGGTGTCAGGAGGATCTGTGCCAATCAAAGGCAGACAACCCCCACCTCCTCTAGATAAGGGCCAGCTCCATTTAAGGCTCACATCCCTATCATAACAGGAGCTCTAGGACAGGGGAATTCCAATTTCGCGCAGAGCCCGAAATTGTACATTTGAGCAGTCGAAGGTCCAAACCTACGGTGATCTGGAGCCAGGAACCTCACCATTAACCAAAAATAAAGGAGATCCATTTTGCCATTACTTCAAATTCCAGGCCTCAAACAGACAGTCACACGTCCCAACATAAGACTCGACGTTCTCGCTCTGAAATCCTAGACTTTTCTGCTCGACCCTCTCAACTCAGTTCCCTTTCATTTTCTGCCCTTTCACCTTAGTCACGCTCTACTTTTATGCACTGCCCTTATTCCCTAAAACATCAAGGTTCGGCTTTTGTCGCAAAGAATACATCGTCACAGCGAATGCCGTGTACCTAGGGATACTTATTAACGAGACCTATATCTTGCCAAAGGGTTATGGGCAGGCTTATGCAAGAGATCGGGTCATTTCAGAAAACGGTCAAGTAAGGGACGAGTCATTTCATGAATAGCAGAGAAGAACATCAAATCATACACTGAAATAGTAACTCTCACGTTGGACTTCTGCTCTATTCTAATCAACTCAGGCTCATAAAATCTACGGGGCTTATTCGGGTCAGTGGCTTCTATAACATATGAGGTAAGCAACGAATAGGCTCAGGCTCAACGGGGCTAACTAATGGGCCTCATCATTTTCACACTCGCACACCAAAACAGTTTCAACACGCATCAGACAGGCAAGTTCTAGAGAGATATAGACTAGGCACGTCACACAACCAAGAAAAATGAGCGTAAGCTCGTCAGGCTCTAACTCTCACACGAAACAGGGTTATGTGTACGGATCTCTCAAAACAGTGCTATATCTATTCAGGCAGATAAGATTCAATCAGTCATGCATGTCCTAATTGCTCACATAATTTCATAGAATGCAGACCAACTCGAGATAAGCGCAAACAATCATGCCTGATTCAGTAATTCATGCCTTTCCAACGAACTCAATGACTCACAGACACGTCATAAAAATTTAAAATTCCCCTCCCCACACTTAAGTCAGACGTTGTCCTCAACGTAAAAATAAAAGGAAGGGGAAAAGAGTTAAAAAAAAGCGTGACTCCCCTGACGAATAAGGGACGTGCTCGTGAGGTAGTCGGTTTAGCGCGGGGGGGTCGTGTTGTTATCCGTTAAGCGTTGTAAGCCGTTATGCATTTCCATGCGCTAGCTAGAGAGATAAATAGGCATAAAATAGAGTAGTCATAGATTAACTATAAACATAGTTATAAGCGTAGAGGTGGAAATAAATTCAAAACACACGCGACTACTCAAACACGAAATGTCAATAAGAAGTAAAAGAAGAAATCCCTAAGGTGGCGGCGGTGGCGGCGGCGGTGAGCGTTGCCTCGGGGGAAGGAGGTCTATCGATCGCCTGGACAGCTCGAGCGCCTGGTCCATGGCTCGCAGGGCCTCGTTGTAGCGGTCCAACTCCTCCCTGTACTGGCGGTGGGCTTCCTCGTTCTGGCGCTCGTACTCTTCCTGTCGGCGCCGAGTCTCTTCGTTGTATCGCCGGAGCTCGTCGTCCCTCTGTAACGAGTCGGCGTTCATGCGCATCATGTCCTGGTGCAGTGCTTCAAGGTCCGCCGTCGAAGCGTACGGGGCGACGCCGGATGATTCGCCCTGATGGTAGCCAGAGGAAAATGAGGGCCCTGCAGTCGTCGTGTCCGTCTCCACTGGATGTGGGCCGTCGAGGTAGAGCTGGTCGTCGGGGACGGCTCCTTGGTCGGTCTGGCCGCGATACATCTCGTGCCAGATATACACCTTGTTGGCGCGAGTCCAGGTGGGCGCCTTCACGAGCATCTTCATCTTCACCAGCGTGTCCTCGTTCACTGGGTGACGCCCGCCCACTACCTCCATCTCGGTGCATTCGCCGGCCAGTAGCGTAATCCTTTGATCACCTTGGTGATCAGTGGGCCGACGGCGATCTTGCCATGGGGTCGTGCTTCCGCCTGAGCACTGAAGGCGTGGGACACCGCCATCCCTAAATTTATCCGTTCGCCTCGGTGTAGCTGGATCAGGTAGTACAGGTCGCGGAGTGTGACTGCTCCATGTGAGTCACCCTCGGTGTAAGCGAGGTCGTCAGTAGGCGGTGAATATAGCGTAGTCCTGGGCTCCGTAGCGCAGATGCCTTCGACGTCCTTGCGCTGTATTCCGGCTCGCCAGGTCGAGCGATTTCAGCCCAGCACCCCCGTTGTCCTTCTGGTGTATCGAAGAAGGTCGCGAAGGATTGGTGGTGGGGCTCAGGGACTCCAAGGGCATGGCACACATTGTCGGCCCTCACTATATGATCTTCGTTGAACGCCCGAAATCTGATTGTGCGGTCGCCGTGTTCGTCGAAGGAGAATGTGGCAAGGAACTCCAAGGTGAGTTCCTTGTATGCTGGTTCGTCGATGGCCAGGAAGGTGTTCCATCCGCTGAGTGAGAAGTACTGAGCGACCTGCTGGTCGATGTGGTACTTCGCCAATGTGTCGTGATCGATCTGGTCCATGGCGATGAACTCCATTCCCTTCAGCCGGGTGTATCGTGCCGCCTGGGCCTCGTCAGTGAACTGGCCCATGGCTTCTAGCAGTGTCGGCGGGGGCCCGCGTCGCCTTTGACGAACGGGCGAACGCGAGGCGGGGTCACGTGAGGCTGAGGATCGACTTTTACCCATAGTACCTGAAAGCGAAAGTGTGAGCTCAGGGGGATACCAAATAAATGCCAGCAACTTAATTCGACCAAAATATTGACAGGAGACATGTAGTAATCAAGATCACATGCAAAAGTCCAAAGCGGCATTTTGTCGAACACGTTGCGGGCAAGTTGGGATAAGCATAGCTAATCCAAGATTAACGTTTCAAATCAACAAATTACACATATCCAACACATCAATAGCATGTAATTATCACAAAATGGCATAAAGAACATGAAATCGGTCGCAATTTTGAAAACCCCCAAAATCCCAATTAGGGTTCCTCGTAAGAGTTTCGAAATTTAACATCAAACGTGCGTGATTATGCTTACTCAAGGCAATCCTAGCATGTTTCTATCAATAACGTGGCAAGAGAAGCAACTATTAAGGCCCAATTTCGAAAATCCCTAATTTCGAAAATTAGGGTTCGTCAACGATTCGAAAAATCGCAACTAATTTCAACGAATTAAGCATACCCATAGTAATTATATCATGTAATAAGCAAATAGGAGCATGTCAACACCAAAGATTAACAATTTCGACGAGAATTGCACATTTAGAATGAAATAGAGCAAAAATTTTCATACCTTGGATTTTAACGAAATTGAAGGGGGAGTTTGGGTTTTTTTGGGTGTCGCCGGAGGTGGGAGGACGGCGGCGGCGGTCGACGGCGTTGGTGGGCGGCGGCGTGCGTGGTGGGTGGTGAGGGTAAAGGGGGACGAGAGAGAGAGAGAGAAGAGAGGGAGAGAAATGGAGAAAAATGGGAGAAAAAAGGGGTTTTGTAGTGAAATTCGATGGGGTCACGGCCGTGACCCTTGCGGGTTCTGGCCGTGACACCCGGCAGCGCGTTCCTCTGCTGCTCGTCACGGCCGTGACTCCTATGTCACGAGCCGTGACTCAATCGGGCCGATATTTTTTTTATTTATTTTTTTATTTATTTATTATTATTATTATTATTATTATTATTATTTTTAAACTGGCCGTGACTGCTTAAGCAGCAGGCCGTGACATGAGGCAGTGTGTGCCTCTGGTTGTTGTCACGGCCGTGACTGCTTAAGCAGTTGGCCGTGACACTCTTTTTTTTTTTTTTTTTTAAGACATAAATGAAAATACCTGGGTTGCCTCCCAAGAAGCGCTTACTTTACCGTCTTTAGCCGGATGTCTCGTTGATCGCTCAATTTTGGAAGTCCAAGTATAGCACTTCCTTCTCGGTCCCGTCTTCCTCACCTGCGAGATAGTGCTTTAACCTATGCCCGTTCACCTTAAAAGTACCCTGCTCCATACCTGAAATCTCAACAGTACCATAAGGAAAAACACGGGTAACAGTGAACGGTCCTGACCAGCGTGATCTAAGCTTGCCAGGAAAGAGCCTAAGTCGAGAGTTAAAAAGGAGGACTTGGTCCCCTTCCTGAAACTCTCGCCTTTGCTTAATTTTCTTATCGTGATATGCCTTAGAACGTTCCTTGTACATGCGGGCGTTATCATAAGCCGATAAACGCCACTCGTCTAACTCGTTGATTTGGAGTTGCCGCTTTCCGCCGGCGTTCCCCAAATCGAGATCTAAGGACTTGATGGCCCAATATGCCTTATGTTCTATTTCTACGGGAAGATGGCATGCTTTTCCATAGACTAATCTATATGGTGTAGTGCCTATAGGAGTCTTATATGCAGTCCTATATGCCCAAAGTGCATCATTCAACTTATTCGCCCACTCCCTACGGTTCCCCTCTATGGTTTTGTCTAGAATACGTTTCAACTCGCGATTCACTACTTCGACTTGACCACTAGCTTGGGGATGGTACGGGGTGGATAGGCTATGCTTAACACCGTAACGTTCTAACGTGCGTGCAAACTGGGTGTTACAAAAGTGAGTGCCTCTATCACTTATGATGCATCTAGGTGCCCCAAAACGTGAAAATAATGCTCGCAAAAATCTAACGACTACCCTAGCGTCGTTTGTGGGTAAGGCTTGCGCCTCGGCCCACTTAGACACATAATCGACGGCAACTAGGATGTACTTATTATTGTATGAGCTAGGAAATGGACCCATGAAATCTATACCCCATACATCGAAAATTTCACAAACTAAGATGAAGTTCTGGGGCATTTCGTCGCGTTTGGAGAGATTACCTGCGCGCTGACACTGATCACAAGTGTCAACGTACCTTTGGGCGTCCTTGAAGATCGTGGGCCAATAGAATCCGCTCTCCAACACCTTCTGAGCGGTACGATTTGCTGCATAATGTCCTCCGGTCGGTCCGTTGTGGCAATGCCTAAGGATCTGCATCGATTCCGGGGCAGCCACGCATCGTCGTATTACCTGGTCTGCACATCGCCTGAAAAGATACGGGTCTTCCCAAAAGTAGTACCTCAACTCAGAAAAGAATTTCTTCTTTTGCTGACTCGTGTACTCCTTTGGTAGAAACTCTTGCAACAAGATAGTTAGCATAATCTGCAAACCAAGGGGTGTCGTCACTTACCACATGTATCGCATAGAGGTGCTCGTCTGGAAACCGATCTTGTATCGCTCTTTCGTCCTTATGATATATTTCGGAGTCCTTTAGTCGGGAGAGGTGGTCCGCCGCTAGGTTCTCCGCACCCTTCTTGTCGCGGATCTCTATATCGAACTCTTGCAGTAGCAGGATCCACCGAATTAGCCGTGGCTTGGCGTCGGGCTTTGTTAACAAGTACTTAAGAGCAGAGTGGTCAGTAAAAACAATAACTTTAGAAAGGATCAGATATGACCTGAACTTGTCGAAAGCAAACACGACGGCCAACAGCTCCTTCTCGGTGGTCGTGTAATTGGCCTGGGCTGCGTCTAACGTCTTACTCGCGTAATAGATTGGCCTGAAGTGGTTGTCCTTACGCTGCCCTAGCACGGCCCCAACTGCATAGTCACTAGCATCGCACATTAATTCAAAGGGTAGCCCCCAGTCGGGGGCAACCATAATAGGTGCTGCGATAAGTCTTTCCTTAAGTAGATTGAAAGCATGTAGGCATTCGTCATTAAAATCGAACGGGGCATCTTTCTCTAATAATCTAGACATAGGACGTGCAATTTTAGAAAAATCTTTGATAAATCTACGATAAAATCCCGCATGTCCTAGAAAACTTCTAATTGACTGCACGTTCGAGGGGACAAGCAATTTTTCTATCGTCTCTAACTTAGCTCGGTCCACTTCGATTCCTTTAGAGGAAATCTTATGACCGAGAACTATACCCTCTCGAACCATGAAATGGCACTTTTCCCAATTAAGTGCCAAATTCGTTTCCTCGCATCGTGCGAGTACGAGCTTTAGATTCGATAAACATGCATCAAATGAGGAACCGAAAACAGAGAAGTCGTCCATAAATACCTCCATTACCTCACCTACCAATTCGTCGAATATGGCCATCATGCATCGCTGGAAGGTGGCTGGGGCGTTGCATAATCCGAATGGCATCCTTCGGTATGCGAATGTTCCGAACGGGCACGTAAACGTAGTCTTCTCCTGGTCCTCGGGTGCTATGGAAATTTGCAGATAACCTGACAAATCATCAAGGAAACAATAAAATGAGTGACCTGCTAGCTTTTCTAACATTTGATCAATAAATGGTAAAGGAAAATGATCCTTTCGCGTGGCATCGTTCAATTTCCTATAGTCGATGCAGACGCGCCATCCGGTCACGGTCCTCGTCGGGATCAGTTCATTCTTGTCGTTGGTGACGACCGTCATGCCTCATTTCTTTGGGACTACTTGGACCGGGCTGACCCATGCGCTGTCTGAAATGGGATAGATCATCCATGCGTCTACCAATTTGATCACCTCCTTCTTTACCACGTCCTTCATGTTAGGGTTGAGGCGCCTTTGACGTTGAGCGACCGGCTTGAAGTCGTCCTCCATGAGGATCTTGTGCGTGCAGTAGCTCGGATTGATACCTCTTATGCCGGATATCTTCCATGCCAAGGCCTTCTTGTGCGCCTTTAATACGTCTAAGAGCTGGCCCTTCTGCCCGTCGTTGAGGCTTGACGAAATGATGACCGGCAGCCCTCCATTGCTGCTAAGGAAAGCGTACTCGAGGTGGTCGGGCAGCGGCTTCAACTCCAGGACCGGTGGCTCCTCAACCGAGCTTTTTTCCTTGTCCTCTTCGCTGCTCTCATCGATGGCTATAATAGGTTCGTCGATTTCCTCCCCACACTCGTCGATGGCCATAAGCGTGTGTATGTCCGGATCACCAACCTGTGATAGACCTTGCACGGAAAAGAGAAAGTCGTGCTCAAATACGTCTAAGAAATAACACTTATCGTCCTCCTCGCTACTCTTTTTCATTGAGTCGGCCATATCAAAGGTAACCTTCTCCCCATCTACCGTTAAGGTTAACGTCCCATTCCTAACGTCTATCATGGTTTCTCCCGTGGCTAAGAATGGTCTACCTAAAATCAAGGGGACATTTTCATCTTCTTCCATATCTAAGATAACGAAATCTGCGGGAATCACGAACTTATCGACCTTAACTAGGACATCCTCGATAACACCTCGAGGGTACTTTAACGATCTATCAGCTAATTGGAGGCTCATCCTGGTGGGTCGTGGTTCACCTAGACCTAAACGCTTAAACATAGAATACGGCATAAGATTAATACTAGCGCCTAGGTCTGCTAACGCACGCTCGATTACTAAATCTCCTATAAGACAGGGAATAGTAAAACTCCCTGGATCCTTTAGCTTCTTAGGAATCTTGCTCTGGAGAATCGCCGAGCATTCCCCTCGCAGGCAGACGGTGGATACGTGTTCGAGCTTCCTTCTGTTCGTCAGCAAATCCTTCAAGAACTTGGCGAAGCTGGGCATCTGCGTAATGGCTTCAACAAAAGGTAAGTTAATATGCAATTCCTTACACATGCCCATAAATTTACCAAACTGCGCCTCGTTCTTGTCCTTTTTCAGTCGAGCCGGATACGGGATCTTCGGCTGGTATGGCTTCACTGGTGGCCGCTGGATCTCCGTCACCTTTTCCTTCTCGGGCTCGGCCTTTTCCTTCTCAGCGTCGGCCTTCTCGACATTGTCGCCCCTGATCTCCTCAACTTCGGGCTCGTCGTGGCTCTCAAAGTTGGCATTCTCCTTGGCCTTCTTTTTGGCGGGCACTTCTTGCAATTCTCGCCCATTTCTTAGCGTTACCGCCTTGCAGTACTCCTTAGGATTCGGCTCGGTGTAGCTTGGGAGCGATCCCTGGGTACGCCCAGCCAACTGCTTCGCCATCTGGCCCATTTGCTGCTCCAGCTTTTTGAGCGAGGCATCTGTGTTCTGAGCGCGCAAGTCGTTCGCTTCCATATACTCCTCCATCTTCGTCATACGGCTCTCGTGGGCCGCTGTGGTGCTACTGAAATTCGTGAGGAGTGTCTTCATCATGTCCTTCATCTCCCTCATGTCGTCGGATCCTCCCGCGGGCGCATTCTGGTATTGTCGTGGCGGTCCGTTTTGGAATCCGAAGGGTCGGGGCTGAAATCCTGGTGGTCCTTGGCTCTGATGGTTCTGATTCCCGTACGCCAAGTTAGGATGTGCCTGAGGCTGGAAACTTCGCTGGCCACCTTGATAATTGCCCATGTAATCAACATGCTCATGTGGCTGGCCAAGCTGGCATTCTGAGGTCTCGTGGGCTGCCCCGCAAATTCCGCACAAGGGCACATAAGGGGTGTGCTGCGTCGGTGTGGTAGTGGCCACGGCATTCACGGGCTGAGTCTGCCCGGACTTGGGAAGCAATGCACCTATCACCGTCTACAACTGAGAGTTCGTCGAGGCGAGTTGTTGCTAGAGCGCCTCGATCTTAGCGTTAGTGGCCGTCTCCTCGCTCACTCCAAATACGCCTGTCGTCTTCATCCTAGTATTTCCCCTCATGAAACTGTTCCTCGAGTAGTCCTCAATGAGTTTCCAAGCGTCGGTCGCGTTGAGCTTCACGAGTCCTCCTCCTGCGGCTCCGTCTAACATATGGACCGTCTGATCGTTGAGCCCCTCGTGGAACCTGTTGATCTGGGCTGCCTTCGACATTCCGTGCTGTGGACACCTCTTTAGTAGCGCCTTATAACGCTCCCACACCTCGTAAAGATTCTCTGAGTCTTTCTGGTGGAATAAAGAAATCTCCGTCTTCAACCGTAGCACCTTCGTTAATGGGAAGTAGTGGTTGATGAAGGCGGCTCGCATCTCCTCCCAGGTGGTGATCGATCTTGGTGGCAACATATCCAACCAGTCCCTCGCTCTGAACTTGAGCAAGAACGGGAACAACATGAGCTTAATCGCGTCGCCCGGAACACCATTGATTTTGATGGTGTCGGTGACCGTCAAAAACGCCTTCAAATGGGAGTAAGGATCGTCATCGGGGTTGCCCTCGAACTGGGCCGTCTGGAAAATCATCTGAAGCCAAGAGTGCTTCAGTTCAAAGTTGTTGTTCTCAATCGGCAGAATGACTATCGCCGACTCCGTACCGCCTAGCGCGGCATTCTTGAGGAGGTCCTGAAGTGATGGTTCCTCCTCGGGAATGTTATGGACGGGCACTCGGTGGTCCGCCATGTCTACTTTCTGTGTAGGGGCTATCTACGGCTGCCTCTACACGTGAATTCTGAACGGATTCCTGCGAACTATCCTCTGAATAGCTAACTAAGTGGTCCTGAGAGCTAGTGGATGCTCCTTCGGTATCGTACTTAAGCTTCCTTCGCAACTTTCGTTCGAAATCCGGGTCGGCTTCAACGATGGGGCCCGATGGATGGCTTCGGGTCATTCACCATTGAATCGTACCTTCAATGAGTGAGAAATAAAGATTAGCGAAAAGTAAACAAATACGACGAATAAAAATACGAAATCAATAACGACGCAGGAAAACAACTAATGCAAATAACACAAATAACGCAAACAGTAAAAGCAAAGAAAACGTCGAAATCACAGTGGCTAAAGTACCGAACTACGGTGTTCCTAATATCGATTTATTCCCCGGTAACGGCGCCAAAAACTTGATCGACACGTAGTGAGTGATGAAAGTGCGACAAGTGATAAAATAAAACGTAAACCTAATTACTATCACCAACGTGCGATAGGCAGTGAACCCATCGTTTGTAGTGCAGTAAAGTGAGTAAACGAGTATCGAACACAAGGAATAAATCAAGTACTAGTAATGATCTAATCGACTCGATATTTAGCCTAAAGAAAATACGCAAATTGTTTGACGACTCAACCTAACAGACCACTCCTAATTCAATCAGAAATTCAAAGGACGCGACTAACTGATATGAGAGTTTTCAGAAGATAAAGACGTGCTCGGGATTTGAATCCCGCTAGGTATTTATGGCTAAGACAATAAAATCGCTCCTAAGTGCTTAAGACTAAATCGCAGTAATTTCCTGCCCGCTCGCGAGTTTGCTGTCGCCCTAAACGCTCGCGGGAATCTAAAATTCACGAATTACTAACGCGAGGATCGAGTATTTGCTTTCGCCCTATACTCGAATCCTATCTTCTATGAACGGCCTAAACGTTGTTTAGCTGTCGCCCTAAACGTTTTTCCATGCAATCACTTTAACACATAGACATATTAAAGCAACGAAACATATTCATAGAACGATAAATAGTCAATAGCACAAAGTCACGATAATATATGTCTTAACTACGAATTATCTTAGCGTTCATCTAATCCCAAACACAACGGGATTTAGCTACTCATAATAAAGGGAAAAACTACGAAAGAATTGAAAGATAAAGCCGAAGAACCCATGATCTTTCCTACTGATGAATCTGGGGTGATCTCGGGGAAAGATCTTCGTTCTTCGTTAATTCGGCGTGGATTCTTCGTTGATCCGTCTCTTGCGCTCCGGGACGGGATTTCCTGTTCTTTTCGCCCTAATTTCGTCTCTGAATGATTGGGAATTGATCTCTGGTGAGTTGTGTCTTTTTCGGGGTCGAATTTGGGCTTTTTATACTGATCCCGAGTCGGTCACGGCCTGGGACATGGGTCGTCACGGCCGTGACCAACATCGCGCGCGTCTCGGCTTTTCTGCCCAAGGTCACGGCCAAGTGCATCATAGGTCACGGCCGTGACCATCATCGGTGGGGTGCTCTGTCTCGCGTCACGGCCAGACGCACTGGCCGTGACCGTCACCAGCGTGGTTCTCTGCCTCGCGTCACGGCCAGACGCATTAAGCGTCACGGCCGTGACCATCACCAGCGTCCCTCTCTTTTGCGTGCTGTCCCTCGTCACGGCCGTGATGCGTAATGCGTCTGGCCGTGACCGAGGGCAGTGTTGCCCCTTTTCGCGCCGTTTTGCCTCGTTTTCGCCCGAGACTCGTCCTAAGCTCCTTCAACAATAAAACAAGTGTAAATATATCGATTAAATGCATAATTTAATTGCTAAAGTTCTATTATACCCCGAATAAATAGTACGATAAACGCATTGAAATGCGTTTATCAGGTGTACAAGATGCCTCCGCTGACGGGCTGCGGTGTACAGGTCATCAAAGGCTCTCAGTAAGCCTGCGACGTGAATGGTACCTAAAGCGAAACTGGCGCTATAACCAGGGTAAATCGATTAGGGAATCCCCGAGGTTATAATTTTGTAGACCCAAATGTCTATCCAGATACTGAACTCGCTAAGGACAAAGAGATCCTAGCGCAAAGCGACACCTGAGGACAATGACGACGGTCATTGCAACCGAGGGCGTGAATTCGTACTTGGCTTACGAATTGATAAGCGAGCTGGCCCTATAACCATGCATCTTAGCGAGCTGGCGCTATAACCATGCCATGATAATGTTGTTCCCAGAAACACCCATCAGGTCCCAGAAGGATGCAAAGCACAAAAACATCAAATACGAAAGAAAGGGAACTCCGATGAAACATGCGAACATGAGGAGTTGAGCTCCCCACACCATTATGTCCCGAAAGGAAAAAATGACAAAATTTTTTTTACAGGCTATCACCATGATGAAAATAGAAGAGATCTACTCAAATAGGATGTCTCAGGGAGCTAAGAGCAACGTGCAGCAGGACATGGGATCTCCTTCAACGTGCAAAGCTCGAAGAGGAGCTCCGCTATCAGGTCCCCCAGCCAGGTCCTTCAAGAAACACATAAGCATAGGGGAGTTAAGCTCCCTAAAACATTGAAGGAGTTGGAGATGACGTTCGAAAGATCAACAATATCAGCAACGGGCCAGGACATCTGCATGCTTCTCTGCAGCAAGGAGCCAAAAATAAGGGTCCTCGAAGGCCTATAGATCTCCCTGGAAGCATCCAGGAAAAGGGAGGTCCCGAAGAGCATACACGGCCTCAATTCCCGAGGACCCAGCACTGAAACCACCCATGAAATAGTGTTGCATCAGGGCCCGAAATCCCTCAAAGAGAGAAAGTCCTTCAAATAGAAGTGGTGTTGGCAAAGGCGAATGCCTTCAGCCTTCGCATCCACCAACTGGGCAGCCACATGCACCTCCGTCATGCGCACAAAATTGGCATCCCACTCTTCCTAGCGAAGGAGCTCGAAACTCCTCGCACTATTTCATAAGAGCTGCCTTTTCGTTCTTATTTCTCCAGGAAGCTCCACAGTTCCCTCTCGTGCTACTCTACTAACTCTGTCTGGTTAGTTATCTCCAGGTCCTGGATTGATGACTTTGCTGATGATCCGGAAGCTACGTGGCCCACAACAAGAAGAAGTAATGCTTGCAAGAAGAAAACTCCAAGATTACCAAACTCCGACGAGGACCTCACTCACCCAAAACAAGCATCAGGATAAATACAGGGAGCTATCGACGACACGATGGAAGGGATGGTAAGAATCAGCTCCTTGTCACAGGAGGTAATGCCTGCCTTAAAATATTTTACTCTAATTCACTTTGTTCCAAATGCAAATTAGAGTAGGGGAGTGGTTGATGCGGACACAAATTAGGCAGGCAAAATAATGAAATTGAGGAAATAATTTAGATTAAGGTGATAATTAGAAAGACTTGATGAAAATTAGAGCTTTGGGGAAATAGGGAGATAAAAACATAAAATAAGAGTTTTAGGGACCTTCGAAAGACCTTTAGGGACCTCCAAAAGGCTTTCGAGAACTAACATCCATATTAAGGAGTGTTTTGGACCTATTGTGCTAAGCAGGTCCTGTCGTCTCAAGGAAGCGTCGTGAGGAAGCTTCACTAAACGATTAGAAGTCTGACAGGGCATCTGAGTTGACAGTACATGAAAAGCTGTAAGCCGCCTGCTGTCCCTGACAGCACAGATCCTGTCCATCTCCAGTCGCCCGATGTCCCTGACAGCACAAAGGCTATGACTACTGCAGGAGCACCTGTGACAGACAGCTACACTGCACCTCACGTTGTCCCAGAAGGTCAAGTCCCGGTCTGATGCCCTGAAATGACTGAACATGTCCCATCTCCTGGAAAGAATCCAAGTTGGCCGTTGGGAGCTCCTATAAAAGGTGGACTTCATCATTTCCGCACCCAATTCATTCAAACACTTCTTGAGACTTAGAAAATTCTCTCTCTACGTAAACACAACATCTTTGACGTCCCATTAGCTATTTTCTTATGTGTTCTTGAGAGAAATGTGAGGAATAAGTAGTTTGAGTGTGTAAATCTTCAAAGTATAGTAAAGACAGTTTCTGAGCGCCCGTAGACGTAGGATTCGCAAGATCCGAACCACGTAATCCTTGTAGTATTTCGTTTATGTCCCAACACGTCCCTACAGGTTCCCACACGTCCCAAGACGTCCCCACACGTCCCAAATAGATCACAAGCACGTCTCTACGTCCAAATACGCCCCAAACACATTCCCTTTAGTTCCCTTACAAATAAGGACCTTACGCACGCCCTACAACTTTGTAATAATCAATCCTCCGGCTATATAAATTTTCCCCCACACATATAAATTTTGTTGATTCGGATAGCCCCATATCATCATTAGCTAATTATTTTCTAACATTGTCGAACTACACCAAGAAAGGAAGTAGCATGGGGAGTAGTTGTCTGTGTTAAAGAAGGTACATCCACTATATCCCAACTTTAAGCTCAGCGGCCTCTCAGGAACAAGGCAATGATGGGAAGTCAAAGCATGACAAACCAGGATGCAGTGATGAAGCCACCTTTCAGATATGGAAGACCAAGTTCACTAACCTCCTTTAAGTTTTTGTCTCTGTTATGAACTGACCGTTTCGGGTTATTTTTGTCTAATCTCGTTTGTTAGGACCTTTCCCGGCTACTTTTGTACGATGCTAGTGTGTTAAGACCTTTTGCTTGCTGTTTCGGATCCTTATTAGTAATATGACATATCAGTATACATGGAAATTTTTTATGAGAATAATATCATATTTTAAAATGCATAAGTGATCAAAATGATGTGCACTAAAAACATCAGCATACGTTTTGATCAATATACGCAAGTGGTCAGCATACGTCATATATAATCAAAAGATATATAAATAATCAGCATACATCAAAACACATCTACTACAACCCCATGATCATTGAAAATCCAAAATCAACATAAGTGCAATTAACATAGCCCCAACAAAATTCTTCCTTCTAATAGATATTTTCATAACACTAAGTTCTTCTTCTAAATTCTTCATCTTTTTCTTGTAGATAACTCTTTCATTTTCATATTAGAGAGCTTACTCTGGCATTCAACCAATTGGTCTTCAAGCAGTTTTTTGGATCCTTCAACATTATGCATCACAATTAATTCAACCTTGATATTGTCAATCATTTCCTTTAAGAGTAAGATGATTTCTTTTGCTCTGGAACTAACCTCCGGATCCCACCATTCAAACACATTACATGTTTCTGCACCAAATTATATAGAAATTAAAGCAAAACCTCAGGTTATAACAAGAAGCACTAAACCTGCAGGTTCAGACAAAATACGGTCATACTAACCCGATAATTAGGGCACATCCGAAACCTCCTCCCAGGATTGTTCCTCGTCCAAGATGTCAGCAATGGGAGTTCGAATCCACAATGGCAGAAAGAGGAGTAGACGAATTTCTCTAGGGTTCAATGGTTCATAGCGACTCTTTACCGATATGATGTGCTAGAAGACCCAAATGAGTAGCTCATCATTTGAGGGCAATCAATTCTTTTGAATCCCTAAATTGAATTCCCCAAAATCACTTATGAGGTTTCTGTTCTGTGTGAGATCCCAATTAGGGGTGTTCAAACGGTAATTACCGTACCGTCCCGAACCTTCGGTAACCGAAATTTTCGGTTATAAAAATCTCAAACCGAATACCGAACCGAAGTTAATCGGTTCGGTTCGGTAATTACCGAAATATTTCGATTATTTTCGGTAAATAACCGAAAAACTGAACTAATTTTAAAAAAACAAAAAATTAATGTTTATGAAATCAGATATATTTAATTCTTCATATTTTTATTTTTTCGTATTTTAAATTATTTTTCCTATTTTTTATTACGTTTTTCTTATTTTTCCTATTTTTTAATTACTTTTTCTTATTTTATTTTTATGTTTACTTGTATATATATATATATATGTATAATATATATTTTGTTTATTTTATATTATTATATATATTTCGGTAATTCGGTTTTTTTCGGTAACCGAATTACCGAACCAAAATTACCGAAAAATTTCGGTTCAAACGTTTTTATACGAATACCGAACTGAACCGAGTATTCGATTTGTGCCGAACTTTCGGTATCGGTCCGGTACGGTCGGTTTACCAACTTTTGAACACCCCTAATCCCAATTAAAAGAAGTACGTGCTAATTTCCATTTAGATAAGAGGTAATTACATGTCAGCCCCTAGTAATAGATTTGCTCTTGGTTTCAGGCCCTATTTATGATTCATATAGATGGAGGTACCTAAATTTAATTTTCATTTTGAAATAAGGACTACAAGACTTACCTGAACTAAAGATCGACGGCCAAGAGCGAGAGGTAATTACAAAAATGGCCCAAAGTGTCTGATTTTAGCGAATCACTTCGAATCTTCCCGATTTGGTCTAATTTGCTCCAATACCTGTCGAACAAGATATATGTGCGTAAACTTAGAATATTAAATGATAATTCCATGAATAACGATCACTTACATGCTTAGACGGGGTACAATATCAAATATGTATAACTTCGAGAGATCCATAGTTTGGATATTACGTCGCCACTGTGTCGGATCAATCGTTCGTCGTTCAAGGTTAATGGAGTTGAAAATGTAATCACTGGAAAATTTTGGCGTAAATAAATGTTTCTTAAAGTGGTATGAATTTCAAATCATTTGTCATCGCGAAACAAATAAGAGGTATCTCATGTGAAACACGTAGAACTATATTTTTTTTAAGAACAAGTATCAAAACATATTTAAGTGTTACATGTTGTCCTCTATTTGGTATAGTTCAATTAGAAGCTTGCTGGGCAACACTTCATCCTTTCTGGATAACACTTCCTTATTTCTGGATAACACTTTTGCTATTTCACAGGAACATGTTACTCCGTTTGAATTAAATATTATTTTTTTTGGCAATATTCGTTAAAGGCGCTGTAGAAACTGTTACTCGATAAGCATAAATGGTTATCCAGAAAAATTTGTTAATTTAAACGTTTCATTTTGGTTCGCGTTAACCCGGTTTCTGCAGAAACACTTAAGGGTTCTGTTGTACCACTTCTCTGTTCAACAGTACCACGTCATAGTCTACGGTCGACGAGGCGCTGAGGCTCCTGAAGGACATGGAGTCGGGCAGCTGCTCGAGGAGCGTGATAACCTACAACATGCTCATCGACGGGTTCTGCAAGGGGAAGAAGATCGAGGAAGCTGAGGAGATCTTCGATTAGATGGAGATTCAAGGGGTTTCGAGGAACCTCGTGACTTACAACACGCTCGTCGACAGGCTGATCAAGGTCGTGCGGGTCGAAGACGCTGCCCAGCTCATGGATCAGATGATCATGGAAGGGCTGAAGCCCGACAAGTTCACTTACAACTCGCTCATCTCTTACTTCTGCAAAGAAGGGGATGTAAGAAAAGCTGTTGATATCGTTCAGACTATGACTTCGAATGGTTGCGAGCCCGATATTGTAACGTATGGGACGTTGGTTCAGGGGCTTTGCAAGGCTGGGAGGGTTGAAGTGGCTTTTAGGCTTCTGAGGAGTGTGCAGATGAAAGGAATGGTTTTGACGCCGAGGGCTTATAATCCCATTTTGCAGGCGCTTTTTAGGAGGAAGAAGACAAGGGAAGCGCTGAGGTTCTTCAGGGAAATGGAGGCGAAGAGCGACGCGCCCGATGAGGTTTCACATATGATCGTCTTTCGCGGGCTTTGCTCGGGCGGCAGGCCGATAGGGGAAGCTGTCGAGTTTGCATTTGAGATGGCTGAGAAGGGGTTTTTCCCGAGTTTTCATCATTTTCGATGCTTGCCGAGGGGCTTTTAGCTCTGAGCATGGAGGAGACACTTAAGAGGCTCATGGAGAAGGTTATGGAGAAGGCGGGTTTTGCGGAGAATGAGGTGGAGATGGTCATCGGGTTTTTTAGGATAAGGAAGTTTTCCGAGGGGTTGGGTAGTTTTGGCCGGATTTTGAACGGCGACGGCCGAAGAGAGGTTATTAGTGATGATGATGATGATGATGATGATGAGTTCGATCGGTTTTCGGAGTTTTGAAGTATGGATTTTTTTCTTTACATTGCTTCGTCCATCCGAGTAATATTATGAGTAGCTAATTTCTCCTATATCTGAATTTCCTTTACATGGGCTACAATTGGAATTGTTGGTGTTAAAACCATTTTTCAGGTAATTAGAATAATTGAGAGCTCTTTATAAGTTTATGGGGCTAACTTCCTCATCAATTAGTTTTAGAGATAAATTGCTCAAGTTTATATGGGATTGGTTTGTGATTGGGTTTAAAAAATTCCTACGCATGCAAGCTGTAACCGGAGAACGTTGACCAGAGTTATGATTCAAAACGAAACCTTAAGGAGGTTGTTACTACGTGGTTCCCTGAGGATAATTTTGTAATTTCGTTGGGAATCTTGATTGTCGTTTTTGGTGGACTTTAGGACATTTTGCGTCTGGCATTGATTTTTTTTCCTGCGCGACGCGAAGTGAGGGGCTTTACACATAAATATCCCCTCTGCAAAATAAACTTGTAATTTAGCACCCTGTCAGCATTTTTTTTATATGTTGGAACCTAACAGAATAAATTTTTTGCACATAGGTACCCGATCCCGCTGCAGGTACGCCGTATTAGCACATATAGGTACCCTATAGCAACGTATTGTGGTACATAATACGTTTCGAAAATGCTACACCGTATTAGCACATTTAGGTACCATACAGAAACCGTATAGGGTACCGTATAAAGGCGAGACTTGGTACGCTATGCACACATAGCAAGGTACGGCCTTTTCACATAAACTGGTACAAACAGTAAGTCGGGTACCTATCTATAAAAATTTCTGACATAAGTACTGATTTGTAAGTTTTTATTCAAGTAGGTACTTATGTGAGATTATACGCGAAGTAATAGTGTATAATTTTCACAAAAAGAAATACATAAGCTAAATAGGCAAACGGGTCTATCCGGTAGCATCATGATCTGATAGAGAAAAAGCTTATGTACGAGCAATGACAACTTAATACGAATAAAACAAGAGAAGAAAAAGCTGAATGAAAAACAAGAAACAATACACTGTTGTAAAACTCGGCCTAGGCGGCTGCCTAGGCGCTAGGCAGCCCTGTCCGAGGCGCTTTTCGACTAGGCGATTAGGCGGCCGACTAGGCGGTCTCATTTTATTTCGGTATCTTTTTGAAAAAAAAATTAAACACAATTTTTTTTTGTGTAATTTGTAATAATAACAAAAAACATTATGAGGATTGATATTATTTATTTAAATAGATAAATTTGACATAACTTTACTTTGGTATATTAGCATACAAATAAAATTTATACAAAATCGGTATACCTAATCCGCGTAAAAACCGCCTAGGCCCCCGCCTAGCCCGCCTAGGCCCCCGCCTAACCCGCCTAGGCTCTAGGCCCCCTCGGGCGCCCGCCTAGCGAGTTTTACAACATTGGTTATACATAATAGAACTTACTAAATGATTGGTGAAGTGGATGATCGACTCGATTTGTTTATTTCAGTTTGGATGTTTTGCACCGTTGTTCATCTTCTAATCAACGATTCGAAACAACATATGTATATCACAAGGATCGTCATCTCAACCTCTACTTACGTTTCTAATCCGACGGCCAGCATTCATTTTCACAACTTCGTCTTCACTGTATAAATAATACGTCGGTCGCGGCCTCAGTGACTACACTACGCATACACTAGCTCGAAGCCCAAATCATTTAGAAAGGCTGTAATATCATCTTCTCTCGTAATTCAGAAGAATGTCGGGCCGCGGAAAGGGAGGCAAAGGTCTGGGAAAGTGCGGAGCGAAACGACACCGTAAGGTGCTCTGCGACAACATCCAGGGAATCACAAAGCCGGCGATTCGCCGCCTGGCCCGCCGAGGAGGCGTGAAGAGGATCAGCGGACTAATCTACGAGGAGACCCGCAGCGTCTTGAAGATCTTCCTGGAAAACGTCATACGCGATGCCGTTACCTACACCGAGCACGCTCGGCGGAAGACTGTGACGGCCGTGGACGTCGTCTATGCTCTCAAGAGGCAGGGGCGCACTCTGTACGGCTTCGGCGGTTAGGAGATCGTTCGAGAAATTTTGGATTTGTAAAATTAGTGTTCATATGTTTCTCGATTTGACGTCGGATCTATCTCTGCTCGTGTATCAATTTCAATCTGACTATGAATATCACTTTCTGTGTGATCTCAATTTAAAGTGGATTACATATTAAATCGTGAGGGTTTCCCAATTAGGGTTCTTTATGTAAGATCTTTAGTTCAGGTAAGTCTTGTAGTTCTCCCATCGAACTACCTCTCCCATCGAACTACCTCAGGTAAATCAGAGAAGAACCATGGCCAAGAGCGAGACAAGTCGAGCACCGAAAAAGGGCGAATTTCTTACCTTTCAATATTTTAGTTTCGACAATGTTTTCTTTTGATTCGTTGTAGTTTTCATATAATATGCTAGCCTAAATTCGTTTGTGATTGAGGCGTGTGAGGCCAAATTATGACTACGTATTAATGCTATTATTATCTTATTTAATGATATGATTTAAGTTATGTATTTTTGTTTGCGCTTCATATGTGTACGTGTGATTTGCCTCCATGCGTATGTTTATTGATTGGTTTATGAGACGGACTAAGTGATTAAATCGATTAGAACAAAACATTGAATACCACTACGTAAAACCGACCAGATATGGAATTCGGTTTCGTATGTGTGGTTTCCGAGACCTTAGGCGCCGAAAGCGTCTAAACTCGGGGAATTTCACGAAGATCGAATGCACGTATAGGAACTACAGTCATATAGACATATAGTTGATTGGTTCTCTATTTACGTAGGGTTGCTAGTTACGTGAATAACGGGTAGCACGTATGTTAGGAAATTCTACCTTGACTATGATTCATATTGATTATATAGATTAGATTGCATGAGGACGTAGGAATAATTCGTGCCGAGCATGTGTCTTAATCACGTCGTCATCTGTTGTTCTATCCTCATCTGTTTTATTTGCGTTTATTTTATTATTTGTGCCTTTTATTTATTTTAATCAAATCATTAAAACTATAAAAATTCCCTTAGTCTAAATTAGAATTAGAAATATTATCTAAGAATTAATCGAGCTTTCTTCGTGGATCGATACTCGGACTTCATCCGTTTTACTACTTACACGACCTAGTACACTTGCTAGTATTTGAGCGTGTCAAGTTTTCTGCGCCGTTGCCGGGGACATCGTATTATTAGTTTTAGGATTTTATTCCAGTTTTAGTTTAGATTTATTATTATTATTATTATTTTTATTATTATTATTATTCTTTGTTTATTGTTATCTTTTTTTATTCACTTATTTTTATTTTTATTTTTATTTTCTTTTGCAGGAATAATGGAGAATCAAGAACATGAGGGGGTTCCTCCACGACCTAATTTACTAAGTCGAGCACTTCCGGGACTTTTCGATGACAACGATCCAATTGTCATTCCCGTCGGGCCAAATAATCATTTCGAGATCAAACCTGTTACTATACAGATGGTTACGGGTTCAGCACAATTTCAGGGGCTGGCACATGAGGACGCAAATTCGCATATTTTGAAATTCACTCCAATTTGCGAGACTATTAAGTATCTCGGAGTGTCGACAGAAGTGATAAAACTGACATTTTTCCCTTTTCTCTGACAGGTAAAGCCTCTGAATGGTTCTTTTCATTGCCACACGCATCCATCACTAGCTGGGAACAGATGGTGGAGTGTTTATTGGGCAAGTACTACCCACTCTCGAGGACCAGTGAGATAAGGAGCGAGCTTGTGAACTTCAAGCAAGAAGGGGGCGAAATGTTGAGCGATGCATGGGGTCGATACAAGAGCCTTCTCAGACAATGTCCGAACCACATCATACCCTTGAGCGTTCAAATGCAATCGTTTTTCTTGGAACTTAGCACGCAAAACAAGCGCATCATCGACGGAGGATGCAACATGAACTTTATGGAGCTCGATAATGCAGACGCACTTGCAGCCATCGTAAGGATCGCAGCCTACTAGGCAAGATATACTGAGCAAGATCTGGATCGTCAGGCGGCTGGAGTACATGAGATAAGTAGCTCACTGGAGGTGCAATTTGAGGCTACACACCGGAGACTTGACGAGATGCAAGCCAATAAACCCAAGGAAGTAAACCTTATCCAGTCGAGGCAAGGGAACTTCTACTCGAACACGTACAACACAAGTTGGAGGAATCATCCGAACCTATCCTATGAAAACTCGCACTACGAGAAACCATCACAACATCCGAAAGCGGACTAGAAAGTGGCCTTAGAAAAGATGGTGGCAATTCAAGGCGATCAAAACCGCAAGACGGAGGAAAGACTTCAGGGTCTAGAAGGAAGAGTTCAGGAAGGCTTCCAGGGCTGCAATAAAGGACTTAACAATTCAGATGGGATCTCTTTCAACTACCGTAGCCGAGCACAAGCCTGGCACACTTCCGAGCGACACTGAAAAGAACCCACGAGAGTACGCAAATGCCATTGAACTGAGAAGTGGAAAGAAGCTTGAATCGTTCCAAAAGACCAAGGAGGTGAAGGAAGCAAAAGAGACAGAGACATCCGATCAGAGTGAAGTAACGACCACAAACACTAGGGTTTACGAAAAGGACAAGCGGGCCGAAGAAGTCGAGTGTGAGCCAGATCTTGGAGGAAAAGAAGGTCACCCCACCCCCCATCGATAAAAGTCAGACCTCCATATCCAGCGGCTTTACGAAAAGGGAAGAATCGTGAAGATTTTGATCGTTTCATTAATATATTTAAAAAACTTGAAGTTAATATCCCTTTTGTTGAGGCTTTGTTGCAGATGCCAAAGTACGCCAAATGCCTGAAGGAGCTACTATTCAAGAGAAACAAGTTAGAAGAATACGGAACAATAGCTCTCACCGAGGAATGTTCGACGGTTTTACAAAAGAAGCTTCCACCAAAGCTTAAGGATTGAGGGAGTTTCTCTACCCCTTGTTCTATTGGGTCTCTTACATTTAATAACGTGTTATGCGATCTTGGTGCGAGTATCAATCTGATGCCATTTTCATTATTTAGGAAATTGGGACTTGGTGAGCCGACACCCACCCACATCGACTATCCTTCAACTCGCCAATAGATCAATCACGTATCCACGAGGAAAAATGGAAGACGTATTGGTGAAAGTAGGAGAGCACTACTTCCCGACTGATTTCATCGTATTGGATATGAAAGAAGATGATAACCTCCCATTGATACTTGGATGTCCGTTCCTGAACACGGCAAGAGCTATTATTGATGTCGGTAACGGAAAACTTATTTTGCAAGTAGGGGACGAGAAAGTGGAATTTGATGTTTATAAATCTATGGAACGCCCCACTGGTGATTCTTGCTCGTTTATCAATATTTTTGACCCGTGTGCTTTTAAGTGTTCTGAGTCTTTCAGGTACAACTTGTCTGGAGAGAATACCAACAAGCTGAAGGACTGCCAGAACACGAAGGCTAATGCTCGGATAGACCCGCCAAATGGGAACAAGGCTAAATCTAACCATATGTTAGTTTCTTCTGTATTAAATTTTAACAGGTGGACGCCGTGGACTAAAAAGAGCAATGATCTAAATCCAACAAGAAGGTGGTTTCACCGAAGAAAAAGAAAAAGCTTCATAAGAAAGACGGCACAGAGGATGGCATCTACATATGGCAAAAAAAGGAGAACCCTCGACCCCACACGATGATGCAGACACTATCACCAGGAAGAGGGGAGCCCAAGGTGTACAACGATCGAGATATTTGGAAAGAAGACTCCATCAACCTCGATCATCCTCCAAAATAAGCGGTTTGTGAGTCGAGCTAACGACTATAAAAACAGCGCTTCTTGAGAGGCAACCCAAAGCCTATCGATGCATATATATTTTATTAAGTCATATTTACTATATAGCCTATTTCAATTTTTTCTAATAAAATTCGCGCTCGGTGCCGCCTAGTCACGTTTTCTCGCAGGCTCATAAATAGTTTGGGGGTTGCCCGTTCGCGATGATTGCTTGTTTACTACGGATCAACCAAGTCTTCTACATCGATCGACTTAAAAATTCAGGGCAGTGTCACTTCTACTTTCTCTTTGTTTTTAGTTTACACATTGAGGACATTGTGCTATTTAGTTTGGGGGTGGGATGTGACACATTCTATATTTAACATGCTTACATATTTTGATATCGGTCTATTTCGGTCATTTTAGTGGGCATAACTGATGAAGGTTGCGATTTGAACGTCATATGTGGAGTCTCCTGTCATTGATGAAAATTTTTAAATTTTATCCGTGTCGTGATATGATTCAACGAGTTGATGGAGATAGTCTTACATGTTGCATTGTCGTGATATTAGCATGATTATTTGGCTATATTGACTGCTTTAGGAGAATATTGCGTATCATGAAGCACAAACCCAGCTATATATGTGAGTTTTGAGCCTTCAGAGATTAATTCGGAGCAATTCATTATGCTCGGTGTTTAATCTTGTGTGACACGCATGGACTGAATATTTTCGAACGTGCTCTGTTATGCATGTCAATGGTTACTATGTGAATTTTTGTGTGCGAAAATGAGAAGGGCACTGGGATTGAGTCATTGGCCTAAATATTTCTCTACCTTACATATTTACTACTTAGTGAGCCCCTTTGAGCCTTATTTGACTTAATTGTTGATTTGGAGCCTAGATATTTAGCCTGATTGCCTCATATCTAGCCTATACGACCCGTATCAACGTGTTAATTTATCGATATCGTGAAAAGTGGCTTGTTGGTTGAGAAGGAGCGAATCGTCGATGCATGTTAGTTATGAACTCGTCCTATGATATAGATCTCTCGTCGTAATATTGCAGCGGACTAGAAATCTCACCCTTCGATAAGACGTACAAAAGATTTATAGGAGGGGCTGGTTCGAAAAAAAGAGAGAGAGAGAGAAGAACAAAAAGAAGTGAAATAAAAAAAGAAGAAAACAATGGTGAAAAAGAAAGCGAGCTAGAAGAGCTAGAAAAGGAAGAAAGATGAGTCGAGTGAAAAATAGACACAGCGTTAGAAGAGCGAAAGAAGTGGTTAGAAGAGCGATTCGATGATTGACACGTTTGATATTTTAGCTCACTTTCCCATATGACACACCTTTCAAAACCCGAGACCCGTTACAACCTTTGATGAAAGACCCTTTGATTCGTGCATGACTTCTATTATGTGACTATGATGTGATATATTTGCAAGCCTATAGTAATATCTTTTCATGTCATGAATTGAGCGTCCTTATACATATCCATTTGGAAACACCCTGAGTGACTTGAGCGATCCTTGTTAGAGTTGTGGATTGATGCGTAGTATGATTCTAGAAATGTCTCTCATGCGATGATAAGATTGCGACATATTACTTCATGCCTCATGTTTTGAATATATCATTCATTAGTTGATGATTATCTCGACTATATGCTTTTATATTTTCTGAGATAAAACGGGAGAATTTCATTGACTGATATTCTATAATCCTAACTTAATTTAGTTCTATTCAGCTTTTATGATCAAGGACGATCGAAGCTAGTTTAGGGGTTGTTCATAGGTTAGGATTTGACGCTATTTTTGTACCCCGTGTAAGTATGTAATTGATCGTTATTCATCGAATTATCATTTAATATTCTAAGTTTACGCACATATATCTTGTTCGACAGATATTGGAGCAAATTAGACCAAATCGGGAAGATTCGAAGTGAAGCGCTAAAATCAGACACTTTGGGCCATTTTTGTAATTTTCAGAATTGGGGCGAATCTGCAAATTAGTCAGAATTTCTATGTATGCTCACGTGAAGAGCAAGTCATGGGAAGAAAAATATACTACCCAAGGATCACGTTTGGAGAGGAGGAAAGATCCAAATATAATAAAGTAAGTCAAACGCACACAAGGAAAGGCAATTTAAACTTTAAATGGGCGAGAATATCTATGGAGGCCATATTAAGTCGGCTATCTCTATATAAAGACTTTGGGGGGACGAGCTTGAGGCAGCGAATAAACCAGGGCTTTGCCGGCTGAAATCATATACGAACGACGGCCAAGAGCGAGACAAGTTGAGCACCGAAAAAGGACGAATTTCTTACCTTTCAATATTTCGTTTTCGACAATGTTTTCTTTTGATTCGTTGTCGTTTTCGTATAATATGCTAGCCTAAATTCGTTTGTGATTGAGGCTGTGTGAGACAGAATTATGACTACGTATTAATTTTATTATTATCTTATTTAATCATATGATTTAAGTTATGTATTTTATGTTTGCGCTTCATATGTGTACGTGTGATTGGCCTCCATGCGTATGATTATTAATTGGTTTATGAGACGGACTAAGTGATTAAACCTATCAAAACATTGAATACCACTACGTAAAACTGACCAGATATGGCATTCGGTTTCGTATGTGTGGTTCCGAGACCTTAGGCGCCGAGAGCGTCTAAACTCGGGGAATTTCACGAAGATCGAATACACGTATAGGAACTACAGTCATATAGACATATAGTTGATTGGTTCTCTATGTCGACATAATAATCAACCACAAGGGTTGAATGGTTGGTTTGAATAGTCAATCAAGAAAGCATTTAAACGTGGGAAACACTTTTCAAAGTGGTGCTGAGGATTGTTCATATTACATTGTTCACACCTTGGGGTTTGCCTATAAAAAGGGCATCGATCGATCACATGAAGACATCCCAAGAGAGAAGAGAGGGATCGGGGTGAGGGAGGAAAAATAGAGGGAAAATAATAGAGAGTTTGTCGGGTATTTTCTCCGACTATAACGAGAGATATTGAGGGTTTTCTCCTTTATAGATTGAGAAGTTGTAACTCCTATATTTCCCCTATAGTGAATTCTCCTTCTTTGCCCGTGGTTTTTACCCCGATTTGTTTGGGGGTTTTCCACGTTAAATCTCGGTGTCCACATTTTATCTTTAATTGTTCAAATACTTAGCCGCGGTATTACTCGACCGGGTCCGCTGCCACGCCAACAATTGGTATCAGAGCCTAGCTTGGTTTTATATATCTAGTTATCGTATGCTCTGTGGTTGCCACTAACGTGGATCTTCCACATCAGAAAATAGTAGATATTATACTGTCCTTGTTACTGTGACGGAAAGCCGGTACGAGATCAATAATTATCTGCTGCAACCCCGTCGGAGGTATCGCTCACGACTGAGCAGAAATTATGGCGGCGAAGTTTGATATCGAAAAGTTCAACGGGAGAAACTTCTCACTGTGGAAATTAAAGATAAAGGCGATCTTGAGGAAGGACGGCTGTCTGGAGGCTATCGATGGAAAACCAGCCACGCTGACAGACGGAAAAAAAAAATTGAGGACTAATAATGGAGGAGAATATACTGGCCGGAATTTTGATAGCTTTTGTAAAAGAGAAGGCATCAAAAGGCACTGTAGCACGGCGTATACTCCACAACAGAATGGAGTGGCGGAGCGGATGAATAGGACTCTGTTGGAGAGGACAAGAGCCATGTTGGGAGCTGCAGGTCCGGATAAATCATACTGGACAGAAGCAGTCAACATCGCCTGCTACGTGATCAATCGTTCGTCGTCAACGACAATTGATCAGAAGACGCCGATGGAGATGTGGACCGGGAAGCCAGCGGATTATTCCAAACTCCATGTATTTGGAAGTCCTGTGTACGTGATGTACAACGCCCAAGAAACTACGAAGCTGGATCCGAAGTCCAGGAAGTGTTTGTTCTTGGGGTATGCTGATGGTGTGAAGGGGTATCGCCTGTGGGATCCCACTGCCCACAAGGTTGTCATCAGCAGGGAGGTTATCTTTTTAGAAGATAAAATAATCGGAGGAAATGATAGCACTACAAAGGGAAGTTCAAAGACTACGACCATTCAGGTGAAAGGGAAGTCTGTCGAACAAGATTCTTCTGAAGCAGCACCAGAGCGCTTTCGTGCACGACTGGTGGTTAAAGGCTACGCTCAGAAATAAGGCATCGACTTCAGCGAGATATTCTCACATGCGGTTCGATTGACGACTGTTCGGATACTCCTGGCGATGTGTGCTACATTCGATCTACATCTAGAGCAACTAGATGTGAAGACGGCTTTTCTTCATGAAAATCTTGAAGAAGAGATTTATATGCTCCAACCGGAAGGTTTTTGAAGACAAAGAAAAACGGGACTTGGTTTGCAGGTTGAACAAATCTCTATACGGTCTCAAACAGGCGCCGAGGTGTTGGGTATAAGAGATTTGATTCCTTCATCATGAGCCTTGGATACAACAGATTAAATGCAGACCCTTGTGCATGTTTCAAGAGGCCCCAACAAAGATCGTGTTGAAGAACTCAAGGCACAGTTGGCTAGGGAATTTGAAATGAAGGACTTGGGACCAGCAAACAAGATTCTAGGGATGCAAATTTACCGAGACAGAAATAACAAGAAGATTTGGCTCTCCCAGAAGAACTATCTGAGGAAGGTCTTGCGACGCTTCAATATGCAAGATAGTAAGCCAATTTCTACCCCACTTCTTGTTAATTTCAAATTATCCTCAAGTATGAGTCCTAGCAGTGAAGAAGGGAGGATGGAGATGTCTCGAGTACCGTATGCATCAGCGGTGGGAAGTCTTATGTTCGCGATGATTTGTACACGACCAGACATTGCACATGCAGTGGGAGTAGTAAGTCGGTACATGGCGAATCCGGGCAAAGAGCAATGGGCACGGTGAAGAGGATCCTATTATATAGAGGAACCTCATATGTTGCATTATGTTACGGGGGAGCAGACTTTACTGTTAGAGAGTACGTTGACTCTGATAAGTTCGTTTGGTGTCGTTCCTCAAGTGGCCTAGCGGAGACGTAAGCAACATGAATGGCAAGGGAGAAAGAATGGTGTGAAGATCCGATTGATCCTCAATCAAATCTTCAAGTGGGAGATTGTCGACATAATAATCAACCACAAGGGTTGAATGGTTGGTTTGAATAGTCAATCAAGAAAGCATTTAAACGTGGGAAACACTTTTCAAAGTGGTGCTGAGGATTGTTCATATTACATTGTTCACACCTTGGGATTTGCCTATAAAAAGGGCATCGATCGATCACATGAAGACATCCCAAGAAAGAAGAGAGGGATCGGGGTGAGGGAGGAAAAATAGAGGGAAAATAATAGAGAGTTTGTCGGGTATTTTCTCCGACTATAACGAGAGATATTGAGGGTTTTCTCCTTTATCGATTGAGAGGTTGTAACTCCTATATTTCCCCTATAGTGAATTCTCCTTCTTTGCCCGTGCTTTTTACCCCGATTTGTTTGGGGGTTTTCTACGTTAAATCTCGGTGTCCACATTTTATCTTTAATTGTTCAAATACTTAGCCGCGGTATTACTCGACCGGGTCCGCTGCCACGCCAACACTCTATTTGCGTAGGGTTGTTAGTTACGTGAATAACGGGTAGCACGTATGTTAGGAAATTCTACATTTACTATGATTCATATTGATTAGATAGATTAGATTGCATGAGGGCGTAGGAATAATTCGGGCCAAGTATGTGTCTTAATCACGTCGTCGTCTGCTGTTCTATCCTCATCTGTTTTATTTGCGTTTATTTTATTATTTGCGTCTTTTATTTCTTTTAATCAAATCATTGAAACTATAAAAATTCCCTTAGTCTAAATTAGAATTAGAAATATTATCTTAGAATTAATCGAGCTGTCTTCGTGGATCGATACTCGGACTTGATCCGTTTTACTACTTACACGACCTAGTACACTTGCTAGTATTTGAGCGTGTCAATATTAGCTGCAATTTTAGCCGAAAACATGGATCGATTTACTTTTTTGTTCGTATTTGCGTCAATTAGATTCGAAGCATACCCTCTCTATTTGACGACATAATATCAAAATAAACTCTTATATTTGCAGCGGATGCTTATTTCCATTGTCAAAACTCATTTTATTCTGTTAATAACACTTATTAGCCACATAATAACATAATATTTGTGCTGAGTAACACTTCCTGTTATGTGATAACTGATAACAATATACTGCAATTTGATAACAAAAAAGGCGGCGCTTGATACTGTAATACCCGTAAAATTTAATTACGGGATTTAGAATAAAATTAATGGTGGAGAGTATTTAATTAGAAACCTTGTTGGATTAATTAGATAAAGATGTTAAGACTATAGGACAATAAGTATGTCACGCAATTTATTTTGTAATAAATATACTATTAGTTTAGTACTTGACATGGCTTGTGTGTATTATGTGAATTACATGATATATGTATTACAACCATATATAAATGCCTATGTGATTTCATGCTATATGATTTATAATTCTTATGTGTATCACGAATTACAACTTACGTGACTCGTGGAACATGTTTTACGATTTTTATGCGTCAACGTGATTATATATTAGGTACTATTAGGGTAACTAACCAAGTAAAGGAATTAATTGAAATTAGGTTAGCTATTGATTTTAGGGTTTCTAGTACATGGCATGCTAACCTAAAAAATTTTAATTTAGTATAATTAAGTGATAATACCACCTTTTAAGGAACACGGATTAGTAAGAATAGATTTCAAAAAGGGGCTAGATAGAAATTTTAATGCATGAGGGTTTCGGAACTAAGGAATCTCGAGATCTTTGGATCTCGAAATCCTTAAAGCTTGAAATGCTAAATATCGAAATAAGTGAATGTCGAAATGATAAGATGTCGAAACATTAGCATTATTGTACAATACGATATCTATAAAATTTACATTGTGATTTCGAAACCTTTGAGGACTCGAGATTGATAGAACTCGAAAACTTTGGAATCTAAAACCTTAAAATCTCGAGAGCTTAATGAAGATAGAATTTACATAATCTATATATATAAAAGATGGAAGTGAAACTCTCCTGTGAGGACATGTCATCGGTACAAAGCCCCCTCCATGTGACACATAGGACAATTTTGGAGATTCCTTATGGCCATATACATTGGGTTGTGATATGAGGCTCTTGACTTTCTTAAAACTTTTCAAATGCACAAATTAATACATTAGGATGTGACATGAGGCTCTTGATCTTCTTGGCTTCTATTTATTTATTATTTCTCTTGGCATGGTTGAAGCAACTGGATTGTCTTTTCATTCAGGAATGACCCTCACTTCACGTTGAATGTCATCAGTTTACAACTCGGAATTTTCCATACAAAAGAAGGCGAATACGAATAGACACACAAGGTAATATTTTGAGTTCAACTCTGTATGTTTGAGTTACTCCACATCCAGATATCTTTTGTAGTCGTATGATTCTATTAGGAGGAAACTTCCAATCAATGGAGGAGGCAGAAAAGCTATGAGAGAGGTCTAAAGCTACGACTTTGACGTGTTTTTTTGTTGTAATATTCCTTAGTCAATGATGCTTAATGGGGCTTAACTCAGTATTCTAGTTTTAGCATAAACGAGACAAGAGACCCATGTGGCCAATGTGAGCATTTTTCTGATCAAGTTCAAGAATGGTGTTTTTGTGATATTCTGACCGAGACGGAAGAAAATATATAAACAGTCGGGCTACTGATTGGTGAACGCAACAATCAATTGTGCTAATTTATTTTTCTAATGTATTCAGGTAATTTATCGATCACATATCTTATTACAAATATGTATTTTCAGAAAAATAGTGATGCTAAGACGAAAGATTTTCCAAAATTTCATAGCGGTTAAGCATTTTGATTTCGAAAGCACATCTCACCACAGATGCGATCGCGTTGTCGGAGCATGTCGTTGAGAAAACTCCATTGCATTCTTCAATGGATGAGGAGGTATTTAAAATTTATTCTTTCTGTGACCCGTCAAGTTCTGTTTTTATGTTCGAACAATGCTTTTGTCAATGTATGAACAAAAATATTCGAGCACGTCACCTATACTATTTCAGTTTCGCTTAAATATCTGTGGGTTCTCGATATCAATCCACATAAAGCTGACATGTGACACGCAAACTAATTATTATTATGTTGTTTTCTTTATTAATTTTATGAGCCACCATTTCCGAGCTTTTATCTACTTTTTATAGCTTCCTGAATCGATTTAACTCAAAGCAAGAAGACCCAAATGTTCCAGAGGATCCACCTTTGGGAATCCGACACTTTGTCGCAAAATAAAATACCTGATGTATCCCATGGATAGTTGGGGAATATGCAAAAACTATATAGCAAGGAAAAAGTGATGTTCGAAAAATTTTAGAAGTTCGATTGGTAATCCCGTTCTCTTTCATGGCAGCAACTCAAGTCTCCGATTCAGTATAACATGGCCAAAACTCTCAATTTTTAGATATTGACATTGGTTTATGTTGGAAGATGAAGAGACTCTTGATGGTATATGTTGTATACATTGTATAACATTTTTAGTTTTGATTAACATTATATAACAGACTGTTACGATGCTGTGTAATTAACAAACTTTTGAGACGAAAAGACATAGTGAAAACGAAGAACCACATTTGAAATTTATCGCTCACAGTACATGCATTTTTCACTGACTTCATGTCTTATTAGCTTTTCAAAAGGACTCTGAATAATAAATTAGAAGATTTACATAAAAGCATATAAATTAGAAAATTTTCCTCATATAGCTGATGATGCATCAAATGGTCGTATCATCGTTACATCGCGGGCGTTCAAAGGGACATCAAAGGACACAGCTGACGATACATCAAATGGTTGTATCATCGTTCAATAGTTATACATTTTACATCAGCAGATCGTGCATGTGGAGCTATAAGACAATAGTTATACATTTTACATCAAATGGTTGCTATTATGAGTCTTGCAAGACCTTACATATTACACCGTGCGATCGGTCTTGCCAGTTTGCAATCTCACAAAGCTAGGGTACATACTTGACAAGCAATTTTTGCACAAATTCGTCTTAAACTGGTGTAATTTTAGAAAGTCGCAAATCTCAATCTTACATTGATGCAGCCTTACGAAGTAGCAGCCTTGCAAATTCTCAAACTTACATTGTCCATAGGCTTTTGATAATGACACGTCGGAGTATATCAGGTCCATGGACGTGAATAATTTTGTTCATTGTGATGGACGTAATGCTACATATATTTCTCCACGTATCATCCTATCATGGCTGCAACACCCTCATCACATATAATCTATCATTGAGAGTACCTAACAACTGGATATAGCAGGTCTACCCGGTCAATTCTGCTTATTCGGGGTTTGGCATGGCTAGGATGCTTTCTCCTGAGACGGAGCGAGGCCTGAGTCCGTTACAAAATAATAGGGAAGATTCCTAAGTCACGCCAAACCCACTTTAGACGGAAGATAACTAATAATATTGTAATCAGATAATCATATTTCAATTCACAAAATATAACCTGAAAGCACAAACATATTTAAAATTCTTCCACAGAACTACATTCTTTTGCTTATAATTACGAAATAAATGATTGGCCATGAGTTAATACATCTGAATTTGAACATTTATATTTAAAATTCATGACGAAGTAGTCCCGGTGCATCGCACGGGGGCCACATCTAGTATTATTATAATAAGCAGTACATGGAACTAGGAGATAATTTCATCCTAAAGTTCGATAACTTAGCTACAAAGAAAAATAAAGAGATTAGATAAGAACTAACAAAAATGTCGATGTCACTTGTTTAATGGAACACGTTAAGTTGAAGATAAGAAACGAATACTTCACTTCATTAATACAAACCCTCAAGAAGCTAACAAAAACACCAAAAGGAAGAAGTCGAACAGAGGTGTATTACCAAGCTTGGAGTAGGTATAATTTCTCCCTGAAATTTCACGTTTTTGAAAGCTTAAGACTTCTATGAGATTTATACTGTTCTTGAAGATATAATTTTGATCAAGGAGTTAGATGTCGAACAATTGGATTTCTTGTTGGTAGATTTCGAACCTTGTTAGTTGTAAGAAAACAATTTTAAGGTCTTCATGAAGAACAAAAAAATGCCGAAAGCAAGAAACTCAAGATAAAATCTCGAGATGAAACTCATGTCGAGATTTAATGTACTTCGAAAGCTTATGTAAAATATCAAAGTACATCTCGAGACCTATTGTGAATATTAATATCGACATCTTGTTTGTAATCCCAATATACATCTCGAGGTTTTTAAAATCTATGTGTATTATTAGATTTCGAAATCTATGTGTATTAGTTAATCAATTTCGAGATTTATCATGAAAAGCATGTCGAAATCTGGGATTGTATTAATTTAGAAGTTTGGCATGAGATCTCGAGACTAACTCGAGATCTATATCGATATTGTATATTTTAATGTTTAAATCTCGAAGTTCACGTCGAAGTCATGTAGTGATTAATCGATCTCAAGTCGTTCATGATGTCGATAAGCATGTCTCGAAATCTTTGCATATACTAGGTTGAAATTTCGTTAAAATATCGAGACATATCTCGAAGTCCTTAGGTATTATTTAATATCGAAATCTTATATATATATATATATTATATATATATATATATCGAGATCCATCTCATAAGTTATGTCAATATCATAGTCATGCCGAGATTTATATCAATAACATTTCACAATTCCATTCGAGATCTATCTCTGAAATAGTACTTCTCAGTTTAGTTAAAGTTCTAAATTTTAGGGTTTCGAAATTTATAGAGTTCGAAACTAGGGTTTTCAAATTAAGTCAAATTCCTGAAATTATAACTAGACCAACAAACCCTAATTTTATATGTTTCTATACTTAGCGTTCGAAGATTAGCGATTTACAGTACGCTAAATTAAATAGCTAAGGAGTACCAGGTAAGTGGAGATCCCAACTACAACACATAAATTTATATGTGCATGAATTATATGGTTACGTGCTTGCATGACATGATTATGCTTTTATGACTTTACGTGAACCCTTATGTGATTTATTTATTTACATGAATTAATTATTACATGAAGTGGCATGACAAGCACTTCGGCATTATTCACGTACGCATTATCACGTGCATACACGAAGTTACAAGACACGAGCATAATTCAAGTATGATTGCTTAAACACGATAAAAGTTTGTATTTAATGGCTCTTCTAATGTCACCGATTTCAAGGCATGACATGACATGTCTCAAGGCAAGGGCATGCATGTGGCAGAAAGTTGCGATCTGAAAGATGCACCCTGAGGAAACAAACGGCACCAAGGGTATAATTGGTGTCAGCAACCTCAGAGTGAGTCTACCAGTGTGAGCTTCCGTGGGATCGATAAACTACATTGGGATTGGAAAGGCGCCTTAGGGTTAGCCTCTCAATGGAAGTATCGTCCATATTTATATATATTTACCCCTGGTGGGTTTGAGCTCCCTGATGGTGCATAGCAAGATAAGCCAAGGGCCGTACAAGACAAGACACGAACTATAAGACAAGACACGAACTACAAGACAAGACACGAACTATAAGACAAGACACGAACTACAAGATAAGACAAGACATGAATTTCAAGACACAAATTAGGAAGCATTGGGGCGGATGCCTTTGCGTTTTAGGACACGTGCATTGCATGGTTTCTACTTATTGAGCTTTATAAGCTCACGTTTTATGTGTTGTAGGTACGATAAAGTCGGGCGTTGAGAAACGTCACGACTAAGGCGGGCTGACGGCGGTACTCCAGGGTCTTTTGGGGGCAAGGCTGTACATGAATGACGACCTGTGAAGCGATGTTAGGATAGGTTTTGATATGATATATATTTTGGGCTTCGGCCTTTGTATAACTACGACGATGTAGGCTACGTTTTGTCGTAAGATATCATATCGTAAGAAAAAGTTTTTGTTAGACGGGTCTTCCGCGACTTACGTTGCGAAAATCCGCCACTAAATATGATTAGAAAGTAAGGGTCGTCACAGATACCACTTCATAATTACTCTTTTATAAGGGTATTTTCGTCAGGTAACCTTTAGTCTAAGTTAAGTCCATAAATGGGTCCCTAAAACTATACTTTTTCTGACGTTGGCGTGGACCCTATTTTAAAAATTACATGGGGCCTGACTACCAATCACCCCTTTAAATAAACGATAAACTTAACGAGGGACGAAATCTGCTCAAAGTTAGTAAGATCGGGAACTAAAAGTATAAAGTGTGGAACATCGGGGACCCAAAGCGCCCATGCCTTAAACATCTAGTACCTAAAATGTGGTTCGCCCATAAATATGCGACATTAAATAGAACATTTTTTTAGAATCTGATTTCAAAAAGCATAACGTGGTGTTTGTTTTTCTTTACTTCCCAACGAAGAGGCTATAAATACCGTAGTAACATCTTCGAACGCGATTTCCTCGGAAAACGAAAAACATTTTCGAACGCTTCCACACTGCAGTGTGCATCAGCTGGCTCCTCCCTGCATTTGAGGTACCCTCTCTCTCCCTCTCTCTCTCTATCTATCTATCTATCTATCTATCTATCTCTGTCTCTGTGTGTGTGTGTTCTTTTGAGCATGCGATGGATATTTTTACATGTTGATTACGCTATTCGTATACGCTGAAGCTATGTTTGTGGCGTGAAATTAGCTGCTGTAGCTAGGTTGCAGCACTGATGATTTTCCAAGTGAAACTTTGCTCTTGATGTTGTTTCCTGTCAATGTATGGCAATTACCAATGCAGTTGGGTATATGCTTAGAAACAGCGCTGATTTGGTGTCTAGGTTTTGAATTGAATTATTGAGAGTTATGGTTGAAGTTTCTGTACGGTAGAAAATACGAAATGATGCGCGGAGTTGGTGATTTAACTGTTACGTTTTATATGTTGCATTCTTCTCACCCTGGAAACCTAATTCATTCAGTTCATTGCCATGGCTTCGCATGTGGATTCATATGCGTTAAAGGCTGTGACTGATTTACCTGCTCCCTTGCAAGCGATTTTCAATTTCAGGTAATATGTTTATCAAATATAGCCTTATGTTATGACGAGTGTCATGAAAATTTTATGCACGAGTCACAAGGAACACCTGTTATTTTGCAAGGATTTTGTTCACCATGTGTTTGAAAATGAGAAGTGTCGGCAGGACAATTTTGGTTGAGTTTTGCGTTGGTTTGTCCACTTTTATGATTATTTCTGAGCAGATTGGGAATATGTTCCACTGTACTAGAATGGATAACAGTTATTGTCTTGGTTGATAAATCTTTAACCAATTATCAACCTCTATCATATTCGGAGCTCCTACTCCTACAATCATCTATTCTAATTTGTGTGCAGGTATTTCAACTCACTTCAGAGTGAATGCTTCTCTGCATGTTATCTGTCCGATATAAACATGGTTGTTTCAGCCCCGACTGGTAGTGGAAAAACAGTACTCTTTGAGCTATGCATTTTAAGGACTCTCTCGAAGCTAATTAATAGCGATGGAAATTTTACCCATCCAAAAGGAACCCTTAAAACGGTAATGTTTTAGGATACTTCATTTCATGAAAGATTCATGAGGGTGTAATTAGAGTATTTTCACTTGTTCAAATGAAGGAGAAATATATACTTGTCCACATGAGTTTGGCCTTGACCACTTGGCAAGTGCTGATTTGTACCCTATGACGATCACCAAAAATGTAATGTGTGCTTTTTGTTCTTTTGTTAAATGCGCCAGATAGTTTCAGTGTAGTTGAGTTTTGGATCCACTCTGTTTCAAAATTTTGTCAATCTTGCATGTGCATTCCTATGTTTCTGTTTTGAAATTGCTGATTGTCCTAAATAATTGTGGTGAAGGTCTATATAGCACCTTCGAAGGCATTAGTACAGGAGAAGCTCCGAGATTGGAATAAAAAACTTGGTCCATTGGGAATAAATAGCCTTGAGCTGACAGGTGATAATGGGTTTTATAATGTCAAAAGCATACAGGATGCGGACATCATTCTCACCACACCAGAGGTTAGTTAATGAAATTGTTTCTTCTTTGAGTGATCTTGTTTGCTAAACTTGGCAACCACATCCAGAAATTCGATGCAACAACTCGTTACCGCATAAATGACGGAGGATTGAGCTTTTTCAGTGACATAGCACTTGTGCTAATAGACGAAGTTCATTTGCTGAATGATCCGCGAGGTGCAGCGCTAGAAGCAATAGTCAGCAGAATTAAAATGCTTGCTCGCAACCATGAATTGCAATCAAGCGCATTATCTCGTGTTCGTTTCCTTGCTGTTTCTGCTACAATACCGAATATCCGTGACCTTGGTAGTATTCTTCAGAATGTTATTAAACTAGATTAATGTGCATTCATTAGACTTCATCTATCAGTAATTACTAGCAATTTCGAAAATATACATTTTGCAGCTGAATGGCTTATGGTTCCAAGTCAGGGAATCAAAAGGTAGATTGCAGATTCAAACTTGCCGATCAACCTCGAGTACCGCCTTCTGAACATTTAGGAAGTGTCTTTTTTGTAGGTTTGGGGAAGAGATGAGACCTGTAAGGTTGACCACTAAAGTTTTTGGTAGGTATACTTGCAGCAACATGTGTTTGATGCCTTGCAGAACTACATCATGAATCTAGCTTAAGGAATTGAGTGAATGTATTCTTCTCAGACAAGTGACATCATTGCTATAGAATCTTAAGGTTGTTTTATTTTTTTCTGACAAATATTTTTATTCACAGGTTACACACCAGCCAAAAACGATTTCTTATTTGAAAAGGTTATATTGATGATCCACCACTGATGTTCTAAACTCATAAGTTTTTTTTGAATAAATTCTTCAATTGAATTGTATCATTATGTATCCTGATGCATCTCTTTTTTTTACACTTTCAGCGCCTTCAGAACTTTGTTTTTGGTGAGCCTTGAAACACCAGGCTGCATATTCCCATGCAGCCCTTCATCTAGTAACTTCTGGGCTTTAGCGCAATTGACATAAAATGTTCATCTGCAGACCTTCTCATGCAATTTTCAAAAGGAAAATCTGCATTGATTTTTTGCTCTACAAGAAAAGGTGCACAAGAAGCAGCACAGAAACTCTCCCACACCGCAATGACGTTTGGTCATTCAAGTCCTTTTGTAAGAACCACAGAACAGCAGGAAAGATTAAGGGAAGCATCAATGATGTGTAACGACAAACAAATGCAATCATATATAATATATGGTGGTAAGAAATCCTTTCTTCGGTGCGAAAGTTACGTCTTTCTGGTCCTGGGCAATGTTGGCATTCTTGAATGAAACTGATCAAGGCAATTGTTGGCTCGCGTTCGTGCGTTGTTCGTGGTTTATATATTCGATTGCTTGCTTTGCAGTTGGCTATCATAATGGCGGACTTTCTATGAATGATCGTAACCTCATTGAAGGCCTTTTTCTGAATGGTGATATTCAAGTTTTGTGCACCACAAATACTCTGGCACAGGGAATTAATTTACCCGCACATACTGTTGTCATCAAATCGACACAATATTTGTATGTCTCTCTTTGAAGTAGTATTATCTAACAAAAAACATAGCTAGCCCTTCTGCTACAGAAACAATACCACCTTCATAGGAAGGTTTCTTTTAGTGATCAATGTATTTCCAGAAGATACCACAGCCAACTGTCACTAGTACATAAAATGTGTCTGATCTCATCTGTCCTTTTGTTTTTCAGGAGCCATTATTCTAATAATCTTTTATGTTGTTGTAGCAACAAGGAGAAAGGCACCTATATGGAATATGAAAGATCCATGGTTTTACAGGTGCGTTGCTGTTTTCTTTATTTCGCTGTAAGAACTCATTCTATCAAATCATAAGAGGAGAGTTGTTCTAGGATTTTGGATTCTGGAGCCTTCGTTTTTAAGCTCTAGCTATCTCTATATGTAGATGAGTGGAAGAGCTGGTCGTCCTCCATTTGATGATACTGGTTTAGTCATCATCATGACCAGAAAAGAAACAGTATGTTTAGTCTCAATTGACTGATATAACATCTCCTAAATGTAACATTGTGAAATCATGCAACAGGTACATTTGTATGAGAATTTGTTAAATGGATGTGAAATGGTGGAATCACAGTATGTCTTTGAATATCTGGTTTCACTCTTCTCTGTCATCCCACATGAAGTCCTCAAATAGAGCTTCTGAGTAATTTCATCCTCTGCTTTTGTTCAGGTTACTTCCTTGTGTGACGGAACATCTAACTGCAGAGATAGTTCAATCAACCATAACAGATATAGCAAAAGCGATTGAGTGGCTAAAGTGTTCATATCTGTACGTTAGAATGAAAAAGGTATTTCTTTCAGCCTGTTGGCAGGACTGATATTGGCTGTTCTATTTTATATATTGTATTTCTGAAATTCTTCATTTACCTATCAGAATCCAGAAAATTATTCAACAAAAGGGCTTCCGAGCCAGATAGAGAAACATTTGTCAGGTACTGTAATAACCATATTTATTTCTTGTCTTTTTTACATCTAAACTTTTGATGTTTTCCGACAGATATTTGTGTCAAGAAAGTTAATGAGTTATCACAGTATCAGATGGTGTGGACTGATGAAGACGGTTTCCTTCTCAAACCACTTGGTACATATCTAACTTACTGGTAAAGTTCTTTAGTCATTGATTGCCGGCAATAATGACATGACTTTTTTAACAGAACCTGGAAGACTGATGACAAAGTACTATCTGAAGTTTGATACCATGAAGCACATCATTAAGGCCCAAGCAAACTGCAGCATAGAAGATGCAGTTCAAATTATAGTTCGGGCAGAAGAATTTTCATGTACGTGAGTTTCTATCAAACGCGTTCAAATTATTGTGAATACAAATGCTGTAATAACGTCGTTTAATGAAACACGTGAAGGGATACAACTGAGAAGGAACGAAAAGAAGTTGCTAAATGACATAAATAATGATAAGGACGGACGGCTTCGGTTTCATGTTCTTGATGAGAAAGGGAAACGAAAAAAAGCGCATTCAAACTAGAGAAGACAAGATATTTATTCTTGTCAATGATTGCTTGACTGGAGATCCTTCCGTTCATGACCTTTCCATGAGCCAGGTTTCATGACTCATTTTTTGTGCATTTCACACTTTAGCATTTATTCAATCATCATTAATTCATGTCTTCATGTATTGGTCAACAGGACATGAACTCTATATGCTTGAATGGATCTAGAATTGCCAAGTGTATGAAAGAGTACTTTATGGACAAGAAAAGCTATAAAGGAGCTTTAAGTTCGATGCTCCTAGCCAAATGCTTCCACCAGAAACTATGGGATACCAGTCCGTATTTGCTTAAACAACTACCAGGCATTGGAATGGTGACAGCAAAGGTCCGTTTCTACGAATTCTCTTCATTGAAAGAAATGAGATCCTCATACATGAATAATTTTGAACACCAATATTTCACTTTGACCTCTTGAATCCTAACAGGCACTGAAGTCAATGGGAGTTACATCGTTTGACACCCTATCTGAAGCTGATCCAAGAAAGATTGAGATAGTGACTGGTCGTAAGTATCCATTTGGAAACCAGATAAAGGACTCATTATGGTCATTGCCGCCCAAAATTGAGATGGTAGTTCAGGAAAGCGAGGACCAAAGAACAGGGAAAGGCAAGCTGTTTATTACATTAACAAGGCTGACACAGCCCATGCAATCTCCCAAAAGGCATTACGCTGACATGGTATATCGATTGATATTTTTTGAATGTTTTGGTTCTAACGTCCTATCTTATGTCCATCCCCTGAGATGTCACAATTTTATATACTCTTACAGGTGGTTGGTATAGAAGAAGAAAACATCCTTCTTTTCCATGAAAAGATCAGGTAAAGTAAGTTATGTTTGGTAACATCACTTGTTATTTTACCCTAATATTGTTGGCTCATACTCTGCCTTTGATCCTATTCTGTTTCAGAGTGGAGGAGTTTTCAAGGTATGGAAGCTTCAGGCTCAAGCCCCATGTTCGTAACTCGCTCTTTTATATAATTTCGTTATTTCAAAGTTTGATTATCTCCATTGTGGATCCAAATCTTACAGCCCTTACACTAGAACAGTGACATATGCAATCCCAAATATAGGAAAGCTGACCATTAAGGCAGATCTGATATTCGAAGAATTCCGTAACAGTCTATCTTTACAACACACTCACCTAAACTATATAGTCATATCCTCTATTCTGTTATCACGTGTCTTGTTTCCCGAATGATACTATTGCAGTTGGCATCGATGTCCATCACAAGGTCATCGTCACGCCTCCCATAGATACTAATGATATGCACAAGTATAAGCCAAGGAAGCTTCCCTCCTCTAAGTCCAAGGATGTCCATATCATCAATGATAGCAAAGATTCCTCGCTTTTCACCAACATAAAGTCAGAATCCATGTACGTCCAAAGTAACTTCGAGTTTTCAACTGTCCTTTCAGCATTTTTATTCACATATCTTTTATACATTTTTTGTGACCAGGCCGAGCTTCAAACTCATCGACGAAGACCATACCGTAAACTGTGAGACAAGTTTCTTTTCTCACGTCCTAATTTCTATCTCCCTAATTTTCCGCTAATAGCGAAGACTCGTTTCTCTAGACACCGAAGGCGAGCCCATGAGCTACGCAGAAGCTGATGGCGACGACGATGACTGCAAGATAATAACAGACAAGACAGTGTTCGACCACATTCGAAAGAAGGCGAAAGACTTGCCCCTTTTGCCCCTTCGTAACGATATAACTCCTCTGTCCATGGAGGCTTTCGCGCTCATCAGAAAGCGAACCCGCGAAAGGCACCTTGAATTCGTCAACGACGTCGATGTTTTTGATTTACAGGAGATCAATCGTCTCGAAGATTCAAAAGCCAACCTTGAAAATTACGAATTCCCGCCCTATGTTCTCAATGAGTCTTATCTCATGACAGACAAAGGTTAGTGCGCTTTACTTGTAAGAATGGACATTCTTACTCCATAATTTGATCGATGAAACCCTCTCGCAGAGAATCGTGAAGAAGGGATGATCACAACTAAGTATGAGATTCCAAAGCCTGAGCAGATGAAAGGAGAAACGGTTTTCGAACACATAAAGAAGAAGTTGAGGAACTACCCGATAATCAGCAGCTCGATAACCTCTGAATCTAACGTATTCACATCCTTGCTTGGGAGTGATGATCAGAACCGTCCACTCGTACGTGTAATCAATGCGTCTGATCTGTCATCTTCGGTATTACGGAAAAAGGAGACATATTCAGTGGAAGTTCGTCCCAACGAAGGCGAAGAGAAGAAGAGGTCATTCCTTGGGTACGAAAGCATTTTTTCGTTTCTATAGTATGTGTTCGATGGTCACGCTTTAGTAGACATATTTTGCTGCAAATGCTTTAGTAACTCATTCTCATGAAGCAGAAGCAGACATTTTTTCAGCATTTGGTTCAAGAGATAAAATAAGACCTTGGGCTGAAATTCCCGAGCATCACGCTCGCTCCGATCTCGTCCCCGATCGATTTCTGACTATCCCCAACACAAGGATTAGCAAATGCGTGTTTGAGCTTTGATATTGACGAAAAATTGAACAGCATTTCCCCACGCAGATAAAAACTATGAAATGATATATATCCAATTCATATGTCTACCGTATAACATTTAAGAGAAATGAAATGAAATCTTCCGGCAAATCAGAGCTCAACCTAAGATCATATCCAACAGTATTGCATAACCGAAAATAGTAATCTAAATTTACTCCAATCGTACATGAAACTCAAACCCAAAATGGGTTTTTTAATTTTTCATATGCATCTTTGTGTTTGAATGCAATAGACGGGTTTGAAGTTTAGAAATTGCAAGGCAAGTCCTTATATTTATTTTTAAAGTATTAAAACACCCTTACTTATTTAACTTCTATATTTTATTCTTATCAATTGTAAGTTAAAAATTATTTTAACGAAATACTAACATCAAATTTTATTAGTAATTTTATTAAATATAGTTTTTAGTCAAGTTCAACATAATATCTTTATAAAATTTGCAAATGAAAGTGTGTGGGTTATATTTAAAGTTAGTATAAAAGAGAAAATTACATAATAGTCTTTTGAGTTTGAGAATGAGTTTAATGGTTGGAGAATGATTACTGCAATTGGAGTTGGCAAATGAGTTTGAGTCTGAGAATGAGTTTTTCGATTTGAGATGGTCTAAATGATAACGATAAGAACAAACACATAACTTGCAACGATTAAAGCACGCAATCAAATAAAGAAATGCAATTTTAGCAAATATGGAGTACAAAATTATTGTAATCGTCAACTTTTCATCAATACACTTCTTCTACTATTTCAATTTTCCATCTTTTTTCTTTTTCCTTAATGGGATTGTAAGGAACCGTAATTGCTTGTCCTCATTTTTTTCTCAAATCCGTAGTTCATCTATGATAGATATTACATGCAATGAATATTTGAATTCGTTGATGAAGAATCGTTTCCCTAATCTTTTTTAACATCATTGAATTTTCGCGCAAAGTATTTTATTTATTTCCGGAATTATTTTCGTGTGTCCAGGTGCATTGAATTTGACTGTTGAGTTATTGTCAAGTTCTGAAATGCTGACGTGCCATGGTGTGGTTGATTTTATTTCTTTTTTAGCAGGACGGCATCCCAACGGTCATGAGTCCTGCGTAGCATTCAATGCTGTTTTAGAATGTTTTTATTGAGGGTATTCCAAGAGTCATTCGTGTTCATTAATCATATAGGAAATCTGAACAGTCCTGTGACAGCAAAGGGTGGGTAATGAAGCAGCAGACCTTTCCCATTCTCAAAACACATATAAATACATGGAATTTTCATGTATCCAGAAAATACAAACGACCCATCATCTCTCTCAGTAAGAATGGAGCCCAAGAACTTCTTCACCATCGATTAAACAAGAACATCATTTTACATGGCTTTTTAGGTGGCTTAATTCAAAGGTGCCGAAAAACCATAATCTGAAGCTTATGCTGTTGGCCGATCTTCTGATTTTTTTCTTTTACATCATTGTACATGGCATTTCTGGGAATTATTTGTGCATTGCGTATCTTTGTACGCATTCTGATTGCATTGTTGATTTGTTGGGCAGCATGAATAACATCATTGTACATGCATTTCTAGATGGCTGAATTCAAAGGTGCTGAAGAACCGTCATCTGAAGCAGTAAAGAATTATAGATCTCTTCTGCAGTTGGCCAATCTTCTGATTTTTTCTTTTACATCATTGCACATGGCATTTCTGGGAATTATTTGTGCATTGCCTATCTTTATATGCATTCTGATTGTATTGTTGATTTGTTTGGTAGTATGAATGTAATACCCGTAAAATTAACACGGGACTAACGCTAACTAATTTTGTAAATGTTCGAAATTAGTGGAGTTAATTTTCGGACAAAACGGATTATTCAGAATTAAGCCCGAAAATAATAATTAGGCTCGAGACTTAGGTAAAAATATTATGGGCCGAAAATGGTTTAGTAAGCACAAAAGAATAAAAAAAGGCCCAATTATGTTAGATGACCGAAAGTTGAATGGCCCAAATAGTTAAGATAAGAATAAAGATTTCTTAATGATAAGGAAAACTACCATGCGATTGCTTTGAGATAAGGACTCCACCACCTTAGGCAACCAATCATGATTGAGCAAGGATAATTCTTAGTGGCAAGGGAAGGTTACGTAAGAAGGTATCATCAACTAGTCACTTGTTAAGTGATAAAACCCTCACTTGTAATTGCAACGAAATAACATAATACAAAAGAGAGGTGAGAAAGACGTGAGAAAGCCGAGAAGGATTTGGCAAGTCTGATCAAATTCTCAACTTAGGGATTTCCCAAACTGAACTAAGGAGGTAAGGATCGTATTCTAACGTATAAGCCTCCTACTAGTTTATCTATTTAACATGTTATATGGTTTGATGAATTTCCATTAAGCCGAAGTAAGAAGGAACGAGGGAGAAGAAGAATTCGGGCAGATTCAACCTAGGAATTTATCTAATACTGCTAAGGACGTGAGGTAGGTGGTTTTTAACCCCTACAAACCCTTTTTAAAGCGTATTACGTTCCTCAAAAAAAATTAGAATTTGGATGAAAGGGTCATCCGAGTTCGAAAGAAGTCATTTTACAATTTTTGGAAACGATACTGATGGATATATATTTTAGGGTTTTTGAGGGAGGATCTCAATTTTTAGAACAATCTCGACAAAAGTGCGTGTGTCTTCAAATATTTTGAATATATCGAGAAGTAGATAAATATCGATACATGTTAGTGGTATGAAGATGTCGATATGTGTAAGGTCTCGACACTTGTTTAAGCAGGTAGAAGTCGAGACATATATATATGTAATAAGAAGATATCGATATGTAAGGTCCCGACATTTTATAAGGTTTCGACTTAGATCTCGGCAAGCTTGTAATATATCGACATTTGTTACCTCGACATTTAATAAAGTCTCGACAATGGTCTCGATATTTATGTTGGTAGAAACCTCGATATTTGTATTAATATTTCGACAAGAAGATATCGATAGCATAGTGGTCTCGACATTTTGTAAAGTTTCGATATATGGTCTCGAAGTTTATTTTTTAATGTAGAGAAGATCTCGACATTTTATTCTAAGCAGTCTCGACATTTATTCTTTTCTCACTTAGTAGCTCAACATGTTATTAATCTCGACATTTACATTTAACTAGGTCTCGACATCCTCAGTCTCGTTTCGACATTTTCAATGTTGTTTCGACATTTAATCAAATCTCGACATATTACAATGATTTCGACTTTTTCAAGAAATGTCGACATTTGTAGGTTCGACTTCTATCAGCTAGGCAATTCGACATCTTCCTATCACTCACATCTCGACATTTTCTATTATGCTAAAACTCGACATTTCATTTTTAATCAAGGTCTCGACATTATTAATAGGTCTCGATATTGTTTAAGGAACTCGACATTTGTATTAGTAAGAATTCGAAGTTATAAAGCTTCGACGTTTTGTAGAAATTAATCTCAACATTTTATTAGATGATTTCGACATTTTGGTTTAGTTAATAAATTTTCGGTATTTTAGGATTTTGTTATGTTCTAGGGTTTTCAATATTTTAGGGTTTATTTATTTTTAGGAATATTATTATTTTTAGGCTTTCATAAATTTTAGGGTTTGCTATAATTAGGGTTTGGGAACTTAAAAACTTATACAGTTTAGTAACTATACTGATATAATAATATCTATTTATTCAGAGGATCGACTTATAGGGATTCCACCAGACTTTTTATTTGACGCTAGCAGGAGGACAGGTAGGTGGATCATCCATCTACGATACGTAAACACAAATGTGAATTTATGTGTTTCCATGAGACTCTGTGATTTAAGTGACTTATGTGATTTACGTGTTTTACGTATGTTTTATGTGACATCATGTTTCATGTGTATCACGTATATGCATGACATCGCACGACATGGTGAGGGATAATGACCACATTAGTGGTGACACCTTAAGACTTGAGGTGTCGATTGAGCGGGGTAGTGTGTGCCGATATTGGCAGTCAGACTCGTAGCGGAGTCGAGGTTGGACTCGCAGGGCACCTGACGGGAGACAGACGTGAGCGATCTGTCTACTCGGGCGTGAGCGACCCGAGGTGCAAACCGTCGGATGAGTTGTGTAGCGGAAGGGGCGACCTGATAGGAGGACGTTGACGTGATCGATCAGCGCACTATCGGCGTGGGCACCGCTAGTCTGTCGTTAGCGACCAGACGATATATTTTATTTTTATTGCGCGCGAGGTGCCGAGTCCAGCCTAGGGCCCTGATATTGAGATACGATAGAAATGTGAGAACGAGCGTGCATTATATCATGTTGCGAGAATTGGGAATTGGGAATGAGTGCACGCTGCATTGCATTTTATTCACCTACTGGGCAATTCGCTCAGTGTTTACGTGTTGTAGGTACCGAGTCTGACGCTGACACGCGTCATGACTGAGGCGGCTGGTGGCGGTGCTCCACGGACTTTTGAGGGCGGGGCGGTACATGGATGAAGACCTGTGGAGCGGCGATAGGGTTTTTGATCTTTTGACATTTTGGGGTTTCGGCCCATTGTACAGATACTATTATGTAAAATAATATTTTGTTGTATTATAATATCTTTTAGGAAAAAGTTTTAATTAGACGGGCCTTCCGCGGCTTACGTTGCGGAAATCCGCCAATAATCCTAATTAGAAAAGTAGGGTCGCCACAATGAATGCATTTCATAGGCTAATCTCGGAGCCACGTCAGCAATGCAAGCCTCCCTAGCCAATCAGAGTGCAGGAAACTATTTTATTTATTTTCGAATTATTTTCGTGTGTCCATGTTCAATGCATGTTGAGCTTCTCTCGAGTTCTGAAATGCCAACGTGCCATGCTGTGGTTGATTTTATTCCGTTTTGAGCAGGCGGCATCCCAACTGTTATGGGCCTTGTGTAGCATTCAATGCTGTTTTAGAATTTTTTATTGAGGGTATTCCAAGAGTCATTCGTGTTCAGTAATCATATATGGAATCTGAACAGTCCCGTGACAGCAAAGGGTGTGTATGAAGCAGCAGACCTTTCCCATTCTCAACACACATATATAACTATACGGAATTTTCATGTATCCATAAAATGCAAACGACCCATCATCTCTCTCAGCAAGAATGGAGCCCAAGAACATATCACCATCGATTAAACAAGAACATCATTGTACAAGGCTTTTTTAGGTGGCTGAATTCAAAGGTGCCGAAGAACCGTAATCTGAAGCTTATGTTGTTGGCCGATCTTCTAATTTTTTCTTTTACATAATTGTACATGGCATTTCTAGGTGGCTGACTTCAAAGGTGCCGACGAACCGTCATCTGAAGCAGCAAAGTTATAGATCTCTTGTACATTTGGCCAATCTTGTGATTTTTTCTTTTACATCATTACCCATGGCATTTTTGGGAATTAATTGTGCACTGCCTATCTTTATATACATTCTGATTGTTGATTTGTTGGGCAGGATGAATGCATTTCATAGGCCAATCTCGGAGCCAAGTCAGCAATGCAAGCCTCCCTAGTCAATCATAGTGCAGGAAAGTATTTTATTTATTTTCCGAATTATTTTTGTGTGTCCAGGTTCAATGCATGTGACTGTTGAGCTTCTGTCGAGTTCTAATGCTGATGTGCCATGTTGTGGTTGATTTTATTCCTTTTTTGAGCAGGACGGCATCCCAACGGCCATGGGCCTTGCGTAGCATTCAATGCTGTTTTAGAATGTTTTTATTGAGGGTATTCCAAGAGTCATTCGTGTTCATTAGTCATATAGGGAATCTGAACAGTCACGTTACAGCAAAGGGTGTGTAATGAAGCAGCAGACATTTCCCATTCTCAACACACACATATATAAATACATGGAATTTTCATGTATCCAGAAAATGCAAACGACCCATCATCTCTCTCAGCAAAAATGGAGCTCAAGAACTTCTTCGCCATCGATTAAACAAGAACATCATTGTACATGGCATTTTTAGGTGGCTGAAATCGAAGATGCCGAAGAACCGTAACCTGAAGTTTATGTTGTTGGTCGATCTTCTGATTTTTTCTTTTACATCATTGTACGTGGCATTTCTGAGAATTATTTTGTGCGCTGCCTATTTTTGTACTCATTCTGTTTTTATTGTTGATTTGTTGCGCAGCATGAATAATATTATTTTGGGCCTGCGAAATTGCAATTCTCATGCATTCTGCAACAGGAAACCCATATAGGCACGTCTGCAAGAATCATGCATTCTGCCAGTTCGTGATTAGGGTTGCATGTTTCTATTACTGTAATTGTTTATTATTATTATTATTATTATTATTATTATTATTATTATTATTATTATTATTATTATTATTATTATTATGCAGGAAACCTTTACTTAAATACTACTTCTTCATTGAAGCTGTACGTAAACTACGAAGTGGACGCTGTCTAACGGTTCAGGAAGAGGTGTCAGAATTATTTTGTGCATTGCCTATCTTTGTATCCAGTCTTATTGTATTGTTAATCTGTTGGGCATGATGAGTGCATTTCATAGACCAATCTCGGTATCATTAGCAGAAAGGAACGCTGATTTGATGCCTTGCCGTGTTTCCGACATACACATTACTTGCAGCGGGAAAAGGAGCGGGTATCCCATGCAGCTTGCCTCCGAGATTGTCAACAATTTCGTTCTACATTGCATTAGTTGATTTTTATGATGATATTGAAAATTTGTTTTCATGTTAAGGAATTTGCACGTGTTGCTAAGATAAGTGAGGTATTTTCTAGGAGCGGTTGGCATTATATATCATGTTCTAAGTGTTCAAGCAAATTAGAAAAAAAAATGCCATCAAGAAATTGCAATACTTATGCATTCTGCAGCAGGAAAGCCATATAGGCACGCCTGTAAAAGTCATACATTCTGCCAGCATGATTTGGGTTGCATGTTTATATTGTTGTAGTTATTTTCTATTATTATTATTATTGTTATTGTTATGAAGGAAATCTCTACTTAAATACTACTTCTTAATCGAAGCTCTATCTAATCTACAAAGCGGACGCTGTCTGAGGGTTCAGGAAGAGATGCCAGAATTATATTGTGCATTGCCTATCTTTCTACGCAGTCTGATTGTATTGTTGATTTGTTGGGCAGGATGAATGCATTTCATAGGCCCATCTCGGTATCTTTAGCAGAGAGGAACGCAGATTTGATGCATTGCCGTGTTTCCGGCATACACGATTAAACGAGCTCTCATGCGTGTTTCTTTGGAGGGGTATGTATGCTTTCGTGAAGCATCATCTCATGTTTCCTAATTGTTTTCTATGCTATATTCCGTAAAATATGATTTCCTTTGTAGATTTGGGCCTGCAAGAAATTGCAATTCTCATGCATTCTGCAACAGGAAACCCATATAGGCCCGTCTACAAGAATCATGCATTCGGCCAGTTCATATAGGGTTACATGCTTATATTACTGTAATTATTTTCTATATTATTATTGTTATTATTATGCAGGAAACCTTTACGTAAGTACTACTTCATCGAAGCTGTACGTAAACTACGAAGTGGACGCTGTCTAATGGTTCAGGAAGAGGTGTTAGAATTATCTTGTGCAGTGCCTATCTTTGTATGCAGTCTGATTGTACTGTTGATTTATTGGGCAGAATGAGTGCATTTCATAAGTCAATCTCGGTATCATTAGTAGAAAGGAACGCTGATTTGATGCCTTGCCGTGTTTCCGACATACACAATTACTTGTAGTGGGAAAAGGAGCAGGTATCCTATGCAACTTTCCTCCGGCATTGTCAACAATTTTGTTCTACATTGCATTAGTTGATATTTATGCTGATATTGAAAATTTGTTTTCAGGTTAAGGAATTTGCATGTGTTGCTAAGATAAGAGAGGTATTTTCTCGGAGTGGTTGGCATTATATATCCTGTTCTAAGTGTTCAAGCAAGTTAGAAAAAAATATGCTTTCAAGAAATTGCAATACTCATGCATTCTACAACAGGAAAACCTTATAGGCACGTCTGTACATTCTGCCAGTTCATGATTTGGGTTGCATGTTTATATTATTGTAATTGTTGCTATTGTTATGAAGGAAATCTCTACGTAAGTGCTACTTCTTGAACAAAGCTGTATTTAAACTACGGAGCGGCCTGTATGAGGATTCAGGAATAAGTGCCAGAAGTTGTTTGTGCATAGCCTCTCTTTTTTATGCAGTCTGATTGTATTGTTGATTTGTTGGGCATGATGAATGCATTCCATAGGCCAATCTCGATATCATTCGCAGAAAGGAACGCTGCTTTGATGCATTGCCGTGTTTCCGACATACACGATTAAACGAGTTGTAATGCGTGTTGTATTGGACGGGTATGTATGTTTTCGTGAAGCATCGTCTCATGTTTTCTAACTGTCTTCTATGCTATATTCCATAAAATATGTTTTCCTTTTGTAGTTTTGGCGATGTCCCCCTTATGGTTTGGGATGATAAGGCAGCGAAGTTTTGCGAAGCGATTCCTTCTTCCATCGGGCAGAATACAGTTGTGGTAGTCTCAAGTTTTAATTCAAAAATATTTCGATGTAGTGCTTTTTTGTTGGATATGTTGTTGTTCGTCTGTTGTTCTTATTGTCAAGCTTCGTCTGACAAAAGATTGTCAAAAGGCTATGTATAATTGGATGTTTTACGGCTGTACTACTAAAAGGTCGTAACCCATCTTTTACATGACCACAAAAAATGCCTGCAAGAAATTGCAATACTCATGCATTCTGCAACAGGAAACCCAGATAGGCACGTCTGCAATAATCATGCATTCTGCCGGTTCATGATTTTGGTTGCATGTTTATATTATTGTAATTGTTTTGTATTACTATTATTATTATTGTGTAGGAAACCTTTACTTAAATACTACTTCTTCATCGATGTTGTACGTAAACTGCGAACGCTGTATATGGGTTCAGGAAAAGGTGTCGGAATAATTGTCCATTGCCTATCTTGGTATGCAGTCTTGGTATTTGGGCAGGATGGATGCATTTCATAGGCCAATCTCGGTATCATTAGCAGAAAGGAACGCTGATTTGATGCCTTGCCGTTTTCCGACATACACAATTACTTTGCAGCGGGAAAAGGAGCAGGTATTGATAAGTTAGGATTTTACGTAATTTTATTACCCATAAAAATGCATTTCCGATCGTTATTTACCAAAAATTCCCTCTCGAATATCCTTTTTATGTATAAATTTATTTTCAATAGATGTCCGAGGAAACAAGACGACGAAGGGAAAAGAAGGGCACTTTTGGAGTGATTTGAATCTTTGGGGATCTTCTTGCAATCTTCTACATAACGGGCAAAACTTGCAAATTGACCAGATTTCCTATTTTGAAGAGAAGTCCACGTGATGGCCAATTCAAGGAAGACGCACGGACAAAGAAGAGGAGCTCAGCACAGCGAACGAGAACGACGACTGAGAAGAAAAATAAAAAGCAGCGAATACGTCGAAGAATAAAAAGGGAAAAGACGGCGAAGAGCGAGACAAGTCGAGCAAGGAAAAAGGGCGAATTCTTATCTTTTAATATTTCGTTTTCGACAATGTTTTCTTTTGATTCTTTGTCGTTTTCGTATATTAATATGCTAGGCTAATTTCTTTTGTGATTGAGGCCGTGTGAGGCCGGATTATGACTACGTATTAATGCAATCATTATCTTATTTAATCATATGATTTAAGTTACGTATTCTTTGTTTGTGCTTCATATGCGTACGTGTGATTGACCTCCATGCGTATGATTATTAATTGGTTTATGAGACGGACTAAGCGTAAAACCGACCAGAGATGGAATTCGGTTTCGTATGTGTGGTTTTTGATAATTTAGGCGCCGAAAGCGTTTAAACTCGGGGAATTTCATAAAGATCGAATGCACGTATAGGAACTACAGTCATATAGACATATAATTGATTGGTTCTCTATTTACGTAGGGTTGCTAGTTACGTGAATAACGGGTAGCACATATATTAGGAAATTCCACAGTGACTTGATTCATGTGATTAGATAGATGATATTGCATGAAGACGTAGGAATATTTCGTGCCGAGCATGTGTCTTAATCACGTTCGTCGTTAACTGCTCTATCCTCACCTATTTTATTTGCGTTTATCGATTATTTGTGTTTTATCTTTTTTATCAAATCAGCAAAACTATAAAAATTTCATTAGTTTAAATAAGAATTAGGAATTAGAACTAATCGAGCTGTCTTCGTGGATCGATACTCGGACCTCGTCCGTTTTACTACTTGCACGACCCAGTACAACTTGCTAGTATTTGAGCGTGTCAGGTATCCCATGCAACTTGCCTCCGCGTTTGTCAATAATTTTCTTCTACATTGCATTAGTTGATTTTTATGCTGATATTGAAAATTTGTTTTCAGGTTATGGAATTTGCATTTGTTGCTAAGATAAGTGGGGTATTTTCTAGAGCGGTTGGCATTATATATTCTGTTCTAAGTGTTCAAGTAAGTTAGAAAAAAATATGCCTTCAAGAAATTGCGATACTCATGCATTCTGCAACAGAAAGCCATATAGGCATGTTTTTAACATTCTGCCAGTTCATGATTTGGGTTGCATGTTTATATTATTGTAATTTTTTCTATTATTATTGTTATTGTTATGAAGGAGCTCTCTACTTAAACACTACTTCTTCATCGAAGCGGTATTTAAACTACGAAGCGGACGCTAATTTGATGCATTGCCGTGTTTCCAACATACACGATTAAACGAGCTGGCATGCATGTTGTTTTGGCGGAGTATTATGCTTTTGTGAAGGATCGTCTCATTTTTCCTAACTGTCTATGCTATATTCCGTAATATATGTTTTCATTTTGTAGTTTTGGGGATGTCTCCGTTACGGTTTGGGGCGATAAGGCAATTGCGAAGCGATCTACTCTACCATCGGGCAGAATATAGTTGTGCTTAAAAGTGAAAGACAAAGCCTAAACACTCTTGAATTTGTTGGTATTCAAAACCATAAGCTAACAGTGAAGCCTGCAATTCCTATCATGTTATTGAGGAAATCAAAGAGGGATGGCTTGTGCAAAGGAACAAGAATGATTGTATCACATTTGGGGAGAAGAGTAGTTGAGACAGGAATTTTAACAGGTACTATATAAGGAAAAATGTTTTGATACCAAGAGTCATCATTTCTCCATCGGAAACAACATGGCCATTCAAACTCCGTCGTCGTCAGTTTTCCATTGAAAGTTTGCTACGCCATGACAATAAACAAAAGTCAAGGACAAAGCCTAAAGAGAGTAGGCGTGTATATTCCAAAACCTGTTTTCACGCATGGGCAGTTGTGTGTTGCACTTTCTTGCGTGACATCATCGACGAGAATTAAGCTATTATGCATGAATGAAGACGACGCATACGACGACGTGGTTACCGACTAATTTACCGGGAAGTATTCAACAACATTCACCAAAATTAATTGCAATAATTAGGCTGAAATCTCAACATATTTTCAGGGAGTATGCTCTATAAATAATTACTTAATGTGAGCAGCAATACAGTATAAATAATTAGTGTGAGAAAATTACTTTCCCGCTGAAAAATGTATAAATTCAAATGCTTTATTTGTAAATACTGCTGAGAAACTTTACCAATTTCAACAATTGATTGATGAGCATAAGATGCATTTTGTCCATACACCTATAGCACAGAGCCTTACGTTTATGTGAATTACGTTACCGATCATGACGCCATTGTTACATAACTTTTACGAAGAAATACGATATTAATTATCTCTGCCAGCCAAAATACAATGAACAGTCAGATGAATAAGTTTACCCTGCAAGAATGCAATACTCATGCATTCTTCAATGCAGTATCAAGGGGAGAGATGGATGCAAGATCGCTTGGGAAAAGGATAATTTTGCCTTAATCTTTTACGGGATCTCCGAGATATATGGTAGAGAATTATCACGATGCTCTCGCCTTATACAGATGGTATGGCAACTCACATCTATTCATAACAATAACAAATCCAAACTGGGAAGAGATCGCAGCTCACCTTCAAACATATGGTGATGACGTGCCCAACGAGAGACCAGACCTGCAATGCCGAATGTTCAAGATAAAGTTAGAACAACTGATGGCAGACATTCGCAGTGGATGCTTCTTCCCTAATATTAAGGCGGGTATGACATTTAGCAATAGCTTTAGTAATCGCGTAAACATTTCTAACAATTCATGTATTTGTCGGCAATTCTTACGTACAATCTCAGCAACTGAATGATGAGCATAAGATGCATAAAATTTTTAATTTATTTTTTGAATTATTTTCGTGTGTCTAGGTTCAACGCATGTGACTGTTGAGCTGCTCTGCTGATGCGGAAATGCTGACGTGCCATGTTGTGGTTGATTTTATTTCTTTTTTCAGCAGAAAGGCATCCCAACAGTCTCCAGTCTTGCGTAGCATTCAATGTTTTTAGGGCATCTAAACAGTCTCCGATGACAACAAAGCAGTTTTGCGTAGCATTCAATGATTTTAGGGCATCTGAACAGTCTCCGAAGACAACAAATGGTGTGTAATAAAACAGCAAACCTTTCCCATTCTCAACACACACAAATACACATACATAGAATTATCATGTATCTGGTAAATGCGGAAGACCAATCATCTCTCTCAGCAAAGAATGGAGCCCAAGAACTTCTTCGCCATCGATTAAACATGAAAATCATTGTACATGACATTTCTACGTTTTAGCACAAAACGATATTAATTACGTCTGCAAACCAAAATGCAACAAACAATCAAATGAATAAGTATAACCCGCATAGCACGAGGCAACACCTACTTTCAATAATGGCTCTTAAAGTTTGAAGAGGTAGCTTTTGTGGCTACTTTTTAAATCTTCTCGAAATCAGTGTAATCTTGATAGATACTATAGAGATTGCTAACGAAGCTTCTTGTGGAATCTTAAACTATCCTTAGAAAAGTTTTCTCATCGAATGTGTTAAACTATCCTTTTGAGTACCTGAAAGAGTCATTCAACAGTTCATTGTACCCTTTTATAACATGATTTCGGTACCAATTTGTTGGGCATAAAACTTAATAGAAAGCTAAGGTATCATTTCTATGATAATGTTCCACATAATTCTATTTATATCTCTATAGTATATCCATTACCTTCTAAGAAGCTTAAATCTTCTTAGGAGCAAATGCCAACTCAATCATTCATTTAACTTCACACCTCCCACATTATGTAAACCTTCACACATCTTCATAGGGTTGCAAACTAATCAAATTGGGTCGAATACCACAATATTTTATTCGTATTCGGATGACAATCGAATCCGAATACGAATATTCGAATATTTAATCGAATCATAAAATAGATTTCTTATTCGTATTCGGAAATATTCGAATCGAATATTAGAATACTCGAATATGAATTATATTTGTGTATTTATCTTTACATTTAATAAAAATATAATTTTTTTTATATTTAAAAAATATATACTGAAATTGTAATATTATGTATTGGCACCCCGTTTGAGGGTGAAAAAAACCTTAGAAATTGTACAATGTATTAAAATTTTGTTCTCCATCAATAATAATGTAAGTTTTAATTTATTACATTTTATTTCATGAATGTAGTTATTCAAAGGAAATATTTACACATATATATTAATTTTGTCATTTATGGTGAAAGTTAATTCTACACTTTACCATTAGAAATAAACGAAACTTCTAAATTTTGATTTATTTTGAAAAATCTTTTTCATACCATAAATATTTCATATTAAAATTTATAAATATATAAAAAAAATTTATTCGAATAATTCGATGAATATTCGAATTGAATATTGTGATTCATATTCGTATTCGAATATTTCTCGAATAAAAAAGAATATTCTTATTCGGATTCGTATTCTAAATATTCGAATTCGAATCTTAAAATTTCGAATCGAATCGCAAATCGAACCAAAAAAAGTCGGTTCGTTTCCAACCCTACATCTTCATGGCATAAAAAACACGTTGAATCTTCATTGAGACAACGTGGGACAATTTTGGTGGGGAAGGATGACTTGCTCGAATACTAGCAAGTATATTAGGTCGTACAAGTAGTAAAACGGACGAAGTCCGAGTATCGATCCACGAAGACAGCTCGATTAATTTTAAGACTATTCTAATTCTAATCTAGACTAAAGATATTTTTATGATTTTTCAAAGTTGATTGAGAACGAAACAAGTAGCAAAGAAAGCAAGTAATCACTAGCAAGTAATAAACATATGAAAGCAATTAACGACAAACGTGATCAAAGCACATGCTTGGCACGAACAATTCCTACTTTTCATGCAATCTCTTCTATCTAACCATAATGAATCTCAAGCAAGGTTAACTTTCCTAAGATAATCGCTACTCGTTTGTCCCGCAATAGCAATCCTGTGCGAATAGAGAACCAATAAACTATATGTCTATGTGACTGTAGTTTCTATGCATGCATTCAATCTCTATGAAATTCCCCGAGCTTAAACGCTTTCGGCACTTAAGGATTCAGAAACCACACATACGAAACCAAATTTCATCTCTGGTCGCGATGTTTATTGTTTTAACCATTCTAACCACTTAGTCCGTCTCATAAACCAATCAATAATCATGCATACGTTGATCAGGCATACACAAGCATTAGAAGTAGACAACAAATACGTAACTCAAATACCACGATCAAATAAACGAAGAAAAACATTAATACGTAGTCATTATTCGGCCTAACACGGCCTTAATCACAAAAGCGATTACGCTAGCACAGTTCTAAGTGAAAACAACAAAGATTCAAATGAAAACATCATTGAAAACACCTAGACTAAGATAATAAATCGTCCCTCAGAGTCGTCACGCGTTGCCCTTTCTTTTTCTTCCGTCGAGTGAACGGTAGGAAAAACGCCTTGGAAACCCTCGAAATCGTCTTCAGCTTTCTCTCTCTATTTGTCCGTCAAAGTGTCTCTTTTAAGTCTCCTTTGGTAACTATTTATAATAGGATTCGAAAGATATCGAAGCCCACGGCCTCTTGCAAGGGGACCCTTGGCCGTGAGACTTACGGGACTCGAGATTTTTGCCTTGCGAAGCACCCCACGGCCACTTGCATGGGCTCTCACGGCGTGAGGTCCGGGCAGAGAGTAGAAAAGCCTTCCACGACCTCTTGATGACTTCTCCACGGTCGGCAGAGGGCTAAGGAAGTTTCCACGGCTTCATGCGGCCATGGACAACGAGCAGAGAGCTCTTTACGTGCCCATGGCCTCATGCATTGTCCTCAACGGCCGTGAGCCTTAGCAAAGAGTGAGATGCTCCCACGGCCTCTGCACACATCTTCCACGGCCGTGGGGTGTTCTATTGCTTGTTTCCCGCGGCTGTGGGCTTCGGTTTACTTCGCCGGCTCCAAAACTTGTCTTTTTTCGGTTCTTTTTGGCTTGAGGTATTCAAGGGTATTTAGATGTCTAACGATAAAAAATAATGCAAGTTTATGCCTAAAAATATACGTAAAATGCTAACTTATTATTGTGGGAAGAAAGTAAGTCAATGAAGGAAATATTACTTTAATGTTCAATCATCGTGACTTTTCATCCGAATTTTCATCCGATAAACGGAGTACAAACTGCCAAGAGATTGGAACTTGTTGAGTATTCAAAGTGAAAGACCTTTTCACGAATGAATTTAGAAGAGAAAATAAATGGGCGTCAGGCATATTTGTTAGAGGCAAATTAGTGCTCTAACCGTTGGATAGTCATAAAGGTAATAGCTGAATGTATATGGAGTGGTTAATATATAATTATTATGTAGAGATACATATTCCCTATCATATCTATTATGCACGGATAATTTAGTTTCACAGTGAGATGTACAATCAGAAATATAATTGGTAAATTTAAGTTATCAATTTGCTATATAATCCTTGTCTGAAATGTTTGACATTGGCATTAAGTTTGCCCCAGCGAAGATAGCAACGTCAAGTCTCGTCGCTTGTATCGGATTGATCAAATGATAATATAATAACAATACCAATAATAATAATAATAATAATAAATAGAATGAAATTTATTTTCTTTTTTTTTTTCGGTGTAATGTCCCGTATATATATAAAGTGGAAAACGTATGTACAAAATGAGCAGGAGATGAACTCCACAACCAACCAGTAACAAGCTACTAGGCACAATCACAAGATCTCACTACATGAATAAAATCTAGCGCCTACCAAGCCACACGTCATATTCTGCGAATGGCAGCACGATGTAGGTCGTACTTCGTGGAAGTACCACTATTACGCATGATAATCAAGGCAAGCACACATCCCACGAGCCTGTGAGGCGGCGTGATGATCCCCTCGTTCCAACGCCTGTTCCTTGCCTGCCAAATGTGGTAAACCAGAGAGGCAAGAACATGTCGATAAGCTGCATGGAGCAGATGCTTCCCTCCCAACGGGCCGCCGCCCATCGAAACATGTACTCCAGTCCCGATGGGGCCAAATCCACCGAATCCGTCGCCGCAAGCTCCGAAAACATTGTCGTGAAAACGGACAATCGAAAAAGAGATGCTGGGTTGTCTCATAGTGCAACTCATCACAGAGGCCACAAGTCGGACTTCTTGCCCGCTGAGCTATCCACGGCTAGTCCCTAGTCGAGAGCCGATCCTACAATCCCAGATATAAGATGAACTCATGCCTATGGATCTTCAACGGCCCCACAAACATACTAGCCCAACAAACTGGAGGTCTACTGTGTCGCATCGCGTCTCTAGCCAAACGCGCCGTCATAGATCCATCTGGCGATCCCTTCCACAGAACTCCATCTCGATCCCCTCGTAACACGGATGGGAGGAGACGACTGATCTCAAGATACTCAACCGCCCCTGCCCTGGCCACTTGCACCCCTGCGTATCAATGACCATACTCAGCCTTGCATCTGGGGGCAGCCCCATCACAATAGGACCTCTAGGGAATTTCTCTAGCAGCGGTGTAGGCAACAGCCAGGGATCCTTCACAGCCATATCGCGGATCCATCCCCAACACGGAAAGTAAGCATAGCGTCATTTGGCGAGACCTGGAGGTCCCATAGCGATCGAGACTGCAGTTGCGTCCCATATAGCTGTTCGACCCATATGGAGCCTGGTGTTATAGTAAGTACACTCCACAAATACTTCAGCAGTAGAGCTTTGTTGTCGACAGCTATAGACTTGAGTCCAAGTCCCCCTTCTGATACGGGTAGACATAGCACATCCCATGCCACCTTGCCTGATGCCCCTCCCCATCAGAATTTCCTAAAGCGCATTTCTAGAGAGTTGATAACGCCTTTAGGCAACAAGAATATTCCCGACCAATAAGCATGAAGCGCCTGCAGTATCGACTTAACCAGCTGGAGTCGGCCTGCATATGATAATGAGCGACTCAGCCATGATCGCAACCGCTGATCCACTTTCTGTAGAAGTGGGGCACAATCGCCAATCGTCAAACGAGAAGTAATAAGGGGCACACCTAAGTAGAGAACTAGCAGCTTTCCCAGTCGATAGCCCATGAGGGCCTGAATCTGCCCCGTCAAACCTTCAGCTCGCCGCAACAGATACATCTCGCTCTTGTCAGGGTTATGATGCAGCCCTGAAAACCTCGCAAACTCACCGAACACCTTCTTCAGCATACCAACCGAAACAACGTCCGCATGGGCTAAAGAGAAGGAGATCATCCGCAAACGCTAACGAGACCAGTCCGAGCGACTCACAACTGCCAGTGATATCTGAACCGCGATTCCTCAGAGATGCACGTCGTGATAAGCCCATGGAGGAACTCCATAACAAACGTAAACAGATACTGGGAGATAGGATCCCCCTGTCGAATACCCATCTTTCCCTGAAAAAACCCAACCACCTGGCCATTCAAGTTCAACGAAAAGGCCGTCATCGTCATGCACGTCCGAATCCAGCCAATGTATGTTGGGTGAAATCCCATTGCGCCTAGAACAGATAGTAGAAATTTCCACTCTACCTTGTCATACGCCTTGGCCAAGTTAATCTTGAACATCGCCCGCGGTGGCCGGCCCTTAGACTTATATCCGAGGCACAAGTCCTGCGCCAGCAACACATTATTGCTGATACGTTATCCGGGAATAAACATCATCTGGATGCACCAATGTAGATAGGTGAACCTTTAGCCAATTGGCCAAGATCCTAGAAATCACGTTGTAAAGGACATTGCAATGGGTCTGAAGGCCGTTGCACGCCGAGTTGTATCTCTCTTAGGGATCAATGTGATGCGTGTGCTGCTGAGTCACTTCAGTAGCCTTCCCGTTGTGAAGAAATCTTGGACCGCCTTCACGACCTCATCTCCAACAATCCCCCACGTCGCTCGAAAGAAAGTAATCGTATAATCATCAGGCCCAGACGCTTTCTCACCCCTATAGAGAAAAGCGCCTCACATACTTCCATCGCAGACACCGATCCAATCATGGATCGCACATCCGCTGGGAAAACATACACGTCACAGCTCGTTGTACATCAGCAACTGTGTCGAGTGGACAGACTGGCCCAACAGATCCTAGTGAAACTCAATCAGCTCACCCTCTACCTGCTGAGGTTCATCCAACAAGGCCCCTGTCGTATCTTCAAGGGACACATACGATTAGTAGCACGGCGCATGGTCACCCTTCGAAAGAAATAAGATGAATACTGATCGCCATCCTTCAGCCAAGCAAGCTTGGCCCGTTGTGATAATGATGTGTGCTCCATCTCAACGGCCTTTGCATAAAGCGTAAGGCACAACCGCTCAAGCTCAAAGAAGAGGCCCTCTTGTGGGCGTGCCGAGAACTCCTGTTCGAGATCAAGGAATCGCTTCACCTCAATAACATTCGCAGCTAAATCCCCTTTGGCTCTCCTCATCCGTTGAAAAATTGGTTTCAACATATTCAAGCGTTGCGTAACAAACATTGGAAACCCATGGATCGGTATGCTCCAAATGCGCTTAACCTGCTCCAGAAAGGCCTCGTTCTTCGTCAAGAAATTCTCAAATCCAAAGGTCACCTTATGCTGTCGCTGCGTAACAACTCCCAAGAGAATAGGCGAGTGATCAGACGATGATGGAAGAGCACATCTACAGAGCGAGTCAGGAAAGCGAGCAAACCGCTGGAGATTTCCCACCACAATCTAGCCGTCTCCAAATCCTCGCCTTATTCCTATGTGGTTGTACCACGTGGACACTTGGCCCGTCGTAGGAACCGTCGTAAGATCCGCACCTCCAGGCAAACTTGAAACTCCTCCGTACCTTGCCTAGCTGGAGCTCCCCCTCGTCCCTAAGCCGTGTGCAATACAGCATTGAAGTCCCCCATGACCATCCATGCATTCGCCACACGTCTTTGGGACATAGTAATCAATTCTTCCTACAAAGGAAGTCGTTCCTCCCTCCTGGACTTCCCATACACAAAGGAGACAAACATTGTCTCTCTAGTCCCCATTCTGACCACACGACAATGAACCGCCTGAGTCGAGAATTCAAGAATATCCACTGTCAACTTCGAAGAGTCCCACCCAACCCAAATCCGCGTAGCTGGACCCTCAGAGTAGTCGAAGAACCAGCTCCATCGAGATCTAATGCCACTCAAAATAAACCCCGCACTAGACTCAGCCACACGTGTTTTCAGAAGTCCAGTCATACTCACCTGCTCCGGCGCTATCAAATCCCCCACCACCCTCATGTGGTGTTGTTTATTAAGACCACGTACATTCAATGTTCCCAATGCTATGAATGCACCCCATCATGGGGTGCATTATCTTTAGGGCCCGATTGAGATAGTATAGTGTCAGTCACATCATTCAAATCACATAGGACTTGAAAACGATTACTACTCTCGTCAGTAGGACTTGAACACAATTACTACTCTCGTCAACCGCAGCACCTCTGGGCTGCACTGCAAAACGCTCGCCTCCCCCTGGCAGCGTTCCCCACGAAGAGGCTCAAAATGAGAATCAGTCACCGGTGTAGGCATCATGATGGCCTTTCCTTTCGCTCCCACCTGTCGCCACTCCTCATGCACTCTGCCGCCCATATTCACGTGCACATGCCCCGCGCCACATCTTGTCATGCGAGTCTGACGACCCAAAGGATTCGGATGATTTCGTTGCCTATTCGACCGTGAGCGAGCCTCCACCTGTCGCTGTTCGCCAACCACCATCCGTTGCACCTGTCTCTGTTGTGCAACCGGTCCCTCAGCTTTCCCCAATCGCTTCGGGCATCTCCCTATGGCCCCAAGACGCACATGTCGGACACTGTGAAGGGCGCCAATCGTACTCAACGCGTATAGGTATAAGTTCGTTGGGCTCACCGTTATCCGATGGCAGACGAACATTAAACGCTTCCACAAATGGGCCAGCGTCTTCATGATGCAGATGCGAACATAATTAATCATCTCCCCTCTCGTCGTAACACCATCCGCATACAGCGGGCGGCCCACCACGCTGGCCACCTGAAATTTATTTTCTGCAAATTATTCAATGGGATTCGAACAGAACAAATTCCTTGCTACATATTTGGAAACCGTATTTTTCTTTCGTGATAAAGGGGTTACAAACTGCCAATAGCGTCATGGTGCTCTAAAGGACATTGATATTATAAACCATTAGGTCATCAAGCTACCATTGAACAACAAATAAATAATATAATATAATTTATTCCCTTCGACCACGTTCTTCGAAAATACTCAGATTGTTTCGGTTTAACTTATATTTTGAAGAGTTATTTTTTCCATCCTAGATGTATCCGATGATAATTTCTTGTCCAGCTTTCCTCGGGTTAATCATGCCACGCCACTTTCTGTATGATCCCCTCGTTATTTTCTCTCTCTATTACAACTTCAGATCAATCTTACTCATTACCGCCGTCATCGGTGTTTCCCACGACCTCTGTCTCTAATATTTGCCCATAGCATATAGTTCTCCCCCAATAAAGACACATCAACTTACATTGGAACTATTAGTATCCATTTACAATATCAGAAACTAGTGAGATATATAAAGACATGGAATAGTAAACAGTTAACGGTCAAAACAAGGAATACGAAGTCCTATTTAAACAATCAGAAACCGCACTCACCATCATCATCATTCAAGCAAAACATCGAAAACCACGCACACACACACAAAAAGATGTCCCAACTTTCGAGCACCTTTCTCCTCATCGTCCTCGCTCTATTATTAATAAATATACCTACCATACGCAGCCAGCCAAACACCGCCGTTGTAGACGACAAATGCAGTGAGGAAAAATACGACCCAGACGGCGACTACGGAGCGTTGGTGCTATTCGCCATCGGCCTCTTGGAGGACGAAACCCCCGATGAGCCAGACTACACACTCTACGATTCGCTCGTCGGGATTTCTTACTATGCAAAGTGTGAATCGCGTCTTTCACGAGAAGACTGCAAGGAGTGCTTGGAGGCAGCCGGCGCATATCTAATGGGTGAGTGCGACGAGTCGCTTTACGCATGGGTTGTAATGGGCGACTGTCGCATGAGGTACGATGAGAATGGATTTCAGTACTGAAGTTTTATTCGCAAAAAAAATAAAAAATAAAAAAAGTAGTCGCGTTGGACGATGCTATCTACGGTTGGTTGTGTCTCATCCTTGCCTTTTTTTGTGTGTGTTATGACGCCATGCCGGGCCAGAATAAAACAAAGCCTTGTGTTGGCGTGAACGATATAGCGTAATGTTTGTATGCTTGTTATGGCGTGGTTGTTGATAATAAAGAGTTGAGTCGACGAAAAATAATTTACTTTCTTATGATGTATGATCGAGCTAGTTCTTGAAGAATCCGCCCATTATTGATAATAACAACAAGAATTTGAAGAAATTGGAACTGAGATAATTTTGATTGAGATGAACTTGGAACGAAATAAGAAACTTCTGTTTTTTTACGGTATCTCACCTTATGGTGCTCACCTTATGCGAGCACCTTACATGGGCACCTATCGATGTAGCATGATTCGTGCCATGTCGACATACCACTGGTCGACCCCTCGGACGCTAATGTGGCATGTTTACGCTCACAAATCAATGTCGCATAACACGTGGCACATAAAGCCGTAAACATGCCAGAATAAAAGCAAAGCGTCATCTTAACGTTTCATGTAATTGGTCTCATGTATCGCCTGTTATGGCGTGGTTTTAAATAAACATTGAATTGCTGGAAAAAAAAATAATGCTTTCTGACGGTGTTATGGTAAATGACCGCAAAAACCAACTTGCGTAAAACCTCAACGCTTCTACTAACTCGATGCAGCCTAACACTTATTAAACTTTCGACGTATTAATAACTCATGTTTAACTTAATTTGCAATAGCTTATTCTGAAATACGATATTATGGAAGAAGCATTTAGGGCTTGCTTGGACACGACTTGCAACTTTCTGTTTGGAGACTGAAAATTCGTATAATGCATTTGGTAAATATAACTTCGCGCCTAAAATAAGGTACAACCAATTCCCATTTTGACACGAAATCTGAACTGAACTGAACTCATTATTATTATATGTGAAGAAGAGAGTTGCGAGAAAATAAAAGTTGTCGCGCTGTGAGATGCCTATGGCCATTTCGGAATCTGTTTTTGTTTTTGTTTTGTTTTTTTTCGATGCGTCGTGTTGACATGTCATGTACTCGCCCGCGGTTTGCTGGCTTTGCAATCGATCTCATGTATGTATATGCTGCGCTAATTGTGGCGTGTGTGGTTATTAATTAAACATTTGAAGCGATTGTGAAAATAATGCTTTCTTATAACATGATATTTGGTTTTGTGTAGTTGCATGATCATTTCACACGCCTTTTCGCTAATCTAAAAACAATGCAGTCCTGCGAGTTGAAGAGATGACATGACGATCACAGAATAGATTTTCATAAAGCCTCAACCAAACATTTTTTGAACACCTGTTTTATTTATTTATTTCTTTTTTATCTCAAATTCTAATAGTGTGTGCTCTAATATAGTTGCGGCGATCAAATCAACAATGGAAGGTTGAAACTATGAAATACTCGTGGTGTTGTATTGTTTTACGGAAGGTTCAATCAGTTTTTTTTTGTATTGCTTGACTCTTTTTTTTCCTTTTTTATATCTTGTTATCTTTAGCGCTGAAGTCATGTTTTCCATTTGTTTCCGTTGTTATTAGCGATATGTTCTTAGATTTTATTTTTTGGCCATCGACGAAGCTTCCAACGCCATGTTATTTTAACTTTACTGGCCGTTTATATTTTACAACGAACAATGCCATATGATGAATCCGAGTGATAGAGTGGACAAAAGAACGAAACAAAAATCAAATATAGACGACCAAAACATGAGATTAGTAAGTAATATCCCAATATGAATATCCATGCTTGATAAAAAGGTACTATGTAATGAGTCGAAATAAGGAGTTCCAAAATATACCATGATGTACGATCTGAGCTAGTTCTTGTAATTCATACCATAATCCACATTTTAAACCTGCGTGTTAATGTTGGGACTTCATCATTGGCAATATTGGGAGAACATTCGAGTCAACATTTGTTGTCCGAAATTACACAGTTGGGGAAACGCTAGAGAGAGAAAGTAGAGAGAGAAATAGACAAAATTCAAAAAATCGATTCTGCCTTGCCTCTGATCGTTCGGCCACCGCTGTTTCCGGCCACAACCTCACGGTGTCGGTCGCCCGGTGGTGCTGAATCCAGAGGGAGGATTTTGACGGAATATTGGGGGTTTAGTTCTACGTTTTTGACGGAAATTCTGGACTAGGGTTTGCTGTTTGATCAGATGCCATCTGAATCGGATGGAGCACCGGCAACGGACGTAGGGGTCACGGCGATGCCAGGGATGACGATTCAAAGGGGGCTGGGGACATCAATGATGGTGGTGAGTGGTGATCGCATCTGCGATCGTCCGGCGGCTGACATGGATCGCGCGCAGATCGTGAATCGTGGGGTGGCTACGGATCGTTCGGTGCTGCCAGATCTGGCCGTGCTGTGCGCTGCTTATCCTGATTTGCTTTGATGGGGTCCGCTTCAATGAATTGATTAATCGGGTTCATGGTCATGGCTCTGATGCCGTGGCCCATGGTGGTGGGGTACGGATTTCGGCCAGAAACAAAAACGATGCTGCAATAGGCGAGGCTCGGACTGCGCCTATGGTTCTGAACAATTCAGCTATACGGACTCGTGGAGGTCCTATGCCGATCAAGGGGATTCTTCGTCATAATCCGCGATTACTCCGCCGATCTCAGATGGGTAGACCAGATACACCGTCGCCGGGGCGTGGATTGACAGCGAGATAGGGTGTCGACAGGGGCAGACCCGAGGACGACAACCTTGTGGACGAGGAAATAATTGTTGAGGATCACCGTGGAGTGAATTTGGCTGAGAATGATGAGACGGTGTCTAGGGATTTTGCTCATGCAACGTGTAATTTAGACCAATTGCGGCAGCCGGTGGTAACGGCTACTATGGAGCAGCCGCCGGCTATGGCATCTTTGGTGAGCCCACCACCACCTGCGACGTCGATGATGGGGCTGCTCACGTCGGTGATGGGTTGATGGCCCCTGATGGGCCGCCAGCAATTGGGTGGGAAATTATTAGGCCCTCTCACGAGTCTGGGCCGAATGGTTATGGGTTGGGCCGTGATGGGCTCCACTGCAAGGGCCCGGTCTTCTCCCTCCTTGGGCCGATGCCACAGACTGCCACCACACCTCCTTACTTGGCGGCCGTTTCGGGATTGGAACGGCAAAACAGGCCTGTGTTTGAAAGTCGTGGAATAAAGTTAGCATACATACCGCCGTCTATCGTTAGAGGAGTTGGCAAGGCGAGGCCATTGCGAGAGGTGGCACGAAATGGAGTGGCGCGTTGGAAGCACACGCTGGTGGGATACTTTTTGGGAAAGAAGTTGTATTTTTACTTCGTCGAGCGCTATCTATGTTTGATATGGCGGGGGTTGACGGAGGTCCGCTCCACCATTAATGGTTTCTTTATTTTCCGGTTTGAGTCGGAGGCGGCATGTGTTGAAATTTTGGAAGGGGGCCCTTGGATGATGCAAGGGTAGCCCTTATTTTTGGAGCCGTGAAAACCTAGGATGTCCTTTGAAAGGAAGGAGGTTGTCGAGATTCCTTTATGGGTGAAACTATAGAATGTCCCAGCCGAGCTTTGGACGCAACAAGGCCTTGGGGTGGTGCCCAGCGTGGTGGGCCGCCCGCTGTATGCGGATGGTGTTACGACGAGAGGAGATAGAATTGATTATGCCCGCATCTGCATCATGAAGACGCTGGCTGACCCATTTGTGGAAGCGTTCAATGTCCGTCTGCCCTCGGATGACGGCGAGCCCACCGAACTTATACCTATACGCGTTGAGTATGATTGGCGCCCTTCACAGTGTTCGACATGTGCGTCTTGGGGCCATAGGGAGTCGCAATGCCCGAAGCGATTATGGAAGGGTGAGGGATCGGTTGACAACAGAGACAGGTGCAACGGACGGTGGTTGGCGAACGGCAACAGGTGGAGGCAATCTACATTGGTGCATGGCTCCCAGGCGGTGTTTATTCTCGGACGACGTATCAGCAATAATATGTTGCTGGTGCAGGAGTTGAGCCTCCGATATAAGTCTAAGGACCGGCCACCGCAGGCGATGTTCAAGATTGACTTGGCCAAGGCATGACAAGGTAGAGTGGGAATTTTTGTTATCTGTTCTAGGCGCAATGGGCTTTCACCCAACATAAATTGGCTGGATTCGGACGTGCATGATGACGACAGTCTTCTCGTTGAGCCTGAATGGCCAGGTGGTGGGTTTTTTCAGGGAAAGAGAGGTATTTGACAGGGGTATCCTATCTCCCCGTATCTGTTTACGTTGGTTATGGAGGTCCTCCATGGGCTTATCATGGTGTGCGTCTCTGAGGAATCGCGGTTAAGATATCATTGGCGTTGCGAGTTGCTGGGATTGGTCTCGTTAGCATTTGCGGATGATCTCATTCTCTTTAGCCATGCGGGCGTTGTTTCGGTTGGTGTGCTGAAGAAGGCTAGGATGAGTTTGTGAGGTTGTCAGAGCTGCATCCTAACCCTGACAAGAGCGAGTTGTATCTGTCGCGGCGAGCTGAAGGTCTGACGAGGTAGATTCAGGCCCTCATGGGCTATCGAGTGGGAAAGATGCTGATTCGCTACTTAGGTGTGCCCCTTATTACTTCGCGTTTGACGATTGGCGATTGTGCCCCACTTTTACACAAAGTGGATCAGCGGCTGGGGACATGGCTGAATCGCTCATTATCATATGCAGGCCGACTCCAGCTGTACTGCAAGCACTTCATGATTATTGATCGGGAGTATTCTTGTTGCCTAAAGGCATTATCAGCTCTCTAGAAACACGCTTTAGGAAATTCTTATGGGGAGGGACATCAGCCAAGGTGGCATGGGATGTGCTAGTCTACCCGTATCAGAAGGGGATTGGACCAAGGTCTATAGCTGTGGACTACAAAGCTCTACTGCTAAAGCATTTGTGGCGTGTACTTACCAAAACACCGGGCTCCATATGGGTCGAATGTCTATATGGGACGCGACTACAGTCTCGATCGCTATGGGATCTCCAGGTCTCGCCGAATGACGCTTGGAGCTGGAGGAAGCTGCTGCAGCTGTGACCTTTGATCAGGTCTATGCTTACTTTCCGTGTTGGGGATGGATCCACGATATGGCTGTGGATGGATCCCTGGATATTGCCTACACCGCTGCTAGAGAGATTGCCTTGAGGTCCTATTGTGATAGGGTTGCCTCTAGATGCAAGGCTGAGTATGGTCATTGATACGCAAAGGTGGAAGTGGCCTGGGCAAGGGGCGGTTGAGTACCTTGAGATCAGTCGTCTCCTCCCATTCGTGTTATGAGGGGATCGAGATGGAGTTCCGTGGAAGGGATCGCCAGATGGATCTATGACGGTGCGTTTGGCTAGAGACGCGATGCGGCACAGGAGACCTCCAGTTTGTTGGGCTAGCTTGTTTGGGGGGCTGTTGAAGATCCCTAGGCATGAGTTTATCTTATACCTGGGATTGCAGGATCGGCTCTCGACTAGGGACAAGCCGTGGATAGCTCAGGGGGCGGGAAGTCCGGCTTGTGGCCTCTGTGATGAGTTGCACTATGAGACAGCCCAACATCTCTCTTTCGATTGTCCGTTTTCACGGCAATGTCTTCAGATCTTGCGGCAACGGTTTCCGTGGATTTGGCCCTATCGGGACTGGAGTACATGTATTCGATGGGCAGCGACCCGTTGGCGAGGGAGCATCTGCTCCATGCAGCTTATCGACATGTTCTTGCCTATCTGGTTTACCACATTTGGCAGGCAAGGAACAGGCGTTGGAATGAGGGATCATCACGCCACCCACAGGCTCGTGGGGTGTGTGCTTGCCTTGGTTATCATGCGTATTAGTGGTACGTCCATGAAGTACGACCTGCATCACGCGGCCATTCACAGAATATGGCGTGTGGGTTGGTAGGCGCTAGATTTGATTCATGTAGTGAGATTTTGTGATTGTGCCCAGTAGCTTGTTACTGGTTGGTTGCGGAGTTCATCTCCTGCTCATTTTGTACATACGTTTTCCACTTTATATATACGTGACATTACACAAAAAAAAACATTTATTGACCGAGAATGTCTCCTTTCTTAGTTTTATCTTTCATACCCAAAATATGTGTAAATCGGTTCTTGGCTATTTTTAGCATTTTGCAGGACTGAAAGAGCTGGAATGAGTCAATAACGTGGGAAATGCGTGTGGATAAGAAAGAGCAAACTAAGGAAGAAGCATACTGACTATAGGAAGAGTAGAGCTCAAGTCAAGACCAAATCAATTAAGCTGATCTAAACTAACTCCCAACGATCACAATCATTTTAGTAGTTGTTTTGAAAGTTAGTGGACGTTGCCAAGTCGTTGGTGAAGTCGCCCCAAAGTCGAAACCATATAAAGGGGGACATCACTTAACAGTTTAGCACGGCGATTTGACGCGAGAAAAGGACGAGCGAGTTTGAGCTTACATATCACGTGAGTTGCTCTTTAGCCTAGTGTTTCTTTTGCAAAAGTCTTAGGACTTTATAGTGTGAGCTTACGTATCGTGTGATCCGTAGTTTTGTCTAGGCTTGTTTTGTACTATCCTCGGATAGTTGTTTTGTAATCCATCTTCGTAGTGGAATTTCGCCTTGAGCACGAAAACAAGTTTTCTGACTTGCTGCAAAATTTACATCTCGTGTACATTAGTTTTCGTCACTAAGTAATCGATATATTCCGCTGTGTGCTAGAGTAGTCGATCAAGTGTTAACTCAACATTTCGTCCAACATCAATGATATTACTTAGTTTTTTACATCCATATCGCGACGGGACCACCGTCACTGCACACTAATAGCAAAATCGCACTTTGGATGGTGTGAGATTTGTCTCGAAGTTGCATAGAAATTTAATATCATTGAGCCAGATTGACAAATTCAAAACAAATTCATTCCTTCATATACGGACACTATTTTTTTTCATGATAAAGGGATACAAACTACCAAGAGGGTTATGGTGCTCCGAAGGACATTTTAGGTCAAGCTACCATTCAACAAACAAATATTATTTATTCTTTTCGACTATGTTGCTGTAAAGTATTCAGATTGTTTCACGTTTGATTAAAAATTTATAATTTGAAGAGTTCTTCTAAAATAGATAAATGTATTCAATTACCATTCTTGTGAAGCTTCCCTTGTGTTAATCATATCATGCACCTTTATGTATTATCTACTCGTCCTTCACTTTCTCTATTACAACTGCAGAATCTACTCATTAAAATCGTCAACGATGTCTCCCACGATCTTTGTCTGTAATGTTTTGCATCGCATATAGTTCACCCCAATGATATGTTTTGCAACTTATATCGTCATACACCACATTGGATTAACCGCGACTTCCCATGATATATCAACTAGTGGTATAAAGACGTGGAATAGCATGAAAAGTCAATGATGAAAGCAAGGCATAATGAAGTCCTATATATCACAAACCACTTGCCACTTACCATCATCATTCAAAGCAAGAAAAGAAACCAAAGATAAACAAAAAATGTCCCAACTTTCAAGCACCATTTGCATCATCATCTTCGCCCTATTGTTAAACAAACATATCGACCATACGAAGTCAAGATCCAGGCAACACATGAACACCTGAGAAATATGATCCAATGAGCGATTATGGGCAGGCCCGGATTTGGGCCCGTGCAACCTGGCCCGTTGCACAGGGCCACACAAATCCTGAGGGCCTCATTTTATTGTTTGAAGCCCATAAATCTATTTTATTAAGCCCATAATTTAGTATTTGATATCCAATTATTCATAAAATGGGCCAAAAATAGTAGTGAATATTAATTTTTCTATTTTATTGTTAAAAGCCCATAAATTTATTTTATTAAGCCCATAAATTTGTTATTCAAAAATTCGTAAATTGGGCCAAAAATAGTAATAATAATTAAATATATTTATTTATATCAAAATGGGCCTCCATATATTATGTAAGAACGGGGCCACCGAAATTAAAAAACCGGCCCTGATTATGGGTTGTTAGTCCCCTTCATGCTCGAATTTTTGCTTGTTACTCCTGACAAGCTAGAATACAAAATGTATGAATCGCTCGACAGTGGAATTACTGGCTTTGCAAGGTACGATAGAGATATTTCAGAAGGCGACTGCAAAGAGCGCTTGGCGGTAGCTAAAGCCTTTTTGGAGGAGAACGAAGATAACATTTATTCGATTCGTGGAGATATTATATTGGACGCCTGTCGCATGAAGTACGATAACTATTCGAAATATAGTGAACTCGTTACGTATGAGCAGAAAGTGATGAAAATTAAAGTCGCGTTCATCCTCGCTTTTCTTTGTTTTTTTTTTTTTTTTTTTGCCAGAATAGAAGAAAGCGTCGTGCTTTCCATGTATGTATGTATGTATGCCTGTTATGGCAGATATAATAAAGAGTTAAAACGACTAAAAAGAATATGCTATGTTATTAAGATGAATGAAGATCACTTTCTTTTTCGCCACGTATAGGGTCCAACTCAATGGAACCAAACACCTAAAAAGCTCATTTGCTTAATTTCCCAAGAGTGGTTGTTCTAATATTATTTTCTCTATCGTTATATTTGTCAATTTATGTTTATCAACAATTTGAGATGTGAGGATTGGAACTTTCCAACAGCTGATCATAAACCGAAGGACGCTCGTGATGCTGTATTTGGCCGATAGCAAATACCGAAAGGTTCAACATTAGCCATGAAATAATCAAACATATGTGAAAAGACGGTTTATTATTATGCTAAAATTATAACAAATGAATGAAGTAGAAAGAAGTATCGCATCGAGTCTTTTTTTTTTTTTTCCTTTAATCACTTACTTATCTTCTGTAAAAGATTCAAGGGAGACTTATTTTTCGCCTTTCGACCTCTCTTATTATTCGCTATAGATCTCAATAGGTCTCATGTTTTGACCTTCGAACTAAGCTTCCAATGCCATGTTATTTTAAAAATTTTAATTTACATGACTTCTATATTTAAAAAAAAAAAGTGTAATAATTGGCTTCTGAATCCAGTAACGGAGCGGACAAAAGAAAAAAAACAAATAGACGACAAGAACAAGAGAATATAAACTAATATCCATTTCTATAATATACTAGGTAATGAATCCGAATAACGAGTCCCAATACAAATGGAAATATAATATGTATACCACATTGTACGATCCAAACTTGCTGTTGAAAGAGCCGCGCCTCATCAGCTCATCGAAACAATCTATAAGATTTTGTAATTCCATTTCCATATCATCCACCATTACAACCTATGCACTGATGGCGAAAATCACACTTCCTTCTTTAATTGAGCATTTGAACCATATAAGCATCATATAATAATGTATAATTAGAGTGGAGCGACCGCGTCACAGCCTGTTTGTAGAAGAGATATTATTCGCGATATAGATGAGATGTAGTTGTATTTTTTCTCGTCGTTTCTGTATAGGATGACAGCCTTGTCTCATGTGACCAAACCAGTGTCTTTTAGCTTTAGGTAGAGTAGAGCGGATAATGTTAAGGAACAAAGAACGTAAAACAAGGAAGAAAATAGCGAAGAAAGTGTAACAAATACTTACGTAAAGATGCTTCTTATAAATAGCGAATGTATCATATATAAGGGCTGTTAGGACATTAGAATTAGAATTTTTAAATCTCGTCCTGATACAGATCATCCTCGAAATTAAAACTAACATTATTTGGAAACTTTTCTTTTTTACTTATTCGGGGGAAGTTTACCCTCTAAAAACGAGGAGAAAAAAGCAAGAGCACGCCCAGGTTGATAGCTCGGAACAAAATGTCCTGCTCCTCTTATTGTCACAAACGTAACGTTCTCATATCCAATCACATAGCCTCCAACCTATTAACAATTAAAATAAATAATATTAACTGATGACTTCAAAAGAAAACATCTCATAGAAAAAAAAAAATATAATATATACCTCCTCTTGGTAGTACCAAGGGTACCATGGACTTTTAATCGTAGCACCGATCTTGGACATCGAATATCTTGTCGTTGTCACGGGGATTATACCATCTATATCTCCACTGTACTCAGTAGAAACCCAATGAAAATATAAACAAAACGTTTCAATTGTTTAAAAAAAAAAGAGAGGCACAGTCAATAATTAGGGTTTCTACACATACCTGTAAATCCAAACCCTAATACCACTAGCCATCAGCTTCTTTAGGACGGGCAGTACGGTGTCAGGCGAATCTTGCCAATTATCATGAACCACGGGGATACTGTAAAATAGGATGCCACTGAGTTACAAACTAATAGATAAAATGCATGGTACATTACCCTAAATAAATAACGATTTGATGTATTATATGTGTTTAAATTATCGGTATATTACTTGCAACTCTGCCATGGCCCAGGTATTCCTGTAGTGTTTGCATGAAGAGCGCGTTGAACTTCGGGTAAGTTCAAGTAGACCGTTGCATAGTCACCCGAGCAGGGATCGAAATTAGATAGCTGATGATTAAAAAAATGAAAAAAAAGTAGCAAATCATTCATATCTCTGTAATGAGATTCGAGTTAGTACGAAGAATAACATTGATCAAACTCATAAAAAAATACCGAGGGCGCAGTAGAGGTGGAGCCACATAATGGTGCGTAGATGTTGTAAATATCGATATTTCCGCTCTCAGCATCAGCTTTATCTTGATAGGCGTTGCAAGCATCTGTCTCGGGGCTCATTGACGAAGAAAAATTGCAATTTTTTGTAATTCCCTCATGCGTTTCATCAGATATAAGTGCGCTTGTCCATAAATGGTCGTATGTGCCCGTCCACCTATCTGCGTAGTCTATATAGGCATTCCCAATCTGCGCAAATTTTAAAGTTCGAGTTTTTTTACTAATACTGTGTTTGGTTCGAAGAAAGTAGTGTGGAAAAGAAAATGGAAGAAAATGATCGTTTTCCTCACCAAATGGTGAGAAATTTAGTTTTCCTTAGTTTTAAGAATATACTTAACTATATTTTCTTTTTGTTTTCCTTAACATCAAATCAACCAAACACAAAAACAAAATTTCATTTTCTGTTTCATTTTCTTTTCCCTACTAATTTCCACGAACCCAACACACCTTAAATTTTATAAAAGAAATAACCGAAAACTGAAATACTTACTGCAATTCCCTTCAAGTTGATGACAGTTTGGTTTGTGACTTGATTGTTCTCTACGATGAGATTCGCAAGTTGAGGCACATAGTGACCGGCGTAACTCTCGCCTGTTATAAAGAAGTCTCGGGTTTTGTACTCGGGATACCTTTCGAACCAATTTACCAAGAATGTGTAAGAATCTGCCGCAGTTTTAGAATCGCCTGTAATATAATCGGATGTCCTATTTGAGTACGAAAATCCCACGCCAGCTGGAGACTCCAAGAACAAAACGTTTGCCGCTGCATTTTTGAAGAAACAAATATAAAATAAACTTAATTTTATTGCGGACTTATGATTTCCAAGATATATGCGAATGGCGTATTTTTACCTTTATTCCATGCATATTCGTAGCGCCAAAGCGTTTTTCGATCAGGGTTCACACGAAAAGGCCCGTTTTCCGTCATAGCTCCAGCGCCAATCGAAGAACAGCCAGGGCCTATACATGCACACAATATAACGATAATTTCGACATGTTTGAGAATACATAATAAGGTTAAGTTAACCCCCAAAAAAATTATTCAAAGTAGTCTCACCTCCATTTAACCATAGAACTAGGGGTTTCCTAGAAGAATCTTCGGCCTCGACGAAATAGTAAAAAAGCGCTCGCCCAGCTGAAGGATCGACCGTGACATGACCAGAATATTGAGAAAAGTTGACAAGTGGCTGACCAGGCAAGATTTTTATTTTGTCCGAATCTTTCAAACCAGTCTGAGATGAAACATAAACTGGCGAATAGTCGCGAGTCGTTTCGGTCTTGGCATCGTCGTAAATTTGGATGGTTTTCGATTTTCTCTTCTTGAGAAATTTCCCCAAAGGGTCGCCCCCTCGCCCGCCGTAACACTCTGAGTAGGCTATAAGGGACAGAAGACAAAGAACTAAAAGTGCACTTTTCATGTTTTTTGATGGAAATGATCTTCGATGAGTTCTCATACTACTGTTTCCATGTATCTTTATATAGAGTTCTTGATTGGAATTACAGGGTTTAGTTCATTGTACTAAATTATATGTTGTAATGACCAAGTCGTTAAATTCGGACTCAATCATATAATAACATGGAATAAATAATCGAACAGTTTCTGGCCAATGATATAAGTTATAATTATTGTGACTGTGACATAATTGATGTCCCCATGCCTTTGGAGTTAGAGGGCAAGACAAAGGAAGTTATTGCAAGACTATGACACGGCGAGTTACTATATTCAGAAGATTAATATTTATTTGAATCATTCTTTGAAAGCGAACAAGACAGACTAGTAGGGTTCGAAAAGTCGGCATGTGGTCTATTGGCTTATTTGTAGTGTTTGAAATTATTAAAGATGTCAAGAATAATAAAGATGACTGTTTTACATGGTTATCAAAATTGAATAAACGTTAAAGATTTCTCGACTTCATAACTTTTCGGGTCATATATCATCTGAATATTCGAAATTAGTGTATATATACTATTCGATAGGTAGGACGTCACACGTCAAGCAGCACAAAAGTTAATCCATTATTGAGGATTTATGTCCCGACAAAAGTCGTGACAATAACTTCTTTTTATGAATTTGGAATAAAACAAATAATGGATTGGTTTTAATCTGGAAATTATATAATTTCTTTTGGGTCAATTGTAAGTCAGGCCCTTTTAAGTAGTTTTAGTAGGATTCAGGCCCTTTTTATGTTTTAGATAGGAAGAAGGACCCAGATAATATTTAGGTTATGGATAAGGACCAATTCAGACGGAAAAGACCTTTCTACCCTTATTTTTTCCTGAAATTACATCACTTTTTAGACTTAAATCCCACGTATTATAAAAGTGGTATGTAAATTTTAGTGGTATGATCTGTAAATTTTATGGTATATACCAATTAAGACAAGAACTGAGACCAAAAATAGATTTCAGTACCACAAACCTTAAAATTAGCTTTCCACCCTTCACCGAGAAAATCCAAAGAATTTTCTACCGTTTGAACCCTTAATCGACGAAATCCAACCAATTTCGACACTTCATCGACGAATCTTGCGATGGCTCTGAAGAAGCCCGTGGATCACCAAGAAAGTGGCCGAAAGAAGGTTGCTAGGAAGAAGAAAGTTGCTAGGAAGAAGAACGACGTCGATCGCCGGGGAATTTGCCGGAAGAAGGAGAAGAAAGTTGTTGGGAAGAAGAAAGTCGGTAAATCGAGTGAACGGCGGCCAACAGGCATAAACTATACCACTTAAGTAGAATTTGGTACCAATTTACACTCCATTCGTAACAAAAAAATAAGCATTCCAAAAGCTTCATGGACCGTCAAACCGTCTCCCTTTATACAATACCACATCACATGTATATTATACCACTTAAGTATAGTTTGGTACCAATTTGTACTCCACTCAAAAATACCCAGAAGCTTCATGGGCATATTACCGTCTCCATATTTATGAAATACCACATCACATGTAAACTATACCACTTAAGTATAGTTTGGTACTTATTTATACTCCATTCATAACAAAAATTAAGAACATTCCAGAAGCTCCATGGGCCTATTAACGTCTCCATCATTATACAGTACCACATCACATGTAAACTATACCACTTAAGTATAATTTGATACCAATTTATACTCCATTCATAACAAAAAATAAGAACATTCCAGAAGCTCCATTGGCCTATTACCGTCTCCATCATTATACAGTACCACATCACATGTAAATTATACCACTTAAGTATAGTCTACTACCAATTTATACCACTGTAACAGAAATAGGAACATTTCGGAAGTTTCATGGGCCTATTATCGTCTCCATTTTTATATAATACCACATTACATGTAAATTGTACCACTTAATAATATCTTAGTACCAATTTATACTCCATTCGTAACAAAAAAAAGGAACATTCCAGAAGCTTCAGGGGCCGTCTAACCGTCTCCATCTTTATACAGTACCACATCACATGTAAATTATACCACTTCAGTGTAGTTTCGTACCAATTTATACTCCATTCATAACAACAAATAAGAACTTTCCAGAAGCTTCATGGGCCGTCAAACTGTCTCCATCTTTGTACAATACCATATCACATGTAAATTCTACCACTTCAGCATAATTTTGTAACAATTTATACTCCATTCATAACAAAAAATAAGAACATTCCAGAAACTTCATGGGCCGTCAGTAAATATGGTCTCTCCATCTTTATATGATACCACATCACATGTAAATTATACCACTTAATACTATTTAGGTAACAATTTATAGTATCTTGGTGACAATACATTACGAAACAATACCATATAGTATATTATCTGTACCATATTAATGGTTCGAATAATTTCGTAAATAGAAATTGGTTTTTTCGATTGTAGAAGAATAAAAATCATGAAAATATATGATTTGATGTATCTAAACCACCAAGTTCCTTGATTTTGCCACGTTTATGCAATTATGATGTAAGTAGTCAAGTAATGAGGTTTAGATCATGTAAAATGTACACCAATGCAAATCGTAGACAACTATATTAACATCACATTGATATTTGCCATTATGAATTACAACAAATGTACCTAACCAACATTATACCTCAATAAATAACAAATCTTACGTTAATAAACCCTTAATCGTAACCCCGAAAACGTTTATCCTAAGACCCGATACTCTAAAACATAAAACTGGATACCCTAGCGCAAAAATCGTAACCTATAACACATAAAGTAATTCTGGTACCACATCATTACATGAATGCATATTACATAAAGTTCCCGCCCAAGATAATACTGAGATTCAGCTTTGCCGCCCACTATAAAGTGACTTTCTTATTACATAATAGCTTCCGCCCAAAACTATACCACTTCATGCCACTATTGTACCTAACCTTATGGAAACTATACCACTTACACGTTTCTGATACCACATAACGAACACTCATTTAAACTATTTTTCTGGCGACTTCACTTTCAGTTCGTTAGGGACGAACGATTGAGTCACCACTAAGGCGCGATTCGCAAGCTATGGGTCTCTCGAATTTATGATATTAGCTTTAATTTCGACCAAAAATAGGCTCGATTTATCTTATTCTCGAATTAATTTCTAGAAACTATTCCTCACAGATCTTAAGTTTGGCGACGTAAATATCATTGAGATCGTCGATTACACATCAAAATTGATTTTGTGCCCAGTATGTGTAAAAAATTTACAGTAAATCGATCGTTGATATAGCTTTTCCATTAATACCATTTGCATAACATCTGGAAACCACTTCTTATGGTAGTTATACCACTTAACGCTGTCTTAGTACCTGATCATATAAAATTAATACCAAATTAGAATTATATCTTGTACCAGTTTGAGTAACGCTTCTTATCGGAACTATACCACTTTATGCCACTATTGTACCAAATCTTATGGAAATTACACCACTTACGCGTTTTTTATACCACAAAATGAAGACTCAGTTTTAACTATTTTTTCTGGCGATTTCACTTTCAATTCGTTAATCTTCAGGGACGAACGATTGAGTCAACACTAAGGCGCGACGTAATTTCCAAGCCATGGGTCTCTCGAATTTATGCATATTTGGCTTTAATTTCGACCAAAACATGCTCGATTTATCTTAGTTCCGAAATGAATTTCCACAAGTTATTCCTAACAGATCTTAAATCTAACGACGTATATATCATTGACATGGTCGAGTACACATCAGATTTGATTTGTGCCTTGCTCCAAAACTTACGGCAAAATCGATCGTCCAAATAGTTTTTTCAATTGATAACATTTGTATAACATCTCGTAACACAATATAGCGATATCATACCTCTTTATATAACACCTACATAAATTGTACAAGGGCATTTTCGTCAAGTCATTGATTGTGTCCTTTAATTTGAATTTAACTTAATGCTGGTCCTTAAAACTATATTTGGTATGAAAGGGGCCTGAACTCAAACTCATACTTACGATGGGGCCTGATATAGGAACGCCCCATTTCTTTTTGTGTCCAATAAATTATTATATTTCATTATGTACAATCTATCCGACTATGACCTTTTCCATTAAAAAAGGCATTTTTAAAGTGCATGGCACTAATTTAAATGTTCTAACTGGAATTTCAAAATCAAATAGTGCTGCTCAAAGAGGGCTTGGGAGTGTTCTAACTGGAATTTTGAAGTTGGGAGTCAAATCGAACTAACCAATAAGACAAACGTTTATCCTAAGACCCGATACTCTAAAACATAAAACTGGATACCCTAGCGCAAAAATCGTAACCTATAACACATAAAGTAATTCTGGTACCACATCATTACATGAATGCATATTACATAAAAGTTCCCGCCCAAGATAATACTGAGATTCAGCTTTGCCGCCCACTATAAAGTGACTTTCTTATTACATAATAGCTTCCGCCCAAAACTATACCACTTCATGCCACTATTGTACCTAACCTTATGGAAACTATACCACTTACACGTTTCTGATACCACATAACGAACACTCATTTAAACTATTTTTCTGGCGACTTCACTTTCAGTTCGTTAGGGACGAACGATTGAGTCACCACTAACGCACGATTCGCAAGCTATGGGTCTCTCGAATTTATGATATTAGCTTTAATTTCGACAAAAAATATGCTCGATTTATCTTATTCTCGAATTAATTTCTAGAAACTATTCCTCACAGATCTTAAGTTTGGCGACGTAAATATCATTGAGATCGTCGATTACACATCAAAATTGATTTTGTGCCCAGTATGTGTAAAAAATTTACAGTAAATCGATCGTTGATATAGCTTTTCCATTAATACCATTTGCATAACATCTGGAAACCACTTCTTATGGTAGTTATACCACTTAACGCTGTCTTAGTACCTGATCATATAAATTAATACCAAATTAGAATTATATCTTGTACCAGTTTGAGTAACGCTTCTTATCGGAACTATACCACTTTATGCCACTATTGTACCAAATCTTATGGAAATTACACCACTTACGCGTTTTTTATACCACAAAACGAAGACTCAGTTTTAACTATTTTTTCTGGCGATTTCACTTTCAATTCGTTAATCTTCAGGGACGAACGATTGAGTCAACACTAAGGCGCGACGTAATTTCCAAGCCATGGGTCTCTCGAATTTATGCATATTTGGCTTTAATTTCGACCAAAACATGCTCGATTTATCTTAGTTCCGAAATGAATTTCCACAAGTTATTCCTAACAGATCTTAAATCTAACGACGTATATATCATTGACATGGTCGAGTACACATCAGATTTGATTTGTGCCTTGCTCCAAAACTTACGGCAAAATCGATCGTCCAAATAGTTTTTTCAATTGATAACATTTGTATAACATCTCGTAACACAATATAGCGATATCATACCTCTTTATATAACACCTACACAAATTGTACAAGGGCATTTTCGTCAAGTCATTGATTGTGTCCTTTAATTTGAATTTAACTTAATGCTGGTCCTTAAAACTATATTTGGTATGAAAGGGGCCTGAACTCAAACTCATACTTACGATGGGGCCTGATATAGGAACGCCCCATTTCTTTTTGTGTCCAATAAATTATTATATTTCATTATGTACAATCTATCCGACTATGACCTTTTCCATTAAAAAAGGCATTTTTAAAGTGCATGGCACTAATTTAAATGTTCTAACTGGAATTTCAAAATCAAATAGTGCTGCTCAAAGAAGGCTTGGGAGTGTTCTAACTGGAATTTTGAAGTTGGGAGTCAAATCGAACTAACCAATAAGACAAACGTTTATCCTAAGACCCGATACTCTAAAACATAAAACTGGATACCCTAGCGCAAAAATCGTAACCTATAACACATAAAGTAATTCTGGTACCACATCATTACATGAATGCATATTACATAAAAGTTCCCGCCCAAGATAATACTGAGATTCAGCTTTGCCGCCCACTATAAAGTGACTTTCTTATTACATAATAGCTTCCGCCCAAAACTATACCACTTCATGCCACTATTGTACCTAACCTTATGGAAACTATACCACTTACACGTTTCTGATACCACATAACGAACACTCATTTAAACTATTTTTCTGGCGACTTCACTTTCAGTTCGTTAGGGACGAACGATTGAGTCACCACTAAGGCGCGATTCGCAAGCTATGGGTCTCTCGAATTTATGATATTAGCTTTAATTTCGACCAAAAATATGCTCGATTTATCTTATTCTCGAATTAATTTCTAGAAACTATTCCTCACAGATCTTAAGTTTGGCGACGTAAATATCATTGAGATCGTCGATTACACATCAAAATTGATTTTGTGCCCAGTATGTGTAAAAAATTTACAGTAAATCGATCGTTGATATAGCTTTTCCATTAATACCATTTGCATAACATCTGGAAACCACTTCTTATGGTAGTTATACCACTTAACGCTGTCTTAGTACCTGATCATATAAAATTAATACCAAATTAGAATTATATCTTGTACCAGTTTGAGTAACGCTTCTTATCGGAACTATACCACTTTATGCCACTATTGTACCAAATCTTATGGAAATTACACCACTTACGCGTTTTTTATACCACAAAACGAAGACTCAGTTTTAACTATTTTTTCTGGCGATTTCACTTTCAATTCGTTAATCTTCAGGGACGAACGATTGAGTCAACACTAAGGCGCGACGTAATTTCCAAGCCATGGGTCTCTCGAATTTATGCATATTTGGCTTTAATTTCGACCAAAACATGCTCGATTTATCTTAGTTCCGAAATGAATTTCCACAAGTTATTCCTAACAGATCTTAAATCTAACGACGTATATATCATTGACATGGTCGAGTACACATCAGATTTGATTTGTGCCGAGTATGCTCCAAAACTTTTTTTTTTGGTAAAATGATTGTCTTTTCATTTACCACTGCCTCAATATCACTTTACAATGTACTCATCCTTCAGCATAAACAGGAAATAAGCAAATACGAGACATAAAAGCAACACCACTTGGACTCTTTATATGACAGATCGACCGGAACCTCCACTTCAATTCTTGCGCCATAGTGTGAAAAATGACCTCCACTGGCTGTGCACCCAACTCATGAACACGCCTATTTCTTTCCCTCCAAATATGATAAAACATAGAAACGTAACAGGCTATAGTAATCCGCGCCTGCACCTGCTTTCTGCCCCCCATCCTCTGCAGCCAAGAAATCATATCCTCAAAATCTCGGAATGGAACACTAAGGTTTAACCACTTAGCAACACGCGTAGCTAGCTGCTGGCTAAACTTACAATCCACAAACAGGTGATTAATAGATTCCTCCATATCTCCACACAATCTGCAGATTTTGTTCTCCACTACTACCCCCCAGTTGGCCAGTCTGTCATATGTTAGCAATCTTTTCTGCACCAGAAGCCACATCATAAAAGAGTGTTTAGGGAAATTTAATCTGTTCCAAACTGCTTTGCTAATCGGCAGCTGAGGCACGTCCCCCTTAAGCCAGTTGTAGCCTGAACTGGTAGAATATCTACCATCACTAGACAGCTTCCAAGTTCTGCCCTCATAACCAGCCCGAACTTCTCCTTAAGCCGATGTAACTTCTTCCATTGCCAACTTGAATCAGTCGCAGGTTTGAATTCCCAAAAACTGACACCTTTCAAATAGACTGCATTTACCCATTTGATCCACAGTGAATCTGCATCCAATGTTATATCCCATATCTGTTTACCAGCTAGGGCTTGATTCCATGTAACACAGTCACGTAGGCTCAGGCCACCTCTAAATTTCGAGCAACAGACTTGGTCCCAATTCACAAGAGGAATAGTTTTGCCATTTACCTTTTTTCCCCATAAGAAAGCCTTACATAATCTATCAATCTCCTTAGTAACTGCCTTCGGGAGGCGGAATATGGCCCCCCAGAATCCATGAATGGCTAGGAGGATTGAGTTGATCAGACATAATCTGCACGCATAGGACAGATTTCTAGTAGCCCAGCAATTCATTCTTGCAGTGATCCTCTCCACCAAAGTTTGGCATGTGCTGCGATTCCATTTGGTGGGAGAAATAGGTACACCTAGGTACCTCATAGGGAACCTTCCCAGCTGAAATCCCGTGGTCAGCAATATCTGGTCCCTGGTATCAGCAGACACACCAGCCACAAATACACTGGACTTCTGTGCATTCGGCTCAAGTCCTGAGACTGATTTAAAATGCTCCAAGTCCTCTGCGATTACTCTGACAGTCTCATTTCTACCCTTGCAAAAGATCATCAAGTCATCAGCGAAGCATAAATTCACCAACCTTACTTGCTTGCATTGCGGATGGAACCTAAACCTCGGGTCTGATGTGGAGAGCTGCAGCTTCCGCGAGAAATACTCCATAGCTATCACAAATAACAGAGGAGACATAGGATCTCCTTGTCTAAGCCCCCTCGCACCTTGGAAACTGTTAGATAGAACACCATTGAGCGAGATACTGTAAGAGACTGACTTGACACATTCCATAATCCATGATATGAATTTCTGGGGAAACCTCAACAAACACAGCCACTGGTATAGAAACTCCCAATCTAATGAATCATATGCTTTCTTAATATCCACCTTCATGAGAACTCTAGCTGAGGCATTCTTCCGATTGTACAGCCGCAGCAATCTTGACAGAGGAGGATGTTATGTACCATAGATCTCCCTTCCACGAACGCATTTTGGTTTGCCTGAATAATCTTGGGCAACAGAGGTTTAATTCTGGCACAGATTAACTTGGAGATACATTTATAGACCGTGTTACAACACGCAATTGGTCTATAATCATGAGCTGAAGCCGGAGAAGACGTCTTAGGGATGAGGCAAAGGGCAGTGCAGTTCATACCGGGGAACAGCTTCCCTGTTTGGAAGAATTCCAAAATAGCCTCCGTGATTTGCTCACCTACAACGCCCCAGGCATGTTTAAAGAATCCACTGTTGTACCCATCCGGACCTGGAGAACCGTCCTCATGGATAGATTGCATTACAACCCGAATTTCTGTACTGTTAAATGGCTGGATAAGACCTAACTGGTCCTCAAGACTGAGAGTAGCTCCTTGCTCCACAACTCTCTGGTCTAAAGCCCTCATCCCAGACCTTTTTCTGCCCAGCATATCTTTGTAGAAATCCAAGAAATGCTGCTGAATTCCCACTGGATCCTCTATCAGATTACCAGCCTGGTCCCGAAGTGAGACCACTCTGTTCCTGTAGTTCCTCAGCTTAAGCACAGAATGAAAGAAAGCAGAGTTTTGGTCTCCCTTCTCCAACCATTTAATTTTTGCTTTCTGTTTCAGGAATCTGATATTGGCTGCACTCAAGAATTGATACTCCATTCTAATACTCTCCTCCTTTTCAATCAGGGTAGAACTCATAGGATCAGAATGCAGCGCACCCTGACATTCCTCTAACTGATTCTTGACTACCTCAGTTCTGTTGATAATATTGGCGAAAGTGGACCTATTCAGCGCTTTGAGAGGTCCTCGGAGCCTCAGCATGTTACAGCTTATACTGCTCATTGCTGTGCCTGGGTGCCTAACCCAATGCTGGGCCACAGTTTTAAGGAAGTCCGGCGCCATGCACCACATGTTGAAGAACTTGAAGGACTTTCGCTGGTTAGTCGATTTCCTCATATCCCTGAGCAGAATAGGGGTATGATCAGACATCCCCTCTGAAGAAATGTGGCAGTGTATTCACTGAATTTGGTAATCCAGGCCATGTTAGCTAGGGCCCAATCCAATCTGCTCCAAATTCTAGTGCCTTGCCCTTGTTTGTTGGACCAGGTGAAATGACATCCATTCCTTTTCACTTCCTCCAATTGTCACTGCATTAGACACTGATTAAAGCCATAGAATTCCCTGGCTTGGACAGGATTTCCTCCAATTCTGTCCTCAAGACCCCTGACATTATTGAAATCTCCCCATAAAATCCAGGGCTCGTACATGGTCTGACCAATCTGCTGAAGACTAACCCAAAGAGGGTCCCTAGCCGAGGGATCATTGTGTCCATAGACACAAGTCACAAAAGAGATTACAGACTTATTCTTCACCATTCTAAAGTGCATATATTGGTCAGATTTAGAGAGTAGTTCCAGCTCAGTCCCTCCTCTCCACAAAACTACAATGCGGCCATTAGGATGCTCGCTCAAGTTATGGCATGTTTCCCAGCCCGGAAACACAGAGTTGAGAACACCATTCATATGACTCACCTTGATTTTGGTCTCTAGTAGGCATAACAGATTAATACCATATCTACTGCAGAAGAGAGTAATCTCCCTCTGCTTTACAGGGCCATTAAGGCCCCGTACATTCCAAATGGCCGACTTATCCATGGCCTCGGCCATGGCCCCTCTGCTTTAAAGGGGAACCCCATGGACCAGGCTTCTTCCCACTATCCTCCAGTTGAACTAGGTCAGCCCAGGAATCTCCACCTCCTCCAGGCACAGGATCAGGCCGATCAGTATGACGGGGGGACTGAGGAGTAGTCACAGTTCTCTCAGGAACTTTTACTTCAGGCTGAACTACCTCAGTGACCACTGGCTGAGCAGAGGCTTTCACAGGACTAACTGGGGTTGGCACCTGAGCAGCCTGCCATCCTTTCTTGGTGTCCTTCCTGCAAACTGCCTCCTCATGCCCATACTTCCCACATTTGGGACATAACACCGGCTTCCATTCATAGGTAACTTGTTGCTCCACTAGCTGGCCTTTTTCGTTCAGAAACTGAATACTGTCCTTTAGCGGTTGTGTGAGGTTGATCTCCACCAGAATTCTCGCGTAATGAATTCTCTCCTTTTTCCTTGTACATGAATCTGTCATAACAGGCTTGCCAATTAAACTTGCCAGCCTACTTAGGGTTCTAGGTCCCCAATATTTCAGCTCTAGTTGGGGCAGATGAATCCACAAAGGGACCTCTCCACACCAATTTTACTGATCTGTGTGTCTTCAGTCCAAGGCGCAAGAACAACAGGCTTCCTATCAAAGTGTAGTATTTGAGATTGCAGAATACTATCCCTGGCTTCGACACTATCAAATCTCACCAAGAAGAGCCCCTGCTTCACCTGCCAGACATTGAGCATCCCCATTTTATCCCATTTACGCTTCAAAAAGCCATTCATGACATTAAAGGGTGGATTAGACCCTAGGACATAGGATAGTAGAGCAGAATTCCAATGCTCCACTTCCTCTTTGAGTTCCTCTAGAACCACCGAACCAATCGAGTGTCCGTCCGCAGAAATAGGCTCAATGAATTCCAATCGATTATCCTGATTTTGCAGTCTGTCCGCATTGAATTTAACCCATGGATTAGGTTGCGTAGGAGTCAAATTCGTCAGTTTGGGAGATCGCCCACTCGATTCCTCCAGAGTTGGCCATTCCTTCACACTTGACACATTCTGCCCCAAAGCGATGGGAGAACGATTAGCCGAGGCCGTCACCAATGGAACAGTGCCTCTGGTAGACTTAGCGCTGAGATCGTCACTATGAGCTCTAGCATTACTGTCCGCAGTAGTATCCTGTCCAGAATCTCCGATTGTCAAGGGCGGCGTCGCCGCCGGGATCGGCGCAGCCCTTGGTTTGGTCGGTTGCCTCTTTTTCGCCATGTGCGGAAGAGAGAGAAAATCGACCCTTATGTTATGCTCCAAAACTTACGGCAAAATCGATCGTCCAAATAGTTTTTTCAATTGATAACATTTGTATAACATCTCGTAACACAATATAGCGATATCATACCTCTTTATATAACACCTACATAAATTGTACAAGGGCATTTTCGTCAAGTCATTGATTGTGTCCTTTAATTTGAATTTAACTTAATGCTGGTCCTTAAAACTATGTTTGGTATGAAAGGGGCCTGAACTCAAACTCATACTTACGATGGGGCCTGATATAGGAACGCCCCATTTCTTTTTGTGTCCAATAAATTATTATATTTCATTATGTACAATCTATCCGACTATGACCTTTTCCATTAAAAAAGGCATTTTTAAAGTGCATGGCACTAATTGAAATGTTCTAACTGGAATTTCAAAATCAAATAGTGCTGCTCAAAGAGGGCTTGGGAGTGTTCTAACTGGAATTTTGAAGTTGGGAGTCAAATCGAACTAACCAATAAGACAAACATTATTTGTAAGAATAACATGCGCGATTATCTAGTCATCCAATAACATCAGATCAAGATTTGGATCAAGACAAAGTGCATTAAGGAGCCAAAAAAAGCTAAACCGTTTACTTGAATGCACATTGAATGCAGCTCAGAAACCAGTTTAGAGGATCAACGTTTAGATCTCTTGTCCAAAAGCGAAGCAAAGGCTAATAGAGCTAATGCTAAGGACGATTAGTAAGATTGTTCATTATTTTCATTAATATGGTATTCTGGATTGTTTTAGGCTCTGATACCACTTTGATGCTGGTCGGTCCGGTAATGGATGTAAAAACTAAGTAGTAAACTGATGACTGATATGTTGAAACTAATGTTGACTGAACACTACTCTCAGCAGTTAACGTACAACGGAATAACTGGAACATTCAGTGACGAAAAAGGAAAGACACAAGATATAAATTTTGTGCAGCAAGTTACAAACTTGATGTTTGCCTCATGGCGAAATTCTACTATTACGATGGATTACAAAAACAACTCACACGATAGTAAAAACTCAAGCCTAGAAAACAATGGAATCTATCGATCCACCAAACTAGAAAGTCTTACGACTTCTTTTGCAAAACTAGGCTAAACTGAAGAAAAGAACTCTCGTAAATTATCTCGCTCAAACTCGTGTATGCTTCGCTTGATATAACTCGTGATACTTGACGGGAAAAATGAAGTCTCGTATTAATACTTCGACTTCTCAAAGACTCCACAACGTCCACTATGTCCTCAACGTCTACTATCTTGAATCTGGCCGTTGGAAGTTAAGATAACCGCCCCAAACGACTTAGTCTTGTCTTGTGCTTTACTCTTCCTATTTTTAGTATGCACCACTCCAAATTTCGCTCCAACTTATCCACACTGTTTCCACACGATTTGAACCATTCCCATCCTTATCCAATATCTGCACAATACTAATAAAATACCCCGTAATTAATTTAAATAAGTATTGGGCATAAAAGATAAAACTGAAGGTTGACCAATTCTCAGTCAACAATGTCGACTGGAATGTGGGATCAACATTATTGTCAACACTGAGCTAGTCAACATTAACAATCTCCCCCTTTTTATCTTTCTTCCCAAAACCTTTGCAGAACTTAGTAATAGCGGAACTCCCCCTGAAGGCAACATCTACTCAACCACAAAACCTTAAAAAATAGTTAAGAGTAAACAGACATAGAATAGTAGCTATACTATTCCAAGTACAAGCTGATAAGTTGTCCGAGAGCAAATATCTGCAAAACATAAGAAAACCATAGGCAGGAAAAACAAAAACGTCAGGCATGCACAAACACATACAAAAGCAATGCATGCACAAAGACCACACAGGTCTAGATAATCGGGCTTTGGCTCGATCCTTCTCTTGTCTCCGCTCTATCTTCGGCAGCAGCCGCATCTGATCTACCCCATCCACACGTCCAGCTCCTTCAGCCTCTGTTCCAGCTCCTTCAGCCTCCGCCTCAGCATCTGTTTCTTCCGCTTCAGCCTCTGTTTCTGCTCCTCCCCCTTTTTGGGAAGAAAGAAGATCATTCAAGGTCTCCCTTGGAGCCACCAAGGCAGCTATGGAGTCATCGAGGCATTGTATAGCCTTTTCCAGGGCTTATGTGAATGATGATGTGGAGGCAGCATTCTCCTCAACATTCTGCATTCCTACCCAAGACAGATCGATGACTCTGTGAATGTCGGTCAGATGGTTGGCCGTGATGGATAATGTGCATTTCTGATGTTCAACATAATCTGTGTTGCTAGGTTCGAAGCCACTGCGCACCAGAACTGATCAGATGAGGGATGGAAATGGCAGGATGCCTTTGCTCTTTTTTTTCAGCATGATAAGCTATCATATTCAGGAACCACTTCCCCCCAGTTGATAGGCAAGTTGTTTCCTAAGGCATACAGGAGTTGAGCCATCTGCTCAGTTACTCGACTGTCATTCGCTGTGGGCTGCCAGTTGAACACTACAAACAGAAGTAGGACTGGGTATAGGGAGGTCAGATATGTGTTAGAAAAGTTCGTCTCTCACTTCGTTTTTTTACCCGTAGTGATGAACTTAACCACGTCAAAACTTATCAACCTCTAGCGTTTCCAGAAACTCATTGATGAAGTTGGCCGAGAACTCATAGACACGATTACGCAGAAAAATCTTCCCAAACTTCATTGAATTAGGCTCATTTAAGCGAGGGGAAAGATTAGCGTATACCTCGCGTACGACTGTGTCGCAAAAAGTTCCCAGGCACCTAACAGCTTTGCCCAGATGGCGCGACTCCAAAAACTGCAGCACCCCGTACTTGCAAAAGCTGGGGAGATCCACCGTTCGCTCAACCCGCAAAGTCCTCGACTATAAGACCACCAAAGCTCTTCATTACCGCTTGAATAGAACTTCTTTGGGTCCTTGGTCACTTCCCAGTCGGAATCAGAAGGTGGGTCACCATCGGCGTCTTCAGGGAACGCGGGGTCTGAAGCTGAGTATTTAGTTCCACACATGCTTCAGGAAGGGGCATATCATCTCCACCTCTCGCCTTTTTGGAAGATTGAGCATCAGGGTCCATCGGTCATTTCCACGCTCTATTCTTCAGCCTAGTAAACACAGAACTGAGAGAGATGTCAGTAGGAAACAGATTGTCAGAAGAGGGTTCAGATTCAACCTGAGCAACTTCTTTTTCTCCACCTAAATCTTGGTTCTCCACTTCGGGGATGACATCGTAGGTCTGAGAGATGATGAGCTCGTCCAAGAATGGACTCGAGGGCACTGGGGGAGGCACCGGACTAGGGCATTTATGCGGTTCAGAACGGCCCTTCTTCTTGCTTTGCCGTTTCATCTGAGTCTGAAACAGCGCACCCATCGGTAAATCGTCGTCGTCAGGGTTAGGGTTCTCAGCAGCTTGGTTCGACGCTGATTTAGTGGCTGGAGCACCGATTTCCTCTTAAATAGGGGTCGAAATCCCTTGGGTCGGCTACACTTCGTCGCGATTTGGGGGCGGTGCTGTCTCGTCGTCGGTAAATTCACCGAATGCCACGGCTTGCAAGGGGATAGCCTCGATCGCGACTTTCTCAAATGTGGATTCGACATTCTGCGCTTCATTAGGAGGTGAGCGTGCCATCGCAAAATCATAGGTTGATTCACGAAGAAAATGGGAAATGAAGAACAGAGAGAAACCCTAAATTTGCACAAAGCAGATGACGAGCAGTTGACGTGATTTTCAGGTAGTAGGAGAGAGATTATTATGCAAGTGTATGCGAGTAGAGCATACTAAATCGAAGCAGATGGATATATTTCCAGCGGTTACAGATAAATGAGGCAAAACTGATATAGAAGTGGGAAGAGTGGGCCAAAAATAACCGTCGAAATAAATTAAGCAGTTTTCTAGCATTGGAATATATAGTATGTGCCTACACTGCTTAATTAAAAAGTGGAGCCAAAAACAAATTGGTATGTGCAAGACTATCATACGAGAATATCGAAGCAAATTAGGTCATAATTCAACCAAAAATACCAAGTCAAAAGTCATAGTAGAATCGAGCGAGACTAACCGTTTGAGCATCGATGATGAGCACTTGAGACAAGTGTAACAAGCTGTTCTTCGAGAAATTCTAATGCAATTCTGAGAGATATTGAAACTAGACACCAAAATACTGACAAAACAAGCTTAATAACTAATGCATAAAACACGAAAGCAAACAAAATGTAGCATGATCAGACAGAAGTTACTAATGTTGCCCCAACATTTGACTCAATATTCTACTCCAGTAATCCTAGACTTTTCTGCTCAACCCTTCTCAAAACCAGTTCCTTTTACTTCTACCGTTTTCACCTTATCTAACCGAGTTTATGCACTGCTCTTATACCCTATGCCTCAACGTTTGGCTTTTCGTCTCATAGAGTACATCGTCATAGCGAGTGCTGTGTACCTAATGAAGCTTATTACCAAGTACCTATATCTAGCACAGAGTTTATGAGCAGGTTTATATGCGTCAAGATTGGGTTTTTTGTCGCAAAGAGTACATCATCACCGCGAATGCCGTGTACCTAGGGAACTTATTACCAAGAGCCTAGTTTTCAGGGATGGGTTCATTCCGGGACCAGTCAAGAAGAATCAAGTCATTTCACTGGAAGACAGAACAGAATATTTCATCAAACATTAAAGCAGTAACTATCGAATCTGACATATGCTGTGTTGATCCAAATGTTGGACTAACATTCAGACCGACTGATGCAAACCTATGGATTTTTTCTGGTCCGAAAACCTTTCAGAATCCAATGCTTTCGTGAAAATGTCAGCTAACTGATGTTTCGTGTCTATATGCGCAATGCGCATTAACTCTTTTTCTATCATATCTCTCAGAAAATGATGTATTATATCTATATGCTTCGTGCGTAAATGCTGGATAGGGTTCTTAGATATGTTGATGGCACTAAGGTTATCACAATACATGAGAACTGACTCGCATTCTAAAGCATAGTCACACACATGCTATAACCACATCAATTGTGTATAGCAACTATACGCAACAACATACTCAGACTCAGCAGTAGATAAAGACACACAATTTTGTTTCTTACTGTACCATGCAACTAGATTGTTACCTAGGAAGAAACAGCCGCCACTTGTGCTCTTGCGATCATCCTCGTCACCTGCCCAATCAGCATCGCTGTAGCCTACAAGATTCGTATTAGTATCTTTAGAGAACCACAACCCTAGGCTACACGAACCACTCACATATTGAAGAATACATTTAACGGTATTTAAGTGGGAAACTTTAGGCTCAGATTGATATCTAGCACAGACACATACGCTATACATAATGTCAGGTCTACTAGCTGAAAGGTACAACAAATTGCCTATCATGGATCGATATAATGTCGGGTCAACATTTTGTCCAACATTATCCTTACATACCATGTGTAGACCCCATGGGAGTTTTCATTACCTTAGCCGCGTCCAACCCGAATTTCTTTACACTATTCTTAGCGTACTTTTCTTGAGACATAAAAATGGCATCACTGCTTTGCTTAATCTGCAGTCCTAAGAAAAAAGTTAGTTCCTCAATCATGCTCATTTCGGAAGTGGAGTTCATGGCATGAACGAATTGATCTAACATTGATTGGGAACTAGAGCCAAAAACAATATCATCAACACAAATTTGAGCGATTATAATATCAGCACCGGCTCTTTTTACAAAGAGCGTGAGATCTGCCTCACCTCGAGTGAATCCAAATTCGAGTAAAAACGTGGTTAACCTACCATACCAAGCTCGAGGTGCTTGCTTCAGTCCATACAAAGCTTTGTGCAACTTAAAAACATGGTTAGGAAAGTGTGGATCCTCAAATCCCTTAGGCTGTTCAACATATATATCTTTATCAATATAACCATTTAAAATGCACCCTTGACATCCATTTGGTGTAACGTAATGTTAAGTCAACGTGCAATTGCTACCAACAACCTAATCGATTCTAACCTAGCTACAGGAGCAAACGCCTCATCAAAATCTATGGCCTCAACTTGAGGATAACCCCGAGCTACTAAACACGCTTTTTTCCTAACAACTCTACCAAGTTCATCCGATTTATTCTAAAAGATCCACTTCGTGCAGATGATATTAATGTCTTTCGGCCGTGGCACTAAGGTCCATACTTGGTTTTTCTCAAACTGCAAGGGTCCTTTTGCATGGCATTAATCCAATAATTATCCTTGAGGGCTTTATGAACATTTTTGGGTTATATCTCAGAAACAAAGCAATTAAAGCGTACCCCAGCGTATACGGTGTTCATGCATACGTTTCTTACCATCGATTTGTAGTCGTTCCGCGGCTTGTCTCGGGTTCTCCTTCCTTCATTCACATTATCAATTATCAGGTCAGTGGATGGTCCTTCTGAATCTTACTTGGCAGATCTCTTCGAACTTCGCTGGGTCCGACTTCTTCATCGTTCTGTTCAGGTTCAAGTGTTGAGTCAGATGCTGGCTCATCATTTTCCTCCACATTCTCCTCTGTTTCATCAACAGCTTTGGCGACGCTGTAATAACAACTTATGGAGCATTTCTGCTAAGGTCAGTAGCATCATCAAATACAATATTAACAGATTCCTGAACAGACTTCAAGCGCAAGTTATATATACGACAAGCACGGCTATTCGAAGAGTAACCAAGGAATATGCACTTGTCACTTTTGGAATCATATTTGGTCAAGTGCTCACGATCATTCAACATGTAACAAAAACATCCAAAAACATGAAAATACTTGACGGTAGGCCTTTTTGACGTTTTCTTAGTACCATGCCTAAAGAAAACACGATTAGATATATGACAAGCAGTATGCAACGCTTCAGCCCAAAATGCTTAGAAATATTCTTAGATTGCAACATAACACAAACCATTTCTTGCAAAGTCCTATTCTTCCTTTCGACCATCCCATTTTGTTGGGGCGTCTTAGGAGATGAAAACTCATGAATGATGCCTTTCTTATCACAAAACTCATTGAATGATTGATTATCAAACTCCCTACCATGATTTGATCTAATGCAAAAAATAGGAGCACAAAAATTGTTCTTAACCATGGCACAAAAATTCTTGAAAAAATCGAATACTTCAGAATTTTCCCTAAGAAAGAATATTCATGCATATCTACAATAATCATCCACGAGCACATAAGCATATTTTCTACAACCAATGCTATCTACTTCCATCAGACCCATCAAATCCATATGCACCAATTGAAAACAGTGAGCAGTTTTAAAATGTTGGCCAGCATGTTGGTCAACATTATGGCTAGCATGTACTTGCTTACCCTTCAAACACGACTCACAAACAACCTTACCAAACTCCTTAAGCTTTGGAATGCCTTTAATTTCTTCATGTTTGATAAGCTGCTCTAATGTTCGATAGATGACGTCGCCTAGCTTGTAGTGTCAAAGGACCACTTTATCTTCGGCTTTCGACAATTGGCATCCGTCCTTCGAGTTGGATCTGTCATCGACTAAGTAGCAATTATCACTTGATCTTTTACCTGCCATCACTCGAACACAATCGCTGTTAAACACCTCACAACACTGTTTATTAAAATGTACCTCAAGGTCGTCGTCGCAAAGTTGGCTTTTGCTAGTCAAGTTAGCTACGAGCCCGTCGACGTGTAGAACATTGCTTAGTTTAGGAAAGTCGGGCACGTTCAACCTGCGACCGAGAATCCGTCCCTTGGCACCCCATCCAAACGTTACAGATCCGCTATTTAAGGGTTTGTAGTCGATTAAAAATTCTTTGGTACCCATCATATGTCGGGAACACCCGCTATCGAAGTACCAAGAACCTGTCATGTTAGCTCGCAAAGAGGTATACACAACATTGCGCTTATGAACAGACTTCTCAACCCACACTTTCTTAGATGATAAAACAACATTTGGGTTGCCAGAATTTGAAGGTGAGCCAGCAGAACTTTCTCCAAACATACTTTTCAAAACTGATTTCTCAATGTTGAACGGGATGTTGGAGGACATTTCAGCCGACATCAATTTCTTCGCAGAAATCTCCCACTTCAATTTCCAGCAAAATGGCTTTATATGACCAGGCTGCATGCAATGATGACATTTAAACGACCTATCCTTAGACTTTACGGCAGCATGCTTACGAATTTTCGCAACAATGGCAGTATCACTAAGAGTACTCGAATCATGTGATTTTTCTTTAACAAAAACTATCTTGGACTGAGCATGGGAGACGGGTTTAGGAACATAACAAGAGCGATGATTACAGTATCCTAGACCCTGCTTATCAAAGATACCGAGAGTTAATACCTCATCAAGGGTCGATTTACCCTTATTCAACTTCGAGAATGTCTGATCAGCATCATCGACTCGCTTTTGTAGCTTGTCGATCTTTTGGTCCTTTCACGTTAAAACAGCTTCCAGTTTGTTCATTCCATCGAGTAGGCCTTCAATTTTCTTTTCGCTCTTTTCATTCTCCACGGACAACGCCTTCACGATGGCTTGAAGTTCCGAGTTTTTCGCCTTTTTCCTTCTCGCATTGCACGGACAATAGCTTCACGGCTTCATTAATCTGGACTTCAGCACAAACGCCAGTTTCTAACTCTGTATCATCAGAACTTAAAAACCCATCAAAGCAGTTTGAGTCATCATAATAAAAAAATAATATGTTTCTCACATGTTGAGTCAGATGTTGGCTCAACATCCGTTACCGCAGTGAAGACAATATGTTGATCTTCGTCTTCTTCGTCGTCCGAAAAGGATTGGATGGTAACTGACAACATTTTGGTCTGAATTAGTGACTGCTCTTCATCTTCATCGTCGGAAAGATCCACCCAAAGCGATTTCCTACGTTTGCGAGGTGTGTTTGCACATTCGTTGGCATAGTTACCCTAGCCCGTTCACGCATGGCATCTCACTGAATCCCAATCAATCTTCTTCTTTCCATCAGGATTGCATTTAAAGAATGGAAGAGCCGAGGATGGTTCTCTGTTGACGTTCTGGCCTTTCTTGAATCTTGGGCCAGTATTGCGCTCGCATTCTTCTTTTTGAGAAACATTGCGAATTTCTTCACGAGCATGGCCGAATTCTCCTCATCATCAGATTCCTCCACTGTTGACCCTTGAGGTCTGACAGACTAGGGCAAGACTTTTGCCACGAGAGGCCCCCTTTTGGACTTCAAGATTGGTCTCATAATTCTTCGTTATACTCATAAGCGTGTTGAACTCCATGTTGGCCAAGTTGTAAGCTTCCTCGACCGCCGCTACCTTCACATTGAATTTCTCAGTTAGTGTATGAATAGCTTTAGAATTTAGTACCTTATTTGCGACCAGGTCTCCTAAGCTGGCACACTCGCTTGAGATCGTCAACAGCTTCCTAAATACATGGTGATGTTTTCATCCTCCTTCATTCTTATGTTCTCAAACTGGTTGAGAAGAAGGCGTAATTTGGTTTCCTTCACACTTGCATCGCCTTCACAATATCTCTGAAGCAGATCCCACACATTCTTTGCCGTCGTGCGGTTTTGGATGATCTTGAACATGAAGATGTCTACTGATGAGAAGATGGCGTTTAGTGCCTTGTCGTTGAACTCTCCTGCGTTTACTCGGCCACCGTCCATTCTCCGACCGGCATGTCGAAGACTTCTCCATCAGCGTCAGGAGCAGTTCCAGGTAGGATATATCCGTTGAGTACAGATTCCCATGATCGCACATATATGGATTTGATACACTGTCAAACACGAACCTTCCAATAGGCATAGTTGGTGCCGATGAAATTCGAGCTTGTAACATCCATCTTAGAGGATTGTCAGTGCTTAGTAACGTCAAGCGTAGGCTCTGATACCACTTTGATGTCGATCGGTCCCAAAATGGATGTAAAAACTAAGTAGTAAACTGGTGACTGATATGTTGAAACTAATGTTGACTGAACACTACTCTCAGCAGTTAACGCACAGCGGAATAATTAGAACATTTAGTGACAAAAAAGGAAGGACACGAGATATAAATATTGTGCAAACTCGTGTATGCCTCGCTTGATATAACTCGTGATACTTGATGGGAAAAATGAAGTCTCGTATTAATACTTCGACTTCTCAAAGACTCCACAACGTCCACTATGTCCTCAACGCTGCTATCTTGAATCTGGCCGTTGCAAGTTAAGTTAAATAGCCCCAAACGACTTAGTCTTGTCTTGTGCTTTACTCTTCCTATTTTTAGTATGCACCACTCCAAATTTTGCTCCAGCTTATCCACACTGTTTCCACGCGATTTGAACCATTCCCATCCTTATCCAATATCTGCACAATACTAATAAAATACCCCGTAATTAATTTAAATAAGTTTTGGACATGAAAGATAAAATTGAAGGTTGACCAATTCTCAGCCAACAATGTCGACTGGAATGTGGGATCAACATTATTGTCAACATTGAGCTAGTCAACATTAACAGCTTCATTATTTTCATTAATATGGTATTCTGGATTGTTTTAAGCTCTCATATATAAATCATAGTGGAGAGTGAATGGCTGGTGTGGATGAGCTTATTAGTTTATTAGTATATAAGAGAATCATATAGCTTTTGTCAAGATTCCTTTCTATATATCGGATGGCGAACAAGCACTAGCAAGATCCTTTCTAGACAATATTAGGTTATTTATTGCAGAACAAAACATCGTAATCTCCTCATACAATACAACATTGACAAAAATCAGTTTGGCGAAGTTTATTATGGAACTCGCTATGCGAAGAGCATAAGACAAAAACCTTAAATGTCTTATAGCATCGCCAAAACATGAAAAAGATTTGCAGCTGTGGACATAATCAAAGAAAAAAATGAAATGAGTCGATTCGCCATTATCCTCACTAGCACCACTATACTGTTCGATTATTATCAACAAGGCAAATGCATTCCATACATAACTAGTAGATGACAATTAAGGATCCCGTATTTATCTCTATTGTAGAACTAAAACGAGTCTCTATTACTCGCCATTACGAAGAACTAAACCTGTGCATTCAACATACAAGAAGAAAACATTACATAACCAATCTGAATATATTATTACAAGCACAAGAACATGCGTATGAACCTGGGCACACACAAGTCACAAACAACGAAAGCCCTATTATAGACCTTAAAAACGTTCAATAAAACAAGTAATCATCGTATCTCATATGACAATCCACCATTATGACATGGGCTCCAATAGAGAAAGGACATATTGTAAGAAGATTTTCTTGGGCCTCGGCCAAGCAGCTCATGCAGTCCAGTGGAATCAGTTGCAAGTTGCAACTTGCATATCCGACTGCATAGGTTGTTCCATCTGTCAAGTCGACGTAACAATCATATCTTGGCTCGTCTGGACAATAAACTGCCATGTCATTAAGTAGGCTCTCAACAAGTGCTCCATAACTGTCATTTTCTCCCCATGTGTTTGTGTTACATGCACATGTGTCTATTGTTGTGTTTGGATCACTTTTACGAATGTATTTAGCAACTGTAGTGTCAAGACGATGGTTATAACTGTTCTTTGGAGTCGGCTCATATTCTTTCAAAAGACTCTTTGTTGATCTTAGATTATCTTACTAGATGAATAATATATAGGGCTCAACAGTCAACATATAGAAGTGTTAAAAGAGATCATTGTTTTCTCAGATTTTATGAACCAAGCTTAGTTGAACCAATGCTTTCCTAGTACATTATGAATGTCCCACGCTTGTCGGAATTATTATTGGCCGGCAGTTTCTGGCTTTGAGCGAGTGCATTTTTAATGTTCCCCAAATTTCATCAGATTTTGTGAAACCTTTTTGTCCGAACTCAGGAACACCGACTTTGTTGGGTAAATTCCACATACATGTTTATACAATACAGTTTATCTTTTGACCATTTAACTTTCAAAGGCCAAATTATTATTTTAGGTCACTAAGTATACATGTTTTCATTTTTGGGTCACAATGTTTGATAATTGTAAAAGTAGGTCACTAACTATATATGTCAAAACAAATTTGGGTCACCCTTTCATTTTTGGGTCACTAAGTATACATGTTTTCGATTTTGTGTCACTATACTTTTATGAATGCGAAAATGGATTTAATATAGCGACCCAAAACATAAAATACATATACTTAGTGACCTAAAATAGAAAACACGTATCTTAGTGACCCAAAAATGAGAGGATGGCCCGAATTTGTTTTAACATACATAGTTAGTGACCTATTTTTGCAGTTATCAAACACAGTGACCCAAAAAAGAAACATGTGAACTTAGTGACCTAAAATTATATTTTGGCCACTTTTAAAATGTCAAATCGTTGGACCCTATCCTTCCAAAATTTGTTAATTTTCATAAACAACTTTTGTTGAATATCACGTGTGTGAGGAGATGTTTGTCCCACACCGAAAATTGATTGAAAAATTAATGAGTATATAGCTTGATGGGTTAACTCCTCTTAATACCAATTGGTTTTAAGAAGGAACCCCATCAAGCGTATATCGGGCACCCTTTCTCCGTGTGGCGCATGTCCGTGGGCCTCATTAACGGATAAAATTACCGGAGGCGCGGCAACTCTCCAAATATTATAGCTAAACTCACATGATACATTTCATTGCAGTATTAAGTTCAATATATAATAGTTAAATCATTCAAAGCACTTTTGAGCATTTTTCCAAAAATGAGAGTGAAAATTTTCGTTTTGTTAGTTGTTTCATACATATTTTTTTGTGCTCCAATCATTCCATAGGCAGAAACTCAAAATGGCCACAGATGTTTACCACATGGACAAATTTAGTCCCAATATTTCCCATAAACCAATTTAATCCCCAATGTTGTCGATTTTTTACCCGAATCGGTAATGGTGTTTGATGGTCGTCAATCTGGATGGAAAAGTGATTGTCGACATGCGATTGGCCAGACTTAAAAAATCACAAATTAACATTAAAAAGGAAACAATACCAAAAAACAAGAAATACTAATAAATTAAAATAAAATAAAAATAATGAGAGACTAAAAATATATTTTTAAATAATAAAAATAAGTAAAAAGAAAAGAGAAAATAAAAATATAAAATAAAACTAATACAAAAAAGGAACCAAGAAAAGAGAAGAAGAGGTTAAAAATTGGAAAATAACAACTACCAAAAAAGTAAAAATAGAAAAAAATAAAAAGTAAAATAATTTATAAAAAACTGAAAAATAAGTGAAAACGAAAATAAGAATAAAACTAAAGGTTTAGAAGAATCCTCGAACCCGTCCCTGCCAACGAGGACGCAATCTTACCATATTTTTGTTAAAAAAATTCAAGAACCGGAATAGTTAACTTGGCAGGGAGAGGCCAATGATTTTCATTATCTTTTTAGTGACATTTTTATCCATATCTTCGGTGTATCTTTTTTTTTTTTAATTTTTATTAAATAAATATATTTTTATTTTTCCCTTTTAGCGATTGTTTTTATTTTTTATTTTATATATCATCTCTCTTATTTAAGTGTATTTTTATTTTCTCATTTATTTTTTATTTTAATCTATTTTTATTCTCTGTTATTTTTATTTGATTTTAATTTATTACTTTTAAATTAGTTTAATATATTATTTTTAAACAAGGACCAATTTGATTCTAAATATCGATAACATCGAGGACTAAATTGATCGATGCGAAACATCGGGAACTAAATTGGTCCATATGGTAAACATCGGGGACCATTTTGGTTTTTAATACCATTTCCTTACATCGCGAAACATCGTGGTAAGTTGTCGTACAAAAGTTTCATACACTCCATTATCTATTTACTTATGACAAATAAAAACATACCGAAAAACATACAATAATCCAGCCAGAAAAGCATGTCAGTCTCGTATCTCACGCGAAAATCCATCAGTGTAATCTCTGCGCCAATGGCGTAACAACACCTGCTAAAGATCTGCACCACAGCTTCGTCCAAGCATATTTTAGAAGACGATCCAACGATAAACGGTAGGCCGCATAGCCATAAGCTGTTCTTCCTCGATAAGTCGAAGTCGTATTGTAACAGATAGAAACATATATTTTTTACTTAAACACTCGCCAGGGGGAAGATTGTAGGGAGTCGTAATTACCGGCCAACATGAATATTGCTTACCAAACTGGCCATGAACAGTGAAACCATCAGTGCATAATCCTATACGAACATTTCGTGGATCAACAGAAAAATCAGCATGTTTACTATCGAAATGCTTCCATGTTTTTCCATCAGAAGGGTGAGACATGATGCCTTCGTCGGGTATGTGACTAGCATGCCATGTCATCATCTCTACTGTTCTCTTATCGGAGTATAATTGCTGAAGTCTTGGACCAAGTGGCAAATAACGTAACACTGCATAAGGAGACTTCGATCTATCAGCAAATTTAAACCGTGGTTTTCTACATACCTTGCAGCATTTTAGCTCGGCATCTTCCTTCCAAAATAACATGCAACCCATGATGCAACAATCTATATGGTGTATCGGTAGCGCAAAATCCACCATCGCCTTCTTTGTCTCGTAATAACGTTTTGGAAATGTATTGTTTTTCGGCAATAATCTGTGAATGAAATCAGACACCCTGTCAAACGCATATGCAGACATATTTGTTTTAGATTTAATACTCGCCCATTCTGCAATTGCAGCCAATCGAGAGTAACTAGATCCATCGGATAGTGGAGTGTCTGCAATTCTCAATTGTTCTGTAAAACTATCATGGAATGTCGTGTCCTCATTTGGTGTCGTCGAACTGATGCCCCCGACGTCGAAACTCGCTGTAAAATTTTGATCATGATCGGCGATATTAGGAATAGCAGTTTCAACTGTAGTTTGTTCTCCAATCTGAAGTGTGTGTCCTCAACATTAAAATCAGGATCGCGAGTCATTGATTGACTGACACCAGAACCCATAGCGTCTTCCACTGACTGAAGCTCCCACAGCTTCTCCGTGTGAAGTCCAATTGTAATAATCAGACATAAATCCATTCTTCAGCAGATGAACTCCCACAACTAAATGATTGTGAAATTTAGAATTATTGCATTTCTTGCATAGACACCGTATCTGAAGCACCGAACCTCGAGAAGTTGCAGATTCAATAAAATGTTCCATCGTCTTTTACTGACAATAACTTCGTATCAAGGATCCATATCTATTTACAGGAAGAATCAATAACGTGTATATTAAAATATCGACGACGCACCGATTATATCGATGATGCACCAATTTTAGATATTGAACGCAAAAGATTGTCGACAACCAAACATTATTTATAAGCAATGAGTTTTTTATGAACTGAGAATATTTCAACTATTATGATTTTATTTTGCTGCATATTCGGTAATCGATTGATTAAAGCTACGGAAAATGTGAAATTTGAATCGGTAGTAGACTGAAAACGGCGTCTGGTAGAGCGTTGAATGTTAAACTTTTCGACGACAAGGCTGACGAAAACTCCGTCACACTGATCGACGGTATTTCCGTCGATAATTCCATCACTAAACTCATTCGACGGCTTTTCTGTCGAAAAGTGGAGGAAAAATAATTGTGATAGGTTTCAACGGATGTGTCGTCGATAAACTCTGGGTAAATTTATTCAACAGTATTTCCATCTATAATGTCATCGATATTATCGTTCCACTAATGTTTGGTAGATGCCAGTCGATATTTTCTTTTTCTTTTGTAGTGCATGATATGATGTTATATTTTCTGCGTAATGGAAAATCAATGATGGTACAAAATATCATAGCCCGAAGCGTAATGGAATAAACCAGAAGATTGCCACCTTCTTCATCTGAACACACTTGGTCTTTTTGAACTTCTTCCCGTCCCGTCGCTAGGCATTGCAATCTATCTTTGTGTTACAATGTAATTCTTATGAAAATCATATTTTATGTTGTAGATCATAATGCAAAGATCCAGCGAAGCAGAAAAAGAATATTCATCGAAGCAAATAGCGTAATACTTATACGCTATTGACAAATGGTTACTGATGAGGATGCTCCTTTTCGGTACAGAATTTTTATAACCATGGTTATTTTACTAACATTGATTTTTTCGTACCTTACTTAGGTTGTATAATTAGTTTATCACGCAAATAACTATCCCATCCTTACTTATAAGTTCTAAATTAGTTCCGAAGTTAGTACCTTAAAATGAGTAATTTCACCCAAAGGATCCTAAAGCTGGTCAAATTGGAGACTAAAGTAATTTGCTAGTAACACATGATGCTCATGTACTAGATACAAACATTAGGTCCAAACGAAATAGCATAATGTTCTAGATTAACTTGTTATGTCTCGATGAACTTTGAATAAGTTAAACACATACGCCTGAAAAAAAAGACGACCAAAGGGAAAGAAATAATTGGAGCTCATGTTTAGCAACAAAACCTAAACAATAGATGGTTTATTGCAAACAGATATAACATTGAACAATATAGAAAAGAAGCTCACGGTCATGTTGTCCAACAAAACCTAGTGAGAAACGTCTTATTTGAGGCGAAAGAAACGTAATGAAGCGTTTATTATGCATGCATTCACTCGTCTACAGGCCACCGATGAAGTAGTAACGTCAATCAGAACTAATAATTCTCGTATCTCATATGACAATCCACCATTGTTAGCTCTGCACCAATAGCATTAGGACACAATTGAGCAATCTGTGACATAGCCCCGCCCAAGCACTCAAGGTAGTCGATTGGCCCAAAGTCGGGGCGGTGTTACAAGTTGCTTTTCCATAAGCAGTTGCTCCTTGATTTGTCTTAGTTTCTTCGCCTTCGTAGTTTGGAGTATTAGGAGTGTTCTCCACCAATTCGTGGAGCATATCATTCACGGCTTGTCCATAAGGGTCGGCTTCTCCTCCGCCCCACCGGGCTGTGTTGCATGTGGAGTAATCTCAATGGCCAAATAAAATAATAAAATAAATAAACACATATCAATACTGTTATGATATGTGTCATGTGAGGAAGAAAATAAAAAAAAGAAAAAAGACACGTAGGGCTTAGTCATGTTTAAAGAGAAGAAAACGAAAATGATGATGTATTCTTAATTCTCTATATAATGCATTTATGGGTCTTGTAAATTAGTGTGTGCAATAACAAAAAAATATGTTGGTGTGATTAACGTCAAATACAAATATTTCTCCTTTTCCATTTTCCATATACTTAGAGAAAAATAACAAATTGGTATCAGAGCCATGTCGTTCGTCGGAGCAACTGGTGGCCAAATGACGTTCGACGCCTCACTAGATTCAACTGCGACAACTGGTGCATTCGAATGAAGGTGTTGCCCGGGTCTCAAGGCGTATGAGAAATCACTAAAAACGGGTACACCGAGCCCGAAAACACGGACGGTTATACAGCGGCCCAAATGAAGGCCTTGAATGAATCTCGCAAACTCGATTGGACTACGCTGGCCATCCTCCACCAATCTGTAGATGATGCCGGTTTCGAGAAAATATCCGGGGCGAAAAATTCGAAGAAAGCATGGGAGAAGGCGAAGTTCGGTTGCAGACTCTTCGAGGTGAGTTCGAAAAGACGAAAATGAAAGAAGGCGAAGGCGTGTCTGGGTACATAACGAGAGTGCAAACCATCGGCAACCACTTGAAGAGAAACGGCGAGGTTCTAACTGATGCCCGAATCGTCGAGAAAATTTTACGATCTCTGACGAACGATTACGAGACGTGGTGTGTGCTATTGAAGAATCCAAAGAGCTCGAGAATATGAAGGTCGATGAACTCTCCGGTTCGCTTGAAGCTCACGAGCAACGAAAAAAAGAAAAAACCGGAGTCTTTGGACGAGGTCCTAAACACGAAGTTGTCACTTAAAGAGGACAAGCCGTTTTATACGCACCATGGTCGAGCAAGAGGATGTGGCCAACGTGGATGAAGTTTCGGGCAAACTACAAGCCGAGGACGAGGATACTTCCAAGAAAAAGAAGGACAAACAAGTAACCAAAATTGGCGAGGACGAGGTCGAGCATGAGGTCGAGGCGATCAGTCAAATCGACCGAGCGTTGAATGCTATAATTGCAGGAAGTTCGGGCACTTCGCGAAAGATTGCTGGTCCAATAAGAAAGTTGAAGAAAACGCAAACTTAGCGGCACTAGAAGAGCCAAAAGACGAAGGTGTACTCTTAATGGCGCTCGAGGACACAAAACCGGGTAGCGACATGGTGTGGTATCTTGACACCGGTGCCAGCAACCATATGAGTGGGCACAAACATCTCTTTACGGATCTAAAGAAGATCGAGGAAGGTCACGTAACTTTTGGAGATGCATAAAAAATAGACGTCCAAGGCCGAGAAAATATGTTTGTCTCAAAATGATGGCAAGCAAGGATCCGTCGAGGACGTTTATTTCGTACCAGACTTCAAGACGAACATCTTAAGCATGGGGCAGTTGCTCGAGAAGAGATGTGCGGTGTTCATGAAGGATCGATAGTTGCAACTAAGAAACAAAGACAGGAGAATGATTGCACAAGTCGAGTTGGAAAGGATCATAATGTTCAAACTCAACCTGAAGGCCATTCAAGAAAAATGTTTGCAAGTTGACTTGGAGGACGAAGGCCATTTTTGGCACATGCGATTCGGACATCTACATTACGGAGGACTAAGAGAGCTCTCCAAGGAAGATATGGTGCAGGGATGCCGATGAGAGAGGAAGGAAAGAAATTTTGCGAAAGCTGCATGATCGAGAAATATTCGAGAACGACGTTTCCAAAGCAGGCAGGATATCGAGCACGTGAACCGCTTGAGCTCATACACACGGATATATGCGGGCCAATCACACCAGCCTCATTCAGTTGGAAGAGATATTTCATCACGTTCATCGACGACTACTCGAGAAAGAGTTGGGTCTATTTCTTGAAGGAAAAATCAGAAGTGTTGGAGACATTTAAAAAATTCAAAATGATGGTCGAAAAAGCGACCAGCTCCAATATCAAAGCACTCCGATCAGATAGAGGCGGAGAATACATGTCAAGTGCTTTCATATCATTTTGTGAGGCACATGGCATCAGGAGATTTCTCACCGCACCATATTTGCCGCAACAAAAGTGGTGTGGCCGAGAGAAAACCGAACCATACTTGTCATGGTTCGATCAATGTTGAAAACTAAAGAAATGCCAAAGGAGTTCTGGGCCGAGGCGGTACAATGTGCGGTCTATATACAGAATCGGTGTCCACATAGCAACCTCGGGAGTCGAACACCACAAGAAGCATGGAGTGGCCAGAAACCGATCGTAGCACACTTCAAAATATTTGGAAGCGTGGCGTATACACATGTGCCGGACCAGAAAAGAACCAAGCTCGACGACAAAAGCAAAAAGCTCGTTTTCATTGGGTACGATGAGAAGACGAAGGCGTACCGACTATTTGATCCAGAAAACAAAAGGTGACGATCAGCCGATATGTTCGTATTGTTGAAGAAAGTTCGTGGGACTTGAAGCATCAAGAAAAGACTATGACGCATAAAGAATCATATAACATTGCTCCAACATCCGCTTCGGTTTCACCGCAAGAAAATAACGAGGAGGACGAACCAAGACAACCGAGGATACGAAGCATGCATGACCTGTACGAAACAACCGAAGAGGTTCATCTAGTCTGCTTACTGGCCGACGCAGAACAAAGTAGTTTCGAAGAAGCCGTAAGAGACAAGAGATGGAAATCAGCGATGGACGAGGAGATCAAAGCGAAAAGGAATGACACATGGAAGTTGGTCGAGTTGCCACACGGGCGTAAATCCATAGGAATGAAATGGGTTTATAAGAAGAAAATGAACGCTCAAGGAAAAATCGAGCGTTATAAGGCGAGATTGGTGGCAAAGGGCTACCGACAACGGGCATGAATAGACTACGATGAAGTGTTTGCTCCCATCGCAAGAATGGAAACTATACGCTTGCTCCTTGCCCAAGCTGCACAACTTAGTAGGCCGATCTATCAAATGGACGTGAAGTCCGCGTTTCTGAACGGTGAGCTTAAGGAGGAAGTCTATGTGGAGCACCCGCCAGGATATTCAAAATCGGGAGAAGAAGGGAAAATATTGAAGTTAAAGAAAACGCTTTACGGGCTAAAGCAAGTGCCTCGAGCTTGGAACACTCGGTCGATGGCTATTTCAAAAGGAATAATTTTGAGCAATGTCCATTTGAGCACGCTCTCTACGTCAAACGAGAACGAGAGGAAATGATCATAGTCGCTCTTTATGTCGATGATCTCATTTTCATGGGGAGCAGTGAAAAGATAATCAGTGATCTTAAGAAGGCGATGAAGAAGGAGTTCGAGATGATAGACTTGGGACAGATGAAATATTTTCTTGGTCTCAAAGTCGAGCAAAGGAGCACGGGAATATTCGTGTCGCAAGAAGCGTACGCGAAGGATATATTGAAGAAAAATAAAATGGAGGAAAGTAAACCTGTTGCTACACCGATGGAGCTCGGAACAAAATTGTCCAAGTTTGAGGGAGGACCAGGAGTAAATGCAACTGAATATCGAAGTATTGTCGGAAGCCTGCGATACTTGACGTGCACGAGACCAGATATCGCTTACAGTGTTGGAGTTGTTAGCCGCTACATGGAAGAACCGAGGCAGGCACATCTCAAAGCAATCAAGAGAATTCTTCGATACATACGAGGAACACAGTCACTCGGATTATTCTATTCAAAGACAAGTGACCGCAAACTTGTCGGATATTCGGATGTGGTGTGGAGATATTGCTGATCGTAGAAGCTCGTGTGGCAACGTATTTTTTCTAGGGAGTACAACGTTTACATGGCTATCAAAGAAGCAACCGATCATGACTCTGGCAACTTGTGAAGCAGAATATGTGGCAGCATCGTGGTGTGTTTGTCACGCAGTCTGGCTAAGAAATTTATTGCTCAAGTTAAATCTGCAACAAGATCAGCCAACAGAAATCTTGAAGAATCATTCATCGATCTCAGTTAATTCTTGCCTTACAGCTGTTTGTGTTTTTGTTTCCTCAAACTTTCAATGGCAGAAACGCTACCACCTTCCTCGAGCTCAACCACTACAGTACTCATCAATGATCCGTTTTTCCTCAATAATAATGACACCTCCGGCCAACTCCTTGTGCACGAACAGCTCACTGGTGATAATTACGCCACTTGGAGTCGAGCAATGATGATTGCTTTGATAGGGAGAAACAAGGAAGGTTTCATTACTGGGGAAGTCAAAGAACCTGTTGCGGACTCATAGAATTCTGTCGCATCACAGAATCAGATAAAAGCTTGGCGAAGGAACAACAATGTGATCATTTCTTGGATCATTAATTCTGTCGCAAAGGACATTTCTGCAAGCATACTCTACAGTGCATCAGCAAGAGAAGTATGGATAGACCTGCAAGAAAGGTTTGGACAAACCAATAAACCAAGGGTATTTCAGCTCATGAGGGATCTGCTCAATCTCAGCCAAGGTTCAAACAGTGTTTCGGTCTACTTCAGTAAGCTTAAAACTCTGTGGGATGAGCTTGTCAATTACAGGCCGAGCTGCAAATGCACTTGTGGAGGGATTAAAGAACTCAAGGGATATTTGGATGAAGATTATGTTCTCACATTTCTCATGGGCCTGAATGAATCATTCTCACAGGTCCGAGGTCAGATATTACTGATGGATCCTTTGCCATCCATCAACAAGGTTTTCTCCCTCCTGATACAGGAGGAGAAACAGAGATCGATGGTACCAAGTCAAGGGCAAAATGATCAGACCAACTCCATGGCAATGATGACAGTCAAGAATGATCAAGATTGGGGCAGAAAAGGACCACAGTACACAAGAAAGGACGTGTCAAAACCAGTGTGTTCCCACTGTCATAAAAGGGGACATACCGTAGAAACCTGCTATCAGGTCCATGGGTTCCCACCTGGCTACAGACAGACTCAGAGGCCTAAGAATGCTCGGGTGAATCAATTTCAAGTGGACCCAGTTGGGAAGTTTGGAAATCACAGCTATCAAACTCATTCCACTTCTGCTAAAGAGGCACTGGTACAGGTCCATATGACCCCATTCCAGCTTGAGAGCTTGAAAGCTCTGTTCAATCAGCTAGCCCCAAGCATAGTGCAGGATGCAGAGGAACAGGGTCAGGATGGAGACAAGAATTCTGGTATGTGTCTTTCTTTTGACTTGCCTAGACTCATAAACTCAAGTTCTTGGTTGGTTGACTCAGATGCTACAAGGCACATCTGTGGTAATCCTAGTTTATTATATAATGTTCATGCCATAGAGGAATCAAGCATCATCTTACCAGATAACACCATAATCAAAGTTAGAAACGCTGGATCATTTATTTTGAATAAACATATAACTTTGTTGGATGTACTACTTGTTCCTCAGTTTCATTTCAACTTGATCTCAGTCAGTTTGTTAACTAACCAATTAAACTGCAAGTTTTCCTTTCGTACTAAGGATTTTGAGGTGCAGGATCTTACCCAGCAACAGATTGGCAAGGGTAAAGCAGTTGGTGGGCTGTACCTGTTTCAAGCAGAATCAACATTAGTTAGTAGTGTTCCTGTTTTTCATGCTAACCTGTCATTAGATCTCTGGCACAAGAGGCTGGGGCACCCTTCTAGTAAGGTCGAGACATGCTTAGGAGTTCTATTAAGCATGATAGAGATAGGTCAGGCTCTTTCTGTAAAATATGCCCCATAGCCAAACAAAAGAGGCATCCATTTCCAGACAGTGTTCATATGATTTGTTCAGCTTTCGATCTTCTGCACTGTGATGTGTGGGGACCTTTCCATGTCCCCTCACACTTAGGTCATTAGTATTTTGTAACCATTGTTGATGATAAAACTAGATTTACATGGCTATTTTTGATAAAACTAAAATCAGAAGTGAAGACTGTGCTATCATACTTCTTGAACTTGGTTGAAACACAATTTAAATGCAAAGTGAAGACAATTAGATCAGATAATGTAAAGGAATTCAGTCTGACAGAATTATTTAGGATTAAAGGGATCATACAACACCTGACCTGTGTACACACGCCCCAACAGAATGCTGTTGCTGAGAGAAAACATTAGCATTTATTAAATGTGGCTAGATCCCTCCTCTTCCAATCTGCTATGCCCTTAGTTTACTGGTCTGAATGTGTGTTGGCTGCCGCATTTTTAATCAATAGGACACCGTCAGTGACCCTAGGAAACAAGAGCCCTTATGAACTTTTATACCAGAAGCCCTTTGATTATGGTATCCTTCGTGTTTTCGGTTCCTTGTGTTTTGCCTCAACCCTTACTGCATGAAGGAGAAAGTTTGATGCACGGGCAAGAGAATGTGCTTTTCTTGGGTATCCCAATGGAGTGAAAGGGTATAAAGTGGTAGATATCAAGACAGAAGAAATATTCATCACAAGAGATGCTGAGTTCAAAGAGGATGAGTATCCATTCAGGAATATGTCCCATTCTCAGACAGAAGATCCACTCTCCACGTGTGTATTACCAAGACCCTCTGCTCATCAGCCTAGCATTGAGGAAGAATTTTCTCAACAGCAGTCTGTAACAGAGGAGCAGTTCAATCTGCCTCATGTAACAGACAATCTTCAAACAACTCAAGGTGGAAATGTGGACCACTTACCAGACAATGCTGATCAGCTCTCCTCAGCTGCAGACCAATCAAATCAGCTGCAGACAGATCATGAACACCAGAGTTCAGCTTCAGACCAACCACACCAGCTGCAGATAGGAAATAGAAGGCCAGCCAGGTAGATTAGGAAACCTCCTTACTTAGAGGATTATCACTGCAACAAGGTCATATAGAAGGCCACTATATACCCTATTTTAGGAGTTCTATCTTACCAGCAATTTTCAGCAGAATACCAGAACTTTATCAACACTACTTCCCTGGCAGAAGAACCAAAAACATACAGTCAAGCTTCCAAATCAGTATAGTGGCAACAAGCCATGGATGAGGAGTTTGAGGCCCTGGAATCCAATGCAACATGGTTAGTGGTTCCTCTCCCAAAGGACAAGGCAGCCATTGGCAGCAGATGGGTATATAAACATAAATTCAATTCAGATGGGAAAATTGAGAAATACAAAGCGAGGTTGGTGGCTAAGGGATATGATCAGAGGGAAGGGGTCGATTACATTGACACCTTTGCCCCCGTAGCTAAGCCCAACACCATTAAAATAGTACTCTCTTTAGCAGCAAAACTGGATTGACACTTGGAGCAATTGGATGTCAATAACGCATTTCTGAATGGAGAGTTGACAGAAGAGGTTTATATGGAATTTCCTCAAGGTTATTATCAGCATTATGACAGAAAAGGACCAGAGAAAATGGTATGTAAGCTCCACAAATCAATATATGGGCTCAAGCAAGCCTCGCAACAGTGGAATAGAAAATTCACCGAATCTGTCAAGTCTTTTGGCTTCGCTCAAACCCAATCAGATCATACCTTGTTCAGCAAGGGCAAAGGAGATGGATTAGTCCTCCTACTTGTATATGTAGACGACATTATCTTGGCCGGACCCTCACTCAAGGCAATTGAAAAGGTGAAACTTTCTTGAGGGACTGTTTCAAGATCAAAGATTTGGGCAACCTGAAGTATTTCTTGGGAGTGGAAGTAGCCCGGAGCAAGATGGGAATATACATTTCTCAGAGGCAATATACACTACAGCTCCTAGAAGACACGGGCTATTTGGAATCAAAGCCCCTGACCACTCCAATGAGTCCCGCTGCTAAGCTCACAGAATCAGATGGAGATGTTTTGACTGGTCCCTTTAAATATCGAAGGCTAGTTGGGAGGTTATTGTACTTGACTTTTACTAGGCCAGACATAGCCTTTGCTGTACACAAGCTAAGCCAATTCATCTCAGTCCCGAGGACAAATCATATGATGGCAGCTCATCATTTACTCCGGTACCTAAAAAGCTCACCTGGACAAGGAGTAATTCTCAGTTCTGTTTCTAACTTGGAAGTTAGAGGCTTCTCTGATGCTGATTGGGGCACCTGCTTGGATACCAGAAAATCAATCACAGGGTACTGCACATTTCTTGGTGATTCCTTGCTGACATGGAAGGCAAAAAGACAACCTACAGTGTCGAGATCATCCACTGAAGCTGAATACCGGGCATTAGGATCAGCTGTGGCTGAAATTCTGTGGATCAAATCACTTCTAACAGAGGTGGGAGTTGCTCTGCCACAGCCTCCAGTCATTTATTGTGACAATGTCTCAGCCCTCAAGCTTGCCTCCAATCCCAAGTTCCATGAACGCTCCAAACACATCGAAATCGATTGCCACTTTGTTAGAGATCATGTCTCAAAAGGTGACATCATACTGCTTCCAGTTAGGACTTAGCATCAGCTCGCTGACCTCTTTACTAAGCCCCTCACAGGTCCTCTCTTGCAGCATTTCTTAGTCAAGATGTCTGTCATGAATTTATGCCGTCCATCTTGCGGGGGGGGGGGGGGGGGGTTAAACTATGATCAGAAAAAGTAGCTAAACAAGCGAGATGAATCAGAACTTCAGCTCGCTGAGAAAGAAGAAGGAATGCTTGCAAGGGAAAAACGCTGGTGAAGGGCATAAGCACGTTTTTCTTATTAACAAAGGGTTACTTATAAAGATGCAGTTGCCAGAAGCGATTCTTCTAATGAGGCCGAGAGATTAGTTTTAACTGCCTTTTGAATTTTGGCGGTTTTTCTCTTTAAATAAATAGGGCAGATAAGATCGATGTTGAGTTGTAGTTTTCTTTGTCGTTCACTCTCTGTAAATTCACAATTGATAAGAAATACAATCCTTTCTTGGATCGTGGATGTACGGTTTACATACAAGAACCCGAACCACGTTAAATCTCTTGTTCATTCCATTCTACAATTTCGTGCTTTTGAATTGTTATGGTATGTTGAGATTATAAAAAAAGTGGGTTTCGTCCCACATCGACTAATTCAAGCTCTAAGAACCGCTATATATATAAGAGGCTTTCTCCTCCTATCACCAATTGGTTTTAGGAAGGACCCTCTATTTCTAATATGGTATCAGAGCAATTCTTTCGCTCGCCGCCACCCGATTCATATGTCCACGTGTTAGGCCAGTCATGCCACACGTGAGGGGGCGTGTTGAGATTATAAAAAAAGTGGGTTTCGTCCCACATCGACTAATTCAAGCTCTAAGAGCCGCTATATATAAGAGGTTTTCTCCTCCTATCACCAATTGGTTTTAGGAAGGACCCCTGGATTTCTAATATAAATACACATATCAATACATGTGTTATGATATGTGTCATATGTGGAAGAAAATTAAAAAAGAAAAAAGACACATGGGGCTTAGTCATGTTCAAAGAGGAGAAAACAAAAATGATTCTTAATTCTCTATATAATGCATGTATGGGTCTGTGTAAATTAGTGTGTGCAATAACAAAAAAATATGTTGGTGTGATTAACGTCAAATACAAATATTTATCCTTTTCCATTTTCCATATACTTAGAGAGAAATAACATTGCATTCGGAGAACGTGACGGCTGTGTTTGCACTTTCAACGATGGGCGTATTCGCAAATAACATGAAAATTTCACACACATAGGTTAATATGACTATAATGTAAGGACGACGAGCCATCTCTTGTACCCTTTTCACTTTTCTTGGATGATTGTTATTTTTATATATGAGTGTTACTGCTATTTATAAATGGCCTCACACATTGATCTTAATTAATGTCTTAACGCATTATATTTCGCTCGGTGAGGAATTTCGTGCAATGCATTATGTATAAGAGTTACAGGACAAAGGGATGATAATTACAATTACAATACTGCGAGAAAAAAAGACACTGACCTCAAATCAGCCGACAATTTTATGACTATTGCCAACGTTGATTTCTTCGTCAATTTTATGATGAATTGCATCAGGCTTGTTATGTCGTGCCCCACTAAGTTCATACTCATGCTGCTTATTTAGTTTTTAACGCATACCACTGTCCCATCGTAACTTTGTTATTTGTTTCATTAATTTCGAAATTAGTATCTTAAAACGAATACTTCCGCCGTTAGGATCCTAAAGCCGATGTTTGGAGAATGCTGTCGACTAAAGTAATTACCTTTCGTTATATATGATGCTTTTGTACTAGATACAAATATCAGGTCCAAAGAAATACCATAATGTTATAGATTAACTTCTCACTATCAGGTCTTGACGAAGTTTGAGTTAAACAAATAATATTACGATTTAATACACGCCGAAGAGAAAGGAAGATTAAAGGGAAAGAAACAAATGAGCTCGTGTGTAGCAACTTGTTAGGGGCTGAAACCCTAAAACCCCACATGTCGTAAACAGTACAACTATGACATACATATAAGCATCTTGATACTTTATGTTATGTGTCGAAAGTCTTCCCGACATTGAGTGCCGTCATACGTCGTGTGTGTTCCATTGGATGAAATTGTCGATAAATGATGATTGTCGTTGAAAGGAATGCTCAGTTGGTGGTCTTGTGTTGAGTATTGTTGGGGGTGTCGAAATCAATCTCATTCGGGATGGACGAAACAGCTTGTGGGCTACTCCATGTATTGCAAATTGGTTTTGCATGGAACCCCACAACTTAAATGTTGGGCTTCTAGGTTTGAGCTTATGATGTGTTTTCTGGGATGGATTCGACCCTCGACACAACTAAAGATGAAAACAAATGTATGTTTATTGGGAAACAAATTATCGAACAATATTGAAGCTCACATATAATTTTATGACACACAACACCTTGTGAGAAATGTCTTATTCAAGACTAATGAAATCCTAGTAAAGCGATGAAGGAAGCCAAGGCAATGCCATTCAGAACTGATAATTCTCGTATCTCATAGTACAGTCCACCATTGTCAGCTCTGCACCTATGGCATAAGGACACAAACGAGCCAACTGTATCACGGCTTCGTCCAAGCAGTCTTGGCAGTCGGTTGGTGGAAAATTACGGTTTGTGTTACAAGTTGCTTTTCCGTAAATCGTTGTTCCTTGATTTGTATTAGTTTCTTCACCATTGTAGTTTGGAGCATCTGGAGTGCTTGTCACCAACTGGTCAAGCACTTCGTTCACGGCTTCTCCATAAGGGTCGTTTGGTCCTCCTCCATGCCACGTTTCTGTGTTGCATTGTGCAAACGTGACGGTTGTGTCTGGAATGCCTTCAACGACGAGTGTATTTGCAGACAACATTAAAAATCCACATAGTAAGGGCGCTACTATAACCACAATGTAAGAATCACGAGTCATTTTTGTTGGGAATGGTGGTGGGCCCCGCGGTGGTCAGTGGGCCCCGCAGCGGAACAGGTCTCGGTTTGGCTCGGTACGACGATCGGAAGAAGTGGGACCCACGGGGTAAATTTGGTGGGACCCGCACAGTAACTACCACGGTAAAAATAAAATTACCGTAAGGTAAGAAAGAACACCAGAACTTTAACGTGGAAAACCCTCTGTTAACGAAGAGGGAAAAACCACGGCCGAGTCGGCAAAATCTTCACTATAGTAAAAATTACAACCCTCGAATTTTTACTATCTCACTTTTACCACTCGTGTTTACCTCACACCTCTCTGTGGATGTGGAACCCTATCAGTTTCTACCTGAACTGATAACCTCACAATTCACTCGAACTACTTCTCTCTATATAGTAAAACTCGAATGAGCTTGTGATGATAATAACTGAAGAATCATCCGCCTATTTATAGATGTCTTCAGCTCTTCTGGACCACTCAAAATGGGTGGCCAGGAATGCGCCGCGTCGCCCTTCAATATGAGCCGTTCATTATTTTATTATATATATAAAATAATATTATAATATAATATTAATAATATTATTTTATTTTTTTCTTTTCAATTTTGATGGGCGTCTCCTTTGGGGGCTGGACCAACAATTCTCCCCCTCCAGCCTCATTCATTATTTGCGGGGAAGATTTCCTACCGCCTCAGCGATAGCCCATGCCGGCTTGCCCGGCGCAGAACTCTGTCTTCTCCTTGGGAATAACCTTTGTCAGAATGTCCGCAACATTCTTGTCTGTATGGATCTTCTGTAACTTGAACGCTTTCTCCTCAATAGTTAGTCTGAGCCAATGATAACGAACGTCGATGTGTTTCGTCCTCGAGTGATACATAGTATTCTTGCTCAAGTCCAAAGCACTTTGACTATCGCAAAATATTATGTACTCCTCCTGCTGAATGCCCAACTCCTGAAGGAATCTCTTCAACCAGAGCATCTCCTTGCCAGCTTCCGTTGCTGCAACATACTCTGCTTCAGTAGTTGATAAAGAAACACATTTTTGTAACCTCGACTGCCATGAGATAGCTCCCCCTGAGAGTGTAAAAATGTATCCCGACGTCGACTTTCTGCTGTCGAGATCACCGGCCATATCAGCATCCGTATAGCCTGTAAGAAAACATTTACCACTTCCAAACGTTAGGCATAATTTGGAAGTTCCTCTCAGGTACCTCAAGATCCACTTCACTGCTTCCCAATGTGACTTCCCGGGATTCGATAGAAATCGACTCACAACGCCAACTGCGTGAGCGATATCTGGCCTCGTACACACCATGGCGTACATCAAACTTCCGACCGCCGATGAATATGGAATATCTGGGACATCTTCTCCGTCTTCTGTTGTTGATGGACTGGATTTCTTTCGCAACTGAAAGTGCGCGGCAAGTGGCGTGCTAACTGGCTTACCATCCTTCATATTGAACCTCTCTAGAACTCGTTCAATATAACGCTCCTGGGATAACCACAATTTCCCAGCTCCGATCTCGGGTAATCTCCATTCCGAGAATCCGCTTTGCCGAACCTAAATCCTTCATGTCAAATGTCTTTGACAAATCTTTCTTCAACCTGCTAATCATCTCTGCATCTTGTCCGACAATTAGCATATCATCAACATACAGGAGAAGAACGATAAATTTACCGTTAGAGTATCTCCGGACGTAAACACATGGATCTGCATCTGTTCTCTTGAACCCCTGATGCACCATGAAAGAATCAAACTTCTTGTACCACTGCCGTGGAGCTTGGTTCAGTCCGTACAAGCTTTTCTTCAACCGGCAGACCATGTCCTCTTTACCTCTAACCTCGAACCCTTCGGGTTGTTCATATATATCTCCTCATCAAGATCACCATGCAAGAATGCGGTCTTCACGTCGAGTTGCTCCAAGTGAAGATCCATGGTAGCAGCTAGTCCCAGTATGACTCTGATTGAACTCATCTTCACGACAGGTGAAAATATCTCGTCAAAGTCGATCCCCTTCCTCTGAGTGAAACCTTTGACCACTAATCGAGCCTTGTATCTGACCAGCTTGCCATCATCCTTCTTCAATTTGTACACCCATTTGTTCTTGAGTGTCTTCTTTCCTTTTGGCAATCGAACTAACTCGTACGTATCATTCTTCTTCAGAGAATCCATCTCCTCTTGCATGGCCTTTGTCCAACAATCTTTGTCCCTACAAGATTGTACTTCCTGGAAGCTCTCTGGCTCACCCTCATCAGTAATCAAAATATAATCAGAACTCGGATACCTTGTAGATGGTTGGCGTTCCCTAGTTGACCTTCTCAAATAAGGTTCAACTGCTTCTTGCACATCTGAAGGCTCCCCCTGCTCAGTACCTTCAGTGTGTTCATCTACGACAGGTTCATCATCATCAATGACTGGCTCTTCTGGTTCAGGTTCTGATTGTTGCATTCCTTCCTCCGTGGCATCGTCATGTGGAATGCTGACTGGTGTATAATCGACAACACCGTCACCTGTCGATTTCGCCTTATCCACATCTGAGTCTCTCATGATCTCGTGCTCATGGAATACTACGTCGCGACTTCGAACAGTCTTCTTCTTCTTTGGATCCCAAAGTCTGTAGCCGAACTCTTCGTCTCCGTACCCAACAAAGATACAAGGATTCGATTTATCATCGAGCTTGGATCTTTGTTCCTTCGGCACATGCATGAACGCCTTGCAGCCAAACACTCTCAAATGCGAATATGAGATGTCTCTACCGGTCCACACCTTCTCTGGTACATCGAAATCCAACGCCGATGAAGGTAGCCGGTTGATAAGATAGACTGCAGTGTTGACAGCTTCCCCCAAAATGACTTAGATAGATTAGCCATCTTGAGCATCGCTCGGACTCTCTCCATAATGGTTCGATTCATTCTCTCTGCGACACCATTTTGCTGAGGAGTGCCAGGAACTGTCTTCTCATGCCTAATGCCATGTTTCGTGGAATAATCTCTGAACTCCCGAGAGATGTATTCACCACCATTATCTGTGCGTAGACACTTTAGCGGCATTCCCGTTTCTCTTTCCACCATCGCATGGAACTTCTTAAAATAATAGAGCACCTGGTCCTTCGTCCGCAACAGATATACCCAGGTCTTGCGAGACGCATCATCAATGAAGGTCAGAAAATATTTACTACCTCCCAGAGATTCGACTTCCATGGGTCCGCATACGTCAGAGTGTACCAACTCCAACTTCTTCATTCGCCTGGTTGAGTACTTCGCGAATGAAACTCTATGTTGCTTTCCAAATAAACAATGATCGCAGGGGTTCAGCGCTTTCTCCTTGGCTACTGGTATGAGGGACTTTTTAGCCAAGACATTCAACCCCTTCTCTCCTACGTGCGCCAGCCGTCTGTGCCACAAATTTGGAGAAGCATCATCTTCAACTGCGTTCAGTTGGTTAGCACATATCGTTGCGTGCATCTTGTACAGCGAGCAGCATAGCTTTCCTCTCGCTACCACCAACGATCCCTTGGTGAGTTTCCAGTTGCTATTCGCCATCTCGTTATAGTATCCTTCGTTGTCCAGCACCTTCACAGAAATCAGGTTGAGACGTAGGTCTGGAATATGTCGCACATCTTTCAGCCGTAATGTGCACCCCACGCTCGTCTGGATACAGATATCACCGATCCCCACTATTTTAGAAACACTTTGGTTACCCATGTTGGTAGTGCCAAAGTTTCCCGCCTTATATGTGGAGAAGTTTCACGCCTTGGAACACAATGGTAGGAGGCACCAGAGTCCACTATCCATTCGGTGCTTGCATCCGCAACATGACAGCAGTCTGCTTCATTCACCAGAGTAACCTCTCCACCGTCGTTGGAGGCGATTGCAGACGTGTTCTTGTCATCATCTTGTTTCTGTTTTCTGTTGAGAAGCCTACAGTTTCTTTGTAAGTGGCCAATTTTTCCACAATGGTAGCACTTCCTCATCTCCCTGGACTTGGATCTATCTTTCGACTTGTCGTATCCTTTTGGGCCTCTACTCTTGCTCCGACCCCTATTCTCCATGATAAGGGCCTGATTTCCCGTACTGGTACTGGCAGCATCCTTCCGTCGCAGCTCTTCATTGTAGAGTCTATTTTTCACCATCTCCATCGTGACTTTACCACTTGGTGCCGAGTTGGTGAGCGATACCACCAACGTATCCCAGCTATCAGGTAGAGATCCCAGTAGAAGACAAGCTTGTAGCTCATCATCAAGGACTAGACCGGCACTTGTGAGTTGAGTTACCATCCCTTCAAAGTCATTCAAATGTTCAGCAACTGATCGTCCCTCGTTCAGCTTCACATTCATGAGTTTCCGCATCATGAATACCTTGCTCAGCGCATTTGTCACCTCGTACATACCCTCCAATTTCGCCTAGAGTTTGTAGGGGTCTGTCTCATTTCGGACGTGATTGTAGAGGCTAATGTCCACCCATTGGCGAATAACAGCTAGCGTCTTTCTTTGCAATTTCTTCCATAGGTCGGCATTCCCGCCTTCAGGCATCTTGCCTCCATTTTCAATCGGATCATGGAGGTCTTTGCAATAAAGGTAATCCTCCATCCTTGATTTCCATATGGAGTAATTCGTTACTGTCAGCTTGATCATTCCTCCGTCGTTCTCCATGGCCGTCAAAATCTACCAGCAACCTACTAGTATCTTTTCTGATGTGGAAGATCAGTCAAAGCTGCAACCACAGAGCATACTCAGAATACTATCAGGCTCTGATACCACTTGTTGGGAATGGTGGTGGGCCCCGCGGTGGTCAGTGGGCCCCGCAGCGGAACAGGTCTCGGTTTGGCTCGGTACGACGATCGGAAGAAGTGGGACCCACGGGGTAAATTTGGTGGGACCCGCACAGTAACTACAACGGTAAAAATAAAATTACCGTAAGGTAAGAAAGAACACCAGAACTTTAACGTGGAAAACCCTCTGTTAACGAAGAGGGAAAAACCACGGCCGAGTCGGCAAAATCTTCACTATAGTAAAAATTACAACCCTCGAATTTTTACTATCTCACTTTTACCACTCGTGTTTACCTCACACCTCTCTGTGGATGTGGAACCCTATCAGTTTCTACCTGAACTGATAACCTCACAATTCACTCGAACTACTTCTCTCTATATAGTAAAACTCGAATGAGCTTGTGATGATAATAACTGAAGAATCATCCGCCTATTTATAGATGTCTTCAGCTCTTCTGGACCACTCAAAATGGGTGGCCAGGAATGCGCCGCGTCGCCCTTCAATATGAGCCGTTCATTATTTTATTATATATATAAAATAATATTATAATATAATATTAATAATATTATTTTATTTTTTTCTTTTCAATTTTGATGGGCGTCTCCTTTGGGGGCTGGACCAACAATTTTTTCCGCTTGTGTATCCTCTAAAGCTTTCTTTGGTGATTGTTATATTACGATATTTACTGCTATTTATAAGCCGCCGCATATGTTTTTTCATCTGCCGCCAAATAGATCCTTCGCCAATCTACTCGAGATGTATTATACTTTGTGACGTAAAGAATTTCCGGCAATGTATAGTGTATGTAAGTTACATGACAGAAATGTATTCCAAAAAGATATGAACTAATTAATTCGTAAAGGTCACTCAAGTCAAATGCATCGGAATCATTGACCGGTTACTAATAACAAAAGGGAAAAACCAAAGAGTCTGTTACGTAACTGCTTTGCTGTTGGATCCGAAAAATATATCAAAGATTAGATTGGCCATCGAATGGTTTTATATCTCAGATGATCTATTGTAATGTTATGTGACAATACGATTTAAAGAGTTTACTCACTATAATATTATTACTTAAAATCTGATTTATTCAGTATTAAAACGTGAGTAAACATTCTATTTCGGATAAAATACAAGACTCTGAAAACCAAGGAATGTCTATGATTTGGAACCAAATATTGGCACGCACACACACATATATTAGGTATTTTTGCAACACATTCACACACACCCCTATATATATGTGTAAAATCGAAGGATTAAGATTATGAGATTAGTTAAAAAAGAGAGAAGGAGAAAAAAAAAAAATTTTAACTTCGTTTGGAGTATAGTTGACTTACCACCCGTGAGGGAAAGCTCTTCTGCCAAAAGCTGATTTGTTGAAATGATGAAAAATATAAAAACTGACTGCATTCAAAACCTGTAATTCTGTATCTCATAGTGTCATACCATAAATATTGACTTCATGCAACGGCTGTTGTATTCTCCAAGTGTGGAGTGTTTGGAGTAACCTTCAACGACTACAATAGAAAAACAAAAAAATAAGGGAGAACACCAACAACGTAAGGACTTTAAGATAGAAAACAATATAGAAGAAAATCTAATACAAACGCTAAACTGCAAAATCTAAGGATTACAACATCCTCCAAAGACATCGTTTTTCGCGGCAGTATTTTCTGCCAACAATTGATAGAGAGATCCATATAGATCCTTCATTTAAGCATTTTTTAACGTCGCTTATCTATGACCGAATAAAATTTCAGGCACTCCTAACAATGCAAAGTAGATATATATTAGAGGACAAAACGGATTGATAGTTTCAATCGAAGGCAGAAAACTGTCTGATAAAGGATATGAACATAAATCACTGAACCAAAGGGTTTGGTGGAAGACAATCGACGCATTATATAACCATACTTTACTTTTCCTCAATCGATGTGGTTTTTGTCTTGTAGTGCTGTTGGTTCATATCATTTCTTTGCCTCGCTATTCATTTTATAATACTTTGCAAAGTTGTTGTTTACAAGTTTGTCCAAGTCATTGTTGGGAATAGAATGGCTCTGATATCACTTTATTGGAAATTAGAACTCATACACGAAGGGAGGAACTTGAATATCAAATGCTAGTGTTTATAGGAAGAGGCTTTTATTGATAACTCACTTCTTACAATGTAGCTTAATCTTTTTCTTCTTGATCTTGATACTTACTTAATCCTAAGCACTCACCCCCTATTTAGACTAGTAATGCCTCCTTAATGTGTGGCTAAGATTTGACCAACACCACGCTAATCTAGAATTACTCTATAATAATATCTAATTCTATAAGTTTCTGAAGAGTTTCATGGATATCTATCCATGACTTTCTATATATTGGACCAATAATTCTCCTTGGCCCATGCGTTTCACCTCTTATTAGTCCAAGCCCAAATCAAATTTATATTTTGAACACCCACCTTAAACGTGACTTGGTATTCCGAGCAAACTTCATAGTCGACTGGGGTCTTCATTCTTCAGTGGCCTGGTAGAAATTCAGCTACTTGATCAGACTTCACATATTTCAGCTTCACTTCCTTCCTTATAATGCTCTCTCTTCTGTCATGACTGACTGGATTTTAGCCAATGTTATTGCCGACTTGTCACCCCAGAGAATCTTGATTGGCTTCTGTTGCATTTCCAATTCCTTAACCTTTTGTTTCTCTTGCGGGGATATTTGTTGATTTCAGATTCCAAGCTCATGGTGTTTTCGCAATCCATCCAATCCATCTTGAAGCTTGGAATCTCATCATTTCCTTTCGTTACTTCATATTCTTGTTGTTGCACCACACACGAATCCTTTTCAAGAACTCTATCTAGGAGAGCAGACTTGATAAGCATTTGGTGTATATTCCAATTTTAATCTTGATAGCCAATGTCTGCTTCTTGATTATAGCCTTCAGATACCAATCTTGCAGATCTTTAAGTTTCTCCTTCATGCCTCTTTTGAATTTTTGCTAACTCTCGCATGTCAAGTTTCTAGATATCTTCAGTTTTCTCATCCATGATATCTATCCCATTCGTATCATCTTGAAAGAATCAGCCTACTATCTGCAAAGAGGCAAGAGATTTATTTCTTGATTTTCAGTTACCTTGGGTATTTCTTGTTGGCTCTTGAATGTGAGGCTCTTTCATGTGAATTTCGTCTTCTTCAGATCTTGCAATGGGTAAAACTAGCTGAGTGTTGAGCTCTTCTCTTGTCTGTTCTATCGCTGGTTTCTCCATACTAATTTCTTCGATGTATGGAATACTCCATCATCTTCTTCTTCATTGTCGAGCATCACCTCTTTACTGAGAATGTTATTGTTACCTTCCACCGGATGTTATGCTCTTCTCCAAATCAACATCGTCACACTATCTCATTAAAATCCATGGACATGCTTATGTTTCCACTCATGCGATTGCTCCCTCCGGTGTTCGGGTACCACTCATTACATTCGCCTATTTCAATATCCTTGTGGGCTAGTAGTAGAATCTCTTCATCTGGATTGTTCTCTTCAATGAAGTTGGCTCTCTGTTCGACTTTATTGATTCTAGGGGCTCGATACTTGGAAACATGTCCGAATTTCTTACAATTATAACACTTAATATGCGATTTGTTATACCTTGGTCTCGAATTGCCTTTCCAACGGCCTCTTCATGAATATTCTTTTCCTTGATGATTCTCGTTGTCGTCATTGTTGGGCCTCTAGCCTCTGTGTTCATTGCCTCCACCTCATTCTCATCTATGACCTCGCATGTAGCCTCGTCCTTGATATTGTCGTTCATTTTCTCTTTTTTAGTAGAATCAACTTGAAGTTTTAGTTGTTCTTCTACGATCCCTTCCTTCTTCATTTTCTTTTCTTCATGGGCTTACAATGAACCAATAGTTGCTCGTTGTCACTTTCTCTAAGTCCTTAGTTTCTTTGTAATAACAACGATATGCTCGAACTTTGTATCTAACGAGCGAAGAATTTTCTCCATGATTCTAACATCATTAAGTTTCTCACCATTCCTGTTTAGGTGTTAGTTATTGCTAATACCCTTGAGAAGTAGTCCGACACAACCTGACATGCTTCATATGCAGTGCTTCAAACTCGGTTCTTAAATTTGAAGATGTACCGTCTTTACCGGATCCGCTCCCTTATACGAGGTTTGAAGATTCTCCAATGCTTCCTTAGTGGTCGCTTCTTCTGAAACTTTGTCGAAAGCACCGCCATCGAATCCTTGGTAGATAGAAAGAGGGCTTTCTTGTCCCTCGTTCTTAATTCTCTCGAACTATCCTATTGAGTTTGAGATTTGACCTTCTTCTTTCCCCGGCTCAATGTAGCCTTTCTCTACAATATCACCACGTCTTTTGATCCAAGGAGCGTCATCATCTTGATCTCCAATTATCGTAGTTGCTTTTGTTGAGTATCAGAACGTGGAAGGTAACCATGCCGCTCGCCATTGCAGTAGGATCTTGTAGCTCTAATGCAACTTTGTTGGAAATTAGGACTTAAATAGGAACGGAGGAACTTGATATCAAAGGTAAGTGTTTAGCGGAAGAGCCTTTTATTGATTACTCACTTTCTTACAATACAGCTTGATCTTTTTCTTGATCTTCATACTTACTTAATCCTAAGCTCTCACCCCTTTCTAGATACTGGATCAATAATTCTCCTTGGCTCAAGCCTTTCACCTTTTATTAGTCCAAGCCCAAATCAAGTTTATATTGTCAACAATCATATCTTGTCTGCTTATCTCCGCTGTCAAAATGTAAGATGCAATTAATCAAATTTGAGTTTGAACCCATTCTTTTAAGTTGCCGATGGAAAAGCCAATATCATTATCACATTAAAAAACCTTCTATAATCTATTATAGTACAAGAACATTGAGAATCAAATCTTCGGTTTTGAGCGTCAGGACAAAAAGGGTCGATCCCTAGTCACAATGAATAGGGAAAGAAGCAACAATAATGCCCGATAATATGCAAGCATCGCGTGTGATTATCGTGACTAGAAGGGGCGAATAAAAGATTTTGCATATAGTAATTGAGAGTGAACGAATGCAAAGAATCAATAAAATAGACGATAGATAAGCTGATAAAAGTCACGACATAGTTCGTCATTGTGTGTCGACTACAGATGGATAACGAAGAGACGTTGATTTTGAAGATTCAGAATTAGAGCAAAATTAGACTCGATTATGTGCAATTGCATGATTCTGGTTCCATTCCCAACCTGGCTCTCGGAGAACTCCTTAAGGCGATTTCAGGGATCTAAATAAGGCATGCCCGAAGGACTGTTACCCCCTACCACGGATCGATCAACTAGTGGATTCCACGGCTGAGCATGGACTGCTATGCTTTCTAGATGCCTTCAAATGCTACCACCAGATCAGACTGCGGAGGAGGACCAGCCTAAAGTCAGTTTCATCATCTCCGAGGGGACCTTTTGCTACTTGGTCATGCCGTTTGGGTTGAAAAATACCGGGCCACATATCAAAGTCTGATAGATCGAGTGTTCAAAGCCCAGATCGGGAGGAATGTGGAGATGAACGTAGACGTCATCTTGATAAAATCTATGACACAGAGCAACTTATGAGGGGATATTCGAGAAACCTTTTCCATGGCCAGACGGTATGGACTAAAGTTGAATCCTGCGAACTGCACGTTCGGGGTATTCTTAGGATATATGGTGAGCATATCGGGCATCAAAGCCAACCTGGATAAGGTGAGGCCATAGCCAGGACCTCCCCAAAGACCCTCAATGACGTTCAAAGGCTGACATGAAGGATTACGACCTTATCCCAATTTGTTCTCGATCAACCGAGCGAAGTATGCCGTTCTTCAAAGTGCTGCGGAAAGTAAAAGACTTCGAGTGGACGCTCGAGTAATAAAAGGCCATTCAGGAGTTAAAGGAATAGTTGAAGGAGCTACCAGTGCTGAATAAACCGAAGCCCGTGGAAGAGCTGATAGTGTATCTATCCACCACCCCTCGAGCGATCAGCTCGGTCTTGGTTAGGGAGGAAGACAAGGTACAAAAGCCGGTCTACTACGTGAGCCATATCCTAAAGGGGGCGGCGGTATTCTTCCCAAGAGAAACTACTCCTGGCATTGGTGATCACGGCACAGAACTACGACCTTACTTCCTCTCACACCCGATCGTGGTGCTGACAAACAGTCCATTAGGAACAATTGTGACCCACCAGATGTATCCGGAAGGTCGATCAAATGGGAGACCGAGCAGGGGGAGTACGACATGCTGTTCAGGCCCCGAGTTGCTACCAAAGCTCAAGCTTATCTGATTTCATCATCGAGATGATGGACGAAGGACCTGTGGAAATGTGGAAGATCTATGTGGACGGGTCCTCTTGCCAGTATGGAAACGGCGTCGGGCTTGTGATTGTCTCACCATGGGGGAAGAAACCAGCCTGGGGATAATAGTAGATTTCCAAGCATCCAACAACGAGGTCGAGTATGAAACACTACTGCTCGGGATGAGGACGGCCGTAAGAATGGGTTAACCCGAGTGGCCCTATATTCTGACTCGCAGCTGGTAGTCCAACAGACAGAAGGAAATTTCTCCATTAAGGAAGAAAAGCTAGCCGAATATGCCAAGACTTTTGAGGAGTTGAAAGAAAAGTTCGAGGAGTTCAATCTAGTACTCATCAACATAAAGGAGAAACGAAAGTGGACTGGATCGCCAAGCCAGCGCTTTAAACCCACCTGACAAAGGAATCAAAATAGAAAGGGCACCACAAATCCATCTGATAGAAGAAACGGAGAAAGTAAGTCCCGAAGACTGGCGATATGACATCCGTGATACCTCGAGGAGCAAATTCTCACTGAGGATAGAGTTCGGGCCCGAACAACCCACAAAAAGGCAAGTCGCTTTACGATCATTGACGGGATCCTATTCATGAGGTCATATAGCCGGTCCCCTAATGAGATGTCTATCTAAGAAAGAATCCGAGGAGGTCTTGATTCATGAAGGAAGTTGCGGAAGCCACATCGGAGGGATGGCATTGGCGCGCAAGGCTATGTTGGCAGGCTTCTTTTGGCCAACCATGAAGGCAGACTCGATCAGGATAGTGAGGGGCTACCACAGATGTCAAAAGCATGCGAAGCTGGAAAGAGCCCCAGCGGAGATTAATGGTGTCGGTCTGCCCGTTAATAGGGCTTAGACATCACCGGGCCGTTCGAAGCGAACACCTCACAAAAGAAGTTCCTCCTGGTGGCAATTGATTATTTCTCTAAGTGGGTAGAGGTCGAAGCGCTGGTTCGCATCACTGAAGCGGCAGTAATCGCCTTCTTATGGAAGAACATGCTATGCCGATTCGGCATCCCGAGAAGATTAATAAGCGACAATGGAAGACAGTGCAGCGGATGTAAGTTAAAGGAGTGGTGCGCCGGCTATTGAATCGAGCAAGTATTTACCTCGGCGGCCCATCCTCAGAGTAATGGCCAAGTGGAAGTAACGAATTGGACCATCGACCAAGCGCTCAAAGCTTGGTTGGATGGGCTGAAAAGGGCAGGGTTCAATGAGTTGCAAAGTGTGCTCTAGTCTTACAGAACCACGCCTCAAGTCGGGACTAAGGAGACCCCATTCAGCGGTGTATTGAAATGAAGCAGTTTTGCCGGTCGAGATAGGGCAGGGAAGCGCTCGAGTGATGTGGTACTCAGAAGAAGATGACCACTCCGTGCGGATGAACTCGACCCGATCGAGGAGGGAAGAGAAAAGATCGCCCGAGCCTATAACCGAACGGTATGCTTGAAAAGATTTGAGGAAGGTGATCTCATCATGAAAGAGATACAAAACAAACTAGAAAGATGGAAGGTAGACCCGAAGTACGAAGGACCTTATAAGGTGATCAGGAAGACCAGGGTGGCTGCTTACTATCTGGAAGATATGGAAGGGAAGAAGCTGGAGAGACCGCACGACGCGTGGCACTTGAGAAAATGTTACCCGTGAAAGACCAAGCTTTTGTCTTATACTGTACTTTGTTTGCTTTAGTAGTTTGTACGATTCCTTTGGTTGTTTCTATACTTGAACATATTTTCGAATGAAGTTGTTTATTTCCATAAAATGTGATGTATAACAAGACCTTGATAGAAACAAGGAAAATGATTTTTGCCTTCAAGAATAAGGCCCGGACAAGACCTTGATAGAAACAAGGAAAATTATTTTTGCCTTCAAGAATAAGGCCCGGACAAGACCTTGGGAGAAACAAGGTTAACGGATTTTTGCCTTCGAGAATAATGCCCGGACAAGACCTTGGGAGAAACAAGGTTAACGGATTTTTTGCCTTCGAGAATAAGGCCCAAACAAGACCTTGGGAGAAACAAGGTTATCGGATTTTGCCTTCGAGAATAAAGCCCGGGAAAGACCTTGGGAGAAACAAGGTTAACAGATTTTTGCCTTCGAGAATAAGGCCCGGGCAAGACCTTGGGAGAAACAAGGTTAATGGATTTTTGGCTTCAAGAATAAGGCCCGGACAAGACCTGGGGAGAAACAAGGTTAATGAATTTTGCCTTTGAGAATAAGGCCCGGACAAGACCTGGAGAGAAACAAGGTTAACGGATTTTTGCCAGCGGGAATAAGGCCCGGACTTAGACCTTGGGAAAAAACAAGGTTAATGAATTTTGTCTTGGAGAAAAAAGGCCCGGACAAGACCTTGGGAGAAACAAGGTTTATGAATTATGCCCTCGAGAACGGGGCCCGGACTAAGACCTTGGGAAAAACAAGGTTAATGAATTTTGCCTTGGAAAAAAAGGCCCGGACATGACCTTGATAGAAATAGGGAAATGATTTGATTAAGAGAACGATATCAGTGCCGATCGCCGAGAGAACGAAACAACGATTATAACCAAGAATGTCGAGAAGCGAAGATGTTGAATGAATGATCAATAAATTAATTGTAACATGGTTGGCGTCGAAAGAGCGTATGATAATAAAATGAGATATCGATAAATGCTAAGATAGAAAAGACCTATTGCATAGGGCCCCGAGCGTAGGGGGTGTCCGAATGCCTCACTCCCAAGGAAGTGAAAACTTCGCTCCCCGGGGGTCTTCTTTCGCCTTAAATCAGAAATCCCGCTTAAATAAGGAGAGAAAACTTGCCGCGCACACCTCAAAAATCTTGCTTGTGTCCCCATTCCGCGGGACTCCTAGTGGAGTTCCCGATTCTCTACTCGGGATCAGCCAGTAACTCTTTCAGCCTAGCAATTTCTTGGTCCTTCTCACTCAAGAAGGTCGTCAATCGAGAACATGCATCCTTGTAGTATCGGATCAAACTGCGTTGTTGGAAATGGCGCCACAGTCCCTCAAAAGAAAGTGAATAAGACTAGAGGGACAAGTTAAAGGAGGAAAAGAAAGAGGAACAACGAGGAGGGAAAATCAAGGTAACCCACCTGACTTTGAGACAATGCCCACCAGTCCCTGAAATTGGGGTCAGAAAACATCGCCAGACACCGCTCCTCAACAGGAGCCAAGAAACCCTCCATGAACAGGAGATGAAACACCCTCGGGCTCCAATAGGAAGTTGGGATGCAATCTGCTCAGCCCCGATGAAAATACTCCCCGAGGAAGGGGCACGTGATAGTGGGACCCCTCTCGCGGGAAAATCACGCGTTTGAAGTAAAGCATGTCGCCTCCTCCCATAAGTCCCAAAGCAGGCGGGCTGGAGGACCTTTCTCATGGGTTTGATTCTGAAGTTGAAAGCGAGAATCCTCCCCATGTTGAAAACAAGACACCCTTGCATCCATGGATAAGCAGCTTTCTAGTGGTTAGGGGGTATAAGGACGGGGATGCAGACACCCGGAAAATGATAAACAGCAAAGAGACAAGGAAATGTGAATTCACCATAAGGAATAATAATGGAACTGATAAAATGATGAGTGCGCCAGGGAAGTAGAAACCTTACAAAGAAATTTCAGAAACTTGACTGGGTGATTGCCGATTTTATAGGGGAATGACCCTATAACTCTCGAGTCGTTAAAATTCGAAAATTCAAAATGTACGAGTTGACCGTTGGTGTTGAAGATGGACATTCAAGGCAATTGTAAGGTCGGAGGGGGAATTGATCCTCAACGGTCGAAAATTTTGAAATTAGAGATTTGAAATGCGAGTAATTAGGCTGAAAGTCCCCTGAAACTCTGGAATGGTGCTCGGAATAACGCCGATTCAAGGTGAGAAATCACCCTCGAGGTTACTCGCGAGATCGAGATAGAGGCCACAAAATAACATCTAAGGAACACCATTCGAGAAAGTCTCGACGAACGAATGCGGGATCCTGAATGGTAATGGTCAAGGGATAACGAGGAGATGCGAGACAACGATAAGAAACGCGTAACGATATGGGTAATGAGGGTGAAATCACACGCAAAGTAGCAAGCAAGAGTTATGTGATCTAGCTAGTATAGTAGTCTGAAAAGGAAAAGACATATTACAATATTGTTCGGAAAATAGAAAGGACAAATTGAAATAAGGTTCATAAAAGGGAAAGCAGAACATGGTTCATAACAGATAAAAGATTTAAAGCGGAGCGGCCGAACCGGCCTGATCAAACTCCGCTACATTTTCCTCCATCCCGGTCGTCTCCGACTCGACCCGAGACGCTAACTGCTCCTCTTGCAATGGGACCTCGGAGACTTCTTCATGGGTTTGCTTGGGAGCTTCTTCACCGACCGCGGGCTTGAGGGTCTCAACAGGCTTCTCGGGACTCTTGGCAGGGGATGGGGGAACTTTTTCGCCTCCTTTACTTGAGGGAGTGGCCGCTGCATCCTCTGAGAGGACATCCTCGAAGCCATCTTGAGCCACGGACTCAGGTTTGTACCCCCGACAGGGCACTCGGTGAGTGCCCGATCAGTATCCAAGAAGTCGAGCTTGAACTTGCGGACAAAGCCAGCCTCCCGAAACTGGCGCCGACACCCCCAGAAGCCATACTTGTAATAAATTGGGCCCCATAGGTCTCTTGGGTAAGTAATCCCGAGCAATACCCTCTTCGAGCTCTTGAAGAGCCTTCTCCGCCTTGGCACGGGCATCCTTCTCACTAGCAAGAGCCACTCACTCTGCCTCAGCCCGAGCCTCCCTCACTTGCTTGTGCAGCTCGTCCTCTGGTGATAGTGCTTCGTTCTTGGCCTGATCCATCTCCCTCAACTTCTCCTCGCTCTGGTGAAACTCAACACAATCTTCATGCATAAAGAGCATCCTCTCGAGAGCCTCTGTCGCACAGACAAAACCCTGGTAGACAAAAAAGAAAAACAAGAGGGTAGGAGGAAAAGGAACACCACCGGAGAATCTAGAAGACGAAGGGTAGAAAGAAAGAAGGAAAGCCATACCTGGCCCATGTTTTGGGCAAAGGCTGAAAAGAAGTCCCAAGGTTTCATCTTCTGAAGGTGAGACCAATTGACCTCGTTCGGGAATCCCCGGAGGAATTCCACGTATTATGTAGCCCGGGGCTGCTGGAAATAGTCCGACTGCTTTGTTGGGTTGCTCGCAGAAGGGGAGCCCTCGGCGACGTCCGCACTCGCCCTGGTGCTAGGTTTAGTCTTCTTCGCTGCAGAGCCGCTTGGGGCGGCTGGCGCCTTCCTCTTGGGAGCCGTCTTTGGGGATCCCGAAGATGAGGTAGAAGCTTTACCATTGCCCTGAGAGTGTGTTCCCCTTTGTTCCCTCTCCCTGAAATACAAGCATGCGCTCCCATAGACGGCGCCAAGCTGATCCCAAGCAGTTCGATGGTGCAGTCCTCCGGTCTACCCGAATCAATCAGATGGTCCTTGTTGTAGGTCACTGGAGAAACATGTCACGTCCTAGATAGACAATGGGAACGAGATTTTGAGAGCGAACTTTATAAGAGCGGGACCCAGCTCGAGTGACTGTACCAACTTGCCATAAATGCATGTCCCACTCCCACTTGGGGTATTTATACGCAGAGTCTCGGGCCAATAGGTGGGTCATTGGGCTTTGTTATTAAGGGTTAGTGTCTTGAGCTTATCATTGGGCCTAAAAAATTGATTACAATGTTTCCTGGTCCATCAATATGTATGATGATGTGATGATTAATATTGATTTTCTATTTCATATAACACAAAATATATATCGGTGATTTCTAAGATCCTATATTTCTCGTCTTGGACGAATTTCTTATCCCGTTAGGCAGAGGGGGACACCAAAAGCACACGAAAATTCATCAATTCACTCACAGTAGACAATTTCACGCACTAACTAATTGTCACGCAAATGATATCTAATATTTTTAGAACTATGCATGCTTCCGACAAATGTACAATTGCTAAGACACATCGTCAAACTATGTTAAAACTCAGAACACGGTGCCGAAGGATCGATTGAATATCAAATACAAGGGCAAAAACCCAGGGATCGTTTTCCTGTGTTTCTTGCCAAACAGAGCATTAGTATCTTAGTCTCACCTTTTTTATATTGTTTTTTGAGATTAACAAGCTCAAAACTCGCCGGAGCGCCGTCGGAGAGAGCATGAAATTGGCGAGATTGGTCACGATCGGATTTAACTTGAACAGAGTGTTAGGGTAGTATATTTAATATTAATATTTTCTTATTATTAGTATTATTTTATTTTGAATAAGATTTAGTTAGGGTAGAGAGATTTATTAGGGGCTTTTTTAATAAAATAATTAAAAATTATAAACCATTAACAAAATAATAATGAAATCGAAACCATTAATAAAATAGAGATACTCTGTATAAATATTATACGAGTTACTTAACTTGTATAAACTAAATACGAGTTACTTATCCTCGCTGGCGCGTGCGTAATGTGGCGTAACTCGTATAAATTTTAGACGAGTTAAATAACCCATAACTCGTATACTATTCTTACGAGTTAGATCTGGTTTTTAAAACGCCACAGATCGCCGACGAGGACAGAAAACGAAGAAGACGACGCTGCCCCGCGACGACCTACCGCCGCCCAGCCGCCGTCGCACCCACCTCCGCCGCGACCGCCGTGTAGCGACCTCACTTTCTAATACTAATTGTGGCGGATTTTCGCAACGTAAGTCGCGGAAGATTATTCTAACAAAAACGTTTTCTAAAATAAAACATATTTACGATGAACATCGTCTACTTCGTCATCACTATACACGTGCCGTAGCCCCAACATATCAAAACATCAAAAACCCTAACGTCGCTCCACAGGTCACATCCATGTACAGCCTCGCCCTCAAAAGCCAACGGTGCACCGCCATCAGCCCGCCTCAGCCGCGATGCGTATCAGTGCCGGGCTTGGTACCTACAACACGTAAACTGAGCTCCTTACCCAGTAGGTGAAACATGCATGTATGCAACGTTCGCTCAACCCAATTCCCAACCACCTCACAATATACACACTCGACCCTAATCACGATCTATCATATTTCACAACTCGTGATTCGACAACACACACCGTCGGGCGGCCAACTCAGGTCTCGTTAGACTGGCACTCACCCAACGCTCGGGCGGCCAACTCAGGTCTTGCTAGAGTTAGCTATCACCCAATGCTTTGGCAGCCAACTTAGATCTCGTTAGAGTGGCACTCACCCAAAGAAACATCCTAATGTTCACTTCCCATCTCTGCCCTATCTTAATATTAGGGACCTAGGTCGGACTATGCACCTCATAACTGAACCTACAACACCAACCGTAGAGTCCGAGCGGCACCAACCACTCATCTCGACGGCACCAACCGTCATCAGCGACAACAACCACTGATCATACCGGCACCAATCGGTCATATAAAGCCGGGCGGCACCAACCACCCGTCTCGATGGCACCCCGTCAGGTGCACTAGTACCAACCTCAACTCGACTCCGAGTCGGCAACTGAAACTACCCACATGCCTCGCATCGACGCCGTATGGTGTCACCTTGCCAACACGGTCAACCTCTCTCACTCTGGAGTGTCCTGCACATGCCATGCAGTGCAAATAACATATATATAACATGCCGGAAATATTTAGCACATGTAAACCACGTAAATCACTAAACCACATAAGCACAGAATTATCACATAATAATTCATACAACAGTTTACGTATCGTAGGTGGATTTCACCTACCTTTCCTCCGACGTTTGACAGATTCTGGTAGATTTCTCGGATTATACTAATATGGACTGCAAGATATAGAAAACATGTACCTCTTGCCGTGAAGAAACACTTGGAGGAGAATCAGTTCTAAAGCTTCGCTTGATGTATATATATTTAGATATAAGTGAATCCTTACATCGATTCTCTCATTAACAAGCAACTAAGGTCACTTTTCAACCCTAAAAGTATTTATTCCTTGGCTACATAGTATTGTAGGCAACCACAAGTATTCCTTCATGAAAAATAAATATGATGTTAGTCATACTTTACAAATACTCATTGGTTGCCACGTGTAGTATCTCACAATTAAATATGACTCATCAATTAATCATTCTTATCATTTGGTAGTCGATTCTCTTTAGTGAATGATTTTTATGTGTGTATATGTAGTTATATATCTAGCTATAGCGAAGTATCTAGTTACTGATATCATATAACTTGTTCTTATTATTTCGATGCCTTCACTAAAACTCTATGTTTCGATCTTAAGTTCAAATTTCTGGGTTTCTCTAAAGTTAAATACCAAGAATTTTTTTTTTTGGTAAAATGATTGTCTTTTCATTTACCACTGCCTCAATATCACTTTACAATGTACTCATCCTTCAGCATAAACAGGAAATAAGCAAATACGAGACATAAAAGCAACACCACTTGGACTCTTTATATGACAGATCGACCGGAACCTCCACTTCAATTCTTGCGCCATAGTGTGAAAAATGACCTCCACTGGCTGTGCACCCAACTCATGAACACGCCTATTTCTTTCCCTCCAAATATGATAAAACATAGAAACGTAACAGGCTATAGTAATCCGCGCCTGCACCTGCTTTCTGCCCCCATCCTCTGCAGCCAAGAAATCATATCCTCAAAATCTCGGAATGGAACACTAAGGTTTAACCACTTAGCAACACGCGTAGCTAGCTGCTGGCTAAACTTACAATCCACAAACAGGTGATTAATAGATTCCTCCATATCTCCACACAATCTGCAGATTTTGTCCTCCACTACTACCCCCCAGTTGGCCAGTCTGTCATATGTTAGCAATCTTTTCTGCACCAGAAGCCACATCATAAAAGAGTGTTTAGGGAAATTTAATCTGTTCCAAACTGCTTTGCTAATCGGCAGCTGAGGTACGTCCCCCTTAAGCCAGTTGTAGCCTGAACTGGTAGAATATCTACCATCACTAGACAGCTTCCAAGTTCTGCCCTCATAACCAGCCCGGAACTTCTCCTTAAGCCGATGTAACTTCTTCCATTGCCAACTTGAATCAGTCGCAGGTTTGAATTCCCAAAAACTGACACCTTTCAAATAGACTGCATTTACCCATTTGATCCACAGTGAATCTGCATCCAATGTTATATCCCATATCTGTTTACCAGCCAGGGCTTGATTCCATGTAACACAGTCACGTAGGCTCAGGCCACCTCTAGATTTCGAGCAACAGACTTGGTCCCAATTCACAAGAGGAATAGTTTTGCCATTTACCTTTTTTCCCCATAAGAAAGCCTTACATAATCTATCAATCTCCTTAGTAACTGCCTTCGGGAGGAGGAATATGGCCCCCCAGAATCCATGAATGGCTAGGAGGATTGAGTTGATCAGACATAATCTGCCCGCATAGGACAGATTTCTAGTAGCCCAGCAATTCATTCTTGCAGTGATCCTCTCCACCAAAGTTTGGCATGTGCTGCGATTCCATTTGGTGGGAGAAATAGGTACACCTAGGTACCTCATAGGGAACCTTCCCAGCTGAAATCCCGTGGTCAGCAATATCTGGTCCCTGGTATCAGCAGACACACCAGCCACAAATACACTGGACTTCTGTGCATTCGGCTCAAGTCCTGAGACTGATTTAAAATGCTCCAAGTCCCCTGCGATTACTCTGACAGTCTCATTTCTACCCTTGCAAAAGATCATCAAGTCATCAGCGAAGCATAAATTCACCAACCTTACTTGCTTGCATTGCGGATGGAACCTAAACCTCGGGTCTGATGTTGAGAGCTGCAGCTTCCGCGAGATACCAAGAATTTTTATTATTGATAATTACGCTGCTAATTACATTATATTAACAACCGTAATCCCCTATTAAATTTTACGGGTATTACACGCCGCCCAGTGAAGCTGTTGCCCGCCGGCGCCGCGATGAGCTCAGGCAACCCCCATGAAGATCCGAAATACGTCCCTTGTTCGGCGACTTGGATTATTTGAAGCCTTGTTTCGAGCAAGCTGGAGAGGTATTAAAACAAAGATCTTTTACTTATTTGTTTATTTTTTTGTTGTTGTTCTACTAGCTGGAGATTTGAGATTTGTGTATTATGTGGAGATGCAGTGAATTCAGTAGTATTGGCTATAGTATGGTCTACACTGTTGTATTTATCTGATCTGAAATACGCCCCTTGTGTTAATTTTTCATCATTATCATGTTAGATTCGTATGCCTCGTCATATGCCATTTTTTATTGTTGATTTGTTTGAGTTTATCGTCGATATTGTTACAATAGTAATCATGTTTGATTTATTTTGATTTCTTTTTCTCTTTACTTTAGAATGGATTTGGATTCTTCTTACGGACCTTTGGAAATTCGGTGTTGACGATGCAATCAAATTACCGTAGTAGGGATTTATTGGTAGATGAGGATGCGATAGATAGAATTATTAAGATTAGGTCCTTAGAGATTGTTGTGTGTGGTACGAGAGAAGCACCGAATGTCCTACATGGTCGCTTATTAGGGAAGTTGAACGATATGGATCTATACAGCGTCTACAGCTGTATGTCGTAGAGGGTTGAACCTAATTTGATTACAGCGGTGGTGGAGCATTGGAGGAAGGAGACCCATACGTTTCATTTTTTGTTGGGGAGGCGACCGTTGCTTTACAGGACGTAGGTATTTTGTGGGATTTGCCTACAGATGGTTGTTGTTTCTCCGGTGTGATCCATATGAGGACGGTCGCAAAATCGATGGACGAGTGCGAGCGGTTGCTAGGTTTTAGACCGCCTAGTCATAAACTTAAGGGGTCATCGCTGTCGATGAAGTCGTTAGCGAGTTGGTTGTTGGCCCACCCATTTCGGATGATAATGATGAGGTAGAGGTCGAGTGTTCAGCATGGGGTTTGTGATGCTGCTCTTTGGTGCGATGATGTTCCCCAATTGTAGCGCCAGCACCGTATCATTGACGTACCTGAAGGATATTGAGGAGGTGGGCATGTTTAGTTTGGGTAGTGCGGTGCTGGCATTCCTATACAGAGAGCTTTGTTCGGCATGCGAGCGAAAAAGCTTAATATAGGCGGACCCCTACGGCTGTTGCATGTAATTATATAGAACATGGGATGTTATACCTGCTCCAATTTCCACACGTACATGTTCGATCATTGATCCCTACCACATATGTGCACTGCTGAATTCCAGATGGTATGACTTCTGCTGTATGTTGTCGGACATCGAAACGGTATACAATGTGATACCAAGATTCTGTCATCCAACTTCGACATTCTCGTTGCATAACGTGACCAATCAGTTTCATTATTCAACATTAGTGACGAGGCTTCTTGAAAGTGATCACGAAAATACTGTACGCACCTATAAAATTTAAGAAATAAAATAACACGTCATACAACAAAATTAAAATAAAAACTAAGGTCGTGAATAAAGCTCACCTATGACAAGTGAAATCGACGATTGCTCTTGAGGGTAGCAATCGAGCACCTTTTAATACCCCGTTGAGCCCTTTCGAAATATTAGTCGTCATGGCACCGTATCGATAACCACCGTCAAGTACGAACGTCCATTGCTCGACGTTTACTTTCTCTAACCAGGCTTCACATGTTCATTAATTTCCGCAATCTGATCCATAACGCGATTGAATTTATCCAATGTTTGCGCAGTACCAGCTCTATGACATAGATCCTTCAATTGTTGATTCTTGAACTACCTGAAGAAATTTGATTTTACATGACGAAGACAGAAGCGATGCACTCCATTTGGTGGACGATGAATTCGGTGGCTTCTACTGCTCCCATAAGACCTGTACACACCACAATCAATAAAGAGTAACTGATTTTACGCGAATAGCAAGTAAATTACCTCACTAAGATTAAATACCTGGGTGATGATCCGAAATAAGGCAAACCGGTTGATTCTCCATAACACATGTGTTCAAATGGTTAAAGAACCAAGTCCATGAGTATGTAATTTCTGCCGAAGAAGCCTACGGTTAAATATTTTCATGTCTTTGGATGCTTTTGTTACATGTTGAATGATCGTGAGTATTTAACCAAGTTCGATTCGAAAAGTGATAAGTGCATTTTCCTAGGATACTCATCTAATAGTCGTGCTTATCGAGTATATAACTTGCGTATGAAGTCCGATCAGGAGTCAGTGAATATTGTGTTTGATGATGCTACTGATCTTAGCAAAGTGTCTCCTCAAGTTGATATTTCAGATGTTATACAACCGGTCAATGAAACAGAGGAAACTTGGGATGAAATGTTGAGCCAACATCGGACTCAACATCTGTGCCAGAACAGAACACTGAGTCTGGTCCCAGTGAAGTACGACGAGATCCCCCTGCGAAGATTCAGAAAGATCATCACACTGACCTTATTATAGGAGATGTGAACGAAGGAAAGAAGACCAAAGACAAACCACGCAAAGATTACAAGTCTATGGTAAGAAACTTATGCATGAACACGGTATACGCTGAGGTACGGTTTAATTGCTTTGTTTCTGAGGTAGAACCTAAGGATGTCCTTGAGACTCTCAAGGATAATTTTTGGATAAATGTGATGCAAGAGGAACTCTTGCAGTTCGAGAAAAACCAAGTGTGGTCATTAGTTCCACGGAAGAAGGACATTAATGTCATAGGCACTAAGTGGATATTTAAACAAATCTGATGAACTTGGTAGCGTGGTTATAAACAAGGCACGTTTAGTAGCTCAGGGTTATACTCAAGTAGAAGGGATAGACTTTGATGAGACATTTGCTCATGTTGCTAGGTTAGAGTCGATTAGGCATTTGTTAGCTATAGCATGTTGGCTTAACACCACTTTATATCAAATGGATGTTAAGGGTGCTTTTTTAAATGAGTACATTGATAAGGAAATCTATGTCGAACAGCCTAAGGGGTTCGAAGATCCCCATTATCCTAATCATGTTTTTAAGCCGCAGAAAGCGTTATATGGATTGAAGCAAGCGCCTCGAGCTTTGTACGCAAGGTTAGTACGTTTCTACTTGAGTTTGGTTTCACACGAGGCGAGGCAGACCGTACTCTTTTTGTGAAATGAGTCGGTTCTGATATATTAATTGCGCAAGTATATGTTGATGACATTGTTTTTGGCTCGAGCTCACAACCTTTATTAGACCAGTTTGTGCAGGCGATGAACACTACGTTCGAGATGAGTATGATAGGCGAATTAACCTATTTTTTAGGATTGCAGATTAAGCAAAGAAGCGATGGGATCTTTATGTCTCAAGAGAAGTACGCGAAGAACACTGTCAAGAAGTTCGGATTGGACACTGCCAAGGTAATGAAAACGCCCATGGGTTCTACCCAAAAGGTAAGTAAGGACGATGTCGGGCAGAATATTGACCCAATATTGTACCGATCTATGATAGACAGTTTATTGTACTTATCTGCGAGTAGACCTGATATAATTATAGTGTATGCGTATGTGCTAGATATCAGTCTGAACCTAAAGTAACTCATCTTAATGCAGTTAAGCGAATTCTTCATTATGTGAGTGGATCGTGTAGCTTAGGATTATGGTTCTCCAAAGATACTAAATTGAGTCTTGTAGGCTATAGCGATGCTGATTGGGCAGGTGACGAGGATGATCGCAAGAGTACAAGTGGTGGCTGTTTCTTCCTAGGTAATAACTTAGTTGCATGGTATAGTAAGAAACAGAATTGTGTGTCTTTATCTACTGCTGAGTCTGAATATGTTGCGGCGGGAAGTTGCTGTACGCAATTATTGTGGTTAAATGGCATGTTATGTGACTATGGGTTAGAGTGCGAATCTGTGCTTATGTATTGTGATAACCTTAGTGCCATAAACAGCTCTAGGAACCCCATCCAACATTCACGTACGAAATATATAGATATTAGGCATTATTTTCTGAGAGATATGGTTGAAAAAGAGTTAGTCCGCATTGAGCATATAGACATTAAGCATCAGTTAGCAGACATTTTCACGAAAGCTTTGGATTCTGAAAGGTTCTCGGACATGAAGAAATCCGTAGGTTTGGATGTCAGTCTGAATGTTGGTCCAATATTTGGATCAACATAGAATATGTCAAATTCGATGGTTACTGCTTTAATGTTTGGTTAAATATTCTGTTCTGTTTTCCTGTGAAATGACTTGATTCTTCTTGACTGGTCCCTGACTAAACCCAATCCATTTTTATAGGCTCTTGGTAATACATCCCTAGGTACACGGCATTCGCCGTGACGATGTACTCTTTGTGACTAAAAGCCAATCCTTAGTGCGTATAAGCATGCTTGTAAGCTCTTGGCTAGATATAGGTCTTTGGTAATAAGATTCCTTAGGTACACGGCACGCGGTGACGATGTATACTAGCGACAAAAAGCCGAACCTTGAGGCTGAGGCTAAAAGGACAGTGCATAAATTTGATTGGTTATGTGAGGTGAAAGGGTAGAAATAAAGGGAACTGGTTTTGAGAAGGATGCAGAAAAGTCTAGGATTACGGAATTAGGATGTTGAGTCAAATGTTAGGGCAACATGTGTGACTGTCAGTTTGATATTGCTACATTTAGTGCTGTCGATTTATCTGTGTCTGTTTTTAGGACTGCATTTGTTAGTCTTGTGTGTCTATTTTAGAAATCTCTCATAATTGCATTAGAAATCTCGAAGAACAGCTTGATACATTTGTCTCAAGGGGTCATCAACGTCGCTCAAACGGTTAGTATTTCTTGATTCTACCTTGACTTTGGACTTAGTTGTCTTTTTGGTTGAATCGTGGTCAGAACTGCTCGTATTTGCTCGCATGACTTAGTTTTCAATTTGCTTCTATGTGCTCACATGACTTACTCCTCAATTTACTATATTTAGGTCCACGTTTGTTTAGGCAATCTTTGTTAACTATTTTGAATTTATCATAGAATATGCCTAAATATTTTTATCTGTCCAACGGTTACATTTAATATCCCATTTACTCCACTACTTGCTATGATTACTGAGTTGAGTGTGTGCTTTGTAACCGTTGAAACCAGTCTACAATACGTGACTTGATTGACCGATTTTCACCATTCACAAACCCTAGCTTCTAAGACGATCCTCACTCTAGAATTGTTCTCTACTCCTATGTGCTAAATCGTGATTTCTACACCCTAATTTTCGTCCAAATTTCTTTGATTTTATCTCTCGAAATGTCGAACTCACCCAATCGTGTAGAAACCCAGAATGTCAGGCCAACATCGGGCGAAACAGTGTACGATGTTCGCCCAATTCAGACGATTCCAGCGCTAATCGATGAAGTCGACGATGTTCCTCTCAGTGTGCTCTGCCAGTCTCACCTTGAGCAAACCGCCGGCACAAGCGGCAGAGTGAGGACTGCTCGACCATCGTCAGATCCAACACCGACGGCTCAACCTTGGGAAAACCCTACAAGAAATCAAGACAGACGACCCCCAATCCAGACTAGAGTTGTAGGAGGTGCTATAAAAACGGTACCCCTATTTCTGCCATGGCCACGGGAGAAGACCCTGTTCCAGACCCAATTCAGGCCAATGTGTCCCCAATGGTGTCTCAGAGAGTGCCAGCGAAGAAGAAAAGCGCTTCTAAAAAATTGAAGTCTCGACCATCCACAGCTGTCCCTGTCGCTGCTCCTAAGAAGCGTCAGAGCAACCGGCTTAGACTGTCCGGAGTCTCCAAAGGTCCAAAATCGACAGCATATAAGCCTATTCAACTCTCCAATTCCTCCTCTAAAACCGCGACAGAAACCTCGGAGGATGAGCCCACTCAGATTGCCGCCGAAGCTCCTATTCAGGGGGGAGACCAGTGCTGCTGAAGCTCAAGCTCATAGCCCCAATCAAGGACAAGTTTCTGCCCCACCATTGAGTGCTTCCACAGAGGAGATTATTGACTCCACGACTTATGATCGGCTGGATACAGAGGCTTTGAGTCCAGGGGGAGGCACATCATCTAGTGAGCCCAACTCCCCTGCATCTGAGAGCGAAAGCGGTGATGACTTTGGTGCAGCTGAAACCCTGGCTGTGTGGAGGGCAAAATTGCAGAAGAAAGCTGGAAAGAGGCCAATGGGTTCAGAGGAAAGACCATCCAAGAGATCTAGACAAGCTGATTCTTCTCAGCCAGCAACCAGCAGCCCATCCCAGTCGCCGATTCCTAGCGACAATGAAGATGTTGAATAGGATGTTGACCTAACATCTGAGTCGGACTGGGAGACTCCATTGCGAAGGGGGAGGTTCTACGCCCCATTAATGAAGAGTTGTGGCCACATTTCAGTCAGAGACTGATCCATGTAGAAAGAACTGTGGATGTGGTCAGCTTTCGTCGATTTGGGTTGATGGAGTTTCTGGAATCCCGCAACTTTCGAAAGACCGTAACCGACTTTGGGACCTACTGTGACACAGTGGTCCGCGAGGTATACTCCAATCTTTCCCCTTCTGTTAATTATCCTAGTTCTAGGAAATATGGGAAAGTTTTTTGTCGGGGAAGGTTTTATAAGTTTTCTGCTAGGGATATTAATGAGTTTATGGCGACACCGATTGTGGAGATGGGGCAGACTTACGACAATGATGCTACTGGGGGCAGAGTGCGTAAATGGGATGGGAATGTTTCCATTAGTTTCTTGACCTCCCTATATTCAGTCTTGTTCAAAGTGGGAATTTTCAATTGGTGGCCCACGGCGAATGAGTCTCGAGTGACGGAGAATATGGCACATATTCTCTATGCACTGGGGCGAAATTTGCCCTTGAATTTTGGTGAGTTGGTGCTGGAGCAGCTTGCTAGGGAGGCTGGGAAAGTAGGGAAAGGGATCCTACATTTTCGTCTCTTATCTATGGGATGCTAGTGCGCGGTGGGTTCAAGCCATCAAGAAGGGACCAAGTGGTCACCATCAAAGTTCCCTATGCTGTTTCTAACATGCATCTAGCTTACCAGAATAAGGTTGTTGATCTACCATGGAAGGCCCCAGCTCAGAATGTTGGGCAGGATGTTGCCTCAACATCAGCACCGCAGTCAAGTCTTGATCGGGAGATTCAATGCCTCGAGCAGACCATGGCTTTTCTGGCGTCACAGCTCGCTACCCTCAAGGCCATACGTTCTTCCCAAAAAGGGGGAGAGGATGCAGAAGTGAATACGGCAGAAGAGGCAGAGGTTAGAGCTGAGTCAAGCATGCAAGGTAGGGCAGAATAAACAGGGGGAGCTCGTGAGGCTGAGCAGCAGGATGCAGATGGTCAAGGTACTGGAGCTGGAACGGAGGATGGAGCTGCTGATAAGGAAGTTGGAGCTGAAGAAGACAGGGCGGAGGACTCTATCGAGAGTATGAACATTTGAATGCATGCGTGTGCTTGAGTGCATTTTGTCGGTTGCATGCTTGTCTGCCCTGACTTGTTTTTTCTATGCCTATTTTTGTATTTGCTATGGACCTATTTTATTTTGTTTTGCAGATGTTTAATTTTCAAGACCTCTATCGGCGTGTACTATTTTACTTAGTACTTTGAATAGTTTAGTACTATTCTGTTTTGCGTCTAGCTCTAACCATTTTTAATGTTTTGTGGTTGAGTAGATCTGGCCTTAAGGGGGAGTTCTTACTACGACTAACTTCTCCATTTGGTTTTGGGAAGAAAGATAAAAAGGGGGAGATTGTTAATGTTGAGACATCGACATTGACAAAGTTGGGGTAACATTTCGGTCAACATTTGTTGACTGAGAATGTCTCCTTTTTACTAGTTTTATCTTTAATACCCAAAACGTGTTTAATCCGTGTCTAGCTATTTTTAGTGTTTTGCAGGACATAGATAAGGGATGGAATGAACCAAACTGTGTGGAAGAAGCGTGGATAAGCTAGAGCGCATTTAGGAGTGGAGCATACTAAAAATGGGAGGCTTGGAGCTCAAGTGAAGACCAAGCAATTGGGGCTGACCAAGTCGACTCCAACGATCACTAACGGACCAAAGATACTTAGTTGACGTTAGTGGACGTTGAGGGCAGTTACCAAGTCGTTTGAGAAGTCGCCCCAAAGTCGAAGACATATAAAAGGGGACTTCACTTAACCGTTGGAGGACAACGAGCGAGAAAGGGATTTTAAGAGCGAGTTCGAGCGAGTATCATTTCTTAATAGAGTATTCTTTTTAGTCTAGCTTTTCAAAGGTCGAAAGATCTTGTAGTTTGCATAATTGTTTGGTTCGTAGGTTTTGTTAGGCTTAGTTTTGACTATCCTTTTCGATAGTTTGCAATCCATCTTTATAGTGGAGTTTTGTGCCTTGAGGCACGCAACAAGTTATTTGAGTTGCTGCACAAAATCACTTCTCGTGTTCGTTTCGTTTCATCACTAAGTACTATCATTTCCGCTGTGCGTTAAACGTGAGATTGAGTGTTAGCCCGACATTTCGTCCATCATCAATTTATCACTTAGCATCTTTACATCCATTTCGTACGGACCCCCTTCAATGTGGTATCAGCTTGGACGGTCGTGGATCTGACACCGACGATCCGTTTTGGGTTTTCAACATTTGCCTTCATTCGTGCCCGCGCTGACGTCATCTCCTCCGTCTGCTCTGCCACCCACCTCCTTGCCATGTCTCCTTTTGATCTGTCGGCCGCCGCATCACCGCCTGCCGCCATCCCTTCTTTCGCCCGACCGTTCTGGTTGTAGCGTGTTCTCCTCGGGGAGTTCTCCTTTAAGAGTTTTCTCCCCTTTGTAGGAGTTTTTCTCCCCTTTGTGGGAGCATTCTCCTCCACTCATGGGAGCGTATCCTCTCCCCTGGTGGGAGTTTCCCTTCGGGGCTTTCCTTCCCCTTTTTGGGACTTGAGAACGGACATCTGCGCTATCTCTGGTCTTCTACGCAATAGAAATAATCGAACATGTTGTAATATGTTGATTGTTGCTCTATTGTACTTTTGTCCATTTGGGTTTATGAAATGAAATCATCTTTTCAAAAAAAAAAGATTCTATAGGGAATGGTTGACGATCAAGAAGAAATCCGATTTCTTTTGAGCCAAAAAGGCTATTCTTCTGAATATGGCCCGGGTTAGAAACTTAATAGACATTGTGCGCATGCATTTTTTTAAAATATTACAAATATTTTGGATGTAAAAAGGATCAAAACAAAAGAGGTACGTTACCAAAAGGTCTACTGAAATATGTCGAATGACCACTTTGCCTAACAGTTTAAGCTCGTGGAGGGTGCATCCTTTCTTTAGATATATATTATATTTCCAAAATTAGTTTAGATTGATTTCCTTATAATCTAGAGTGTGTGATTTCTTAATATAAGTGGTCACGAGGATTCGTACTAGCTCTAATATCATATTGTTATCGCGGGGTTCGTATCAAAGACATCTTTCATCCATGAGCTCTGATATAATATTAAATGACCGCTTCGCCTCAAATTTTATCTTTTATCATCCTTTTATTTTATAATTACTTTCCAAAACAATATGAAAGCTCATGTATAATGTTACATCCCACATACCCAGTGATAATGTCTTATAATCTATTCTCGCACGAAATAAAATGTAATAAGCGAGACCATATTATTAATAATTATCCGCTGCTCGTTCAACAAGAGCCAAGCCTATGTATAGTAGTAATGTCCTTCAGAACTGATAGTTCTCATATCTCATAGAACAATCCACCATTGTTATCTCTGCACCTATGGCATAAGGACAATTACGAGCCAACTGTATCACGGCTTCGTCCAAGCAATCTTGGCAGTCGGTTGGCACCAAATATTGGTCAGTGTTACAAGTCGCTCTTCCATAAACAGTCGTTCCTTGATTTGTGTTAGTTTCTGAACCGCTGTAGTTTGGATCGTCGGGAGTGTTTGTCACCAACTGATCGAGCACAGAGTTCACGCTTTCCCCATAAGGGTCGTCTGGTCCTCCGCCCCATGTGGCTGTGTTGCATTGGACAAACGTGATTGTTGTGTTTGGGGATACCTTCAACGACGAACGTATTCGAAGACAACATTAGAAGTACACATAGGAAGGCTACTACAACCACAATGTAAGGATTACGAGTCATCTTCTCTGTGTCTCGGTCACTTGCTCTTACAATTGCTATATCATCGTTATTACTGGTATTTATAGGCCTAAGTACATTGTTTTCATCATTATCAATATTAACATAATTATTTTGTGTGGTATATAATTTCAGGCAATGCATAATATCATCTCACATGGCAAGAAAGGTGACAGATACAACTACAGACAGAAAATGCTAGAAAAAGACACGAACGCACATCACCGAACTAAGTCATAAACCGTGAATGCAACTGAATCTTCGATTGGCTACCAAAAACAAAAGGAAAAAACCAAAGAATGAATTTCTTAAGTTTATTATTGTTAGCTCCTTAAAATATATAAAACAATTAACTCTCTTGACTGTTCATCAACGCTAAGGTTGCTTGATATTGAAATCCAACAGAGGAATTTGTAAGGATCGATTTAGTGTTTAGAATTAAACGAATAAAATTCTTTTGCGCTTCGCCCAGTGTAGTTTTATCTTGTTTGGGGGTCCCTCCAATGTCTTCAGTTGGACTGTTGTGTACTTTGTATTTTCTATCTCAATATGATTCCTCCAACTTATCATGCGTCCTGAGACCCGATCAACGCCTTCATCTGAATGCTCTAATTCCCACATTTAAATACTAGTTCATTCGAAGAGTTATATTGAACGGAACCATGGGTTCAAGTACTTTTTAGTTCCAGTTTAAGTGCTTGATCATCAGTTTTTTTGTATACTATGATGAAACACACAATAGAATCGAGAGGCGCGATACGCTGCCTTAAGAAGTTGTTTCCACGGGGAGTGACAACTTCCAGGGTTCAACTCGATCTTCAACGAAGTTGGAGCAGGAAGAAAAGATACAAATAATAATCTCTCAAAATGGTTCTCTTATCTACGGCAAAGAGCAAAGCCTTATTTTTAGGGTTTCATTAAGCAACGTATGTATACATATTTATGTGTACAAGAATGGCTATCGTCTGATTATTGTTAAATTATTAAGTTTCTTTCATTATATAATATATTTAATATATGAGTTGGATGTATGTAATACCTAACTCATATGATTATGTCTTTGGTAGAGTCATAATATTCTCATCTATGTCTGTCATGTTGTAATAATGTGTTTGTATAATGTGTTTTATTGTCTTCATGTAATTATTGTGATGTGGTATATGTATGTATGATGATGAATGTATGAATTATGTTATGAAATGAAGTCTTAAGAAGCCGTCGTATGATTTAAGAACTATAGCAACTCTTTTCTCTTCTCATCATAATCTATCCTTTATTCAAGCTTAAACCTCTTATATCTTCATCAAAATTCCAACATGGTGTCAGAGCTTTCTTCTTGAGAGACTTGTGAGAAAAAGAAAAAAACAATTCCAGTATATATAAAAAAAAAAAACAACGAAGATGGCAAGCAACTCTCTAAGCACGGGGCCTCCGGTTTTCAACGACGAAAACTATCATATATGGGCTCAAGATGAAGGCATATTTGAAAGCGCTATGCCTATGGAATGTAGTAGAAAATGATGAAGAACCACCGGCCTTACGAGAAAACCCGACGATCGCTCAAATGAAGAAGCACAAAGAAGACCTCGCCAAAAAACCAAAAGCTCTCACATGTTTACACTCGGCTCTCTCCGATATAATCTTCACAAGAACCATGATTTGTGAAAATCCGAAAGAAGCTTGGGATAAGTTGAAGGAAGAGTTCCAAGGAAGCCAAAGGGTGAAGACTATCAAGCTCTTAACCTTAAAAAGAGAGTTTGAGATGTCGAGAATGAAGGATAAAGAATCGGTAAAAGAGTATTCAACCAAACCCTTAGACATTGTTAACAAGATAAGGTTGATGGGACTGGGAGAAGACTTCAATGATGCAAAGGTGGTGGAAAAGATGATAAGCCTACCTTCGAAATTTGATCTGAAGATTTCGGCTATCGAAGAATCATGCGACCTCAAGACTCTATCCGCTGCGGAGCTCATTAGCGAGCTTCAAACTCAAGAGCAACGAGCTAACATGAGAGAAGAAGATACCACCCAAAGGAGCTTTTCCGGCCTTTAAAGTTAAGATGAAAGAAAAACAAGTAAAAGATGGCACAACTCAAGATCAAGACAAGGATGATAAAGATAAAGGTGCTCAAAATTTCAAATACAAAGCAAAGTCGGTCCGATCGTGCAAAATATGCTTTCGAAACAACCACGTTGAAAGTGATTGTTGGTACAAGGAAAAAGGTGCAATCCGGTGCAACTATTGTAAGAAAATGGGGCATCTTGAAAGGAGTTGACGGATAAAAAAACAAGGCAACATTCAACCACAACAAACCAATGTTTCTGATGAGCAAGAAGAGGCTAAAGAATGGCTCTTTATGGTGACGCCTGAGGAGAAAAGTGAGCAAATATGGCTCATTGATAGTGGTTGTACAAGGCACATGTGCAAAGATGAGAAGATGTTTGTGAGTTTGGATAAATCCATCAAGACGAAGGTTCAACTAGGAAATGACAAGGTCATCCAAGCTGAAGGGAAGGCATTGATACCTGTCAAAACAAACGAGGTACAAAGTAAATTTCGGATGTTCTCTTTGTTCCTCATCTAACTCAAAATCTTTTGAGTGTGTCAAGAATGATGGAAAAAGGATACTCTCTTTTATTCGAAGACAAAGCATGTGTTGTCTATGATCCAAATGATATGATTTTAGCTAAGGTGGCTATGGTTGGCAAAAGCTTTCCTATGAAGTTAGTATCAATCAATTCAATATAAACCTTTGACACGTGCATAATATATATACCATATGACATGTGCATAATATATTCACACACGTTCTTATCTTAATGCATGATAAGAGCCATAATAATATATTATTTCTTAGCAAGTTAGTTACTCAACCTTTGCATTTATAATAAATTACCTCATAAGGCCAAACATTATATATAAACCATACAATACGTTGCTCTTTAGCTATGCTTTTGCCTCTTTAATTTTAATGTTTGTTGATGGAACATATATATTCTAGTCCAACAATTTTCAGTTAGATAGCTTTGGTCAGTCTCGGTGAAAGTGAAAGTACTGAAACAGTTTCATATTGAGAGAATCAATGAAACTTGAGCGAGCCCGCTACCTCCAATCCCGTGGAAAGAATGACTGAGGCCGTGGAGATGAGCTATTTTTAAATCTAGCGGTTATTCAAGAAGCTGATTGACGCATCAAGCACTGAGAATTAAGGACGGGAAACAATACACTTCATATTTCTGACATCAACTGAAGATTCTACGTGCTTAAGAAGTTAGAAACACACGTCTATAATACTACTTGACCAGTGGTCAATTGTAAACGAGCGAGAATGGAAGTTAGTGAAAACTAGTGAGTTTGAGAGGAAGTATAGGACAACTCCAATTCATAGTGTAAATGAAAATTCACTGTTCAACCGTGGAAGTAGGCTCAAACCGAAGCCAAAGCACGTAAATGTTATCCGTTTTCCCATTGGAGTTTTTTCTTGTTTATCCGTCATCAATAACAAAACTTCAGATCTTCACCAAACATGAGGTCGAGTGCGAACATGATGGAAGAAAAATATCTTGTCATTTTGTCATTCATAGGTCTCGCAAACGTTTTCGTAGCCAGCTATGAGACGTTTTGTTTTCTTCGTATCACTGCATAAAGATTCCAAACTAAAACTGTCGAACGAACACAATAGCACCCTTCATTATCATTGTCTTTGGAATACAACGGTACACGACATTTGGGAGCCGACGGATCGGGCCGATGACGAAAATCTGAATACTTTGCTGGTGACATGCCTAAAGTTTTAAATTATATTTTTGTTTATATTTTGTACTTAATTTAGATTAGAAATTGTTTATTTTATGAGGATAAATTTCAAATTACCTTTTTTTTCGTCAAATAGGTTATATTGAAATTGAGTTGTTTGCGAAACAAGATTAAATTCGTTCTTTTCGGTAATATTTTACGGAATACATTGTATAACTCTTATATGCACAAAGAGATTATTTTAGAACTTTTATATCCACAAAGATATTATTTTATAACAAACAATACGAGAGGTCGGACAAAGAGATTATTGTATAACTTTTATATCCACAAGGACTGTCTATGAGCTTAGCGATGACCTTCTGATAACTGGTTCCAACAACCTTAAAATCTGTAATTCTCGTATCTCATCTTGCAATCCTCCATAACGATATTAGCCCCCACAGCAGAAGCACAATTGCTATACATCTGGCCAATAGCATAGTTCAAGCAAGAATTACAGTCTTCGACAAAGATTTCATTACATGACGCATATGAGAAAGCCACCGTTCCTTGATACGACGATGTCACGTTTCCAATCTCTGCATAACACTCAAGAGTTTCATATACCAACTCATTGAGCGTATTATTCACGTTAACTCCATAAGGGTCGTTTGGTCCGAAAGTAGCTTGGTTGCATGCCAGGTAAGTGATTGTAGTGTTGGGATCACTTTCTGTAAAAGAGACATTCATAATTAGAAGAGATCCCAGTAAAAAGCTGGTTACTATTGGACTCATATTTTTCCTTAAAGCTTGCTTGTTTTTAATGGACTAAGCAAATGACGTTGTCTATCTATTTACAAAACTGGCTATGGAAGGCATGACATTGTCCAATCCTATGTGTTAATCAGATTAGGTTGACTGTGGTCGCAAGGCATCCAAGATGGGATCATTTAATATCCTCCACAGAATGTGTTGTTTCTTGTTAAGACTGGCCTCCGTAGGTTCTCCAGTCTTCTGTGTCGTGACTTCATCGACAACAGGTCGCATGGCCTCCGTCGTGACTTCATGCGCGACCATCTCGTCGCGCTCATGCGTCTCTCCTCGCATGGCTTCTTCAACAGCCTCACCGCCGTGTGTCTTAATAGCTTTTACGTTCGCCTCGTGGAATCTATTTTTATTTTCGTCCGACGACGTGTGCATGGCGTCGTCGACCTCGTTCTTCATCTCATCGGTATTTTCCGATATCTTCGCGTCGATCTCCTCGACTTTCTCAGGTGGTTGTCGTGGCGGCGTCTCTTCGACCGCTTCCTCTTTCTCGAGCTTTGAGGGCTCCTCGGCCTTTGAATATTTTTTCTCCTCTTCATCGTCATCGGCTTTCATCTTTGATGATTCGCCTTCTTCTTTTTCCATCTCGGGTTTTAGTGGTAGTTCGACTTCTTTCTTTTCCACCATCGGCTCAGCGTGATTTTTATCACGCTCGCTCTCCACGACACGAGCTACCTCTTCTCGTACGGGTTCGCCCTTAACGTTCTTCTCGTCCTCCTTCGTCGTCTCAAGTTCGCCCTGTTTTTGTGGCTGAACTTCATTGCTGCTATCAGCGACTTTATATGCTTTCTCCAACAGATCCCAGGCTTTCTTGGCTTCTCTCGTTGCGCCTATGGCTCCGAAACCGGTAAGATCTAACGCCTCTAAGATGAGAAGGCGCGCGAGACCATTTTCTCTCACGGCGGCTCCCAACGTCTTCCGTTGCGACTTTGTATACTTCGTCGTATCTGGTGAAAATCCATCTTCGATTATTTCCCATAAGCCTTGCGATTTGAATAGAGCTCTCATTTCGACGCTCCACCTTGCGTAGTTATTCTCGGTGAGTTGCGGGATTAACATGTGGTCAAATAAGAAGCTGATGATCCCGGAGTTGTTGTTCTTCAATGATAATATATTATTTATGCAGGAGTTATTCGAAAAGAATAACACGTTAGAAGAAACCAGCCAAAAGGCGAAGCTGGTCCAAGAAGAAAATTTAGTGGTAGACTCTACGTGCTGCGTGGTGACAGACGAGTACGATGAGATGGCAAATATGGCAAGGATTACGAAAGCAATTATTGACGGCAAGTGGCGAGCCGCAACATACAATAGACGTAAGAGAGTTAAATTCAAGGAGTGATAGAAGACAAAAGTGCTTTGAGATTAAGGGGGGATTTTGTTAACTAATAATCTCAAAGTAAAATACAAAATATAAAATAAAAGTAAAAAAGAAGAGCACGCGTGAAGGGACAGAATTGGTGCATGAAAAGAAAAAAGCAACAAGTTTGAAAAGAAAAGCAACCGAGTTTGAAGAAGAAAAGCCACCAAAGAAGACTAAGAAATGAAAAGAAACAAGAAATGGAGTCCAAGATAGTTATAGTGCCGATGGTGTGGGAAGTGAGCAAACGTGGCCATGTGAGCCAATATTAAAAGATAGGGAAAGCTTTAAGAAAAAAATCTTCCTCCTCACCAAATAGTTATTCGTCCCTCATCATATTTTTCAGTACACACAAAAGTCCCAATACTCACAAATTCTCCTTCCTATCATTCGATCGAATAAAAAATAAACTAACAAAATGGTATCAGAGCCGATGGTATCGCCAGTACCGGCGGAGCGAGAGTCAGAACCGATGATATCGCCAGAGCCGACAGAGCCGATAGTGCCGATGGTGTGGGAAGTGAGCAAACGTGGCCATGTGAGCCAATATTAAAAGATAGGGAAAGCTTTAAGAAAAAAATCTTCCTCCTCACCAAATAGTTATTCGTCCCTCATCATATTTTTCAGTACACACAAAAGTCCCAATACTCACAAATTCTCCTTCCTATCATTCGATCGAATAAAAAATAAACTAACAGAATGTTAGAAAAAAATATGAAGAATCTTGTTTGACATTGTCCTATGTGTGTATCAGCTTAGGTTGGCAATGGTCTGCAGACAAAGACATCTAAGATACGTTCATTAATAATGCTTCGTAGAATGTTAGGAAAAATAATGAAGAATCTATTTTGACATATAGAAGGGAATAAAATGAGACGAGAGAAAGAACACAACTGAGCAACCGTTCCAAATAATTTACGACTTGCATAGACAACAATCATCGGAAGTGTTAGACTTTGATGAACATAGGTTGAAGCTTTGCACAAAAGAGAGGAATACGATTGGTGGTTTCTACTTGTATGTGAGTTTGAAGAAAAAGAGAACATAGAGGCTCACGTTGGCTTTACTCTTTAGACCTTAACATCATTCATATAGTCATACATACATAGAAAATACATCACACATTACATACTTATAAAGACTACATTGATAAACTAAAGGACAAAAGGTTCAACCTAAGCCATGCTTTGGCTATTCTAACACACAACATGGAAGGGTGATAAAGACATGCCAAAACATTCAACTTGGACCTTTACTAACCAAACACAATTTAAAGCATGGTCTACCTTAACTTTGCAAAAGACAACATCATTCTAGTTAAGGAAAATATTAAATATTTTAATATTTTAACACTCCTCCTTAATATTTTCCTTAATGATGCCTAAACATCTTTAAGACATTTAATTCATCCTTTAGGCAATGACTTCTTCAAAATAGCATATTGATCATCATGATTGAATTTCACCTTATCATCCTCTTTAGCTTGTCGAACGACTTCGTACATGAACACGACATTTTCCGTTCGTCCATTTGCAGCGGGTTCTTTGTCTTCATTTGATAGTTTCTCATCGTGAACGAGAGGTTTTGGCGTCGGCTTGCTCCTCTTCATTTTAGACTTCTTCGAATGTCCGGGAATTAAAACTTGAAACTGATTTTTTTCAATCATCGTAGTCTCCTCCTTCATCGCATGTCTCCGTTCATCCGTTACTTCTTTTAACGAGGGCGTCTCCAACCTAGCATACATGCATTTTTCATCTGTCGTCGTCGTAGGCTTCGTTTTCGACATAGATGAGACGAGAGGTGAATCATCATCATCGTTCGAAACATAGTGAGCACCTTCATGTTTCTCATTGAACTTCAAGGAGAAACATTTTTCAACCCTTCGCCAACATCACGTCATTTGGATCATAGACAACACATGCATTATCTTTGAATGAAAGAGAGTATCCACTTTCAACCATTCTCGCAACACTCAAGAGATTTCAAGTTAAATGAGGAACAAAGAGAACATCGGTAATATACTTTGTACCTCGCTTCGTGTTGACCGGTATCGAACCTTTTCCTTCGGCTTGAATGACTTTCCCATCTCCGAGTCGAACCGTACTTTTGATGGATTTGTTCAAGCTCGCAAACATCTTCTCATCTTTGCACATGTGGCTCGTGCAACCACTATCGATGAGCCAAGCTTGCTCATCTTTTGCTTCGGGCATCGCCATAAAAAGGTATTCTTTAGCCTCTTCTTGATCATCGGAAACGTTGGCTTGTTGTGGTTGAATGTTGGCTTGTTTCTTTAGCCGACAATTCCTTTCAACATGCCCCATTTTCTTACAAAAGTTGCACCGAATTGCGCCTTTTTCCTTGTACCAACAATCAGTTTCGACGTGGTTGTTTCGGAAGCATATTTTGCACGATCGGGCCAGCTTTGCTTTGTATTTAAAATTTTGAGCACCTTGATCTTCATCATCTTTACCTTCATCTTGGCTTGTGCCTTCTTTTACTTGTTGTTTCCCTTTCATCCTCGTTTTAAAGGCCGGAAAAGCTCCTTCGGTGGCATCTTCTTCTCTCATATTTGCTCGTTGCTCTTGAGTTTGAAGCTTGCTAATGAGCTCGGCAACGGATAGAGTCTTGAGGTCGCATGATTCTTCGATAGCCGAGATTTTCGCCCCAAATTTTGAAGTTAGACTTATCATCATCTTTTCCACCACCTTCGCATCGTTGAACTCTTCTCCCGTCAACCTTATTTTGTTAACGAGGTTGATAAACGTATTTTGATACGTTTATTGTAGTATTTATTCGGGATACAATGAAGCGTTAGCAATCAATTTATGCATTTATTCGATATATTTGTACTTGTTTTATTGTTGAAGGAACTTAGAACGAGTTTGGAGCGAAAAGGAGCAAAAACGGAGCAAAACGGAGCAAAAAGGACGAAAACTGCTATAGGTCACGGCCGTGACACCTAGAGCATCTGACCGTGACCCGTGACAAAGCGCAAACGTAGATACACTGCCAAGCGTCACGGCCGTGACGCTCAGTGTTCCAAGCCGTGACGCCCGACAGAAACCAATAGTTGATCACTGCCCCTGGTCACGGCCGTGACAGGTCATGCAATTACCCGTGACCGATGGCAGAGAGGCCCACTGATGATGGTCACATCCATGCACTTGCCCGTGACGTGTTGTTTCGATTTTCTCGCCTTGAGTCGGTGACGGTCACGGCCGTGACAGCCCATGTCCCTGGCCGTGACCAGTGCGAAATTTCCTATAAAAGACCAAATTCGACTCAGAAAGTGGGGACTTCGACCAGAAACAATTCCTAAACCCCTTAGAGACGAAAAATAGCACGAAAGAACGCAGAATCACGCCCCGGAGCGCAAGAGACGGAGTTCTACGCAAACGTGAACGAAGAACAAAGATCTACCCAAGCTTTCAACGATTATGAGTTCTTTTCTCCTAATTTCTATTTCCTTAGTTGTTTTTCCTTCTATTATGCGTAGCTAATTCCCTTTGTGTTTGGGATTAGATGAACGCTAGGATATTTCGTAGTTAAGACTTGTAATTATCGTGACTATGTGTTTTGACTATTTATCGTTCTATGAAACTATTTCGTTGCTTTAATATGTCTATGTGTTAAAGTAATTGTTTGGAAAATCGTTTAGGGCGACAGCTAAATAACGATTAGGCCGTTCATAGAAGATAGGATTCGAGTATAGGGCGACAGCAAATGCTCGATCCTCGCCGTTAGTAATTAATGAATTTTAGATCCCCGCGAGCGTTTAGGGCGACAGCAAACTCGCGAGCGGGCAGGAAAATTACTGCGATCTAGTCAGAATCACGTAGGAGCGATAGTTCATTGTCTTAGCCAATAATACCTAGCGGGATTCGAATCCCGAGCACTTCTTATTATCTGAAAGCTTCGTACCAGTTTAACGTGCTCTTTGAATTTCTAGTAGATTTAGGGGTAAGTGTTAGGTTAAGTCATCAAAAATCTGCGTATTTTATTTAGGCTAAATATCGAGTCGATAGGTAATTACTAGTACTTGATTTATTCCTCGTGTTCGATACTCGTTTACTCACTCTACTGCACTACAAACGACAGGTCCACTGCCTATCGCACGTCGGTGATAGTAATTTAGTATACGTTTTATTTTATCACTTGTCGCACTTGCACAATACACCACGTGTCGATCAAGTTTTTGGCGCCGTTGCCGGGGAATAGATTGATATTAGGAACACCGTAGTTCGGTAATTTAGCCACTTTTATTTGACGTCTTTATTTGCTATTACTATTTGCATTATTTGTGTTATTTGCATTATTTGTTTCCTGCGTCATTAGTACTATCGTAACCTTTTCGACGTTTGTATTATTCCTTTGCTAATTTCTTTTGTTTTCACATATTGAAGGCACGATTCAGCGGTGAATGACCCGAAGCCATCCATCAGGTCCCATCGTTGACGCAGACCCGGATTTCGAGCGGAAGTTACGAAGGAAACTGAAGTACGATACCGAAGGAGCATCCACTAGCTCTCACGACCGTTTAGTTAGCTATTCAGAGGATAGTTCGCAGGAATCCACCCAAAACTCACGCGCAGAGACCACCGTAGATAGTCCCAATACAGAAGTAGACATGGCGGACCATCGAGTGCCCGTCCACAACGTTCCGGAGGAGGAGCCATCACTTCAAGACCTCCTCAAAAATGCCGCACTAGGCGGTACTGAATCGGCGATCGTCATTCCGCCGATAGAGAATAACAACTTCGAACTGAAGCACTCCTGGCTTCAGATGATTTTTCAGACGGCCCAGTTCGAGGGTAACCCCGACGACGACCCTTACTCACATCTTAAGGCATTCCTGACGGTGACAGACACCATCAAGATTAATGGGGTCCCGGGCGATGCAATCAAGTTGATGCTGTTCCCATTCTCACTCAAGTTCAGAGCAAGGGACTGGTTGGATATGTTGCCACCAAGGTCGATCACCACCTGGGAGGAGATGCGAGCCGCTTTCATCAACCATTACTTCCCACTGACGAAGGTGCTACGGCTGAAGACGGAGATTTCCTTATTTCACCAGAAGGACTCAGAGAACCTGTACGAAGTGTGGGAGCGTTATAAGGCCTTATTAAAGAGGTGCCCGCAGCACGGGATGTCGAAGGCAGCCCAGATCAACCGATTCCATGAGGGGCTCAACGATCAGACTGTTCATATGTTAGACGGAGCCGCAGGAGGAGGACTCGTGAAGCTAAATGCCACCGACGCGTGGAATTTAATCGAGGACTATTCGAGGAACAGCTTCATGAGGGGCAATACCAGGATGAAGACACCCGGTGTATTTGGAGTTAGCCAGGAGACAGCCACTAATGCCAAGATCGAGGCGCTTCAGCAGCAACTTGCCTCGACGAACTCCCAGTTGCAGACGGTGATTGGCGCATTACTTCCCAAGTCTGGGCAGGCGCAGCCCGTGAACGCCGTAGCCACCACCACACCAGCGCAGCACACACCGTACGTGCCCTTATGCGGAATTTGCGGCGCTGCCCACGAGACCTCAGAATGCCAACTTGGGCAGTCATTGGAGCACGTCGACTATATGGGCAACTATCAAGGTGGCCAGCGGAGTTTCCAACCTCGGGCTCATCCTAACTTGGCGTACGGGAATCAGAATCATCAGGGCCAAGGACCACCAGGATTTCAGCCCCGACCTTCCGGATTTCAAAACGGGCCACCACGACAGTACCAGAATGCGCCCGCGGGAGGATCCGACGACATGAGGGAGATGAAGGACATGATGAAGACGCTTCTCACGAATTTCAGCAGCACCACCGCAGCCCACGAAAGTCGTATGACGAAGATGGAGGAGTACATGGAGGCGAATGACTTGCGTGCTCAGAACACGGACGCCTCGCTCAAGAAACTGGAGCAACAGATGGGCCAGATGGCGAAGCAGTTGGCGGGGCGCACTCAGGGATCACTCCCGAGCTACACCGAGCCGAATCCCAAGGAATACTGCAAGGCGGTGACGCTGAGGAACGGGCGAGAACTACAAGAAGTGCCCGCCAAAAAGAAGGCCAAGGAGAATACCAACTTCGAGAGCCACGACGAGCCCGAAGTTGAGGAGGTCAGGGGTGACGACACCGAGAAGGCCGACGCTGAGAAGGAGAAGGTCGAGCCCGAAAAGGACAAGGTGACGGAGATTCAGCGGCCACCGGTGAAGCATACCAACCGAAGATCCCGTACCCGGCCCGACTGAAAAAGGACAAGAACGAGGCGCAGTTTGGTAAGTTTATGGGTATGTGCAAAGAATTACATATTAACTTACCTTTTGTTGAAGCCATTACGCAGATGCCCAGCTTCGCCAAGTTCTTGAAGGACTTGCTGACGAACAGAAGGAAGCTCGAACACGTCTCCACCGTCTGCCTACGAGGGGAGTGCTCGGCGATCCTCCAAAGCAAGATTCCTAAGAAACTAAAAGACCCAGGGAGTTTTACTATTCCCTGTCTTATAGGAGATTTAGTAATCGAACGTGCGTTAGCTGACTTAGGCGCTAGTATTAATCTCATGCCGTATTCTATGTTTAAGCGTCTAGGTCTAGGTGAACCGCGACCCACTAGGATGAGCCTCCAATTAGCTGATAGATCGTTAAAGTACCCTCGAGGTGTTATCGAGGATGTCTTAGTTAAAGTAGATAAGTTTGTGATTCCCGCAGATTTCGTTATCTTAGATATGGAGGAAGATGAAAATGTCCCCTTGATTTTAGGTAGACCATTCTTAGCCACGGGGGAGACCATGATAGACGTTAGGAACGGAACGTTAACCTTGACGGTAGATGGGGAAAAGGTTACCTTTGATATGGCCGACTCAATGAAAAAGAGTAGCGAGCAGGACGATAAATGTTATTTCTTAGACGTATTTGAGCACGATTTCCTCTTTTCCGTGCAAGGTCTTTCACAGGTCGGTGATCACGACATGCACACACTTATGGCGATCGATGAGTGTGGGGAGGAGGTCGACGAGCCTATCATAGCCATCGACGACAGCAGCGAAGCGGACAAGGAAAAGAGTTCGATTGAGGAGCCACCAGCCCTGGAACTGAAGCCGCTGCCCGACCACCTCGAATACGCGTTTCTGAGCAACAATGGAGGACTGCCGGTCATAATCTCCTCAAGCCTCGATGATGGGCAGAAGGGTCAGCTTTTAGACGTGTTGAAGACACACAAGAAGGCCCTGGCATGGAAGATATCCGACATAAGGGGTATCAATCCCAGCTACTGCACACACAAGATCCTCATGGAGGATGACTTCAAACCGGTCGCTCAACGTCAAAGGCGCCTCAATCCCAACATGAAGGACGTTGTCAAGAAGGAAGTAATCAAGCTGCTAGACGCGGGGATGATCTATCCCATCTCAGACAGCGCATGGGTCAGCCCGGTCCAAGTAGTCCCAAAGAAGGGAGGCATGACGGTCGTCACCAACGACAAGAACGAACTGATCCCGACGAGAACCGTGACCGGATGGCGCGTCTGTATAGACTACAGGAAGTTGAATGATGCGACGAGAAAAGATCACTTTCCCCTACCTTTTATTGATCAGATGTTAGAAAAACTAGCAGGTCACTCATTCTATTGTTTCCTTGATGGTTTGTCAGGTTATCTACAGATTCCTATAGCACCCGAGGACCAGGAGAAGACGACGTTTACGTGCCCGTTCGGAACGTTCGCGTACCGAAGGATGCCATTCGGATTATGCAATGCCCCAGCCACATTCCAGCGATGCATGATGGCCATATTCGACGAACTGGTAGGTGAGGTAATGGAGGTATTTATGGACGACTTCTCTGTTTTCGGTTCCTCGTTTGATGCATGTTTATCGAATCTGAAGCTCGAGCTCGCACGATGCGAGGAAACGAATTTGGCACTTAATTGGGAAAAGTGCCATTTCATGGTTCGAGAGGGTATAGTGCTCGGTCATAAGATTTCTTCTAAAGGAATCGAAGTGGACCGAGCTAAGTTAGAGACAATAGAAAAATTGCCTGTTCCCTCGAACGTGAAGTCGATTAGAAGTTTTCTAGGACATGCGGGATTTTATCGTAGATTTATCAAAGACTTTTCTAAAATCGCACGTCCTATGTCTAGATTGTTAGAGAAAGATGCCCCGTTTGATTTCAATGACGAATGCCTGCATGCTTTCAATTTACTTAAGGAAAAACTTATCGCAGCACCTATTATGGTTGCCCCCGACTGGGGGCTGCCCTTTGAACTAATGTGCGATGCTAGTGACTATGCAGTTGGGGCCGTGCTAGGGCAGCGTAAGGACAACCACTTCAGGCCAATCTATTACGCGAGTAAGACGTTAGACGCAGCCCAAGCCAATTACACGACCACTGAGAAGGAGTTGTTGGCCGTCGTGTTTGCTTTCGACAAGTTCAGGTCATATTTAATCCTGTCTAAAGTTATTGTTTTTACTGACCACTCTGCTCTCAAGTACTTGTTAGCAAAGCCCGACGCCAAGCCAAGACTAATTCGGTGGATCCTGCTACTGCAAGAGTTCGATATAGAGATCCGCGACAAGAAGGGTGCGGAGAACCTAGCGGCAGATCACCTTTCTCGACTGGAGGAGTCCGAGATATACAATAAGAACGAGAGGGCGATACACGATCGGTTCCCAGACGAGCATCTCTACGCGATACACGTAGTAAGTGACGAGACCCCTTGGTTTGCAGATTACGCTAACTACCTTGTTGCGAGGGTCCTACCAAAGGAATACACGAGTCAGCAAAAGAAGAAATTCTTTTCTGACTTGAGGTACTACTTTTGGGAAGACCCGTATCTTTTCAGGCGATGTGCAGACCAGGTAATACGGCGATGCGTGGCTGCCCCGGAATCGACGCAGATCCTTAGATATTGCCACAATGGACCGACCGGAGGGCATTATGCAGCAAATCGTACCGCTCAGAAGGTGTTGGAGAGCGGATTCTACTGGCCCACGATCTTCAAGGACGCGCAAAGGTACGTTGACACTTGTGATCAGTGTCAGCGCGCAGGTAACATTTCTAAACGCGACGAAATGCCCCAGAACTTCATCTTAGTTTGTGAAATTTTCGATGTATGGGGTATTGATTTCATGGTCCATTTCCTAGCTCATACAATAATAAGTACATCCTAGTTGCGGTCGATTATGTTTCTAAGTGGGCCGAGGCGCAAGCCTTACCCACGAATGATGCTAGGGTAGTCATTAGATTTTTGCGAGCATTGTTTTCACGTTTTGGGGCACCTAGATGCATCATAAGTGATAGAGGCACTCACTTTTGTAACACCCAGTTTGCACGCACGTTAGAACGTTACGGTGTTAAGCATAGCCTATCCACCCCGTACCATCCCCAAGCTAGTGGTCAAGTCGAAGTAGTAAATCGCGAGTTAAAACGTATTCTAGAGAAAACCATAGAAGGGAACCGTAGGGAGTGGGCAAATAAGTTAAATGATGCACTTTGGGCATATAGGACTGCATATAAGACTCCTATAGGCACTACACCATATAGATTAGTCTATGGAAAAGCATGTCATCTTCCCGTCGAAATAGAGCATAAGGCATATTGGGCCATTAAGTCCTTGGATCTTGATTTGGGGAACGCCGGCGGAAAGCGGCAACTCCAAATCAACGAGTTAGACGAGTGGCGTTTGTCGGCCTACGATAACGCCCGCATGTATAAGGAACGCTCCAAAGCCTATCATGATAAAAAGATTTGGCAAAGGCGAGAGTTTCAGGAGGGGGACCAAGTCCTTCTTTTTAACTCTCGACTTAGGCTTTTTCCTGGCAAGCTTAGATCACGCTGGTCAGGACCGTTCACTGTTACCCGTGTTTTCCCTTATGGTACTGTTGAGATTTCAGGAATGGAGCAGGGTACTTTTAAGGTGAACGGCCATAGGTTGAAGCATTATCTCGCAGGCGAGGAAGACGGGACCGAGAAGGAAGTACTGTACTTGGACTTCAAAAATTGAGCGATCAACGGAACGTCCGGCTAAAGACGGTAAAGTAAGCGCTCCTTGGGAGGCAACCCAGGTATTTTTATTTATGTCTTAAGTTAGTTAAAAAAAAAAAAAAAAAAAAAAAAAGAGGGGCGGTCACGGCCAACTGCTTAAGCAGTCACGGCCGTGACGTGCATATCTATGCACACTGCCTGGTGTCACGGCCAGAGGCTTAAGCCGTCACGGCCGTGACCTTGCCCAGACACGATTAGGCATTCACTGCCTGGCGTCACGGCCAACGACTTAATCCGTCACGGCCGTGACCCGTATATATAAAAAAAAAAATAAAAAAAAAAATAAAAAATAAAAAATCGGCCCGCTTCCGTCACGGCCAACGACATAGTCGTCACGGCCGTGACGTCAGGCAGTAGAAGGCACTGCCACCTGTCACGGCCAAGACCTATATAGGTCACGGCCGTGACCTAGCCGAATTCCAAGATAAAAAAACGATTTTTTTCCTCTTTCTCCCCCATTTCTTCTTCTCTATCCTCCTCTCTTCGATTTTTTTTCTCTCCCACACCCAAAATCGACCCACTATCACCACCCCAAACCTACCTACCGCCGCCGCCGTCCTCTTAATCTCGACGAATCAACACCGAACCCTCGAAACCACTCTCTAATCTCATTAAAATTTCAAGGTATGATTTTTCTCTTTTTACCCAATTTCTATTTAAATTTTGGAATCTCGTCGAATTCGTTAATCTTTGGTGTTAACATGTTTCTATTTGCCTATTACATGATATAATTACTATGGGCATGCTTAAATTCGTTGAAATTAGATGCGATTTTCGAATTTTGTGACGAACCCTAACTTTGGGTTTGATTGTTATTTCTATTGCCCTTTATTGATAGATATCTGCTACGAACGCTTTGGGGGTGCTTAATTACATGAATTCGTGGTTCAATTTTGGGGATTTTACGATAAACCCTAATTTCAAAATTGGGGATTTCTGAAATTATTTGGTACATTCCGTTGCGTTGATGATATTAATTAGCCTCGATTCATAATATGATATATTTGGGTGCATTAGCATGTTCAATTTTTGATTTGGATTAAGTGATTTTGGTTGCACGCCACATGTTCGATAAAATGCCAATTTGAGCCTTTCATGTGTTGCATATGCGAGCTACTACGTCGCCGTTATTTTGGTCGAGTCGAACTACTTTGAATTTAATTGCGGTATTCTCGTTGAACTCACATCTTTTCTTTCAGGTACTATGGGTAAAAGCCGTGCCTCAGGCTCGCATGCGTCCGCCGTGGCCTCGTCCTCTCGCTCAAGTCGACGCGGGCCCCCGCCGACTATGCTCGAAGCCATGGGTCAGTTCACAGACGAAGCTCAGATAGCCCGCTACAACAAGCTGAAAGCAATGGAGTTCATAGCCATGGACCAGATAGACTACGAGACGCTGGCAAAGCACCACATCGATCAGCAGGTCGCCCATTACCTATCGACCAGTGGTTGGAACACCTTCCTGGCGATCGACGAACCGGCGTACAAGGAACTCACCCTGGAGTTCCTTGCCACATTCTCATTCGATGAATACGGCGACCACACAATCCATTTCCGCGCGTTCAACGAAGAGCACATAGTAGGGGCCGACAACTTATGCCGCGCACTTGGAGTCCCAGAACCCCCACACCAGACCTTCGCAACATTCTTCGATACACCGGAAGGACAACGGGGATGCTGGGAGGAAATATCTCGACCTGGCGAGCCGGCATACAGCGCGAAGACGTCGAAGGCATCCGCGTTGAAGAGCCCCGGCCTGCGCTATATCCACCGCCTCCTGACGACCTCGCTTACACCAAGGGGTGACTCACACGGAGCAGTCACCCTCCGCGATCTGTACATCCTGATCCATCTGCACCGAGGCGAACGGATAAACTTAGGAATGGCGGTGGCCCACGCTTTCAGTGCTCAGGCGGAAGCACGACGCCACGGCAAGATCGCCGTCGGCCCACTCATCACCAAGGTGATCAAGGGCTTACGCTACTGGCCAGCGAATGCGCCCGAAATGGAGATAGTCGGAGGGCGTCACCCACTGAACGAGGAGGCGCTGGTGAGGATGAAGATGCTGGTGAAGGCGCCTACCTGGACTCGCACCAACAAGGTGTACATCTGGCACGGGATGTACCATGGCCAGACGGACCACGTACCCATCCCCGACGACCAGCTCTACCTCCAGGGCCCTCACCCAATGGAGACAGACACGACAGCCACCGGGCCCTCCTACTCCTCCGGGTACCACCACGGCGAGTCGTCCGGCGTCGCTCCCTACGCGTCGGCAGCGGATCTCGAAGCGCTGCGACAGGACGTGCAAGAGACTCGGCGCAGACAGGAGGAGTACGAGCGAAGGAACGAGGAAGCCCACCGCCAGTACAGGGAGGAGCTGGACCGCTACAACGAGGCCCTGCGAGCCATGGACCAGGCGCTCGAGCTGTCCAGGCGATCGATAGACCTCCTTCGCCCGAGGCAGCGCTCACCGCCGCCGCCACCATCAGCACCTTAGGGATTTTTCTTAACTTTCTTTGGACATTTCATTTGGTCGAGTAGTCGCGTGTGTTTTACGTTATTTCTACCTCTTAACGCTTATAACTATGTTTATAGTTAATATATGACTACTCTATTTTATGTCTATTGATCTCTCTAGCCAGCGCATGGAAACGCATAACGGCCTACAAATGCCTAACGGATAACAACATGACCGTCACGCACGAAAACGAGTACCTCACGAGCACGTCCTTTATTCGTCAGGGGAGTCACGCTCTTCTTAAAACTCTTTTCTCCTCCTTTTATTTTATAACGTTGAGGACAACGTCAGGTTTAAGTGTGGGGAGGGGAATCTAGTTTGAGAACTTACGTGAAAACTTTTAAATTTTTATGACGTGTCTATGAGCTTAAATTTTTATGACGTGTCTATTACGTGAAAATTGACATGTCTATTACGTGAAATTTTTTTTTAGATGACGTATCTATGAACTATAATCTTCGTTAGAAAGGCATGAATTACTGAATTCAGGCACGATTTTTTGCGTTTATCTCAAGTTAGTCTGCATTATTATGAATCTTTGTGAGCAATTAGGATATGCATGACTGACTGAATCATGTTTGCCTGAATAGATATAGCACTGTTTTGAGAGTTTCGTACACACATCCCCATTTCATTGTGAGAGTTTGAGCCTGACGAGCTTATGCTCAATTTTTTTTTCTGTGTGACGTGCCTAGTCTATGTCTCTCTAGAACTTGCCTGTCTAATGCGTGTTGAAACTGTTTTTGGTGTGTTAGTTTAGAGATGATGAGGGTATTAGGAACTAAGTCCAGAGCCAAAACTTCCCACCATGACTAGCCCAATAGTTAGCCCCTTTGAGCCTAAGCTTATTCGTTGCGTACCTCATATGATATGAAATGCCCCTGACTCATATAAGCCTCCAGAAATTATATGAACCCGAATTCGTTAGAATAGAACAGAAGTCGGACTTGAGTTACTGTTTCAGTGTATGGTTCGATTTTCGTCTCTGTTATTCGTGAAATGACTCGCCCCTGATTTGACCGTTTTCTGAAATGACCTGATCCCCATAAGCATACCCATAAACCTCTTGGCAAGATATAGGTTTCGGTAATAAGTATCCCTAGGTACACGGCATTCGCTGTGACGATGTATTCTTTGCGACAAAAGCCGAACCTTGATGTTTTGAGGGAATAAGGGTAGTGCACTAGAGCGTAATTAAAGGGAAAGGGCAGAAAATGAAAGGGAATTGAGTTGACAGGGGTCGGGCAGAAAAGTCTAGGATTTCGGGGCGAGAATGTTGAATCATGTGCTGAAACGTGTGATTTTCTGTTCGACCATGCTATGTTCTTCGAAATTTTTCGCTTATGCATCCCTGGTCTAAAGATTACATGCTCATTATATATGCGTACCATTTCATGACTATTTGATCCACGTTCTCCCGAAAAGACCCTCAGATTTATGCTTGCCACTTTAAGTAGTAGATATGCGATTAGCTTGCGAGTTATGGTAGGATTAGACTAGCGCACGAATTTGAGTGATTCACTATAAATTTAGCCTATACACTGAGTGACTTGAGCGAATCCTTGTGAGAGTATGAGTCTCGATTAGCAGTGCGAAGGATGTTTAGGTCGACAAGTGCAAGTCATTAGTGTAACGTCCATGATTGTTTGCTTGGTTCTTTTCGTGCCTTCTAGCTTTGATGATAAATTGCGAACGATCGTGCCGCTATCCTGATTTATGCCCTATCTAATTCCTAATTTACTTGAGGACAAGCAAATGCTTAAGTGTGGGGAGGTTTGATAAACGTATTTTGATACGTTTATCGTAGTATTTATTCGGGATATAATGAAGCGTTAGCAATCAATTTATGCATTTATTCGATATATTTGTACTTGTTTTATTGTTGAAGGAACTTAGAACGAGTTTGGAGCGAAAAGGAGCAAAAACGGAGCAAAACGGAGCAAAAAGGACGAAAACTGCTATAGGTCACGGCCGTGACACCTAGAGCATCTGACCGTGACCCGTGACAGAGCGCAAACGTAGATACACTGCCAAGCGTCACGGCCGTGACGCTCAGTGTTCCAAGCCGTGACGCCCGACAGAAACCAATAGTTGATCACTGCCCCTGGTCACGGCCGTGACAGGTCATGCAATTACCCGTGACCGATGGCAGAGAGGCCCACTGATGATGGTCACGGCCGTAACCATCCATGCACTTGCCCGTGACGTGTTGTTTCGATTTTCTCGCCTTGAGTCGGTGACGGTCACGGCCGTGACAGCCCATGTCCCTGGCCGTGACCAGTGCGAAATTTCCTATAAAAGACCAAATTCGACTCAGAAAGTGGGGACTTCGACCAGAAACAATTCCTAAACCCCTTAGAGACGAAAAATAGCACGAAAGAACGCAGAATCACGCCCCGGAGCGCAAGAGACGGAGTTCTACGCAAACGTGAACGAAGAACAAAGATCTACCCAAGCTTTCAACGATTATGAGTTCTTTTCTCCTAATTTCTATTTCCGTAGTTGTTTTTCCTTCTATTATGCGTAGCTAATTCCCTTTGTGTTTGGGATTAGATGAACGCTAGGATATTTCGTAGTTAAGACTTGTAATTATCGTGACTATGTGTTTTGACTATTTATCGTTCTATGAAACTATTTCGTTGCTTTGATATGTCTATGTGTTAAAGTAATTGTTTGGAAAATCGTTTAGGGCGACAACTAAATAACGATTAGGCCGTTCATAGAAGATAGGATTCGAGTATAGGGCGACAGCAAATGCTCGATCCTCGCCGTTAGTAATTAATGAATTTTAGATCCCCGCGAGCGTTTAGGGCGACAGCAAACTCGCGAGCGGGCAGGAAAATTACTGCGATCTAGTCAGAATCACGTAGGAGCGATAGTTTATTGTCTTAGCCAATAATACCTAGCGGGATTCGAATCCCGAGCACTTCTTATTATCTGAAAGCTTCGTACCAGTTTAACGTGCTCTTTGAATTTCTAGTCGATTTAGGGGTAAGTGTTAGGTTAAGTCATCAAAAATCTGCGTATTTTATTTAGGCTAAATATCGAGTCGATAGGTAATTACTAGTACTTGATTTATTCCTCGTGTTCGATACTCGTTTACTCACTCTACTGCACTACAAACGACAGGTCCACTGCCTATCGCACGTCGGTGATAGTAATTTAGTATACGTTTTATTTTATCACTTGTCGCACTTGCACAATACACCACGTGTCGATCAGAGGTCTAAAAGCTTGGACGAATACTCTTTCACCGAGTCTCCATCCTTCATCTTTAACATTTCAAACTCTCTTTTTAAGGTTAAGAGTTTGATGCTCTTCACTCGTTCGCTTCCTTCAAACTCTTCCTTTAACTTATCCCAAGCTTCTTTCGGATTTTCACAAGTCATGATTCTTGTGAAGATTGTATCGGAGAGAGCCGAGTGTAAACATGTGAGAGCTCTTGGTTTTTTTGCGACGTGTTCTTCATGCTTCTTCATTTGAGCGATCGTCGGGTTAGTTCGTAATGCCGGTGGTTCTTCATCACTTTCCACCACATTCCATAGGCATAGCGCTTTCAAATATGCCTTCATCTTGATCGCCCATATGTGATAATTTTTGCCATTGAAAACCGGAGGCCCCGTGCTTAGAGAGTTGCTCGCCATATTCGTCGCTTTCTTCTACGAGGTGTGTGTATGTGTGTGTGTGTTTTTTTTTTTATAACTCACAAGTCCCTCAGGAATATAGCTCTGATACCATGTTAGACTTTGATGAACATAGGTTGAAGCTTTGCACAAAAGAGAGGAATACGATTGGTGGTTTCTACTTGTATGTGAGTTTGAAGAAAAAGAGAACATAGAGGCTCACGTTGGCTTTACTCTTTAGACCTTAACATCATTCATATATTCATACATACATAGAAAATACATCACACATTACATACTTATAAAGACTACATTGATAACTTAAAGGACAAAAGGTTCAACCTAAGCCATGCTTTGGCTATTCTAACACACAACATGGAATGGTGATAAAGACATACCAAAACATTCAACTTGGACCATACTTTACTAACCAAACACAATTTAAAGCATGGTCTACCTTAACTTTGCAAAAGATAACATCATTCTAATTAAGGAAAATATTAAATATTTTAATATTTAACAGGAAGCGGCAACGCAAATAAATAAGGAAACTAACTAAAAACAATATGAGAATTGGGTAACGCCAAGATAGTTGACGCACCGCAGATTATAATTGATTAATATATTGATCAAATGTTATCCTCTAAAAGAATTTTATTACAAGTTGAGCACCGCTTCTCTTTAAATAGAAAGAACAAGAGCTCCCAAATGTTCCACCAAGTAAAGAAGCGGCATCCTAAATGAAAAAATGGAGCATACTTCGGTCTGTCTTTAATAAGTCTGACGTGATTTTCTATTCTTTTATATCCAAATTATTGGTATATTTTAAGAATATAACCGAGCATGTGGTGTATTCTAATTTAAGAAGAATCCATTTGTAAGTTTCCATATGCAACATATAGCAAGTATAACTTACAGAATGGAAATCAATTTCTTCCAATTGAGCATTAGAACAATAATTTTGTTACACTATACATTGGTCATTGACCATAAGGGTGTATTTGGTTTATGGAATTTAGTGATGAAGGGAAAAGAAAATGAAAAAGGAAAACTACTTCTTAGGTTGTTGATTAGAGAAATAGGCGTGGAAAAGAAAAAAAAAAACTAAACTAATGGTTGAAACCATTGAAAATCAATTTATTCACCAAACGGAGAGGAAAAGAATAGAAAAATTATTGAAAATCAATTTCTTCTTAGTTTTTTTTCCTCACCACTTCCATTATCCAAACACACCATAAAGGAAGAAAGTCAACCTAAGCGTATGTTATTACATTCATATGCCCACAAAGAACTGTGATTTCATATCAAACGACAAATGGATAATTCTCGTATCTCACGCGACAATCCACCATTACAGCCTCTCTGAAGTGGTCCATCTACGATATGGATGCGACCTAACTCAGTTTAAAAGCAGACACAGAGATGTTGACTAAATTTTTGAATCAACACCCACACTGGGATCAGAACGATTTAAGACAGCGGAAAAAATAAAACTTAGTAGTAGAGACGACGCACACTAGATGTAAATTTATGTAGCAAGTTCTTCAACTTGCTGCGAGCCTCGGCAAAATTCCACTATTAAAAATGGATTACAAAATCAAGCCTAGAAAAAAACAAATCTTGCGATCCTACCAAACTACGAAGTCTTACGACTTTTGCAAAGGCGAAATACTAGGCTAAAAACAAACTCGTGCTCGCTCAAATTCTCTCAACGTAAACTCGATAATTTTCGCGTCATAGCTCTCAAAAGTTTCTCGTCCAAAGGTCCAAGTATGTAGCTCGACTTCTCCTCTTATTTATAGGCATTGGCTCCCTCTTTATTTGGTAAAAACTCTGTTGAGAATCCCCTAATATATCTCCTCGAAGATCGCCCCAAATATAGTTAATATTTGAGTTCGATTCTCCTTAAGTTCTTGGGTCATCTCATATCTTCTATTTATGGTTGGTGCAATCTCCAATTTATATGACCTTCATATCTTCTATCGTTGGTAAGCGCATCAATTATTTTTGGAAAAGGAATACAAAATCCCTTTTGCATATCTCGATATTAACAATCTCCCCCTTTTTGTCTTTCTTCCCAAAAACCATACACATCCACTTAGCTTGGTTCGTCCTGGCTTCTTGTTCTGCATCATCTCCCCCTTTTTGGGAACGAAGAAATCTCCCCCTTAATTTGACGTTCCAAAACTACCCCTGAAGGCAGAATATACTCAACCAAAAAAACAAAATAAATATGGTTAGAGTAAAAAATAACAAAGTACTAGAAATTAGTACAAAGCCGTCCAGGGTTCTTTAGGGAGATCTGCAAACACTAACTTTCGAAAAGCAATCATATTAGAGAACCAAATCAACATGCACAAAAGTATAAAACTTGATCATGCACGCAAAAGTTGATAAGGATAAAAATTCAAACTCTCAATGGAGTCTTTTGCTTCTTTTTGTTTCGGTTCTAGCTCGACCTGTCGAAGTTCCCGTAGCACTACCAGCAAAAGTTGAACCACCTTGATTAGCATCATCTTCTCCCTCCTTTTCTGAAAACGTAAACCTCGGATAGTTTCTCCAGGTGAGATATGAGAAGATGTGGATCCAACATCTGTATTCAACATTCTTACACTCGAAATTGGGTGAGTTCGCAATAGACACTCAAGATTAAAAGTTTCAAAGCAGAGTAGTATAAATCTTGAAGTCTATAAAGGTCTGAAAAAACTTCTCGAATTTGCAGAGATTGCCTATATTATGAAATATGATTTGTGAAAGTAGAAGTTATCGAGCCAAGCCAAAAAAACTTTTGTAACACTCCAAGAGAATTCTCGCATGCGAAAAATATCAGGAGCAAGTCGTGATTCAGCGAAACATACCAAGTCAAAAATCATAGTATGAGCGAGCAATACTAACCGATTAAACGACGTTGATGAGCACTTGAGACAAGCATAACAGGCTGCTCTTCGAGAGATACTAATGTAATTCTGAGAGTTATAGACACTAGACACACGAAACTGGCACATGCACTCCTAGAAACTAAGACAAATAAACGAAAGCACAAAACTATAGCATGATCAAACTGACAGTTAGACTTGTTGCCCCAACATAAGACTCAACATTCTTACTCCGTAATCCAAGACTTTTCTGCCCGACCTTCTAAAATCAGTTTCCTTTCATTTTCTGCCCTTTTCACCTTACTTATCCATCTGATTTTGCACTGCCCTTATTCCCTAAACATCAAGGATTGGATTTTTGTCGCAAAGAGTACATCATCACAGCGAATGTCGTGTACTTAGGTATACTTATTACCAAGAGCCTATATCTTGTAACAGGTTTATGAGCAGGCTTATACGCATTAAGGATTGGCTTTTTGTCGCAAAGAGTACATCATCACTGCGAATGCCGTGTACCTAGGGAAACTTATTACCAAGAGCCTGGGATTGGGTCATTTCAGAAAATGTTCATGTAGGATCGCATCATTTCCCGAAAAACAGAGAAGAATATTAAATCAAATATCAAAATAGTAACTATCAAGTTCAACATATGCTATGTTGATCCAAATGTTAGACCAACATCAGACAGACTGATGCAAACCTATGGATTTCTTCAGGTCCAAAAACCTTCCAGAATCCAATGATTTCGTGAACATGTCAGCTAACTGATGTTTCGTGTCTATATGCTCAATGCGCACTAATTCTTTCTCTACCATATCTCTCAGAAGATGATGCCTAATATCTATATGCTTGGTACGTGAATGCCGAATAGGGTTCTTAGAGATGTTGATGGCACTAAGGTTATCGCAATACAAAAGTACGGACTCGCATTCTAAACAATTGTCACACAACATGCTATTTAACCACATAAGCTGAGTGCAGCAGCTACCCGCAGCTACATATTCAGACTCAGCTGTAGACAATGACACGCAATTTTGTTTCTTACTATACCAAGACACAAGATTATTACCTAAGAAGAAACACTCACCACTTGTGCTCTTGCGGTCATCTTCGTCACCTGTCCAACCAGCATCGCTATATCCTACAAGATGCGTGTTAGTATCTTTCGAGAACAATAACCCTAAACTACACGAGCCACTCACATATCTTAATATTCTCTTAACAGCATTTGAATGGGAAATTTTTGGCTTAGCCCGATGTCTAGCACAAACACAAACACTGTACATAATATCAGGTCTACTCGTTGAAAGATATAAAAGACTGCCTATCATGAAACAATACTATGTGGTGTCAATATTCTGTCCAACGTTATTTACTTACCTTATGTATTGAACCCATCGATGTTTTCATTACCTTGGCATTATCTAGGCCGAATTTCTTCACTGTGTTCTTTGCATACTTCTCTTGGGACATGAAAATACCGTCGTTGTTTTGCTTAATCTGCAGGCCTAAGAAAATGTTAACTAACCAATCATACTCATTTCGAAAGTAGAATTCATAGCATGTACGAATTGGTCTAACATGGATTCAGAACTAGAGCCAAAGAACAATATCATCAACATAAATCTGGGCAATCAAAATATCAACCAACTCTTTTTACAAAGAGTGTTCGATCTGCTTCACCTCGCACGAACCCAAACTCCAGTAGAAACGTCGTCAACCTACCATACCAAACTCTAGGCGCCTACTTAAGTCCATAAAGCGCTTTTTGCAATTTAAAAACATGATTAGGTAAATGTGGATCTTCAAATCCTTTAGGCTGCTCAACATAAATTTCTTTACCAATATATCCATTCAAGAACGCACCCTTTACGTCCATTTGATGTAAGGTAATGTTGAGCCAACATGCAATAGCAAGCAGTAACCTAATTGATTCAAGTATAGCAACGGGAGCAAATGTCTCATCAAAATCAATCCCCTCGACTTGTGTATAACCTCAGACTACTAAATGTGTTTTGTTCCTAGCAACTCTACCAAGTTCATCAGATTTATTCTTACAGACCCACTTCGTGCCTATGACATTAATGTCTTTTGGCCGTGGAACCAAGGCCGAACTTGGTTTTTCTCAAACTGCAAGAGTTCCTCTTGCATCGCATTAATCCAAAAAATATCCTTGAGAGCTTCAAGAACATTTTTGGGTTCTACTTCAGATACAAAGCACTTAAAGCGTGCCTCAGCGTATACAGAGTTCATGCATACGTTCCTTACCATAGACTTATAATCCTTGCGTGGCTTGTCCCTGGTTTTCCTACATTCAGTTTTCCGATGATTAAGTCTGTTGGATGGTCCAGGTGGATCCCTTCGAACTTCGATGGGTCCAACTTCCGAGTTCTGTTCAGGTGCAGATGTTGAGTTAGATGTTGGATCAACAATTTCCTCCACATTTGCCTCTGTCTCAAGCAGCTTGAATAATATCTGCAATATCGACTTGTGGAGTATTTCTGCTAAGATCTAAAGAGTCATCAAATACAATATTCACGGACTCTTGGACATTTCAACCGTAAGTTGTACACATGATTCATTTATCACTTTTGGAATCGAATTAGTCAAGTACTCACGATCATTCAACATGTAACAATAATACCCAAAAACATGAAAATAGTTAACAGCCGATTTTTTCCCATTCAACAATTCAAACGAATTCTTCTTAGTACCATGCCAAAAGAATACACGATTCGAAATATGACATGGCTTCAGCCCAAAATCTTTTAGAAAGACTCTTAGAATGCAACGTAACACGCGTCACCTCCTGTAACGTCTTATTCTTCCTTTCGGCCACCCCATGTGTTGGGGTGACTTAGGAGACAAAAACTCATGAATACCTTTGTTATCACAGATTCATTGAACGATTGATTCTCAAATTTTCTACCATGATCAGACCTAATGCGAAATATAGGAGCAACAAAATTATTCTTAATTATAACACAAATGTTTTTGAAGAAATCAAATGATTCAGATTTTTCTCTAAGAAAGAAAATCCATGCATATCTAGAGTAGTCATCAATGAACACATAAGCATGTTTTCTACCACCAATGCTATCTACTTTGATGGGACCCATCAAATCCATATGAATAAATTGAAAACAGTGAACAGTTTTGAAATATTGAGCAGAATGTTGATTAACATTATGACTCGTATGTTCTTGCTTACCCTTAAGTTTCGGAATGCCTCTGATCGCCTCATGTTTGATAAGTTGCTACAAAGTTCTGTAGTTGACGTGACCCATTTTGTAATGCCAATGTACAACATCGCCTTCGGCCTTCGAGAGTTGGCACACGTCCTTGGATCCAGATTTGTCACCGACAAGGTAACCATTATCGCTAGATCTTTTCCCTGCCATGACACAAACACCTTTCCTGTTAAAAACTTCGCAACATTCCTTGTTGAACCTCCCTCGAGGTCGTCGTCACAAAGCTGACTTATGCTAATAAAATTAGCCACAAGCTCGTCGACGTATAGAACGTTGCTCAGCTTCGAGAAATCGGGCACGTTCAACTTGCCATGACCGAGAATTCGTCCTTTTGCACCACCTCCAAACGTCACAGATCCACTGCTCAAGGGGATATATTCAGTAAGGAAATCTTTGGTACCCGTCATGTGGCGTGAACATCCACTATCAAAGTACCATGAACCTGTCACGTTAGCTCACAAGGAAGTACATAACAATGCATTTATATACGGATTTCTCTACCCAGACTTTCTTAGGTGTCAAAACAGCAGTATGTTCACCAGAATTTGAAGGAGCGTCAACTGAAATTTCTCCTGACAAACTGTTGAACACTGATTTCCCATGGTTGAACAGAATGTTGGACGATATTTTAGCCAACATATATTTCTTCAAAAGCTTTCCCTTCAATTTCTAGTAGAATGGCTTGATATGATCGGGCTGTATGCAATGATGGCTTTTATACGATCAATGCTTAGACTTAACGGCAACATCTTCGTATTTTTCGTAACAGTCCTAATCTCATACTGAACATAGCGACTTTGACGTTCTCCTTAACAAAACAATCTTAGGTTGGTCGTTAGCAACAGAATTAGGCACATCACAAGTAGGCTGAGAATTGAGTCCTAGACCTTGCTTATTAAATACCAAATGACAATACCTCATCAAGGGTTGATTTACCCTTGTTCATGTTCGAGAACGTCTTGTCAGCCTTATCGACTTGCTTCTGCAGCTTGTCGATCTCTTTGTCCTTTCGTGTTAGAACGGCTTCCATTTGTTCATCCCTCAAGTATGCTTTCGATCATCTTTTCACTCTTCTCATTTCCTTCGAACAATGTTTTCACGATGGCTTTGAGTTCCAAGTTTTTCGCCTTCTTTCGCAAATTCAGCGGACCGCAGCTTGAAGGTGTCATTGATCTGGACTTCATCACAAACATCAGTTTCTAAGCTGCATCATCAGAACTTAAATACCCATCAAAATGGTTTGAGTCATCATAATCGAAAATGATATATTTCTCAGATGTTGAGTCAGATGTTGGCTCAACGTCCGTTACCGCAGTGAATCCTATATGATAATCTTCGTCTTCTCCATTGTCAGAGAAGGATTGGATGGCTACTGATGATTGCTTAGTCAACTTTGCATACGGTTCATCATCTTCATCGTCCGAAAGATCAACCCAAAGTGCTTTTCCACGCTTGCGAAGGGTGTTTGCACATTCGTTGGCATAATGTCCCCAACCGTGCAGGCATGGCATCTAACTGACTCCCATTTGGTATTTTTTCTCCAATGGATTATGTCTGAAGAACGGAGGAGCAGAAGATGGTTCTTTAGCATTCTGGTCCTTCTTGAATGTTGTGACAACATTTGGTTCAACATCATGTTTCATGAAGTTTTTGAATTTTCCACGGGCGTAGCCAAAACTCATCATTGTCAGGATCAACCTCAGATTGAAAATCAGAGGGCTGACTAACCAGAGCAATGCTTTTGCCGCGAGAGGCTCTCTTTTGGACTTCGAGGTTGCTCTCGTAGTTTTTCATGATGTTCATCAAGGAGTTGAAATCCATCATGGCTAGATTGTGAGCTTCCTCAACCGCGCTACCTTCACACTATATTTTTCAGTTAGAGAACGAATAGCATTAGAATTTAGTACCTTATTCGAAATCGGTTCTCCCAAGCTAGCACATTCGCTCGAAATGGTAGAAGCTTTCCAAAGTATGTGGTGATGTCCTCCTCTTCATTCATTATGAGATTCTCAAATTGATTATGGAGGAGTCGAAGTTTGGTCTCACTCGCTCGCATCTCCCTCAAAGTACCGTTGGAGCATCTCCCACGCATTATGAGCCGTCGTGCAGTTCTATATAGGTCTGAACATGAAGATGTCCACAGACGAGAATATGGCATGAAGGGCTTTGTTGTTGAACGGCTGCACTCCTCTCGAGATTTGTCCATTCGCCGACTGGTTTGTCCACGACTTCACCATCAGTGTCTGGTGCAGTTCTTGGTGGCGTATATCCATTGAGCATAGCGTCCCACGCACGTGTATCTATTGACTTGATGCATTGGCGCTCGCGGACCTTCCAATAGGCATAGTTGGATCCGTCAAAAATAGGAACCTTACCAAAATAATTTGAGCTTGAAATATCCATAGAAAAAGATAAAAAAAAAATGCTTAGTTACGTAAAGCGGAGGCTCTGATACCACTTTGTAATGGTCCCTATACGTATGGATGCGACCTAACTAAGTTTAAAAGCAGACACAGAGATGTTGACTAAAATGCTGAATCAACACGCAGCTAACACTTCATAACGATTTAGCACAGCAGAAAAAATAAAACTTAGTAGTAGAGAGGACGCACATGAGATGTAAATTTATGCAGCAAGTTCTTCAACTTGCTGCGAGCCTCATGGCAAAATTCCACTATTAAAAATTGATTACAAAAAGATCAAGCCTAGAAAAAATGAATCATGCGATCCTACCAAACTACAAAGTCTTACGACTTTTGCAAAGACGAAATACTAGGATAAAAACAAACTTGTGCTCGCTCAAATTCTCTCAACGTAAACTCGATAATTTTCGCGTCATAGCTCTCAAAAATTCTCGTCCAAAGGTCCAAGTATGTAGCTCGACTTATCCTCTTATCTGTAGGCACTGACTCCCTCTTGATTTGGTAAAAGATCTTGAGAATCTCCTAATATATCTCCTCGAAGATCTCCCAAAATATAGTAAATATCTCATATCTTCTATTTATGGTAGGTGCAATCTCCAATTGATATGATCTTCATATCTTCTATTGTTGGTAAGTGTATCACTTATTTTTGGGGAAGGAAGACAAAATCTCTTTTGCATATCTCGACATTAACACTCTCCATCGATGGCGAAAGCACAGTACTCTTAGCAAGAGCACCGCCACCTTCCGCTGCACAATTGTAGCAGTGGTCTTGACTAAGGTTTTGGTTTAGTGCAATATGCGTATCGATAGACGTTTGTTCCTTCATATGTTAGTCGCGTACTTTGCCCTCATTTACTAGCAGTCTGAGTGGTCAGATCGTCGAGGGTATTGTAGACGTTTTGTCCATAAGGGTCATACGTTGCCCACCTATTTGTGCTGCACTCAATGATTGTGACGTTTGTTTCTGGAACTGCTTCTGTAAGAACAAGATAAAACTGACTATAACGGCTAAAAGGTGCGGGGAAGAGTCTTTACACGAGTCGTCTGTTTGTGTTATTTTTTGTTTCACTAGATTAGGTTGTCCCAATTGTTGTATACGATGATTAAAATTTATAAGTGCTTTTCAATTTATAAGACTCGCAAACATTGTTTCGACGGTAAAAGATATATAATCAGTGGCGGATCTATTCACCCCCCCCCCCCCCCCCCTAAAATTTTATGAAATTTTAGTAGTATATATATAGATCAATAATTCGTAAATATAAAATTCTGCTCTGTTAGTACTCAGAAAACCATACCTAGCTTGACTGTTAAGGAGCTTGTCCTTTGTATTACTGGTCCCAGGTTTGAATTTCGTGAACGCCTTTCTATTCAATGATTTTTGCTTTCAACTAATAAAAATATTGTTGATTGGCCCAATCTGCTCAGGTGCCCAAAAAGGAATGTTGGCTCATCAATAAAAATACAATTATTTGCCTAATAAATAAGTGGAAGCTTAGAGAAATACCACAGTAAATTGGCGGAACTGTAGAAAATTTGCAGAAAATTCAAGCTAAAAATATGTGAGTTATTGATCGACACGTGGTGTGCTAATATGATTTGCAAGTGCGACAAGTGATAATATAAAATGGATACCTAATTACTATCACCAACATGCGATAGGCAATGGACCTATCGTTTGTAATGCAGTAAAGTGAGTAAACCAGTATCGAACACAAGGAATAAACTGAGTACTAGTAGTGACCTATCGAATCGATATCTAGCCTAAATAAAATACGCAGATCGTTTTACGAATTAACCTAACAGATCGCTCCTAACTCAACTAGAGATTCAAAGAACACGCCTAGACTGATGTGAGAACTTTCAGATAATAGAGATATGCTCGGGATTCGAATCCCGCTAGGTACTATAGGCTAAGACAATGAATTATCGCTCCTACGTGATTCTGACTAGATCACATTAATTTCCTACCCGCTCACGAGTTTGTTGTCGCCCTAAACGCTCGTGGGGATCTAAAATTTAGTAATTACTAACAGCGTGGATCGAGTATTTGTTGTCGCCCTATACTCGAGTCCTATCATCTATGAATGGCCTAATCGTTGTTTAGCTGTCGCCCTGAACGATTTTCCACATATTCCCTTTAACACATAGACATATTAAAGCGAAGAAAAACATTCATAGATAGATAAATTGTCAGGGTACACGAGTCACGATTAATATATGTCTTAATCACGATCAACCTAGCGTTCATCTACTCCCAAACATAGAGGGAATTAGCTACTAATAATCAACGGAAAAGCAACGAAAGAGATAGAAAACAAGGGTAGAGGACTCATAATCCTCCCTTTCTGATTGATCTGAGATGATCTCGTGGAAGAGTCTTCGTTCTGCGTTCAATTCAGCGTGAATTCGGCGTTGATCCGTCTCTTGCGCTCCGGGACGTAATTCCGTGTTCTTGACGGCTCTTTTTCATCTCTAGATGATTTAGGGTTGATATCTGTTCCCTGGGACATGTCCATCGCGGCCGTGACACTGTCGGGGCACAAAATGGAGCTCACTGTCGCGCGTCACGGACTCGTGCAGAAGTGTAACGGCCGTGACACTTTCCAGTCTTGCGACAGTTTCGTATTTCTCTTAGATGGAGGGGTAAACGATGTCCGATTGACCTGAAATTTTAACCATAGGTAGAAGACACACCAATATTCATTCTGACCAAAGGGATTCTCAATCCGAGTTCTATATTGGGATATATGTATTTTTTAATGCTGCTGCTGCTTTGGGTCACGGCCGTGACGTTCTTCAGCGTAGTATTGTGCCCCTTGTCACGGCCTGGTGCACTACGTGTCATGGCCGTGACAGATACATGTTTCCGTCGTTTTTGCTCCGTTTTACCTCGTTTTCGCTCCTTTCGCCCGAAAGCCGTCCTGAGGTTCAATAATATCCAAATAGGTGTAAATAGAGCAATTAAATGCATAAAATGATTACGGGAATTCTATTATAGCACCCATAATTACGACAATAAATGTATTAAAATATGTTTATCAAACCTCCTCACACTTAAGCATTTGCTTGACCTCAAGTAAATTAGAAGTAAGAAAAAGTATCCAATCAAGATAACGGCACAATTGTACGCAACTTATCATCATAGCTAGAAAGCACCAAATGGAATCACGCAAACAATCATGAATAGTACACTAATGATCGGCACCTATCAACTTGAACTTCCTTAGCACTGCTAATCGAGCCATACCTCATAAGGATTCGCTCAATTCACTCAAGTGTATAGGCTAGCATATAGTGAGTAGCTCAATTCGTGCACTAGTCCAACCCCTACCATAAGCTTGCAAGCTAATCGCATATCTACTACTTAAAGTGGAAAGCATAAATCTGAGGGTCTTTCCGGGTTGAAACGGGTCAAATAATAACGAAGTGATAAGCATATATACTGAACACGTAGTCTTAAAACTAGGACACATAAGCGAAAAGAATATAGCATGATCGAATTAACAGTCACATGCCCCAACATACGACTCAACATTCTCGCTCTGAAATCCTAGATTTTTCTGCCCGACCCTCTCAACTCAGTTCCCTTTTATTTTCTGTCCTTTCACCTTAGTTACGCTCTACTTTTATGCACTGCCCTTATTCCCTAAAAACATCAAGGTTTAACTGTCGCAAAGAATACATCGTCACAGTGAATGCCGTGACCTAGGGATACTTATTACCAAAACCTATATCTTGCAAAAGGATTATGGACAGGATTATGCAAGGGATCGGGTCATTTCAGAGAACGGTCAAGTAGGGTCGAGTCATTTCACGAATAGTAGAGAAGAACATTAAATCGGACATTGAAACAGTAACCCTCAAGTTCGACTTCTGCTCTTTTCTAATCAACTCAGGTTCGTATGATCTCTGGAGGATTGTTTGGGTGGTCAGCGACTTTCATAGTTTTATGAGGTAAGAAACAAATAGGCTCGGGTTCAAAGTGGCTAACTAAGGGGATTAGCCATGGTAGGGAAATCTGGCAATGGGCTTAATTCCTAATGCCCTCATTATTTTCATACTAACGCACCAGAAATAGTTTCAACACGCATCAGACAGGCAAGTTGTAGAGAGATATAGACTAGGCACCTCCCACAACCAAGAAAATGAGCATAAGCTCGTCAGGCTCAACTCTCACAACGACAAAGGGTTATGTGTACGAATCTCTCAAAGCAGCGCTATATCTATTCAAGCAGACACTATTCAATCAATCATGCATATCCTAATTGCTCACAAAATTTCATGTCATGCAAACTTGAGATAAGTGCAAATAATCATGCCTCAGTTCAATAATTCATGCTTTTCTAACGAAATTGATAGCTCACGGACACGTCATAGAAAAAAATATTTCACGTAAATTCTCAACCTAAATTCCCCTCCCCATGCTTAAGACCCACGTTGTCCTCAATGTAAAAATGAATAAAAAGAAGGTTAAAAAGAACGGGACTTCCCTGACGAATAGTTGTTGTGGTCATGACTGGACGCGTGAAGGTCGTGGATCGTGACTCGTGATATCCTGACATAGCTAAAAAGAAAATGAAACGTAAAAAGGAACTAGACATAGATGATAATAATAATATTAGTAGTAGATTTCATATGTATCATATTCATAGATAAATAAAAGAAAGTGCGAGATAGATAAAACCTGGGTTCCCTCCAGGACGTGCTCTCGTTTGCTTAGGGTGGCAGGAAGTCGAGGTACAACACCTCTTTTCTGCTTAAGTCTCCCTCGCCTACATCCATGTTCTGGAGTTGTCGTGCAAACCAGCTTGAGATAAGTGCAGATAATCATGCCTCAGTTCAATAATTCATGCTTTTCTAACGAAATTGATAGCTCACGGACACGTCATAGAAAAAAATATTTCACGTAAATTCTCAACTTAAATTCCCCTCCCACACTTAAGACCTACGTTGTCCTCAACGTAAAAATGAATAAAGAAAGGGAAAAGAAGGTTAAAAAGAACGGGACTTCCCTGACGAATAGTTGGCGTGGTCATGACTAGACGCGTGAAAGTCATGGATCGTGACTCGTGATATCCTGACATAACTAAAAAGAAAATGAAACATAAAAAGGAACTAGACATAGATGATAATAATAATAATATTAGTAGTAGATTTCATATGTATCATATTCATAGATAAATAAAAGAAAATACGAGATAGATAAAACCTGGGTTCCCTCCAGGACGTGTTCTCGTTCGCTTAGGGTGGCTGGAAGTCGAGGTACAACACCTCTTTTCTGCTTAAGTTTCCCTCGCCTACATCCATGTTTTGGAGTTGTCGCTTTTCACCGGGTAGCGGTTTCAGCTCTAGTGGCGGTCGCTCCTCGACTGGGCTCTTGTCCTTAACTTCTTTGCTGTTTTTGTCGATGGTCATCATGGGCTCGTCGACTTCCTCCTTGCTCAAAACCTGTGATAAACCTTGCACAGAAGACGAGAGATCGTGCTTAAAAGCATCTAAGTAATAACACTTATCATCATGCTCATTACTCTTTTTCATTGAATCAGGTATATTAAACGTAACCTTTTCACCATCTACCGTCAAAGTTAACGTCCCATTCCTAACATCTATCATGGTCTCGCATGTAACTAGGAATGGTATACCCAGAATCAATTGAACATTGTCATCCTTGTCCATCTCTAGGATAACAAAATCAGCAGGGATAATGAACTTATCGACCTTAACTAGAACATCTTCGATAACACCTAGAGGGTAGTTTATTGATCTATCGGTCAATTGAATACTCATACTAGTGGGTCGTGGTTAACCTAATCCTAGGCGCTTAAACATAGAATATGGCATCAAATTTATACTAGCGCCTAGATCAGCTAAAGCATGCTAAACTACTAAGTCACATTTATGACAATGAATAGTAAAACTCCCTGGGTCCTTGAGCTTTTTCGGTATCTTGCTCTGGAGTATCGCTGAGCACTCTCCTCATAGGTGTACAGTGGAGACGTGTTTGAGCTTTCGTCGATTTGTCAGCAAGTCCTTCATCTGCATAATAACTTCAACAAATGGTAAGTTACTATGTAATTCTTTGCACATACCCATAAAACTGCTACATAGTGCCTCGTCTTTGTCCTTCTTCAGTTGTGCTGGATAGGGAACCGTCGGCTGGTATGGCCTCACTGGTAGTCGCTCGATCTCCCTCGCTTTTTCTATTCCGGGTGCAGCCTCCTCCTTTTTAGGTTGAACCTTCTCTTTTTTAGGTGCAGCTTCCCTCAACCGAGCTGGGTACGGGATCTTTGGTTGATACGGCTTCACGAATGGTCGCGTCTTTCCCTTGTCATCCTTGACCTTCTCGACTCCGTCGCCCTTGCTTTCCTCCACTTCTGGCTCGTCGTGGCTCTCGATATCGACTTTTTCCGTAGAATTCTGCTTGGTGGGAGCTTCTTGTAATCCTCTATCGCTCCTCAGGGTTACCGCATTGCAATACTCCTTGGGGTTTATCTCGGTGTAACTCGGGAGTGATCCTTGATTTCGCCCCGCCAGTTGCTTTGCTAATTGCCCCACTTCCTGCTCCAACCTCTTGATCGAGGCGTCTGTGTTCTGAGCACGGATGTCATTCGCCTCCATGTACTCCTCCATCTTTGTCATCCGATTCTCGTGGGCTGCGGTGGTGCTGCTGAAGTTCGTGAGGAGTGTCTTCATCATATCCTTCATCTCCTTCATATCATCGGATCCTCCGATGGGTGCATTCTGATATTGGCGTGGCTCCCCGTTTTGGAAGCCGGACGGTCTGGGCTGAAATCCCGGCGGTCCTTGCCCCTGATGATTCTGATTCTCGTACGCCAGATTGGGATGCACTCGAGGCTGGTACTTCGCTGGCCACCTTGGTAATTCCCCATGTAATCTACCTGCTCCAGCGACTGCCAAGTTGGCATTCAGATGTCTCGTGGGCTGCGCCACAGATACAGCACAGTGGTAGGTACGGTGTCTGTTGCGATGGTGCGGTGGTCATCACGGCATTCACGGGCTGTGTCTACCCGGATTTCGGGAGTAGTGCGCCAATGACTGTCTGCAACTAAGAATTCGTCGCCGTGATTTATTGCTGGAGCGCCTTGAATTGGCATTAGTGTCCGTCTCCTCGCTAACTCCGAACACGCCTGGCGTCTTGATCCTCGTGTTACCCCTTATGAAGCTGTTCGTCGAATCGTCTTCAATCAGATTCAAGCGTCGGTCGCGTTGAGCTTCACGAGTCCTCCTCCTGCCGCTCCGTCTAACAGATGGACAGTCTGGTCGTTGAGCCCCTCATAGAATCGGTTGATCTGGGCTGCCTTCGACATCCCGTGCTGTGGGCACCTTTTCAATAGCGCATTGTATCGCTCCCACACCTCGTACAGGTTTTCTGAGTCCTTCTGGTGGAAAAGAGAGATCTCCGTCTTCAACCTTAGCGCCTTTGATAGTGGGAAGTAGTGGTTGATGAAGGCGACTCGCATCTCCTCCCAAGTAGTGATCGATTTGGGCGGCAGCATATCGAACCAGTCCTTCGCCCTTAACTTGAGCGAGAACGTGAAAAGCATCAACTTAATTGCATCGTCTGAGACCCCATTGATCTTGACGGTGTCAGTCACCATCAAGAAAGCCTTCAGATGGAAGTAGGATCGTCGTCGAGATTGCCCTCAAACTGGGCTATCTGGAAGATCACCTGAAGCCAAGAGTGCTTCAGCTCGAAATTGTTGTTCTCGATCGACGGGATGGCAATCGCCGACTCACTACCACCTAGAGCGGAATTCATGACGAGATCTTGAAGTGATGGCTCTTCCTGTGGACGGGCACTCTATGGTCTGCCATTTTACTTCTTTGTAAGGAGTATCTACGGCTGCCTCTACACGTGAGTTTTGGTTGATTCTTGCGAACTGTCCTCTGAATAGCTAACTAGATGATCCTGAGAGCTGGTGGAAGCTCCTTCGGATTCGTACTTGAGTCGCCTTCGTAACTTTTGCTCGAAATCTGGGTCTACGTCAACGATGGGACCCGATGGATGGCTTCGGGTCATTCACCGCTGAATCGTACCTTCAATAAAAGAAAACAAAAATTAGCAACGAAATAAATAAATACGTCCAAAAGAATATGAAACTAATAGTGACGTAGGAAAACAAATAACGCAAATAACACAAATAACGCAAAAAGTGAAAAGCAATAGAAAACGTCAAATAAAAGTGGCTAAAGTACCGAACTATGGTGTTCCTAATATCAATCTATTCCCCGGCAACGGCGCCAAAAACCTGATACGTGGTGTGCTAATATGATTTGAAAGTGCGACAAGTGATAATATAAAATGAATACCTAATTATTATCACCAACGTGCGATAGGCAGTGGACCTATCGTTTGTAGTGCAGTAAAGTGAGTAAACGAGTATCGAACACAAGGAATAAACTGAGTACTAGTAGTGACCTATCGACTCGATATCTAGCCTAAATAAAATACGCAGATTGTTTTACGAATTAACCCAACAGATCGCTCCTAACTCAACTAGAGATTCAAAGAACACGCCTAAACTGATGTGAGAACTTTCAGATAATAGAGATATGCTCGGATTCGAATCCCGCTAGGTACTATCGGCTAAGACAATGAATTATCGTTCCACGTGATTCTGACTAGATCGCAGTAATTTCCTACCCGCTCATGAGTTTGCTGTCGCCTAAACGCTCGTGGGAATCTAAAATTCAGTAATTACTAACAGCGAGGATCGAGTATTTGCTGTCGCCCTATACTCGAGTCCTATCATCTATGAACGGCCTAAACGATTTTCCACATATTCCCTTTAACACATAGACATATTAAAGCGAAGAAATACTTTTCATAGATAAATTGTCAGAGGACTCATAATCTTCCCTTCTGATTGATCTGAGATGATCTCGTGGAAGAGTCTTTGTTGTTCGTTCAATTCAGCATGAATTCGGCGTTGATCCGTCTCTTGCGCTCCGGGACGTAATTCCGTGGTCTTGACGGCTCGGGTTGATATCTGGTCGGTTCCATGGACATGTTCGTCACATTCGTGACACTGTCGGGGCACAAAATGGAGCTAACTGCCGTGCGTCACGGCCTCGTGCAGAAGTGTCACGGCCGTGACACTTTCCAGCCTTGCGACAGTTTGGTATTTCTCTCAGACGGAGGGGTAAATGATGTCCGATTGACCTGAAATGTTAACCATAGGTATAAGACTCGCCAGTATTGATTCTGACCAAAGGGATTCTCAATCCGAGGTCTGGAATGGGATATATGAATTCTTTCATGCTGCTGCTGCTTTGGGTCACGGCCTGGTGCAATCGGAGTCACGGCCGTGACGTTCTTCAGCGTAGTATTCTACCCCTTGTCACGGCCTGGTGCACTATGTGTCACGACCGTGACAGATACATGTTTCCGTCGTTTTTGCTCCGTTTTGCCTCGTTTTCGCTCCTTTTCGCCCGAAAGCCGTCCTAAGGTTCAATAATATCCAAATAGTTGTAAATAGAGCAATTAAATGCATAAAATGACTACGGGAATTCTATTATAGCACCCATAATTACTACAATAAACATATTAAAATACGTTTATCAGTTATCTCTTGTTTGTGTTCCGTATTTGTTTGTTTCTGTATTATATTTTATCATGTTTGATTATACACTAAATTTATTTTTTTTTTATGGTGACAGATTCACACATAATTCATGGGAAAATCTTTGATATTTTTTTTCAAAAGAAAAGGGCAAGTGAAGAACTATCTTCTCCGATAATCGACTCGTCAACGTCGATATCAAATGACGATGATCGTTCGACCCAAATTCCTCCTAAAAGATTCAAACATACTGAAATTGAAGATATTGATCTCAATTCTCTAGAGCGTGATCCGGGAGTACGACGACAAATTTGGGAATATAATTAACCAACAAGAAGAGGTATGTAGAGCTTATTTGAACCTAAAGGCATACCAACCAATCCTTCAAGAGTACCCGCTAAATAAAAATCTTAAGCATCCTCGAAGATTTCAATCTACTTGGTATCGGCAATTTTCTTGGTTGGAGTATTCACCCACAAAAGATAAAGCGTGTTGCTTTCCATGTTATCTCTTTAACAAGCCATCAGGATGTTCAAATCAAACTGCATTTACTGTTGATGGGTTTGATAATTGGAAGAAAGTCAAAAACGGAAAAGCTTGTGCTTTTCAGATCCACATAGAAAAGGATAATGTTTCTTCACCGCATCTTAATGCCGAAAAGGCGTGTGAGGATTTGATGAACCAACCACAACATCTATCAAGGAGGTTTGACAATTTCGATGCTCAACAAATAGCACTTAATCGTCTTCGATTAAAGGCGCATATTGATGTTGTACTATTTCTTGCACTTCAATGATTCCATTTAGAGGTCATGGAGCGATCTTGCTCATCTAATCGTGGTAATTTTCTTGCGTTTTTTGATGTCATAACCGGGTACAATGACGAACTTGCGAAGACGGTTGAGAAAGCTCCAAAAAATGCCAAGTATACGAGTCACGATATTCAAAAGCAAATACTTCATGTGATTTCTATGAGAGTGAAAGAATGTGATTCGTGAAGAAATTGAAGTTGCGAAGTATTGTATAATTGCAGATGAAGCCTTCGTTGAGTCAAAAAGAGAGCAAATGGGGATATATGTGAACTAGTTTCAAAGTTCTACATGGAGGATTTTACTAAAGATGAGTTAGAGCAATTGGAGATACAGTTGAAGCACTACGAGTACAATATAGTCAAGTGCAGTGATTATAAAAAATTACAATTATTTCATAATTGTGCCAATGGTTGGTGAAGACTAACAAGTGTGTGACATACAATCTTGTTTTTTGAGTGATTGTACTCGTGCTAACTCTTCCAGTTTCTACTACTACTACAGAACGCTCATTTTCTGCAATGAATATCGTGAAAACTCGGCTTCGAAGTAAAATGGAGGAGGATTTTCTCTTTGACGGATTAATAGTATATATTGAGCGAGAATTTGCTAGAAGTGTGAGCATGGAAACCATTATTGAGGACTTCGAAAATCTAAAAGAACGTTGAATTCCTTTTAGTTAGAAAGATTTATTTCTTATGCTTAATCATTGTCGTTCAAACTATTGTTTTTGTATTGACGATATATTAAATTTAGCTTTGCGTATTCTATTTATTCTTCACGGTCCCCCCGAGTATATAGTTCTGGATCCGCCCCTGTATATAATATACTAAGTAACTTCCTCAGAGGAACTAATGGAGACTATAGGTAAACCAAAGGCCATACAACGACGTACACATCGCAAAACAAGTTTAATTATTTATTGTTTAGAGGGGGAAATATCAAGGTTGAGTCTACGGCATTTGTTACTTTGTATGATAAATAGATGCCCGACGACTATTGAGCCGAACTTCCATAAAGACAAATTTTAGAGGCGATGTTTCTTACCTGTGATAGTTATATCGTAGTTATTCGTTTCTCGTAAGACAGCCAACCATCATCTCCAATATATTCATCCAAACCAATTATTATATACCGAGCCAGTTTAATATTTTATACGTGCTTATATGTAGCTCACAAATGTTTAATTTATCCGATGTAATGATACCCAACAATCGTCTACTTAAACAAAAGGTCATCAAATGGGCTTTCCTTGTCCGATATCATATTGTGCTGTCGTTTTCGCCCAACAAGCACATCTTATGATGGCAATTAAAATATCAAAATACTTCTAACAAAAGCATCAATCGTTGCAATGACCAAAGACAAATCATCCACATCGTATTTGGACTTGATTCTTGATCCACTATTACTCTTGATCACGTGTTCGGCCATGCTCATTGCACTAAAATCAATTTCTCACATGTTTATATACATATCATATTGTTTTATATTTATTCTGTTGAAATCAGGATCAAATCAAGTGAAGTTGAGCTGAGCTAAGGTGCTATGCTGAACAAGCTTAAGAATCGAACTGTTTGGAGCTTAAAAGGTGTTAAAAGATGAGATTGGCGCGAAGCTGAAGAAGAGCGTTTCTTTAACTGAACAACTTACAAAGACGCTTGGAGCATCGACGTTTTTATTGACAGCTGTTTAAAAGAAAAAGCGGGAGTGGCTCGTTGTTTTTGGTTATCAGTTCACACTTTTTCCGTTTTTCACATCTCACATAGTGTGTGTTTGTTCTTCAACTCTTCATTTTTCTGGTGATTTTCTTAGTTGATTTCTGATGTACGCAATCACTGAATGCAGTGGTTCTTAGCACTGTACTGTCATCAGCGTCAATAAGATCGAGATTATCTTTGGTCGTGGATGTAGGATTGATTCTAATCCGAACCACATTAAGCGATTGTGTTCTTGCATTTCTTAATTTCTCTACAAATTTGATATGGTATCAGAGCATTGACCTCTCAATCCGCGCGTATTAAAGTTGATTCAGCACCAGAATTCACAATCAAGATGAGTGCTACAATTTCTGCAAATCAGAGCAGCTCAACACCTGTGGTATCAGCTGCGCATGACCCGTACTTCTTGAATGTGAACGACACATCAGGGCAGCTTCTCGTCCATGAGATCTTGAATGGAGACAATTACACGACTTGGAGTCGAGCTATGATCATTGCGCTCATGGAAGAAATAAAAAGGGGTTCGTTAATGGCGACATCAAAGCGCCGGCAGCAACTGATCAAGAAAAGGTTAGTGCGTGGAAGCGCAACAATAACATTGTCATTTCGTGGATATTGAATGCAGTTTCGAAGGATATATCTGCGAGTATACTTTACAGTTCCACAGCTCGTGAAGTGTGGGTTGATCTCCAAGAGAGATTTGGACAGACGAATAGACCGCGAATTTTGCAATTAAAGAAAGAACTAGTGAATCTTGCGCAAGGTCGAGCAATGTAGCAGCTTACTTCACTAAGTTGAAGACGCTCTGGGACGAGTTGGCCAGTTATAGGCCACCTTGTCATTGCCTCTGTGGTGGCATCAATCCGATCAAGGCACATCTTGAGGAGTATGTCCTCACATTTCTTATGGGACTCAATGACACATATTCACAGATACGGGGATAGATACTGCTAATGGAGCCCTTCCCACCAATTAATAAAGTGTTTTCATTGGTTATTCAAGAGGAGAAACAGAGGGCTATGGTGGCAGGTTTTCCTCGGCAGATTGATGATCAGACTAATAGCCTGGCCATGCTAGCTGCAAAAGGAGATTATGAGAATTTCAAGAAAAGTTCGGGCTGGCAGAAGAAGGAGCAAAACAAACCAGTTTGCACCCATTGCAACAAGAAGGGGCATACGATTGATACTTGTTATCAGCTGCATGGATTCCCTCCTGGATACAGCAAAGTGCACGCTTTAAAACAGCCAGAACCAACCATGCCATGGTAGAACATTGCAACAAGCAGGGCAGCAGAGTAATCAGATGGCTCAGCCCATTACTAGTGATGCAGTGGTTCAGTTGAATCTAACTCCCTTCCAACTGCAAAGTCTCAGGGCCCTGATCAACCAGCCTTTCAATAGCACTCCATCTGAGGACATTGATCATATACAACAGACTGAAAAGATCACAGGTATATGTCTCTTTTTTAATCTGCCTGAATGTGCTAGTACAGGTTTTTGGCTGGTCGATTCAGGTGCCACGAGGCACGTGTGTGGCAATTTGGACATGATGCATGACTTGCATAACATTAGAGAGTCAAAGGTAATTCTGCCAGATGATAAGACGTATTCTATTACGTTTCTGTTACTTTTACGTATACTTTATACCCCGTAAAAGTGAGCTTTCGTTTGTTATTTATCGAAATTACTTCGAATATGCTATACTTACTATATCTTGTAGTTTCGGAGCGAAATGGACCAAACTCGTAACAAATTAAATGATGTGCAAGCCAAATGAATTACACCAGGATGACCTTGTGCTTTTTGATTGGTTGACAATTCACTACGTGTCAGGAACCAAGGAGATACATATTAACCATTATCAAATGCAATTATTAAGACAATTGCGGGACCTTCAAGGGACAAAGAAATTCAATTGATAAGCTACGTTCTTGGCATCATTATCATTTGGGAGGCAAAAGAAAGACAAACTGTGAGACACACACGCCGAAAGAAAACAAAGAGATCTCATTACAGCTGTGCGATTTATCAATTGATGCGCTTTTGAGCTTGTCGTTGAAAGAAGAGGATGGGGACAGACCAAACTAAAGAGACGCTCTTACGGCTCCGTGTTTTCAGATTGCATAATTGAAGAAAAAAAACAGGATCTTGTATACCTTTATTACATGAAGTCGGGAAGAGATTTCTACGTCTATTAAAAGAGATATAGCTGCTCCATTTGAGCTATCTCCCAAATATCCAAAGGGAGGGGGGAACGAGTTTACAAAATCAGAGAAAAGGCAGCGAACCAATACGTCTTGTTCCCGACTTGACCAATCCACGGCAGAACGGAAGCTGCCACTCGTAGCAGATTCGAGCAAAGTACATCCGTGACAGCACATGCAGAGCTGTTGCGGGCAGCCACGGTGAGCTGTACGAATCTTAAGCAAGCAGAGAATATTTCCCTTGGGTTGAGTTACTTGTTGTGTTTGGGCTGAAATTATATCACGGCGGAGTAATTCACGGACTAGAACGGAGGCAAGGAAAGGTTGAAGCTCGTCGCTCACCAGCTGTTCGACGAAAATACCCAACGAAGCTAGGCCGAAAATTGGGTTAATCATTGGGCTTGGACTGATTGTTACCCGGGACGATATTCCGCGAATTCGAACGTTGTAAGCGAGCCTTCTTTCTATCTATGTATTTCGATTATCAGGTTTTTGTAGTTAAGTTTATTATAGTTGAGAGTTATTCGAAACCTTGATTTATAATATTGTGAGATTAATTGTGCTTATTCGTTAACGCTGGGTATTCGTTTAAGCTTGAATTTGTTTATAGTTGATGAACTTAGTTTGATTAAATAGTTGCAAATGTTTAATTAATCTAGGTGAGTCCATCGCTAATTAGAACAACAAATCCGTAATTGTTTGTTCGTTTTAATAAGTGGCGAACAATATTCAACTTCTCTACCCTAGGTAAGTGTAAGTTATATTGTAGTTTACGCGATTTGATTTTAACAGACCAGCGTCGTTTCTTGCGAGAGCGTCGTCCGAGCGAGTTAGTCAATAATCCGGTCTCTTTCATTTTTAATGCTGAATCTTAAACCTTGCAGGGCGTCCCGGAGGTTATTTTTCGATTAGGGAATTAATTATAGAGTGTCTCTTAATTATCGAAAATTAAGAATAGATTGGTTGTTAGGCGTTCGTCGACAACTATAACCGATTATGCTTATGTGTACACGTTATTAGGAATCTATGATCGATTATCTATTATTTTATAGTCGTTAGTTTCTATAATTTCCTCGTCTGTTCTTAGTTTAATTTCGTTTCTATATTAATCTATTTTCAAAAATATATTTTCGTTTATAATTGCGTTAATTTTGATTTATGTTTGAAAAACTAAAAACCCCCCTTTTTTATTATTTTATTATTATTATTATTATTATTATTATTATTATTATTAATTCTCACCAGTGAGCTGTTGATGAACAAGAATCTGTCAGGACCATCAGTGTGATGCAGATAGAAAGGATGAAGCTGATCATCCATTGGCGAGACTGTCGAAACATTCGATTGAAATTGCGCTGTAATAGGCACACGGGTCTCTTGATCTTGATCTTCCATTATTGTGAAGTCTCGATTAATCTGAAAGGTTTTATCAACAAATTTTGAATTGGTAATCTGCTAATATCTACGCAAGAAATTGATTTGAATAAAGCTCTGATACCACAAAACCATGAAATGGAAAACTGTGATATCACATTGAGATCAATCTACAGCTCGTTCTTAAGCTATGTAGAGAAAACAAGAAATTGAGAGATGAAAAGAACGAGCGAGAGAAAGATGAAGCAGAAAGTTCTATTAATCTGATAAAACAAAATACAGGCGTCTCTGATCCTTTTATACTTGCAAGCCTAACAAAAGCGCTAAGAATAATAAAAGTGCTACTTACAAAAACAACATAATCGTAAATTAAAAGTCCCTCTTCCAACAAAACAGTCTTATGCTCTAAGACTCCTTGTCTTGTTTCAATGCTTCTGCTACCAATGATAATTCAGTCGATGAACTTGAAACCATTTTGATAAATATGATAACTCATCCTATCGCTCTTGCTCGCATTCGATTTGCCAGATGACCTCGGCATAGTAGGGGACGGCGTTGCCGCCGTGGCCGGCGCCGACCGGTTTGTAACCGTTTTCCTCTTTTTCGCTATTGCCGAAGAGAGAGAAATTCGGCGCCGACTGCTTAACTTCGATTTAATGTTATTGTAACTTCGGCTAAACGAAATCCCTGCAATAAAACGAAGACCCTAGACAACCCTGACTGTCTTTGTTGCTGTATTAAACCGACAAATATAATGAATAAATGCTGCTTTCTTAGTCGCTGTACATTGGAGAGGGAAAAACAACTACTCAGAAGATAGATAATCTCAAACACGTTATTGTTTTTGCAAATTTAACCATACACCACTAATGATATACACCGATACATTTTTCTTCGAATTGTCTTATAATTGCGAATTTTGGCTAAGCGAAATTTTCCTAGTTTTCTCGAATTTGATAAGACAAAAATCCTAGACAAAACCATGACTATCTTAGTAGCTGTAATCTCTCAAGTTGTTAAATTGAACGATGCAATGTTGCACTAGTAGTTGCAAGTTGAAGAGGTACAACTAAAGAGCGTTCTTTAATATCTATCATTAAAATTGTTGGAAATATAATATAATAAGTTAAAATGTGATACAATCTTAAGCTTTTAGGTGAAAATATCATTCAATAAAACGCAGTGGAAAAGTTCGAGGGAGTTTTTTGGTACCCGAAACATTTCTGAATATAATATGTTCTAAAAATATAAAATTTGCGAATAACCTTTTTTTGCGCTTGCCTAACATAGGGTTTTCTTATTATAGATGTCTAAATCACAGCAGACCCAACGATTTGTCTTTGAATCTGAATATATGCATAAGAAGAGTAGAAAACAACGTCGACGATGAAAACAAAGCTTCCCAGGTTCTACAAAATAGCAAACATAACTATCCGCACTTACCAATCATCTCTTTCATTACAAACAAATGTGTGGTAGAACTAGTCATCGCTTTCGAGCTGCAATAAAAACCTTGTTATTGTTGACGTTGCTACATGAAAACATTACAGAAGCTGAGCCAGACACAACCCTTTAAATTTTATACTTGAAACCAAAATGAGTTCGATCCATACGATCCTTATGAACACATGATTGAAGATATACTCGACGATTTGATGCTCGATGCACCCGACCAGTTAGACTACACTTCTTACTTGGAGACTACTTTTGCTAATTTGTCTCTCTACGGTTATGCGAATTGTAAGGTAGGGCTCTTACCAAACGATTGCAATGATTGGTTGGGAGAAGCTGGACTTATGGCGAGGGTGAATTGTCCAAAATCCATAGGGGCGACGTTCAAATTGGGAGACTGTTACCTCAGATACGAGGATATGCGTTCTATGGTTGATGCTAAATTAAAAAATGCCACATGATGAAATTATCGAAACATTTGATCCATTACTCCGTGGAATAAAATGTGATGTTGTATTGTAAGTTTGTGTCTTCTCTGATTTTCGGAGCTCGATTAAGTGATCTTCTGAGATTTGCCACAATGGGTGAAATAGTAACCCCTTATTCGATATATGTTCGATATCCAATATGGTTGTAGTATTCATATGTTAAATCATCAAAAAAAATGAAAACAATTACGTACATTTCTATGACTTCGAACCGAACTTTATAGGGATAACTGCATCCAAATGGTAATCCCCTCACAAGGAAAAAGAAAAAAGAAGAAAATTCAATTAATATTGGGAAGGTTACACTTAGATACCCAACGGTATAAAAACATCAAATCATTCTCCTGTCAGCATTTTCTTTGTATATCTAGGTATCTAATAGAATAAAATATTAACACATAGGTACCCATTTGACTCAAGGTATATCATATTAGAAATTTAGGTACCATAGTGAAGCGTATGTTGGTACACAATACATCGAAAAAGGGGTACGTTAGGCTTAATGAGATGTCACACAACATATTTGAAAGTTAAGTACCACATAAACACTTGATATGATACGTAATATACATAATATATACGTAAATGACCGTAAAGTGGTACTAACAACCAAATGAGTAGCTGTCTACAAAAAAATTATTCAACTAGGTATTTTATATAAAATTTTTCTAACAAGGGATTGATTTGATAGCTTTTTATTCTTTTGGCTATTAAGTGTAGATACACCATTAATATTTACATTACAGATAGTTTCAATCATGTGGTATACATAACCGTAATAGTAGAAGAAGTTACATCCTTGACTTACGTACCCAATTGGGTATAACCCAACTCCGTTAAAAAATGTGACATGTATAATGTTCATTTAGTTAAACACACGTATGTGTGTGTCAAAATCAAGAGTTTCAGTTGGATATTAATTGATTTCTTTTGATTTGATTATTTTTAATTATTTTTATTTTATTATTGTATTATCATTCTTCTTTTTGGTGGAGATATATATCTGTTCGAAGTTAACTATGGCCTTTGTGTACCTCCGGTAATACAAGTGTTGTCTTAATCTTAGTAAAATAAATTCACATAACTGCCGATTTATTCCTATCTGCATATCGACAACGAATGATTTTGATGTAAAGCACGACGTTTGAAATCTTCGTGTTAAGTATTAACAATGGAAGGAGAGTGGGTGCATGACTTCTTAAAAAAAAATTCAATGTGATCATGGAATCTTCTTCTTCTCCTCCTGCTCCTCCTCCTCCTCCTCCTCCTTGTAAGCTGTCAGCTTGACCACCTCATCGCATGCACCCAAAGTGTTCGATAAACTCCTCAGCTAACCGCCGCCGTCTCACGAACGTCGCCAGCCGATGGTTCTCCGTTCACTTTCATTGGGTTCTGATTGTTTGGTTCTGTTCGGGCTGATTCTTGGGTTATTGAGGGTTACATCGAACTGGAGTTTATGGCAACATCGGCGAGTGTCGTGCCCGCGACGACAACGTCGGACGTTCCGCCTGTTTGGCGGCATTGAGTGCTGCGTATCCGAAATTTGCAACTTGCTTCGATGATGGGCAATTTTGGGATCTGATGGGACGTGTGCATGGGCCGGGCCTAGTGGGGGTGGGGGATGGTAACGTCGTGATGGCTGCTGGCTCGGTGATGAAGGGCGTGGATGATCGCCGCTATGATGGCTGATCGCGTCGGCAGCTATGGTGGACGGCATCGGTGTCACAGGTGGATCGGTGGCGATCGAGGGAAGCCGATGCAAGACGGGACCTTTCACATTACTGGTCGTCTTCAAGGTGAGCCCCGTGCTATTGTCCGTTCACTGTGGGGGAAGCCGGATACCCCTCCGAAACTAGGGCGGTACTGCATGATGGACGAGGAGTCATCCTGGAGAATCCTGGGAGCGACATGCTATGGTTTCATAGGGCCATACTACGGTTACCCCTAGGCGCGCGGTGGCAGCGACTTGCTCGACTGATCATCGGTTGGGTCACCATCACGACCTGCCACGGTGACGTCGCCGATGATGATCGTGATGGTTCCTACTACGGTGATTTTGAATCAGGTCCCGTCGGTGGTGATTGAGGGCGCGACGGACCATGTGTCGGGGAATGTGGCTGCTGACTCGACGGTGGTACACTGCTGGGCCCTGATGAGCCTATACTGGTTGGGACGGCTAGGGCTTCGAAGGTTAGCGGGCCGGTTGGCAAGGTGGTTGGCCAGGAGGTGTCTTTTTTTTAGGCTGTCACAAGACTAGGGAAGGCACTGTCACGTATTTCACCTGATGCGTGCCGTATGGCACTACAGAACACTCCGCCGTCTATTGTGGATGGCGTTCTGAGGCTAGGCTATCGTGGGAGGTGGCACAACGGGGCCTTTGGCGCTGGAAGCATACCCTGGTGGGCTATTTTTGGGATACTTCCCATTTGTGGAACTCCATCTACAATCGATTTGGCATTGTTTAGTTGAGGTCCGCGCTACCACCAATGGGTTTTTCATGTTTCGATTTGAAACGAAGGGGATGATGACTGACGTATTGGAAGGTGGCCCGACCCCTTTCTTGGAACCTTGGAGATCGAGAATGTCGTTTGAGAGGAAACTGAGCTACCTTTATGAGTTTAAGCTATGGAACGTGGGGATACAACAGTGTGCACCCGTTGTTTACGGATGGGGATACAGCAGTGGGGACAGTATTGATTATGCGCGCATATCTGTCATGAAGCAGCTGACAGACCCCTTTATGGAGGCGTTTAATTTTCGCCTACCGAATGATGATGGGGGTAGTGATGGACTCGTTCCTATTGGGTGGAAAATGACTGACGATCGAACAAGTGCCGCACCTGGGACTCGTGGGCACATGGGGAACCACATTGTCCAAAGCGAACGGATTATGTTTAGATGGAATAGGCGTCGATTACGTGAAACAACCGACACTGGTTGTTTTAAATACATGAGCCGTGAACTTCACTTTTCATTCCCCAAGTTGCGAAAAAAACAAATCAACGAGCTTATATAGGCGATTCCAACGAATTCGAAGGTTCTTTCACATACATTTACGGTGAAGATTGTGAGTAACTCCACGGTAAAGGTGCGGCTTCAAGGGTATGCTCATTTCTACTTGGGTCGAAATTTCGATTGATTATTTCAATTTTCGATTGATTTTGATTTTTGTCTAATTGTGTCATAATTGGTCGTTCTTGTCATTTTACTCGTGTTATATGACGTGTTTGTTGTCAATATGCATCAATTCGATATTATTGTAGTGATTTGGGTTTTTGTGCAAAAATTAGGGTTTGGGCGAAATGAGGGCTCGACATTGCAGAGTTTTTGGAAGTGTTTTGGGGTTGCATTGAGAATAGTTGAGCGTCATTGGATATATCTACGGTTGGGCAGTGGGAATTGGTGCGTTTGACCTTCATTCATGCATTTTACGTAAATATTTTAACTATAATATATGTTTTACTTGTTTTCTTCAAATGAATACGTGTTTAATTGTTACAATATATGTGCTTATTGATAAGCTACCCGTTCAAGATTTGCTCATTAGGAGAAAATCTTGAATGGTCCCTATTTTGGGGACCGTTCTTAGACATTTACTATCACTTTAGGGTGTAGATGTGTGGTTGAGCTTCGATATTGCTAAGGAATTTGGTTTCATTTCTCCAAAATGTTCTCTCGTTAGACATATAAATTGGATATATATCCTTTTCATATTTTTCATGTACATGGAGAACTATGGGCAAATGTTGTCGAAGTTTTCTTCAATATGGAAGCTCGAACATGCATTTACTAGTTATAGTGAATGTTTAAGATGGGTTATGTTGGACTGATAAGGACGCTAGAAGCCCGTTTGTCGATTATATTTGAATTATGTTTGCTTCTGCGAATTTTTTGTTAAAATATTCATTACTATGCTTTAGATTCTTGTAAATGGATAGAGTTGGATATGGAGTAATCGAGCATCAGCTGAATTTTTGAATGGATTAGAGGAATTTATGAAATGTTCAAAACAGAATAGGAGCAAAAAGAGGCAATCGAATATTTCATGTCCGTGTCGTAATTGTAATAACTTACAATGGTGGAATAGTGCGACTGTTATGGAACATTTGATAATTAACGATTTTAAACCTGGGTATACTAGTTGGATATGGCGCGGTGAGGCCGTCACTGAAGCTAGTTATGTGGGTGAATCAAGTAGTAAATTAGTGCCACCAAATGGAGTCGACGATGTTGTAGTTGACAGTTCGTTTGACGAAAATGATCATATTGTGGACATGCTTTGCGATGTTCAAGAGGATTTTGAAGAACGTCCTCCAATATTTTATTGTTTAGTTAGGGACAACAATACACAAATGTTGAATGTTAAGGCAAAATACAACGGTTGTTCAAAATACAACGGTTGTTCAAAATACACAACGGTTGTTCCCTTTGTACAACGGTTGTTCAAAATAGACAAAGCTATTTGCTGTGTTCAAACTGTTGAAAGTTAAGGCAAAATTTGGAATTCACACAAATGTTTCTTTACACTCTTAGAAATATTTTCGGATATGCTTCCTGCGGTAATGAGCTTCCCGCGTCGAAGTACAACGCAAAAAGTTGTTATGCCCTCTAAATTGGCAGTATGAGCGAATACATGCTTGTCCAAATGATTGCGTACTTTGTAGAGGCAAGTATGAATTTGCTAATAAGTGCCCAGTTTGTGACACTTGGCGGTATAAGCAAAAAGATGAAGTTAATGGTACTCCTGCTAAGCTTCTGTGGTACTTACCGATTGTTACTAGGCTAAAACATATGTTTTCTAATGCCGATGTCGCTAAAATATTTAGATGGCACGACAAAGAACGAATAAAAGATGGAAAGTTGAGACATCCGGCAGATTCCCCTCAATGGGAGAACATTGATACTTTGTTTCCTGAATTTGGAGTTGAGGTACGAAATCTTAGGTTTGGTCTTTGAACTGATGTTATAAATCCACATGGTGACATGAGCAGCCGTCATAGTACGTGGTTGGTATTGCTCTGTATCTACAACCTTCCTGCATGACTTTCAATGAAAAGAAAATACATCATGTTGTCGTTGTTAATATCAGGTCCTAAACAACCTGTAACGACATTGATGTCTATTTGCCTTCATTGATTGATGGTGACTCTATGGTACGAAGGCGTTGAGGTTTACGATGCGTACATCAAATCAAGATTTACGCTACGAGCCATGGTTTTTTGTACGATTAATGATTTTCCCTCTTACGTATATCTGTCTGGCTATAGTGTTAAGGGCAAGAAAGCTTATCCAATTTATGGGGATAATACGGACAGCCAGTGGTTAAACAGTTGCAGGAAACCCAATTATATGGGACATCGAGAATTCCTTTCTCGTACGCATAGAACAAAGAAGAAACCACTTCTTCATTATTTAGGGAAGAGCGGGACTTCTCATGCTGTATTTCCTTTGAAGGCACAGAAGTGAGTGATATCGTTGCGAACATTAATGCCTAGTTTGGTAAGAAATGCAAAATACCAAAGGAAAATGTATGGAAAAACGGTCAATATTTTGGGACCTTCCGTATTGGGAGAACCTTGACGTGCGACATTGCACCGATGTGATGCACGTTGAAAAGAATGCTTGTCACAGTATCGTGGGACTCTTTTAAATATGCCTGGTAAGACAAAAGATGGTCTTAAAGCCAGACAAGACATAGTCGAACTTGGATTGCGGCCTGAGCTAGCACCAATTGAGCAAGGAAAAAAGACGTTCCTTCCACCAGCTTGTTTCACACTTAGCAGAGAAGTTAAGGTTTTGTGAATGTCTTAAAGATATTAAACTGCCATCTGGATATTCTAGTAACATAAAGAGATTTGTATCCTTAAAAGATCTGAAGTTGGTGGATACAAATCCCACGTTGTCATGCATTGATGCAACATTTGTTGCCAATCGCAATTCGTGGGATATTGCCGAAGCACGTTCATCAGTGTATTCAAAACTTTTTCATCTTTAATGCTATTTGTAGTAAAGTACTTGTCCCCAAGCTGCTAGACGACCTGCAAGTTGATGTCGTGACTACTTTGTGTCGATTCGAAATGTTTTTTCCACCATCAGTCTTCGACATCATGATACACCTCATCGTTCATTTGGTGCACAAATCAAATGTTGTCGTCCAGTATACATGAGGTACATGTATCCGTTCGAACGATATATGAATCTCCTCAAGGGATATGTTAGAAATCGATATCGACGAGAAGGTAGCATTGTCGAAGGATACACCACGGAGAATGTGTTGAATTTTGCAAACCGTTGACGAAGCCACAATATAAGAATTTATCGAAAGAATTATGGGAGATAGCCCAACTTTATGTGTTGCGTCATCTGGATGAAGTTCACCCGTTCCTGGATGAACACTTAGCTAATTTGAGTCGCGTCAATCCTACGAAATCCGAGTTGTGGCTCATAAGGGAGCATAATCAATTGTTTTTAGGTTGGTTCGGACATAGGGCACTGTATGGATCGTGTTGCAGTGAAATGACTAAGTGGCTGGTTGGGGACCTGAATGGAACATTGCGACACATGAGGGTACGACATTAATGGTTATACATTTTACACCAAGAAGCGAGACGATAAGAGCGCCTCACAGTTACGAGTAACTGTGAGGTTGGTTGCATTGTCTAGGGAGGTTTCGCGTTGGAAAAGATGTCCAAGTTACGAGTAATGAGAAATCATATTATGAGTTTGTTGAAGAAATCATTAAACTTGCCTACAAAATGCATCAAATTTGTTTTACTGCGATGTCAGTGGGTGGATAAAGACGAGACGTTCGAATTGATCCTGAGTTAGGATACACAATGGATGACTTACAGAAGGTGGGGTGTGTTGATGATCCATTCATTCTTGCAATACAAGCTAGACAAGTGTTGTACGTTCGAGATCCTGCTAATACTAATTGGCATATTGTCCTCCAAGGCAAAATGAGTGTTCATAGCATTGGCGATATCGAGGATGAAGAAGAACACGATGAAAACGATAGCACATTTCTTTTTCCTACCGACGTAGAACTAGTTCCAATTGTAGAAGACGATGTAATTTGTCGTCGATACACTATTTCAACTCACAATGAAGGATTATATTGCTGAAAATTATTGTAAGAATATATTATATCATTTCTATGTTTGTTAATATTATCAAATGTTTGGTGTGATTAATAGTATTTTATATAAACTTAGTGTTGAATAATGTAGGTATTAATATTGCACGAGATGTTTTCAGATCCTACGTCTACTTCGGGTGGGACCGACTCCAGCGGGTTGAAGAGGCGTAAAAAGAGGGGTCATTACATGTCGGATACTTCTATGTATCAGATGAAGGCTGAGATAGAGGCTCGTCTAAGAGAGGATATGATGGCCGAGGTGGAGGCTCGGGTTGCTACTCAGGTGGCGAGTCAAATGAGGGCTATGTTCACTCAAAAGGGTATGCAAGTGCCTAACCTGGAGCAAGAAGTGAACATGGGCGGTCCTACTTCATTTTCCCCTCATACTATCGGAGTTCTCATGGATCGACCATTGATCCATTTCCCTCGTCGATGGACGTGTTGGTGAGTATTATTAGTTTAAAAATAATGTTTAACTTAATTTATCTTAACTTTTTTTTCATTGTAACCATATGGTATCCTAAATTACGACTGATGCTCAACATCATTGGGGCATTAGAGGGCGCCACTATTGGGACGGTTGTTGAGGGGCGTACTACTTAGACATGCTCATTTTTAACCGTAACCGGCTGTTAAACCGGCTAACTGCCGGTTACGGTTATAACCGTAACTGGCCGATAGCCGTAACCCACAACCGTCATCGGCCGGTTACGGGGCGGTTAGGGGTTTTCCCAAACTGCCAACCACCGGTTAGGCGGTTAACCAACAGTTATAACCGTTAAATAAAAAAATAAAAGATAAAAATATACTATTTTAATTTACTAATATTAATATTAATTAATTAGAAATACTATGTAATATATTTTATGATTCATAAATTTATTATATTTAAAATTTTACATCAAAATAGTAAAATATGAACGAAAATACACCGGAAATTCATTTAACTTTGCAGTAAATTGCACAATGAAAAATAAAAAAAGTAAAAAATTAACCGACGGTTTAACCGCCGGTTAACCGTAACCGGCGATTGACTAACCGGCGGTTAGATTAACCGGCAACCGGGGTCGGCTAATCGTCAACGGCCCCTAGCCGGTTAGGTCAGACCAACCGTCAATCGTCGGTTACTAACCGCCGGTTACGGTTAATCGGCGGTTCCGATTAACCGGCGGGTTGGGCATCTCTAGTACCAATCAGGGAACTTGCGACGTTGGGGAAGCATACAACAGTTTTGTATAATGGCCAAGAGAGTTGGTACTTTCGCCGAATAAGGTAAGCAAATCAATATATCCATGGCTTTGATAATATTTTCACTAACTTTTGTAATTGAATATGCAGACACTTCCATCTCCAATAAAGATTTACTCGTGAAAAGGAAAGTCGCCTCTAAAGCCATCGATAGAAATACAGTTAATGATATCACAAAATTAGATCAGGAAGTACTTGAACGTCTAGACGAGAATTGCCTTTATATGGTTGACGTAATTTCATCTCGTGAAGATCGGCTACGATGTTCATTCGTAGTCGACATGGCCAATGCCTATTATAATTAGAGACCTGAAGACTTCATGACGTCTATCGATATTAAGGACATTCTGGACTTATTGAAGCTTGTGAGTTTGGATTCGTCGGTGATTCAATTTTTCTTGAGGTATCTTTATTTTGTCGTTGAAGCTAATAGTTTCTGTAAGTTTTTTATAAGCTTATTAAATATATGTAATCGTATAGATATATTCGACAAAGGCTGTCATGAACTTCGAAGATGATGGAGCGAATGGAGATGGAGATAGCTCAGACAAGAGTGTGAGAGTCACTCTCGGATGTGGTCTGAAGAAGGCAAGGGAGAAAAGAGATGAAGATGGCATGACCTGAACCTAATTCTTCTTGGGCTCTCTTAAATATTATTTTGCTATTTGGGACTGTTTTGAGCCCATTTATATCTCTGTTAAAAACATTCGTGTAAACACTTTATGGAGTTATGAAGAATTAAAACCTAATCTCCTAACATTTAATCCTTATTCTTTTCTTCTTCACGGAGCTAATCTTCTTTTTCAACCTATCAATCCATTTCTTTATTTAAACAACATCAAGAAATACTACAAAAATAGTAAGATCATTACATTGGTATCAGATCAAACAAACCTTGGCAATGGCGGAATATACGCGATTCAAGGACCTTCAAGAGGAGCATAAGAAGCTGGAGCAAATGTTTGCTCAATCAGAGATCAATCTGCAGGCTGCCATGGAAAAAAGAGAAGCAACTGAAGCTTTTTTGTCGATAACCTCAGACCAATCAATCGAATATTGATTAATACGTAATCGATCGAACACTATTTGAAAACGGCTCTTCTGCTCAGAAACGAAATGTTCCAAATGTTCCTGGAAATTCTTGCTCCCATTGGACCATTTGTATCTATATGCATCAGGGTCCCGATTCATGGATCTCTCGGTTCGAGAAATCAAGATAAGAGGATCGAACCATTTCTTCTGACTCTTTTTCAAATTCGATAAATGTTGGAAGATTTGGAATCAATTTACCATTCATCAAATGGAAATGACCAACCTGTTGGAGAAGGTTAGTGATGATTTTAATGAAAAACTTGACACAATAACTCGGGCTATACACAGTTTAAAATCTCAGCTGCAACCTGCAAGGAAACAATGAAAAGTCAATATTGGGAACCCCCCACACATGCATAATCCCCATCTGAACCCACTATTCTCCCACCATCAACCACAAAATACTCTACCTCCACGCCCACATACATCCCGTATACCACTTATCGTCCACCAGCAACCACACAATACCCCACAAGACCATTCCCAGAACACGAACTACACTGATGTCACCAAAAACACATTCCCATACAGCCCAAACCCTAGCCCTACTCCTCGGGTGGATTTCGTAGGTTTGATGGGACCAAACCGAGGTCATGGATGTTAAAATGCGAATGGTATTTCACCCTAGTGCCAAACGTTACAGATCAGCAAAAGGTGATAATGGCTGCTATGCATTTTGAGGGAAGGGCAGCTGCTTGGTATCAAGACATGGCTACTAGTAGGGGTGGGATCGGGTTGGGTATATCGGGTGTCGGGTTTTTCGGGTCGGGTACCCGAAAAAATCGGGTATTGAATTTCAAACCCGACCCCGACCCAATCGAAGTTCGGGTACCCGGCAATCGGGTAACCGAAACCCGCCGGGTACCCGCGGGTCGGGTCGGGTTTTTTATTTTCCTTTTTTTTACAATTTAATATGATTCAATTAATTTTAATCCCCAGCTAAGACTCTCATCCTCTTCGACCTCTGTAAGACAAATCGAACCATTAGTTCATTCGACGAGCCCATTGAACCTGAAGATGAAATCGAACTAGCCAATCGTTCTTATGTACCATATCGGATGGTCAAGAACTGGGCCGCTGTAATTATCTTCCTCGAGAAACTCGCCGGCGTCGGCCTCCCTCTCCCGGCTGGTCGGCGGCCTTCGCCTCGCCCTCGATCTACGGCACTTCGGACAAAGCATATAGACGGCATAGCAGGTCAAGAAGAGGAAACCCACAATGAGGACTGATGATGGCTAAGGCGATCCCTAAGAAAAGGGCGAGGTTGAAGAGTTTCTCTTACGCTCACACCTTGCTCTTAGATCTATAGAAGAGGGAAGTTTTAAAGGATTATTGAGCTGCTATTTGCTTCATCCTTTGGTGGATTTTCATTCTCGGTGACGAGAGTCTGAGGTGTGCGTGGGTTTGTGTGTATCGAGTATGTGTGTTTGTGTGTATCGATGTGTGTGTTGGGATGCGGTGTGTATCGATGTGTGGTGGGTGTGTATTGGGGTGTTAGTTGTCGTTGGGGTGTGCGTTGGTGTGTATCGAGTGTGAGCGGATTGGTATGTGAACATATTTTTTTCTTTATTTATGTGGTCTAGTCGGGTACCCGATCGGGTTTTTCGGGTAGCATATTGCTACCCGAAACCCGACCCGAAATATAACATCGGGTATCGGGTACCCCGATACCCGATGAAACCTGAATTTTCACCTTCGATCGGGTAAAACCCGATCGGGTCGGGTCGGGTACCCGAAACCCGAACCCGATTGCCCAGCCCTAGCTACTAGGCAGTTGCAGCTAAGATGGGGTGAGTTGTTTAGCCTTATTTCTGCTAGGTTTGAGGAGTTAAAAGAGGCTAAAATCATAGGGGAGTTTAATAAACTCAAACAATGTGGATCCTACAATGACTATGTCGACAAGTTTGAGGAACTCAAAGCATGTATGCTCATGTTCAACAACCGGGAATATTCTAAACAATACTTTGTAGCAAGTTTCATCAGTGGCTTGAGTGCAGAGTTACAAAATTTCATTATGATGTTTGAAACCAAGACCCTACAAGAAACTATCACATGGGCGAATGCAACTCAATACATTAGAAGCTATTTCCAAGAGGAACAATGGACAAAATAAGCCACCGTCTACAACCACCCACATTACAAACATAGGGAATGAGGCAACTCCAAATCAGCAATCTGCCAAGTAAGGAACCCTCAAACCTCTCACTAAGTTACTTACAGCAATATAGATGGCAGCTCGAAGAAAAAAGGGGCCTATGTTATAATTGTGACGAAGTATTTGTCCCTGGACATAGGTGTAAGAATAGGATCGTCTATGCTATTATGACAGAAGAGTAGTTATCCTACATTCAAACAACAACCCTGAAAATGAGGAAGTGTTGTTCTCCATCACTACCTCAAAGGGAAATATAGGACAAAATACCATGAATGTGACCGGGGTACTACAGGGGTCATGAGCTTAATATCCTAATTGACACGGGTAGCTCTCTAAGCTTTTTGAAGGCTAACACAGCTAGGGAACTCACATGGCCGTTGGTACCAGGAGAACCAATTAAGTGAATATGGCAAATGGGCAGAAACTAAAGAGTAACATGCAAACTTCAAGGTTCAGTTGGGAAATGGGGGAGAGGAGTTCTGCCATCCATTCAATATTCTACAAGATCAGAGCTATGATATTATTCTAGGAGGGGATTGGATGAGGAAATGCTCACCAGTCAAATTATTCTGCAGCCCGGCACCGGCCCTAAACAACTAGTGCCTTACCAAACCTGTCAAGGAAATAAGACGGATTGGAATAAGCATATGGAACAATTCAGAGTTGTGTTGCAGCTGCTGAATAAAAATAGGTTTGATGGGCATAGTAGGCAAGAAGGAAATATTAAGGGGAATGTTTACGGTAAGATCGAACCAACCCACCGGAATTCGGTGTCCTTGCGGTTGGATTTAGAGCTCAATGGCCACTACCCAGGCCTTTCCGAAACTTTGGAAAAAGGAGCCTAGTGAATTGCAGGCTGGATCTACCATCGGAAGCGAAAATCCACCCAACTTTCCATGTCTCACTATTGAACGAGGTCGTGATGCCCAAGGTAGAAACTTTACCTGAATCAGACAAAAGGAGAGAATATTTGGTTATGCCATCTCAGATCTTAGGAAAAGGGATAGTTTTTCGAGGAAGACTAGCTGTACCCCAGTCGCTGAAGCAGTGTAGTGGAAGTCGAAGTACCGTCAGCTGCAAGAACGAGAAGTATTGGCAAGCCAGGTTCCAGAGGCAAGATCCTTGGGGACAAGGATCTTCGCAATGAGGGGGTATTTTCATTGATATGGGGTGACTTTCGACCCAGCATTCCTCCTAACCTAACCACCCGATAATAGTAACTTTTATGGCATGGAGGCAGGAGGGAGGGAGAGCTAGAGATCTGAAGTCCTGTACGGAACGAATAAGAAAGGCCCTGATAACAAGGTGGTTTAGGTAGGAAACATTGGATAAAGCTGACCAGGGGACACGTGTAAGGCAACTGGTGGTTGGCATTGTAGAGAAAGGGGGGGCACCAGTCTTACAATAGTACACCTGCGACTGCTGTCTCTCCTAGGATATACCTGTAACTGCAGTAAAGTGGTCCCAACAGGCTGCCAGCTGGAAAGGAGAGGCCAAACGGATATATGGAGAGAAAAAGAGAGACCAGATTCAATAAGACTTAATACACTTCAACAGTTAGACATTTTCTATTTAGTCATCTTCTTCGCCATGAATGCACTGTAATAAGTGAAGTGAGCTCGAGTGTGTATCTCTTACCTGCGAATAGTGAATACTGTTTCCGGTGGCCCGTGGACGTAGGACACCTGTCCGAACCACGTAAAATCTGTGTCTCTTTCGCTCTTTTCCCTTTACAGCACTAAAATATGGATCCTAACACACACCAAGATATCGAACCCAATCCGTTTCACCCGTCAAGTATTATGGCGCCGTCTGTGGGAAGGACGGACTAAGACGTGAGTACGCTGGGTGGTTGCGATGATAAAGACAGACCAAGCTTGTATTTGTTCGAAGACGAGACGTTAGAGAGACAGAGGGAAGGTGTCGTTCTCAAGGAAGCAGTGGATCTTTGAGACAAATAGAAGCAAACTGGGATGGAAGCACAACCACCATTGACGCAGAATCTGCAGGAGCGATTCGAGGAAGTCGTTGAGAGGACGAGGGAGAACCCAGCGCCGTCTCCGACACTGGCGTCACTGGTCGAAACTTTGTCAACAATACCAGCACCCACCTTCGCAGGACCGTCTGGAGCAGCCCCGCCCCAAACTCCTATAACCATGACGGTGGAGGAACTGGAGCTGCTGGTGAAAAATGCGGTGGACGCTGCAATGACGGCTAAGAAGGCAAAGAACAAAGGCAAAAATGGAAGCAAGCTTCGTCGGCTCAGGGCAGGACTTCAGATGGCCATATCTCAGAATGGACGGAGACTGTCGGAGAGAACGTGGTGGCTGCAGAAGGGACATTAGACCCTCAGCCAGTGACGAACCTGTTAGAAAGGGAAGCTGTCCGAGAAGGAAGGAACTAAGGGCCACTAACCCCGCCTCCAAGATGAAGTAACGAACACCTCAGAGGACTCCAGGAAGGGCCAAGACCGACAAATTCAAGGAATGTATCACCTTCAGCGATTATAGTCAGCGAATGTGGAGCAGAAGGAAACAGGGAAGTCAGAGGACAAGAAGTGGAGGTGAGGAGCTATAGCACACATGGCCAGAAAGGCGCTACGAGCGAGAGGGGACTTGAGCTCAGGAAGCAGATATATGACCTACGGAAGATAGTGAAAGGTATGCAAAATAAGGCCACTAGACCGCATCTGCAAGGGGTACATCAGGCTGGTACGCCTTTTGCCAAGGAGCTGTTGGAGGGAGAAGTATTGCTCAACTTTAAGCAGTTGCCGTATGAGTATGATGGTACCACCGACCTAGAGGACCACACTTTGCACTTTAAGAACATCGTCTTGCTGTACAACTTATCGGAAGGAGTAAAGTGTATGGTCTTTTTGACCACGTTGGTAAGAGCTGCACAACAATGGTTTAGCCAGTTAAAGCCGGAATTTATCCACTCATTTGAAGAGTTCCAGAAGATCTTCATCGACCAGTTTGCTAGCGCTCGGAAACCTCCCAAATCCGATATGTCCTTATTTCAAGTCAAGCAACGACCGGATGAAAGCCTCCGATCTTATATTAGGAGATTCAATGTGGCAGCCTTGGAGGTACCCTCCGCCACTACTTCCGTTAAAATTAATGCTTTGGTTCATGGTCTGCAGGTTGGCGACTTCTTTGCATCGCTTTCTAAGAAGCCTCCGCAGACGTTCGAGGAGCTGCTGGGTAGAGCCGACAAGCACATAATCCTAGAGGAAAGTGAGCTGGCAAAGGCTCGGGAAGCGGTGCCCAGGATGCTCGCAAGGAAAGAAATATCTGACCATGGTCAGAACAAGAAAGGTGTCAGGATGGCTCGTCCCCAGATGACCAGGGGACCTATGCAGGGTATGGGGGGCAGATTCCCTCCTATGTATCAAAGATATACTCCTCTACGGATGACCTTGCAGGAGGTGCTAGCCGTGGCGTCAAGACACCCAGACATCAGGTACCCTAGGATCAACTCGCTGGGACCACCGAGGCCCACGTCGGGACCCTTTTGCCAATTCCATAATGTACATGGGCATCATACCGACGCCTGTACGCACCTGAAGAATGAGATAGAAAGACTGATAAGGGCATGACATCTCAAGGAATTTATATATCGAGATCGAGTACCGGTTCAACCAGCGCAGCCTAGAGAAAATGAAGGCCCTGGACAAGACAAGGGGAAACAACCTATGCTGGAACCTAATAGGCCTGGACCTAGCCACCAAAGAGCTCACATCCTCATCATAGTTGGAGGCTCGGAGGGTGGAGACTCGCATAAGGCTCGGAAGTCATATGCTCGGATGAAAGAGAAAGGAGATGCTTGGGGTGAGGTAGGTTAGTAGGTCAGATGGAGACCACATGGAACATACAATTTGGAGCCAAAGATGAGGCCGATGTCGTGTGACCTCACAACGACGCCCTTGTGATTACCAGGGATGTGGCAGGGTACAAAGTTTTGCAAGTATTCATAGAGTTCGGCAGATATTATGTTCTTGAAATGTTTCAAGCAGATAAAGTTAGGGACGGAGCTGAGGCCAGTGGCCACTTCCTTATACGGATTCGGTTGAGCTGGCATACAACCCTTAGGACAAATCACACATCCTGTGGGGTTAGGCGAGGATCCCCGATGGGTGGTATGGATGGTCAACTTCTTGGTCGTTGATGCAGTCTCCTCCTACAACATCATACTAGGACGTCCGGCTATTAATGGATTTAGAGCCGTGCCGTCAACGTACCAATTTCCAGTAGGTGACCAGGTATGAGAGGTTTCAGGAGATCAGGGGAGCTCTCGTCGATGTTATGCAAATGAGGTCAAGGTAGTAATTGGAGGTAAGGAGAAAAATGGAGCTGAGGCTAAGTAGGTGAAACGTACGAAGTTGGAAAGCGAGGACGAGGAACCTATGCAGCTACAACCTCAGGCCAATGAAGAAGTAATGACAGTAGAGCTGTATCCAGGAAGAGAAGGTTTCACCACTCAAGTAGAAACGAAGATAGGGAGGACATCATTATGATTGGCTGAATACTTGAGGCGGAATGCTGATTTATTCGCTTTCTCGCCAGCGAATATGACAGGGGTAGACCCGAACATAGCCGTGCACCACCTGAACATAGTCCCGGGAAGCCACCCTATAAAACAAAAACTTCGACAGTTTGGGGCCGAAAGGTATCTAGGTATTAAGGTCGAGGTTGAGAAATTGCTCAGGGCTAGACACATCAAGGAGGTACAGTTTCCTTCCTGGTTAGCTAACGTTGTTATGGTCAAGAAGGGGGATGGTTCTTGGAGAATGTGCGTGGATTTTCGATATCGCAACAAGGCTTCTCCCAAGGACAACTATCCCTTGCCGAGGATAGACCAGTTGGTTGACTCCACATCTGGATGTGAGATGTTGAGTATGATGGACGCCTATCAGGGATACCGCCAGATCAAGCTCAATCCGGACGATGTAGACAAGGTTTGCTTTGTCACAGCGGGAGGCATGTACGGCTATGTGCGGATGCCTTTCGGGCTTAAGAATGCAGGAGCTAGCTATCAGCGGATGGTCGATACAGTATTTAAAAATCAGCTAGGACGTAATATGGAAGTTTACGTAGATGACATGCTGGTCAAGTCGACATGAGCCAAGGATCACGTCACCGACCTAGAGGAAGCCTTTCAGACATCCGGAAGGTGGCATGAAGCTGAATCCTGAGAAATGTACCTTTGGAGTGCAATCAGGGAAGTTCTTGGGGTACACGAAGAGAGGAATCATGGTGAACCCCAACAAAGTGAAGGCCATATTAGAGATGCATCCGCCCTGGAATATCAAGGAGGTCCAACGTTTGACGGGTAGACTAGCGGCACAGAGTAGGTTCATCACCAAATCTGCTGACCGAAACTTACCCTTCTTCAAAATCCTTCGGAAGGGATGCCAGTTTGAATGGACAGAAGAATGCCAAGCGACATTCGAACGGCTAAGAATTAACCAAGCCATTACCTGGTGATGAGCTAATCCAATATTTTTCCACAGGGGAGCATGCCGTCCTAAAGAAGGAAGGCGACACCCAGAAGCCAGTATACTTCTTGAGTAAGACGATGCACGAAGCTGAAAGCAGGTACTCCGAGATTGAGAAAGCAGCTCTGGCGGTGATGGTGTCGGTACGAAGGCTATGCCCCTATTTCTTATCTCACAAAGTACGGGTACGCACTAATCTACCTTTGAAGCAGACTTTGAGTAGGCCAGATCTTTTCGGAAGGTGGTCAAGTGGGCAGTTGAGCTGGGGGAGTACGATGTTGAGTTTGAAAGACAACCGGCCATAAAGGGACATGCCCTGTCGGACTTTCTGCTGGAATCCACTCGAGGAGAAACGATGCCAACCTGGAAAGCTTATGTCGACGGTTCATCAACATCGGCTGGAGCTGGAGCAGGTGTCTTCGTTATCATGCCGGAAGGGGACGAACTACAGTTTGCCATAACATTTGACTTCCCGGCGTCCAATAACGAAGCTGAGTACGAAGCATTAGTGAAGGCGATGGAAATCCTCAACAACTTAGGGGCTACGGGGGTAATCATGTACTCAGATTCTCAGTTGGTAGCCCAGTAGGTCCAAGGGAACTATGAGACCAAGAACGAAAAAATGGTGAAGTACACGGAACGAGTAGGGAGACTGAAGGCAACCTTCGACAGTTTCGAGATACGACAAATCCCCCGGGAAGAAAATGGTAGGGCGGATTCCCTAGGAAAGCTGGCTAGCGCTGTAGTACCGAAGGGGACCAGGAATGCTACAATGCTCACGTCGAGCAGGGAGGACCAGAAAGAACAAGTGTGATGTATAGGGAGGAAGAAGACTGGAGAGCTCCAATACTGGAGGCCTTACGCAATCCAGGACACAAGGATGCAGGGAAATATCGACAGAAGTTTTGCATTATCGGGGAGGAACAGTACAAGAGAGCTTTTGTTCACCTGTACGCCCGATGTTTGTCCAGAAAGGAGGGGACATTGTTGGAAGAGATTCACGAGGGATGTGCAGGGATCATGGCAGATACATGGTCGTTGCTCAGAGAGTAATTAGAGCCGGGTACTTTTGGTCGACATTGCTAAGAGATGCCAGGGAGCTTGTCAGGCGATGTGAAAGCTGCCAAAAACACGGTCCGAAGATCCATGTCCCTGCAGAGGAGCTGGGAGTTATGCATTCCCCGTGTCCATTCGATAAGTGGGGAATAAATATAGTCGGACCTATGCCCATAGCAAAGGCCCAGAAGAAATTCATCATAGTGGCGGTCTACTACTTCAGTAAATGGGTATAGGCTAAGGCAGTCTCAAAGATTGACGAGACTAACGTAATAGATTTCCTATGGCATCATATTTGTTGCAAGTTCGGAGCCCCCGTGTCCTTATCTCTGACAACGGTACGCAATTCTGCGGAGCTAGGGTCCGCAAATTTTGCAAAGGGATGAAGATACAACAGAGATTCGTCTCTATAGGACACCCTCAGGCTAACGGACAAGTGGAGGTCACCAACCGTACCATCCTTCGAGGGATAAAAGCTAGACTAGAGTAGGAAGGTGGTAGGTGGTAGGTGGTTGGAATCTCTAGACCCTGGGTATGGGCATACCGTGTTACCACGAGAGAGGCCATGGAAGAAACACCTTTCCAGCTAGTCTACGGATCTGCCGCTCTAATACCCGTGGAGGTAGGACTGGAGACGCATAGGGTCATCCATTATGAAGAGGAACATAATGCACAGCTCAGAAGGGAGGATATGGACCTGATAGGGGAAATCAGGGAACTGGCCTTGATAAGAATGGAGAGGTATAAAAGTCGAGTGAAAGCGGTCTACGACCGTAGGATAAAACCCAGGCAGTTCCAGGTGGGAGATCTGGTTCTAAGAAGGACATATGTGCTCAAACTGCTGAAAAACGTGGACTCGACGTGGGAAGGCCCCTACAAGGTGGCTTGTGTTGTGGAAGGAGGCACTTACGAGCTGGAGGACAAGGACGGGCGTGGAGTACCCCGTCCCAAGAATATCTCAAGCTGAAAAAGTACTATGCTTAGTAGGGTTGGAAAGTTGTATATAAAGCAAACAAGGAGGTGTACTCTTCTTCCTTCACCAAAGTTTTATCCCAAGGGATTTTTACTTGGCAAGGTTTTAATGAGGTACCGTCCTCTGAATGAAAAAAGAAGTTTTCTTCAAAATCCACGTCCAACTCTCCTCCAGTATTGGGAATTGCAAACCCAGGCCCCATGTTACTTTGGATCAATGCCTGATGAACCTAGATTGGGTTATATTCAGAAGGGCTGCGCAAAGCGTGCCCCGCGCAGATTGCACTTGCACAGATGTGCCCAGGCTCCAGGTTACCCTGGATCCACGCCTGATGAACCTAGATTGGGTTATATCCAGGAGGGCTGCGCAAAGCGCGCCCCACGCAGATTGCGCTTGCACAGATGTGCCCAGGCTCCAGGTTATCCTGGATCAACGCATAACGAACCTAGATTGGGTTATATCCGGGAGGGCAGCCGAAAGCTCACCCCGCGCAGATTGCGCTTGCACAGATGTGCCCAGGCTCCAGGTTATCTTGGATCAATGCCTGATGAACCTAGTATATCCGTGAGGGCTGCGCAAAGCGCGCCCCATGCAGATTGCGCCTGCATAGATGTGCCCAGGCTCTAGGTTACGCTGGATCAATGCTTGATGAACCTAGATTGGGTTATATCCGGGAGGGCTGCGCGTAGCGCGCCCCGTGCAGATTGCACTTGTACAAATGTGCCTAGGCTCCAGATTACCGTGGATGAATGCCTGACTGACCCGAACAGGAATAAGCTCCAGCTCTGTACCATTCCAGAGATGAAAGAGATCTCCTAAGCTCCGACTCGACTCCGAAACGAATGAAGGCCAGAACCAGTCAATGCTGGCCCTACACAGGGGGAAAGGTTCGTCGAAATTACACGAGCCTGACGAAAAATGAAAATAGGAGATGTCGGATCTAGTATACCAAGGAGCTCTCAGGTACACATTTCCGTTCGCTAACAGCCTCTTAGACAAAAAATCTATAATCACAGATTCGGTGAGATGTTGGAAAGAGAACGCGTAGGAGGCGAATGCTTCTCACAAGCAAACACTTGGGATATCACTGTTTGGAGGGCCTAACGTAGACTACCAATGTTTAGCAATGTAAAGAGCAAGGTCGGTAGATCAGAAGGAACGCTGCTCATATACTTCGAATGTGCTATTAGACATTAGCACAATTCGAAGTAGGGGGAGTGGAGACTGGTGGTGGTATAAGCTCAGGGGTTTAACGGACGAGTTCCAAACACTCAAAAATCCCAACAAGGCAAAGTTGAGGTGCGAGTAAGATAAGGAGAAACACATTATAGGAACATAACAATAAATCAGCATGAACGGTTCAACCGAAATGACAAGCGGAAAATGTGCAAGAGAGAAAAACAGCACAAAAGGTCTGAAAGGGAAAGACGAGGACAATAAAAAAAGAGGTTCGAAAGAGAAAAATAACATAATAGTCCAGAATGAAAAACAGTTAAGTAGTTCAAGAGGGAGGAGCGCTGGAACCAGCCAAAGAATCGGGGACCTCCGAACTAGCGAGCAACTCTTGCTGCTCTAACTCTGAAAGCTGACCCATGAGGACTTGGGGAGTTCTCCAGCAAAGCAGTCGAGCATCGAGGCACTTCAGCAAACAAGAAGTTGGGATTTGGAGCCGCCTTCATATCTCCTTAGAAGGTCGGGGGAACGCTCATGGACGCCATGGATGAATCTAACGTGGAAGTCGGTTCACGTCCAGTAGTGAAGCCCCCTAGGAAATAATGCTGCATATATGGCACAAAGTCCATCAGAGACAGGGTGTCACACAGGTAGCCTTCGTGCCATCACTTGTTTAGCTGGGTCAGGAACTTCTGAACAGGAGGAGAGGCGATGAGATGTCTCTGGTAAAGCTAGATCCCTTCCAGCCAACCTGCAGAACGTTCTTCACGGCGTACCAAACCAAGCTGCTTCTGCACCTCTCTTGCCACCTCAGCATCGAAGGACTGCTCCAGAGCAGCCTTCATAACCTTCTCCTTCTCTGCGAGCAGATCTCCAACCTTACGCTCGATCAAGGCCTGTTACTCTTCCACGAGCTCAGCTTTCCTAGTAGCGAGAGCAGCTGCATTCTCTTCTTCTAATTGTCGCAACTTCTGCGAGGCTAGGTCCTTGATATGAGCCTCCCGCTCATTCTTTCCTGTTCAAGTTCTTTCTTCAACCCCTCGATCTCCAAATTGCACTTTTTCACCGTTTCATACACAATAGGGTCAATGGGTGCAAAATCATGGAGCCCCAGATTCTGATCGGAGATCGCAGACAGAAGAGAAGGCAGCATAAAAGACCTCTAGCATTACCAGAAACAAAAATGTCACTTTCGCTCAGTAATAAAAGTATGAGAGGGCCAAAAATAAAAGTTACCTGTGCCCAGTAGTAAGCAGCAAGCTCGGCAATCTCGGAACCTGACCTACGATGGAGCAACCTCTGATGCTCAATCGGAGTGATGGCGCGGACAAAGTTCGCCCTCTCTTTCATATCAATCAGATCGTAGTTGTTCGGCAAATCTAAGACCACCTTCCCATCGGCGCGACGATCGACTCCCCATCCACTTCCCTTGTGCACAAAAGGAACAAATTCAAGTGACTCCCTGGACTGGGATGGATCTGTCTCCAGACGTGGCTTTTTGCTTTTCACCGTAAAGGTCTTCTTTTTATTCTTAACAGGTGCAGATGTAACAGGGGAGGCATTCTCAGCAGCCTCATCTCCAGAACCCAATATCACCACATCTCGATCTGCGGCAGCCCCTTTTGGAGAACTAGGACTGGGAGGTGGAGACCTCTCACGAGTTTCTGAGCCAGTTGGCTCAGTTCTGCCTGGGACTCTGGAAGGTTGAGACATGGCGAGGACAGAAGAATCCTCTTGCTTGATAGGCAGGGCCTTGAAAGCGTCTTTCCAAGAAAATGACATACCTGCAAAATATTACAAAGTTAGAAGGGAATGTTCAGAAAGAAGGTTAGGAAGCAGGGGGAACCTGCTTACCGTTAGGGTTAAAAGGGACAGGCTGAGGAGAGAGGCCAAAATGGTGAAGAAGGCCGGGAACCAGCTCCACCATGCTAAACGTTTTCTCGGAAGCATGAGATTTAGAAGGCCAATAGCTGTCTCATTTTCTTCAGTACATTCCGCATCGGTTTCAGGGAGTCGCGACAGCACCCGATGGATCGAACTACGATGGGGAAAACCTTACTCACCTTTTGTTGGAGCCACGAAGAAGTAAAATGGGTGCCACTCTTTGTGGACACCGTGAGCACTCTTATCAAAGAAATGGACAAACCTGCACGGATTAGCGCATAGGTAAAAGAAGAGTGAGGCAGGTTTGAGCTTGATAGGGGTAACCTTTAGCCCAGCATTCCTCCTAACCGTACTACCTGAAGATAGTGATTTAGCGGACATATTGACAGGTGGGGCGAACCCCTGGGTATCTGTGACTATGTACGGAAAAGGCAGATGGGTGCTGACGGGGAAATAGTTTAGGCGGGAAATATTGGATCTGGCCGACCAGGGGACACGTGGGCCATTGTGAATGGTTGACATGGTGAGTAAGAAGGAGGCGCGCCAGTCTGACATCCGTACGCCTGCAGGTGCTGTGTCTCCTATGAGGTACCAAACGTCACCATCACGTGGTCCCGCAGGACTGCCAGCTGGGACGAAAAGGAGAAACGGACGTATGTGAATAAGGAAGGATAAGAGAGAGAGAGATAGACGAGGGATTCATCATAAAACACTTAGAGAAATACTGTATTCATCTTCTTGACTCTCTTTAACGCCATTAACACAATGTAATGAGCGAAGTGAGCTTGAGGGTGTATTTCCGACTGTGACTAGTGGATACTATTTCCGACGGCCCGTGGACGTATGACACCTGTCCGAACCACGTACATCTGAGTCTCTGTCACTTCTTTCCTTCTCAGCACAAAAATATAGATCCAAAAAGACACTAGAAACGCAAGTCCTAGCCCGTCTCATCTATCACCACTCTTCCCGGACAAAATACTGTTGATCGGGGTCGTACCCGCATCAAATGGCGCCGTCTGTGGGAAGGATGGTCTGAGACGTGAGAGCGCTGTGCAGTGATAGCGAGGAAGGCAGGCTGTTTCTGGGCCTGTTTGAAGATAAGGCAAGGAAGGTAAACCGAGTTCGTGTCTGATTGAAGGCAAGTCGTGAGAGAGACCATAGGAAGGTGCTGTCGTCAGAAGAACAGTAAGCTTTAAGGATGCACAGAAGTTGGATACGATGGAAGAACAGCCATCGTTGGTGCAAGACCTGCGAGGAAGGTTTGAGGAAGTCGCCGGGGAAACAGGGAAAGGTCCCGCGTCGGCCCCAACGTTGGCCTCACCGTTCGAGGCCCCGGTGGTGGTGCCGACACCCACCTTTGCAGGACCATCTGGAGCGGTTCCGCCCATAACCATAACGGTGGAACAGCTAGATCTGTTGGTAAAAAATACGGTGGATGCGGCTATAACTGCTAAAAAAGCGAGGAGCAAGGGCAAATGGAAGCAGCCCCTCTCCGCCCAAGGCCGGACCTCGGATGGACATGTCTCGGAGTGGGCGGAGACGGTAGGAGAAGACGCGATGGCTGAAGAGGAGACCTTACGTATATTACCAGAAAGGAACCCGTCTAGGAGAGAGGTTGCCCAAGAAGGAGGTGATGATGGACCATTGAATCCAACACCCAGGCGAGGTGAGGAGCCTGTTCGAGGAGTCCAGGAAGGGCCAGTAAGCCAAGGGAATGTGGCACCTCCGACAACCCTAGCCAGTGGATGCAGGATACAGGGAGACAGGAGAGCCAACGAGCAAGAAGTGGAAGGGAGCAGCTGTAGCACGCGTGGACAAGGGAGAGCTGTTAGTTCAGGGGGGCAGGAGCTCAGAAGGTAGATGTTGGACTTAAAGAAAATGGTAGAGGAGATGCGGAACAAGGCAACTAGGCCACATCTCCGAGGATTGCACCAGGCCGGTACGCCTTTTTCAAAAGAATTGTTGGAGGGGGAAGTAGCGCTCAACTTCAAACAGCTGCCTTATGAGTACGATGGTACCACTGACCCTGAGGAGCATGTGCTACATTTTAAGAATACCATCTTGTTGCATAACTTCTCGGAAGGAGTGAAGTGTAGGGTTTTCCTGACAACATTGGTGAGAGCTGCCCAACAGTGGTTCAGCCAACTAGAACCTGAGGTTATCCATTCATTCGAGGAGTTTCAAGAAATGTTCATCACCCAGTTTGCTAGCGCTCGGAAGCCCCCCCAAGTCTGATATGTCTTTGTTTCAAGTCAGACAGCGACCACACGAGAGCCTTCGGTCCTACGTCAGGAGATTCAATGTGGCGGCCTTAGAGGTACCCTCTGCGACTAGTTCTGTTTAGATTAACGCTCTGGTTCATGGTTTGCAGGTGGGCGATTTCTTTGCATCGCTCTCCAAGAAGCCCCCAGAAACGTTTGAGGAACTGCTGAGCAGAGCAGATAAGTATATAAATTTGGAGGAGAGCAAGTTGGCAAAGATCCGAGAGGTAACGACCAGGGCGGTACCTAAGAAGGAAATGCCAAGTCATAATCGAAACAAGGGAAATGTCCGGACCGTTCACCCCCCAGCTATCAGGAGGCCTATGCCAGGTGGCACGAACATATTTATTCCCAGATATAAGAGGTACACTCCCTTACGAACAAGCTTAGAAGAGGTCCTGGCTGTGGCGACAAGACATCCGGACATTAGGTACCCTCGAGCCAGCCCTCGAGGATATCTGAAACCCACAACAGGGCCCTTCTGTCGTTATCATAACGAATATGGGCACCACACGAACAACTGCACACACCTGAAGAACGAAGTGGAAAGGCTGATAAAGGCAGGGCACCTGAAGGAGTTCGTATATCGAGATAGAGGACCGGCTCCACCCCTACAACCCAGGGAAAAGGAAGGTCCGGGGCAGGACAAGGGAAAGGCCTATGCTGGAACCTAATAGGCCTGGGCCCAGCCAACCGAGAGCTCACATCCTCATCATAGTTGGGGGCCCGGACGGTGGAGACTCACACAGGGCACGGAAGTCATATGCCCGGATGAAAGAAAGTGGAAAAGTCTTGATGGGAGACAGCCTGGTAAGTCAAATGGAGAGCACATGGAGCATACAGTTTGGGGCGCATGATGAGGTCGACGTCGTGCGGCCCCACAACGACGCTCTCGTAATCACCACGGACGTAGCTGGATATAACGTGTCACGGGTATTCATAGATGGAGGCAGTTCAGCGGATATAATGTTCTTGGATTGCTACAAATGAAGTTAGCAACGGAGCTGAAGCCGGTGACTACTTCTTTGTATGGATTCGGGGGAGCTGGTATCCAACCCTTATGCCAAGTCACACTCCCAGTGGGACTGGGCGAGGACCCCAGACGGGTGGTACGAATGGTAAACTTCCTGGTGGTTGATGCGGTTTCTTCATACAACATCATATTAGGGCGCCCAGTTATTAATGGATTCATAGCCGTACCTTCGCCATATCACCTGAAAATCAAATTCCCAGTAGGCGACCAGGTGGGAGAGGTTTCGGGAGATCAGATCAGCTCTCGCCGTTGTTACGCTAATGAGGTCAAGGTCGTGACGGGGGGAAAGGAAAAAGACGGAGTCGAAGTTAGGCAAGCCAAACGCACGAAACTGGGGGAAGAGGATGGCGGACCTACGAAGCTACAGCCCCAGCCCGACGAGGAGTTACTGTCAGTAGAGCTCTACCCAGGAAAGGAGGGTTTTGCTACCCAGATAGGGACGAAGATGGGTGAGGAGACAACGTCGCAGCTGGTCGAATGCCTCAGACGAAACGCTGATCTCTTCGCCTTCTCACCGGCGGACATGACCGGAGTAGACCCTACGATAGCTATGCACCACCTGAACATATTGCAGGAAGCCGCCCGGTGAAGCAGAGACTCTGATGATTTGGAGTTGAGAGAGATCAGGACATCAAGGCCGAGGTTGAGAAACTGATCAAGGCAGGGCACATCAAGGAGGTACAGTTCCCCACCTGGCTGGTTAATGTGGTTATGGTCAAGAAAGGGAATGGCTCCTGGAGAATGTGTGTAGATTTCCGTGATCTTAACAAAGCCTGCCCCAAAGATCACTACTCTCTACCGAGGATAGATCAGCTAGTGGACTCTACGTCCGGATGCGAGATGTTAAGCATGATGGATGCTTATCAGGGGTACCACCAGATAAAGCTCAACCCGGACGATATAGACAAGGTTTGCTTTGTCACAGTCAGGGGCACATACGGTTACATCAGGATGCCCTTTGGGCTTAAAAACGCAGGAGCTACTTACCAACGGATGGTTAATACCATGTTCAAGAACCAGCTAGTGCGCAACATGGAGGTGTACGTGGATGACATGTTGGTCAAGTCGACGTGGACCAAAGATCACATCAGCGACCTGGACGAAGCTTTCCGAACCATCCGGACGTGCGCCATGAAGCTGAACCCCGAGAAGTGCACCTTTGGAGTGCAGTCGAGAAAGTTCCTGTGGTATATGGTGACAAAAAGGGGAATAGAAGTCAATCCCAACAAAGTGAAAGCCATACTGGAGATGCAGCCACCCCAGAATGTCAAGGAGGTTCAATGCTTAACCGGTAGGCCGGCGGCGTTGAGCAGATTCATCGCCAAGTCCGCAGATAGGAGCCTACCCTTCTTCAAGATACTCCGGAAAGGATGTCGGTTTGAATTGACAGAGGAATGCCAGTCGGCATTCGAAAGGCTAAGGGATTACTTGCACAACGTGCCGTTATTAACTAAACCATTGCCTGGAGATGAGCTAATCTTGTACTTTTCCACAGGGGAACGTGCCGTGAGCTCGGTTCTCCTGAAGGAGGAAGGCGATACACAAAGACCGGTGTACTTCGTGAGTAAGAAGATGAACGGGGCCGAAAGCAGATACTCTGAGATTGAGAAGGCAGCCTTGGGAGTAATGGTGTCTGTCGGGAGGCCCGATCTTTCCGGAAGAATGGTCAAATGGGCAGTTGAACTGGGCGAATATGACGTTGAGTTTGAAAGGCGACCTGCCATTAAGGGACAGGCCCTGTCGGATTTCCTATTGGAATCTATCCGTGGAGAGGCACCACCGACCTGGAAGGCCTACGTCGATGGCTCATCAACATCGACAGGAGCAGGAGCAGGAATCTTGATCATCACGCCCAAGGGAGATGAATTGCAGTTCGCAGTGACCTTTGACTTCCCGGCATCCAACAATGAAGCTGAGTACGAGACCCTGGTGAAAGGAATGTAGATCCTTAGTAATCTAGGAGCTACAGGGGTAGTCATTTACTCGGACTCCCAATTAGTGGCCCAGCAGGTCCAGGGGAACTACGAAGCTAAGAACGAGAAGATGGTGAAGTATGCCGAACGAGTGGGGAAGCTGAAGACCTCCTTCAATAGTTTCGAAATACGACAGATTCCCCGAGAAGAGAATAATAGAGCAGATTCTCTGGCGAAGCTGGCAAGCGCTGCAGTCCCTGAGGGGACTAGGAAAGTCACTATGCTGACGGCTAGCAGAGAGGATCACACGGTACATGTGGGATGTATAGGGGAAGAGGAAGATTGGAGAGCTCCTATCCTGGAGGCCTTACGTAACCCCGAACATAGGGACGTAGGAAAATTCCGACAAAAGTTCTGCCTCATTGGAGGGGAGTTATATAAAAGGGCTTTCGTTCACCCCTATGCTCGATGTTTATCCAAGAAAGAGGGGAAGTTGGTATTGGAGGAAGTGCATGAGGGATGTGCCGGGGATCACGCTGGGTACAAAGCGGTCGCTCGGAGAGTGATCAGGGCAGGATACTACTGGCCCACCTTGTTGAGAGATGCTAAGGAACTGGTCAGACGATGCGAGAGCTGCCAAAAGCACGGTCCCAAAATCCACGTGCCAGCGGAGGAGCTGGGAGTGATGCATTCCCCATGCCCGTTTGATAAGTTGGGGATAGATATCGTGGGACCGATGCCCGTCGCCAAAGACCAGAAGAAGTTCATCATAGTAGCTGTCGATTATTTCAGCAAATGGGTTGAGGCTAAGACAGTATAAAAAATCGACGAAACTAACGTGATAGACTTCTTGTGGCATCACATCTGTTGCAGGTTTGGAGCTCCCCGGATTCTCGTTTCTGACAATGGCACGCAATTTTGCGGAGCCAAAGTCCGAGAGTTCTGCACATGAATAAAGATACAACAGAGATTCGTCTCCGTGGGACACCCCCAAGCCAATGGGCAGGTGGAGGTCACCAACCGTACTATCCTTCGTGGGATAAAGACCAGGCTAGAGCAAGAGGGTGGCAGATGGTTGGAGTCCCTGGACCCCGTGCTATGGGCATACCGCGTCACTCCGCGAGAAGCCACGGAGGAAACGCCTTTCCAGTTAGTATATGGATCGGCCGCTCTGATACCTATTGAGATAGGGATGGAGACGCACAGAGTCATCCACTATGAAGAAGAACAGAACGCTCAGCTCCGAAGAGAGGATCTGGATCTGATAGGGGAAATCAGAGAGCTGGCCTTGATAAGGATGGAAAGGTACAAAAGTCGAGTAAAAGGAGTTTATGATCGAAAGGTGAGGCCCCGACGATTCCAGGTGGGGGATTTGGTCTTAAGAAGGGAAGATGTACTCAAACCACTGAGGAAAATCGACTCGACGTGGGAGGGTCCCTACAAGGTGGCCCGCGTTTTGGGAGGCGGTGCATATGAGTTAGAGGACGAAGATGGGCGTGGAGTGCCACGACCCTGGAATATTTCGAAGCTTAAGAAATACTATGCTTAGTGAGGTTTGAAAGGATGTACATAAATCAAACAAGGAGGTGTATTTTTTTTCCTTCGCCAAGGTTTTATCGCAAGGGGGTTTTACTTGGCAAGGTTTTAACGAGACACCATCCTCTGAATGAAACTACTTTTCGGAAATCTGTGTTCCAATGGTACCCTTCCCACCAAATCGCCCAGATGTGGCCGCGCAGATACGCACGTATTTAGCCCAGATGTGGCTGGCCCAGACGTGGCCGCGCAGATGCGCACGTATTTAGCCCAGATGTGGCTGGCCCAGATGTGGCCGCGCAGATGCGCACCTATCTAGCCCAGATGTGGCTGGCCCAGATGTGGCCGCGTAGATGCGCACCTATTTAGCCCAGATGTGGCTGGCCCAGACGTGGCCGCGCAGATGCGCACATCTAGCCCAGATGTGGCTGGCCCAGACGTGGCCGCGCAGATGCGCACGTATTTAGCCCAGATGTGGCTGGCCCAAGACGTGGCCGTGCAGATGCGTACCTATCTAGCCCAGATGTGGCTGGCCCAGACGTGGCCGCGCAGATGCGCACTTATTTAGCCCAGATGTGGCTGGCCCAGACGTGGCCGCGCAGATGCGCACTTATTTGGCCCAGACGTGGCTGGCCAAGACGTGGCCGCGCAGATGCGCACTTATAAGCCCATATGCGGCTATGTAGGTAGTTCTCGTGTTGAGGTATCCCGCCTCCAGGACACCTTAGAAAATCGCTCGGTAGGCCTGGACATGGTCGCTACTGATGAACCTCGCTGGTCCCCATGCCAGCCAACGATGACCTCGCAAAAAGGAAGAGGTCTGCCGATACGCAACAGGCCAGATGGAAGAATGAAAACGAGTAACAAGCTCAAGGCATTGTTGAGATTCCCCAGGTACGTCTTTCTGTCAGTTAAATAATTTCTTGAAGAGAGACTCCGATCTGAGCACAGCCAGATGGCACAACGATGGGAGAAGGTGACGATGGTAAGGTCAAAAGGAAGTGTTCTTGATATACTTCGAATATACTGACGAACCTCAGCACTATTCGAAGTAGGGGGAGTGGAGAGTGGTAGTAGTGTAGGCCCAACCACCGACAGCGAGAGGGGCCCAAAACATTTAGCATGTGATTAAGTCGGAAGGCAGACAGCGAAAGGGAAAACATGCTACGACATCATAGAAGCCCTCCAAAAAAAAAACATGCAGGGCTCGGGAAAAAGAAACAGCAACAGATGTCCAAAACAGGAAAATAACAAAAGGAGTCCGCAAAAGTAAAAACAGCATTAATTGTTCAGAAATAGAGAATGGACTAGCAGGCTAAGAGGGTGGAGCACTGGAACCGGCCGCAGAATCGGGGACCTCTGAAGTAGCAGATAGCTCCTGCTGCTCTAACTCGGAGAGTTGAACCAGGAGGACCTCAGGCGAGACTTCCAACAAACTAGGAGAGCAGTGAGGCACCCTAACAGACCAGAAGTCCAAATTTGGGGCTGCCTCTGGATCCCCCTTAAATGTCGGAGGGGCGCTCATAGCTTCCATCGTTGCATCCAATGTAGAGGTGGGCTCACGTCCAGCAGCGAAACCTCCTAAGAAGTAATGCTGCATAAAGGGTGCAAAGTCCACCAGAGAAAGGGTGTCGTGCAGATAGCCCTCGTGCCAACTCTGGCTCAGCTGGGCCAGGAACTTCATACCCAGGGGGGAGCCCATGAGATGCTTCTGACAAAGCTGGACACCTTCCAGCTTCCCCGTGAAATGACTACCCTCGACCTTAGCGGCGAAAGCTTGCTCCAGCTCAACATTCAGGGTTCTCTCCCTCTCAGGCAACAGTTCCTTAGCCCTTAGCTCAATCTGGGCTTGCTGATCATCTATAAGCTAGTGTAAGCGAGACGTGAGCTCAGTCTCCTTAGCAGCAAGTGCAGCTGCAGTCACCACCTCTAGTTGACGTGACTTCTCCAGAGCTAAGTCCCTCACACGAGCCTCGCGCTCGCTCTTCTCCTTCTCAAGCTCTTGCTCTAATTGTGCGACCTTTTAAGTCCCGCTCCTTGATCTTTTCAAGTATGTGGCTCTCAGGGGAGGCAGGATCACCAGACGCCAAACCCCGACGGGAAGTCGCAGATAAGAGAGTAGGCAACAGAAAGGACAGCTGACAATACAAAGCACAAATCAACAACGGAAACCAGCACAAAGGAGTTAAGGGCGAAAATTACCTTAGCCCAATGGTGGGCAGCGAGCTCGACAGCAGAGGCGTCGGACTGATGACGAAGCGCTTTTTGTTGTTCAAGTGGCACAATGGCCTGGATGAACTTCACCTTATCCTCAGGACTTAAAGAGTCGTAGCTGTCCGGCATGTCCAGCATCATCTTCCCATCAGCCTGCTGATTGATACCCCATTCAGAACTCTGATGGACGAAAGGAATGAACTCTGAGGCATCAGGTGAAGGAGGGGCTGTCTCCACACGTGGCCTTTTCCCCTTGGCCACAACAGTCTTCTTCTTTTTCTTCCGAGAAGGCGCAGGCGAGGCATCCTTTCTGACAACATCACCCTCGGAGTCCGATATCACCACATCTGCATCTCGCGCGAGAAGGAGTAGTGCGAGGAGACGAGGACCTGAGGGGAGATTTCCCACCCACCTCCGGGGCTGACGAGTCAGGTTCGCCATGGCCTGATGAGGGAGGAGGTTCGATGGGAGCGTCAGAGTCCTCTTGCTTGACAGGTAGAGCCCGGAATGCATCCCTCCAAGAAAATGACATACCTGCAAAAGATACATCAAGTTAGGAGGCATGCTAGAGAGAGAGGCCAAGAAGCAGGGGGGAAACCTGCTTACCCTCAGGATCAAAAGGTAGAGGCTGCGAAGAGAGGCTGAAGTGATGAGTAGGCCGGCGTAAGTCACCAACTCAACCATATCGAACTTCTTTTCAGAAGCTCGGAAATTCAGAAGGCGGAGAGCTGCTTCATTCTCTTCAGAGCATTTCGGTTGGACCCCAGGAAGTCGTTGGGGCACCTGATGGACCCAGTGGCGATGGGGAAAATCCCAACACCTTGTAGGGGTTAGGAAGAAATAGAAGGGGTGCCACTCCTTGTCTTGATGGGAGCCCCTGCTGAGGAAATGTACGAGACGCGCGAATTCGAGCACAGATAGAAAAAGGGCGGCGTAGACTTGAGTTGAAACTGGGAAAGAACAAGCTCCACAGAAGGCCTCCCACCAGCATCGGTGACCAAGACATAGAAAGCTACCAACTGACGAATAGAAGAAGGACTGAACTGATTCAAAGGCACGCGATAAACCTGCGACACTGCCGCTAGAAAGGGGTGAACTGGAAATAGACCAGCCCTCACTTGGCTTTCCCAAAAAGCAAGGGACGGAGAAGGTGGAAAGTTGGCACGCTGACTGGGATTGGGGACGAAGAGGTGAAAATCAGAGCTGTGGAAGCCCTCTGGTACCAGCTTCTCTAAACGCCGATAGGTCGACTTGGATGCACCGAACATCTTCCAGTCGTCCACCCCAGCGCTATCTCCGACAGCGCATCACGAACGAGTTCGGCGAGATGTGGACGAGTCAGGAGCTAGTGGCGCTGGCGGCGGAGCGGCAGAGGAGGTATCGGCGGGAGTGTGAGAGGAAGAAGGCTGGGGAAAATCGGATGCTGCCGCGTCTGACGATGGGGCTTTTCGCTTCGACCACCTTTGGGCGGCAGCACCCGGTACGGCGGAGGACGTGGAGACGCCCGGCGCCGAACGAGTATCCTCGGAGACGACGTTATCAGACATATATTCGACGCGCAAAGGAGGAAACGGGGAAATGGTACCTGGAAAAGTCGCAGATGGAGAAGAAATTGGGACACCGGCGATTCTGAGCACTGTGCGATTTGGGGCGAGACGATGGCGAAACCCTAAAGTGACGATTGAAATTTCTGTTTTTGGCTAAGTATGGGAAGCGATTTCAAAAGGGGGGAAAAGTGAAGGAAACCGCCTCGAGAAACTCAAAAGCAGAAGTGACGGGCGGGGACACGTGTCACCCTACGGACGCTGCCTTCTTCTGCAAATAGCACAGGACCTGTCCAATCGACATAAATACAGTGCAGGCCGGCTAAGGAGTCCAGAATCACTAAAAAGGAGGAATGCTCTCTCAAGTGTACTCCGAACTGTAATACTTGGCAAATTACACTTCAGAGTAGGGGGACTGGATGATAGGGGTAACCTTTAGCCCAGCATTCCTCCTAACCGTACTACTTGAAGATAGTGATTTAGCGGACATATTGACAGGTGGGGCGAACCCCTGGGTATCTGTGACTATGTACGGAAAAGGCAGATGGGTGCTGACGGGGAAATAGTTTAGGCGGGAAATATTGGATCTGGCCGACCAGGGGACACGTGGGCCATTGTGAATGGTCGACATGGTGAGTAAGAAGGAGGTGCGCCAGTCTGACATCCGTACGCCTGCAGGTGCTGTGTCTCCTATGAGGTACCAAACGTCACCATCACGTGGTCCCACACGACTGCCAGCTGGGACGAAAAGGAGAACGGACGTATGTGAATAAGGAAGGATCAGAGAGATAGATAGACGAGGGATTCATCATAAAACACTTAGAGAAATACTGTATTCATCTTCTTGACTCTCTTTAACGCCATTAACACACTGTAATGAGCGAAGTGAGCTTGAGGGTGTATTTCCGACTGTGACTAGTGGATACTATTTCCGGCGGCCCGTGGACGTAGGACACCTGTCCGAACCACGTACATCTGAGTCTCTGTCACTTCTTTCCTTCTCAGCACCAAAATATAGATCCAAAAAGACACTAGAAACGCAAGTCCTAGCCCGTCTCATCCATCACCACTCTTCCCGGACAAAATACTGTTGATCGGGGTCGTACCCGCATCAGAGCTGAAACTGGGAAAGCACGAGTTGTGCTGAGGGCTTTCCGCCCGCAGTAGTCACCAAAACGAAAAAAGCTACCAATTAACGAATGGAGGAGGGGCTGAATTGAATTTGCCGTGACACGGAAGCCAAAAAGGGATGGACTGGGAAATGCAACACAGCCTTCACCTGGTTCTCCCAAAAGGTAAGGGCTGGAGAAGTAGGGAAGTTGGCCCGTTGGTTAGGAGTGGGGAGCGAAACGTGAAAATTAGGGCTATGGAAACCCTTGGGAGCCAATTTCTCTAATCGGCGGACGGTTGACCTAGAAGGACCAAATGCTTTCCAATCGTCTATCCCGGAAAGGTACTAGCATCTCAGACGGTGCCGCATCAGGTGACGAGGCTTTCTGCTTGGACCCTCATCGAGTAGCAACGCCCGGAGCGGCTAATGAAGCGAAAATGCCTGACGATGATGGGCATGAATTTTCAGTATCGACACTGTTCGACATATCTTCGATGCCAAAACGGAGAACAGAGGGAAAAACTGAGGGGAAACTCGATGACCACACGAGGAAAAGAGGAAAAAAGGACAGGGTGTGGGGGTGTTCATTCGGTTAAACCGAACCGAACCATACCGAAAATTCGGTTAACCGAAAAAATCGGTTCATTGATTTTGTTAACCAAAAACCGAAACGAAAAACTTTCGGTTCGGTTCTTACCGAAACAGTTCCGGTTATTTCCGGTTAACCAAATGGTTAATCGAAAATTTACCTAATGCAATAAGCAAATAACAATTTTCTTTCCTAATCTGCACGTCATCAGCACCTGAGCATGAATAACGATTTCTTTACCTAATCAGCACATGTCATCAACACCTTAGCATCGATTCTTTCTAGTTTTTATTTTGTTAAAGCTGAATTATTAAATTGATAATGGGACCTAGTTGTCGATTGGGCCTACTTTGAAAGGATCTGTTTAATAATAATGTTGAGTTAATATATATATATATATATATTACATATAAAATAAATGTTCGGTTAATCGGTTAATTTCGGTTACCGAACACTAAAACCATAACCGAACCGATTAACCGAAAAAATAAAATTACTAACCATATACCGAACCGAATTTTTCGGTCGGTTTCCGGTTCGTACCGAAAAATCAGTTTTCGGTATGGTTCGGTCGGTTAACCATCTTTTGAACACCCCTAACAGGGTGTTACCTAATGGAATGACGGATTGAGAGTCGAAGCTTGGCACAGTGCGATTTGGGACAAAAATGGCGAGAGAAACCCTAAGGACGATGAGGGGAAAATTTTGTTAAGTGTGGAAAGATATTTGAGAAAAAGGGGGGAAATGAATGAAGGGATGCCTTGAAAATTTCAAAAAAGAAAGCAAGTGGGAGAGAGGAAGCAAGCAAAAGGGACGCATGTCTTTCTGGGAATATGTCCCGTCACTACAAAAAGCACCGAAGCAGTCCCATCAAACCAGAGGCGGTGCAGAAAAGCTGGGAAGGATGATAGATGATAAAAGAAAGGAGAAATGCTTTCTTAATAATACTCCGAGCTGCAATACTTAGTGTATTACAACTCAGAGTAGGGGGACTGGGTGATAGGGGTGACTTTCGACCCAACATTCCTCCTAACCTAACCACTCGATAATCGTAACTTTTATGGCATAGAGGCAGGAAGGAGAGAGAGCTAGAGATCTGAGGTCCTGTACGGAACGAATAAGAAAGGCCCTGACAACAAGGTGATTTAGGCGAGAAACATTGGATAGAGCCAACCAGGGGACACGTGTAAGGCAACGAGTGGCTGGCATTGTAGACAGAAAGGGGGTGCGTCAGTCTGACAATAGTACACCTGCGACTGTTGTTTCTTATAGGATATACATGTAACTGCAGTGAAGTGGTCCCAACATGCTGCCAGCTAGAAAGGAGATGCCAAACGGATATATGGGGAGAAAAGAGAGACCAGATTCAATCAGACTTAATACACTTCGACACTTAGAAATTTTTCTCTTTAATCATCTTCTTCGCCATGAATGCACTGTAATGAGTGAAGTGAGCTCGAGTGTGTATCTCTTACCTGCGAATAGTGAATACTGTTTTCGGCAGCCCGTGGACGTAGGACACCTGTCCGAACAACGTAAAATTTGTCTCTTTCACTCTTTTCCCTCTACAGCACTAAAATATAGATCCTAACGCACACCAAGATATCGAACTCACTCCTTTCACCCGTCAACCTTTATACCTGGACCAAATCTTATTGATTGGGGTCATACCCGCATCAGTCATGAACTTAGAAGATGATGGAGCGACTGGAGATGGAGATAGCTCAGACAAGAGTGTTGAAGATGATAAGGATGTCAGAGTCACTCTCGGATGTGGTCTGAAGATGGCAAGGGAGAAAAGAGATGAAGATAGCTTGGGCTGAACCTAATTCTTCTTGGGCTCTCTTAAATATTATTTTGCTATTTGGGACTATTTTGAGCCCATTTATATCTCTGTTAACATTCGTGTAAAGACTTTATGGAGTTACGAAGAATTAAACCTAATCTCCTAACTTCTAATTCTTCTTCCTTTTTTCTTCACGCAGGTAATCTTCTTCAACGTGTCAATCATTTCTTTATTTAAACAACAAAGAAATACTACAAAAATAGTAAGATCATTACAAAGGCATCAGAGTTCCATTGCTTCAATCCGAGTCGTTTAAGCTTGAAGGCTAGTGATAAGAATGCCGATAGGGAGATTGTCTATGTGGCTGAGAATACCTACAAAAATTCGTACAAGTCATGTAATTATTTTTTTGCGCTTTACTGTGAAGGGTGAGAATACTCTCTTTCTTGTATGTTATAAATATATCTTAGTGGTTTACTTCATACGTGATTAAATTTATATTTTTACGAGTTTTAGGAGTCATTGGGTATTGTTGGTGATCGATTTTGCCGTGAACACCGTATTTGTGTTCGACCCTTTGGCACCAAAGACGGGCCTATGAAAGTTAGCTATCCGTGAACGTCTAAACGCGTACGTTATGCAAAGTTCTAGTTTATATAGTTTCTTTATCGTTTATTTTAATTATCTTGTAACATAATTTCTGATTTTCTGGGCAATAAAGACGGCAATGTTCGTTGGTGCGGTCCAAAGTAAGAAGACATCCCCCCAGGTAGTTGTAAAGCATGCAAGGTACACATTAATTCTACAATTTGAAAGTAGTTTTTATTTAGATTCTTAAAATATTTAGTTATTTTTCAAATTTAGTGCCCTCGACAACCGCCCAATAGTGAACTGTGTGGCTACTATGTCATGCGATATATGTTTGATCTCTTACGAATCGTCGGAGAAAACCGAACCAATTTGGTAAAGGTATGATAATCTGTGTCATCTACATAGATTTTCAAATAATTTGTCTTAGTCCCTTTTTATGTCTTAATGATTCGTTTGTGTTGGCCAATGCTACACGTTTTAGAAGATACCGTTTACGACAATGCAACGATTCAAGAGATTTGTGAGTTGTGGGCAGAATATTTCAAGAAGATTTGTCTGGTGATGTGATTGTTGTGTCTTTTGTTTATTATTTCGAACACGAGTGTATATGTTCGATTAGTTGGATATTTTTATGTTGAATTAGTTGGATATTTACGTTGGATATTTATTATTACCTGAAAATTTTCGTGTAAAATTTGGTTTTGGTTTGATTTGGGTTGTACAGGAGGGTTCAGAAAACAAATATTATATATTAAAAAAACATAAATCAGTGTCGGTTGTTAGTGAACAACAGGCACCTATACTTCAAAAGAAATAATTATTAAACATTCAGCGTCGGTTCTTCGCGTAACTGTCGCTCATATTCTTCGTACATAGTGTCGGTTGTTTCTTAATAACCGATGTTGATAACTGCTTATAGACGTCGGTTGTTTAAGAAACCGACGCTTATTTGTTATCATAAGCGTCGGTTGAACGCCCATAACCGACATAATCTGTTGGGAAAATCCGGTCGTACCGAAATTCCGCCCAAGATCCGCCGGAAATAATAAACAGGACAACACAAAGATTTAACGTGGAAAACCCTCTGTTAACGAAGAGGGAAAAACCACCCGAGCAACAAGGCCGCAGAAAATCCACTATGTGAATATTACAATCACACAATTCTTCTACGCTCGCCTACACCCAAAACCCGACAACAACGACCCGAAAGTTATTTCACCCGCTAACCCAAACTCTCACCCAAAGGGAATTTTCCTAGAGTTAATTGTTAACACAAATAACTTTCTAATGTGTTGGTGTGTCTATAAATTAGGGTATAGCCCTCCTTATATAGGAGAGTGAACCCTCATGCCTTCTTGTTCTATCCGGTGTGGGATAAACAACAAAGGCACAAACATGGGCCTAAGCCCAACAACCTCCACCTTGTGACTTTGTCCGCCTTGACACCTTCACTTGGCGAAGATCCACATAGCTTCCGCTACCATGCTCCACCATAAAAGCATATCCACTTGGAATCACATCCAAGCATTTCTTCGGCCCATGTCGAAATAACCTTGCTGAAATCTTTGGTGCAACTTCCACGCTTGGCTTGCCAGGAAGTTCATCAGCCCTCGACACGAAATTTCCACCACACACCTTGCATCAACGCCAAACCAATGCCCGTGTGTAACTGTGGACCCGCTAATAGTAATGCGCCCTCTCTCATGACACTTAGCGACATGCCATAAGGACGCCCTTGTCTCTCTCAGAAAAACTCATCCGTGGAGAGAGAGACAAAATTAGCGTCTTTCTCGGTATCTCCACTTACCGACTTGGAGCTGCTTGCAGAACCTGCTCCACCTTTCAGACAATTTCTCTTCACGTGCCCAGATTGTCCACACGTCCAGCAAATTGCAGCTTGCTTCCCCTTGGAGTTCCTCTTCTTTCCGCCACAGACGAACAAAGCTTGATCTTCCGGTGAATTGTTCCGTCCACCATCTAGCCTTCTCTCCTCCGCAAGAAGTTTACCGGTGACTTCAGAAAATACAATCTTCTCCTTCCCATGAATCAAGATCGGCTTCATGTGTTCATAAGAAGGTGGAAGACACCAGATGAGTCTCAACGCCTGATCCTCATCGTCAATCTTCACTCCAATGGATTCCAGCTCCGAGACGATTCCATTGAGAATGCTTAAGTGATCTGAAATACTCTAACCTTCAGTCATCCGCAATGTGTGAAATTGCTCCTTCAGATACACCCTATTCGAGACGCCTTTAGTCTGATACAACTCCTCAAGCTTCTCCCACAATGCTTTTGCCACCGAAATTCCATGCACGTTTGCAAGAACATTCTTGGCCAGACACAGTCGTATCGCACTTGCCGCTCTCAAATCCAGTTCCTCCCAATCGTCGTTGCTAATTCCAGATTTGCTCCCAGTTGTTTCCTCAGTGCTGCTGGTATCACCGCCTTTAGGAACTTCCTTGCCCTTCAAAGCCTTGTGTAACCCCGACTGAATCAACACATCCTTGACTTGCACTTGCCACAAGCCAAAATTGATTCTTCCGTCGAACTTCTCCACATCAAACCTTGCCAGATTTGAAAATCTACTTCCGGACATCCTTGTGGATTAGCGAACAAGAACTTTGCAGAAAACGGAACAGCAACTCGTCTGTCGAAAACCCTTCTGCACTCAAGCTCCACCCGTCGCTAGCTCCACCGCACGAACAAACTAGGTTTAACCTCGCTCTGATACCACTTGTTGGGAAAATCCGGTCGTACCGAAATTCCGCCCAAGATCCGTCGGAAATAATAAACAGGAGAACACAAAGATTTAACGTGGAAAACCCTCTGTTAACGAAGAGGGAAAAACCACCCGGGCAACAAGGCCGCAGAAATCCACTATGTGAATATTACAATCACACAATTCTTCTACGCTCGCCTACACCCAAAACCCGACAACAACGACCCGAAAGTTATTTCACCCGCTAACCCAAACTCTCACCCAAATGGAATTTTCCTAGAGTTAATTGTTAACACAAATAACTTTCTAATGTGTTGGTGTGTCTATAAATCAGGGTATAGCCCTCCTTATATAGGAGAGTGAACCCTCATGCCTTCTTGTTCTATCCGGTGTGGGATAAACAACAAAGGCACAAACATGGGCCTAAGCCCAACAATAATCTGCGTCGGTGAATTTAGCGTAGCCTACAAACCGACGCCTATAACGTAAACAACCGGCGCCTATTTCGTGTTCTGCTAGTGTTGGTAGATTACGATGACAGCTTGTGACTGTTTTCTTTCTATTGATTTGTCTTCTAGTAGCCTGCTGGTTGGTTTCGAGAAGTAGCTCTCCCACTCATCTTGTACATTCTCATTCCTTCATATATATACACGGGACCTTTCTAAAAAAAGTATTAACAATGGCAACAATTATGCCTCGGTGTTAACGAATGCTACAAGACTTGCAACAAGCCCCTTTTAAGTACCTAACTTCAAACATGTCCTTAAAATCATTGACGAGGACATCCATTAGTAAGAAAAAAAAAAGAAAGAAAAAGAAAGAGGAAAGAGGATTCAAGTTATATCACACAATTATGATTTTTATTAGGGTTTTTGCTAGTGATTTCAGTAAAAATACTTGGGCTGCAAAAGATCCTTACCGAAAGAACGTAGGCATGACGCTCGACCAATTGATGTTCGACACTCCTGACAATGACGACTACGCACGAATCCTCTTAATGGGACAACTGTTATGGGTTCCCGGCTTGCGATCATGGGTAGTGGTGTAATGCTTCGATTGTTTGTACGATGGTACTGAGTACCTGACTAAGGCGTGTTCTTTCATCATCGGTGCAGATTCAAATGGTGAGTTGTAGTTTGATGCAAATCTCTTGATGAGAGAATTCATGGAATTATTTTTTTCCCTTTTTTTCTTGTAATGCCAACTTATCTCTTTGTAAGTGTTTATATGATAAATTTAACAACTATTCTACAAAGGATGATTTAATAAATAGTTCTCATATGTGTCGGATTTATGGGCAAATGTAAAAATCAGCCTAGACGCCCTCCATTGTGGTGAAATAGGCTTCAGAGCTGATGAATCGATGAATCTATTACGACGATTAATCCTCTTAATCGGATTTTTGGATATCTGAAAAAATCAAAATCTATTTGATCTGGTTCTGTTGGGATATCTGTATCCAAATTTGAAACATTATTTGATTTGTCTTTTCGTATTTTTAACTTTCGGGTTTTCTATAATATATACCTAGGAGATATATATTTTAGTGTCTCTTAGTTCAAAGTTTTAAATAAAGGCATGGCATGGTTTACAATAATGATTAGTTTATCTCATATATAACTCTAGAAATGTATGAGTCTCCAAATCGTCACTTGTCCAACAATTAAACTATTTAAAACTTAAACAATATAAATAAATTTTAACCACCCACGTTGAAGGAAACTACTTTATGTATAATATATATCTCTTAAGTTAATAGTTTTGACCAATTTTTTTGTAACCCGTGCATTGCACGGGGTGAAAAACTAGTTTCTTAATTATATAAATGAAACATATGAATTATTACTTGCTAAAGACTTGTACAAATAGTAGGGATCCTTACTTTTCCGAAACTGAACATGCATAGAGCATAGAGAAAAAGTCATTAAAATGACATGAGTGAGAACCCCCTTTGAAAATGGCCCAATAAGTATGCTATATATATTTAGAAGGCTAAACCGCATATATAATCCACCTATGGTAAAATAAAGGACCGTAACCCCTATAGTTTGGAAATAGTCTTAAACACCAATGGTTATTATTCAATTTTGTGCACGCACCCCCTCTGGTCAAATTTGATCAAATAGTCAAATAGAAAATGAAACTCTCTTATACCCTTGAAGTAAAAACAAAGAATCAACTGTAGTGACGAAGATCTGCATTTCACAGGTGATGATAGAACCAGATAGCATCCAAGGTTCGTTATTTCATTCTTTTATTTTACCGATTTACATGATAAAGTAATCTTACAAAAGAAACTACATCAAAGAGAAGCTTATGGATTAAATATTCCAAACGACAACACGGAAATAGAATCCCAAAATATGAACTAATGGAAGAAAAACAGAAGAAAAAAATAAGTTCTTTGCTGCTTATGTAGTTCGCAAGAAAATAAAAATAACAAGCTGACCACCACCTTAATACTGTGATCCCGACATAACAAATCAGAATCTATGAGGATACGACGACGATTAGGACAAATGGTCGTTGATGTGCTGCAAAGAGACGACTGCACGAGTTGTTTGGCAGAAGCTAATCACGAACTGCTTAATCTATGTCATTATGCCATGGGTGGTGTTGGGGTTGAGCGGTAATTTTACGGGTCAGGCGGAAGGTTGATTTTGGTCCGCGCTATTTTATCGCGACAGTATAAAGCCGAAATGACGCTGATAGAGAACACGCGATTTTACGTGGTTCGGCCAATACCGCCTACCCCCACGGAGAGCATCAGCTTTACTATATTGAGAATATTATAGCGTACAAATTCACACTCGTGTTTAAACCAAAACTCGAGACCCCTTACCTACCAGGTAATATATTTGTACCTATTCCCAACTATCCAGTAAAACTGAAACCCGCTCTCACCCTTATCCACCCGAATAAGTTTTCCTATCACTATTTCTCTCTTATTGAATATTTTCTTACTTGATTTGGGATGATAATAACTGAAGAATCCTCAGCCTATTTATAGATGTCTTCAGCTCCTCTGGACCACTCAAAATCGGTGGATAGGTATCCGCCGCATCGCTCAGTTTTGGACCGCTCGAAACCGGTGACCAGGTATCCGCCGCGTCGCCAGTTGATATGGGCGGCTTACTCTTTATCTTGAAGATTTTTCTTTTTCCTCTCTATATATATAAACTAATATTATAATACTACATAATATTTTTTTCCTTTTCTTACTGCCCTGGCGGCTGGCCTAAAAATTCTCCCCCGCCAGTCGCGTTCGATACCTATCCGAGCATCGTCTTCACCACCGTCAAGCACTCATCCAAGCGAGTCTGTCTGAGAGCAACCCGTTCGTAAATACCACGAATGCCATTGGCCTTCCTTATACCAACTACACATATTCGAATAAAGAATTCAGGTCCTATCCACTTGATTCACATCGGGGCAAATCCTATGTGCAGCTGTCCAACCGACTCTACCCATCGATTCTAAAGAGGGACTTCGACGCAACCCCTTCTCCAGCAGGACTCCCCTTCTCACGATCGTCTGCCTTTCCACCACGCGCGCTCGATTTTTGTGAATCCATCGAAGTCAGAGTAACACTCCCGCCCAGACGATACAAACCTCCACGCTCTTCTCCATTCAGTAGAACTTTTCCGCCACGTGTGATTTTACAGACCCCCCCTGCTACGAAACTCCCATAGCTCTTGGAGTCTAACTGACTCAAGGATATTAAATTCTTTCATAACTTTGAGACAAAGATCACACCACCAAAAGCTCGCAGCGCTCCGTCATTCATTTTGTCTTCACAGTTCCAACACCACGAACCGCATGACGGTATCCATCAGCCATGAAAATCGAACCATTCGTATCTGCTGGAACGTATCAAAATATTTTCTTTCGAAGCAAATATGGTACTTCGACCCCGAATCAAATATCCATTCATCCTTAGGAAAAGCGCCATCATTGTAGACTGTGAGAACGTGTACGACGTCATCCGTATCCTGTGCTATCATGGTTGTGGAATTTTTCTCGCCGTACTTGTCCTTCCTTTAAGTCGCACAACTCCTCTTGATGTGTCCCGGCTCACCACACTTGTAGCACACGATGACCTTCCCGCCATTCTTTGATTGTGACCTGCTGCTACTTCCAAATTCCCTGGCGTGGAACATTCCTCTATGATTCTCGTCATGTATAGCCAACGTCGAATTTTGGTAATCCCCATAATTTGATCCTCTCCTCTTTTCATGCGCCAAAAGAGTTGACTGCACATCCACCATCTTCACTGTCGTCTTTCCGTACAAGATGGTTGTGACCGAATTATCATAAGAGTCAGGAGGTAAGCAGTAAAAGGGCTTTATCTTCTTCCTCTAACTTTACATCAAATTTTAAAAGCTGATCCACGAGTCCTTTGAACATGACACCTTCATCCATCTTCAGTCGGTACAACTCCCGCTTAAGATCTAACTTTGTGGCTAAGTTTTTCTCGAGGTGCAGCTCCTCCAACTTCGCCCACAAGTCTGGTGCAGAATCATCATTAACAACATTTTTAATAATATCATCCGCAATGTACAAATGGATTGTGCTGACACATCTTGATCCCAAATCCTCCCAGTCTTCTTTCGTCATTTTCTCCGGCTTTGCCGTGTCCCCTTTCAAAGCCTTAGCCAAATCTTGATGAATAAGTATATCCTTCACCCGTCTCTGCCATAGAGTGAAACTCCCCGCACCATCAAATTGTCGCACTTTGAAATTGGTGTCGTCATTATCCTTGCAGAAATTCAACAACTTTGGCCCGACACTGGCTCCCCCGTAACGATAAATCTTCTTGATATCGTTTTTTATATGGAAGATCAGACAAAGCTACAAACAAAGAGCATAATCAGAATATCAATTAGGCTTGGCTTTGATACCAGTTGTTGGGGTTGAGCGGTAATGTTACGGGTCTGGCGGAAGATTGATTTTGACCCGCGACTATTTTATCGGGACAGTGTATAGCCGAAATGACGTTGATAGAGAACACGAGATTTTTACGTTGTTCGGCCAATACCGCCTACCTCCACGTAGAGCATCAGCTTTACAATATTGAGAATATTACAGCATACAAATTAACACTCGTGTTTAAAACAAAACTCGAGATCCCTTACCCATCTCGGGTAATATATTTGTACCTATTCCGAACTATCCCAGTAAAACTAAAACACGCAATCACCCTTATCCACCAAGATAAGTTTTTCTCTTACTATTTTCTCACTTACTGAATATTTTCTCACATGATTTGGGATGATAATAACTGAAGAATCCTCAGCCTATTTATAGATGTATTCAGCTCTTCTGGACTACTCAAAACCGGTGGCCAGGAATCCGCCGCGTCGCCAGTTGATATGGGCCGCTCATTCTTTATCTTTCAGATTTTTCTTTTTCCTTTATATATATAAACATAATATTATAATATTATATAATATTATTATTGATATGGGGCAAACCCAATCAACGAAATTTATATGTATATGGGTAAAGGAATTTATATAGCCGGAGAATCGATAAAGTTATGTGCGTAAGGTGCTTATTGAAAGAGAGACTGAGGGGGATTCTGGATGAGCCTCTTTATCTCGTCCTTCAAACAATAACACTTGTTAGTGTGATCACATATTTATTATGATAACAATATTATATAATTGAGAAGGGATGTAGAGGGCCCTGGAATTCTGGCCAAGGGCCTTATCAGCATGGGATGTCTTCTGTGGATCCTGCCCTCATGGAGCTGGGCTTTTGTCTCCCACTGGTCTTCGAGTGTCGGCGCTGAGCTGACTTCTAGGTCCACGGACCTTCGTATGCTCGCGTGGAGCTGGATTCTGATCTCCTGCGGCACTTCGTACATCAGCGCGGGAATCGGCTCCTAGATCCCGAATATAGGAGCTGGGTTTTCATGGGGCGGGGCCTTTTAAGCCTTCTGCCAGCGCGAAGCTGGGAGGTCCCAAATGTGGAACTTCGGGTCTTTGTTCCAGGACGGAGCTGGCTTGTATCTCCCGCGGACCTTCGGACGCCAGTGTGGAGTTGGACTCTTGGATCCGGAATATAGAAGCTCAGGTCTTTGTGCCGGCACGGAGCTGGGAGGTCCTGAGCGCGGAACTACGGATCTTCTCACCAGCAAGGAGCTGGGGAGCTTCGGCTCTTCTTGCCAGGGCGGAGCTGGGCTCTTAGGTACCGAACGGGGGGCTTCAAATTTTCTTACCAGCGTGGAGCTGGGAGGTACCGAAGATGGAGCTTCGGGTCTTCTTGCCAACGCGGAGCTGGGCTCTTAGGTCCCGAAGGGGGAGCTTCGGGTCTTCATCCTTTCTGGCCCGGGTTTCAGGTCCTGGACGTTCCTCACCACGTTGGGCAGTTTCTGGAGGTCCTCCTTCGCAAATTGTGGGTCTAGGTTCTTCGATATGGACAAATCTTCCTCCGCTGACGTCTCGCGCGTCTCGTATTGTCCCAATAGAACAGAAGAAAGAAAAAACAGTGAATCATCAGCACAACTTCGCACGGTGGTAGTAAAAAATACTCACGCCTTCAACTCGGAATTTCCCACAGACGGCGCCATTTGATATGGGGCAAACCCAATCAACGAAATTTATATGTATATGGGTAAAGGAATTTATATAGCCGGAGAATCGATAAAGTTATGTGCGTAAGGTGCTTATTGAAAGAGAGACTGAGGGGGACGTGTTTAGGACTTGTGGGGGACGTATTTGTGGGATTGGGATGTATTGGGGAAGTCGGGACGTGTTTGGGGACCTGTTTGGGACATTGGGACCTGTATGGGACATGCCGAGATGTGTCTGGGACGCTGGGGACCTATTTGAACGTGGTTGGAATGCGGGGGACCTGTTTGAAGGTGTTTGGAACACGGGGGACCTGCTTGAAGACGTAAACGAAAATAACACAAAGACTTACGTGGTTCGGATCTTTGCAGATCCTACGTCCACGGGCGCTCTAAAACTGTTCTCACTATACTTTGATGAATTACACACTCAAACAACTCACCCTCTCTTCTTTATATCAAGAACACCTACTAGAACACTTAATAAAATAGCTACTGGGACGTTGAAGATATGGTGTATAAGGTAGAGAGAGAATATTATATGTTAAGAAGCGAGGAATGAGAGAGAGTTGGATGCGGAAATGATGAAGTCCTCCTTTTATAGGAGAAAAGGCTCTTGGGTATTACATGAAGGTACGTCCTAGCTCCTGGATATTGCCTGGAGGTCCCTCTCGAGGTCCCTGGTGATAAGACCTTCTGGGACCGTGTGATGCTCTGGATGACAGGCCGTCTGTCAGAGAGCCTTTGACAGTTTGCAGATAGCTTTCTATAGTGAACAGTGGTCGCAGCTTTTGCAGGGGTGCTGCCCTCTCTCCATCAGACACGTGGCATTTCTCATTGGATTCCCTTTTCGTAATATCTTTTCACTTGTAACGTGCGGGCCTTCATTTGTTATGGGTTTGCTGGGCTTTTTTATTTTTCGGCCCATCTAGTTTAGTCCATATCAACCACTCCCCTACTCTAATTTAGTTTTTGGGACAAAAAGTGAATTAGAGTAAAATATTAAGATGGGCCTTACCTCCCTACCGTGATTACCTCTTGAAGGTTTTGGAGAGCTTAACTCCCCTATGCATGTCTAGTGGAGACCCGATGGCAGAGCTCCTCTCTGAACCTTGCATTCTTTAAGGAGATCCCCAGGTTCTGTTGTATGTTGCTCCTAGCTCCCTTGGGTCCTGGTGGCACGGAGATTCCTCCTTTTGCATGGGACGACAGACGTCCCCGTGGTTCCTTTTCCTATTAGGGTAGCTCAAGTATCACAGCCCCTGTTTCTGGTGTTAACATGAAAACAACTTCATCAAAGGGTCAGAAAGAAAAACAAAAAGGAAGTGACGTCCTTCTTCCCCTTGGGGTGAATATGCTGGGCCTCTCATGGGACCTATGGGGACCTCAACGGCTGAGCTCCCTACTTCTGTGGACCATCTGAACGGAGGTGAAAAGATGAGCTTGTTAGGTCGCTGGGTGCTCCCAGACGTTCAGAGGTCACCTCCCAGGTGGTGGGCGCCAAGTCGTCAACCCGGGTCCTGGAGATAGCTGATTAGACAAAGTCAAGGGATTAGTACAAGAGGGAACTGCGGAGCTCCCTGGAGAAAGAAAGATAAAAATGCAGCTCTGATGAAATAGCGCGAAGGATCTCTGGAGCTCCTTCGCTGAGAGAAGGAAGGGTGGGATGTCGATTTCGCGCGTATGACGGAGGTGCGTTTGGCTTATCTTCAAGAGCTGCCATCTTTGATTGCTTTGAGTGAGGTCCCCAAGCTCTTGAGAGTCCTTGTTTCTGGGTTGGCGTCTCAAAGGAGCATGTGGAGGTCTTGGCCCATGCTATGATATCTCAGACGTCATCTCCAGCTCCTCAGGGGACTTAGTGGAAGGCCTTTCGGGCATCCTAGTACCTGCGATGTTTTAGGGGAGCTCAACTCCCCTATGTTTATGGGGCTCTGTTGGAGCTCGCTTTTCCTTAGGCTTTATCGTCGCCGTTGCATCCATCGTCCTTGGAATCTGGAAGGGACCTGACAGGGTCTGATGATGGAGCTCCTCTTGTACTTCGAATGAGATCCCAGGTCCTGCCGCACGTTGTTTCTAGCTCCCTGGGACATCCTATTTATATAGAGCTCTCCTCTTTTCCATCATGGTGATAGCCTGTAAAAAATACTTTGTCATATTTTTCTTTCGAGGCATAATGGTGTGGGAGCTTAACTCCCCATGTTCGCATATTACGTCGGAGTTCCCTTTCTCCTTTATTATTTTTCTTTCGTCTTTGCGGGACCTGAGGGATGTTTTGGGAACATCATTACTGTGGCATGGTTATAGCGCCAGCTCGCTTATTCAATTCGTAAGCCAAGTACGAATTATACACGCCTTTGGTTGTAAGGACCGTCGTCCTTATCCAAAGGTGTCACATAGGCGCTAGGCTCTCTTTGTCCTTAGCGAATCCAGTAATGTAAGCCCGAAGGTCTTAAAAAGTGGGGGACTATCCCACCGTTTTATCCTGGTTATAGCGCCAGCTACGCTGAGGTACCTATACACGTCGCAGGCCTTACTGGGGACCTTTGATGTCCTGTACGCCACAGCCCGTCAGCGGTGGTATCTTGTACACCCTCATGGGCATCTTTCACGTCGCAGGCTATCAGCCTTTGATGTCTTTGTACGCCGCAGGTCCGTCGACCCTTGGTATCATTTCACGTCGCAGGCTATTAGCCTTTGATGTCTTTGTACGCCGCAGGTCCGTCGACCTTTGGTATCGATTATATTACACGGTGCACCGTTTATAGAATATCTATATTCCGACAAGGCGGCATTTGCTTAGGGACATCATTAGTTTACCCTGGTTATAGCGCCAGCTTCGCTTGAATGCGTGGATATAGCGCCCGCTCGCTTAATGCGTGGATATAGCGCCAGCTCGCTTAGTGCGTGGTTATAGCGTCCGCTCGCTTAAATGCGTGGGTATAGCGCCCGCTCGCTTAATGCGTGGATATAGCGCCAGCTCGCTTAGTGCGTGGTTATAGCGCCCACTCGCTTAGTATCAGGGCTCCTTGTTGGAGGCCTTGTGATTTGAAAGTGATGGCGAAATGGAGCGCCTTTTCTTCTTGGTTAGCAATGAGGTCCCTGGCCCCAGGTTTCTGGACGCTTGGGTGTTAGCATGGAGCTATCTCCTAGGTCCCCTGGACCTTCGAGTGTCAGCGCAGAGCTTGACTTCTTCGCCTTCACCCAGCACGGAGCTGCGTTTCAACTGGTTTGGAGATCCCTTATAACTAACTTCGCATGCTGGCGAGGAGCTCAGCATGGAGATCTCGAACACACGGATTATATCCTCGTTTTCAGCAAGGAGCTTGTTTCTAGGTCCCTGGGAGTTAGGGCCTTCACGTCAGCATGGAGCTGGACTATTACGTCTTTGTACCAGCAGGGAGCTGGACTTCTAGATCCCTGTGGCTTTTCATATGCCAGTGCAGAGGAGGACTTCGACCTTCCGGGGATCTCCGGATGCCAGCACAAAGCTGGGCTTCGAGGTCTTGCAGACCTTTGCCAGCGCGGAGCTTGGCTTGAGGCTGAGCCTTACATGGAGCGGGTCCTTCATAAGAAGCGGGGGTTGTCTGCCTTTTGTCGGCACAGATCCCCCAAACACCTCGACCTTGGTTGATGCCACGGTCAAGGAACTTCCCCAATTGTCCCATTGGGGGCACTTTGATTTCATCCTTCAAATAACAACAGCTGTTAGTATGATGCATTTATTCATTATAGTATCAATGATATAAATGAGAATAAGGTTTAGAGGGCCCTGGAATTCTGGCTAAGAGCCTTATCAAGGCGGAATGTCTCCCGTGGATCAGCGTTGTCGCGGAATTGGCGACTGTGGTAACTAGGCTTCTCAGACCAGCGTCGAGTTGAATTCGCAGGTCCCAAATATGAAGATTCGGGTCTGCGTGCTAGCACGGAGCTGTTTTCTTAGGTCCCCTGGATATTACCAACGGGGAGCTGGGCTCTGAGGTACTGCAGCGGAGCTTTATGTGCCAGCATGGAGCTCAGGTTCTATCTCCCTCAGGCTTTCAGGTGTTGCGGCCCTTTGGATTCTTAAGTGGAGCTGGCTTCTATCTGGAAGACGCGGGGGTTGTCTGCCTTTAATCGGCATAGATCCCCCGAGCTCCTTCTTGGCTGCCTTCAGACCTTGGTCAAAGCTACGCCCGACGGACCTTTCCAAACGTCATGCGAGGGTGGGTCCTTTCAACAATGAAAGTTGTTAGTGTGACGTATAGACTTATAATAATATTGGTGAAGTAAATAAAAATGAGATTCAGAGGGTCTCGGAGTTTCGGCTAAGAGCCGTCTTATCGTGGGACGTCTCCCGGATAATGTCAGGATTTCCACCATGTGGTTGCGTAACGGTGGGAGTTCCGTAGCACCCTAAGGAGAGATCTCGACAGCTCCCTGTTGCGGAGGTCGTTTGTTGGCGCACTCGTATTTGACGGAGGAAATGGTGGTAGGTGCTCCCAGGGACACAATAGGGGACCTGCTAATGCACGCACGGAGGTCCTCGTATGCCAGTACTGAGTTGGGCTTTGACTTCCTGTGGAGCTTCATGTGCCAGCGCGGAGCTGGGAGGTCCCGGATGCGGAGCTCTGGAGCTTCCTGCCAGCGCAGAGCTGGGAGGTCCCGGATGCGGAGCTTCAGAGCTTCCTGCCAGCGCAGAGCGGGAAGGTCCTGAATACGGAGCTTCAGATCTTTGTGCCAACACGGAGCTGGGAAGTCCGGGATGCGGAGCTTTGGGGGCTTCTTGCCAGCGCAGAGCGGGGAGGTCCCGAATACGGAGCTTCAGGCGTTCTTGCCAGCGCGGAGCTGGGATTTGAGGTCCCTCTGGCCTCGGTACACCATCGTGGAGCTGGACCTCTAAGTCCTTCAAATGTTCAGGTGCATGATTCGGGCTCTGTTGGCCATTGGAGTCCCTAGTGCCTCATGCTCCTATTATGACGGGGACATGAGTCCTGAGTGGAGCTGACCCCTATCTAGAGGAGGTGGACGGCGTCTGCCTTTATTAGACACATTTTCTACAGATTCCTTTAGGGCAACTGCCTGGATGAGCCTCTTTATCTCGTCCTTCAAACAATAACACTTGTTAGTGTGATCACATATTTATTATGATAACAATATTATATAATTGAGAAGGGATGTAGAGGGCCCTGGAATTCTGGCCAAGGGCCTTATCAGCATGGGATGTCTTCTGTGGATCCTGCCCTCATGGAGCTGGGCTTTTGTCTCCCACTGGTCTTCGAGTGTCGGCGCTGAGCTGACTTCTAGGTCCACGGACCTTCGTATGCTCGCGTGGAGCTGGATTCTGATCTCCTGCGGCACTTCGTACATCAGCGCGGGAATCGGCTCCTAGATCCCGAATATAGGAGCTGGGTTTTCATGGGGCGGGGCCTTTTAAGCCTTCTGCCAGCGCGAAGCTGGGAGGTCCCGAATGTGGAACTTCGGGTCTTTGTTCCAGGACGGAGCTGGCTTGTATCTCCCGCGGACCTTCGGACGCCAGTGTGGAGTTGGACTCTTGGATCCGGAATATAGAAGCTCAGGTCTTTGTGCCGGCACGGAGCTGGGAGGTCCTGAGCGCGGAACTACGGATCTTCTCACCAGCAAGGAGCTGGGGAGCTTCGGCTCTTCTTGCCAGGGCGGAGCTGGGCTCTTAGGTACCGAACGGGGGGCTTCAAATTTTCTTACCAGCGTGGAGCTGGGAGGTCCCGAAGATGGAGCTTCGGGTCTTCTTGCCAACGCGGAGCTGGGCTCTTAGGTCCCGAAGGGGGAGCTTCGGGTCTTCATCCTTTCTGGCCCGGGTTTCAGGTCCTGGACGTTCCTCACCACGTTGGGCAGTTTCTGGAGGTCCTCCTTCGCAAATTGTGGGTCTAGGTTCTTCGATATGGACAAATCTTCCTCCGCTGACGTCTCGCGCGTCTCGTATTGTCCCAATAGAACAGAAGAAAGAAAAAACAGTGAATCATCAGCACAACTTCGCACGGTGGTAGTAAAAAATACTCACGCCTTCAACTCGGAATTTCCCACAGACGGCGCCATTTGATATGGGGCAAACCCAATCAACGAAATTTATATGTATATGGGTAAAGGAATTTATATAGCCGGAGAATCGATAAAGTTATGTGCGTAAGGTGCTTATTGAAAGAGAGACTGAGGGGGACGTGTTTAGGACTTGTGGGGGACGTATTTGTGGGATTGGGATGTATTGGGGAAGTCGGGACGTGTTTGGGGACCTGTTTGGGACATTGGGACCTGTATGGGACATGCCGAGATGTGTCTGGGACGCTGGGGACCTATTTGAACGTGGTTGGAATGCGGGGGACCTGTTTGAAGGTGTTTGGAACACGGGGGACCTGCTTGAAGACGTAAACGAAAATAACACAAAGACTTACGTGGTTCGGATCTTTGCAGATCCTACGTCCACGGGCGCTCTAAAACTGTTCTCACTATACTTTGATGAATTACACACTCAAACAACTCACCCTCTCTTCTTTATATCAAGAACACCTACTAGAACACTTAATAAAATAGCTACTGGGACGTTGAAGATATGGTGTATAAGGTAGAGAGAGAATATTATATGTTAAGAAGCGAGGAATGAGAGAGAGTTGGATGCGGAAATGATGAAGTCCTCCTTTTATAGGAGAAAAGGCTCTTGGGTATTACATGAAGGTACGTCCTAGCTCCTGGATATTGCCTGGAGGTCCCTCTCGAGGTCCCTGGTGATAAGACCTTCTGGGACCGTGTGATGCTCTGGATGACAGGCCGTCTGTCAGAGAGCCTTTGACAGTTTGCAGATAGCTTTCTATAGTGAACAGTGGTCGCAGCTTTTGCAGGGGTGCTGCCCTCTCTCCATCAGACACGTGGCATTTCTCATTGGATTCCCTTTTCGTAATATCTTTTCACTTGTAACGTGCGGGCCTTCATTTGTTATGGGTTTGCTGGGCTTTTTTATTTTTCGGCCCATCTAGTTTAGTCCATATCAATTATATTATTATTATTTTTTTTTTTTACTTCCATGCGGCCGCTCATTCTTTATCTCAAAATGTTAGACCGTCGTATCAGATATGAGGAATATGCATTCTATGGTTGAGCGAACGTTCCATTTAAGATTTTGTAAGTATGGCCTATGAGCGTTGAGTGAGACGCTTTTGTAATTTATTCCGGCGTGTCTGTCGTCCTAATATTAATTCAAGATCTCTTACAGAAAATGACGTTTTTGTAGTTTATTTGTTTATTTATTCGTTTTAGCTAGAAGTCTCATCCTTTATCTCAACTATCATAATGCGGATTTGGACAAACGGCAGAATTTGTTGGATGGTGCAATAAACCACGCCGCCTGGAATCTATCATATATATATATATATATATATATATATATATATATATATTATATAACACAATGCTTCTACTATGTATTGGTATTATCGCGCAAACTAAGCTTGCAACTTCCGCTTAAATACCACACACAACAAGCTTCTTACTCATGCTTTCCCTTAATATCATTTGACTGATACACTCATATTAGAGAAAGTACGAAAGAGATGGATGATCAAATTCGTACCAGCCTCAAATTAGGGTTTTTACTAGGAATCGTGGCGATTGCGAATATATCCATTGTGAGATGTTATTTAGACACGACCGTTAAGTTCATGGAGTGCAATACAAATACATGGAGAACAAACGACCCTTACGGAGAGAACGTAGGAAAGACGCTCGATGATTTGATGTTCGAAACTCCCAGCGATAGTGACTGCACAAAATATGTAAGGAATACTCTTCAGGGGACAACTGTTTATGGGTACGCAAATTGCGAGCTTGGGATTTCTTACAACGATTGCTTTGATTGCTTGTTCGAGGCTATTCAAACCGTGAACGTGACGTGTTCTTTCGTCATCGGTGCAGAGATCCAAATGGTGAGCTGCCGTGTTAGATATGAGAACTATCCATTCTACGGTTACGTATAAATTTGATTGGTCTCTTGTGATACCGATTCTCTCTTTGAAGTGCGTCGGATTGCCGTTAACGAATATATTATTAAGGACTAACAAACATGATATAACGACTAAATCGACTATTTCAAGTTCAATGTAAATGGAATTGAAGTATTCGTCATAGAGATCATATCTGGAAGATGATCACAAACTACGACATGAGGTTTGGTTCCTTTGTTTTTGTTGATATCGCCGATCGACCCAAAGTATTCTTGCCGTATACGTTATGGAAATGAATTGGTGTTCTTTAATAATGCAAATGTATTAGAGCTAATCGAAGTATGAGCAGGGTGCAATTGGCAAGTATCTTCCTAACTTGGTGCAACAGCCGACCATCGCACGGAATCTCTTGTAAATGATACTTGAGAAAAACGTCGTTTGACGAAGAAAGCAATATGTTAATTATTTTCAATGAACAAACAAAAGTTACACCAATAATTGTGACGATCCTAGTTTTTTAATTAGGATTGGTGGCGTATTTCCGTAATATAAGCCGCGGAAGGTCCGTCTAACAAAACTTTTTCTTAAAATAAAATATACTACAACGATAGTCGTTTACAAAGTCATAATTATACAAAGGTCGTAGCCCCAAAATATCCAAAATGCCAAAAACCCTAACGCTGTTCCACAGGTCTTCATTCATGTACCGCATCGCCCTCAAAAGTTCGTGGAGCACCGCTACCAGCCGCCTCAGTCATGACGTGTATCAACGTCGGACTCATTACCTTCAACACGTAAACACTGAGCGATTTGCCAAGTAGGTGAATAAAATGCATGAATGTACGTGAACTCTCAGTCTCAATCCCAATTCCACGCATATCAATGCACTCTCTGTCTTTTCTCACGTCTATATCTCATTTCACACATTAGGGCCCTAGGCCAGACTCGACACCTTGCGCGCCCATAATATAACGGTAGCCTACACTGGTCGCGTTTAGACGATCACGCTACTGCCCTACCAGGTCGCTCCTTCCGTAAGCGGTAGCCTACACTGATAGCATTTAGATGATCACGCTACTGCCCTATCAGGTTGCTCCCTCCGCTAAAATATAACAACTACGGTTTTGCACCTCGGGACGTTCACACCCGAGTAGACAGATCGATCACGCCTATTTGTCGTCAGGTGCCATACGAGTACTAACCTCGACTCTTCAACGAGTCATAAGTCAAAATAATCTCGATCTACCCAGCTCATTGATACATTGAATTATCACTGTCTAACACGGTATGGATATCCCTCACTCTAATTTGATATTCATATGCCATGCATATAAAGCAGGTCAAAAACGTAAAATGGTCCCCAATATTTACTCTCTGGACCCATTTAGTCCTCGATGTTTCGCGAGGAGAAATTTAGTCCCCGTTGTTATCGAATTTGAACCAAATTGGTCCCCGCCGTTAAATAGCCGTCAATTTGGATGGAAGTTAACGCGTGTCGACAGGCGATTGGCCAGACTTAAAAATGAAAAATTAACATAAAAAAATGGAAACAATTGAACAAGAAATAAAAAAATAAAAAATAGAGTAAATTCAAGAAAAAATACTACAAAATTAAATAAAAATAAAAAATAAAATTTAAAATAGTAAATTAAAATCAAATAAAAAAAAAGAGAGAATGAAAATATATTAAAAAAAGAAAAAAATACAAGAAATAATTAAAAATAAATAGGGAGAGCATATTTAAAATAAAAAATGATAAATAAAAATTTAAGATTTAAGAAAATAAAAAAATATTTATTTATTAAAAACTAAATAAAATAGAAAACAAAATTAATTGTAAAAAATGCCTCTAAAAGTTTTACGAATACCGTCCCTGCCAAGTTAATGAGGACATAATCGTCCCGGTTCTCAATTTTTTTAACACTGGGACGATTGCATTCCCGTTAACTGGACATAGACGAGTCTGGAACTCTCGTCAACTTTCAGTGACATTTTTATCCTATTTATTTTTTCACTAATTTTTAGTATTTAATTAATAACTACGTTTTGTTTTTTATTCAATACTTGTTTTTAGTTTTAACATATTCACTCTCTTTTTTGTTTTAATATTTTATATTAATTTGTTAGTTTTTCTTTTCTTTTTTTTTGAATGTTTTCTTTTTTCTTTTTGGATTTGTAGAAGACGATTAGTTGTGCTATGATTTAATTAGCTGTCTTCGTAGATTGTGAGTTTTATTGTAATTGTCCTTAGTTTAGGACTTAGTGTGTTATTTATACCAAGTATGTTTGGTATAAATAGATGTACAAACGTTGAGCTTAATAGAGAACATTTGAGTAATTGATCCGAAAGGCTTGCAAATCCTTTCTAGAGAGAGAAAATCAGAAAATATTCTCTCACTACAAGGTTTCTCTCTCGTGTTCTTCATAAAAAGGTTTTCGATCGAAATTCAATTTCTATAATTCTAATTGATTACCTTAGGATTCAAGTCTAGGATCATTGAGTTGATAAATCAGGACCTAACAATTGGTATCAGAGCCTATTCGTTGTGTTTTGAAACAAAAATTGTTAGAATTGGATCGAAATTCGAATTCTGGTACTGTTCCATCGAAGAACAGTTTGGCGCGAATTTCAATTTCGATCTAATAGCTCAAATTCTGTGCTTAATTGGTGTGAATTTGATGCTTCTGTGCTTGATTTACTCATAAACATTGATTGAGATTAGTTTCGTAGCTGTTTGAACTTCGATTTAAGCAGAATAGATCAGATTTAAGTGATCACTGTTCGCGCGAAAATTGTTTAGAACACATTCTGTTTTTGATCAAATAACATGTTTTGCTTTCTAATGTGTTTAATTGTGTGTTCGTGTGTATTCCTGATCTGATTACGAGCAAATACCTGTAATTTCGGAGTCTAATTCATCGTCTTTGCTTGAATTAGTGTTAATTGTATTCTGTGATTTTTTGCGACAATTTCAAATTTTCTCACTAGGTTCTTCGATCAGATTAATTTCTCGATCGAAAACTCAGCGCGAAAATTTTTCTCGATCAGAATACAAAGTCAGACTTAAGGTCGCCTTTATCAAGAACGACTTTAGTAGAAATATTTCTCGAGCATTACTAAGTGAAAATCTTTTTCGACGAAGACCAAGTTTGACCTTTGCGCGCGCAAAACTTTCCGTCGAAAAACCTTTTCGGTCAGACTTTCTAAGTTTGACTAAGCGAAAATTATTTGCGTCCGAGAAACTTTTTCAGTCAACGAATTTATTTTGACTTAGCGAGAAACTTACTAAACGTATTGTTTCTTTGCGATCAAAATAATTCACGATTAAGAGGTTTTTCTCGACCGAAAGATTTCGGACATATTTTTCGCTCGTAAAATTTTTCGCTGACAAAAATTTCTCGCACGAGAACAATAATCAATACATTTTATCTCGACACTATTATTTTCGATCAAACTCTAAAGATTGAATCGAAAATAGTTCTCGACTGTTTGAGAATCAAACGCTACTGACTAATTTGCTACTTGTGAAGCACATAACATCAGTCCAAATCATCCAACCAACCAACGAAGATCCTTCATCAACTCAACAAACAAAAATGGATGCCTACTCACTTGAAAACGACAACCGTCCCTCGATACTAAAGAGAGGCGAATACACAGTGTGGAGAAGCCAATTTCTAAATTTTATCGAGCTAAAAGATCAAGCAGATGATCTTCTCAGTCCACTTGAGCAAGGACCAGCTCAATTCTGGGTAAATGTGCCTGGTGACAACACTGCTAATCCTCTGATCCCTGCCTCTAGACGACTTAAAGAGCCTAGAGTACACTGCGGAGGAAAGAGTGAGAGCAAAGGCTGATCTGATAGCAAAGAACACCTTAATGAAGGGCATCCCAAACGATATATATCGAATGATAGACAACATCCCAACAGCTAAGGGAATGTTTGGATGAGCTGCATAAGATGATGCAACGAACAGAAGTCGGCATCAAGGCCAACAAGGCAAACATTCTCACAGCCTACGATTCCTTCAGAGCTAAACCCGAGGAGTGCTTACATGATCTCTACCAGAGATATCTCACCCTCCTAAATGAGATGAGGGAATATGAAGTCACGAAGACGAACATGGAAACCAACATCCGATTTCTTTCCTCTCTGCCCTCAGAATGGAAGAAGATATCCGTTCAAATCCGACAAAATAAAGACCTTGAGGAGCTGGATATCCATGCCATGTACGACAATCTCGCACAGCACGAGGAAGATATTAGCGAGATTCAGAAGGAGCAGAAAGGCAAACTTATCGACGACTCAGTTGCCATAGTCTCGGAGAAGAGAGGCTCAAAACCACGAAAAGAAAAGACCATTAAGCCTCCTACCCCTCAGAGTCTGAAGATGAAACAGATTCAGACATGGAGCCTAACATGAAAGTGCTGGGAAAGCAGTTGGCATTAATCGGGAAGATGATGAGCAAACGATACTTCAAAAAGAAGTCCTCATCATCAGCCAATCGACTTCGGAACTCGAGCTCAAGGAACAAAGAACATGCACCCGAGACTTCCGAAGTCAAAGCCTGCAAAGAACCGACCAAGTGCTTTAACTGCGGGACCTGGTCATTATGCCAGAGAATGCACTCTTCCAAAGAAGAGCGACGCTAACTACTACTCCAAAAAGCTTCAACTCACAAAGCAGAAGGAAGCTGGAGTAGCTTTAATGGCAGAACAAGACCACTGGCTCGAGGACACGTCTAGCTCAGAGGAAGAGAATTTAGCCCTAATGGCCCGCCTGGACGAGCATTCTGACGCCGAAACCTCATAACAGACGGACGAAGACCAAGCATCCGAACCTTCTAAGGAGGTAGTTTCTCCTTCCACATTATTGACCATGTTAGAATCGTATCAATTAGCATAGACTAATATGAAATGTGAGCAGAAAAGCGTAAAAGAAGTAGAGAAGAAACTAGCTAAATCTCAGGAGACAATTATTAGTCTCAAATCAGAACTTAGAAGCTCTAGTTTAAAAATAGATGATCTTACTAAGAGCCTACAGTCTAGAGAGACTACAAAACCTCAGATAGAGCATCATGATTTAAAAGTTAAAGAATTAGAAGACAGGCTAGAACATAACTACAATTACTTAGTTAGAAATCTCAATGAGAAAGCTAACCTCTAGTTAGAAATCTCAATGAGAAAGCTAACCTCATTGTAGGTTAACAGAAACGACTACTAAGATCACCAACCTAGAAGCCGAATTAGATAGATCTAATACTAAGGTTTGTGAACTTAGAAAAAATCTAGATGCGTGTGAAGCCTCCAAATTGACGGTAGAAAATAACTTTGCTCTATTAAAGAGCGTAAGAAGTTATAAGCTAAAATTAGAAAATTAGATGATCTTATAGTAAAGAAGGGACAATCTGAGCAGACTATATTTTTGAATCAGCCCAAGGACTTAGAATTTTATGATTATAAGTATGGCTTAGGTTTTGAGAATCCATGTCACTTAAAGAAAGTTGATTGTAAACAACTCTATGATGTCAAATACATGGGTCTCGGACTAACCTCTCTCATGGCTTTTACTGGGGAAAAGGAGACCTATGAAATAGAAAAATCCAAGAGAAAAGCCAAAACAAAGGCTGAAATTCCTTTTTGCTATGACGAACTGAATCAAAGCAACGACACTGGGAATCTTCCCAAAGGTTGGAGCCTTGAATAGTTCAAGTTCCTGAAGATCATTCTAATAATAAGGAAGCTCAACCTCATCATTCTGAAAATTCTCTCTATATACTTCTATTATTAGGAAAATAGAAGGGTTAAGAGTTTCTTTTGAAACAAAAGAGAGAATTTTGAAGCTGAAAAGAAAAAAATTCCTAAAAGAGATGGAAAATCTCAAATCTTTCTCCATCCCACAAGCTATTTCTCACGCATCTCCCTCAACCGAAAATATCATTCTAAAAAGCATGAAGAAAGAAAAAGCGCCTTCAAAGATATGAAAAATAAGAATAATACTTTAAAATATTCTAAATATAATCCTGTTTCGCCTACGTCTACGGGGAGCGTAGGGCGAGCATTAGAGTCGAAGGCGGGAGTGTCTAGTTTAAAAATAGAGAAGGAGCCCGTATATTTGAATGCATATAAGAAAATATCTCCTTTTCTACAAATAAAAAACAATCGTAGAAATAAAAGAGCCGTTTCTTCTGTTCAAATAATTACTTCTACATGTTCTATTCAGCCAATCACTTTTAGAAGCACCAATTTCGAAACAGGCTCTACTTCAGTAATAAAAACTAATCATTCTAAGACAAATGCCTCTAGGAAGACCCGTAGGAAACAACATTCAGCCATCAAGATTGCATATGGCGCTACTCATGCTTGTTCTCACCTAAGGTATCCCTTAAGATCGAATCCCCCAAGCACCTTAGGAGACTATCCAATGAAAATATCTTTTCCACGCTCAAGCCTACTAAAGCATTTGTTCGAGCTGAAATTAATCTCCCCTGCTAGGTTTCAACCTAAATGGGTTCCTATATCCCCGCCTAAATAGACGAAAGCTAAAAAGGCGATGATGTCTACGAAGGGCAAACCCAACTCAACTCCTTCGCGAGTGACTAATAAACGTATTGTAGTACGTTTATCATAATATTTAGTTGGCTCATAATAGAGTTTTCGTAGTCATCTTATGCACTTATTCACCCTATATCTACTTATTTTGGTATTATAAGGCCTTAGGACGAGTTTCAGGCGAAAAGGAGCGAAAACGAGGCAACACGGCGCGAAGACGACGAAAACTGGTGTTGGTCACGGCCGTGACCCAGTGCACGAGGTCGTGACAAGGGACAGAAGCCAACCAACGAGTCGGCCACAGCCCTTACTCCTATTGCACGTGGCTGTGACGTCGAGCAGTGATCGAAGAGTTCCAATACAAGATCGTCACGGCCGTGACGCGCAGTGCACTAGGCCGTGACCTTGGGCAGAGAGTTGGACAGAAGATGGTCGCGGCCATGACGTTCCATGCACTTGGCCGTGACACACGGCAGAACAAAACTGGACGCTAATAGATGATGGTCACGGCCGTAGAGGCCCATGTCTCAGGCCGTGACCGTTACGAAAATCCGTATGAAAGCCCGAATTCGACTCAGAAAGAGGAGACACTTACCAGATATCAACCCTAATCTATCAAGAGGCAAAAAAGAGCAGAAAAGAACAGGGAAACACGTCTCGGAGTGAAGAAGATAGATCAACGACGAATTCCACGCAGAATTGACGAAGAACGAAGATCCTTCCACGAGACCATCCCAGATTCGCCAGTAGGAAAGATCATGAGTTCTTCGCCCTTATTTTATATTTCTTTCGTTGTTTCTTATCAATTGTGAGTAGTTAAATCCCTTTTGTGCTTGGGATTAAATGAACGCTAGGTGACACGCTCAAATACTAGCAAGTGCACTAGGTCGTGCAAGTAGTAAAACGGACGAAGTCCGAGTATCGGTCCACGAAGACAGCTCCCGCCCGGAACTGTTTAGGAATATCATACTCATGTAACATAGATCTAGCCATTTCCTATAATACCCTATTTTTACGTTCAACTACGCCATTCTGTTGGGGAGTTATAGGGGCAGAGAAGTTATGACTATATCCGTACTGATCACAGAATGATGCAAATGACTTACTATCAAATTCCTGTCCGTTATCACTACGTATCCTACACAGATTCATTTCTTTTTCATTTTCCAGTCTCTTCACCAGTGTTACAAGGTTGAACGGATGTTGACCTTTGACCGAGGGTCAACGGGGCCGAAGGGTGACCGGCCGGACTCGGCGAGTCTAAAACGTCGAGGCATATGTGGGAAAATCTGGATGGAACCAAGTCTTGGCCGAGCAGCAAGACTTGGCCTGTGCCAAGCACCAAGATTGGCCTAACCTTACGCGGACAAGCTAGGCAGCGTGCGAGAGTAGGCGCACGCAATGCAAGCAGGCCGGGGCATGACCGTCAGCCCATGGCAAGAAGGAAAGGTCGGATATGTGCGGCATCGTTGGCTGGAACTGGCGCGCGGCATAGGCGCGCTCGGCAGCAATGTGCGCGGCTCTTGCGCGCGCGAAAGGCAGGCAACGTGCAGCTTCGGCGCACAACATCGGGCGGCATTGGCACAGAGCGCGGCGTGCACGGGGTGAGCTAGGGCGCGTGATGTTGGCCACGCTAGCCACCTACCCACATGAAGACAAAATATCAGGCACATGAGTGTGTATGAGATTCCTTACAAAGGCACCACATGGGGGTGTCAGAGATTCCTTATAAAGGCTCCACATGGGGGTGTCAGAGATTCCCTGCAAAGGCAACTTTTTGTCATATGGGGGACAAGAAGTATAATCCTCATGTGGGAGCCAAGGAGAATACATGTCTTCAGATCCACTCCTCTCATTGGCCGATCTAGATCGAGGGAATCTTGGAGCATGGCCTACAAAAGGGCTTCATGGCTCATTTGTTGAGGGAGACACGGAAAAGGCACGAAACTTACTCACTGGCACTAAGAAGCTCATTGGGGCGAAAATAGGGTGTTGTGAGGAAGGTTCATGTGTTGATCAAAGAGGGTCGAAGTGAGCCAAATATACACTTTAAGTAGGCTAAGTTGTTAGCGTTAAAGTGTCGTGTCTTTGATATTACGAGTTCGTGGTAGAGAGCTTGTAATTCCCGAAAGGGCCCCATTCTTTGTGTGAATAAAAGCGTGGGTTGGGAGGATTCTCCCATAACTTTGTGTTTAGCATTGTTCCTTTCATGTTGGGTGCAAGTCCGGCTCAAAGGCTCACACGAGCGCACTTAGGGCAAAACGTAACTTTGGTCGTGAGAAGTTCGAGTCCGAAGTAAGGCTTCCGCAAATTTAATCCGCACGGGCGGATAAGTTGGGCAGGCTGAGTGGCAAGTGGGGCGCGGCGCTGCATAACGCTTGGCGCGGGACTTGGCCATTGCCGACACACCAGGCTTAGAACGCGAAAAATTTCTAGGTCATAGGCGGGTGTGACATTTGGTATCAGAGCCATTGCTTGAGGGTAACGGATCGATGCTACACCCATCTCCGACAAGTTTACGAGTCCTATAAACGATGGCTGAGACGAGTGATGCGCAACTCGTTGGTTACACGGCACTCCGGCCAAGATTGGCCGAGCTTGAGGCGAAAGTGGCTGATTTCGAACGGGCCATTGTAGGCCTTACTGCCCGAGTCCCAGAAAACCTGTTGGAGCAGCTGCGAGATATCCATGAGGGAATTCGCGATGGGGCTGCATCAGTGCAAGACCTTGCAGAGAGATGTGCAAGGCAATTCGCCGAAGTGCATGGCGAATTGAAACTGATAAAGGAAATTCTGGCGGCAAGAAGCGAGACGATGCGGGGGTCGAACGTGAAGATACACGACCCGATGACGTACGGCGGTGCTCGCAATGCGAAGGAGATCGAAATTTCTTGTTCGATCCAGAAACTTACTTTGAGGCAGCAAAAGTAAGTGATGCTGATAAGGTCGCGATTGCAACGACTTACTTAACATCGGATGCCAAGCAGTGGTGCCGCACACGACTACGGGAGGACATGGAGGCGCAGCGAGGCAGAATTGAGACTTGGGAGACCCTCAAAGCCGAGCTCAAGGCGCAGTTCCTACCCCAGAATAGTTCGTGGCGTGCAAGGGAGGCCATGCGAAGGCTGAAACAGACGGGGACTATCCGCGAGTACGTCGACAAGTTTCATTCACTGCAGCTCGACGTGAAGGATATGTCCGAGGCGGATAAGCTCTTTAACTTCACTTCGGGACTGAGCTCATGGGCCCAAGAGGAGCTTGCACGACGGAATGTGCAAGACTTGAACACGGCTTTTGCGGAGGCTGACCGAGTGATGGATATTTGGCGTGAACCCGCGAGCCAAGAACCTCGAAAGGCCAAGAATGGGTTCCAACATGGGAACAATGGGGGCGGCAATGACCGACGAGACAACCGGCCAAACAAGGGCGCGATAGACAAGGCGGCAGGAAAAAGGCCAGCCACAGAAGCAAGAAAGATTACTTGCTATATCTGTGGAGGAGACAACAAGATGTTCCAGTGCGCGCACCGAGTGACGGCGATGAATGCGGTGGCTGCCCCTACCAACCCGAACGAAGAGAACGCCTCTCAGCCTAACACGCCAAGGTTGGGCGTGTTTCGGATAACTGAGGCATGAGGCACCGCGGCAGCGGTGCGAGGGACCCCGACCCATGGCGATGCACAATTGAGGCTGGAATACGGCTAAGTGCAGGGCAACGGGGTAGCGCAACGGGATCTGGACGAAGATTCGTGCGGTTTTTGCTGATGGGGAATAGGTAATTTAGTTACTGACTCCAAAAACATATAAAATACAACACATGAAATCGCAGATTTAGGTGATGAGGAGCATGTGTTTGAGATTACTCGATGAGGGGGAGATCGATGCCACTTGAGGAAAAGACTTCAACCAAAGCATTCAATGAGGCATGGCTAAGGGGAGCCGCAAGTCTCTTACTCGGGTTCGTCGACGAGGACGCCGACGATTCAAGCCGTGGAGAATTGTTACAAGGTTGAATGGATGTTGACCGTTGACCGAGGGTCAACGGGGCCGGAGGGTGACCGGCCAGACTCGGCGAGTCTAAATCGTCGAGGCATATGTGGGAAAATCTGGATGGAACCAAGTCTTGGCCGAGCAGCAAGACTTGGCCTGTGCCAAGCACCAAGATTGGCCTAACCTTACGCGGACAAGCTAGGCAGCGTGTGAGAGTAGGCGCACGCAAAGCAAGCAGGCCGGGGTATGACCGTCAGCCCATGGCAAGAAGGAAAGGTCGGATATGTGCGGCATCGTTGGCTGGAACTGGCGTGCGGCATAGGCGCGCTCGGCAGCAATGTGGGCGGCTCTTGCGCGCGCGAAAGGCAGGCAACGTGCAGCTTCGGCGTACAACATCGGGCGGCATTAGCACAGAGCGCAGCGTGCGCGGGGTGAGCTAGGGCGCGTGATGTTGGCCACGCTAGCCACCTACCCACATGAAGACAAAATATCAGGCACATGAGGGTGTCAGAGATTCCTTACAAAAGCACCACATGGGGGTGTCAGAGATTCCTTATAAAGGCTCCACCTGGGGGTGTCAGAGATTCCCTGCAAAGGCAACTTTTTGTCATATGGGAGACAAGAAGTATAATCCTCATGTGGGAGCCAAGGAGAATATATGTGTTCAGATCCACTCCTCTCATTGGCCGATCTAGATCGAGGGAATCTTGGAGCATGGCCTACAAAAGGGCTTCATGGCTCATTTGTTGAGGGAGACACGGAAAAGGCACGAAACTTACTCACAGGCACTAAGAAGCTCATTGGGGCGAAAATAGGGTGTTGTGAGGAAGGTTCATGTGTTGATCAAAGAGGGTCGAAGTAAGCCAAATATACACTTTAAGTAGGCTAAATTGTTAGCGTTAAAGTGTCATGTCTTTGATATTACGAGTTCGTGGTAGAGAGCTTGTAATTCCCGAAAGGGCCCCATTCTTTGTGTGAATAAAAGCGTGGGTTAGGAGGATTCTCCCGTAACTTTGTGTGTTTAGCATTGTTCCTTTCTTGTTGGGTGCAAGTCCGGCTCAAAGGCTCACACGAGCGCACTTAGGGCAAAACGTAACTTTGGTCGTGAGAAGTTCGAGTCCGAAGTAAGGCTTCCGCAAATTTAATCCGCAGGGGCGGATAAGTTGGGCAGGCTGAGTGGGAAGTGGGGCGCGGCGCTGCATAACGCTTGGTGCGGGACTTGGCCATTGCCGACACACCGGGCTTAGAACGCGAAAAATTTCTAAGTCATAGGCGGGTGTGACAACCAGTGATGTAAAGTTATCTAGTGCCTCATTCTTATGTGCAAGGAATATCACCCAAGTGTACCTGGAATAATCATCAACAATGACAAAGGCATATCTTTTACCTCGCAAAGACATCGTTGAACAGGACCAAAAAGGTCGAGATGTAGTAATTCCAGAGGTCTGGATATAGATATCACATTCTTTGCTTTGAACGATGTCTTGGTCTGCTTGCCCATTTGGCACGCCTTGCATGTTTTGTCCTTGACGAACTTTATGTCAGGAACACCTCGTACCAGTGCATTGCTTGTGATATGAGACAGTAATTCCATATTGGCATGTCCTAGGCGTCTGTGCCATAACCAGGTGTTATCCTGTGTAACTGCTAAACACTTGACATTCTGGTCAGTGATATCATCAAGAGTTATGCAATAGATATTTCCATCCCTAGATGCACTGAATAGTATCTTGTCATCATTTCTAACTACACACTTATCATTTTCAAAAGTGACCGTATGACCCTTATCGCATAATTGACTAATGCTAATGAGGTTATGTTCTAGATTCGTAACCAACCATACGTCATCTATAGTAGTATGTAAAGTGTTACCAACAGTTCCAACTCCAATAATCTTAGCTTTTGTGTTGTCAGCATAGGAGACATATCCTCCGTCATATGCTTTCCCGACACAAACTTACTGATATCACCTGTCATATGGTGGGAACACCCACTGTCGATGCACCACTTGTTTTTCTTGCTGGATTTTCTTCTTTGTACCTGCATGAATCAGTTCTTTTCTGAGGTGCCCAACTTCGATTGGGTCCTAAAAGGTCAGTGGCAAAATAACTCCGATTAACACATGATATATCATCTGTCACAGACTGTGATCTCACAAACACAGGCGGGCCAGTGTTAGAACTTTGATTCTTAGGAAGCTGCTTTGGCCTCCAGATATATCTAGATTTATCAGCTTTCTTCTAAAAACAGTTGTTAGCATAATGGCCGTGATGGCCGCATGAAAAACATTTAGGCTTTCTAATATCTTGTGAAGGTGCAGCATGCTTAGGTGTTGTGGAATATCCTATCCATGTTTTTCCAACATGTCTAGGAAGACTAAGTATCATGTTGAGATTTCGTTGTCCTACAAGAAGTCTATCATTTGTACGAGATTTTTCTTCTAAGAAATCCTTAAGAACAGACATGTCTCTAGATATATTTTCTTGCTTCCTAAGCTTTTCGCAATTACACAAGACTTTCTCTTCCTTAAGAGTTTCTAACTCGGCTTTCAGACGCTCATTTTCTAGATCTGTTTGATGCTTCCCTCTAGACACGTCATCTCGTTGCCTAATCAAACTCTTTACTTGTGAGTTGAGCGACTTAATCCTTCTTTCTGCGTTTTGAATTATTTCAAACATCTCTTCCTTTTCATCTACTTCAGGGACTGAGGAAGCGCTATCATGAGATTTATCCTGCCTAGCATATAATTCATTTAGAACGAGTATTTTCTTAATAGTGGATGAAGAAGATACCTGATCATCATCGGCCATGTAGGCGAGATCTTCCTCCTCTTCACTTCCGACCTCTTCCCAGTTGGTGACCATGGCTTTCTGCTTCTTTATCTTTTTGTCACCATTTTCCATCGGACAGTTTGAGGCGAAGTGGCCTGGCTTGTTGCACTTGAAGCATTTTTGCACATTGTTCCCGGATGACGATATTCTCTTGTTCCTAGATTGGAACTTGGAGTTTCCTTTGAACTTTCCTCTCATCCGAGACTTTTCAAATTTTATGGTCAGCATGGCGATCTGCTCTAGTATGTCTTCCTCAGTGTCTTCGTCGTCAGAATCAGATTCCTTCTGTTCAGCGTTGAAAGCAATGGTATTCATGACTTGTGGTTTTTCTTCCATGGAGATCTGAGTCATTTCGTACGTGGTTAGAGATCCGATCAGCTTCGAGACAGATAACTCGTCCAGATCCTTAGCTTCGTAGATGGCTGTTACTTTCGGATTCCATTCTCTTGGAAGAGATCTCAGTATTTTTTGCACTTTCTCTCCGTCCGGTATTTTCTTTCCCAACGAGAACATTTGGTTGATGATGTTCATGAATCTCGCGTACATGTGGCTTATAGTCTCGTTGTCCTCCATTTGAACAGCTCGTATTGGTGGGTTAGCAGGGCTATTCTTTCTTGTACAACTCGAGTGGTCCCCTCATGTGTGACTTGAAGCATGTCCCACATATCTTTGGCAGATTTGCATGAACTCACACGATTGTATTCGTCTCTTGTAAGCGCGCAGGCGATCATGTTTTTTGCTTTGGCATTCAAGGAGATTCCTCGCTTGTCTGTTGCATCATAGTCAGAACCTTTCTTTGGAGTTCCATCCACCTTCATAGGAGTATAAGGTCCAGTCGTGATGATATCCTATAGTTAGTAGCAAGTAGGAATTCCTTCATCCAGTTCTTCCATATGGCGTAGTTGGTTCCATCGAAGAGTGGTGGCCTGGAATGGGATTGTCCCTCTGCAAAAACATCAAAACTCGAAGAAGCCATTAGATCTTTAACTCAGGCTTGTTAGGCCCGTCGTTTGAGTAACCCGCTCTGATACCAAATGAAGATATAAATGTGCCTAAGAGGGGGGTGAATTAGGCTTATAATTCTTCTTTTCACAAATCCTAAATGTAGTGACATAGATATGCCTACTGGTGCTTGTGACGAGTATGCCTGATATATCCTAGTTACGTCAGATGTGTGTCGGGTCTGTCTCACAGCGATAAGGAAATAACTGAAAAGTAAATGCGAGACAGGATTTTTATAGAGGTTATATCCCCAACTGAGGTTAACTTCTCTCCTTGGGGTTTGCTCCCCAAGAGTTTAAGCAATCACTATAATGCACCGTAGCTGGATACAAAACCAATTGATTTGCCCAATACACAACCGAAAAAAGTCGAACACTAGACACACTAGGTTACCACACGCCGAGTTTCGTTCCTTGGAATCTCCTGATCCCGACAGACATAGCTTGCTATCGAAGGGCCCCCGGAACTCGTCCTTCCCTTCACGTGTGCGTAAACATCGATCTTGCCTCCTTGGTATTGCTCACGTCCGAAGACAACACGTCCGAAGACAGATATATGGTGGGAGGTAGGAATAAGGGGATGTCTCACTCGTGCAGTGATGGAATCGCAAGTTAAAGCTCAGTATGGCAGAAAGTTATCGCAAATGAAGGCTCAGGAATCTCTTAATATCTTTCTGCTCAAATATCTCTCGTAGGCTTATATTCGCAAGTTCTCAGTTCCTCGAAAATCTGAAGTGTGGCTCATATATAATCCTTTTCAATCAGCACTTCACATGGAAAATCATATCATATAATAATCACCAAATCAAGCATAGTTTCCATGCAATTTTCGAGTCTATCATACCATATAAAATCATGCTTTTTAATAAATCATCACAACGGTCATAGCACATTAAAGCATGATTATTTTCCATATAAGAGCTCATTTAAGCATGAATATATTCCATATAAAGATTCAAATTCGTTCTCATGCATATTCAATCATTTCGCATATTTTTACCATGTCAGAACTTTCCATAAGTGATTCCCTGCTATCTGTTTCTAGTATAAACCAGTCCAGATAACTTTCCAATTATAGCACACGAGATAGCATCATATCAACACGTTTTCCATATAAAGCTCATAGTATTAGATCAATATATTTACCATGTTTAGCACACAAATCAGATCAGAGCATACTTCATTCGAATGGCAGAACATTCCTTATTTCAGAGATCACATCCGTTTATAGCACATATCATATAATAGCACCTTATCTAAAGAGTCAATCAAATCAAATCTTTCCTAAATATAGTATTCCAATCAGCATAAGGAAAGATATTAATTCAACATGGCACATTAAATTCAGTGGAAAGCATGCAAGAATCGTACATGTGATTTTCGTCCAGGAATAACAGATTTTGAACAGATATATCACTGTCCATATATAAACAGCATATTTTCCTTTTATAACTCAGATTTTCGTACATGTGATTTTCGTCCAGGAATAATAGCACCATGTTGAAGCATTTACGCAGATGCCCAGCTTCGCAAGTTCCTGAAGGAGCTGCTGACGAACAGAAGGAAGCTCGAACACGTCTCCACGGTATGCCTGCGAGGAGAGTGTTCGGCGATACTCCAAAGCAAGATTCCGAAGAAGCTTAAGGACCGCCCAGGGAGTTTCACTATTCCATGTCTTATAGGAGATTTAGTGATTGAGCGTGCATTAGCTGATCTAGGCGCTAGTATTAATCTCATGGCATATTCTATGTTTAAGCGTTTAGGACTAGGTGAACCATGACCCACTAGGATGAGCCTCCAATTAGCTGATAGATCATTAAAGTATCCTCGAGGCGTAATCGAGGATGCCCTAGTTAAGGTCGATAAGTTTGTTATCCCTGCCAATTTTGTTATTGTAGACATGGAGGAAGATGAAAATGTCCCCTTGATCTTAGGTAGACCGTTCTTAGCGATGGGAGAGACCATGATAGATGTTAGTAATGGGACATTAACCTTGGCAGTAGATGGCGAAAAAGTCACGTTCAATATGGCTGATTCGATGAAAAAGAGTGACGAGCAGGATGATAAATGTTATTTCTTAGACGTCTTTGAGCACGACTTTATCTTTTCTGTGCAAGGTCTACCACAGGTCGGCGAGCAGGACATGCACACTATTATGGCGATTGATGAGTGTGAGGAGGAGGTCGACGAGCCTATCATAGCCATCGATGGGAGCAGCGAAGAGGACAAGGAAAAGAGCTCAGTCGAGGAGCCACCGGTCCTAGAATTGAAGCCGTTGCCCGACCACCTCGAGTACGCATTTCTCGGCAGCAACGGAGGCTACTAGTTATCATCTCATCGAGCCTCGACGACGGACAGAAGGAGCAGCTCTTGGGTGTGTTGAAAGAGCACAAAAAGGCCTTGGCGTGGAAGATATTCGACATAAGGGTATCAACCCGAGCTACTTTACGCACAAGATCCTCATGAAGGACGATTTCAAGCCGATCGCTCGACGTCAAAGGCGCCTCAATCCCAACATGGAGGACGTCGTCAAAAAGGAAGTGATCAAATTGCTAGACGCGGGGATGATCTATCCCATTTCAGACAGCTCATGGGTCAGCCCGGTCCAAGTGGTCCCAAAGAAGGGAGGCATGATGGTCGTCACTAACGACAGTAACGAGTTGATTCCGACGAGGACCGTGACTGGATGGTGCGTCTGCATCGACTACAGGAAGTCGAACGACGCCACAAGAAAGGATTACTTTCCTTTACATTCATTGATCAGATGTTAGAAAATTACCCGGTTCGTCGTTTGATGCATGCTTATTTAATTTGAAGCTCGTACTCGCACGATGCGAGGGAACGAATTTGGCACTTGATTGAGAAAAGTGTCATTTCATGGTTCGAGAGGGCATAGTTCTCAGCCATAGGATCTCCTCTAAAGGAATCAAAGTGGATCGAACTAAGTTGGAGACTATAAAAACATTACGTGTCCCCTCGAACGTGAGATCGATTAGGAGTTTTCTAGGACATGTTGGGTTTTATCGTAGGTTCATTAAGGATTTTTCTAAGATCGCTCGATCCATGTCTAGATACTTGAGAAAGATGCTCCTTTTGAGTTTAACGATGAGTGCTTGCATGCTTTTGATTTACTTAAGGAGCGACTTATCGCAGCACCTATTATGGTAGCCCCTTACTGGGGACTGCCCTTTGAACTAATGTGCGATGCTAGTGATTATGCAGTTGGGGCCGTGTTAGGACAGCACAAGGACAACCATTTTAGGCCGATTTACTATGCAAGTAAGACACTAGACGTAGCCCAAGCCAACTACACGACCACTGAAGAGAAGTTGTTAGCCGTCGTGTTTGCTTTCGACAAGTTTCAGGTCATATCTTATCTTATCAAGTTATTGTGTTTACTGACCACTCTGCTCTTAAATACTTGTTAGCAAAGTTAGATGCCAAGCCACGGCTAGTCAGGTGGATCCTACTACTTCAAGAATTCGATATAGAGATCTAGGACAAGAAAGGTGTGGAGAATCTAGCGGCGGACCACCACTCTCGACTAGAGGAGTCCGAAATTTATAACAAGGACGAAAGGGCGATACACGATCGGTTCCCAGACGAGCACTTATACTCGATACATGTGGTAAGTGACGATACCCCATGGTTTGCAGATTACGCTAACTATCTTATTACGAGGGTCCTACCAAAGGAATACACCAGTCAGTAAAAGAAGAAATTCTTTTGTGATTTGAGGTACTACTCTTGGGAAGACCCATATCGTTTCGGGCGATGTGCAGACCGGGTGATACACTGATGCGTTGCTGCTCCAGAGACGACACAGATCCTTAGGCACTGCCACAACGGACCAATCGGAGGGCACTACGCAGCCAACAGAACCGCTCAGAAGGTGTTGGAAAGCGGATTCTACTGGCCCGCGATCTTCAAGGACGTCCAAAGGTACGTTGACACTTGTGATCAGTGTCATCACGCAGGTAATCTCTCGCAACGTGACGAAATGCCATAGAACTTCATCTTAGTTTGTGGGATTTTGACGTAGTGGGTATAGATTTTATGGGTTCATTTCCTAGCTTGTATAATAATAAGTACATCCTAGTTGCTGTCGATTATGTGTCCAAGTGGACCGAGGCGCAAGCCTTACCCACGAACGACGCTAGGGTAGTCGTTAGATTTTTACATGCACTATTTTCATGCTTGGGGGTACATAGATGCATTATTAGCGATAGAGGTACACATTTCTGTAACACCCAGTTTGCACGCATGTTATAACGTTACGGTGTTAGACACAGCCTATCCACCTCGTACCACCCCCAAGCTAGCGGTCAGGTCGAAGTAGTAAATTGTGAGCTGAAACGCATTCTAGAAAAGACCATAGAAGGGAACCGTAGGGAGTGGTAAGTTGAATGATGCACTTTGGGCTTATAGAACTGCATATAAGACGCCTATAGGCACTACACCGTACAGATTAGTCTATGGGAAGGCGTGCCACCTCTTCGTAGAAATCGAGCATAAGGCCTATTGGGCAATCAAGTCCTTGAATCTTGATTTAGGAGACGCCAGCGGGAAGCAGCAACTCCAAATCAATGAGTTAGACGAGTGGCGGCTATCCGCTTATGATAATGCTCGAATGTATAAGGAACGCTCAAAAGCGTACCATGATAAGAAAATTAGGCAAAGACGAGAGTTTCAGGAAGGAGACCAAGTCCTCCTATTTAACTCTCGACTTAGGCTCTTTCCCGGCAAACTTAGATCACGTTGGTCGGGACCGTTCGCTGTTACCCGTATTTTTTCTTATGGTACTGTTGAGATTTCAGGTATGGAGCAGGGTACTTTCAAGGTGAACGGTCACAGGTTGAAGAACTATCACGCAGGCGAAGAGGACGTGAGCAAAAAAGAAGTGCTATACCTGGACTTCCAGACTTGAGCGAACGAAAAGACGTCCAGCTAAAGACGGTAAAGTATGCGCTTCTTGGGAGGCAACCCAGGTATTTTCGTTTATTCTTCTTTTTTTAGGCATTAGCTTAGTTAAAAAAAAATAAATTTCAGTCACGGCCTTGCCCTTAAGGACTAACGGCCGTGACGTCCCGACTTGCGCACACTGTCCCCTGTCACGGCCAACAGCTTAAGCCATCACGGCCGTGACCTTCCTACCTCCGTTCACTGTCGCTTGCCACGACCTGAGGCTTAAGCGTCACGATCGTGACAGATACGGATAAAAAAATGAAAAACGAAAAAAAAAGAAAGAAAGAAAAAAAAGAAAATTCCGACGGCGTCACGGCCCGCGACGTACATGTCACGGCCTGTGTCGTACATGTCACGGCCGTGATCGAGGCGGATTTAAGTAAAAAATAACTTTTTTTTCCTTTCTCTCTCCCTCATTCTCTTCTCTTCTATTCTATTCTCTTCTCGCGACTTCTTCCTCTCCACCATCACCACCCAAAAAAACCACCTCCAATCACCACCTACCATTGCCACACCGTGCCGCCCCGCGTTTCGAACTCCGATAAACCCCATCCAAAGTAATTAAGCTTACAAGGTATCATTTCTCTTCCCTCTAATTAGGGTAAATTTGGGGATTTCGCGGATTAGGCGAATTTTAGGACAAATTGTGCTTTTTTTTTCTATGTCCATTACGTGTTATTATCGCTATGGGCACGCCTACTTCATTGCTATCATCCGTAATTTTTTATTTCTACGACGAAGAAGCCTAATTTTCAAATTGGGGATTTTCGAAATTGGGTCTAATTTGGTGTTTCTCTTGCTCCTTTATTGATAGATACATGCTAGGAACACTTTGAGCATGCTTAATTACGTGAATTTGAGGTTGAATTTCGAAGTTCTACGACGAACCCTAATTTAGAATTTGGGGCTTTTCACAATTGAGTCCAATTTCGTGTTCTTTATGCTCTTTTATGATGATTTACATGCTAATAACACCTTGGGTATGCTTAATTTGTGATTTCGTTCATTAATTTCGAGTTTTGGACGGAGGAACCCCAATTTCGAAAATTGGGAATTTTTATAATATTAGTGGCGAAATCCGTTGCTTAATGTGATCTATCAACCTTTGATTCTTCATTTAAAGTCCAGAAATACGCGTAGTTGGTTGATTATAAAGCTTGGAATGCCTATGTTAGCTTGCCTGTTACGTGTTCGACAAAATGCCTCTTTGAACTTTTTTTTTCATGTGATCTTGAATACTACATGTCTTCTGTCGCTATTTTGGTCGAGTCAAGCTGCTTTGAATTTAATTGCTACATTGTCTTTGAGCTCACATCTTTCTTCTAGGTACTATTGCTAAAAGCCGCTCCTCAGCTCAGCGAGACCCCGCCTCGCGCTCGCACGTTCGTCAAAGGCAACGTGGGCCCCCGCCGACACTACTAGAAGCCATGGGTCAGTTCATGAATGACACTCAGACGGCCCGGTACAACAGGCTGAAGGCCATGGAGTTCATCCCCATGGACCAGATCGACCACGATACGCTGGCGAAGCACTACATCGACCAGCAAGTCGGCCAGTACCTCTCACTCAGCGATGGGGCACCTTCTTCCACATCGACGAACCGGCATACAAGGAACTCACTTTGGAGTCCTTTCCACCTTCTCCCACGAGGAATACGACACCAGCAAGGTCAACTTTCAGGCATTCAACAAAGAACATATAGTGAAGGTCGACGACTTCTGCCATACCCTTGGAGTGCCAATACCATTTTCCGAGCACGACGGCCAATTCCCGGACCTGCACTACAAAGACTATTTTCAGCAACCGGGAGGTTGACAGGGATGCTGGGCTGACCAGAATTCAGCCCGAAGACTTCGAAGGCATCTGCTCTCAGGAGCCCAGGACTGTGCTACATCCACTGCCTCCTGACGACATCGCTCACACCGAGGGGCGACTCGCATGAAGCAATCACGCTCCGCAACCTATTCTACATGGTTAAGATGCAACGAGGTGAATGGGTCCATTTGGGAATGGCGCTAGCCCGTCCCTTCAGTACTCAGGCGAAAGCCAGGAGCCATGGCAAGATCGCCGTGGGAGCTCTCATCACCAAACTCATCCGGGGACTACGCCTGTGGCCACAGAATGCACCCGAGATAGAGGTAGTCAGCGGGCGCAACCCCTTGAACAAGGAAATGCTGATAAAAATGAAGATGCTCGTGAAAGCGCCCACCTGGACTCGTGCGAATATGGTGTACATCTGGCACGAGATGTATCGTGGCCAGACGGACCACGTCGCCGTCCCAGCCGACCAGCTCTACATCGAGGGTCCTTACCTGCTGGAGATAGACACGACCGCCGGACCTTTCTATTCCTCATGATACCACTAGGGCGAGTCATCCGGCGTCGCCCCATACGCGTCGACAGCGGACCTCGAAGCCTTGCGCCAAGAGATGACACGCATGAATGCCGACGCTCTGCGACGCGATGCAGAAGCCCGAAGCTACAACGAAGAGACTCAGCGCCGACATGAAGAGTATGAGCGCAGGAACGAGGAAGCTCACCGCCGATACCGCGAGGAGTAAGCGCGCTACGGATAGGCCCTTCAAGCAATGGACGTGGCGGTTATGCTCACACAGCAGTCGCTGTCATTCCTCCGCCGAGACCACCCTCGCTGCCACCACCACCCCCTGAGTGACATTCCCCTTTTCTCTACCCTTTCTCTCCTTAGACATTTTGTTGGTCGAGTAGTCGTTGTGTTTATTTTGTTTATGACGTTGATGTTTTTTGGTGCTTATCTATGACTATTTCTTTCTACGTTTAATATTTCCTTTAGTAAGGCTAGGCAACATAGAACGAGTTACAACACGACGACCGTCACACGTTCAGACAAGACCACGTCAATCTTTCCTCATGGGAGTTTCGTTCTCTTAAACCTTCATTTCCCTCTCGTTTATTCAATTTTTACGTTGAGGACAGCGTACATCTTAAGTGTGGGGAGGGGGAAATAGGTTGAGATATTACGCAAAAAAAAATTATGACGTGGCCATGAGCCATAAATTTTGTCAGAAATGCATGAATTATTGAACTCAGGCATGGTTGTTGCGATTGTCTCAAGTTGGTCTGCATTTTTATGAAATTGTGTGAGCAATTATGATATGCATGATTGATTGAATCGTGTCTGCCTGGATAGACATAGCACTGTTTTGAGAAATTCATACACATAACTCTGTTTCGTTGTGAGAGTTTGAGCCTGACGAGCTTATTCTCATTTTTCTTGGTTGTGTGACGTGCCTAGTCTATATCCCTCTAGAACTTGCCTGTCTGATGCGTGTTGAAACTGTTTTGGTGCGTTAGTGTGGATGAGGGCATTACGAATTAAGTACAGGGCCAGATTTCCCTACCATGACTAACCCCATTAGTTAGCCGCTTTGAGCCTGAGCCTACTCGTTTACTTACCTCGTAAATCATGAAAGTCACTGACCCGAATAAGCCTCCAGAGATTATATGAACCTAAGTTGATTAGAATAGAGTAGAAGTCGAACTTGAGAGTTGCTGCTTCGATGTCTGATTTATGTTCTTGTCTGCTATTCGTGAAATGACTCAACCCTACTTGACCGTTTTCTGAAATGACCCGATCCCTTGCATAAGCCTGCCCATAATCCTTTCGATATAGGTTTTGGTATTAAGTATCCCTAGGTACACAGCATTCGCTGTGACGATGTATTCTTTGCGACAAAAGCCAAACCTTGATGTTTAGGGAATAAGGGCAGTGCACAAAGATAGAGCGTAACTAATGCGAAAGAGCAGAAAATGAAAGGGAATTGAGTCGATTTGGTCGGGCAGAAAAGTCTAGGATTTCAGAGCGAGAACGTTGAGTCTTATGTTGGGGCACGTGACTGTCAGTTTGATTATGCTATGTTCTTTGATATTTTTTGCTGACGTGTCCTAGCTCTAAGATTACGTGTTCATTATACATGCTTGTCACTTCATGATTATTCGACCCGTTTCCACCATAAAAGACCCTCAGATTTATGCTTGCCACTTTAAGTAGTAGAGATGCGATTAGCTTGCAAGCTATGGTAGGGGTTGAACTAATGCCCGAATTGAGCGATTCACTATATGCTAGCCTATACACTGAGTGATTTTGAGCGAATCCATGTGAGGTATGAGTCTCGATTGGCAGTTTGAAAGAAGTTTAGGTCGACAGGTGCAGGTCATTAGTGTGATGTCCATGATTGTTTGCTTGAATCCGTTTCATGCTTTCTAGCTTTGATGATAAATTGCGAACATTTGTGCCGTCATCTTGATTCGATGCCCTTTCTAACTTCTAATTTACTTGAGGACAAGCAAATGCTTAAGTGTGGGGAGGTTTGATAAATGTATTGTAGTACGTTTATCGTAGTATTTAATTGGCTCATAATAGAGTTTTCGTAGTCATCATATGCACTTATATACCATATTTCTACTTATTTTGGTATTATAAGGCCTTAGGACGAGTTTCGGGCAAAAAGGAGCGAAAACAAGGCAAAACGGTGCGAAAACGACGAAAACTGGTGTCCGTCACGGCCGTGACACCCAGTGCACGAGGCCGTGACAAGGGACAGAACCCAACCAACGAGTCAGTCATGGTCGTGACTCCTATTGCACGTGACCGTGACGTCGAGCAGTGAGCGAAGAGTTCCAATACAAGATCGTCATGGCCGTGCGCGCAGTGTACTAGGCCGTGACATTGGGCAGAGAGTTGGACCGAAGATGGTCACGGTCGTGACGTGCTACGCACTTGGCCATGACACACGGCAGAATGAAACAGGACGCTAATCGAATTCGACTCAAAAAGAGGAGACAATTACCAGATATCAACCCTAATCTATCAACAGACAAAAAAGAGTAGGAAAGAACAGGGAAACATGTCCCGGAGCAAAGGAGACGGATCAACGACAAATTCCACGCAGGATTGTCTATAACGAAGATCCCTTCACGAGACCATCCCAGATCCGCCAGTGGGAAAGATCACGAGTTCTTTGCCCTTATTTTATATTTCTTTCATTGTTTTCTTGTTAATTATGAGTAGCTAAATCCCCAATGTGCATGGGATTAGATGAACGCTAGGTTTATTCGTATTAAAGACATATGTTTATCGTGACTTGTGCGTCTGACTATTTATCTATCTATGAATTTGTTTCTTCGCTTTAATATGTCTGTATTAAAGTGACTGTGTGGAAAATCGTTTAGAGCGACAGCTAAACAAAGATTAGGTCGTTCGTAGATGATAAGATTAGAGTATAGGGCGAAAGTAAATACTAATCCTCGTCGTTAGTAATTACTGAATTTTTAGGGCGATAGAAAATTCGCGAGTGGGTAGAAATTACTGCGATCTAGTCTAGAATCATGTAAGAACGATATTTCATTGTCTTAGGTGATAATACCTAGCGAGATTCGAATCCCGAGTGCATCTTTATTATCTGAAAGCTCTCTTATCAGTTTAGGCGTGCTCTTTGAATCTCTCGTTGATTTAGGAGTAATCTGTTAGGATAGTTCGTACTCTATGCACTTTATTTAGGCTAGATATCGAGTCGATAGGTCATTACTAGTAATCAGTTTATTCCTCGTGTTCGATACTCGTTTACTCACTTTACGGCACTACAAACGATAGGTCCACTGCCTATCGCATGTTGGTGATAGTAGTTAGGTATTCGTTTTATATTATGACTTGTCGCACTTGTAATTTATATTGGCACACCACGAGTTGATCAGTGACTTGGGTTGTTAAAGCTCCTACTAACACTAGTTTAGAAACTGTATCTGAACCTAAGAAAAAACAGCTAATCTGAGAGGATCCATTTATATGTGGGTGCATAAAGCTCTTTAATTTATTTTTGCACAACCATCATGTGTGGTACCTTGACTCTGGTTGCTCCACACACATGACGGGAATACAAGAACTGCTGAGCAACTACAAAGACCGACCAAATGGAAAAGTCAGATTCGGGAACAACGAATGTCTTGGGGATATCATTTTGGAAAATCTGACAATCAAGGATATCTCATATCGGTGCAAAATATTGAACAGTCAGAATAAAAAACTCCTCCAAGGACTTCGGAAATCCAATCTTTACACGATTCATCTAACGTCCGTGCGGACCACGACTGCTGTATGCCTCATCTCCCAGACCACAATTCAGAGGAGCAGCTTCTAGCATCAACATGTGTCTCATTTAAACATCAAAAAGCTCTTCAACAACTATCAACAAAAAAGTTGGTTCACGGTCTACCAACCATCATTCTACAAAAAGAGTATCAATGTTCGCATGTCAACTAAGAAAAATGAAGCGAGCATCTCATCACGCCAAACTAGTTGCCTCTACTTCACGTCCTTTGGAATTGCTACATATGGACCTCTGTGGACCTATGCAGACACAGAGTATGAGCGCAAGTACATGCTAGTTATCGTTGATGACTACTCCCACTACACATGGACAAAGTTTCTCCGAACTAAGGATGAGACATGGGACTTGATAATTAACTTTGTGAACGCTACTCAGAATTTGTTGCAACAAACCATTCAAGCCATCAGAACGGATAATGGCACTAAGTTCAAGAATAAGTGCCTCAGTGATTTTATCAAAAAATGGATTAGTCAGCAATTCTCAGCCGCCATGACGACTCGATAGAATGATGTCGTTGAAAGGAAGAACAGAACTCTAGTGGAAGCCGCACGAACGATGCTTATTCATTCTAGCCTCCCACACTTCTTTTGGGCTGAAGTTGTAAATACCGCCTGTTCATTCATAATAGAACGGTGGTTCACAAGCGCTTCGATAAGACTTCGTACGAAATAATAAACAAGCGAGTACCAAATATTTCCTTCTTCAAGGTCTTTGGGTGCAAGTGCTTTGTGGCAAACGACAGAGAGTAACGTACTAAGTTCGACCCTAAAGCATTCGAAGCCACATTCGTCGGGTATTCATCAACTTCAAAGGCGTACCGAGTATACATGAAATCCGATCGATCAATCAAAGAAAGCTACAATGTCACTTCCATGAAGTGGTAGAGATGGCTCCTGTACACCACAGTTCAGGACCCGTACCTAACCAGACGGCTTCTTAATACAATAGTTCAGAACCCGTATTTACTGGTGTGTTGGAACAAAACCAACAAGAGATGGCAACAACTCAGGACTCAACATCAGAAGAAGCTCTGAGACTTGCAATGGAGGACTTGGACTCTCTCTTTGAGCCCGTATATGGCCAGGCACTATTAACGATACACCTTTAGTGGAACCACCAATCGAAGAGGCCGATGTCCCAAGCTCTTCAAATGTCCCCACTCACCCAACTCAAAATTACCACAGATCACTGAAGAACCTACCATAGTCAATGAGGAAGTCTCATCAGAATCGCCCAATCCAAGTGAAGAAATAGACTTACCTCAACCTAATGAACAACCTGAAATTCTAGAAATCTCGATCCACAAATGGCTTATGCATCCACTTCAGCATTGCCACATGAGCGAAAGTGGACTCGAGCACATCCAGTTGATCAGATAATTCGTGATCTTTTGAGTGGAGTAAGGACAAGACATCAGCACAGTCTCTACAGCTGCTTCTTAAGCCAAAATGAGCCAACCAAGGTAGCAGATGCACTAAAAGACCCGGATTGGGTGATAGCTATGCAAGATGAGATCAACCAATTCGAGCGTCTTCAAGTGTGTACTTTAGTACCCCGTCCGCATTGCAAAACCATTATCGGAACGAAATGGGTGTTTAAGAATAAAAAGAATAAAGATGGGGAAGTGATCCGGAACAAAGCAAGGCTGGTTGCGAAGAGATACAATCAACAAGAAGGCATTGACTACGACAAGACCTATGCTCATGTTGCCCGAAACGAAGCCATCCCCCTATTCTTGGCTTATGCGGCTCACAAAGACTTCAAAGTCTATCAAATGGATGTTAAGACCACCTTCCTCAACTTCGTGTGAAAGGAGGAAGTCTATGTTGCTCATCCAGAAGGCTTTGTTGATCAAGAACATCTCGATCACGTCTATCGATTGGACAAAGCTCTCTATTGATTGAAACAAGCCCCAGCTTGGTATGATGTCCGGAGCAATTTCCTCGTAAAATCTGGATTTATCCGAGGGACAATCGATACGATCTTCATAAAATGGCAAGACAATTGATGATCGTCCAAGTTTATGTAGACGACATCATCTTCAGATCAACAAATCCAAGGCTATGCAAGAGGTTTGGAGATTTGATGAAGAGCAAATTTGAAATGAGTCACATGGGAGAGATACAATTCTTCTTGGGACTCCAAGTAAGGCAGCTTGAAGATGGCATCTTCATAAGTTAGACCAAAATACATCCAGGGTATTTTGAAAAAGTTCCATCAAGATCAGAGCAAGCCTCTCAGCACTCCCATGTCAACTAGCTGTAAGTTGGATGCCGATCCCACAGGAAAAGCGTTCGACATCACACTCTATCGCAGCATCATCGGCTCTCTTCTTTATCTCACCTCAAGTCGGCCGGATATCATATTTGCCACTTGCTTATGTGCCCGTTTCCAAGCCGACCCTAAAGAATCTTACATGCTCGCGGTCAAACGAATCTTACGCTACCTCAAAGTCACCTCCACCCTAGGATTGTGCTATCCTAAGGGCATGAATTTCAAATTAATTGGCTATAGTGACGCTGATTATGCAGGTTGCGAATGGACAGGAAAAGCACATCCGGTGGCGCTCAATTTCTAGGCGAAAAGTTGGTCTGCTGGTCATCCAAGAAACAGAACTGCATCTCAACATCGACGGCCGAGGCTGAATACGTCGCGGCTGCGAGCTGTTGCTCGCAAATGCTATGGATGTAGACTCAACTTCACGACTATGGGTACAATTCAAATAATATACCTATTTATAGCGATAGGCAAAGTGCCATTGCGATTACGTGCAATCCCGTTCACCACTCACGCACAAAACACATAGATATTAGATATCATTTTTATAAAAGATCACGTAGAAAGGGCACTATTGATATGTATTTCGTGAAAACGGAATATCAACTAGCTGACATTTTCACCAAGGCTTTGGATGAAAAATGGTTCCAATTCCTTGTCGAGAAATTAGGCATGTTGAATCTTCTGTAATCTGTGCTTTACGTGCTTCTATGTGCTTTCACATGTTCTATGCTATGTGTTTTCTATACTTTAATGCTATATCTTGCGTGAAATATCTTATTATAATAAAAATTAAAACAATCTAATAAAAATCCAAATATTATACGTATAAGTATATTAGGGGAATGACAATACCTTTAGGATGCTCGATCTAAGTCACGCATGAATTTCCCTGACATGCGACTGATTAATTGCTTAATTTTGTCAATCTTCGCATTTTTGTGTCTAAAGTTCTTTCGTAGACCACTAGACACAAAGCCACTTTATATGAGTGAGATTTCTAGCCTTTTATTTCTTTCAACGGATCTATTCTTGAGCGAGTCACACAGTCATTACTTGTCTTAACTAGTGATTCTTGGTCTCATACTCACCTTGCGTTAGAACGTTAGGAAAATGATTAGGGCACTTAGGAATTCCTCATTCGGCCAAATATATACTTTTCAATCCTTTAACATAGCCTTTAGTCATCCATTTTGAGCCTTCTCCAAATTCCTTTTCTTCATTGAAAACCCATTGAGCCTTCAACCGACAATCGAAACCTTCGGCGGGATGTTCAATCGAGAAAAAGGAGGGGGAGAAAAACGAGACGAAAAAGAAAAAGATGACAAAAGAAGGCGGAAAACGCACAAGAGGAATGCTCAACGCACAAAGAAAAACAGTCAAAAGAACCTGCCTCTCAAAATCTTTAAAAAAGGGGCATGGATCTTGCTGTGAACTTCTCCATCGATAATCTCGTACACTCATCAGAACGGCTGGAAAGAGGAGCACCACGAAGTGAACTTCTCCAATAATAATCCAGTCTTATATCGCGACAACGAGAAGAGGAGCACGACCTTGGGTTCGAATTCCATAACTGTGAACTTCTTCAAATCTATAATCTCTGAAACCTCTTTAGGAATTAAGAGAAAAGGAGCACGGTATCGGCCCAAGAACCAACAAGAACTTCTCCATAGATAATCTCTCAGCCTCTTAGAGAGCGGAGCTTCAGCTTGAGCAAGTGCAGAAAATTTACAAAAGATAGAAGGATGAAAAAGACAAAAAAAGATGAAAGAGAAAAATGCCGAAGAAAAGGAGAACGATGAAGGAATGGAAGATGACGTAAAGCTCACTTTTCCCAAAAGTTCCCTTCCCTTCTTAGTCATAACTAAATTAAAGCCTTCAAAGTCCCTTTAATTCCAAAACGACGATCTCTCGCTCGGTGAAATGATTAAAAGCGCCTCGATCATAGGTAAATTGACTTAATATGACTTGTGTTGCCTTGAGTGATATAAAAAAAATCCCTAGTCAAAAGTAAATGAGCGCTAGAGCGAACCTAGTGAGAGTTGTCGAAATGGATCCTACTTTGAACTTATGACTTTGTTTGCTGACAGGACTTAGACGGCATAAAATCTTTCAAGTGTCTTGTGAATTTTTAGACGTGACAAATGATCGAAGCAAAATAATAAAACAAAAAAATTATATATAAAAATATTTCTGACCGCACATTTTAATATGCAATCTTAACTTCCATCTATGCGGAATTGATTAAATGCGAATTTCTTGCTCATACCCTCACGCTATTTTGAATACATGATTACAGGACCATGTATCTAGGAGAAATTGTCTACATTGCGTACTACATGTTTGGTACTTGAAATTGATTCCATATGCCTTCGTGCTAAATCAATTTTTTGTGCACAATTTGAGGGGGAGCATTTACAAAAATTTGTGCCTTGAGCTCCAAACTATTTTGATGATCTTTCTCCAAGTGTTACAGAATAAATGAGGAAGACTTCACGAATTGATCTCGACTTGGAGTACACGGCATTGGTTCGAATTTTTGGATGGTTAAACAGTTGGATCGCAACGTGTTTTGTGATTTTAAATTTAACCAACTTATCTTTAAAATGTTTCAGGGGGAGCCTAAATAGAATAATTGCTTCCAAAAATAACTCTAAAAATTCTCGACATCTTTTGCTCTAAGTATTGCAGAATTACAAAACTTGAAGAAACAACCAGATGTCAGCAACCTGAATTATAAGGAGTTAATTGCAGTTATTTTCATACATAGGGGGGGCAATTATGTGGTATTTACTTGAACTTAGGGTCAATCTGAAATCATAGGAAAACCTACTATCGAAAAATTTGGGCGAATTGTGTAGTTTTCGATCGCAGTTTCTTGAGCGGAAATTGATTTGGGACCAAATGGTAATTTTCGCTTCCAGATCGTCGAGCGAAGCGAAAAGTAAATAGGTACCAGATGAATATTATCGATCTTAAGTCTCTCGATCGCAAACAGTAATGGGCTTAGAATTTACAAAGTATTGAAAACGTCTAATCAGCCCACTTAAATGGAATTAATTCTTGTAGTCGAAAAACTATATCTCACGCAAAACACTCATAACAGTGTCGATTAAAATTTCTCGAGCGAAAAACTCTAAAGCGAAAGACGAAATCAAAAAACTCATTCAAAATCTTTAAATCTAACCCAGTTTTCGTCTTTCAAAGGTAGATTCGACATCTATTAGGTGTTTGCGTTAGATTGATTTAAGTTTGTAACCGTGTTCTGTAATTTTTTGCCTGATTTCCTGTGAGGATTTCTCTGCTCTTAACTGTAAAACCACGAAGGCTCGTTTCTCGCGATTTAGACCTGTTCATATGCTTAAGATGGGTTAAGATTTGCGAGTTTAGATAGTCCTTAGCTTCGCAGTCACTCTGATGGTGCAGATTTTCAACCTCCTACGTTTTAGGTCTAAGGTTTAGGTTCGATTAAAAACTGGGTTTTTGAATGTTTAAAGCAGTCGAAGAACTTTCTCGATCGCAAACAGTTTCAATCGAATTTTAATTTGATTGAGATACTGTTTGCAGCGTAAAAGCTTTTCGATTGCTAAATAGTCATTAAAGATAAATGACGTAGGTCGCAAAATCGCTTACCATCGAAAAATCTAATTCCGATTTTACACAAGCGAAAAAAAATTAATCATGAAATACGATCGAATAGATGTCATTAAGTTTCGAGGGCAAAACTTACAATCGAAAACAGTGGTTTCGATTTCAAGTTTGTTCTCGGTCATAAATTTTAGCGGCGAGAAGATTAATTTTTCGACGATACAATTTCTCGATCGAAAAAGTACTTTGCGATAATTTTGATCGATCGAAAATTTTCTCGACGAGCGACGTAGTTTCTCGTTATCAATTTTCTCGATCGTAAAATTTCGCAGCGCAAATTTATTTTAAAATCGAAAAACTTTCTCGCTCAATAACTTTCACTACGAAAATTTTATTAACGCGCGAAAAATTTGTCGGTCGTAAATTTACGTGGAACTCAATTTTCTCAATCGTAAATTTACACGGAAATTTTTCTCGATCGTAAAATTTATCGGCTACTGTACCACGTTTTAAGTTCAAACACTTAGAAAATTTCTCTAAGTCTTTTCACTGTAACGAACTTCAACGAATAAAATTTTCGATCGAAAAAATTAGAACGAAGACTTGAAATTAAGAATTCGCACTTAGGAAATCAAATTGAGAATATTAATTCTCGCGCGATAAAAAGCATGGAGTGAATAGTAGTTCTCAACACTTAGAAAATTTTCGACCAAACTTAATTGAACTCTTATATGCATATGTCGAAAATATTATTCTCTTCAATAATTCATTTCGTATAACCTATATGCCAATTCATGATTTCGAATGTAAATTTGTCAAACACAATATGATATGATTCCTAACTATGGTTTGATAACTTTAAATTTCGACTCAAAATTAAGTTTTGGACTAATGATTTGTTTTTCTAAATTGTCCTATTTCAGATGGCAAACTTTCCAGCTTATGATCACACCTACGATCATACCTTGTACCTAAGTGTACCAGACACTAACTACCAGCTCGACACGACCACCTTTTGGTGCCCTGACGAGATTATAGTGTCAATCCTCCAAGGCCATCCCCTCTGGCATGCTCTTACGGTGACGGCCTCAGTACCGATGGTCTACCTACAACAATTTTGGGGGATGATCAAAAGCCTCATAGTTGACGGCACATACCGATTCACTACGGTGATTGGGACGAGGCACATCAGCTGCAGTAAAGATGATCTTGGCCTCACCTTGGACTTACCATTCAGCCACAACTATGACCCTCTGCCAACGGATGCAGAGATGTTGCGTGACTTCCTTCACATGGGATACCGTCCGCCGCTCACAAAGCTTGCTCAAGTCCAGAGCAACGGCATCCCTCACCCATCGAAGACACTATTTGGAATTATCAACAAGTGTCTTTCGCCAAAGCACGCACGCTTCGATAAAGGCAGCGGCCACATTCTCCGTATCTTCCAGCGAATTGCCTTCTCGCGGAATTACGATTTCGCCAACTGATCTTGAATGACCTAGCAGAGCAGATAAGACAGAAGGAGAATAAGCACTCGAATAATGTGCCGTACGCTCGGTGGTTCTCCGTTATTATTAGATAATTCATGGAGATGTACGAGTAGAGCATCCCTCGTCTACCTCCTGGAGGGAATTACCAATCACCGTGGCTCAAATTCTTCCACAACCCAAAGCTGACGGATTTGGACCAGCCATCCATGGCCATTCTGTTCGAGCTGCTGCAGCTTGCCGACCCCTCGGGAGCCGAATACCAAAGATTCTGCCGGAACAATCATCTCACCGAACAGATGATCAGAGCGCCCCCGACAGACTTCCATGTGAGCCCTCCCCACCAACAACAACCACCTAGCCCTGAGGCCGAACTGATAGACTAGATGGCCGAACTGACAGACTAGATGGCCGAGGAGCAAGAACAAGAGTCTCCAACTCAGGAAGTGCAAAACCTGATGAAGATGCCACGTTGATTGATGCAGTGGTAGAAGAGTTGGAACTAGAGGCTCCACAACAACCTCTAGGTGCTGAAGTGCCCATCGTTGTCAGCGTGTTCCAAGGATCGCTTGAGGAGATCCTACAACAAGCAATACAGCCCGGAGCTGAAACGGGGCACAGTTCACCTCCGCTGGCTACGACGCCAGAGACCGAAGCTCTGATTTTCACGATTCAACCCAATGAGCCTCAGGTGACGGAACAAGCCAGAGAGGATGTTGCACGAGAACCTTCCCCTCACCTGGCTACCTCATCAGACACCGAATCCGATGAGGAGATCCAACCCATGAGACGGACTCCAAGGCGGTTAAGTATTCAACTTGAGTCCCTTTTCACCACTGTCACCACCACATCAGACACAGTGCCCGTCATAACTCCAAGCGCTGAGGCTGAAGTCCAGCTGCCAATCATCACCGGTCCAGTCCCAACTGTGTCTGATGCACAGATTCACTCTGAACCTACCACTAGGGGTGAGCAAAACCGGATATCCGGATTTTTGGATATCCGTAATTCGGATATCCGGATTTTCGGATATCAAAAATTGATATCCGTATCCGGTTTGGTTTTAAACGGATATCCAAAAATCGGATACCGCTTTAATCGGATATTTTAACCGGATATCCGCATCCGGTTTCTAAATTTAGTTTTCTTATATTTTTTGTTATTTTCTTGAATTTGTTTTTATTTCGTATCAACATAAAAAAAATATATTTTTCCATATAAGAAATTTCTATACATATTAATTCACACAATATATTAATTTATGATTAAAAGTTACATAATTAAGAAGAAACACACTACCACAAATTCACATTAATTTTTTAACTTGCAACTCAATGTATTTATGTTTTTTTATTTCAATCTCTAACAAAGTTTTTTGCAATAATAAAATAATAATATAAATTTAAGTATTCTACTTTGAGGATTTTTTCCTTTTTGGACCTTCATTTTTATTTTTGGGCTATTTTTTAATTTTTTTGTTATTTTTTAGCATAAAATCGGATACCGAATATCCGGATTGTAGACAGACCACTATCCGTATCCGATCAGGTTTATTTTAAAATAAATCGGATCGGATATCCGATCGATTTCTAAAACCGGATATCCTTTTTTTGGGTTTTGAAAATCGGATATCGGATCGGAATCCGGTTTTCGGATATTTTTGCTCAGCCCTACCTGCCACAACACCCACAGAGGAGAATCTCCATGATTCGGCTCTAGGATTGGGTGGAAGTCTCGAACAGTCACAACCTCAAGTGACTACAAGCCAACTTGAGGAGCCGGTGTCTGCTCAAGGGTTGTCAATAGGCGACATTGGTCTACCTGGTCCTTCAACGACGGAGGCGTGCATCCCATATGTGACCAAGACCGTCTACAGGCTGCTCACTCAGCAGCTTTGAGTGCATTCGAAGACAAAATCATGGAGAGCGTGTGGAATGCCATCGAGACATCCCGCCAAGACAAAATCATGGAGAGGGTGTGGAATGCCATCGTGGGAAAGCACCCGTCTCGGAGCCGTCTTCTTCACAACCTATCCTCACACGCACTCAACCCACACAACCCTTCCCAATCGCCACACCCATCCTCACGCACAACCTCATAAACCCAGCCACCACACCCATCAACGACCTCTACTCGATATTAGTCGCCCGCCTACTCGAGTTGACTACCCGAACGCCGGAAGAAGAGGATCTCTTCCGCCGTCTCGTGGCCCGTCCTGATCCTACCGAATCATGCCGAGGACAAGACTCTCGCTCCAGGAGTCGACATAATGACCCAGATGATCAAGGTCGTCATGAGGGGGAGAAAAGGCATAGGATCATGACTAGAAGTCAGAGACAAGGCTCGGGCGCGCGCAGACAAGCGCGGGAGCAGCTGAAACCTTGCAACCCACTACCCAAACAACCACCACCACGCACCGCACCACCCATACAACCCAAATTGACCCACCATCCTTTACCTTAAGGACACATCCACCTACACCAACGATTCTCACAAGCCTTTTGCAAGTGCCAACATGCTCGTGGCCCTGGCGAAAACTCAAACTACTCCCTTAGCTGCTCAACAACAATCGAGACTGTCAGGACATGGTGTCAACCCTCATGAATTCCTCGACAAGTGCATATTCGAAGGACAGTGGATGATCCATTCCTTGCCCGACGAGCATCAGAGACAACGACTCAAGGACGTTAGACAGTTCTTACAGCAAGCTTCAGTGGACCTTGTGCTGATAGAAGACGAAGAGCTTCAGGAAGGTGAAGATCACGGACAAGAGCTATCAAGGCTTCCAGAATTGATTGCGCAACGAGCAGTTCCCCCACAAGACAAATGCCAGGAACGTTCGGATGTACACACCATGGGAGAACATCAGAATTGAAATACCTTTCCTTGAAGAAATTCGAGAGCACATTGGGTGGTCACCGGACAAAGTCAAGAAGCCAAATGAGTTCGAGCTTAGAGGGATCTCTCACTGGTATCAGCAAAAGAGAATGACGTATCTCTGGAAGCTGGCCCACCTTGGACCTGACATGAGACTGGGGATGACTAAAGCACAAGCCAAGAGCCACTATAAGAGTCTATCTCCCATTTGTCAGCTCCTCAGCGTCTCTGTGCCAAAGGAGGACTTCCAACACCGTACTACGCCATTGAGCGAGTAGACCAAACTCGAGAAGAATTAAGCAAGAGTGGCCTATCGTATCTCCCTGCTGAGGAGGTATACAACCTCTACCAGCTGTATGTGGAGAAGTACAAAGGTCCTCAAGGCTTCATCAAGAAAGAAGGACTCGAGGGACTCTATCGGTACATGATGCGCCAAGTCAAGTACTTCGCCACACACGACCTTCATATGGCTCTGGAAAGCAACATGAAGAAGGTCATGTTGGTCCTGAATGCACCAAACAAGGAATCAAAGAGGCTTTGATGGAATGAAAAGGGAGAATTTCTCACCTTGTAGTGTGTGTAGTGTATGAAAACTAGGGTTAGCCTTTTGATCTTTGATTACCTTTCAAATGGTGTTGGTAAAACCTTATATACCACATTAACCCTAGGTATATTAAGGCCCATACACCTAAAATTAAAATAATTACATTCAAGTCCAAAGCCCAAGCTAAAAGGATAATTACAATATAAATCCCAAGACTTAAACTATTGACACAATCACTAAATATCCTAACAATCTCCCCCTTTGTGTCAATTGTTGGGAGTCTTGGATCTTGGGCGTTGGGATGGTGGATTAGCGTGTAAGTGTTTCGCGAAGTCCTAGCTTGAACTCGAAGGCGCGGAGATTCCTTCGAAGGACCATTTGATCAGTTATAGCATCAATGAGCTTAGCGAACTTGGATTGGTGGAGAGGATCTTCTTCCGAAAGGATGCGGCAAATCCTCATGAGTTTGTCTTGGATGATGGTGAGCGTCCCATCCGAGAACTTTGCCACTTCGGAGCAGCGCAGCAGCCTCATCTTTCCCTTGTAGTTCGAGTAGGCGACCGCCGGATCATCTCGGTCGATCACATCGCCTTCTCGGTAGTCGTCCGCGTTCTTGAAAGATGGGCGAGTCAGATTCACCTTCTTCAGGTTGTGTTCCACCGCCATCTGCAGATCGTGGGTGGCGAAGAATCTGACCTGTCGGAGCATGTGGCGCTTGAGAGCCACATATCCCATGGTGACCGGTTCAGCACGTACGAGATGTCCAGAACTTCTGAGGACGAGTCTGAACGTTTCATGGATTCCAGCATGCTGTATAGGTCGCCCAGGCGCAGAAACTTGAAGTCCGCCTCACTGACTTCACTGTAGCTCTCATCCTGCCTCATTACTGTGAAGACTGGGTAGTGGACAGGTCCTTTCGACTCTTGGCGGAGGTCAGTGACTTTGCAGATGGGGGCCCGATTCATTTCCAGAGCGATGTTTTCCTCATCGGATAGCGTCCTAATGTCATTAATTTGCCGTTCCTCCTCGTCAAGTTCCGTCATGGATTCGAATCGGGCTCTGAGGATGTAGAAGAGCTCCTTGGCGGAAATGGAGGAGAGAACAGCGTCTGCGTCCGTATGTTGCATGGGTGGTGGCATCTCCGGGGCCACACCTTTGCCTTTGTCGACGGTGGACGCATCGAGACGCGCGTAGACTTTATCGAGGATAGACGCCTCAAGAGTCTTTGCAAACTCTCGAAGACGAGTCTCTAACGCGGTCTCAGTCACGAACTGGGGTAAATTTAACAAGTTGGAATCACGAAGAAATCCAACTGTCACCGAATCGGAGAAGATAGCCGATCGGGCGCCCGTTTGCACAGGACGGGAAAAGACGGGGTCACTCAGACTTCCCGTTTGCATCATCGATGAGACAGACTCAATCGGATGATGGCCTAGGCTCACGGTTGTTGTGATGTTGGCCGTGCTAGGTCTTCCGCTCTCAGTCACAGAGACATCATCGAGCAGTCTGACAGAGTCACGAAGACTCTGTGGTGCGGTAGAACGTGTATGTGTCCTAGAAACGTATGAAACTATGGGGAGTGAGGGCACAATACTCGATGTGCATGAAGAGAATGCAGTCTGAGGCGAGGGACTGCTTGTTTCAACATCGACCATCTCCAAGTGGGATGTCGATGGTATACGTGGCTCCTCGTGGAATGAAGTACCTTCCTGTAGAGAGGAAGATAAGTGGGTTGGTGGGGTCGTTTGCGTGGTTGAGCCAGATGCCACGTCTTCTACTCGGGAGGTGAACACATCACCTCCTGTACCTATTGGTTCGGCTCGGCTTATCTGTGGCTGAGGAGGTCGATCGTGTTTTTGTTTTGATCGACGCTCCGTGGGGCGGCTTACGTCATCCTCACGCGACCATTTTTTCGGAATGCGGGTGGAAGAGGATGCGGCGCGACTCGATGACTTTTTGGAGGTGGTGGTGGGGTTTTGCCTAGTCCCGGGGATAGGAGCAGGGGGTCGATCTGCGCCGTAGGAACAGTGGTTAGAGGTCGGGGGCTTTTGCGGAATGTGGCGGTTGTGGCGCGATATTCTCGGACGTGCGGATTTGACTGGTCTGCGTAGGCGCGAACTTCGTCCGGAATTATCGTTGCTTGTCGATCCTTCGCCGGAGTGTTTTTCTTGGCGAACTTCTCGACAGTGGGGATGGGGAAGTGTTCCGCTGCCGGCCGGATGCGAATGTTGGTGGAGTGCAGGCGGAAGTTTGATGAGAGCTGGGAGCCACCGCATGTAAGGGACGAAGCGGTTTGTGACTCCCTTGGCGACTTCCCGGTCGCGACGTTGGATCATTGAGACGAGATCCATCCAGATGATGTCGGCGTAGTTGTACTTGCGGTTGTGGGCGATGCCGGTGAGGATGGTGAGGATTTGGAAGTTTCCGCGGTCCTGGCCAGCATGCTTCCCTGACATGCATTTGTTCACCAGCAAGTACAGTGTTTGCCAGGGTTGAGGTAGATTGCGGGTGGTGACTTCACTGAGGACAAGTGGGCCCTTCTTCTTCTTGTTATCTGGTTGATAGCCCAGTCTGTCAATGTCTTCAATGAGTTGTTCGTGCGTCGGTAGTGGATCGTAGGGTGAGTAGACTGGGAGTTGAAGCACTTCTTGGACTATCTTGCGGGTGAGGACCACCGTTTCTTGATTGATTTTGGCGGATAAGGTTTTGGCAAGATGGAGTGGTCCAGCTATTTGCAATGTATGCCAGAATTGTTGAAGATACACTTGTGCTTCTGGCTCGCCATGAGTGAGGGCGTGCCGAAGTGGGTGCCCTTTGAGGATTTCTATAATGACGGGGGCATCGCATCGAAAGCTGTTCAAGTCCACCATGTAGTTGTTGGGAATCAAGGCCGCCCATTGACTTATTGGGAAGATCTGCTCGGGTGGTGGAACATAGGTACGCGTGTTGAGTTCGATGCGAGCGACGTCCCTTTGGATTGCAGCCGCCTCAAGCGCTTCAAGTGTACCTTGATCTTTGTTAGTCAGTACTCGACAGTAATTGTAAAATGATTAGTACTGACAAAGTTGTGAAAATGATAAAACAAAACATAGAATTGCCCAAACATATATAAAAAATTCAAATTACAGCTAATTTAGAGTCTTTTTGAAATAGTTGTTAAGATTGAATGATTGTCATGTGATAAAATTCACTAAGCATAACACATAGTCATGTCAGGAAAATTTTCGCATTTTGTGTAAAAGTTCGCATGTAATGAAAATTTCGCAGATTATAACACGTAGACATGACGATAAATTTTTCGCATATAGTGTAATGGAAAATTCGCATATCAAGGAAAAGTTTCGCAGATAGAGAAAATTTTCGCATGTTGTGTAAAAGTTCGCATGTAATGGAAAATTCGCTAAGTGTAACACGTAGAAATTTTCGCACGTACTGTTACTTTTCGCATATCAGGGAAATTTCGCAGATAGAGAAAATTTTCGCATGTATTAGGAAATTTGCAAGTGATAGCGCATAGACATGTCGTGAGAAATTTTCGCAGATTGAGTAAAATTTCGCAAGTATGGAAAATTTTCGCAAGTTTAAGAAATCTCGCAAGTTGTCCAAATTTTTCGCATGTTATATGAAAGTTTCGCGGAGGAAAAAGCTTTGTGGATTGAGAAACTTTTGTTTCACTGTGGTTACGAAATAGTGAAGATGCGAAAATATGTAATATGAAGTGATGTGTTCTGAGAATTTCGCGGGGAAAAACTCACTGTAGCAGAAAACATTTTGGCGTGAGGGAAAAAAATTTTCTAGGATAAACTTTCGCGGGACTCCACATGCTGTAGCAGCGAAAAAAGGTTTTAACACATGTGAATTCTCGGGTGAAAGTTTTCGCAGGACCTTAGTCACTGTAGCAGTTAGAAATTTCTCGGATAAAGTTTCGCGGGACCTCACTCACTGTAGTGCAAGAAATTTCGCGGATAAAATAAAAGTTTCGCGGGGCTGAGCTCACTGTAGCAGCGAAATTTAACGATTAAAGCTTTTTCTGAGAATTTTCGCGGTGAAGAACACAGTGCGAAAACGTGCGAAACGTCGCAATGATTTTTTGCCTTAGACCAACTCAAATCTTAACTAAAATGCAATAATCTGGACTCAATCGACTCGAAATCAGATGGGCAATGCATATTTGGGGGTATTAAACACCAAAAACCTATCATGCGTTCGATTCAGAGCCGAGAAAAATTAATCCTAACCTAACAGATTTAATCAAAACGGGGCAAAACAGGATAAAATGAACGGAACTTGGTTTATTAGAGGTGTATTCATACCGAAAAGCTGATTTTGAGGACGGAGAATGCAGATAAACGGATTTTGAATGCAGATTGGACGACGACGACGTTGCGAGGAGTTGCGAAATTTTGAAAAGAGGGGTTGCGAAATTTTTTAATTTTCTAGGGAATTATAGGATTGTGAAAAAACATTAAAGGTTTGCGGTTTTAGGGTTTTTGTGACTGTTCATGCGAATTTTGAGTTAATGGGCCGAAATCTCGTGGGCTTAGTCAAAACCTCAGCTGAGCTAAATTTCGCGGGCTTGGTCAAAGTTGGGTCCAATTGAAGTTCAATTAGTCCAATTTTGGCCCTTTTTGACCAGAAAATTAAAAATTCAACCCAAAACATTTTAATTGGTCCAATTTTGACTCAAATTGACCAAACTTTAAAATTTCAACCAATATTTATTTATTTATTTATTTTTAATCAGAAACTCCCCCTTAATCTAAAACTCTCCTTTTGGAAAAAAAATGGAAAAATCAGACGCTCCCCCTTAATCGAAAACTCCCCTATTGAAAAAAATGGAAAAATCAGACGCTCCCCCTTAATCGAAAACTCCCCTTCAAAAGACATAGTTCAGAAGACACATAGAAAATGGAGTGAAGTGGAAAAGGAAATATGTACACTTTATCAAAGTTCATGTAGGGTCGATTGATCACAACTGAATACTCAACATGCCCAACATAGTCACTAGATGTTGGAATCGTTTGACATCCAACGGTTTTGTGAAAATGTCGGCCAGTTGATCTTCGGTTGTGACGTAGTGCAATTCAATCGTCCCTTGTTCGACATTTTCTTTGATGAAGTGGTGACGAATATCTATGTGTTTCGTTCTCGAGTGATGAACCGGATTACTCGTCATCGCAATAGCACTTTTTGAGTCACAATAAATGGGAATTTTATCAACATGAAAATTAAAATCTCGTAGTTGGGTTCTCATCCACAAAAGCTGTGAACAGCAACTAGCGGCGGCGACATATTCTGCCTCCGTCGATGAAGTTGAGACACAGTTTTGTTTTCGAGACGACCAACTTACGAGTTTACCGCCCAAGAAGTGTGCAGCTCCAGAGGTGCATTTTCGGTCCATCTTGCATCCTGCGTAATCCGAGTCAGAGAATCCAACCAGCTTGAAGTTCGATCGAGTGGGGTACCACAAACCCAGATTGGGTGTTCCTTTGAGATAGCGGAGAATCCTTTTGACGGCAGTGAAATGGGATTCCTTCGGTATTGCCTGAAAGCGAGTGCAGATTCCTGTCGAGAGAACAATATCCGGTCGACTAGCAGTGAGGTATAAAAGAGAGCCTATTATCCCTCGATAGACGGTTTGGTCAACGGGAGCACCAGATGGGTCCGCGTCGGGTCGGCCAGAGGGTGACATAGGTGTAGCAGTAGTCTTCGCATCCTTCATTCCATATTTTTCGAGGATGTCATGGATGTATTTGGACTGATTGATGAAGATTCCGTCGGGGAGTTGCTTTACTTGAAGACCAAGAAAGAAATTCAGCTCACCCATCATACTCATTTCGAATTTCTCTTTCATCAATTCTGTGAACTCTTCACACAGTTGTGGTTCAGTCGATCCAAAAATGATGTCATCTACATAAATCTGTACAATCATGATGTCCGGGCCACTCCGCTTGGTGAAGAGAGTTGTATCCAGAGATCCTTTCTTGAAACCAGACTGAACAAGGAAGTCTGAAAGGACGTCATACCAAGCTCGGGGAGCCTGTTTTAGTCCGTAGAGGGCCTTGTAGAGTCGATATACGTGATGAGGAAACTCTTCGCTCAAGAACCCTTCAAGTTGATCAACGTACACTTCTTCTTTGAGAAATCCATTCAGAAATGCAGTCTTCACGTCCATTTGGTAGACTTTAAAGTTTTTGTGAGCAGCAAAGGCAAGAAAAATTCGTATGGCTTCGATCCTGGCAACTGGGGCGAAAGTTTCATCGTAGTCGATGCCTTCTTGTTGGTTGTACCCCTTAGCCACTAGTCTTGCTTTATTGCGGATAACAACACCGTCTTCATCCTTTTTGTTCTTGAAGATCCACTTTGTGCCAATAATGGATCTATTGTGAGGTCGTGGTACGAGTTCCCAAACTTGTAAACGTTCAAACTGATTGATTTCCTCCTGCATTGCAATCAGCCAATCAGGATCGTTGAGAGCTTCAGCTACTCGTGATGGTTCGACTTGACTGAGATAGCAAGCAAACAGACTTTCATTCATCGTAGCCGAACGTGTCGAGACACCAGATGTGGGATCCCCAATAATCTGATTTGTTGGATGAGAGCGAGCCCAAAGTGGTATATTGGTCTGAGATGAGCAGGCCGCATTAGTATCGGTTGGAGGTTCATTGGATTGGGGTCCGGTGTCCGAAGAAGAGATCTCAACCGTAGTAGATTGAGAGGGTTCAGCATCAGGATCAGCAATGTTCCCAGGGTTGGGTAAAAAGTCGTCTTCGTTGAGATTGAGCGCATCCAAGTTTGGAGGGACGACGTCATTGCCGATAGCTGGTGGTGTAGGTGGAATGGGTGCAGCGGTAGGTGGAGTGGTGGCGGCGGGAGTCTTGGGCACTGGATAGAAGTACTCGAAAAGCAGATCGAGATCCAGTTCACCAGAGTTGCCCTCAGATGAGGAAGTTTCCGCCATTGAAGGTTGACCTTTTGTCAACGACTGTAGAAGACCTGGTTCTGGACTCATATGAGCAGTAGCCATGATGTCGCCTTCGCTTTCGTCAAAGGTGACATTTGGGCTCTCAATGACAGATCGTTTCTCCTTAAGATAGACTCTGTATGCCTTCGAGTTCAGCGAATATCCAATAAAGATGCCTTCAAGTGCTTTTGGATCAAGCTTCCAAGATGTTGGCGATCATTGGCCACAAAACATCGGCAACCGAAGAACCTTAGATAAGATATATCTGGGATACGACGTTTATTCAGCATCTCGTATGGGGTGCGGTTGAATCTCTTGTGGATGGAAGGCCGGTTTTGCGTGTAGCAAGCCGTTTGAATAGCTTCGCCCCAAAGAGAGTGAGGAAGGCCGGATTGGATGAGGAGAGTCTTAGCTGCTTCAACTAGTGTCCTATTTTTACGCTCAATGACACCATTCTATTCCGGTGTATTCACAGCTGAGAACTGTTGGGTGATGCCTTAAGTGGCATAGAAATCACTGAGCTTCTTGTTCTTAAACTCAGTTCCGTTGTCAGTTCTGATAATCCGAACCTTTTGTTGATGAAGGGTTTGGGACGTAACAACAAACTCGATGATTATATCAGGAACTTCATCCTTTGTACGAATGAGTTTCGTCCACGTATAGCGTGAGAAATCGTCGACAATCACAAGAATGTACCGTCTTCCTCCGAGTGTAGCCGTAGGCATTGGGCCACATAGAGCCATGTGTAAGAGCTCAAGGATGAGCTTAGAGGACGGTGTTTCCTTGGAGATGTGAGACGATCGCTTCATCTTCCCCAATTCACAGGCAGAGCAGAGGTGTTCCTTATGATATGTCAATTGGGGTAGACCGTTGACGAGTTTATTCTGACGCAGTTTGTTGATGGTCGTGAAGTTGAGATGTGAAAGACGGTGCCATAAATCGTTCAACTTGGGTGCGGCTCGAGAGAGAAGGCATATAGGTCGAGAGGTCGTAAGATTGAGTACGTAAAGGTGAGACGTGCGCGTTCCAGAAAGAAGAGGCTGTCCCGAGGCATCTATAATGCTGCAGATGTCAAATTCGAAGAGAACCTTGTATCCTTTGTCGCAGAAACGACCAATGCTGAAGAGATTGTAGCTCATACCCTCGACATAAGAGATGCCCTTAATCGTCAGCTTGTCATGGACGAGATCACCAGTTCCGAGAATTGGCGCCATTTGACTGTTTCCGAGGAGACCCTTCCGAGATAGCGCTCGGAGAAATTACTCAACAACTCCTTGTTCCCCATCATGTGTGTGGAGCAACCCGGGTCTAGATACCACACATGACAGACCTGTAATCATCAGCAAACGTTGGGTCCCCGTTTACGAACGGGACCTTCTTGTGATACAAGTAAGATTTTCATGCGCTTAATGGGAAATGTGGTTTCTAAATCAGATTGTGTCGGTTCTAATTTAGCTTTCCCTTTGTCATTTGTTTGATGAGGCGGGATTATGGTTTTTCTAACCCATATTTTCCTATCTTATGCTTGCATGTATGGCGCCTTATACATGAATTGGCGTGGGGGATGTGGTTGTCGTTTTCGTGCTTCGGTTTTGGTCGCCTTTGGCTTGCGAGCAGTCGGTGAGTTTGCATTTGACGACGAGAGACGTTTACGCTTAACCTTAGGTTTAGGCGAGATGGGAGAATTAAAAGACGTAGTAGAGGAGGTTTGCTTGCGTGGTCGGAGTGTTGCGTGTTTATGTGTGTCATACTCATGAAAGCGTGGGAGAACAAAGTCATCGCAGCAGCACATAGACATAGGCTTGGTAAAAGAACGATAAGTTTTGGCAACATAATTGTCTACAATCTTAGGATATTGGGATTCAGTACATAGTGAGGAAAGACGAATATAGGATGGTCTTTTCTTCTTGTCATCGAAGAGCGGATTCTCCTTTATTTCATACGAACTCCCTTCCAGAGACGTCGAACTCACATTCCCTGTATCCATAAGAATACGAGAGTTAGTGTTAGAACATATGTCAGCTTCAGGAGACATCTTCGCCGTCCTCTTACATGTACATGTTCGAGAATCGGGTACTTGGCTCGACGTAGAGGGTTCGTTCGTATTGTGAAATTGCTCTAGGGTAAAGATTTTGTTAAGTAGATCTTCTCGCTCTTTTGCAAAGGCTTTCCGCTCTAATTCTAGGGTTCGTTCTAGTTCTGCTATGATCAGAAGTTGTTCTGGGACATAGATGCGAGAAAGTGCTTCTCGGAAAGCGATTTCCTGTTCTTCGTTTGGGAACTAAGACTTTATGTCTTCAGAGAGTGAAGGCTTTTTAGTCTTATCACTAGCATTCAATTCCGTGTATTCGTACGCGATTTCTGCCCAAAGTATGTTCTGTTCCCTTTTTTCTTCTGACAGCACAGTGGAGGAGGATCTTACAAATGGCATGAGCTGTGAGGGAGTACCCTTCCTCGTTTGTAGGAATGATGTACTGTACATGTTATACCTTTTAACAATTAGCGGTGTTGGATCGCAGTTGCTGGCCAGGCCGATTCCCATCCGGGCGTTGTAGAATTCTGTTTCAACTTGTTGGTTCAATAGGCATAAGATGTGTGCGGCCTTTTTTCTGAGGTGAAGTTGCTCTTCAAGTTCTTGCACCTTGCGGTATAGCCTAACTCTTTCCTTCGTAAGCAGTTCATATTGGGAGGCCGTTAGGAGGCGAGAAGTTTCAAATGAACTGATGGCTAGTGTACTTTCCTTAACCTTAGTCTCACTTAGTTTGTTCTTGCTTTGCAGACGTTTGACTAATGCTTCAGAGGCCATTAGACGTTCGTTTGCACAAGCGAGCTCTTCTACTTTTAAACTAAGTAAGGCATAGTTGTTTTCAAATTTTAGCTTAAGTTCATCATAGTCCCTAGCGTCTACGGTGGGTTTCTTAATGGTGTGTTGGTGATTAAAAACATCATCGAGTTGTGAGATTCGTACCTCAGACTCGGCGTTGGTGGGAGTCTTAGCTGTGTTCTCACCGATGTCAACCATCTCCTCGTCCTTGTCCTGTTCGACCAGCCTTGCCATGCAGCAATCTTCATCCTTAGGCTCCTCGTCTTCTGAAGTGTCGTTCACCCACTCAGCCTCTTCGGTGAGAAGAACTTTCCCATTTTCCATTTTGCGGCTCAATCTGGCCTTACGGTCGTAGTAGCCAGAGTCCTTGACGCGTGGTGCGTGGCATTCCTTGGCAAAGTGGCCTGACTTTCCACATCGAAAGCACTTCACAGACTTCTGAGGTGCTGATTCCTCCTCTTTCTTTGTCGGCTTGGCTTCCTCCGTGGGGATGGTCTTTTTAGTGCCGCTATAGGTTCTTTGGCGATTGGAGGAGGATTAGGATTTTTTCGCGATCTTCTTTGAGACCAGCTTAGTGAGCATTGCCAGTTGCTTGCGTAGATCACGAACATCTTCATCAGACTGTATCAGCTTTGGATCCTGAAGAGATGTCAGATGCAGTAGCTGGTAGCTTCCCTTGTTCTGTTTGGTCTTAGTGGCGGAAGGTCGTTCATTGGTCTTGTCGAGAGGAGAGCCAGTGGGTCGACTCGAGTGTTAGTGGACTGGGGTTGCACGTAAGGAGCATAGGCTGACAGACTGTCATAGAGAGCATGGATGGAAGTGTTGGAGAGGTCCTTACTCTGAATCATCATCACGATTGCATTGCCCCAATGTGGTTTGAGGCTACCAAGGAAGCGGTTGTTGATATCGAATTTGTCCCTCGAGATCCTGGCTTTCTTGAGTTCATTGATGACTTTCAAGTATCGGAGGTATGTGTCACGCAGTTCCTCTCCTTCATAGGCCTGGAAGTGTTCATACTGCGAGAGACATGCTGATTTCCTCCCTTGGGCACTCTCAGTTGTGCCTGCCATAATTTCCACGAGTTCATCCCATATTTCCTTAGCAGTTGTGCAGCACTCAATGTGAGCGTAGACCTCGTTTCCCATAGCTTGGAAGAGATATCCTTTGGCAGTCTCATAGGCCTGTACGCGAGCCTGTTCATCCTCATTAATGGGACCTCTTGGAGTGCGGCGTTCATCCATGGGAGGGTTTGCGTTTGGCTGTGCAGGGATGATTGTCCAGAACTGTGCTGGGCCGTTGAAGATGGAGTCCAGAAGGTATTGAGAGAGTGGTGCGCCTTTGTTCCTGATGAACGTGAGGAACCGGTTTGTCCATATGCTGTAGTCGCCTTGTCGCAGCATCGGAGGCCTGGTGTCGGAGCCCACTGTTGAGATGTCATTCGTGATAGACATGGTTGGTGCAGTCGAATCGTCCGTGGTTTTGATCTTGTATAGACAAGAGAGTTAGTAATGATCGAACGAGATGAGAAATATAAGTTTTGAGAGAAAAAAAAATCGTTAAAAGAATTCCTTAGAACTAAGTGAGCGTGTGTGATGGGCGATAATGTATGAAGAGAAAAATATATTTTGAAATTAGGAGAAGTTTTAGAATTTTTTTTTTAAAAAAAATGAGATTAGAGGCGAGAAAGAAAAAAATATTTATGTCAAAAGTGGTCTAGGGTGATAAGACTAAAGTGTAAGGATCAAATCTCAAATAAGTTTGAGAAAAATTTACCCCGAGAAAATTTTAACACGAGGAAAAATATTTAACACGTCAGAAAACTTCGCAGGTAGAGACGTGATTGTATGAAGGATTATCCGAGAAATTATGTGTTGAGAAATTTCGGTGTTTGTGAGTTTTAAAGAGAAAATTTCTCAGTTGAAAAATTTCTCGGATTTTAAAATTTCGCATGTGAGTAAGATTCTCAGTTGAGAATTTTAAAGCTTCGCAAGAAAATTTCGCAAGTTGTAACAAATTCGTATCGAGAGTTGAGGTGTGGTTTTGAAAGACTTTCTCAATTTCAAAAATTTTTTCTTAGAAATATTTCTTAGCTTTTGAAAGTGAGCTGTTGAGAAAATCCTTGAGATGAAATTTCGCAAGTTATGACAATTTCGCGGTTTAAATGAATTCTGGAAATGAAATTTCTCGCATATAAAGTTTCTCGGATTTTAAAAGGTGTCGCGTGTTGTAATGTGATTTGAGAAAGTTTCTCGGAAAAAAATTTCGCGGCTTAGAAGAATTCGCGGAATAAGCTTTCTCGGATATGGAATTTCTCGGATTATGAAGAGTAAGCAAATTTCGCAGATGAAGGTTTCTGAGTAAGCAAATTTCGCGTGTTAGAAAAATTCTCGGAATCAAATTTCTCGTATATGAAGTTTCTCGGATTTTAAAGGGTACGTGGTTGAGAAAAAAATGAAGCGACAGTGAGGTAAAAACAGAGAAATTTTCGCGGTTTAAAAAATTCTCGGGATCAACTTTCACGGATATGGAAATTTCGCGGACTCGAACGGTTAAGCAAAATTTCGCGATCAAGAACGAGCTTTCACTGTTCCATTGCTTACACGCGTTTTGCCAGAAAATCGTCTCGTTCTTGCTCAAATCTCAGCCAAAATCGCTCGAACTTGATCCTAAACTTCAGAAATTCTTCCCTAAACACATAATCGACCGTTTTGTGAGCTAAAAAGAACAAAAAATAGGTCAAATCGACCAAAAATAGAGAATGGTCGAGATGTCCTTTTCTGAAGGGTTTTTGCTTCGATCTTGCTCAAAACTCGTTAAAACTGATCCAAAAGTGTTTTAAAAACATTTTAGGCATTGAATCGATCTGGGGGAAGGTTTTAAACACAAAAACAGAGCATTAATACCCCAAAAACGAGCTCAAAATGCCGAAAGTGATTTTTACCCAAAAACACCTTTGATCTTTCTCGGAATCGAACAAAACTGGATTCAAATCAATGCAGATCGATCCACGTTTGCTCTGATACCACTTGTCGGTCCCGAATGCACCAAACAAGGAATCAAAGAGGCTTTGATGGAATGAAAAGGGAGAATTTCTCACCTTGTAGTGTGTGTAGTGTGTGAAAACTAGGGTTAGCCTTTGATCTTTGATTACCTTTCAAATGGTGTTGGTAAAACCTTATATACCACATTAACCCTAGGTATATTAAGGCCCATACACCAAAAATTAAAATAATTACATTCAAGTTCAAAGCCCAAGCTAAAAGGATAATTACAATATAAATCTCAAGACTTAAACTATTGACACAATCACTAAATATCCTAACAGGTCAACATGACCGCACCGCTCAACAAGAGACTCGAGATCGAAGGGTTTTCCAACAATCACGCGCACATCAGCTCAGTCCCAAGCATCACCTACCACAATCAGATCGCAAGACTAGGTTGATGTTGAAGACTGAATTATACAAATTTTATGATGGGACGCTCAAGGTCATCAGGCAGAACATAGAGAAACGGTTTGAAGAGATCAACAGAGAGACGATGCCGAGGATCCATAGGTTCGTGAGAGAACAGCAGCTCCTAATGGAATTGCTTGATGATATCGAGGAGCGAATGGAGCTGAGGAACACACTCAGGAATTTCGAGCATACGCTGGGCTTGCGCAGATCGCATTATGCCCGATGAGGACAGACAGCGCGGAAGAGGAATCAAGCACAAAGTTGGAGAATATAGAAGACGATTTTAGTTGTGCTATGATTTAAGTAGTTGTCTTCGTAAATTGGGGCTTTTACTGTAATTGCCCTTAGTTTAGGACTTTGTTTGTAATTTATACCAAGTATGTTGGTATAAATAGATGTACAAACGTTGAGCTTAATACAGAACATTTGAGTAATTGATCCGAAAGGCTTGCAAATCCAATTCTAGAGAGAGAAAATCAGAAAACATTCTCTCACTACAAGGTTTCTCTCCGTGTTCTTCATAAGAAGGTTTTCGATCGAAATTCAATTTCTGTAATTCTAATCGATTACATTAGGATTCAAGCTAGGATCGTTGAGTTGATAAATCAGGTCCTAACAGGATTTTTTCCCTTTTTTAATGTTTAATTATGTTGTTTAAGTCTGGCCAATCGCATGTCGATAAGTGTCAATTTTCCATCTAAATTAAGGGCTATTTAACGGTGGGGACCAATTTGGTTCAAATTCGATAACATCGGGGACTAAATTGGTCCTCGCGGAAAACTGGGGACTAAATTGGTCCAGAGGGTATACATTGGGAACCATTTTAGATTTTTGCCTTATAAAGCATGTATAAAATATGTAAAGCATGTAATCCACCGAATCACATTAGCACATATAACTCAGGTAGGTATTTACGTGTTGTAGATGAAAGAATTATCCTACTTGTGGTCCTTAAGTTAGCAGTCAATAATTCTTGGTAAATCCCTAGGGTTTTGGATCTCTTCTTCACTCAAAAATTCGACTTTCGAATTTGCTTAAGTTCCTATGAGTTCTTTTTCTTGCTAAGGTTCTTTTCTCTCGGGTTTTGCTTTGCTCAAGTTCTCTAACTTTCTTCCTTTCCTTGTTCTCCTTAGTGAGAGTTTAGGTTATTGATATGTATTATAATTTTGAACTTTGTGATTGAAATGACAAGGTGGTCATAAAAGTTTTTCCCTTAGACTTAAGTAAGGTCATTGCCTTATATCATTCCGAAGGGTTGGGCCTCATTCGGAAATCAATAGTGTTAATGTTGAGAGTTCAACATTGGCAATGTTGGGAGAACATTCTAGTCAACATTTGTTGCCCGAGAAAGTCTCCAACCTCGATTTTATCTTTCATGCCCAAAACACGACTCATTTGGTTCTTGGCTGGTTTTAGTGATGTGCAGGACTTAGATAAGGATTGGGAATGGATCAAATCCGTGTGGGAAGCATGTGAAACACTTGGAGCAAATTTTGGAAGATGGATACTGAAAATAGACGGCTTGGAGCACAATGCTGGACCAAGTCAATTGAGCTGATCTGACTAACTCCCAACGGTCACAATCTCTTAGTGGACGTTGTGGAGGTTAGTGGGCTGTACCAAGTCGTTGGAGAAGTCCTTTAGAAGTCGAAGGAGTATAAATAGTGAAGTCACTTTATCGTTTGAACACGAGTTACTAGCGAAGAATTGAGCGAGTTTAAGCTTTTACAAAAGTCTGGTTTTAGCCTACTATTTCTGTTTTTGCAAAAGTTCGTAGTTTGGTAGGATCGTGCTTGTTCGATTCATTTTCTAGGCTTGAGTTTTTGTAATCCATTCATCATAGTGGAATTTCGCCATGAGGCACTCACCAAGTTCCTAACTTGCTGCAAATTTACATCTCGTGGGTTTCATATTTTGTCACTAAGTAATTGATAATTTCCGCTATGTGATAGAGTGTTAGGTTGAGTGTTCCCTCAACAATTTACCCAACATCCAGTTTACTACTTAGGTTTTACATCCATATAGGGACCAACCCCACTTCAAAGTGGCATGAGAGCCTACACTTGATGTTACTAAGCGCTGTCAATCCTCTACAGTGGATGTTACAAGCTCGAACTATCTCGGCAAGGTTCCAGTGTTAGATGGTTCCAATTATGCATATTGAAAGGTCCACGCCAATGCATCAAATCAATTGAGATGCGTGCATGGGATGCTGTGCTCAATGGTTATACGACTCCAAAAACCACGCCAGACGCTGATGCTGAAGTCGTTGAAAAACCAGTCGACGAATGGACGACCACTGCTGAATTCAACGAAAATCACTCAATGCCAACTTCACGTCGATAGACATCTTTATGTTCAAGATTATTCAAAATAGTTCTACGACGAAGAATGCATGGGATCTACTTCAGAGGTCCTGCGAAGGCGATGCAAATGTGAAGGAAACTAGATTACGGCTCCTTCTCAACCAGTTCGAAAACCTCAGAATGAAGGAAGATGAGGATGTCACCACGTATTTAGGGAAAATGCTGATGATCTCGAGTGACTGCGCCAACATAGGGGATCCAATCTCAAATAAGGTAATAAAATCTAAAGCGGTTCGTACTATAGCCAAAAAGTTTAATGTGAAGGTAGCAGCGGTTGAGGAAGCACACAACTTGGCCAATATGGAGTTCAACACATTGGTGAATATGATGAAGAACTATGAGACCAATCTTGAAGTCCAAAAGAGGTCCTCTCGCGGCAAAAGCCTCACTCTAGTCAGTCAGCCCTCCAAGGTTCTAATAAACCTGTTTCAATGTGTTTATCGTAGTATTTAATTGAGTTTTAATAGACTCTAGCAATCATTTATGCACTTATTCGCCCTATTTGCACTTCTATTAATATTGAATGACCTTAGGATGGCTATCGGGCAAAAAAGGAGCGAAAACGAGGCAAAACGGACAAGTTACGAACCTGCAGTAGACAGTCACAGTCGTGACTACAGTGCACCAGACCGTGACATTAGGCAGAAAACCAAACCAAGCCACGGAGACATGAGTCACGGCCGTGACTTATCATGTCGCAGGCCGTGACAGCAAACAGACCGCAAGCATCGCTGGCAGAAGTGACGGCCGTGACTAGGTGTGCACCAGGTCATGACACTGGACAGAAAATTCGCAACATGCAAGTCATGACCGTGACATGTGGTGCACGAGGCCGTGACAATGGACATAGAGTTGAATCAAAGAGAGTCACGGCCGTAGATGCTCGTGCATTTGGCCGTGACACCCGACAGAAAGACGAAGCGATGTTTAGGATGAGTGTCACGGCCGTGAAGGCCCATGTCCCAAGCTGTGACAGTAGTGAATTTCAGTATAAAGGCCCGAATTCGATTCAAAAAAGGGGGGACACCTATCATATCATAACCCTAATCCATCAAGAGATGAAAAAGAGCCTTGAAGAACAGGGAATCGCATCTCGAAGCATAAGAGACGGATCAACGATGAATTCATACCGAATTGACGAGGAACGAAGATTCATCCACAATTCCACTCCTGATCCATCAGTACTCAAGATCATGAGTATTCCTTCCCTATTCCCCATTTATTTCGTTGTTTACCTTTCAATTATGAGTAACTAAATTCCCTCTGTGTTTGGGTGTAGATGAACGCTAGGTTTATTCGTATTTAAGAGTAGCTAGGTTTTCTATTTCCGTCGTTGTTTTCCATTAATTATGAGTAGCTTCCCTTATGTGTTTGGGATTAGATGAACGCTAGGTCGATTTGTATTTAAGACATATGTTTATCGTGACTCGTGTGCTTTGACTATTTATCTATCTATGAAATTGCTTATTCGCTTTAATATGTCTATGTGTTAAAGTGAATGTTTGGAATCGTTCAGGGTGACAGCTAAATAACGATTAGGCCGTTCGTAGAGATAGGATTCGAGTATAGGGCGAAAGCAAATACTCGATCCTCGCCTTTAGTTATTACTAAATCTTAGATCCCCGCGAGCATCTAGGGCGACAGCAAATTCGTGAGCGGGTAGGAAATTACCGCGACTTAGTCAAAATCACCTAGGAACGATAACTTATTGTCTTAGGTCAATAGTACCTAGCGCAATTTGAATCCCGAGCACATCTTTATTATTTGAAAGCACACACATCACTTCTCGTTTCTTTCAATCTGTTGTTGCTTTAGGATTGGTCTGTTAGGTTAGTTCGTAAAACAATCTACGTACTTTATTTAGGCTAGTTATCGAGTCGATAGGTTATTACTAGTAATCAGTCCATTCTCGTGTTCAATACTCGTTTGCTCACTTTACTGCACTACAAATGATAGGTCCACTGCATATCGCACGTCGGTGATAGTAATTAGGTATTCGTTTTAATTATTACTTGCCACACTGTACATTATATTCACACACCACGTGTCGATCAGGTTCAAACTAAGGAAGAATCTGATGATAAGGAGAACTCGGCTTTGCTAGTGAAGAAATTCGCAAAGTTTCTCAAGAAGAAGAATGTGGAGCAAAATATTGGCCCAACATTCAGGAGAGGCCACAACGTCAAACAAGAACCATCCTTGCACAGATAGAGACGTAGATGAAGTGCGTCTGAGTGTTCTTTGTCAGACTCACCAGAAACAAAGAAGACAGAACAGGGGCCACGCTGAAATGCCTAAAAGCCCTGACCCGAATGTCGAAGGTGTAGTCGATGGTCAGACCTCCACTGCTACTGAGGTTCCTCGCGAGCCCCCGCTGAACAAGAGACTGATACCCAGTGAAACTCCCAAGGCCGATTCTGTAGTTCTTGGCGCAGAAGTTCCAATTGCCGAGGCTCAGGCAAGTATGAAGACAAATGCAGAGGAGCCATGTGCTGACCCCACTCCTGCAAAGAACATCAACCCAGAACCAGACGTCGACTTGCCTCCCCCTACTACTTCAAGTGCTTCAACAGAAAAAGATAATCGACGCCCAAACCTACGAAAACATCTGACATAAAGTTCCGATGAGGATTTCAATGTTTCAGTGGGAGACAATTGCCACAGAATCCGAGTCTCTGGTGAACTCTCCAACTCCACCCCCTCCTGATGAAGATGGATATTTCTTTCGTGAGGATGATTTGCTGGCCACGGTGGTCAGCAGGCTGGAAAACTTCCTATTGGATCTGACCCAGGGCCTTCCAAAAGAGCACCACCGCCAGAACGAGACGGACTAGGCAGTTACTACACTTACTCACCGACCAGAGATGTTGCTGAGGATATTGAGCCAGATGTTGACTCAACATCTGACTCTGACGGGGAAACTCTGTTGCCCAATAAAAGGTTCTATGCTAGAGCTCACGAGGAGCTGTGGCCCTCTCTCAACCAGAGGTTGTTGCGAGTTGAGAGAACGGTGGATGTGGTGAGCTTCAGACGATATGGTGTGCTCCAGTTCTTGGAATCAAGAAACTGCGACAAAAATGGTGACTATGTTTGGGACCTACTGTTCTACCGCGGTCCGGGAGGTATTCGCTTTATCCTCTAGTATAAATGATCCAAGTTCTAGGAAGTATGGGAAGGTTTTCTTTAGGGGGATATTATTTGATTTTTCTGCTCGGGATAATAATGAGTTTTTGTGGACTCCGAATGTGGAGATGGGGCAGACGTACGATAATGATGAGGTAGTTAGTTTCTTGATGGGAGGTAGAGTGCGAGATTTGGATGGAAATTTTTCAATCAGCTTTTTGACCTCACTTTATTCATTTTTGTTCAAAGTGGGGATCTTTAATTGGTGGCCAACTGCTAACGACTCTTGTGTAGGAGAAATATATTCTCTACGCTGTTGGACGGAATCTTCCGTTAAATTTGGGGGAGTTAGTGCTAAACCAGCTTGCTAGTCAATTTGAGAAAGTTGGCAAGGCATCCTTCCATTTCCTTCACTCGTTTACGGAATGCTGGTACGAGGAGGATTCAGACCGACACGAAGAGACCAGGTAGTTACCATCAAGGTTCCTTATGCTATCTCCTACATGCATCTGGCCGGTCCGAACAAAGTCGTCGATCTGCCTTGGCAAGCTCCGACTCATAATGTTGAGTAGGATATTGCCTCAACATCAGCCCCACCATCAAGCTTAGATCGACAGATACAATGTCTCAAGGAGACCGTCGCTTTTCTGATGACGCAACTTTCAATACTCAAAAAAATACGTTCTTCCTAAAAAGGTAGAAAAAGGGCAGAAATTACGGATCAAGTGGAGGGCGAACAGACAGAGGTTTCGAATTAAGTGGAGGGCGAGCAGACAAAGGGAGCGGACCAAGAAGGAGCCCAGAGTGCAAGAGAGGCTGGAGATCAAGGAGAACAGGATGTGGAAGAGGACGAGGAGGAAGATTCGGACTCGATTGAGAGTCTGAATATTTAGGCTTCGGCTGTGTTTGTGCATGCGCATTTTGATTCTGTGTTTTGTTCTAGCATGCCTGATTGCCTCGTGCTTATGTGTTTTTGTTTTGCTTCTGGACCAATTTTATTTTCTTTTGCAGATGTTATTTTCTGGGCCCCTAATCGGCTTGTAATATTTCTTAGTACGAAATAGTTTATGTACTATTCTATTTACGTTTACTCTAACCATTTTTTTAAAGTTCTGTGGTTGAGTAGATTATGCCTTCAGGGGAGTTCCCGCTATGTCTAATTTATTCAACATTCGCAATGTTGTGAGAACACTCTAGTCAACATTTGTTGCCCGAGGATGTCTCCAACCTCGGTTTTATCTTTCATGCCCAAAACACGACTAATTTGGTTCTTGGCTGGTTTTAGTGATGTGCAGGACTTAGATAAGGATTGGGAATGTATCAAAACCGTGTGGGAAGCGTGTGAAACACTTGGAGCGAATTGTGGAAGATGGATACTGAAAATAGACGGCTTGGAGCACAATGCTGGACCAAGTCAATTGAGCTGATCTGACTAACTCCCAACAGTCACAATCTCTTAGTGGACGTTGTGGAGGTTAGTGGGTTGTACCAAGTCGTTGGAGAAGTCCTTTCGAAGTCGAACGAGTATAAATAGCAAAGTCGCTTTACTGTTTGAACACGAGGGATACACACGAGTTTACGAGCGAAGAATTGAGCGAGTTTGAGCTTTTACGAAAGTTTGGTTTTAGCCTAGTGTTTCTATTTGTGCAAAAGTCGAAAGGCTTTGTGGTTGGGTAGGATCGAGCTTGTTCGATTCATTTTCTAGCTTGACTTTTTGTAATCCATTCATCATAGTGGACTTTCGCCATGAGGCACGCAACAAGTTTCTAACTTGCTGCAAATTTACATCTTGTGTCATATTTCGTCACTAAGAGTCCGTTTGGTTGGGAGTATAGGTTTAGATGGTATTAGTTTTAGTTGGATTTATATAATGGAGAGTATGAATATTTTGGGATGTTTGGTTGACGGGTTTAAATAATGGTGCTCGATATGTTTGGTAGATGGATTTGGATGGTATTATACTAAATTAAGTTAAATTACGAACTTACCCTTATTTTGTTCTGATTGGGCATATGGTCCTAATTATGGATGGAAATGTTCGGAGGGAGAGATGGATTAGAGAGAGAGGGGGAGAGAGAGAGAGAGAGAGAGAGAGAGAGAGAGAGAGAGAGAGAGAGAGAGAGAGAGAGATAGATGGATTCAAGAGAATGAATGAGAGAGAGAGAGAGAGAAATGGATTCAAGAGAGAGAGATAGATGAGAGAGAGAGAGAGAGATGGATTCACGAAAGAGAGAAAGTTGGATTCGAGAAGAGAGAGTGAGTGAGAGAGAGAAATATATATGGAGTCGAGAGATATAACGTAGAGTGAGAAGAGAGAGAGAGAGAGAGAGAGAGAGAGAGAGAGAGAGAGACCATGGTTTAATTATTTTTAAATAAGAGAAGATAAAAAAAAAAAAGAAATGAAAGGATAAAATTGTCTAAGATGGGTGGGATTAGGTAAAGGTATGGGAGGGGATCGCTTTAATTAATACCTTATTAGTGGTATTAAGGGGGTAGCCAATTCTCCCCTTTAAATAATTCCTCGAACCAAACACTACTTTAATAAATTCTAACCCCCCTAATCCCATCTAATACCCCCAACCAAACAAGCCCTAAGTAATTCATAATTCCGCTGTGTGATTGAGTGTTTACCCAACATCCAGTTTGCTACTTAGGTTTTACATCCATATAGGGACCAACCCCACTTCAAATAGTTTTTGAACTTGTGTTTATTCTAATCGTGTTTTCTTTCGTCATGGTACTGAAATGACTTCGTATGAATTGTTGAATGGGAAAAAGCCGACTGTCAAGTATTTCCATGTTTTTGGGTGTTATTGCTACATGTTAAATGATCGTGAGTACTTGACAAAGTTTGATTCGAAAAGTGACAAGTGTATTTTCTTGGATACTCATCTAATAGTCGTGCTTATCGTGTGTATAACTTGCGATTGAAGTCTGTTCAGGAGTCAGTAAATATTGTGTTTGATGATGCTACTGATCTTAGCAAATTGTCTCCTCAAGTTGATATTTCAGACGTTATACAAGCTGTGGAAGAAACAGAGGAGAATGTGGAGGACTATGTTGACCCAACATCTGACTCAACATCTGTGCCAGAACGGAACATTGAGGCTGGACCCAGTGAAATTCGTAGAGACCCGCCAGCTAAGATTCGAAAAGATCATCCCACAGACTTAATTATTGGAGATGTGAACGAAGGTAGGAAAACCAGAGACAAGCCACGCAAGGATTATAAGTCTATGGTAAGAAACGTATGCATGAACACAGTATACGCTGAGGTACGTTTTAATTGTTTTGTTTCTGAGATAGAACCTAAGAATGTTCTTGAAGCTCTCAAGGATAATTTCTGGATTAATGCGATGCAAGAGGAACTCTTGCAGTTTGAGAAAAATCAAGTATGGACCTTAGTCCCACGGCCGAAGGACATTAATGTCATAGGCACGAAGTGGATCTTTAAGAATAAATCTGATGAATTTGGTAGAGTTGTTAGGAACAAAGCACGTCTAGTAGCTCAGGGCTATACGCAAGTTGAGGGCATAGATTTTGATGAGACTTTCGCTCCCGTGGCTAGGTTAGAATCAATTAGGTTGTTATTAGCTATTGCATGTTGGCTTAACATCACGTTACACCAAATGGATGTTAAGGGTGCGTTTTTATATGGATATATTGATAAAGAAATCTATGTTGAACAGCCTAAGGGATTTGAGGATCCACATTTTCCTAACCATGTTTTTAAGCTGCAGAAAGCCTTATATGGACTGAAGCAAGCACCTCGAGCTTGGTATGGTAGGTTAGCTACATTTTTACTAGATTTTGGGTTTACTCGAGGTGAGGCAGACCGCACTCTTTTTTATAAAAAGGGTCGGCTCTGATATTTTAATTGCCCAAGTTTATGTTGATGATATTGTTTTTGGCTCAAGCTCACAATCTATGCTAGATCAATTTGTACAGGCCATGAACTCCACTTTCGAAATGAGCATGATCGGGGAACTAAGTTATTTTTTAGGCTTGCAGATTAAACAAAGCAGCGACGGGATGTTTATGTCCCAGGAGAAATACGCGAAGAACACAGTCAAGAAGTTCGCGCTTGACACGGCAAAGGTAATGAAAACTCCAATGGGGTCATCACAGAAGGTATGTAAGGACAATGTTGGACAGAATGTTGACCCAACATTATATCGATCCATGATAGGCAGTTTGCTTTATCTTTCAGCTAGTAGACCCGACATCATGTATAGCATATGTGTATGTGCTAGATATCAGTCTGAGCCTAAGGTCTCCCATCTTAATGCCGTTAAGCGTATTCTTCGTTATGTGAGTGGTTCGTGTAGCCTAGGGTTGTGGTTCTCTAAAGATACTAATATGAGTCTTGTAGGCTACAGCGATGCTGATTGGGCAGGTGACGAGGATGATCGCAAGAGCACAAGTGGCGGTTGTTTCTTCTTAGGTAACAATTTAGTTGCATGGTACAGTAAGAAACAGAATTGTGTGTCTTTATCTACTGCTGAGTCTGAGTATGTTGCTGCGGGTAGTTGCTGTACGCAATTAATATGGTTGAATAGCATGTTGTGTGACTATGGTCTAGAGTGCGAGTCAGTTCTCATGTATTGTGATAACCTTAGTGCCATCAACATATCTAAGAACCCTATCCAGCATTCACGCACGAAGCATATAGATATAAGGCATCATTTTCTGAGAGATATGGTAGAGAAAGAATTAGTGTGCATTGAGCATATAGACACGAAACATCAGTTAGCTGACATTTTCACGAAAGCATTGGATTTTGAATGGTTTTCGGACCTGAAAAAGTCCATAGGTTTGCATCAGTCTGTCTGAATGTTGGTCCAACATTTGGATCAACATAGCAGAAGTCGAACTTGATTGTTACTGCTTTGACATTTGATTTAATGTTCTCTCTGTTGTTCTGTGAAATGATTTGACTCACCTAGAACGTTCCCTGAAATGACCCTCTTCCTTAAAAAACAAAAAAAAACAAAAAAAAAAAACAAAAACAGAAAAAAAATCATATATATTGCTCTGATTCTTTTTCAAGATACAGGTTCAGGTAATAAGTTTCCCTAGGTGCACGGCATTCGCGGTGACGATGCACTCTTTGCGAAAAAAAATCCTAACCTTGATGATAAGGATCTTATAAGGGCTGAGCATAATATTACTAGTCTATAATGAGGTAAGTAGGGCAGACAATGAAAGGGAATTGAGTTTAGGGTGTTGAACAGAAAAATCTCGAATTTCAGAGTAGAATGTTGAGTCTTATGTTGGGGCAACATATGTGACTGTCAGTTTGATCATGCTATATTTTTGTGCTTTCGTTTATGTGCATTAGTTTTTAGGTCAGCATTTGTTGGTTTCATGTGTCTAGTTTAGATATCTCTCAGAATTGCATTAGAACTCTCGAAGAACAGCGTGTTACACTTGGCTCAAGTGATCCTCATTGTCGCTCAGACGGTTAGTCTCGCTCGATTCTATTATGACTTTTGACTTGGTATTTTTGGTTGAATCATGATCTGATTTGCTCCTATATTTCTTTATGACTGATTCTTCCATATACCATATTAGCTCCTTGTTTATTTAGACAGTTGTGACCTGATTCGACCTTATCCTCTAAACTGTCTAAATTTTATTTGAGTGGCTCGCTGATATTACTTTCTGCCCCTACGTTTCTGATATAATTCACGGGTTATACATTCTGTTCTCATATCAATTTTTTTCGATTTATCTTTGATTTCTTTATGGCGAACTAACTTGTTTCTGAGTCTCAGAATGTTGGGCCAGATGTTACCTCAACATCTGCAAGTTGGCTAACAGAGAAGTTCTCTGAGTCTTTTCTTTCTTCCCAAAAAGGGGGAGAAGGTTGTGCAGATAGAAAGGGGGAGATAAGGAAATTCAGGGGGAGCAGAATAAGGAGCCGAACAAACAGGGGGAGCTGACCAAGAAGGAGAAGCAGCCGAGAAAGCATCAGAAGGAAACTCCGTACTCCATTGAGAGTGAAGCTCTGATCCTTTCTATTTTGCATGCATAATTGATTTTCTGATTAATTTATATTTACTATATGCATGCTGATTTGCTTCTCCGATATATTTACATGTTTGCCTGTTTGCGTCTATTCTAACCATCTTTTAATGTTTTTGGTGGTTGAGTAGAATTTGCCTTCAGGGGGAGTTTCGGAACTTTTAAATCTGCACGGGTTTTGGGAAGAAAGATAAAAAGGGGGAGATTGTTAATGTTGACTAGCTCAGCTTTGACAATGTTGAGCTAACATTTCAGCCAACATTGTTGTCTGTCAACATTCGATTTTATCTTTCATGCCCAAAATCGTTTAACTTTTTTTGTAGCTTTATTTACTGATATGCAGGACGTGGTAAAGTGCTAAAACGAGTTCAAACCGTGTGGAAAGCGTGTGGAGCTGCTTGAACGAATCTAGGAAGTGCACTTACCATAAATAGAAGATTTGAAGATCAAAAGAGATCAAGTCAAGCTACGACCAAGATTAGAAGATCTGAATATCAAGGAGATCCAGTCAATCAGTTTACCATAAATAGGAGATAAGGGATCGGCCAATAAGATGAGAAGATTCGAACTAAATATATACTATATTTAGGGAGATCTCCGAAGAGATATTTGAAGAGATATTCAAGGGATCTTTTTACCAATTCAAGAGGGAGCCAAGGTCTATAAATAAGAGTTATTTTCGAGCTGCAACCAACGACTCTCGAGAGAGCTTTCATGGAGTAATGTTGAGCGACATATTGAGTGAAAAATACGAGCGAATCACATATCGAGCTTGAGCGAGTGTTTTATATTACGAGAGTTGTCTTTTAGCCTAGTATTGAGCTTTCTGAAGTCTTAGTACTTCGTAGGTTTTCAGAATCGTTTAGATTCTTTTTCTAGGCTTGTTTTTACTATCTTCGGATGGTTGTTTTGCATCCATTGCTGTAGTGGAATTTTGCCTTGAGGCACGCAGCAAGTTTTTATAACTTGCTGCACAGATTTACATCCCGTGTTATTTCAGTTTCGTCACTAAGTAGTTACAATATTCCGCTGTGCACCTGAATGTTAGGTGTTACCCCGACATCCTACCCAACATCTAGTCTATACTTAGTGTTTTACATCCATATCGTACCGGGACCACTTCATGTTGTCAACAAGTTCTTTGGATGAAACAAACCCTTAGTGATTTTGGGTTAGGTTATGACAAGATCCCTATTATGTGTGATAGCACTAGCGCTATTAGTATCACTAAGAATCCCGTGCATCACTCTCGTACTAAGCATATTGAGGTTAAACATCATTTCATACGAGACCATGTTCAGAAGTGGAATATCAGTGTGGAATTCGTAGGAACAACTGATCAGCTTGCTGATATCTTCACGAAACCCCTAATTGAGGCAAGATTCTGCGACATCCGTGATCGATTGGGAATTATCGAGCTAAATAAGGTTAGTAAATCTGCCTAATTCCATCATTTACTCTAGGTTACTCTACTTTAGATAGAAATTCTTAGCAATCCTATCTTAAGGTATTCATTCAGCCCTTAGAATATTTCCGTGGATCTTATAGATTTTTTCCTTAAGTATGATTCTCGTATTTTAGGAAGAAATTCGTAGTTATCTCTTCCTGGACATTCCTTCAGCCATTTAGTTTATTTTAGGAATATCCGATCTTCTGGATCTGCCCTTAAATGTGATCAGGTTATTTTAGGAAGGAACTCGTAGATATCTTTTAAGTCGTTCAGTTATTTTAGGGAACTCATTTATTTAAAATATATTCCTATTCAGTCCAGTCACATCCCTTCCTTAATTATGAGATCCCGTCAAATCAGTCCGACATCTCTGACAGTTTCTCCTCTCTCTCTAATTTGAAATTTCAAATTTCAAATTTCGAAATCCATCCTTATCTCTTCCAAAAATAAACCGACCTTATTCCTTCAAAAGATTCAAACCGTTCCTCAACCTTCATCATTCAATCATCTTCAAACTTCTTTCAACTTTCAAACCCTCATCAATGGCTATAACTTCCGGATCCAAAACTGCTCTTCCCAAATCATCCAGCCGTAAACGAAAGGAACCTCCATCAGACGAAGACCTATCCGATGCTGCTCCAGACTCATCCACGCCAGTTTCACCATCAACCACCCCTGTTCGAAAAACCCGTTCAAAAGACTAATCGGCTGAGAAAGGACCATCTCCCTCTAAGGTTCCCAAGAAGAAGAAGAAGAAATGCAAGAAAACAACCCCTGTGAGATCACCCGAGCCTGAAAAATCTGTTTCGAGTCAAGTGAATGCTGAAGAAATTCATGACGAAACCCAGACATCCCACTCTAGAAGCCCAACGCCAGAGGAAACCCAGAAATCTCCTTCCCGACTTGATACGGCCTCGCCGTCTCCAAAACCAAGCGCTAAAGCTTCTGATATCCCTTCCATTGATCTGTCCAACCCAACTGAGATCCCAGTTGAAGCCCTGTTCCTAGAAGAAAGTAACCGAACCGTCTACAAAAGCTTCAGCAAACGTGATATCGGTCGTGGTCGAGGCGTCGCCTTCGACAAGTTGCCTGCTGGAACTGTTATCACTTGGCTAAAAGACTACGGATGGGAGAAATTCCTGAGTATCAACAAGCCCTACTACCCAGAAGCTGTCAAGCTCTTCTACGCAAACTTTGACTACGATGAGTATGAGGGACACATCAATGTCCGCTCCTATGTGCTGGGAGGCAGAATCCACTGGACCACGAAAAAGATCAACGAGATGCTTGGAGTTCCTGATGAACCCTTCTGCCACTACGACATGAACGACTGGTGCCATGCTGATGGCTTCGAATCCAGTGATGTCCTTCGGAAACTCTGGAATACCCGTACTAAGCCCCGCTTTTCAGACGGAGAAGCTCTCGATCAACTTTCCATAGATTTCTTCTTCCTTCATAAGCTGCTGAACATGACCTTGTGGAGAGCCAAAATCGGAAGTGGCGGCCACTCTACCACTATGAATTTCATGAGCACCTTTGCCGTATACATGATATCCCAGAATCGTAAGTTCAATCTCGGGTATGTGATCCTGAAGCACATGATCCAGGCTGTTGAGAGCAAAGACAAGGCATTGCCTTACGGGATGTTGCTCACACACTTCCTTGAGTATGAGAAAATCCAGATGCCGCCGGCATGGGAAGATGCAGCCATCCACATTGTGGATCTTGTGACTCTGAAACGCATGGGGATTCATCACACTAAAGGTCAAGATGGTTCAAGGCCAAGGAGAACAGATCAGTGGACAGCGCCCAGAAACGGTCGGCTGCGAAAGGGAAAGCGAAGGTCCAAAGCGACGAGGACGATGACTACGAGGATGAGCTGAGCGTAGGGAAGGCAGGAATCTCAGTGTTGCGCCGCGATATTTCTGATATCAAGGCAGATAATCAGAAGCGCTTCCGCAAGCTCAAAAAGCAGTATACCGAGCTGTCACTGAAACTATCCAAGCTCTCAAAGCTCATCAAGAAGACCCCTCCTAAGCCCACCGATTCTGAAACATCTTCAAGCCAGTAGGCTGCCCCTCTAGTTCCATTCTGCTCCTAGTAGCCCCTAGGTTATTCCGCTCTGCTAGTATCGTTTAAGTTCCTAAGTATCCCTCCCACCTTTTTGATAATGAAGGGGGAGTAGTAAGGTAAGTTTTAGGCGTTTTGCGTCTAAGTCTAAGTGTTTTTGGTATGTAGGGAAGTTCGTTGAACCTAATATAATATTCTGCTTTTATGATATATCTTCTATGTCTAACATCTTTGCTCTGATCCATGGATATACCATGTGCTGATCTTATACTCTGATACTTGAATGTGCGAATTGATTGTGCTAAATGCCTGCTGCGATGATTACATGATTGCTTGAACATGCTTGGAAAATGCGCACTTAGGCAGGGGGAGCACACTCACGGGTAAATTTCGACATTTTGTACTCAAGATATCACATAGAAATAGATAGGATATATCCGCACTTAGACAGGGGAGCAAAATTTGATCATGATATATCTTATGCATGTCATAGAGATAACTGCACATAGGCAGCGGGAGCAAATGGGTATCACATGTGATTAGGAAATATCGTATGCTCTGCTTTGTGATTATGGAACACTTAGACATATGCGCTAGGACTTGCGTAATCGAATATGCTTACTTGCTTCCGTGCTGCATCAATTACATGTCATCATCAAAAAGGGGGAGAATGTTGACCTTTTTGGTCCATATATGTTAGAGAGTTTTGATGAACGATGTAATTGTAATGACATTAGGTCTATAAAATAAGCAATTCGATTTGGGACAAATAAAATGTCTAAGTTCATGATAATGTTCAACTATGCATTGGTAATGAGATGAAAATTGTTAAAGTGATGAATATTTGAATTGCGTGTGATTTGTGATGATTTGATAGAACTAGGTGATCGCATGTTATAGACAGTCCATGAGATAGGGTATATCGTTCTGTGCTATATATGGAAATAATGCATGAGATATCCTACTGAGTTATAAAAGGAAAATATGCTGTTTATATATGGAAAGTGATATATCCGTTGATACTTGTTTATTCCTGGACGAAAATCACTTATGCGATTCTTGCATGTTTTCCACTGTATTTAATGTGAAATATTGAATTAATATCTTTCCTTGTGCTGATTGGATTATTATATTTAGGAAAGATTTGATTGGATTAACCTTATGGATAAAGTGCTCTTATATGGTATGTGGTATAACGGGTGATATCTCTGAAATAAGGAAAGTAAATCGATTTAAGAAAGCTCTGATCTGACTTGTGTGCTAAACATGGTAAATATATTGATTAAATGCTATGAGCTGTACATGGAAAACGTGCTGATGCCTTGCTATCTTGTGTGCCATACGTGGAAAGTAAATCTGGATTGACTCGTTACTAGAAACTGATAGCAGGGAATCACTTATGGAAAGTTCCGATGTGGAAAATATATGCGAAGTGGTTGAATATGCTTGAGAACGAAATTGAGCTTTTATATGGAATATAATCACGCTTTAATGTGCTATATAACCGTTGTGATGATTTATTAGAAGCATGATTTATATGGTATGATTGACTCGAAAGCTACATGGAAACTATGCTTGATTTGGTTATTATTGTTTGATATGACTTTCCATGTGAAGTGCTATTAGAAAAGGATTACATATGAGCTGCACTTTAGACTTTAGTAGAACACAGAATTTGCGAATTTAAGCCTACGAGAGATTTTTGAGCAGAAAGATACTAAGAGATTCCTGAGCCATTCACTTGGATAGCTTTCTGCCTTACTGAGCGTTAACTTGCTATCCATCACTGAGCGAGTGATTTATCCGATATTCCATCATCCCCTGCCATATATTCTGTCTTCGGACGTGTTGTCTTCGGACGTGAGCAATACCAAAGAGGCAAGGTCGACGTTTACGCACACGTGAAGGAAAGGACAAGTCCGGGGGCCGTTCGGTAGCGAGCTGTGTCTGTCGGGATCAAGGAGATTCCGAGGAACGAAACTCGGCGTGTGGTAACCTAGTATGTCTAGTGTTCGACTTGTTTCGGTTGTGTATTGGGCTAACCAATCAGTTTTGTATCCAGCTACGGTGCATTATAGTGATTGGTTAAACTCTTGGGAAGCAAATCCCAAGGAGAGGAGTAAACCCCAGTTGGGGATATAACCTCTATAAAAATCCTGTCTCGCATTTACTTTTCAGTTATTTCGTTATCACTGTGAGACAGACCCGAAACACATCCGACGGTACTAGGATATAACAGGCATACTCGTCCCATTATTGTTTGGCATATCTAAGTCACCGCACTAAGGTTTTGTAAAAGAAGCATAAAATTTTATAAGCCTAATTCACCCCCCCCCCTCTTAGGCACATTTATATCTTCATTAGCTCGCGTGCAAAAAAGATGAAATAATAGTTTCACACAACTGCGAATATAATTAGCAGCACACAACTACTTATCGGTGATGCGCTTCACAAGGGATAATATTGATATAGCATGAGACAGTCTTGCATTATAACATCAGCAGCCATGGAAAAAGGACACAATACTTGGAGATCGTACTGAGCTGTTTCCAAGCACGTATAACAGTCGTCTGCTGCGATTAGCGTATTGCAACTCGCATATGCGTAACAAGTGACTGTCGTTCCAGGAAATATTTCATATATGTAATATGAATATCCTTGTTGATCAGTATAGGCTGCTAAGTCACCCAACAAATCAGCCACAAGATAACCATAAGGATTATTCACAGCAAACAAATTAGGGCTGCAATAAATGTGATTGATGGTTGTGTCTGGATTTGCTTCTGTAATGAAGATATTCGTCGTAAGCATCAATAAAACTGTAAATAGACCAATCAAAGGAGTATTTTGAGCACTCATACTTGTTCTGTCCTTTTATGTTCTCTGTGCTTTTTGTTATCGAATGTTGGTGATATAAATGTGGGGTTATGCATTCTCTAATATAGGACTAGCATACATTGTTTTCAACGGTAAGCACGGTTATTTTACTCATTTCCTTGACAGGATTGTACAGAGATTATCTGGTGTGAAAAATGTCACACGAGGATGCACGATTACGATGAATATAGAATTAAAATTGTTTTAAAGGCAAAGTGCGTAAGCTTCAATGTTGATTCTATATGCATTCTTTTCCTTATATTACTCATAGATTCCAATGGTTGGCCGGCCATCAAGACAACTTCCGTTCACATACTTCATGAATCATCGATGAGTGTCTCGTTGTGTAAGTTTGTATTTTTAACATAATTTACTTTTCAAATTGAAAAGAAAATATCATACCGCGCTGTATCTTTTTTTTCTTTTTGTTATCCACAGCCTTTATTCTTTTTTTTTTTTCAAAACAGTAGCTTGGCATTCCTTTCATTGAAAATGTACAAGCTGCTAAATAGCCAATGAAGGCTCTCTGGTAACAATTCAAGAGAAAGTATGGCAAAAACACCATGAGGAATAAAGCTCGAAAAAGGAGAAAAAGACTCGGCGAGAAAATAATCGATCCAAAAGGAGTGAAAATTTCTCCCCGGACCAAACAAAGAACCAAACAGCAAAACGTAAAAAGTTTATGGATTAAAGAAAATCAATACGAACGTAATCACTATCTGAACTAAAACTCCATTATGTATGGCTATTAATTCAGATCTACCCCATAAAGGAGACTAAAACTCCCAAAAAGGAGACTACGATAATGCAAATACTATCGAATATTAAGTCAAACCGAAAAGAAGAATATGCAATCAAATAAGGGGTAGCTCCCCCATCCCCGATATAACAAGGATGGGGGAGAGCTTGTTTGGATGGTCTTCTTGGTGATACTCCGTAAAATAGATCTGGTTGCACTGTGGCGAAACCCTTGAGGCTAACTAAAACTGCTGACGAGAGGAGCTGAAGTGTTCTAAGTTAACTTATATTTATATTTCTGGTTTTTTTGGAAATGAGAAGACGAAAGATAGTTGGTGAGAGATGGAGAACGACAGAGGAGTCCTTGGTTTCTTTTTTTTTATTATCTCATTGCTCGTTACAAACATACTACAGGCATGGGTGGTTTTATAATGCCACATAGACCATTCTAGATAAAGCACAAAACACACTAGTAACATATTCCTAAAAGTACTCCTCGACATCAAAAGATGTCTGCCAAAACCATAATCCCAAAATTCATCCTTAACATCTTAAAGTTGTCTGCCAATGATAGAGCTTTTTTCTAACATCCCTTCCTAAGCTCGATTGTCCTTTCCTCGTACTCCAAGTTTGTTCTTCAGTTTTTCAAATGATTCTAACGGTAGCGCCTTGGTTAATATATCAGCAACTTGTCTCGGCTTGCAACGTATTCAACCTCTACTTCATCATTTTTTACGTGCTCCCTTATCGAATGAAACCTGACATCAATGTGTTTGCTCCGTTCATGGTGAACCGGATTCTTCGTTAATTCGATTGCTGATTTATTGTCGACGTAGATCTTGGTAGCTTTTCGCTGTTCCACACAACCTCTTTTAATAGTCTACGTAGCCATATTGCATGACTCACACATGAAGATGCCACCACGTATTCGGCTTCGCATGTCGATAAAGTTACCATCGACTGTTTCTTGGATGCCCAACCGAAAACTGTATTGCCAGCAAAGAATGCATATCCAGTCGTGCTTTTGCGGTCGTCCGTATCTCCACTCCAATCGCTGTCAGAATATCCTGTGATTACAAAATCGTCTGTCCAAGGATAGAACAACCCATGAGACGCCGTCTTCTTTAAATATCGAAATATTTTGTTCACGGCCTTCCAATGAGTAGCGCTTGGGTCTTCCATGGAGCGGCTTATGAGACCAACTCCGTAAGAGATATCCGGCCTCGTACTCGTCAAATACCGTAGGCATCCAACAGCGCTTCGATACATAGTTCCATCTACCTTTTCAGCTTTGTCGAATTTGGACAATTTTGTCCCGCACTCGACGGGTGTGCTTGTTGGATTGCAGTCGTTCATTCCGAATCTATCCAAGATCCCAAGCGTATATCGTTCTTGTGACACAAAGATTCCGGTCTTCTCCTGTTTCACCTCGAGGCCCAAGAAGTATGACATTTTTCCTAGGTCACTCATTTCAAACTCGGTCTTCATCTCGGACTTGAACTCGGCGATCATCTTTTCGTTATTGCCTGTAAATATTAGATCGTCTACATATAAAACAACATATAAGATCTCTGCCTGTCGGACCTTCACGTACAAAGAGTGTTCGTAGGGGCATTGCTGGAATCCTCGGTTCTTGAGACATGTATCGATTCTCGTGTTCCAAGCTCTTGGAGCCTGCTTTAAGCCGTAAAGGGCTTTCTTCAACTTCAGCACCTTCTCCTCTTGTCCGATCTGCTTGTAGCCGGGAGGTTGCTCGACGTAAACTTCTTCTTCTATTGTTCCGTTCAGGAACGCCGATTTAACGTCCATTTGATATATGACCCACTTTCGATAAGCGACAATAGACAATAGCAGCCGGATTGTTTCCATCCTCGCAACTGGCGCAAACACTTCTTCGTAGTCGATTCCGGCCTTTTGTTTGTATCATTTTGCTACGAGCCTTGCTTTATATCGTTCCACTTCTCCTCGTTTAGCTTCTTCTTGTATATCCACTTTACGCCTATCGCCTCTTGTCCGTTTGGTAAGTTTGCGAGCTCCCAGGTTTTGTTCTTCGTGATGGCCTCCATTTCTTCCTTCATCGCGTTTCTCCACCTATCATCCTTCGTTGCTTCCTCGAATGTAATATTTTCTGCATCAGCGAGTAGACATATGAGGTTCATATTATTCGATGTTTGGTAAAAATCTGTTATGGTCCTCGTTCTTCCTTGTATGGGCTCATCGTCTTCTTCTGAATCTTCCGGTTGGTTGACCACAGTTGCCGTCTCCTCTCCGTTAGATGGATTGGTCACTAGAGGTGGTATCCTTCCATCATCTGATTCGATGTGTGTACCTCCCATTTTCCAGTTCCAGCAGCTATTCTCGTCAAACTGTACGTCACGACTTACAATAACTTTGTTAGTATTAGGATTAAAAAGATTGTAAGCCTTTGACCTTTCGTCATATCCGATAAAGACGAGCCTAATACTCCGATCATCTAGCTTCGTTCTCTGACCATCCGGGACGTGAGCGTATGCTATACACCCAAAAGTTCGTATATGCCCGACTGAAGGTTTCGTGCCGCACCAAGCTTCCTGCGGTGTGATATTTCCCTTCAAGCTCACTGACGGGCAGCGGTTCTGCAAGTATACAGCACATCGAGTTGCTTCTGCCCAAAACTTCTTCGGTATTCTTTACTTTTCAGCATACAACGAACCATATTGAGAAGCGTCCTGTTTTTCCTCTCCGCTACGCCGTTTTGTTGAGGAGAGTATGGAGCCGTGAGATACCTTCGAATCCCGTTTTCTTCACAAAATGCTACAAACTCCTTCGACGTGTATTCGCCGCCTCTGTCGGATCTGATAGCTTTTATCCGCTCCCCGCTTGCGTTCTGAACTAGGACTTTAAATTTCTTAAACATCACCAAATTTTCTGATTTTTTTCGTAAGAAATATATCCAAGTCGTCCTTGAATAATCGTCAATAAATGTGAGGAAATAGCGATGCTTACTGAATGACTCCGGAGTAATTGGTCCACATATGTCCGTGAACTAGCTCCAAGACTCTTTTGGCTCGAAATATTGTTTCCTTCGGGAAAGGATTTCTTGCATTCTTTCCAATGATGCAGCTTTCGCACATGCCATCCGTCGTTCCTAAATATGGCATGCCGTTTACAATCGTCTAGTTTGCTAGATCCCTCACGCTGTTGAAATTTAGGTGCCCGAACCGTTGAGGCCAAAGCTTTACTTCACTATCTTGGGTCACCTTTAGACATTTCTCCTGCACATGTTCGATCTTTAATTTAAACATGCGATTTTCGGTCATACTCACCGTGCCACGAGTTGCTTGTCGTTGTCTCTGATTTCCATCATGTTATTCTTCATGATTATCGTGAATCCTCGTTCAATTAATTGCCCAACACTGAGTATGTTGCTTCTCATTTCTGGCACATAGTAGACGTTAGATATGTATTTGTGATGACCATTCTTGCACCGTATCTTCACTCTTCCATGACCTTCGACTTTAACCTTGGACGCATCACCGAAAGTTACTTGACCTTCCTTCGTTTCTTGTATCTCCACGAACATATCTCGATTGCCACTCATATGGTTGCTCGCCCCAGTGTCGAGGTACCATTCTTGACTTTTATATGAATTGTCCTCCTCGCTCGCCATCAGCAGGATCTCTTCCTCAGCTTTCTTAAGCTCTTTTGCTTCGCTGCTCTGTTCGTTGAAGTAGCATTCGGCGGCAATATGACCGTACTTCTTGCACGTGTAGCATTGAACATTCCTCTTATTGTGTCTACCTCGACCTCGTCCGCCTCGATATGTGTTCCACGAGCGATTTTTGTTTTCTATGTTGCCTTCATTTGATGAACCTCTTCCTCTTCCTCCAGATCTTCCACGTCCTCGATAAGTTGCTCGACCTCGATAGTTTTCTCGTTGTCGGCTTCTGCCGTCATCTTTGTTGGGATTGTCGTCTTTTATTTTCAACTTCGCCTGCAACGCTTCTTCTGGCGTTTCACGTTTTCTAGATGCCCTCCTCTGTTCATGAGCCTCTAGAGAACTTGTCAACTCATTCATAGTCATCTCAGAGAGATCTTTCGATTCCTCAATGGCACATATGATGCTGTCAAAATCAGTGGTTAAGGATCGCAGAATTTTTTTCAACTATTCTGTTCTCCGGTACCTCTTCACCGTTCCTCTTGAGTTGATTGACAACGGTTTCGACCTTCGTAATGAAATCGGATACGTTATCTCCTTCCTTCATCCACAGCGTCTCAAACCCCCGTCTAAGAGTTTGTAGGCGAACCTGCTTCACTCGATCCGCTCCTTGATACGCCTTTTCAAGAATCTCCCATGCTTCATTGGAACTCTTTGCGCCGGCAATTTTTTCGAAACCCGATTCATCTACGGCTTGGTAGATCAGGTAGAGAGCACTTTTGTCTTTCTTGCGTGACTCTTTCAGCTCTTTTACTTGGGCTCCGGATAGGCCTGCTACTAATTCATGTTCCGTATACCCGGACTCGACGACGCATCTTGTGATCCAAGTAATGCTTTCATGTGTATGGACCATTTGTCGTAATTCATCTTTGATAGACGCGGGCACATCATGTAGTTGATACCAGTAGCGTTAGTAGTATTTGCCATGGAGCTCTGATACCACTTGTTAACTTAGATTTATATTTCTGATTTGTTTGGAAATGAGAAGACGAAAGATAGTTGGTGAGAGATGGAGAACGACAGAGGAGTCCTTGGTTTCTTTTTTTTTATTATCTCATTGCTCGTTACAAACATACTACATGCATGGGTGGTTTTATAATACCACATAGACCATTCTAGATAAAGCACAAAACACACTAGTAACATATTCCTAAAAGTACTCCTCGACATCAGAAGATGTCTGCCAAAACCATAATCCCAAAATTCATCCTTAATATCTTAAAGTTGTCTGCCAATGATAGAGCTTATTTTCTAACATTCTAAGCTGAGGTCCGAGGAGGTGAAAGTGTTGGGAAGCTTGAACGCATTTGGAGTTCGATCTTTCTCAAATATTACAAAACACCCACACAAAGACCTTAAAAATCTTTGAAATGAAGTAAGGACGGCGATAACCTAAGGTGTGCGCCAAGTATATAATAGATCTGGATCGTGTTGAAGCTATGTGGGTTCGTTCTAGAGCTCTTACGGAGCAGGGGAAGCTATGTTTCTTCGTGCGCTGCAAGTCTTCTCTTCTTCAACTCTTCTTCTCCTTTTTCCTTCTTCAAGAGGTATAAAGTATTTTGAAGTGGGGAAGAAAAGTAGAGAGAAAGGATAGGAGTTTTAGAGAGAAGAGTCGTGTGGAAGAAATACTTTTACAGCCTTTATTCACGTTAGGTATTCCTTCACTAGGGTTTTTATCCTTGTGGCTTTTAAAGAATGATTTTACCTAAAGATGGAAAACCAAAGGTTAAGTGTTATGAACAATCAAAGTGGATGTCCAACATGACTTTTATTCTCCGTCATCTGCATTGTCACCAGATTACCTCATGACTTTATCTCCATTATCTCATTTAAATCTCATGATCTTTGTTAATATAAATGTAAAGGATCTACCCCAATCCTCGAGGTGCTTGTAATAGTGGAAAGATTCAAGTGAAATGAAAGAAATTCTCTCATACTGTTGTTTACTCTCTTAATTATCTAATCATCCATTTATATGTGGAAAGTAATAATGTTATAATATGATATCTATTTGAAAATAATACATATCTATATTTTCTACAGACTATTAGTGCAATTGTATCCATAAGAATGTTTTCTTTGAAAATAGTACATATCTATATTATCTATATTATCTAATCATCCATAATTGTTATCTTCGAGTGAAAGCACAAGTAAAGCTCAGTAAATGGTGCGAGAGGAATTACAAGTCGAGGCACGTGATACATGTTCTCTTGAAGACGAAATTACCCCGCTAATACCCACGGTTTACGGTAACGCCTCCGAGATACGACTTATGTTTGGAATATAGCGGTATCTCAAATACGCCAAACTTCGGCAAACAAATACTCTTGCTTTGGGACTAACAAGAACACGAATGCTATGAGTGAAATGCGGTGAATTTTTGAATGCTTTTGAATTTAATGCTAACTCGTGTAGGGTATTTATAGGTATAGGTGTCTATTACCAAGAGAAGGGTCCTTTTGCATGTCTCTACTCTTGAAGAAATGCATCTTTATGTTAAGGAATTCATATATATCTTTTGCTTATTAGTACACCTTTTCAAATGTATCTCTTACGATTAATTTCTTACCTCTTAGATTATTTCATTCACGCATTTTCCAACAATCCCACACATGAATGAAACAAATGAATGTTTACAATTTTTTTAAAGTCCCCACGAACTATCATTGCATCAAGAAAGATTGTGGCTTTGAATCTTCTTTAGTGAAATATTATCGGATATTACACTGTACGGTTAGTAGCGTGATGCTTTGAACTTACCGGCCATTTATGTGCACGAAGACAACAATACTCACATAATGACAATTCTAAGAATTCTTGTTCTCATGTTGTCCATTTCGGCCTTGAACCATATCTCGGTTTACTGAGTGTTCGTTTACAAGCGGCCGTTTTACTTATTCACTCACAAAGGTGATTCTCCCATAACGAGTATCCTGTCTTACTCCACCCTTAGGTATATGAATCATTAAAAGTTCTAGACTCCACCATTAAGAGTATTCTTGCTACTTGCAACTAAATAATTACTTTTCCCAAGGATCAACATGTCGTCTACGTACAGAGACACGATTATAAATGAATTAGCGGTAACTTTAATGTAGCGCACTTATCACATTCATTGAATTTAACTCCATTTGATAACATCGTTTTGTCAAACTTCTCATGCCATTTTGTCAAACTTCTCATGCCATTGTTTAGGTGCTTGATTTAGTCCATTGAGAGATTTAACTAATCGACACATATTGGCCTCTTTTCCGGGTGCAATGAACCCCTGGGATTGTTCCATATAAATTTCTTCCTCGAGGTCCCCATTTAGGAAGGCCATTTTCACGTCCATTTGATGAATTTCAAGGTCATGCAAGGTTGCAATCGCAATTAACACACGTATAGACGTGATTTGTGTCACCAGAGAAAACGTATCAAAGAAATCGTATCCTTCTGTTTGTTTAAAACCCTTTACAACCAATCAGACTTTATATTATCAATAGTTCCATTCGTATTCTATTTCCTTTTAAGGATCCACTTGGATCCTAAAGGTTTGCAACCCGAAGGGAGAACAACTAATTCCCACGTATTATTAAACACGATGGGGTCGGAGTTCATTGCACTAGATAAAGTCGGTAAAGAAGCAGAATGGCTTCAAATATCTTGGAGGATATTACGTGTTGGAATAAACCTGTGCCACCAATGAGACAACTAAGCTGTGATTAGTTGTATACTTGGAAACTGATAAAGTCCTTTCTCGATATCTTCCCAAGTAATTTTCCGATGACGCGTGGTTAGGGTAAGCACGTATGCTTTTAATGATAATTGTACCAAATTGGTGGAGTATTTCGGGCCACTTCAAGATCAAGTCCTTATAGTTGGTCGCATATATAAGTGAGAAGTGGGGCCGCTTCAATGGAAACACTTATGAATCAGAGATACGGTCCACGGCCGAAACGGTTACAACGTGAGAATCAAAAGGAGATCAGATTCATCAATGTGTGTATACTGATTTATTGGTTTACAAAAAAAGCCGTCAGTTCAAAACATCAACGTTCACTGAGCAGCGAGTAAATCCGCTAATATTTCGCTAGGGAAGGTTCAAAGCCACAAGCTACCTATCCTGATGCAGTGATGAGTCGTCATTCTTGCAAGACTCAGCTTGCATAGCATTTGTTATTTTCATTCATGTGGGGATTATTGGTTTTAAGCCCAAGATGGGTAATTAACCCAGTTATTTTTTATTAAAGCAAGAAAACGTCGATCGCCGTACAAGAAATCATTGAAAGATTACGAATCTGGTTCAAAAGGAATCTAACGAATATTAATTTGCTTAATCGATAACGGGTGATGAGAAATTAATTAATAAAGCCAGCCCAAATAAAATTAAAAACAAAAAACAAATTCAATTAAAAAAGTTGATGACGTGGCAGGCTGCTGATGTGTCATTGGCATGTGGACTGACATGGAATGGCGTGATGCGATTTGGCGCTGACTGGGCATGGTGTTAAGGCTGGCTGAAGGGGTATTGAGCGTCAATCCAAGAGTTATGACTATTCTCATATTAACCGCTGGCCATGCTACGTCTATTTATAATTTCTCCCAGTCAAAGAAGGTAATTGAAAAGTTATGACATTTCGTGAATTGACCCTTGCAGCTTTTCAGAAGCTATAAATAGGTCCCCTGGTAGAATGGAAAATCATTCAATTCACTCCCAGCATTTTAGAAACAGCATCTCCCTTAGGCAAATAAATCAAGAAAGGCTCGAGTCTTTAGTAGATTCTCCCGATAATTTCGTTACGGTGTGTGACGTTTTCGAAATTCCTGAAGTCGTTGTATCTTCGGGTAGTATTGCGACAACCTGATGCACTGAAATACGGAGCAATACGTTTTGCGGAAAGCGTACGATGTACGTGCCTCGACTTCGACGTATAAAGCCGAAACTCTATCCATGTTTACAAGCGCTATCGATAAGACGCCAACACTGGAACCAACAGTTATCTCTTAAGACGAGGAAAATCTTTTAACTCGTTTTAAGTCGGATTATCATTTACAGCAAGATTGAATAATATTTTAATGTACAATATGCTGGAAAACATTGCATAACTTGGCCCTTTTATATGTCAGCATTATGTTTTAAGTTTTGCTATATTACCATATTTTTTCTTCCAGTATTTCAATTTCAAAAAGCATACTACTTTCTAATTTGCTTTACATTTCAACGACATTGAATCCTACGTTATACGAAAAACTAACACAAGCAACGACTCAGTTCATTTTACAGAAAAAGAACACAATATTTTATTTTTGACATAGATGGCATTCATTCTGAAGACATTTGCAAGATGACAAAATAGTTAAGCACCTGCATGCTTGAACAGACTATTGGTGTTTCTTACAATGGATAATCTTGATATAACATATGGCAGTCAGGCATTACAACCTCACCAGCCATGGAAGACGGACATAATACGTCGAGGTCGTAGCCAGCGGTTTCCAAGCATGTATAGCAGTCGTCAGGGGCAATTAGGGTATTACAACTCGCATATGCGTAGCAAGTAATATTCGTTTGGGCAAATCTTTCGAATACATAATATTGATAGCCTTCTTGGCCATCAGTGTACGCCGCCAAGTCTCCTAACAAATCGGCGACAAGAAATTGGTAAGGGTCTTTCTCTTCCCACCTGTTAGGGCTGCAATAGATGAGATTTATGGTTGTGTTTGGATTTGCTTCGGTAATAATGAAGATATTAGTGGTTGTAAGAATCATAAGAAAAATCATAGAAGTACATTGAGGGCTCATAGTTCTGCTATCTTTTCCTTTTCTTTTTGCTCGATCCAATGTAGATATTATTAGGTATGTAACACATTTTATATGACTAGCAAAACATTGTTGGCGACGGAGGGGCATAATTAATATCGAGTGGAATGGAGAGGGATTATATTGCCTGAAAAAGGTCGAACGACGATGCAAGATGACGATGAATATAAAATTAAAATTTATTTTTGTGAGATTGGAAGGTTCAATGTAAATTCTAAGGGTTTTTTTTCTCTGTCTCATGCACAGATTCGAATGAACGGCCGCCCATTATTCCACCTTCATCGGCATAAATCATCGATGAGTGTTAGTTGTGTAAGTTTATAATTAATACGTATAAGTCTTCAAATTTGTAAGTTGATTATAAACTTTTTAGTTTATTAAAGATATCTTGAAGTGGTTGGTTTCATGCACAACATGAAAACATAGTATCAGACATGGAAAATAGATACGGAATTATTTCACGTCTAAATTATGAGTATTAGAAACGGGTTCCGACTCAGTTTTTTATTTTTATTTCAAAATAAATTAATGAATTTAGACACGAATTAGATACGAAATAAAAACGGAAATGTGAAAATCATTTTAGCAAATTATGTATCCATGTCCAAATTTGTTACCACAATTCCCACACATAAGACACAGATAATATTGTGTCCACCTACACATCAGACACCGTTATCAGACACAGATAATACCGTGTCTAATGACTCATCAATACATATGTACTTTTGGTTATAGACACCAAATTTTTCTTATCTAATATATTTTAGATGGGGCATGTTACAACAAACAGCCAGAAGTCTCACTTCAACATTCATAAAAATTAGTCCATTCATTTTATTTACGAGAACCAATGTAATTTTTTTTTGGAGGTAAAAGCCAATGTTATTAATTACTATGCATTGGAGACTTTGAGGGGTTATACTTAAATTGATTGTTACGGTAGATCTAAATGCGAAGAAAATTAGAAACGGTTCTAAAAATAGAGTTTGGTCAATTAGACTCATTATAGTAATACTCCATCCGTCCCGCTACTTTTATCACATTTTTCCATTTCGGGCGTCGCAATAATTTTATCACCTTTCCTTATTTAGCAGAAAAACTATCACAAACAATCAATATTATAATATTAAATATTCTTAAAAGACGTGTCAAATATACACTTTTTTACCTTTTCATTGTACTATATTGTTATAATAATACTATCTTAATTTGCGTGCCTACCAATATATGTGATAAAGATAACGGGACGGAGGGAGTATTTGCTATAAAATAGAAAAATAAAAATGAAATGATTTTGATTGTACCATTATGATGATACTTTATGTTTGACATTATTTAAATATTTTTTTTACATATTTGAATTTGGTAAAAAATATCAAAGATTCAGTTTTGAGGAGATGAACACAAAATAGAGAAACAAATATAGCTCTAGTATGCCAAGAATTTCGTTGTTCAACAAGAAAACAATGAGTCGCATAGAAGAGAGATTTTGTACTTTCAACTGATTTTGCTAGCATAACATGACTTGCAGTAATAACATGTAAACAGCTTTTGTTTCCATCTCTGATGATGTATGGTATTCTAGGCTTGACGTCCCTCTTTTCTAGTCATGCAACACTTGCCTAGCTCTATTATACACATGAAAACCGACACATTCAATGCGGATTGTACTGTCTGTCCACTTGCAAAACAACAGATATTAAAATTTCCTCTCAGCCATATACAATCCAAATCATGCTTTGACTTCTTACATATTGACTTTGGGGCCCCTACAAACAACCCACATAGCGGGTGTCACTACTTCCTCACAGTTGTTGATGATTATAGTAGGTTCAGGAGGATTTTCTTTGTGAAACATAAATCCCAAATCTTCACTGTTTTGAAACATTTTCTTGTCTATTCATCCACACAGTATAATGGCATTGTTAAGATCATTCGGACTGACAATGGCTGAGAGTTTTTCAGTCATGATTGCCAAGAGTTATTCAAATGGAAGGGCATCATACACCAGAAAAGTTGTCCATATACCTCTCACTAAAACGGTGTTGTCGAGCAAAAGCATAAACACATTTTACAAGTGGCTATAGCCTTCTCCTTCAGTCAAAATTCCCAAAAATATTTTGGGGGGAATCTATCTTAACCTCAGTCCATATCATAAACAGACTTCCTTCCAAGCTCTTTCATTGGAAGACACCGTTTGAACTCATGAACAAGAAACCTCCCATATACACACTGTTTAGAACCTTTGGTTGTCTAGCTTTTGTGGTCAATAATGGACTTGATAGAGATAAGTTCGATGCTAGAACCTTTACTGGGATCTTCATGGGATACCCTGCTGGGCAAAAAGGGGTACAGAACTTTTTGCCCAGCTGAAAACAAGTTCATGGTATCACGGGATATAGTTTTTTCATGAACATATCTTTCCTTCTTTTACACCCTACGATGATAGTATTGTCCTTCCAAATATGTCTATTGGGGATCCTTTTGAGTCTCTTACTACTCCCACATCCACTTATAGTAGCCCTTCCACTCATTCCTTAGAGCCTACTAATCACACAACTGAGGATGTAGTGACACTTCCCCATGTATACCCATTCAAAATTCTCCTATTTCTAAATTAACCACTGATATTGCAGCTGTCCCTGAACCTTCTCTTTGCAATAGTGTCACACCCGGCACAAGCCAAAATGGCTGAATGACTATGTTGCATATAATGCCAATTCCCTGATATTACAACCACTTCACCCACTCATATATATCTTCCAACTTCTGCACATAGCACCTTTGTGGCACACTTATCTACCTTTCAGGAACCTCTAACTTACAATCAAGCACGGACGAATCAGAGGTGGGTGGATGCAATGTTGTAAAATTCGCTAGGCGCTAGTCAGGCGCCCGAGGGGGGCCTAGCGCCTAGACGGTCTAGGCGGGGCCTAGACGAAATCGAGGCGGAAATTAGATGGTATACTCGTTTTTTTATTATTTTTGTTTTGTATGATAATTACCAATGTAAATGCATATTAAATTTATTCACTAAAGAAATAATATTATTATAATATTTTTTTGTATATAAAAATTTTCAAAAAAATAAAAAAAAATAAAAAAAAATAAAACTCGACCGCCTAGCCCGATTAATCGGCCGCCTAGGCCGACTAATCGGCCGCCTAGCCCGAATAATCGGTTCGACCGATTAATCAGGCGCCTAGGAGAATATCGCCGCGGAGGGCTCCGCCTAGCGCCTAGGCCGTATTTTACAACAGCTGGTGGATGCGATGAATCAGGAACTTACGGCACTTGAGAATTATAACACCTGGGAATTGACTACACTACCTCATATCAAGCGGTTGGTTGGTTGCAAGTGGGTGTTATTGAATTAAATGCAACACATGAATCGATAAATAGGTATAAGGCGAGGCTTGTTGCTAAAGGCTACATTCAAGTCGAAGGCGAAGATTACTACGGAGCTTTTTCTCCGATTGCCAAGGTTGTTACTGTTCGAGTAATACTTGTTCTGCCTGCCGCAAAATAATGGTGTTTACATCAATTGGACGTGAATAATGCATTCTTGCATGGGCATCTAGTTGAAGATGGCTACATGCGGCGTCCCCAGGGTATCTCAAGGCAGATTCTAATCAAGTTTGCAAGCTCAAGAGATCATTATATGATCTCAAACAAGCCTCACGGCAATGGAACGAAGAGTTCACTACTACCCTATGCACTTATGGTTTTCAGCAATGTGGACATGATCACTGCCTTTTTACTCTGTTCACATGCAGTAGACAGACTTTCTTGTTGGTGTACGTTGATGATGTCATACTTATGGGCATCGATGAAGCTGATCGAATGAGTGAAGGAATTCTTGGACCGCAAGTTTACAATTAAAGATCTTGGTCAAGCTAAGTTCTTTTTAGCTATGGAAATTGCTCGATCAGCTGATGGAATTTTCATTAATCAACACAAGTATGCTACTGACATAGTGCTAGACACTCAAATGTTGGATTGCGCTCCATCAGCTACTCCACTGCCTGTTGGTCTTACCTTTGCCTCCTTGGATGTAGAGACCACGCCATTACTACACGATCCTTCTACATTCAGACGTTTTATTGGTCGATTACTTTATCTCAACTTCACGCGCCGTGATCTAACATATTCCATACAACAACTTAGCCAATTTTTGCACTCCTCATGACTCTCATTAGCAAGCAGCTCAGCACCTCTTGAAAATATCTAGCTGGAACGTCCTCGTTCGGTCTATTTTATCCAAGTAATACTGATCTTACTTTACATGCTTACAGTGATGCCGATTGGGGTTCTTGCAAGGCATCATGACACTCTCTAACGGGATATTGTATCTTCCTTGGAATCGAAGAAGCAAGCCACTGTTTCATGCTCTACAGCTGAATCCGAATATCGAGCTTTAGCCTCCTCGGTTCGTGAACTATAGTGACTCTCATATATACTCTCTGCTCTTCATACTTCACTGCCTCTTCCCATCTCCATGTGGTGTGACAACAAGGCTGCCCTTCATATAACTTCTAATCCCGTCTTCCACGAGCGCGCCAAGCATATCGAGATCGATTGTCATGTTGTCCGCGACCAATTCAGACGTGGTTTTATTCTTCCGCAACACATACTTCTTCCCAGAACTTAGCCAATTTGTTCACTAAGTCCTTACCCTCTCCACCTTTTCAAGCTTGTCTGTCCAAGATGAGCTTGTGTTATGCCCATGCTCATCTTGAGGGGGCTGCAGAAGTATTGTGATTCAAGTGGCTCAAGTGATGCTATGTCACCATTGCTAGCTCATCAAATTAATTAGTTAGATTGTAGTGTTAGATAATTTTAGATAGCTTGGTATTTAACAGAGTTGTACAGTGAAAACCAATAACATATTCATATCAGTACACAATGAAATTTCTATCTCTCTCTTTGATTTCTTCTTCTTGATTACATCGATTTCACTACTTTCAATTTCATTGACTTGTACTGACTCGCAATTTTTCTCTTGCTCTGTAATGGCGAAGAAGAGGATAATTGCGAAGTAGAGGGCTGCGCCGGTAACAACGACGGCGCCTCCGCCTACCGGTGGGAGCACTCATGGTAATTCGAGGAGTAGCAGCAATGTTCGATTGAAAACAGAGGAATCGATAGCTAGTACTGTTCCATTGGGGGATGACGCACCTGCATCGCCGAGCATTGGCAATATTGATGCGAGTAGGGAATGGCCTACATTATCAGCTGCGACTGGTCGCGCTGGTGCTGTGAGCTTGGGTGATGAAGTTGATTGCAATCCCTGGCAGAAATTCAATGTGAATTTGCTGCAAAATCAGGATAATCGGCTAGAATTTGTTGAACCTAAAACTAAAGGTGGACAGGAAATTGGTGTGATTGAAATTGAGGAGATCAAGGAGGAAATCAAGCACTGGAATTCAGCTTTGCTGTGTTACGTCCTTGGTGCAAATCCTCCCTATAAAGTTATGGTAGGGTTTCTGAAGCGGTACTGGGATAAACTAGGGTTGGTCAATGTATGGAAAATGAGACAAGGTTTATTCCTCGCTCGGTTTTTGACTGTGGAACAGAGGGACAAAGTATTGCTGACTGAGATAATTCACTTCGACAGGAAACATGTCATTCTCACTCCATGGACAGAGGATACCCAAATAAACAAGATAGGTGTGGAAAGTGTTCCAAACTGGGTACAACTTCCGCAGCTTGAGCTCAAGTATTGGAGATCTAAGACACTTAGCAAATTAGCTAGCTTGATTGGGAAACCAATTATGACAGATGACGTTACCGGAAAGTAGGAAAGGATACCCATTGCTAGGGTGCTTGTTGTAGTCAATCTAGATAAACCTCTGAAAGATAATATTCACTTCCTAAATGAGAAAGGGCAGCTTGTGGAACTGGAACAGAAGATAACATACGAATGGAAACCAGTGCTTTGTACAAAATGCAAGAAGTATGGGCATGAAGCTACTATATGCAAGCAATGGTTAAAGCAAGTGTGGCAACCTGTCCCCTCTAAGTCCCCCCTGCCCCAGTGGTGAGTTCAAGTGAAGCTAAGGGTGGGACTGTCCTTGAGACACAATCATAGCCTCCTAATCTGCAGCATAGAGGGACTATCAGTGGCAGGAAATCATGGGCTAAGCTGGTACAACTTGAGGATGATAGGCAACAATCTAGGGAAGCCAATACTAACCCTTCCAAGCAGAGGGTCCATGACATAGGTCATGGATACCTGGGCCTTGTGGAATGTAAGGGGCCTTAATGGCCCTACGAAGCAGAGAGAGATATCTCTCTTCTGCAGTAGAAACATATCAGTCTATTGAAGCCAAATAATGGGAACCTAGTATGAATAAAACCTTCTATGGATGGGATGGGTGCCATAACTTTAACACTCACCGTAATGAAAGGATTACAGTTGTGTGGAGAGATGGGTTTGAACTGGAGTTGTTATCCAAGTCAGATCAACATATGCATTTTTGAGTAGCTAGGGGATGGATTACTAATTACATACCTAACGTGTGTGTATGGTCATAATGATAGTGTAGCGAGAAGTAGCCTCTAGGTTATACTCAGACAGATTGGATGTTCCATCTCTGAGCCATGGATGGTTTCGGGGACTTCAACAATATCAGAGGTTTTGAAGATAGACTGGGAGGATCACCTGTCAGATCATCTGAGTTTATGGATTTTAACCAGTGTATTCAAGATTTCCAGCTAGAGGAAATCAGGAGAAGTGGCTGTCAGTTCTCATGGACCAACAAACAATGCCCTGAGAAGAGAACATGGAGCAAAATTTATTGGGCATTTTGAAATATATCATGGATATCTAAATACTGTTATCACTCCACAGTTTTTCTTAATGAAAGAGTCTATGATCACTCCCAATTCTCCTGAGGAGTGTTACCACAAGGCCTGAAATCAGGAAGCCATTTAAGTTTTCTAACATGTGGAGTCTTGCCCCCTCATTTCTGCATATTGTAGGAAACCATTGGAATGGCAGCAATGGGCTCACAATGAAACATGTCTGCTGTAATCTGTTTGCTGACATTGTAAATAGGACAGCTTTGGTGCAAGCTAAGCTTGAGGAATGTCAACTGGCATTACATGAAACACCATGTGCTCTGATCTGCTACAGAAAGAATAGGACCTCAGAAGGGAGTATAGATTCTTGAGTGTAGCTAATGATAAATTCCTGGGGCAGAAGGCTAGATGGATTGACAAAGGGGATAGAAATTCAACATATTTCCGCAGAATTCTGTCTATATATAACTCTACTGGGAAGCTATTATCTGATAGAGAGGTGGTTCAGCAGCATATTATTGAGTTCTTCCAAGGAATGATGGGCATAAAACATAGACACCAGTATCCCGACGACCTGGTAGCTACTGAGGGAAACATCTTATCACTAGCTGATCAATTGAAACTGGTACAGTCATTGATAGGACAGGAGTTTGGGAAGCAATGAAATTTATTCATGATGGTGTGGCTCCTGGACCAGATGGGTTTGGAAGTGGATTTTTCAAAAAAGCATGGCCTTTTGTAGGAACCAGATCACCTCTGCTGTAATGGATTTCTTTGAAACAGGTAAAATGTTGCCACAACTGAATAAGACTGTTTTGTGCCATACTCCTAAAACGGCCAGTCCCAGATCTTCCCAAGAACATATACCTATCTCATGTTGTAACACCATCTACAAATGTATTTCCAAGATGCTATGCTCAAGACTTAAACCTCTACTACCTTGCATCATCCAAGCAAATCAAAGTGCCTTTGTGGAAGGAAGATCAATTGTGTACAACATCTTACTGTGTCAGGACTTAATAAGGCTGTATAATAGGAAACTTTAAAGAAGCAAGGGGCTTGAGGCAGGGTGATTCAATATCCCCACTATTATTTGTACTGGCTATGGAGTATCTGACTAGGAAACTACATTTATCAACCAAAGATCCCAGATTCAGATTCTACCGGTTATGCAAGCAAATCAACTTGGTGAACTTATGCTTTGCTGATGATCTGATGATATTCTGTAAAGGGAAAAATGCAATAGTGTCTGTGATTAAGGAAGTTCTGGACCACTTCAAAGGTACTTCTGGTCTGGCAGCTAATCAGCAAAAATCTAATCTATATCTTGCTGGTGTAAATAGCAGCACAGCTGAACAGCTGATCCAAACAACATGATTTCAGCTTGGTCAGTTTCCAGTAAGGTATCTAGGAGTCCCTATATCCCCTACTAAATGGAATAAACCCTAATGTCAGGTGCTTGCTGAAAAGATCACAGCTAGAATAAGATGTTGGACCACTAGGAATCTATCTATGCAGGCAGATTGTGCTTGCTAAACTCTGTTCTTCTGGCCACACATGGTTACTGGGGCTCTGTTTTCTTACTTCCCAAATCTGTCTCCAAACAGGTGGATCAGGCATCTAGAGATTTCTTGTGGGTTAAGAAGGTGCAGGGCAAATGCATCCCTCTGATCAGTTGGGATAAAGCGTGCTTATCTAAGAACAAAGGAGGACTGAACTTGAGGGACTGTGAAACATGGAACAAAGCTCTTGTGGGCAAGCAAATATGGGATAACTATGGAGGCAGATTATTTATGAATTAAATGGATCAACGTGTCTACTTGAAAGGGACCAGTTTTTGGGAGTTTAATCCAGCTTTGGATTCTTGTTGGCACTGGGAAAAACTCCACAGGCTCAAGGACAGATTTAGAGGGGGATATGTGAAATTAGGTGAATATTGACTGATAATGGGAAGTATTTTGTCAAATCTGGTTTCACTTGGCTTAAAGGTGATCTTCCAGCAGCAAGGCTGTTTGGAACAAATTCTCAGTCCCTAAACATTCCTTCTTTGTCTGGCTGATGATTCAGAAGAGACTATTAACTTTAGAAAGGTGGAGCAGCTGGGGCTGAGTTTTCTAATGCAAAGTGTCGATTATGTGGGCTATCAGAGGAGACTATGGAACATCTGTTCCTTGAATGTCCATTCTGCCAAGAATTGATGTTCAAACTGCTGGGCTAGCTACAATTACCTAAGGCTTCCTGTGAATTTGAGGAGCTGAGACAATTGATCAAAACTGGGGGAGGTAAGCGCAACATTCACCAAGGAATTCGTATGGCATGCATTGTTGCTATGCTTTATTACATCTGGCACGAAAGGAATCAAAGAATACACTCAGAGATGGGCTGGAAAACTGTGGAGCAACTGTCCTTGCTGATTATGCGAGAGATGAAGTGGAAATTGGAGACTTTTATTAGCCGGAGGAAAATTACTAATTCTAGCCTTTTTTGGCATATCTGTTCTTACACATGCTTATAGCTTATGGTTGATGTAAAGAACTGTTTGATTGCGTGGCAAATGAAATTCTACAAAAAAAAACAAGACTTGTAGTGTATAGCAAAGGCTGCATTTACGCATCAACATCTAGGGGAACAAAGTCGGTATGTCTTCGATTCTCTCTCGTCCTGCCCAGATCGTCTTAGCATCCATTTCATGTTCTTGATGAGCGAGGTGTATTATAACCCGCAACAAGAGGATTTTCCGACGTACATAGACATGAAGGATATTCGGATTTTTTAGACGTGTGAGTTTGGATGTTTCGATTATCCAGCTTTTCACGAGGTATAATCGTTATCGTTACTAGTCATTTCACTAATTAGCACTATTATTTTGTAAAATTTACTTTTTTTTGCAAAATTTCAGATACCTACATAACCCGTCATTGCCGTTCCGGTCTTTAAGCCTAGTCGTCTAGGTTTGTTGACCAGAGAGCCGGCCGATATAGACTACTACGCTGCGGCCTTCAAAGAATCAATGGACTTCATGCAGTTATTTTTTTGCACCCCACTGTGAGATGTAAGCATTGATATTATTATATTTTTTCTTCACACATTAATAGTTTTTTATATAAGTTAAATTTTGAGTTTATTTAGGGACCATTGGGTTTTGTTGGTCGTCGAGTTCGCTTCGAACACAGTATTTATGTTCGATCCAATGATGCCAAATGCAGGCGTTAGAAAGCTAGCTATCCGTGACCGACTGGACACGTAAGTTTTATTAAATTAGTGATAATTTCTTTTCTAATATAATAATGTTGATATACTATGAATTTCAGGGGGATAAAGTCGGCGACTCTCGTGGGTGCCGTTCAAACTAAGAAGACGAAATCTCCCGTTAGTTGGAAGCGATGCAAGGTTAGTATTGTTTTTGTTATTTGCAAAGTTGTTCCTAAGTATACTTAAACGTCGGCTATTAATTTATTTATTATTGTTAATTAGTGCCCTCAACAACCGAAGACAAGTGAATTGTGTGGCTTCTACGTTATGCGGTACATGTGCGACATCTTTAGAGCTATCGGACAAGGCTACAACAACTTGACGACGGTATAATATAAACATAAAACTACCTTCTTTATTGATAGTTTGTATGCTTATCGTACTTCTTGTTCATATTTTCTAGATGCTACAAGACTTCGATTACGATTGGGATGCAATAGAAAAAGTACGTGGGCTGTGATCAGAATATTTTCGTACCGTATGTCTAGTTGAGTGATTGTTTTTTATCTTTACCTTGAACTTGTATGTGGATTTTATTAGATCGAGGATGATAATTGTGATTAATTTGATTGCTCAATGAAATTTTGTGTTGATTTTTGATGCTTTAGTGATTGTGTATTGGTATTTGGGAAATTTGTTGGTGTGGTTTATTGATTAATAGGGATTTTATAAAAAAACAACAAAAATATTAAAAAAAAAGGCTGTGACAGTCGTTAAGCCACAACCGTCGCGTAACGCCTACAATCACGCGACGGTTTCTGTCTAACAACCGTCGCGTTTAATTGTCTTACGCGACGATTTTTCAGAACAACCGTCGCGTATATTTTACTTTACGCGACGATTTACAACCGTCGCATAACATACGAACTATACGCGACTGTGTTGTCGACGACGCTGCAAAACCGTCGCCTATCATTGATAACGAGCGTCGCCTATTACGTATTATGTACTAGTGTATATCTCAATCATTTCCGAATTTCCCAACAATATTCACAATGCAAATTAAATACCATTGAGACAAAACACTGCTAAAACATGATAATAAATTTTATTAACTAATACAAAGGATGATTATCATATATGATGTAGCAGTCCGTCGTTACAACCTCAGCGCCGATGGCGAAAGGGCACATCTCAGCAAGGATATCATCGGCTGTCTCCAAGCACTCGTGGCAGTCATCTGCTGACTTTTCTGTACTGCACGCCGCATCAGCGTAGCAATAAGTATCTGTTCCTTGAACTGATGCATATAAGTAATCATAATAGCCTTCTTCATGGGCAGTGTTCTGCACTAATTGCCCGAGCAAATCGATCACAAGAAAACCGTAAGGGTCATTTATTTCCCACGTATTACTGCTGCAAGTGCTAGACTTGATTGTTGTGTCTGGGATGGCTTCTGTAATGATGAAGAAATTACTGGCAATAAGGTGGAGATATCCAACTGTTAGTAAGGATGTAAGAGACTTGATAAGAGTATTTTCACGACCCATCTCGTTATTTTTTCACTCGTTCAAATGTATTTTTCCGTTGCTCAATGGCTTATGGTTTTAATGCATTTTCTATTTATAAGACTTGCAAACATTGTTTTCAACGGGTGGACATCGTTACAATACTTGCTTAGTATGTAAGAATAAGATGAATGAAATGAACTTTGTTGGTAATGAAAGTGGGATTTTCAAGGGTGATTCTAACTAATGTTTCCTTTGTATTGTCTATAGATGCGTATAGAAGGCCGCCCAACTGAGCCAATTTTCATCCATCTACTTCACTATCCTTAAAATATAAATGTCATCAAAATTTTAACATTACAGTAACGACATTTGAGCAACCATGGCATTGTAAGTTGACTAGGACCATGATGAATATAAAAATTAAGTATAATTATATTATCGATGAAGGGAGAAGTTATCAAAGGTGACTTCGAATGTATTCTTTTCATTAACTAGTGCAGAATTGCACATGGGCGACGGTTGTTATTGGTCATGGGCGACGGTTTTAAGGCGTCGCCCAGATCCCCGTCGCCCATCTGCACGATTTTGGGCGACGAACGCACACGCGACGCCGAAGACCATTATGGGCGACGAGTTTTACAGGAACCGTCACCCATGATCGTTCAGTTGGGTACTTTATTTTTTATCATGGGCAACGGTTTCTTCGGTTGCAACCGTCGCCCATGAGTTTTTATGTACTCATGGGCGACGTGTTTTACCGAAAAACCATCGCCCATGATATAATATTAATTTTTAAAATAAATTAAGGGCGACGGCTCCTACGTAGGAACCGTCGCCTATACCTATATTTTTTTAACAATGAAATCCAAAATCAACAATGAAATCCAAAATAACACCAACAATCATTTAATTACAAATAATCATAAATAAAATCAACAGTTACACCACGTTCAACAAACAAATATCGATTCTCATAACACAAACACACACATATAACGTAAAAATCATCTAACCTACATCAAAGATTGCTTAAAATGCTCCGCCCACAATTCACGTACTTCATTGAGCTCTTGGAGGCCGTAAGAGGAGTGCTCTAGTATCTATAAAACAGAATAATGTCAAAACATACTAATAAAGATATATTAAACTTGAAACTTAGAGAACTTGATGATTTTAAAGTTCATTACCGTTGGCAAGTTGATTGTATCATCTCTGCTGATACGATTGCAGACAATATCGTACATGTATCTCATGACGTAAAATCCACATAACTCACTCTGCCTCGGTTGTCGTGGGCACTAATTTAGAAATATTTTCATGTAATATCGAATAATGGTACCAATTAACATATAACTTTGAAAAATTCATATGTCAAATGCAAACCTTGCATCTCTTCCAAGTAACCTTCGATTTCCTATTCCAATTTCCAACTGCACCCGTCAGTGATGCCGTGAGAATTGCCCTGAAACTCGAAAAATAATGTTTTAATAAGGCTTACTATTATATGAATTTATTGTATATATAAAACTTACGCATCTACTCGAGGACGAACTCTTATCTTCTTTACGTCGATGTTCGGTGCGAGCGAATCGAACACATATACCGTGTTCGACGGAAAATCGATGACCAGTAGAATCCAATGGTCACTAAAACAAACGAAATGAAATGATTATTTATAGCATATGCTATGAATCCAAAAAATATTTATCTTATATTCTTACCTGTCACAAAAAGGCGCAAACAAGTAAGTGTCGGTCCGATGCGCATCTTTGGTAAGTTCAGCTATGAAATCAACTTCACTATTTGCTGTCTCATCAAGTTCCATAGCGGCCAGACCTCGGGTCGCAACACTTAAAGTCCTCAGACTCTTTATTAAATTTGAGAATGTGATTAGTCAATAAAATGTATAAAAGTGAAAAACAGAACTTTTAATGACTTACAACGAAATATTAAGTAATACCTCAAATAAAGTTGAATAACTGAGGAATTCACACTCATGAGCTTGAACAGGTCGACAAAGTCATTGTTGTTAATGTACACCAAGTAATCTTCATTACTTGGATTGTACATCTCTCATACAGAATGAGAGGGAAGCTCACATTCGTCGATCGTCACGTGACGCAAGGTAATCGAACAGCTGGCGACACTGCGTGCCCAAACTACTCACGACCCTCTGATCGAGGCGTACGATGTCGTCGTCTTGATTAATGGACAAATTTGGCACTTTCGCTGGTGACTTTCCTTTCTGTGCCTACAAGTAGAACACGTTACTAAACATTTTTATTCGAAAATCAATAAATATTACTTTATTACCACATTGTTCGAATGTATTAGCTCTCTTGGCCACTGAACGTAGCTGCCTAGTGCATCTCCAAGAGTTATCAGATGCATAGTTGGTAGAGGCAGTTGGACCTCGCCGAGAACGACGGTATCAAAGGAGACAACAACGTTGTCTGCCGTAACCGAAGTTCCATGAAGTTGGGAACGTCCCTCAATGACGTTGCCAAGACCGACAACCTCTAACGTCCCTTCGATGGGTATCACCAATCGAACCCTAAGATTCTACACGATATTAAAAGAATAAATTGTACTAAGACATAAGTCTTTGCACATTAAACAATAAATAAGAATAAATACACACAGTCGCATTCATCGACAATGGAAATGAATCTAAGGTTTCGCCTCCTGAACCGCGAGAACTCGGTATCTGGTTGGGAGGATTAAATCCAACATTGCCGTGGGCCACTTCGTCTTGCTCCCCGTTGGGCACCGGAAGGCCCATTTGAGCGGACATAGCCCTCATCCCAGACCTCATCTCCTCCCGCCTCTGCCCTAAACTCCTCCCGCATCTCAACCCTCAACTGGTCCCTCAACTCGGACCTCAACTCGGCCCTCACTTGTTCCATGGTTCGAAGAGGGTCTCGATCGCTCGAATGGGTTGCCGAACACGCTCCGTATTGTCGCATCCTTCTGACATTCTCTAGGTCGGCCGCTATGATCGGAGAATTCTCGACAACGCGTCTTCGTGCCTATTAGGGACAAATTCTCCTCGCGCTTGTTTGGCGTGCACCTATATCTGTCAAATATGAGTTACTGTAAACAAGATATATATTGTGTGAGGTACTTTTATAAAGTAATACACTTATCAATCTCTCAGCCAACTCCCGATTCGCCGGGTTGTCAAGGTGGTACTGACCATCTTTTCCTTTGCTCATTCGGCTACGAAAATAGTCCTTAGTCCTATTATTTCCTTGGAGGATCGATTCAGAGATTCGGGGGATATGTGCGTTTGTGGGTCCTCGAGATGGTGGGGGTATAAGTTGTGAGCCTGACTTTGTTTAGCCTTCTAACTAATCTCCTCCAATAGTCATAAAAAATAGGTTTGAATCTATATATATAAAAGTTGGATGGTAACTCTCCTGGGCATGCCACGTCAGCAACGGAGTCCCATCTCAACCAATAAGATTGCGCAAAAAAAAATCCGGTGACAGTGTTTGGTGGTTCCGGTTGGAAATAGCCGGATTTCGCTGACGTGTTGTTCCAGGAATGCTTAGATTGTTTTTTTGGCCGGCTAGAATCCAAAATATTAAATATACCTTTGCGTTATCTGATTCATTGTACTCATTTAATAGGGCAACTGAACAGTCTTACAATTAAAAAAGCTGAAGAGTCTGGGCCTTTTTTTGCACGGTACGAAGATCTCCCAAACCCATTCCTTCTGTCTCACCTCCGTCTGCTTTGCTTTCTGCTCTTTTTTCTATTTTTGTGATAAAAAGGAACTTCAAGAAGACATCAATGGTGAGCTCACCAAGAGTCGTAATATCGCCGCCGAGCTGCAGCTCAAACAGTTCAAGCACCATCACTATTTCCAGCATTCCGACGAGATCCGAGCCCAATAACCCGTACCCGGCCACCTACGTACCCTCCGACCCGGCGTCGTTCAAGGAGGTGGTGCAAATGCTGACGGGTCCTCCTGGAAGCGCAACCACCGTCCCAACCACCATCGTGAATTTTTGCTGGAGCAGCGATTTGCGCGATTATTGCTTTTGATGCTAATAATGAATACGAAGATGCGGACATGTCGAGCAAGGGGAGGCGAGGAGACAATGGGAACGTCCTTGGTCGGACAGGTCAGTTCAGCTCTACAGAGCGTAATCGACTTTTTGAAAGGAAGGAAGAAACAGAAATAGTATCCTTTTTATTTTCGAAGTTCAGAGAAAGAGAGGATGGGCGATGGCGAGAGCGACATGTTTAGCGTTAGAATTGTATCTATCGACTAACCCCTCCTATCCCTGGCCTCAATTTTTGTTACAGTAATTTCCATGGTGAGTTCACTCATTTCATCCCTACCATTCGACATGCGTTCCTATTGCACAGTTTAGTTATAGGAGGATTGTATTGTCTTGAATCAGCTCAAGTGAAGCAAAAAGCCTCCTCTTTTCATAAAAATGGACGATGATTTCGATTTCTCAGCTGGTAATAACATGAGCGACATGGATTCCGACGATGATTTCGCTAACGCGGGTATCGCCAAATTGGATGACGACGCCGACATTCCTTTGGGAAGCCCAGTCCTGAAAGTGGGAGGCGAGAAAGGAATTGGAGAGGATGGTCTGAAGAAGAAGCTGATCAAGGAAGGCGAAGGTTGGGAAAATCCCAAATCGGGCGATTAAGTCGAAGGTAATATCATCAGCATTGTAATAATTTTCTTGGGGTTGGGCGAATTCTGAACGATTGTTGAATCTTTGCTGCAGTTCATTACGTGGGCAATTTGATTGATGGGACTCAGTTTGATTCCAGCCGTGATCGCGACGCTTCGTTCAGATTCAAGCTAGGTCGAGGTTCGTTTTCTTTTTGGGGGGTTTAGTTTAACAGCTTTCATTACGACGATTAACAGACTGAACTATGCAGCTACTTCGTTCGAATCCTCTCCTTATCTACGCACAAGATGTAATAAAAGGATGGGACGAAGGCATAAAGACTATGAAGAAGGGCGAAATTGCCCTCTTCATCATACCTCCATCGCTCGCATACGGAGAATCAGGTTCCCCACCAGCCATACCCCCAAATTCGACTCTCCAATTCGAAGTCGAATTGATTTCGTGGACGAGCGTAAAAGACGTATCGAAGGACGGAGGATTGTTAATGGTTGGTATTATTTTCTTTCCACCGATTCGGGTTATTTTAGCTGGTTTTATTGTAATTTTTTGTTGACGAATGTTGAAATGGTCAGTTGATTGATTGATTGTTTTCAAGTCAACGGATTATTGAAACATTTATCTTCGTGTGAATGATTTGTTGTTTCTATATTGATTGTTGTCTTCATTGTATTAGCGTCAAATTAACTATTGTTTTTTCTTCGACCAAAGTATATTTTCTTTATCGATCTCTTTAGTCTTCAAGAAAAATGGAAAGAATAATAGAGTGGGTGTGTGTTTAGGTTGTGCAATTGGGGGCTCAAGTTATTCCGTGTCGGCCGACATCACTTGCACCGCTGTTGGCAAAGCCGAGGTGGAGCGACGACGTTGTTCATGAGGCCTACGCCCTTTGTCAAGGACTGGATACACATAAGTGAGAATCTTGGTATGTACGTTTTCTTCAACCATATGAAATGATAGGTGGAGCATCCTGTAATTGAGATGATATCCTCGGTTGACCTAATTGAAGAGCAGATTCGTGTAGCTAAAGGAGAGAAGCTTCTTACACACATGTATTATTTCGATGGAATCTTTATTCGTATATGAAAAATTGGTTGTGCTCTGTGATGCTTTTTCGTGTTTAGGATGATATAAAGCTCAGCGGGCCTGAGTAACATTGAAGATATGTCGATAATAGCGTAGTTATTATTCCAGTTTCTGCATGAAGTTTTTAATGGGTTTTTCTATGTTGTTCTTTTCTTCTGTTTATTTATCAGATATTTGTTTCTCAAGTACATATGAAGTCAAGAAATGGTGGTTTTTGTTGTTATTTCTTTAATTGTGTGGACAGAACTTGAAATCTTATTTTATTCCGAGAATTGCATCTTCTAAGACTAATCATCGTTACAATATCAGTGGAGTTTTCTCTTTGCATAAACTTTGCATATTAATCGCTGAAGCTGACCTGTGTATGTGATCTTACGTCGAGATGTTTCTTTTGTTCATCCAAAGGATCAATTTCATAGAGAAAAGAAGAGGAGTTGGGAAACATCGGGTCTTAAAAGAATTGCCTTTAAGTTAGTCAAAGGCGATCAAAATGCTCGAAACTGGTGGTGCAAGGTAGAAACCCTTCATAATATGCGGAAGAAATGTTATTGTTTATGCGACAGGAATTATTTTCTTCGTAATGGAACGAATTTGAAGTCCTACTGTAAGTTGGAGCAAGTGTGGGTAAGAGGTTGTATACTGGGAAAATATTCCAAGTTTTTCCTGCTCAACTTCACCTGCCTTTGGAGTTGCCCGCCTCCAATCCATGATTAGGTAACAAGATGCTCGAGTTTTTTTTTTTTAATTTTAAAAGGGTTTTGGGTATTTGTCATGTTGATGACTGAGGACTGTGTGAAAATTATGCATTCGTTTTTTGTCAAGTGTGAAATATTACTTGCGTTATATGAACTTGGGCGATTTCGATGTAATATGTGAAAATTATGCATTCGTTTTTTGTCAAGTGTGAAATATTACTTGTGTTATATGAACCTGGGCGATTTCGATGTAATAGTACTATAGTTGTATTTTTTGTCAAATTACCTTCAGCTGCTCAAGCTTCTGAGAGAACCAATCGCTTTTGTTCTGCGAGCTTTATTCGATTCGACTGATCTTTTGTTTGATTATGAGAAATCTCATTTCCAAGATTCGTATGGTTTGCATACGCTTTTGTTCTTCGAGCTTTATTCGATTCGACTGATATTTTGTTTGATTATGAGAAATCTCATTTCCAAGATTCGTATGGTTTGCATACGAGTTAATCCGACGCATCCGAAGACTAAAGCAGAACATCGAGTTTACAGCTCCGCGTCAAAGCTGTTCAGACCGACCTCTAAGGCTTGAAGAACTATGAGAAATAATGTAAACTTTTCACTAGATGTAGTAAAGTCCCATTTTTCATACAAGTCATTACTTTTTTTTATCTCATTAACCTCATTGATGGTTTTCTTAGAAATTTGGGACGTGGGACATAGAAATCTGCGTTAAAAGATGGGTTTCTCAACGTTATGTTGCTTTGTGCCGTCATCGAGAAATGTTTTTCAAGTGTTTGAATAAAGGTCTGTACGAGATTGTGCGCTTTAAACAACAAAAAATGGTAGGCGAGTGCTCAGGGGTACGTCAAAAGATATCGAAATACATTTTGTATGACTTCAACAAAGATATCGAAATACATTTTTTATGACTTCAATGATTCATTGGTGATCGTTTTTTTTTTTCAATCAATAAACTACAATGTTAGAGTTGGATGGGAATTAAACCGATGGGTTTAGTGCGTTGTTCGACTATTTTCTCCTTATCGCTTAATGTGTTGTAATTTAGTTTCTTAGTTAGCTTCTGAACATGAGTGTTTTTAAGCTATTTGTCTTCCGAAGTTCGCAATCATACGCTCTTACAAATCATTGCAGTCATACGAAGTTCGCAGTCGTACACTCTGACAAGTTACAACAATCTTACGAAGTTCGCAGTCATAACTGACAAATTACTGCAGTCTTCCAAAATTACCGAAGCGCAATTAAGCAGTCTTATACTGAAGCACTCCTAGAAAGTTTGCAGTCTTACAAATTGTTGCAGCCTTCTTCAAGTGCAGTCACGCAAATAAACAGCCTTACAGTTGTTTACAGTCTTACACTGAATCAGTCTTACGAAGTTTCACAACGAGATCAAAACAAACTTCTACATTTCCATAAAATTTTGGTATCAGAATTTGATTTGATCTGCATCCTATGGATAGCGCTGGTGTCTTATCTCATGAATGATAATATAAAATATTGAGTCTAAGAATGGTACACTTTGCTCGGGAAGAGATTATCTGAAATGTAATGTTGCAACATAGTATCATGGAGCCAATACGAGAATCACCATTTATGTTATCTGAGACTAAAGTTTCTGAAAGTGATATGCATGATTTAGGAAAAGAGATTTAACCTTTCTCTTATGAGCATATTATGAACATCAAAGAAGACGACGTAGAAGATAAAAAATATTCCTCTTAGGCGATATTCCTCCTATAACGGCTTCACCAACGTAGTATACCACAGTTTTTCAACACCATCGACCAACATACCCTATCGTCGTTTATTATGAACACAATTGTATTTGATGAAAACATGTCTCACCGTATTTAGATTAAGAAGTTACTTACCCGCTCTTAATTACGAATGGAATGATTGATGTATATAATTGGAAGAGATAATCCATCTTAACTGAATAATTGTTCAATTTTAACGTATAATATATAATTTGAATCTAAATTGATTTTAAAAGATTCGTGGTATGGATGTTTCGTAGATTATTGATGTTTTCCCGGCTATAGATAATATAATATATAGTTTGAATTTATTGATCGAGGTGTTGTATTTATATTATAATATTTATATATATGTATATATTTTAGTTGTGAATTTCATTATTTTTATTTAATAAAAATAAGAAGCAAAATAATAATTAAAACTAAAATAAAAAATTATATAAATTTAGTTTTATTTATTTATTAGAAATAATAAAAAAAACATGAAGTTTATGGAGAATCCTGATCTTCGATTTCATCTCTTTCAGGTCAATGGGATGAAATCAACCCAACCTGGACCATGCGGAGATTTTTCTGACATTATCCAAATTTAGATATTATAATATAAAATGTATTTCTTTACGACAAAATTTTGGATCGGGAACTGAGACGATTTCATCTTCGTTAACTTGAGAAGACGAGGATTTTCCGTAAACTTGCAATGGCATTTTTTTACCTCTTTTTTATTGTCGTTAACTTTTGTGTTTAGCTGCGTGGTATTTTTCCTTGGGAATTTGATGAATGCAATGGCTTATTATTTTAATTCGATTGCAATACTTTTAGGTAACCGTTTCGTTCTTTTGTAAATATCGAATTGCAAATTGCGTTTGAATTATATGCTTATTTCTATGAGAGTGTTAACCAATGTTCAAGATGAATAATACATGTTAAATGACTGGGTTTCGGAGCATATGAGGCGAGACTACTTAAACATTGTAAGACTGTAATCTGCAAGACTGTAGAATTTTATTATTGTTTTTTAAAGAGCTAATGATAATCATGCATTAATTTTATATTGCACGATAAAAAAGAATGATGCGTGTGACAAAACATATGGTTGAGTCACATTCGGGTTCAACCCGATTAATAAACGGGTTGAACACTTCAACCCTAACCTAACCTGTTTACTTAAATGAGTTGAAATGTCAAACCCAAATCCAACCTGTTTACTTAAGCGAGTTGAAATGTCAAACCCAAATCCAACCTGTTTAACTCAAATCTAACCCACTAACCAGCCTACCCGTTTAAAATTAGATCAATATAATTAAGAAACAATTAAACTTTCAAATAACAAAAGTCGCAGAAATCGTAATTAAATATCAAGTTATTTCATAGTCACCGGGTATCAACCGAAGCGAGCTATCTTGCATTTGACCTTCCACCCTCATTTTCATGACATCTCAGCATAATTCATCGAGCATATGATATATTTTTTCCTTTTCTTTTATTTATGTTAAGGATATTCTAATAATTTATATTTTCGGGTTAAATGGGTTGGTTTCAGGTTGATTTCGGGTTGAAAATTCGAACCCTAACCTGGCCCACTTAATATTTGAGTTGGGTTCGGGGTTACCCATTTACTTAAACATGTCGAAAATTCTAACAACCTGCTATTTTCGGGTGCCATTCGTGTCGATTTATATAGCACAAAACATAACCCGTGCATCGCACGGGGGGCAAAAACTACATTTAATAAAAAAAACCCAAACAGAGAACCAAATATTATGAAACCGACGAGCAAATATCACACCATCAACACACTCGATTATGTAATCAAGCATTGAAGCTTATATGGATGTAAAGGAAAAAAATATATTGTACGACAATACGGAATATCTGAATGTAAATGAAACACTAGGTGAATAGTATACCTTAAATATACATCTATTTATATGTAATGTGATGTCGACAATAATCATCCATTAATTTTATATTTCACGATAAAAAGAATTATGTCTGTGATGAAACACATGGTTGGGTCACATTCGGGTTCAACCCTAAAGCCTAACCCGTTTAAAGGGTTGAAATATCAAATCCAAATCCGACCTGTTTTAACTCAAATCTAACCCACTAACCAGCCAACCCGTTTAAAATTTTAAAAAAAAAAGCAAAAAAAAAAGAATTATAAATCCAAATTAAACAAAACAACAGAGAAACATTTTTTTTTCTAAAAGATCATTATAATTAAGAAACAATTAAACTTTTAAATAACAAAAGTCTCAGAAATCATAACTAAATATCAAGTTATTTCATAGTCATCGGTTATCAACCTGGCCACGTAATATTTGAGTTGGGTTCGAATTTACTTATTTACTTAAATAGGTCAAAAATTCTAACTCCAACTTGCTATTTTTGGGTATCATTCGTGTTGATTTATATTGCACAAAACATAACCCGTGCATCGCACGGGGGCAAACTAGTATATATAATATACATGAAAAAATGGACTCAAAATTTCACCTGAAAGTCTGCGGCTTCCCTATAGTTCCTCCAAGCCTGCAATCCTTCCTGACTGAGATGCTCATACTCGTTAGACAACTCATGCCATTTCTTCTTCTCCTTGACAGCATATTTGTGCTTCCAATTCTTACGAAGCTCACCGGCTTTCCTGAGAACCTTCTTCTTTATAGCAGGATCATCGGGCATGTTCCAGGTCCCCTGATAATATATATTGGGTATAAGATCAATTATACACAACAGATAACGAACACAAGTAAAATAATCACTAAATTACCTTAATGTCTGCCCAAAGTACCTCCTTGAGCCCGACGTTGATCTCGCGCCAATTGGTCACGTAGTCGGTAACCTGTGATCTTGTCATGTACCCAATTTAGTTGCTCAACTTCACTCTGGTATCATTGTCAGGGCTGATGCATGTATCGGCGTCGTCGAACTGCAAGATTCACTCATCCGAGTCAGCGCTCAAATTCTTACGCAGATTCTTCATGCTGTACTGGCCTCTCTTGCGCCTATTCATCCCGCTTGATTCGGTACCAGGCGAGGAAGACGTGGGGGGATCCGGAGACATTGTACCTAAAAAAATAACAAGAAAAGATTTATTTAGCAACAAAACTATATATCTACGGAAATTCAAATTTTGAAACTATAATACTTACAAATTTTGAGTTTGTCAACAGTACATTCCCTCGTCGTGATTGGGAACTATATATCTACGAAAATTTGTATCATCCTCCGCAACAGGGACGTGTTCCACACCGGTAGGAAATGGGAATGCTCATCGCTTCTGTCATAGTCCTCTTCATCATCCACATCACCGATGCCAACAACACTTCTCTTTCCTTGAAGAACAATATGCCATCTACTATTAGCAGGATCTTCAACGTAGAATACTTGTTTTGCTTGCACTGCGAGGATCTAAGGGTCGTCTACATAACCCACTTTCTGTAAGTCCACAATTGTTAATCCTAGCTCTGGATCTATCCGAACGCCTCGCCTGTTATCAGCCCACTGACAACGTAGTAAATTAAATTTTACGTTGTTCTTGTAGATGAATTCTCGTATTTCTTCAATAAACCCATAGTATGAACTTGCATTGCTCGTAACTTGAGCATCCTTTCCACGAGATAGTTCTCGACAATGCAACTAATGTGACCCCACTGTTCTGCGATGCACTCCTATCATCTCGCCTTTTCGTATAAAACGTGTACCCATTAATGTCATAACCTTCATATGTCGCAATTATCCATTCGGGTCCCCATGCCAGCCATTTTATCATCTCACTGCAATCTGATTCTGCATAAAGCTGCCTCATTCTGAACCAGCCTAAAAATAGTCTGTTATGCTCATTTATGTACCACAACTCCGATTTTTTAGGATTTTCGCGCCGTAAGCTGGCCATGTGCTCCTCCATAAACGGGTGCACTTCAGGAATATGACGCAACACGAGGAAATGTGCACTATCCCATAGTTCTCGGGATACTGTTTTTCTCAACGTGCATCACATTGATGCAGTGTCTGACATCGAGGTTCTCCCAATAAGGCAGCTCCCAAAATATTGATCGTTTTTACCACACATTGCCGTCATTCGATGTTTTGCACTTCTTACCAAACTGAGTATTGATGTGTGCGACGATATCACTCAATTCCATGCCATTCAACGTATTGTAGCTCTTGAACTCTCGCCTTTCCCCGTTAAACAATGGAAGCTTTTTCTTCGTTCTATATTTGTGGGTACGTGGCATGAATTTTTTATGTCCCATATAGGTGTGTTTCCTAAAGTTGTTCAACCACTGACTATCCGTATTATCCCCACAAATTGGACACGCTTTCATGCATCTTATACCATAGCCAGACAAATTCCCGTAAGCCGGGAAATCATTTATGGTACAGAATATCATGGCGCTTAGCGTAAACAGTGATCTGATTGATGCATCGTACACTTCAACTCTTTTGTACCATACTGCTTTCAGATCGTCGATCAACGGAGCCAAGTAGACATCAATGTCATTCCCGGGTTGTTTTGGACCGGAGATTAAACACGACAACATGATGTATTTTCTTTTCTTCGTAAGCCACGGATGGAGGTTATACATACGAAGCAGCACCGGCCAAGTACTGTGAAGGCTGCTCAAATCGCCAAAAGGGTTTATCCCATCAGTGCAAAGCCCCAACCGGAGATTTCGCGCCTCACCTCCAGATTCATGATACATCGAATCAATCTTCCTACACTGCAAAAATCCGTTGGATGTCTCACTTTTCCAACCTTTTTCCTTTCCTCATCATGCCATCTAAACATCTTAGTAGCGTCGACGTTTGCGAACATGCATTTTAGTCTCGAAATTATTGGTAAGTACCACAAAACTTTAGCACGGGGGCCACCGACTTCGTCTTTCTCTTATAACGCCAGGTGTCGCACGTCGGGCACTTATCAGCCGACTTGTACTCTCCCCTATAAAGTATGCAGTCACTCGGACAGGCGTGTATTCTTTCGTACTGCAAATTCAATGGGCACGATAGCTTCTTTGCCTCGTAGATCGACGGCCGAAGCTCATTGCCATCTGGAAGCATATCCGCGAGTATTGCTAAAAGTGTTGACAAACATTTGTCTAAAATACCAAATTTGACCTTTACATTAAGCAGCTTGAGGACAGCGACAACTTTGTGTATTTTGAGCACGCGGTTTACAAAGGAATATTGTTATCCCTAACAAGGTTGTCAACTATGGGAGGACTTTCTTCAAAATCCTCTTGGACATCACGCAGCATGTCCTCGATACGATCATTATCGTCGTCCGAAGAACCTTCAGCTACGACATCATCCTCCAAATCTAGTGGCACTCTTGTACTAGTTCTGACACCCGCAGAACTAGCTTCATTGACGATGACTCCACTGTGCCATATCCAATTCGTATACCCAGGTTTAAAACCGGCTACTAGCAAATGTTCCTTCACAACATAACTATTCCACCAGTTCATGTTATTGCAATTACGGCACGGGCACGAAATCTTCGATTGCCTTTTTTTCCTACGATTCCGTTCTGCACATCTCATAAATTCGTCAACACCCTACGCATACTCAACCGTTGTTCGCAAACTATACATCCAACCCCGATCCATTCAATAGCCTAAACTATACAAATAAATATTTACAGGTAATTCACAAGCAAGTACAATCAATCGAGGGCTTTATAGGGTCCTTATCGCTCCAACCTAACCCATCTTAAAAATTCACTATCGCTTGTAAATGTGTCTTTGAGCTTCTATGTTGACAAAAGTTCGGCAGCATTTCCTCACAGTTCTCCAAGTAAACGAAAAAATATGAAAACGATATACATCCAAATCCATATGTCTACCCGGAGAACATTTAAGGGAAATGCAAACCAAATTTTTCATCAACATCGATGCTCAAACGCACATTTACATCCTAAAGCGACAATGACCGTTTAAGAGTATGAGAAAACCTTGAACGGGTATCTAAGCTTAAATAAAAACTTAAATTCACAAAGACGAAAGCATAAAAATCAAATACGAGTTCGAAAACTTACGTATTGCTGTCCAAAGCACGAATATGACCCAATCGCCTAATCGACAAGATAGCCGGAATCCTCCAAATTTGACACAAAACCTACGCTTCGCAAAATATAAACTCAATATCATACTCAAAATTTCTTATTTCGAAATAGAGAAATATGAAAACTTCAGTTTTCGACGAATTCAACCAAATATCCAAAATTGTCCAAACTTCACCCAAAAACAAGGGACTTACCGTGTTTCGTAGCCCGGAATCGTCAGAAAAGAGTTGTCGTCGCCGGAAAAATTCACCGAGAGAGCAGAGGTCGCGGCCAATTTTCGACCAAAAATTCCAACTTGTCCAAACTTCACCCAAAAACCTAATTTCCACAAAGATCAAGCTCAATATCAACCTTAAATCAACTATAACACAAGAATAAGCTATGAAATCGCTTATAAGCTCCAAAAATTCGAAAATTCGAAACCTAATTTTTCGAAAAAAACCCAAATTCGAACAATTCAAACCGTATATGACGAGAAAGAGGGGAATTGAATAATGGAGTTCTTACCGTGTTCTAGAAGCTCGGATAGGTCGAAAATCGTTCGATTTCGCCGGAAAATCGCCAAAGCCGTGCGGTTGTTGTTTCTTTTCGTTCTCTGATTTGGTGAAGTGAGGAAGAAGATGACTTTAAGTAAACGGGTCATGGGCGACGGTTGTTACGAAATTTACCCGTAACCGTCGCCCATGACATAACAAAATATGTTTTTTTATAAACCATGGGCGACTTACTGAGACGGCCGTCGCCCATAGTTCCATAAAAATAAAATATTTTAAGAAATTAAATAGTTTGGGCGACGCATGTACTGAGACAACCGTTGCCCAAAGTTTTTGATATCATAGGCGACGGGTGTCTTCCAAAAAACCCGTCGCCTATGATCTTTGAAACTTAAAAAAAATAACCAAAAATGCCACCGCGCCCATTATGGGCGACGGGTCGCCCATTGTGACGTAGCCTATTCAATATTCTCTACTAGTGGTTGCATTGATGACGGATGTTTATTAAAACTATAATTATTTTCTACAAAATCAACGTGTCGGAGGGCGATTTCGACAAAACATATCTGAGATGGTTGACGGAGTTGATGGCAGCGTCGGAGATTGAAAAAAAAGCACAAAATCAAGAGATTTGCTTACAGTGCTCATGGTAGGTGGGTTTCATAGCTAATCTCTTAAGCACAAAGCCACGAAAATAACATTGAAGATCATAACCACCAACTAACTTAGTGATAACTTTCCAGCTTATTGAAAATAAAAAGTACTTATTATTCGTCGATTTCGATACATAATATTCTGAAATTATTGTCCCTATAATGTCATTCCTTCCTAGATTCAACGTCAATATAATGTTATCCCATAAAAATACAGAATTAAAAAAATTAATTAAACCTTTTTTTTCAAATTTAAAAGTTTTAAAGAAAGTTCTAGGTCGACGAGATTTAATCAAATGAAAAATCTCGTTGAAGCTCTCACATTTTAGAGGATTTTCGACGCAAATGACCATAGAAATTTATTGTATTTTTTGTGGTGCAACATGAATAAATTCAGTTCGCGTCGTCTAAAGCGCGAAGGATACTGCGGCGGTGCGAAAACGAAGGTGAGATTGCGCAATAATGTTCTGTCATACTTACATCATAAGTACATACATGCTCTTAAACTCCAATCCAAAAATTAACTTCAGCCGTAAAAAGGATAATTTTCGTATCTAATTCGACAGTCTCTCAGTACAATTTGTGCCCCAATGGCCCTATTACACATATCAGATATATCTTCAACTGCTGCTTCCAAACACAAGGAACAGTTACATGGTGTCAAATAGGGTTCGCAATTTCCATATGCATAAACATTCACTCCTTGATATAGCTTTGCAGTGTACTCTACATACTCTACCATTATTGGAGTGTATTGAATCAATTCGACGAGCGAATTGCGCACGCTCTCTTCATAAGGGTCATCTTCATCCCACGTGTTTGTATTGCAGATAACACTAACAGGACTTGTGTTGGGATCAGCTTCGATGGAGGATATATTTGCAATAAATAGAAACCCTATGATCAAGCCAGCGAGCCCAAGAGCGCGCCCCATTTCCTGGAATTATTATGTTCTACCGTTTAATTTTACCTTAAACAGTGAGCGCCATATAGAAATGTTCTCAAGATTTTTCTCGAACCGACCTATTGTTTTCTTAGTGATCGACATTTCCAAGGCATTGGTTTCTCCGTGTGGGTTCTAAGTATTATGTATGTGTGGCTTTTTAGGCTTTGTAAGTTTATAGGTTGTTTTGTCCGTAACCATTGTCTTCATCAAGAACTTCGATCACAACATTATGCAATTTAACGCAGGAATCATATCTTTGTCCAAAATTCTACGGTTCCGCGTATGATTAATGCTTCTGCAAATTCAGGGCGTAGATTATACAGACAAAAACTTTCAAGAACAAACAATTTTGGGACAAAGAGTTTTGGAGAGTACAATGTCCTAAAATTGCTTATTGTCTATATAATACCACTCCATAAATCCCGATAATGATGCTCGTATTGAATAAGACTAAAATATCAACATTATATCGCACAATTATTGAAGGTTGAACCACAATTATGCCTTATCTTTTCTTCGTCATATTAATCTTCTTCAAATATTTACGCACTAGTACAAATAGTGTTATTGGCGTCGCGGGTAAACCGTCGCCTAAAAGGCACGCGGTGGCATTTTCGATATTTTTTAACATTTGTCCACTATAGGCAATGGTTTAAATAGAAAACCGTCGCCTATAACTACCGAAAACTATAGGCGACGATTTTTTGTCGGCAACCGTCGCCTATAATTGTCCCGAATTATTTTTTATTTAATATTTAGATGTTTAGGCGACGGTTTTTGTGAAAACATCGCATATACTCAGGAAAGTAATATAGGCGACGGTTACGTGTAGACAACCGTCACCTATAGTATAATAAAAAACTTCCCAAACCCGCCACTTCAAACGCAAACTTCGAGCTATTTCACAACGAAAATCGACGATCAAGCTCTACGAATTCGACAGCGAGCAATACCGACCGTGAGTAACCGAGATGCTAGACGACGCGAAACTGGCGTAAGGCGGCGGCGGGACAGCGACTAGTCCTCGGCGGCGGCGAACGACGACTACTTGTGGTGGTATGTATTTCGAAATTTTGGCCAATTTTCGTATGTATTTGTTTTTTTTCATGTTATACATATCGATTTTGCTGTTATTACGTTAGAATTTGCGAATTTGGTGTTGCGAAATTAGGGTTTTTGGCGATTTCGGATGGTTTTTTGGTTTTTCGAAGCTTTCGTCCACTTTTCGTACGTCTAGGCTTGATTTCATGTTATACATTTCGATTTTGCTGTTATTAAGTTCCAATTTGCGAATTTGGTGTTGATTTTGACCGATTTTGTTTCGAAATTAGGGTTTTTGGGTGATTTGGGTGATTATTGGCAATTAGCGGGTTCTTTGATCGTCATATGTTGCTGAGGATTGGAGTTTCGTGCTTGGGTAGCCGTGCTCGTTAGTTTTGGTTTCATTTCGGACGATTACGGGTAATTTTTGAACCCGTAATCTATTTAATTACCATTTTCTATGTGAATATGTGCTAATTTGTTGCAATATATGTTTTAGTTCTTTTACTAAGCTTAGATACCCGTTCAAGGTTGCTCACTAGAAGTAAGTCTTGAATGGTCCCCGTTGGGACCGTTTACTATCGCTTAGGTCGTAAATGTGTGTTTAAGCTTGATATTGATGGAAAGTTGGTTTCATTTACCTTAAACGTTCTCTGAGTAGCCATATGAAGTGGATTTATCCTTTCATACTTTGGTCTACTTGGAGAACTACGGGGAAATGCTAAATTTTTCGTCAACATTCATGCTTAAATATACATTTACTAGTGATAGTAGATGTTTAAGATGGGTTAGGTTGGAGTGCTAAGGACCCTTAAAGCCCATCTACTAATTACTTGTGAATTTTGGTTGCTTATGGTAATGTCTGTAAATTTAATATATTATACTTTAGGTGATTGGAATGGATCGTGGTTGGATGTGTAGTAATCGGACAACAGTTGAATAGTTGAATGGTGTTGAGGAATTTATGAGATGTGCGGAACAAAATATGAGAAAAAAGAGGCAGTCGAATATTTCTTGTCCGTGTCGTAATTGTAATAATCTAAGGTGGTGGAAAAGCGAGACTGTTAGGGAACATCTTATAGTTTCCGGTTTAAAATCTGGATATACTAATTGGATATGGCATGGTGAGATCAGTTTGCCTGAAAGTAGTTGTGTGGGGGAAGGAACTAGTACTAGATTGTCACCTGATGCAAATGAAGATGTGGCTGCTAGTTCCTCCGACGACATAGATCGTATTGAGGACATGTTGCGTGATGTACAACAGGATTTTGGAGAACGACCTCCCGTATTTGATAGTCTTGTTAGAGACAATAATATTCCCTTGTACGCTGGCTGCTCGAAATACACTAAGTTGTCTGCAGTGTTTAAACTGTTGAATGTTAAGGCAAAATTTGGAGTTTCGGACAAATGCTTCTCAACATTGTTAGAAATGTTCGCGGATATGCTACCCGATGGCAATGAACTCCCGAAATCGACTTCTGCAAAGAAACTATTGTGCCCGTTAAACTTACAGTACGAAAGAATACATGCGTGTCCCAACGACTGTGTACTTTATAGAGGTGAGAATGAATCTGCCGATAAATGTCCGACGTGTGACACTTGGCGTTATAAAAGAAAAGACGAAGTCGGTGGTGCGCCTGCTAAGGTTCTATGGTACTTACCGATAGTTCCTAGGTTGAAACGCATGTTCGCCAACGCAGACGAAGCTAAAATGCTAAGATGGCACGACGAAGAACGAAAAAGGATGGTAAATTGAGCATCCTTCGGATTCCCCTCAGTGGAGGATTTGATACGCTTTTTCCTGAATTTGGAGCTGAGCTACGAAATCATAGGTTAGGGCTTTGCACCGATGGCATAAACCCACACGGTGACATGAGTAGCCGTCACAGTACATGGCCAGTTTTGTTCTGTATATACAATCTCCCTCCGTGGCTTTCTATGAAGAGAAAACACATTATGCTATCGTTGTTAATATCTGGTCCAAGACAACCTGGTAATGACATTGACGTCTATTTAGCTCCGTTGATCGACGATCTTAAGACACTGTGGTATGAAGGCATTGAAGTGTACGACGCGTATACAAGATCACGGTTTATGCTACGTGCGATGATATTTTGTACAATTAATGATATTCCAGCATAAGGAAATTTTTCTGGGTATAGTGTCAAAGGTAAGAAGGCATGCCCAGTCTGTGGAGATAATACAGATAGTCAGTGGTTGAACAACTGCAGAAAGCATGTTTATATGGGCCATCGAAAATTTCTATCACAACACGAATTCGAACAAAGAAAAAGTTACTACCGCTATTTAACGGGAAGTGTGAGACTTCTACGGCTACCTTTCCCCTGAAAGGCACAGAAATTCGTGAGATCATCACGAACGTCAATGCTCAGTTTGGTAAGAAGTGCAAACCACTAAAAGATGGCGTATGGAAAAAACGATCAATATTTTGGGAACTCCCGTATTGGGAGCACCTTGAAGTTCGACATTGCATCGATGTGATGCACGTGGAGAAAAATGTATGTGACAGTATTGTTGGAAGCACGGGACTATTCGTAGTATATTTGGCAATCCATCCGAAGGGTCGAGGGGATGCTATGCGACCGGTGTCTCAGTTGATCAAATGAGGGCCGAAGTGGCTGCTCAAGTGAAGGAGGAGCTAAGGGCCGAGGTGACGGCTCAGGTGACGGCACAAATGAGTGCAATGTTCGCACAGATGGGAATTCTGATGCCTAACATCGAGCAAGAAGTGAACATGGGCAACTTGGGCAACACTGGACCTGACACCCCTCGTAGTATTCGAAGTTCTCACGGTTCGGCCATCGATCCCTTTCCCACATCTATAGTAGCGGTAAGCATTATGTTTATTATGACATAGTTGATATTATATTTTAACTTATTTACTCTAATTATTTTAATCTGATAGTATCCTAAGGTGACTTATGTTGAGCATCGGCGGGGTGGTAGAGATCGTCGCCCTTGGGTCTTTTTGCGTTACAGACGGTGCGAAGGTTCATCACGTTGAAGTTGCGCCGGAAAATATTAAAAACTCGATTGATCTCATTGCTTCTGGAAAGGAGAGTGTATACCTTCCGGTACGGACTATAGAGCTTGTGACGCTAGGCGACGCACAAGGCACCTACGTACGATGGCCCAGAGAGTTCGTCCTTTCGCCAGATAAGGTAAGACGTTTACTTAAATGTAATACCTACTTATATTTTGTACTAAACTTTTATTTTATCTATTAGCCACTTCCCACGCCGTATAAGACTTATACACGAAAAGGGAAGTCTCCAATCAAGAAGGTGGCGAACGAAGATGATATTGCAAACCTTAATAGGAGCGTGGTTGCTAGTCTAGGTGATCATTGTCGATTTTTATTCGACTCCCTCGTAGCTCGTCAGGATCGACTGCATGCATCGTTCAGCTATGACATGAAGGATGTGTATTTCAATTCTGGATCTGACTCTTGTTTGATGACCATCGACGTGAAGGATATCCGCGATGTATTCAAACGTGTCAGTTTGGATTCTACGGTCCTTCAACTTTTCATGAGGTATTTTAAATTTATAATAAGCATCTATTTATTTAATATTAACATAATTGTCGGTCAAATGATTATAGGTACCTTAATGTGTCCCAGCCGTTCAACTTCATGAACCCTAATCGTCTGAATTGCATGCTACGTGAGGGTGCCAACAGCGAAGTTGACTACTTGGTCAAAGCTCTTACAAGATCGTACACGACATGCAATTATTTTTGTGCTCCTTATTGTCAAAGGTAATAATATAAATCTATATGCCATAAGTAATAGTTGATGTCATATATTTTTACTTTGACGTGTTAATTTATGTGTTTACTTAGCGATCATTGGATACTATTGGTCATCGTCACGGCGAACATCGTGTTTGTGTTCGATCCTATGGCTCCAAGGGTCGGCGTTAGACGAATATTGATAGAAGACCATATAAACATGTAAGTTTTTATAAAGTAATAAACTTCATATTAGTTCATTTTATTGAATTAACAAATCTTGTTACATCCTTTGAATTTTCAGGGCATTAAGGATGGCGACTATGCTTGGTGCATTTCAGAAAAAGAAGGTTACAAGTTGGAAAGCATGCAAGGTTAGGTCTGTTTTATAATATTTCAAAGTATATGGAATATGTTAGCATTTTAATGATATTGAAGTAATATACTCTTTGTTGAAATTTAGTGTCCACAACAACCGGCGGGTAGTGAACTATGCGGCTTTTACGTCATGCGATATATATATGTTCTTATCAGATTGATCGGGGGCGGAAACAATAACCCCGGAAATGTGAGAATTTTTTCAAAGTTTCTATTTATTTCTGTTATGTTTAAATGTTCAATTGAAACAAGTTTTCTTTCAATGACATAGGTGTTAGATGGCATCTGTGGAAGAAGTTCGAGAATTGTGGGTAGAGTACCTCAATGAAATTTTCCTAGCGTCTTGAGTTGATCGGTAATTTGCTTTTATATTGTGACTGAACATACATTGTCGAACAGAATTTAGTGTTTAATTTTATAATGAAGTTCGATTTAGTATATTGTGTTTGATTATTGGTTTTTAAGTGTTGGGTTTGAATGCTGCATTGAAATGTTTTGAAATAGGTTTGTCGGGATAATGAAAAACAACCAAAATATTAAAAAAAAAAAGTAGCAGTGACGGTTGCGTATACTTCGAAAAGGCGTCTAATATTTTCTGGCCGATAACCCATATAAATTAACAATTATGAGGCTTAAAATTATAAAAATATTTAAAGGGCCTCTTTATGGTATATGACTGGGCCACCTAAATTGAAAAACCGGCTCTGCTCAAGATAGTATGGTTGCTTCTTCGTCACCTTTCTCGCTCATTCTTAGCGGAAGAATTCGCAGAGAACGAAAATGAAAATGACGAAGTTGAGTCAAAGTGTCAAATATAAAGGCTATGTTGTTGCCAGAAACCGTTACATATACTATAGGTTATGAACAACGGTTGCTGTCCAAGAACCGTCATCTAGGTTATAAGCGACAGTTGTTGCCAGAAACCGCCACCTAGGTTATAACCGTAGCATATGACAACTTTAACTTAGGGGCTTTTAAGAATCAGGCCCTCTTTAAGTTTCATAATATAGGTCAGCCCCTGTCAGTATAAAGTTCATTAAAAAGGAACAGTTTACGATGACAGATGGAACAGTGGAACAGTTAACAGTGGAAACTCTATCGTCATAACTGACAGGGTATAAAGTTCATTAACAAATCCAGTTAACAGTTTATCATGACCTTTAACAATGGTCAGTGGAAACAGCTCCGTGACCTTTAACAATGAAACAGTATAAAGTTCATTAAAAAGTTCAATAACATAGTTCAGCCCCTGTCATCTGGTATCGATATAACAGTGGAAACTCGACCGAAACAATTGGTCGTATATTATTTCCATCTGCGCGAACACAGATCATGCACAAAACCAAGTTGGGTGTGTCCTAGACGGTTTATCATGTTATTTGGGTCTCGAATGTTCGATTTTACGGGTAAAGTTTTCGAATTCTTTTGACGCAGATAATAAAAAAAACACGGTGAAATCGAATACCGATTCGGTCGAAATTGAAGATATTTTCTACAAATTTGAGAGACCCATATCCTGAATAAATCACTGAAACACTGTATTGACTCTATTGTTCGTTGCTCAAGGTTTGCCAAAATTTAATCGCCGGATTGTTGCCTAAACCACTGTTCCGAGAACGTGGTATGGACTGTTAAGCATCTGTCCTAGTAAAACAGTTAATAGGTATTGAAAAACTCTCATTTGGTATACTTTTAGATTTAAAGGTAGCAGTAAGCTGTATTAGGTACCAAATTCCTACTATTTGGTATCTTTATAACAATGGAAACTCGATTACCGTATATATTATTTCCATATGCACGAACATACATCCTACACCACACCAAGTTGAGTGTGTCCTAGACGGTTTATTATGTTATGAGGTCTCGAGATGCTCGATTTTACGGTGAAATCGAATCCCGATTCGGTCGAAATTGAAGATACTTCGTACAAATTCGAGAGACCCATATCCTGATCAAAGCACTGAGACACCGTGTTGGCTCTATTATTCTTCGCTCAAGGTTGCCGAAATTTAAACACAATCGCCGGATTTTTGTCTAATTTTTTGAAATAAGGAAGTGGTACCAGTAAGTTATTAATTGTTATTTTTTGTGTAACTTGTGTTATCCAGCTTAGGTGGGATTTCAATAATTTAGGGGGGTGTCAATAATTTAGGCGGGAATTGTCATATTTGGCAATAAGGGAGCTCGTCAAATAATGTGGTACATCACTCTAGTTAAGAGGTATAAAACGTGGTTTATCCGGTACCAAATCACTCATTTCGAAATAAAATAACAGTACAAATGCAATTTTTAACACTATTGTAGATACTGATACTGCATAATAAGTTTTGCATACCACAATAAAAATTTCATTAATCTCACTCACAAATTCATAATTGTTTCGATTATTTAGGGTTTGGGATCTCGAATTTTGAGTTTATGGTCTACTAAATATTGTTCGTGCTTTAATGTTGAACTTTGAATACGTGTGTGATGACATTCATAACGTTATGTCTCATCAAAGGAGATACTAGTATATTTTGTGAAAGAAGAGCTATGTGTTTACATGACTTTTGCTCTCAACTTTCATATGTTGATATCAACATTCACATAACACGTCTTTAAGTGAATTTGATTTGTTAACTTAGTGAAATCACATACTTACATCAACATAAATCTTATACATTCGGAAAAAAGTGAACTTACGAACAAAATTAATCTAATTAATGATGTTATACTGGAAAATGTATTATGTGGTATCTACACCAAACATTGTGTCATAAATTCGATTGGTCTTTTTTTTTTATGTCAGACATGCGGTATTATTTGCAGGTAATGTGGTAATACACTAAAACATTTCATTATTTACGCTCAAAAATCCATTTTGCTTCGATCGTTTAGTTTGAGGTCTCAAATTTTCAGTTTATGGTCTACTAAATGTTGTCCGTGCTTTAATGTTGAACTGTGAATACGTTTGCGATGGAATTCATAATGTTATGTCTCATCAAAAGAGGTACTAGTATATTTTGTGAAAGAAGAGCTATGTGTTTACATGACTTTTGATCTCAACATTCACATATTGATATCAACATTCGCAAAACGTGTGTTTTAATGAAATTTTGTGATTTGGCTTCATCATATCACCTATTTCCATGAATGTGAATCTTATACATCCCAACGAAATGAATTTACGAACGAAATTAATCGAAATAGAAATGTGGTATTGATTAGCTACTTTGTGGTTCTTGTAGCTACAATTGTGGTATAACCTTTGTTTATATTGTTATTGTTTATCAGACATGTGGCATTATTTGCAGGCAATGTGGTAATATTAAGTTATTGTACTGTTAATATCTCTGACAATCTAGAACCTTCTAGAATGTTCTTAGTTATGTGTTACCCAGAATGCGTGAATTGTTACTCATAATAAATGAAGTGTTACCAACCAACTTTTTATTTGACCAACGTTCCAATATTTCGCATCCAAATTTGTCGTCACTAACATCGATAATTATTGTCGATTATAAGACCCACGCCCGAATTGGTGTGAATCCACATTATTTGAGCATAATATTCGAGATTTCACTAGTTTTTTACCAAATTTTCGAATTGGGTTTGAAGCATTATTTCAACATAACATTGAAAATTTTCCTTGTTTATGAGGACCCATGAAAAATTGAGATCGGTTTTACCTTTTCCGATTACTAACATTGAAGATTTCTTCAATTTCGGAAAGTTTTGTGCAGCATACGAATTTTTAATCTTTCTCTTGACACTTTAGTCCGTACCAGTTGCATGTAGTAATTATAGGAAACAAACCATGATTTTTCTTATTATTTGTTATAAATGAGGCAAGACTTGTTACCATTTATTAGTAATCGGTTACAATATTGAAGGTAGAGTTTTGGAACTTGCAGAAAATGGTACCCAGATAAAGTGATGTGTTAATGAAATTGAAAAAATGTTTCGATCTTAGCTCACAGCAAAATTCGTTGTTATTTCACCTCGATTACTAAGACCCACATCCGAATTGGTGTGAATACTCAATATCGAGCATAAAAGTCGAGATTTCACTCGTTTTTTTACCAAAATTTTCAGATTGTGTTTGAAGCATTTATTCCAACTTAACATCGAAAATTGTCCTTGTTTATGAGGACCCATGAGAGATCGAGACCAGTTTTACCTTTTTCGATTATTGACGTTGAAGATTTCTGCTATTTCAGAAAGTTTCTGGTGTCGTACGAATTTTTTATCTTTCTCTTGATGCCCTATTCCGTACTAGTTGCATGTAGCTAATAGGAAACAAACCGCTATTGTCTTCTCATTATTTGTTATAGATGAGGCAACATTTATTCCTCAATGTTAGGAATCTGTTATTGTTTTTTAGGGTAGGGTTTCCAAAATAGCGGAAAATGGTATCCAGATAAAGGGATGTGTTACTGAAATTAAAAATGTTTTGATCTTAATCGCAGAAAAAATCGTTGTTATTTCATGTCGATTACTAAGATCCACATCCGAATTGGTGTGAATACTCATTATTTGAGCATAAAAGTCGAGATTTCACTCATTTTTTTTACAAAATATTTTCAAATTGTGTTTGGCATATGTTACTGGTGTTGAGGATGGGGTTTCCTAAATAACAGAAGTGGTACCACGATGACCTGATGTGTTCCAGGAATTTTTTATCTTCCTCGTGACACTATTTTCTAATTATTTGTTATAAGAGAGGCAACATATATTGGTCGAAGTTAAGAATCTGGTATAGGTTTCCAAGGTACAGTTTCCGTTATAGCCGAAAATGGTACCCAGATAAAGTTATTTGTTATTGAAATTGAAAATGTTTGGATCTTAGGTCGGGCAAGATTCGTTGTTATTCCATGTCGATTACTAAGATCCACATCTGAATTGGTGTGAATACTCGTTATTCGAGCATTTAAGTCGAGATTTCACTCGTGTTTATCAAATTTCGAAGCTTTTTTGAAGCATTATTCCAACTTAACATCGAAAATTTTTCTTGTTTATGAGGACCCATGACAAATTGATATCGATTTTACCATTTTCGACTACTAACGTTCAAGATCTCTGCGATTTCATGGAGTTTTGGGTGTAGGAAGAATCGTCGATGACAAAACCTTTGACGTGAGGATGATGGTACAAATATGTAACTTTTTGCAAGTCGAGGGCAAGTGGGTCTTTTTACCACGAACCTTAACTCTAATACAAACTTGAGATGAGTCTTTTAAACTCAAATTTAAAGTGAGAGGGCCTGAATTCAAACGAAAGTTGCTTAAAAGGGCCTGAATCATAATTTACTCTTTAACTTATGGGTGACGGTTGTTTTACAGGAACCGTCGCCTAGAATATACGTGTTTTCAAATTATTTACGATATTGCCCCGCGCTAATTTTGGCGATTGTTTTTTTTTTCAACCGTCGCCTATAATGCCTGTGTCTATCTTTGTAGTAGTGTAAATTGAAGGACTGTAAAAAATAATTAACCATTTCAAACTTTGAAAATAACCATCACCTGTACGAAACATAACCTCTTTTATATCACTTTCAGTAATAAAACTTGTCCCAATTAATGAACGCTTAGCTCAATAGTCGACTTGGGCTGCGGGCATCTACACATAATACAAATGATAATGCCGTAGTATCAACCTTGAAATTTCCTCTCTCGAACACTATTTTTCTTCAATGTATTTTATACATCGTTGTATGACCTATAGCCCACGTAGTCCCCATTATCAGTCATCTCTTACCGTTGAAAACAATGTTTGCTAAGTTTTATAAATTGAAAACATTGATCCATGCTCGTATATAAAACAATTAGGACAACATAATCTATTAAACAAAAATCACAAACAGATGAATCGTCTAAATGCTCTTACCCCAAACATTGCAGCCTTAATATTAGGTTTATTTCTTCTCATTACCGCTAATATATTTTTCATTACAGAATCAGATCCAGACACAACCATCACGTATCTTGCGTGCAACACAAATAGGTGGAGAACAGGCGACCCTTACGGGCAAAATGTCTACAATACCCTCGATGATCTGGCTATTCAGACTCCTATGGATGCGACAAGGGCAAAGTATGTGACAAACTTATATCAAGGAACAACCGTCTATGGATACGCTAACTGCACTAACCAAAACCTGAGTCAAGACGAATGCTTTGAGTGTTTATCGGAGGGTGGCGATATTCTTTCTCATAGGAACTGTGCCTTCTCCGTTGGCGCAGAGGTTGTAATGGTGGATTGCCACTTGAGATACGAGAATTATCCGTTCGCCGTTTAATTTCAGATCACACTCGTTCATGGCGCATTAGATGATATTAATAATGTTTTATTTGGTTGACTCTAGTCATTCTTAGGACCAAGCGCCTACCGCTGTGCCAAAAGCTATAGTTAATGGTGCGGGTGCAACTCTAATCTTTAAGCCGCAAAGCAGCCAACATCACAGGTTCATGTTTCATTTGAAAAGTAAATGAACAGTCTATTGTGTAATAAAAATTACTTGTTGGTATGGAAGGAAAAACGGTTTCCATTGTGTAAGTTACTCGCTATATTTTGCAAAAGGAAACTTGCAAGATTCTTCTTATATTAGTAAATAATACATTATAGATTATATTCCTAAAATACCAAAATATAAATGAACACGAATTTACCAATGGACATGAGGAAGTTTGCATGTACGAAGTCAAGATTAGTTGGCGAATAGTTTCATAAAGGCAATAGCGATGGAGCCGTTCGAGAACTCAGAATAAGATTGGAATGCGATAAAGAACAATCAATCTCGGAGTGGATGTTAGAAAAGTAAGCTTAATCATCATTATGAAGAGACAATTAAATGAACATGGATGATAACGAGGAGACAGTCAAACCATGTCAACGAGAAGGCAGTCAAATCGAGACCAAACAGTAAAACTAAAATTTCAGTTCGTGCCCTTCACATGTCTTTCTTGTATTAAGATCTATTTGTTGGAGTGTCATAACATCGAATATATCAAATTTGTAGAGAAATTAAGAAATGGAAGAACACAATCGCTTAACGTGGTTCGGATTAGAATCAATCCTACATCCACGACCAAAGATAATCTCGATCTTATTGACGCTGATGACAGTACAGTGCTAAGAACCACTTCATTCAGTGATTGCGTACATCAGAAATCAACTAAGAAAATCACCAGAAAAATGAAGAGACCTGATGAAGAACACACACACTGTGTGAGATGTGAAAAACAGAAAAAGTGTGAACTGATAACCAAAAACAACGAGCCACTCCCGCTTTTTCTTTTAAACAGCTGTCAATAAAAACGTCGATGCTCCAAGCGTCTTTGTAAGTTGTTCACCTAAACGCTCTTCTTCAGCTTCGCGCCAATCTCATCTTTTAACACCTTTTAAGCTCCAAACAGTTCGATTCTTAAGCTTGTTCAGCAGAGCACCTTAGCTCAGCTCAACTTCACTTGATTTGATCCTGATTTCAACAGCCCCCCGCAAGATGGATGGAAGTAATTCCTAACAGACATCTTGAGCATGAGTTGTTGCAATAAAGGTCCGGTGAGAGATTTGGTGAAGATGTCCGCAAGCTGGTGCTCGGACCTAACGGGCAGCAACTTAATTGTGCCTTTTGAGATGTGATGCCGAACGAAGTGACAATCAATCTCGATATGCTTTGATCGTTCATGAAATCGCAGATTCAAAGCTAGCTTTAGTGCGGACTGATTGTCGCAATAGACGACTGGGAGTTGTCCTTTCTTGATGTTTAATTCTGCCAGCAAACCTCAGATCCACAGAACTTCAACGACGGTGGATGCCAACGCTCTGTATTCCGCTTCGGTTGATGAACGAGACACAGTTGCTTGCTTCTTCGCCTTCCAAGTAATCAATGAGCTTCCAAGAAAGGTGCAGAAACCTGTAATTGATTTGCGTGTGTCCCTACAAGCCCCCAGTCGACATCTGAGAAGGCCGAAAGATCAAAATTCTGTTCAGCTTACATAAAAATGCCCTGGCCAGGGGAGTTTTTCAGGTAGCGCAAAAGATGGGCTGCAGTTAAGTGTCCCGTGCGTGGAGCTGCCATATATTGGCTCAGCTTCTGAACGGCAAAGGAAATATCAGGCCGTGTAAATGTTAGGTATAACATCCTGCCAATAAGCCGTCTGTATTGGAAGGGGTTTGACAATAAGTCCCCATCAGTAGCTGTGATCTGTTGGCAGGGATTCATAGGAGTAGACAATGGCTTGGCAGCTGAATAGCCCGTGTCCTCCAACAATTGTAGAGTATATTGCCGTTGGGACAGATAGATTCCTTCATTAGTTCTTGCTATTTCTATAGGAAGAATCTGAGATCGCCCAAGTCTCTAACCTTGAAGCAAGAACTAAGAAATTCTTTGGCTTTCTGGAGTTGATCTGCTGCTGCTCCTGCCAGAATTATGTCATCGACATAAACCAGTAATATGAGAGCCTGATCGCCCGAGCCTTTGACAAATAAAGTGTGATCAGACTGAGTTTGCACAAATCCAAAACCTGTCACAGCAGCTGTAAACTTTTTGTTCCATTCCCGTGACGCTTGTTTCAGACCATAGATAGATTTGTGCAGTTTACAGACAAGCTTTCCAGTGCTGTGTTGCCCATAAGCCCTTGTGAGACCTTGGGGCAGATCCATGAACACTTCCTCAGTCAAGTCCCCATGGAGGAAAGCATTACTGATGTCCAGTTGGGCAAGTTGCCAACCAAGCTTAGCTGCCAGCGCAATAATGAGTTTAATGGTATTTGGCTTGGCGACTGGGGCGAAGGTGTCCATGTAATCCACACCTTCCTGTTGATCATAACCCTTCGCCACCAAGCGGGTTTGTACTTTTCTATTTTCCCGGTGGCGCTGTACTTCAGTTTGTAGACCCACCGATTGCCCACTATTTTCTTTCCTAGAGGTAAGGGCATAACAGTCCATGTGGCATTATCCTCGAGTGCTCTCAGCTCCTCATTCATGGCCCGGACCCAGTCATCTGATCTCATGGCCTGCGCAAAACTCTTGGGCTCTTCTGCCACAGCAACACTGCTGATGAAGGTCTGAAGCTGTTCTGAACAGTTTGCATAGGAAAGACAATTAGACAGAGGATAAAGGATTTTCTTGCTGTGCCACGCATTGCAGTGATAATCCCGTAAATATGCTGGCCTCTTGGTTGGTCTTCCTGACTTGGTACGGATTTCATGGTTCTGAGGTGGATTGACAGTATGTTCCATGGCAGACTGGGAAGTAGTGTCTGCTGAACAAGCATCCTCCTCTGCAGACTGGGAATCATTCCCTACAGAGATAGGAGTCTCAGGTGTTGGACTCCCTTCTGGTGAGTCCCCTGCAACAGTCGCACCATCAGTGATAGGAGCTGTGGCTGTTTCGAGGTCAACAGCTGGTTGTGAGACTGCTTCAGAGCCAACATGAGGCAGTGGGGCCACCTCAGAGCCAACATGGGCAGAAGAATGAGGCCTGGGGAGGACTTGGGAGGGGAAAGGATCTCTGATATTGGTAGCCGACTCATGAGTCCTGAGTGCAAAGGGATATTCATGCTCAATGAACTTGACATCCCTTGAGACAAATACCTCCCTCGTTTGTAGGTCCATTAACTTGTATCCTTTCATTCCGTTGGGGTAGCCTAGGAACACACAATGCCTTGCCCGTGGATCAAATTTTCTCCTTCCCGCTGCAAGAGTAGAAGAAAAGCAGAGACACCCAAAAACTCGAAGAATGTCATAGTTAAAGGGTCTTTGATAGAGAAGTTCAAAAGGACTCTTGTTACCTAACTTCACGGATGGAGTTTTATTGATCAAGAAGGTAGCAGTTAAGACACATTCGGACCATAACTCAATAGGTACATTCGACTGAAAATACAAAGATCGGGCTACATTCAAAAGGTGTTGGTGCTTTCTTTCTACGACCGAATTCTGTTGTGGGGTTTGTACACATGATAAATGGTGGATAATACCCTTATTCCTAAACAAATTCACAAGGTTAAACTCCCTAGCATTGTCCGTTCTTACAGTTTTCACCTTGCTCTTAAATTGAGTTTCAACTAAAGCTAAGAAATAACTGAGAATTGGTTGCACCTCTGATTTATACTTAAGCATGAATAGCCAAGTAAAACGCGTATGATCATCAACAATAGTCATGAAGTATTGGTGACCTAGGTGAGATGGGACGTGAAAGGGTCCCCATACATCACAATGTATGAGGTCGAAAGCTGTACAAGCAAGACTGTTATTATATTAGGGAATGAACTTCTCCTTTGCTTAGCCAAAAGACAGATCTTACAGTATGTATCTGGGATATGACAGTCACCATTCAACCTATTTTTAAGTATGCCAAGAACCCTATCAGAGGGATGTCCCAGCCTGCTATGCCAGGTCTCTCCGGACAGCTTATTAAGGAACACTGGTTCAGTCTGCAAACTAGGCTCTAATTCTGCTTTTATGATGTACAGTCCCGCGCGTTGTCTACCCTTGCCAATTACTTGGTGCGCAGGGTCCTGTATCTGGAAGCTATCAGTTTCAAAACTAAATATGCAACCAATCTCAGCTGCTAAATAACTCGCAGAAATAAGATTAAATTGGAACTGAGGAACATATAAGATTTCTGTCAAGGTAATAAAACTGTTAAGCTTAAATGTTCCTGCCTTGCTTACTCTGATGACTGTATTGTCTGGTGATAAGTTACATGATCAATATTAAAAATTTGGTCGCGTCGTAAACGGCCAAAAATAAAATTTATAACCTTACTAATGAGTATAGCGAAAGTAAGGATCGTCTCCACAGGGAAGATGGTTGATTTACTTCTATATCGAAATTCGACTAAATATAATAATACTAATAACATAATAATAATACTAATAATAATAATAGTACTAATAATTATAGTATTAATAATAATACTAATAATAATAGGAATAATAATAATAATATAATAATAGTAGTAGTAATAATAATATAATAATAGTAATAGTAATAATAATATAATAATATAATAGTAGTAATAATAATAATAATAATAATAATAATAATAATAATAATAAAAGGGGGGTTTTTAGTTTTTCAAACATAAATCAAAATTAACGCAATTAAAAACGAAAATATATTTTTGAAAATAGATTAATATAGAAACGAAATTAAACTAAGAACAGACGAGGAAATTATAGAAACTAACGACTATAAAATAATAGATAATCGATCATAGACTCCTAATAACGTGTACACATAAGCATAATCGGTTATAGTTGTCGACGAACGCCTAACAACCAATCTATTCTTAATTTTTCGATAATTAAGAGACACTCTATAATTAATTCCCTAATCGAAAAATAACCTCCGGGACGCCCTGCAAGGTTTAAGATTAGCATTAAAAATGAAAGAGACCCGATTATTGACTAACTCGCTCGGACGACGCTCTCGCAAGAAACGACGCTGGTCTGTTAAAATCAAATCGCGTAAACTACAATATAACTTACACTTACCTAGGGTAGAGAAGTTGAATATTGTTCGCCACTTATTAAAACGAACAAACAATTACGGATTTGTTGTTCTAATTAGCGATGGACTCACCTAGATTAATTAAACATTTGCAACTATTTAATCAAACTAAGTTCATCAACTAAAACAAATTCAAGCTTAAACGAATACCCACGCGTTAACGAATAAGCACAATTAATCTCACAATATTATAAATCAAGGTTTCGAATAACTCTCAACTATAATAAACTTAACTACAAAACCTGATAATCGAAATACATAGATAGAAAGAAGGCTCGCTTACAACCGTTCGAATTCGCGGAATATCAGTCCCGGCTAACAATCAGTCCAAGCCCAATGATTAACCCAATTTTCGGCCTAGCTTCGTTGGGTATTTTCGTCGAACAGCTGGTGAGCGACGAGCTTCAACCTTTCCTTGCCTCCGTTTTAGTCCGTGAATTACTCCGCCGTGATATAATTTCAGCCCAAACACAACAAGTAACTCAACCCAAGGGAAAATATTCTCTGCTTGCTTAAGATTCGTACAGCTCACCGTGGCTGCCCGCAACAGCTCTGCATGTGCTGTCACGGATGTACTTTGCTCGAATCTGCTACGAGTGGCAGCTTCCGTTCTGCCGTGGATTGGTCAAGCGAAAAGACGTATTGGTTCGCTGCCCTTTTCTCTGATTTTGGTAAACTCGTTCCCCCCTCCCTTTGGATATTTGGGAGATAGCTCAAATGGAGCAGCTATATCTCCTTTTAATAGACGTAGAAATCTCTTCCCGACTTCATGTAATAAAGGTATGCAAGATCCTGTTTTTTTTTTCTTCAATTATGCAATCTGAAAACACGGAGCCGTAAGAGCGTCTCTTTAGTTTGGTCTGTCCCCATCCTCTTCTTTCAACGACAAGCTCAAAAGCGCATCCAATTGATAAATCGCACAGCTGTAATGAGATCTCTTTGTTTTCTTTCGGCGTGTGTGTCTCACAGTTTGTCTTTCTTTTGCCTCCCAAATGATAATGATGCCAAGAACGTAGCTTATCAATTGAATTTCTTTGTCCCTTGAAGGTCCCGCAATTGTCTTAATAATTGCATTTGATAATGGTTAATATGTATCTCCTTGGTTCCTGACACGTAGTGAATTGTCAACCAATCAAAAAGCACAAGGTCATCCTTGGTGTAATTCATTTGGCTTGCACATCATTTAATTTGTTACGAGTTTGGTCCATTTCGCTCCGAAACTACAAGATATAGTAAGTATAGCATATTCGAAGTAATTTCGATAAATAACAAACGAAAGCTCACTTTTACGGGGTATAAAGTATACGTAAAAGTAACAGAAACGTAATAGAATACGTCTTATCATCTGGCAGAATTACCTTTGACTCTCTAATGTTATGCAAGTCATGCAGCATGTCCAAATTGCCACACACGTGCCTCGTGGCACCTGAATCGACCAGCCAAAAACCTGTACTAGCACATTCAGGCAGATTAAAAAAGAGACATATACCTGTGATCTTTCAGTCTGTTGTATCTGATCAATGTCCTCAGATGGAGTGCTATTGAAAGGCTGGTTGATCAGGGCCCTGAGACTTTGCAGTTGGAAGGGAGTTAGATTCAACTGAACCACTGCATCACTAGTAATGGGCTGAGCCATCTGATTACTCTGCTGCCCCTGCTTGTTGCAATGTTCTACCATGGCATGGTTGGTTCTGGCTGTTTTAAAGCGTGCACTTTGTCTGTATCCAGGAGGGAATCCATGCAGCTGATAACAAGTATCAATCGTATGCCCCTTCTTGTTGCAATGGGTGCAAACTGGTTTGTTTTGCTCCTTCTTCTGCCAGCCCGAACTTTTCTTGAAATTCTCATAATCTCCTTTTGCAGCTAGCATGGCCAGGCTATTAATCTGATCATCAATCTGCCGAGGAAAACCTGCCACCATAGCCCTCTGTTTCTCCTCTTGAATAACCAATGAAAACACTTTATTAATTGTGGGGAAGGGCTCCATTAGCAGTATCTGTCCCCGTATCTGTGAATATGTGTCATTGAGTCCCATAAGAAATGTGAGGACATACTCCTCAAGATGTGCCTTGATCGGATTGATGCCACCACAGAGGCAATGACAACGTGGCCTATAACTGGCCAACTCGTCCCAGAGCGTCTTCAACTTAGTGAAGTAAGCTGCTACATTGCTCGACCTTGCGCAAGATTCACTAGTTCTTTCTTTAATTGCAAAATTCGCGGTCTATTCGTCTGTCCAAATCTCTCTTGGAGATCAACCCACACTTCACGAGCTGTGGAACTATAAAGTATACTCGCAGATATATCCTTCGAAACTGCATTCAATATCCACGAAATGACAATGTTATTGTTGCGCTTCCACGCACTAACCTTTTCTTGATCAGTTGCTGCCGGCGCTTTGATGTCGCCATTAACGAACCCCTCTTTATTTCTTCCCATGAGCGCAATGATCATAGCTCGACTCCAAGTCGTGTAATTGTCTCCATTCAAGATCTCATGGACGAGAAGCTGCCCTGATGTGTCGTTCGCATTCAAGAAGTACGGGTCATGCGCAGCTGATACCACAGGTGTTGAGCTGCTCTGATTTGCAGAAATTGTAGCACTCATCTTGATTGTGAATTCTGGTGCTGAATCAACTTTAATACGCGCGGATTGAGAGGTCAATGCTCTGATACCATATCAAATTTGTAGAGAAATTAAGAAATGCAAGAACACAATCGCTTAATGTGGTTCGGATTAGAATCAATCCTACATCCACGACCAAAGATAATCTCGATCTTATTGACGCTGATGACAGTACAGTGCTAAGAACCACTGCATTCAGTGATTGCGTACATCAGAAATCAACTAAGAAAATCACCAGAAAAATGAAGAGTTGAAGAACAAACACACACTATGTGAGATGTGAAAAACGGAAAAAGTGTGAACTGATAACCAAAAACAACGAGCCACTCCCGCTTTTTCTTTTAAACAGCTGTCAATAAAAACGTCGATGCTCCAAGCGTCTTTGTAAGTTGTTCAGTTAAAGAAACGCTCTTCTTCAGCTTCGCGCCAATCTCATCTTTTAACACCTTTTAAGCTCCAAACAGTTCGATTCTTAAGCTTGTTCAGCAGAGCACCTTAGCTCAGCTCAACTTCACTTGATTTGATCCTGATTTCAACAGAATAAATATAAAACAATATGATATGTATATAAACATGTGAGAAATTGATTTTAGTGCAATGAGCATGGCTGAACACGTGATCAAGAGTAATAGTGGATCAAGAATCAAGTCCAAATACGATGTGGATGATTTGTCTTTGGTCATTGCAACGATTGATGCTTTTGTTAGAAGTATTTCTGACATTAATTGCCATCATAAGATGTGCTTGTTGGGCGAAAACGACAGCACAATATGATATCGGACAAGGAAAGCCCATTTGATGACCTTTTGTTTAAGTAGACGATTGTTGGGTATCATTACATCGGATAAATTAAACATTTGTGAGCTACATATAAGCACGTATAAAATATTAAACTGGCTCGGTATATAATAATTGGTTTGGATGAATATATTGGAGATGATGGTTGGCTGTCTTACGAGAAACGAATAACTACGATATAACTATCACAGGTAAGAAACATCGCCTCTAAAATTTGTCTTTATGGAAGTTCGGCTCAATAGTCGTCGGGCATCTATTTATCATACAAAGTAACAAATGCCGTAGACTCAACCTTGATATTTTCCCCCTCTAAACAATAAATAATTAAACTTGTTTTGCGATGTGTACGTCGTTGTATGGCCTTTGGTTTACCTATAGTCTCCATTAGTTCCTCTGAGGAAGTTACTTAGTATATTATATACAGGGGCGGATCCAGAACTATATACTCGGGGGGACCGTGAAGAATAAATAGAATACGCAAAGCTAAATTTAATATATCGTCAATACAAAAACAATAGTTTGAACGACAATGATTAAGCATAAGAAATAAATCTTTCTAACTAAAAGGAATTCGACGTTCTTTTAGATTTTCGAAGTCCTCAATAATGGTTTCCATGCTCACACTTCTAGCAAATTCTCGCTCAATATATACTATTAATCCGTCAAAGAGAAAATCCTCCTCCATTTTACTTCGAAGCCGAGTTTTCACGATATTCATTGCAGAAAATGAGCGTTCTGTAGTAGTAGTAGAAACTGGAAGAGTTAGCACGAGTACAATCACTCAAAAAACAAGATTGTATGTCACACACTTGTTAGTCTTCACCAACCATTGGCACAATTATGAAATAATTGTAATTTTTTTATAATCACTGCACTTGACTATATTGTACTCGTAGTGCTTCAACTGTATCTCCAATTGCTCTAACTCATCTTTAGTAAAATCCTCCATGTAGAACTTTGAAACTAGTTCACATATATCCCCATTTGCTCTCTTTTTGACTCAACGAAGGCTTCATCTGCAATTATACAATACTTCGCAACTTCAATTTCTTCACGAATCACATTCTTTCACTCTCATAGAAATCACATGAAGTATTTGCTTTTGAATATCGTGACTCGTATACTTGGCATTTTTTGGAGCTTTCTCAACCGTCTTCGCAAGTTCGTCATTGTACCCGGTTATGACATCCAAAAACGCAAGAAAATTACCACGATTAGATGAGCAAGATCGCTCCATGACCTTTCAATTGAATTCATTGAAGTGCAAGAAATAGTACAACATCAATATGCGCCTTTAATCGAAGACGATTAAGTGCTATTTGTTGAGCATCGAAATTGTCAAACCTCCTTGATAGATGTTGTGGTTGGTTCATCAAATCCTCACACGCCTTTTCGGCATTAAGATGCGGTGAAGAAACATTATCCTTTTCTATGTGGATCTGAAAAGCACAAGCTTTTCCGTTTTTGACTTTCTTCCAATTATCAAACCCATCAACAGTAAATGCAGTTTGATTTGAACATCCTGATGGCTTGTTAAAGAGATAACATGGAAAGCAACACGCTTTATCTTTTGTGGGTGAATACTCCAACCAAGAAAATTGCCGATACCAAGTAGATTGAAATCTTCGAGGATGCTTAAGATTTTTATTTAGCGGGTACTCTTGAAGGATTGGTTGGTATGCCTTTAGGTTCAAATAAGCTCTACATACCTCTTCTTGTTGGTTAATTATATTCCCAAATTTGTCGTCGTACTCCCGGATCACGCTCTAAAGAATTGAGATCAATATCTTCAATTTCAGTATGTTTGAATCTTTTAGGAGGAATTTGGGTCGAACGATCATCGTCATTTGATATCGACGTTGACGAGTCGATTATCGGAGAAGATAGTTCTTCACTTGCCCTTTTCTTTTGAAAAAAAATATCAAAGATTTTCCCATGAATTATGTGTGAATCTGTCACCATAAAAAAAAAATAAATTTAGTGTATAATCAAACATGATAAAATATAATACAGAAAACAAACAAATACGGAACACAAACAAGAGATAACTGATAAACGTATTTTAATATGTTTATTGTAGTAATTATGGGTGCTATAATAGAATTCCCGTAGTCATTTTATGCATTTAATTGCTCTATTTACACCTATTTGGATATTATTGAACCTTAGGACGGCTTTCGGGCGAAAAGGAGCGAAAACGAGGCAAAACGGAGCAAAAACGACGGAAACATGTATCTGTCACGGTCGTGACACATAGTGCACCAGGCCGTGACAAGGGGCAGAATACTACGCTGAAGAACGTCACGGCCGTGACTCCGATTGCACCAGGCCGTGACCCAAAGCAGCAGCAGCATGAAAAATTCATATATCCCATTCCAGACCTCGGATTGAGAATCCCTTTGGTCAGAATCAATACTGGCGAGTCTTATACCTATGGTTAACATTTCAGGTCAATCGGACATCATTTACCCCTCCGTCTGAGAGAAATACCAAACTGTCGCAAGGCTGGAAAGTGTCACGGCCGTGACACTTCTGCACGAGGCCGTGACGCACGGCAGTTAGCTCCATTTTGTGCCCCGACAGTGTCACGGATGTGACGAACATGTCCATGGAACCGACCAGATATCAACCCGAGCCGTCAAGACCACGGAATTACGTCCCGGAGCGCAAGAGACGGATCAACGCCGAATTCATGCTGAATTGAACGAACAACAAAGACTCTTCCACGAGATGATCTCAGATCAATCAGAAGGGAAGATTATGAGTCCTCTGACAATTTATCTATGAAAGTATTTCTTCGCTTTAATATGTCTATGTGTTAAAGGGAATATGTGGAAAATCGTTTAGGCCGTTCATAGATGATCGGACTCGAGTATAGGGCGACAGCAAATACTCGATCCTCGCTGTTAGTAATTACTGAATTTTAGATTCCCACGAGCGTTTAGGGCGACAGCAAACTCATGAGCGGGTAGGAAATTACTGCGATCTAGTCAGAATCACGTGGAACGATAATTCATTGTCTTAGCCGATAGTACCTAGCGGGATTCGAATCCCGAGCATATCTCTATTATCTGAAAGTTCTCACATCAGTTTAGGCGTGTTCTTTGAATCTCTAGTTGAGTTAGGAGCGATCTGTTGGGTTAATTCGTAAAACAATCTGCGTATTTTATTTAGGCTAGATATCGAGTCGATAGGTCACTACTAGTACTCAGTTTATTCCTTGTGTTCGATACTCGTTTACTCACTTTACTGCACTACAAACGATAGGTCCACTGCCTATCGCACGTTGGTGATAATAATTAGGTATTCATTTTATATTATCACTTGTCGCACTTTCAAATCATATTAGCACACCACGTATCAGGTTTTTGGCGCCGTTGCCGGGGAATAGATTGATATTAGGAACACCGTAGTTCGGTACTTTAGCCACTTTTATTTGACGTTTTCTATTGCTTTTCACTTTTTGCGTTATTTGTGTTATTTGCGTTATTTGTTTTCCTACGTCACTATTAGTTTCATATTCTTTTGGACGTATTTATTTATTTCGTTGCTAATTTTTGTTTTCTTTTATTGAAGGTACAATTCAGCGGTGAATGACCCGAAGCTATCCATCGGGTCCCATCGTTGACGTAGACCCAGATTTCGAGCGAAAGTTACGAAGGCGACTCAAGTACGAATCCGAAGGAGCTTCCACCAGCTCTCAGGATCATCTAGTTAGCTATTCAGAGGACAGTTCGCAAGAATCAACCCAAAACTCACGTGTAGAGGCAGCCGTAGATACTCCTTACAAAGAAGTAAAATGGCAGACCATAGAGTGCCCGTCCACAGGAGGAGCCATCACTTCAAGATCTCGTCATGAATTCCGCTCTAGGTGGTAGTGAGTCGGCGATTGTCATCCCGTCGATCGAGAACAACAATTTCGAGCTGAAGCACTCTTGGCTTCAGGTGATCTTCCAGATAGCCCAGTTTGAGGGCAATCTCGACGACGATCCTACTTCCATCTGAAGGCTTTCTTGATGGTGACTGACACCATCAAGATCAATGGGGTCTCAGACGATGCAATTAAGTTGATGCTTTTCACGTTCTCGCTCAAGTTAAGGGCGAAGGACTGGTTGGATATGCTGCCGCCCAAATCGATCACTACTTGGGAGGAGATGCGAGTCGCCTTCATCAACCACTACTTCCCACTATCAAAGGCGCTAAGGTTGAAGACGGAGATCTCTCTTTTCCACCAGAAGGACTCAGAAAACCTGTACGAGGTGTGGGAGCGATACAATGCGCTACTGAAAAGGTGCCCACAGCACGGGATGTCGAAGGCAGCCAGATCAACCGATTCTATGAGGGGCTCAACGACCAGACTGTCCATCTGTTAGACGGAGCGGCAGGAGGAGGACTCGTGAAGCTCAACGCGACCGACGCTTGGAATCTGATTGAAGACTATTCGACGAACAGCTTCATAAGGGGTAACACGAGGATCAAGACGCCAGGCGTGTTCGGAGTTAGCGAGGAGACGGCCACTAATGCCAAATTCAAGGCGCTCCAGCAATAAATCACGGCGACGAATTCTTAGTTGCAGACAGTCATTGGCGCACTACTCCCGAAATCCGGGCAGACACAGCCCGTGAATGCCGTGATGACCACCGCACCATCGCAACAGACACCGTACCTACCACTGTGCTGTATCTGTGGCGCAGCCCACGAGACATCTGAATGCCAACTTGGCAGTCGCTGGAGCACGTAGATTACATGGGGAATTACCAAGGTGGCCAGCGAAGTACCAGCCTCGAGTGCATCACAATCTGGCGTACGGGAATCAGAATCATCAGGGGCAAGGACCGCCGGGATTTCAGCCCAGACCGTCCGGCTTCCAAAACGGGGCGCCACGCCAATATCAGAATGCACCCATCGGAGGATCCGATGATATGAAGGAGATGAAGGATATGATGAAGACACTCCTCACGAACTTCAGCAGCACCACCGCAGCCCACGAGAATCGGATAACAAAGATGGAGGAGTACATGGAGGCGAATGACATCCGTGCTCAGAACACAGACGCCTCGATCAAGAGGTTAGAGCAGGAAGTGGGGCAATTAGCAAAGCAACTGGCGGGGCGAAATCAAGGATCACTCCCGAGTTACACCGAGACAAACCCCAAGGAGTATTGCAATGCGGTAACCCTGAGGAGCGATAGAGGATTACAAGAAGCTCCCACCAAGCAGAATTCTACGGAAAAAGTCGATATCGAGAGCCACGACGAGCCAGAAGTGGAGGAAAGCAAGGGCGACGGAGTCGAGAAGGTCAAGGATGACAAGGGAAAGACGCGACCATTCGTGAAGCCGTATCAACCAAAGATCCCGTACCCAGCTCGGTTGAGGGAAGCTGCACCTGAAAAAGAGAAGGTTCAACCTAAAAAGGAGGAGGCTGCACCCGGAATAGAAAAAGCGAGGGAGATCGAGCGACTACCAGTGAGGCCATACCAGCAGACGGTTCCCTATCCAGCACAACTGAAGAAGGACAAAGACGAGGCACTATGTAGCAGTTTTATGGGTATGTGCAAAGAATTACATATTAACTTACCATTTGTTGAAGTTATTATGCAGATGAAGGACTTGCTGACAAATCGACGAAAGCTCGAACACGTCTCCACTGTACACCTATGAGGAGAGTGCTCAGCGATACTCCAGAGCAAGATACCGAAAAAGCTCAAGGACCCAGGGAGTTTTACTATTCATTGTCATAAATGTGACTTAGTAGTTTAGCATGCTTTAGCTGATCTAGGCGCTAGTATAAATTTGATGCCGTATTCTATGTTTAAGCGCCTAGGATTAGGTTAACCACGACCCACTAGTATGAGTATTCAATTGGCCGATAGATCAATAAACTACCCTCTAGGTGTTATCGAAGATGTTCTAGTTAAGGTCGATAAGTTCATTATCCCTGCTGATTTTGTTATCCTAGAGATGGACAAGGATGACAATGTTCAATTGATTCTGGGTATACCATTCCTAGTTACATGCGAGACCATGATAGATGTTAGGAATGGGACGTTAACTTTGACGGTAGATGGTGAAAAGGTTACGTTTAATATACCTGATTCAATGAAAAAGAGTAATGAGCATGATGATAAGTGTTATTACTTAGATGCTTTTAAGCACGATCTCTCGTCTTCTGTGCAAGGTTTATCACAGGTTTTGAGCAAGGAGGAAGTCGACGAGCCCATGATGACCATCGACAAAAACAGCAAAGAAGTTAAGGACAAGAGCCCAGTCGAGGAGCGACCGCCACTAGAGCTGAAACCGCTACCCGGTGAAAAGCGACAACTCCAAAACATGGATGTAGGCGAGGGAAACTTAAGCAGAAAAGAGGTGTTGTACCTCGACTTCCAGCCACCCTAAGCGAACGAGAACACGTCCTGGAGGGAACCCAGGTTTTATCTATCTCGTATTTTCTTTTATTTATCTATGAATATGATACATATGAAATCTACTACTATATTATTATTATTATCATCTATGTCTAGTTCCTTTTTACGTTTCATTTTCTTTTTAGTTATGTCAGGATATCACGAGTCACGATCCATGACTTTCACGCGTCTAGTCATGACCACGCCAACTATTCGTCAGGGAAGTCCCGTTCTTTTTAACCTTCTTTTCCCTTTCTTTATTCATTTTTACGTTGAGGACAACGTAGGTCTTAAGTGTGGGAGGGGAATTTAAGTTGAGAATTTACGTGAAATATTTTTTTCTATGACGTGTCCGTGAGCTATCAATTTCGTTAGAAAAGCATGAATTATTGAACTGAGGCATGATTATCTGCACTTATCTCAAGCTGGTTTGCACGACAACTCCAAAACATGGATGTAGGCGAGGGAGACTTAAGCAGAAAAGAGGTGTTGTACCTCGACTTCCTGCCACCCTAAGCGAACGAGAGCACGTCCTGGAGGGAACCCAGGTTTTATCTATCTCGCACTTTCTTTTATTTATCTATGAATATGATACATATGAAATCTACTACTAATATTATTATTATCATCTATGTCTAGTTCCTTTTTACGTTTCATTTTCTTTTTAGTTATGTCAGGATATCACGAGTCACGATCCACGACCTTCACGCGTCCAGTCATGACCACAACAACTATTCGTCAGGGAAGTCCCGTTCTTTTTAACCTTCTTTTTATTCATTTTTACGTTGAGGACAACGTGGGTCTTAAGCATGGGGAGGGGAATTTAGGTTGAGAATTTACGTGAAATATTTTTTTCTATGACGTGTCCGTGAGCTATCAATTTCGTTAGAAAAGCATGAATTATTGAACTGAGGCATGATTATTTGCACTTATCTCAAGTTTTGCATGACATGAAATTTTGTGAGCAATTAGGATATGCATGATTGATTGAATAGTGTCTGCTTGAATAGATATAGCGCTGCTTTGAGAGATTCGTACACATAACCCTTTGTCGTTGTGAGAGTTGAGCCTGACGAGCTTATGCTCATTTTCTTGGTTGTGTGAGGTGCCTAGTCTATATCTCTCTACAACTTGCCTGTCTGATGCGTGTTGAAACTATTTCTGGTGCGTTAGTATGAAAATAATGAGGGCATTAGGAATTAAGCCCATTGCCATATTTCCCTACCATGGCTAATCCCCTTAGTTAGCCACTTTGAACCCGAGCCTATTTGTTTCTTACCTCATAAAACTATGAAAGTCGCTGACCACCCAAACAATCCTCCAGAGATCATACGAACCTGAGTTGATTAGAAAAGAGCAGAAGTCGAACTTGAGGGTTACTGTTTCAATGTCCGATTTAATGTTCTTCTCTACTATTCGTGAAATGACTCGACCCTACTTGACCGTTCTCTGAAATGACCCGATCCCTTGCATAATCCTGCCCATAATCCTTTTGCAAGATATAGGTTTTGGTAATAAGTATCCCTAGGTACACGGCATTCACTGTGACGATGTATTCTTTGCGACAGCCAAACCTTGATGTTTTTAGGGAATAAGGGCAGTGCATAAAAGTAGAGCGTAACTAAGGTGAAAGGGCAGAAAATAAAAGGGAACTGAGTTGAGAGGGTCGGGCAGAAAAATCTAGGATTTCAGAGCGAGAATGTTGAGTCGTATGTTGGGGCATGTGACTGTTAATTCGATCATGCTATATTCTTTGAATTTTCGCTTATGTGTCCTAGTTTTAAGACTACGTGTTCAGTATATATGCTTATCACTTCGTTATTATTTGACCCGTTTCAACCCGGAAAGACCCTCAGATTTATGCTTTCCACTTTAAGTAGTAGATATGCGATTAGCTTGCAAGCTTATGGTAGGGGTTGGACTAGTGCACGAATTGAGCTACTCACTATATGCTAGCCTATACACTTGAGTGAATTGAGCGAATCCTTATGAGGTATGGCTCGATTAGCAGTGCTAAGGAAGTTCAAGTTGATAGGTGCCGATCATTAGTGTACTATTCATGATTGTTTGCGTGATTCCATTTGGTGCTTTCTAGCTATGATGATAAGTTGCGTACAATTGTGCCGTTATCTTGATTGGATACTTTTCTTACTTCTAATTTACTTGAGGTCAAGCAAATGCTTAAGTGTGAGGAGGTTTGATAAACATATTTTAATACATTTATTGTCGTAATTATGGGTGCTATAATAGAATTCCCGTAATCATTTTATGCATTTAATTGCTCTATTTACACCTATTTGGATATTATTGAACCTCAGGACGGCTTTCGGGCGAAAGGAGCGAAAACGAGGCAAAACGGAGCAAAAACGACGAAAACATGTATCTGTCACGGCCATGACACGTAGTGCACCAGGCCGTGACAAGGGGCACAATACTACGCTGAAGAACGTCACGGCCGTGACCCAAAGCAGCAGCAGCATTAAAAATTCATATATCCCAATATAGACCTCGGATTGAGAATCCCTTTGGTCAGAATGAATATGGTGTGTCTTCTACTACCTATGGTTAAATTTCAGGTCAATCGGACATCGTTTACCCCTCCATCTGAGAAAATACGAAACTGTCGCAAGACTGGAAAGTGTCACGGCCGTTACACTTCTGCACGAGTCCGTGACGCGCGACAGTGAGCTCCATTTTGGTGCCCCGACAGTGTCACGGCCGCGATGGACATGTCCCAGGGAACAGATATCAACCCTAATCATCTAGAGATGAAAAAGAGCCGTCAAGAACACGGAATTAATATACACACAGTCGCATTCATCGACAATGGAAATGAATCTAAGGTTTCGCCTCCTGAACCGCGAGAACTCGGTATCTGGTTGGGAGGATTAAATCCAACATTGCCGTGGGCCACTTCGTCTTGCTCCCCGTTGGGCACCGGAAGGCCCATTTGAGCGGACATAGCCCTCATCCCAGACCTCATCTCCTCCCGCCTCTGCCCTAAACTCCTCCCGCATCTCAACCCTCAACTGGTCCCTCAACTCGGACCTCAACTCGCCCTCATTGTTCCATGGTTCGAAGAGGGTCTCGATCGCTCGAATGGGTTGCCGAACACGCTCCGTATTGTCGCATCCTTCTGACATTCTCTAGGTCGGCCGCTATGATCGGAGAATTCTGACAACGCGTCTTTGTGCCTATTAGGGACAAATTCTCCTCGCGCTTGTTCGGCGTGCACCTCTATCTGTCAAATATGAGTTACTGTAAACAAGATATATATTGTGTGAGGTACTTTTATAAAGTAATACACTTATCAATCTCTCAGCCAACTCCCGATTCGCCGGGTTGTCAAGGTGGTACTGACCATCTTTCCTTTGCTCATTCGGCTACGAAAATAGTCCTTAGTCCTATTATTTCCTTGGAGGATCGATTCAGAGATTCGGGGGATATGTGCGTTTGTGGGTCCTCGAGATGGTGGGGGTATAAGTTGTGAGCCTGACTTTGTTTAGCCTTCTAACTAATCTCCTCCAATAGTCATAAAAAATAGGTTTGAATCTATATATATAAAAGTTGGATGGTAACTCTCCTGGGCATGCCACGTCAGCAACGGAGTCCCATCTCAACCAATAAGATTGCGCAAAAAAAAATCGGTGACAGTGTGTGTTGGTGGTTCCGGTTGGAAATAGCCGGATTTCGCTGACGTGTCGTTCCAGGAATGCTTAGATTGTTTTTTGGCCGGCTAGAATCCAAAATATAAATATACCTTTGCGTTATCTGATTCATTGTACTCATTTAATAGGGCAACTGAACAGTCTTACAATTAAAAAAGCTGAAGAGTCTGGGCCTTTTTTTGCACGGTACGAAGATCTCCCAAACCCATTCCTTCTGTCTCACCTCCGTCTGCTTTGCTTTCTGCTCTTTTTTCTATTTTTGTGATAAAAAGGAACTTCAAGAAGACATCAATGGTGAGCTCACCAAGAGTCGTAATATCGCCGCCGAGCTGCAGCTCAAACAGTTCAAGCACCATCACTATTTCCAGCATTCCGACGAGATCCGAGCCCAATAACCCGTACCCGGCCACCTACGTACCCTCCGACCCGGCGTCGTTCAAGGAGGTGGTGCAAATGCTGACGGGTCCTCCTGGAAGCGCAACCACCGTCCCAACCACCATCGTGAATTTTTGCTGGAGCAGCGATTTGCGCGATTATTGCTTTTGATGCTAATAATGAATACGAAGATGCGGACATGTCGAGCAAGGGGAGGCGAGGAGACAATGGGAACGTCCTTGGTCGGACAGGTCAGTTCAGCTCTACAGAGCGTAATCGACTTTTTGAAAGGAAGGAAGAAACAGAAATAGTATCCTTTTTATTTTCGAAGTTCAGAGAAAGAGAGGATGGGCGATGGCGAGAGCGACATGTTTAGCGTTAGAATTGTATCTATCGACTAAACCTCCTATCCCTGGCCTCAATTTTTGTTACAGTAATTTCCATGGTGAGTTCACTCATTTCATCCCTACCATTCGACATGCGTTCCTATTGCACAGTTTAGTTATAGGAGGATTGTATTGTCTTGAATCAGCTCAAGTGAAGCAAAAAGCCTCCTTTTCATAAAAATGGACGATGATTTCGATTTCTCAGCTGGTAATAACATGAACGACATGGATTCTGACGATGATTTCGCTAATGCGGGTATCGCCAAATTGGATGACGACGCCGACATTCCTTTGGGAAGCCCAGTCCTGAAAGTGGGAGGCGAGAAAGGAATTGGAGAGGATGGTCTGAAGAAGAAGCTGATCAAGGAAGGCGAAGGTTGGGAAAATCCCAAATCGGGCGATTAAGTCGAAGGTAATATCATCAGCATTGTAATAATTTTCTTGGGGTTGGGCGAATTCTGAACGATTGTTGAATCTTTGCTGCAGTTCATTACGTGGGCAATTTGATTGATGGGACTCAGTTCGATTCCAGCCGTGATCGCGACGCTTCGTTCAGATTCAAGCTAGGTCGAGGTTCGTTTTCTTTTGGGGGTTTAGTTTAAAGCTTTCATTACGACGATTAACAGACTGAACTATGCAGCTACTTCGTTCGAATCCTCTCTTATTACGCACAAGATGTAATAAAAGGATGGGACGAAGGCATAAAGACTATGAAGAAGGGCGAAATTGCCCTCTTCATCATACCTCCATCGCTCGCATACGGAGAATCAGGTTCCCCACCAGCCATACCCCCAAATTCGACTCTCCAATTCGAAGTCGAATTGATTTCGTGGACGAGCGTAAAAGACGTATCGAAGGACGGAGGATTGTTAATGATGGTATTATTTTCTTTCCACCGATTCGGGTTATTTTAGCTGGTTTTATTGTAATTTTTTGTTGACGAATGTTGAAATGGTCAGTTGATTGATTGATTGTTTTCAAGTCAACGGATTATTGAAACATTTATCTTCGTGTGAATGATTTGTTGTTTCTATATTGATTGTTGTCTTCATTGTATTAGCGTCAAATTAACTATTGTTTTTTCTTCGACCAAAGTATATTTTCTTTATCGATCTCTTTAGTCTTCAAGAAAAATGGAAAGAATAATAGAGTGGGTGTGTGTTTAGGTTGTGCAATTGGGGGCTCAAGTTATTCCGTGTCGGCCGACATCACTTGCACCGCTGTTGGCAAAGCCGAGGTGGAGCGACGACGTTGTTCATGAGGCCTACGCCCTTGTCAAGGACTGGATACACATAAGTGAGAATCTTGGTATGTACGTTTTCTTCAACCATATGAAATGATAGGTGGAGCATCCTGTAATTGAGATGATATCCTCGGTTGACCTAATTGAAGAGCAGATTCGTGTAGCTAAAGGAGAGAAGCTTCTTACACACATGTATTATTTCGATGGAATCTTTATTCGTATATGAAAAATTGGTTGTGCTCTGTGATGCTTTTTCGTGTTTAGGATGATATAAAGCTCAGCGGGCCTGAGTAACATTGAAGATATGTCGATAATAGCGTAGTTATTATTCCAGTTTCTGCATGAAGTTTTTAATGGGTTTTTCTATGTTGTTCTTTTCTTCTGTTTATTTATCAGATATTTGTTTCTCAAGTACATATGAAGTCAAGAAATGGTGGTTTGTTGTTATTTCTTTAATTGTGTGGACAGAACTTGAAATCTTATTTTATTCCGAGAATTGCATCTTCTAAGACTAATCATCGTTATAATATCAGTGGAGTTTTCTCTTTGCATAAACTTTGCATATTAATCGCTGAAGCTGACCTGTGTATGTGATCTTACGTCGAGATGTTTCTTTTGTTCATCCAAAGGATCAATTTCATAGAGAAAAGAAGAGGAGTTGGGAAACATCGGGTCTTAAAAGAATTGCCTTTAAGTTAGTCAAAGGCGATCAAAATGCTCGAAACTGGTGGTGCAAGGTAGAAACCCTTCATAATATGCGGAAGAAATGTTATTGTTTATGCGACAGGAATTATTTTCTTCGTAATGGAACGAATTTGAAGTCCTACTGTAAGTTGGAGCAAGTGTGGGTAAGAGGTTGTATACTGGGAAAATATTCCAAGTTTTTCCTGCTCAACTTCACTTGCCTTTGGAGTTGCCCGCCTCCAATCCATGATTAGGTAACAAGATGCTCGAGTTTTTTTTTTTTAATTTTAAAAGGGTTTTGGGTATTTGTCATGTTGATGACTGAGGACTGTGTGAAAATTATGCATTCGTTTTTTGTCAAGTGTGAAATATTACTTGCGTTATATGAACTTGGGCGATTTCGATGTAATATGTGAAAATTATGCATTCGTTTTTTGTCAAGTGTGAAATATTACTTGTGTTATATGAACCTGGGCGATTTCGATGTAATAGTACTATAGTTGTATTTTTTGTCAAATTACCTTCAGCTGCTCAAGCTTCTGAGAGAAGCAATCGCTTTTGTTCTGCGAGCTTTATTCGATTCGACTGATCTTTTGTTTGATTATGAGAAATCTCATTTCCAAGATTCGTATGGTTTGCATACGCTTTTGTTCTTCGAGCTTTATTCGATTCGACTGATATTTTGTTTGATTATGAGAAATCTCATTTCCAAGATTCGTATGGTTTGCATACGAGTTAATCCGACGCATCCGAAGACTAAAGCAGAACATCGAGTTTACAGCTCCGCGTCAAAGCTGTTCAGACCGACCTCTAAGGCTTGAAGAACTATGAGAAATAATGTAAACTTTTCACTAGATGTAGTAAAGTCCCATTTTTCATACAAGTCATTACTTTTTTTTATCTCATTAACCTCATTGATGGTTTTCTTAGAAATTTGGGACGTGGGACATAGAAATCTGCGTTAAAAGATGGGTTTCTCAACGTTATGTTGCTTTGTGCCGTCATCGAGAAATGTTTTTCAAGTGTTTGAATAAAGGTCTGTACGAGATTGTGCGCTTTAAACAACAAAAAATGGTAGGCGAGTGCTCAGGGGTACGTCAAAAGATATCGAAATACATTTTGTATGACTTCAACAAAGATATCGAAATACACTTTTTATGACTTCAATGATTCATTGGTGATCGTTTTTTTTTTCAATCAATAAACTACAATGTTAGAGTTGGATGGGAATTAAACCGATGGGTTTAGTGCGTTGTTCGACTATTTTCTCCTTATCGCTTAATGTGTTGTAATTTAGTTTCTTAGTTAGCTTCTGAACATGAGTGTTTTTAAGCTATTTGTCTTCCGAAGTTCGCAATCATACGCTCTTACAAATCATTGCAGTCATACGAAGTTCGCAGTCGTACACTCTTACAAGTTACAACAATCTTACGAAGTTCGCAGTCATAACTGACAAATTACTGCAGTCTTCCAAAATTACCGAAGCGCAATTAAGCAGTCTTATACTGAAGCACTCCTAGAAAGTTTGCAGTCTTACAAATTGTTGCAGCCTTCTTCAAGTGCAGTCACGCAAATAAACAGCCTTACAGTTGTTTACAGTCTTACACTGAATCAGTCTTACGAAGTTTCACAACGAGATCAAAACAAACTTCTACATTTCCATAAAATTTTGGTATCAGAATTTGATTTGATCTGCATCCTATGGATAGCGCTGGTGTCTTATCTCATGAATGATAATATAAAATATTGAGTCTAAGAATGGTACACTTTGCTCGGAAGAGATTATCTGAAATGTAATGTTGCAACATAGTATCATGGAGCCAATACGAGAATCACCATTTATGTTATCTGAGACTAAAGTTTCTGAAAGTGATATGCATGATTTAGGAAAAGAGATTTAACCTTTCTCTTATGAGCATATTATGAACATCAAAGAAGACGACGTAGAAGATAAAAAATATTCCTCTTAGGCGATATTCCTCCTATAACGGCTTCACCAACGTAGTATACCACAGTTTTTCAACACCATCGACCAACATACCCTATCGTCGTTTATTATGAACACAATTGTATTTGATGAAAACATGTCTCACCGTATTTAGATTAAGAAGTTACTTACCCGCTCTTAATTACGAATGGAATGATTGATGTATATAATTGGAAGAGATAATCCATCTTAACTGAATAATTGTTCAATTTTAACGTATAATATATAATTTGAATCTAAATTGATTTTAAAAGATTCGTGGTATGGATGTTTCGTAGATTATTGATGTTTTCCCGGCTATAGATAATATAATATATAGTTTGAATTTATTGATCGAGGTGTTGTATTTATATTATAATATTTATATATATGTATATATTTTAGTTGTGAATTTCATTATTTTTATTTAATAAAAATAAGAAGCAAAATAATAATTAAAACTAAAATAAAAAATTATATAAATTTAGTTTTATTTATTTATTAGAAATAATAAAAAAACATGAAGTTTATGGAGAATCCTGATCTTCGATTTCATCTCTTTCAGGTCAATGGGATGAAATCAACCCAACCTGGACCATGCGGAGATTTTTCTGACATTATCCAAATTTAGATATTATAATATAAAATGTATTTCTTTACGAGAAAATTTTGGATCGGGAACTGAGACGATTTCATCTTCGTTAACTTGAGAAGACGAGGATTTTCCGTAAACTTGCAATGGCATTTTTTTACCTCTTTTTTATTGTCGTTAACTTTTGTGTTTAGCTGCGTGGTATTTTTCCTTGGGAATTTGATGAATGCAATGGCTTATTATTTTAATTCGATTGCAATACTTTTAGGTAACCGTTTCGTTCTTTTGTAAATATCGAATTGCAAATTGCGTTTGAATTATATGCTTATTTCTATGAGAGTGTTAACCAATGTTCAAGATGAATAATACATGTTAAATGACTGGGTTTCGGAGCATATGAGGCGAGACTACTTAAACATTGTAAGACTGTAATCTGCAAGACTGTAGAATTTTATTATTGTTTTTTAAAGAGCTAATGATAATCATGCATTAATTTTATATTGCACGATAAAAAGAATGATGCGTGTGACAAAACATACGGTTGAGTCACATTCGGGTTCAACCCGATTAATAAACGGGTTGAACACTTCAACCCTAACCTAACCTGTTTACTTAAATGAGTTGAAATGTCAAACCCAAATCCAACCTGTTTACTTAAGCGAGTTGAAATGTCAAACCCAAATCCAACCTGTTTAACTCAAATCTAACCCACTAACCAGCCTACCCATTTAAAATTAGATCAATATAATTAAGAAACAATTAAACTTTCAAATAACAAAAGTTGCAGAAATCGTAATTAAATATCAAGTTATTTCATAGTCACCGGGTATCAACCGAAGCAAGCTATCTTGCATTTGACCTTCCACCCTCATTTTCATGACATCTCAGCATAATTCATCGAGCATATGATATATGTTTTCCTTTTCTTTTATTTATGTTAAGGATATTCTAATAATTTATATTTTCGGGTTAAATGGGTTGGTTTCAGGTTGATTTCGGGTTGAAAATTCGAACCCTAACCTGGCCCACTTAATATTTGAGTTGGGTTCGGGTTTACCCATTTACTTAAACATGTCGAAAATTCTAACAACCTGCTATTTTCGGGTGCCATTCGTGTCGATTTATATAGCACAAAACATAACCCGTGCATCGCACGGGGGGCAAAAACTACATTAATAAAAAAAAAAACCCAAACAGAGAACCAAATATTATGAAACCGACGAGCAAATATCACACCATCAACACACTCGATTATGTAATCAAGCATTGAAGCTTATATGGATGTAAAGGAAAAAAATATATTGTACGACAATACGGAATATCTGAATGTAAATGAAACACTAGGTGAATAGTATACCTTAAATATACATCTATTTATATGTAATGTGATGTCGACAATAATCATCCATTAATTTTATATTTCACGATAAAAAGAATTATGTCTGTGATGAAACACATGGTTGGGTCACATTCGGGTTCAACCCTAAAGCCTAACCCGTTTAAAGGGGTTGAAATATCAAATCCAAATCCGACCTGTTTTAACTCAAATCTAACCCACTAACCAGCCAACCCGTTTAAAATTTAAAAAAAAAAGCAAAAAAAAAAAAGAATTATAAATCCAAATTAAACAAAACAACAGAGAAACATTTTTTTTTTCTAAAAGATCAATATAATTAAGAAACAATTAAACTTTTAAATAACAAAAGTCTCAGAAATCATAATTAAATATCAAGTTATTTCATAGTCATCGGTTATCAACCTGGCCACTTAATATTTGAGTTGGGTTCGAATTTACTTATTTACTTAAATAGGTCAAAAATTCTAACTCCAACTTGCTATTTTTGGGTATCATTCGTGTTGATTTATATTGCACAAAACATAACCCGTGCATCGCACGGGGGCAAACTAGTATATATAATATACATGAAAAATGGAGGACTCAAAATTTCACCTGAAAGTCCGCGGCTTCCCTATAGTTCCTCCAAGCCTGCAATCCTTCCTGACTGAGATGCTCATACTCGTTAGACAACTCATGCCATTTCTTCTTCTCCTTGACAGCATTTTGTGCTTCCAATTCTTACGAAGCTCACCGGCTTTCCTGAGAACCTTCTTCTTTATAGCAGGATCATCGGGCATGTTCCAGGTCCCCTGATAATATATATTGGGTATAAGATCAATTATACACAACAGATAACGAACACAAGTAAAATAATCACTAAATTACCTTAATGTCTGCCCAAAGTACCTCCTTGAGCCCGACGTTGATCTCGCGCCAATTGGTCACGTAGTCGGTAACCTGTGATCTTGTCATGTACCCAATTTAGTTGCTCAACTTCACTCTGGTATCATTGTCAGGGCTGATGCATGTATCGGCGTCGTCGAACTGCAAGATTCACTCATCCGAGTCAGCGCTCAAATTCTTACGCAGATTCTTCATGCTGTACTGGCCTCTCTTGCGCCTATTCATCCCGCTTGATTCGGTACCAGGCGAGGAAGACGTGGGGGGATCCGGAGACATTGTACCTAAAAAAATAACAAGAAAAGATTTATTTAGCAACAAAACTATATATCTACGGAAATTCAAATTTTGAAACTATAATACTTACAAATTTTGAGTTTGTCAACAGTACATTCCCTCGTCGTGATTGGGAACTATATATCTACGAAAATTTGTATCATCCTCCGCAACAGGGACGTGTTCCACACCGGTAGGAAATGGGAATGCTCATCGCTTCTGTCATAGTCCTCTTCATCATCCACATCACCGATGCCAACAACACTTCTCTTTCCTTGAAGAACAATATGCCATCTACTATTAGCAGGATCTTCAACGTAGAATACTTGTTTTGCTTGCACTGCGAGGATCTAAGGGTCGTCTACATAACCCACTTTCTGTAAGTCCACAATTGTTAATCCTAGCTCTGGATCTATCCGAACGCCTCGCCTGTTATCAGCCCACTGACAACGTAGTAAATTAAATTTTACGTTGTTCTTGTAGATGAATTCTCGTATTTCTTCAATAAACCCATAGTATGAACTTGCATTGCTCGTAACTTGAGCATCCTTTCCACGAGATAGTTCTCGACAATGCAACTAATGTGACCCCACTGTTCTGCGATGCACTCCTATCATCTCGCCTTTTTGTATAAAACGTGTACCCATTAATGTCATAACCTTCATATGTCGCAATTATCCATTCGGGTCCCCATGCCAGCCATTTTATCATCTCACTGCAATCTGATCCGGTGTCTGCATAAAGCGCCCTCATTCTGAACCAGCCTAAAAATAGTCTGTTATGCTCATTTATGTACCACAACTCCGATTTTTTAGGATTTTCGCGCCGTAAGCTGGCCATGTGCTCCTCCATAAACGGGTGCACTTCAGGAATATGACGCAACACGAGGAAATGTGCACTATCCCATAGTTCTCGGGATACTGTTTTTCTCAACGTGCATCACATTGATGCAGTGTCTGACATCGAGGTTCTCCCAATAAGGCAGCTCCCAAAATATTGATCGTTTTTACCACACATTGCCGTCATTCGATGTTTTGCACTTCTTACCAAACTGAGTATTGATGTGTGCGACGATATCACTCAATTCCATGCCATTCAACGTATTGTAGCTCTTGAACTCTCGCCTTTCCCCGTTAAACAATGGAAGCTTTTTCTTCGTTCTATATTTGTGGGTACGTGGCATGAATTTTTTATGTCCCATATAGGTGTGTTTCCTAAAGTTGTTCAACCACTGACTATCCGTATTATCCCCACAAATTGGACACGCTTTCATGCATCTTATACCATAGCCAGACAAATTCCCGTAAGCCGGAAATCATTTATGGTACAGAATATCATGGCGCTTAGCGTAAACAGTGATCTGATTGATGCATCGTACACTTCAACTCTTTTGTACCATACTGCTTTCAGATCGTCGATCAACGGAGCCAAGTAGACATCAATGTCATTCCCGGGTTGTTTTGGACCGGAGATTAAACACGACAACATGATGTATTTTCTTTTCTTCGTAAGCCACGGATGGAGGTTATACATACAAAGCAGCACCGGCCAAGTACTGTGAAGGCTGCTCAAATCGCCAAAAGGGTTTATCCCATCAGTGCAAAGCCCCAACCGGAGATTTCGCGCCTCACCTCCAGATTCATGATACATCGAATCAATCTTCCTCACTGCAGAGAATCCGTTGGATGTCTCACTTTTCCAACCTTTTTCCTTTCCTCATCATGCCATCTAAACATCTTAGTAGCGTCGACGTTTGCGAACATGCATTTTAGTCTCGAAATTATTGGTAAGTACCACAAAACTTTAGCACGGGGGCCACCGACTTCGTCTTTCTCTCTTATAACGCCAGGTGTCGCACGTCGGGCACTTATCAGCCGACTTGTACTCTCCCCTATAAAGTATGCAGTCGCTCGGACAGGCGTGTATTCTTTCGTACTGCAAATTCAATGGGCACGATAGCTTCTTTGCCTCGTAGATCGACGGCCGAAGCTCATTGCCATCTGGAAGCATATCCGCGAGTATTGCTAAATGTGTTGACAAACATTTGTCTAAAATACCAAATTTGACCTTTACATTAAGCAGCTTGAGGACAGCGACAACTTTGTGTATTTTGAGCACGCGGTTTACAAAGGAATATTGTTATCCCTAACAAGGTTGTCAACTATGGGAGGACTTTCTTCAAAATCCTCTTGGACATCACGCAGCATGTCCTCGATACGATCATTATCGTCGTCCGAAGAACCTTCAGCTACGACATCATCCTCCAAATCTAGTGGCACTCTTGTACTAGTTCTGACACCCGCAGAACTAGCTTCATTGACGATGACTCCACTGTGCCATATCCAATTCGTATACCCAGGTTTAAAACCGGCTACTAGCAAATGTTCCTTCACAACATAACTATTCCACCAGTTCATGTTATTGCAATTACGGCACGGGCACGAAATCTTCGATTGCCTTTTTTTCCTACGATTCCGTTCTGCACATCTCATAAATTCGTCAACACCCTACGCATACTCAACCGTTGTTCGCAAACTATACATCCAACCCCGATCCATTCAATAGCCTAAACTATACAAATAAATATTTACAGGTAATTCACAAGCAAGTACAATCAATCGAGGGCTTTATAGGGTCCTTATCGCTCCAACCTAACCCATCTTAAAAATTCACTATCGCTTGTAAATGTGTCTTTGAGCTTCTATGTTGACAAAAATTCGGCAGCATTTCCTCACAGTTCTCCAAGTAAACGAAAAAATATGAAAACGATATACATCCAAATCCATATGTCTACCCGGAGAACATTTAAGGGAAATGCAAACCAAATTTTTCATCAACATCGATGCTCAAACGCACATTTACATCCTAAAGCGACAATGACCGTTTAAGAGTATGAGAAAACCTTGAACGGGTATCTAAGCTTAAATAAAAACTTAAATTCACAAAGACGAAAGCATAAAAATCAAATACGAGTTCGAAAACTTACGTATTGCTGTCCAAAGCACGAATATGACCCAATCGCCTAATCGACAAGATAGCCGGAATCCTCCAAATTTGACACAAAACCTACGCTTCGCAAAATATAAACTCAATATCATACTCAAAATTTCTTTATTTCGAAATAGAGAAATATGAAAACTTCAGTTTTCGACGAATTCAACCAAATATCCAAAATTGTCCAAACTTCACCCAAAAACAAGGGACTTACCGTGTTTTGTAGCCCGGAATCGTCAGAAAAGAGTTGTCGTCGCCGGAAAAATTCACCGAGAGAGCAGAGGTCGCGGCCAATTTTCGACCAAAAATTCCAACTTGTCCAAACTTCACCCAAAAACCTAATTTCCACAAAGATCAAGCTCAATATCAACCTTAAATCAACTATAACACAAGAATAAGCTATGAAATCGCTTATAAGCTCCAAAAATTCGAAAATTCGAAACCTAATTTTTCGAAAAAAACCCAAATTCGAACAATTCAAACCGTATATGACGAGAAAGAGGGGAATTGAATAATGGAGTTCTTACCGTGTTCTAGAAGCTCGGATAGGTCGAAAATCGTTCGATTTCGCCGGAAAATCGCTAAAGCCGTGCGGTTGTTGTTTCTTTTCGTTCTCTGATTTGGTGAAGTGAGGAAGAAGATGACTTGAAGTAAACGGGTCATGGGCGACGGTTGTTATGAAATTTACCCGTAACCGTCGCCCATGACATAACAAAATATGTTTTTTTATAAACCATGGGCGACTTACTGAGACGGCCGTCGCCCATAGTTCCATAAAAATAAAATATTTTAAGAAATTAAATAGTTTGGGCGACGCATGTACTGAGACAACCGTTGCCCAAAGTTTTTGATATCATAGGCGACGGGTGTCTTCCAAAAAACCCGTCGCCTATGATCTTTGAAACTTAAAAAAAATAACCAAAAATGCCACCGCGCCCATTATGGGCGACGGGTCGCCCATTGTGACGTAGCCTATTCAATATTCTCTACTAGTGGTTGCATTGATGACGGATGTTTATTAAAACTATAATTATTTTCTACAAAATCAACGTGTCGGAGGGCGATTTCGACAAAACATATCTGAGATGGTTGACGGAGGTGATGGCAGCGTCGGAGATTGAAAAAAAAGCACAAAATCAAGAGATTTGCTTACAGTGCTCATGGTAGGTGGGTTTCATAGCTAATCTCTTAAGCACAAAGCCACGAAAATAACATTGAAGATCATAACCACCAACTAACTTAGTGATAACTTTCCAGCTTATTGAAAATAAAAAGTACTTATTATTCGTCGATTTCGATACATAATATTCTGAAATTATTGTCCCTATAATGTCATTCCTTCCTAGATTCAACGTCAATATAATGTTATCCCATAAAAATACAGAATTAAAAAAATTAATTAAACCTTTTTTTTCAAATTTAAAAGTTTTAAAGAAAGTTCTAGGTCGACGAGATTTAATCAAATGAAAAATCTCGTTGAAGCTCACACATTTTAGAGGATTTTCGACGCAAATGACCATAGAAATTTATTGTATTTTTTGTGGTGCAACATGAATAAATTCAGTTCGCGTCGTCTAAAGCGCGAAGGATACTGCGGCGGTGCGAAAACGAAGGTGAGATTGCGCAATAATGTTCTGTCATACTTACATCATAAGTACATACATGCTCTTAAACTCCAATCCAAAAATTAACTTCAGCCGTAAAAAGGATAATTTTCGTATCTAATTCGACAGTCTCTCAGTACAATTTGTGCCCCAATGGCCCTATTACACATATCAGATATATCTTCAACTGCTGCTTCCAAACACAAGGAACAGTTACATGGTGTCAAATAGGGTTCGCAATTTCCATATGCATAAACATTCACTCCTTGATATAGCTTTGCAGTGTACTCTACATACTCTACCATTATCGGAGTGTATTGAATCAATTCGACGAGCGAATTGCGCACGCTCTCTTCATAAGGGTCATCTTCATCCCACGTGTATTGCAGATAACACTAACAGGACTTGTGTTGGGATCAGCTTCGATGGAGGATATATTTGCAATAAATAGAAACCCTATGATCAAGCCAGCGAGCCCAAGAGCGCGCCCCATTTCCTGGAATTATTATGTTCTACCGTTTAATTTTACCTTAAACAGTGAGCGCCATATAGAAATGTTCTCAAGATTTTTCTCGAACCGACCTATTGTTTTCTTAGTGATCGACATTTCCAAGGCATTGGTTTCTCCGTGTGGGTTCTAAGTATTATGTATGTGTGGCTTTTTAGGCTTTGTAAGTTTATAGGTTGTTTTGTCCGTAACCATTGTCTTCATCAAGAACTTCGATCACAAATTATGCAATTTAACGCAGGAATCATATCTTTGTCCAAAATTCTACGGTTCCGCGTATGATTAATGCTTCTGCAAATTCAGGGCGTAGATTATACAGACAAAAACTTTCAAGAACAAACAATTTTGGGACAAAGAGTTTTGGAGAGTACAATGTCCTAAAATTGCTTATTGTCTATATAATACCACTCCATAAATCCCGATAATGATGCTCGTATTGAATAAGACTAAAATATCAACATTATATCGCACAATTATTGAAGGTTGAACCACAATTATGCCTTATCTTTTCTTCGTCATATTAATCTTCTTCAAATATTTACGCACTAGTACAAATAGTGTTATTGGCGTCGCGGGTAAACCGTCGCCTAAAAGGCACGCGGTGGCATTTTCGATATTTTTAACATTTGTCCACTATAGGCAATGGTTTAAATAGAAAACCGTCGCCTATAACTACCGAAAACTATAGGCGACGATTTTTTGTCGGCAACCGTCGCCTATAATTGTCCCGAATTATTTTTTATTTAATATGTAGATGTTTAGGCGACGGTTTTTGTGAAAACATCGCATATACTCAGGAAAGTAATATAGGCGACGGTTACGTGTAGACAACCGTCACCTATAGTATAATAAAAAACTTCCCAAACCCGCCACTTCAAACGCAAACTTCGAGCTATTTCACAACGAAAATCGACGATCGAGCTCTACGAATTCGACAGCGAGCAATACCGACCGTGAGTAACCGAGATGCTAGACGACGCGAAACTGGCGTAAGGCGGCGGCGGGACAGCGACTAGTCCTCGGCGGCGGCGAACGACGACTACTTGTGGTGGTATGTATTTCGAAATTTTGGCCAATTTTCGTATGTATTTGTTTTTTTTCATGTTATACATATCGATTTTGCTGTTATTACGTTAGAATTTGCGAATTTGGTGTTGCGAAATTAGGGTTTTTGGCGATTTCGGATGGGTTTTTTTTTTCGAAGCTTTCGTCCACTTTTCGTACGTCTAGGCTTGATTTCATGTTATACATTTCGATTTTGCTGTTATTAAGTTCCAATTTGCGAATTTGGTGTTGATTTTGACCGATTTTGTTTCGAAATTAGGGTTTTTGGGTGATTTGGGTGATTATTGGCAATTAGCGGGTTCTTTGATCGTCATATGTTGCTGAGGATTGGAGTTTCGTGCTTGGGTAGCCGTGCTCGTTAGTTTTGGTTTCATTTCGGACGATTACGGGTAATTTTTGAACCCGTAATCTATTTAATTACCATTTTCTATGTGAATATGTGCTAATTTGTTGCAATATATGTTTTAGTTCTTTTACTAAGCTTAGATACCCGTTCAAGGTTGCTCACTAGAAGTAAGTCTTGAATGGTCCCCGTTGGGACCGTTTACTATCGCTTAGGTCGTAAATGTGTGTTTAAGCTTGATATTGATGGAAAGTTGGTTTCATTTACCTTAAACGTTCTCTGAGTAGCCATATGAAGTGGATTTATCCTTTCATACTTTGGTCTACTTGGAGAACTACGGGGAAATGCTAAATTTTTCGTCAACATTCATGCTTAAATATACATTTACTAGTGATAGTAGATGTTTAAGATGGTTAGGTTGGAGTGCTAAGGACCCTTAAAGCCCATCTACTAATTACTTGTGAATTTTGGTTGCTTATGGTAATGTCTGTAAATTTAATATATTATACTTTAGGTGATTGGAATGGATCGTGGTTGGATGTGTAGTAATCGGACAACAGTTGAATAGTTGAATGGTGTTGAGGAATTTATGAGATGTGCGGAACAAAATATGAGAAAAAAGAGGCAGTCGAATATTTCTTGTCCGTGTCGTAATTGTAATAATCTAAGGTGGTGGAAAAGCGAGACTGTTAGGGAACATCTTATAGTTTCCGGTTTAAAATCTGGATATACTAATTGGATATGGCATGGTGAGATCATTTTGCCTGAAAGTAGTTGTGTGGGGGAAGGAACTAGTACTAGATTGTCACCTGATGCAAATGAAGATGTGGTTGCTAGTTCCTCCGACGACATAGATCGTATTGAGGACATGTTGCGTGATGTACAACAGGATTTTGGAGAACGACCTCCCGTATTTGATAGTCTTGTTAGAGACAATAATATTCCCTTGTACGCTGGCTGCTCGAAATACACTAAGTTGTCTGCAGTGTTTAAACTGTTGAATGTTAAGGCAAAATTTGGAGTTTCGGACAAATGCTTCTCAACATTGTTAGAAATGTTCGCGGATATGCTACCCGATGGCAATGAACTCCCGAAATCGACTTCTGCAAAGAAACTATTGTGCCCGTTAAACTTACAGTACGAAAGAATACATGCGTGTCCCAACGACTGTGTACTTTATAGAGGTGAGAATGAATCTGCCGATAAATGTCCGACGTGTGACACTTGGCGTTATAAAAGAAAAGACGAAGTCGGTGGTGCGCCTGCTAAGGTTCTATGGTACTTACCGATAGTTCCTAGGTTGAAACGCATGTTCGCCAACGCAGACGAAGCTAAAATGCTAAGATGGCACGACGAAGAACGAAAAAGGATGGTAAATTGAGCATCCTTCGGATTCCCCTCAGTGGAGGATTTGATACGCTTTTTCCTGAATTTGGAGCTGAGCTACGAAATCATAGGTTAGGGCTTTGCACCGATGGCATAAACCCACACGGTGACATGAGTAGCCGTCACAGTACATGGCCAGTTTTGTTCTGTATATACAATCTCCCTCCGTGGCTTTCTATGAAGAGAAAACACATTATGCTATCGTTGTTAATATCTGGTCCGAGACAACCTGGTAATGACATTGACGTCTATTTAGCTCCGTTGATCGACGATCTTAAGACACTGTGGTATGAAGGCATTGAAGTGTACGACGCGTATACAAGATCACGGTTTATGCTACGTGCGATGATATTTTGTACAATTAATGATTTTCCAGCATAAGGAATTTTGTCTGGGTATAGTGTCAAAGGTAAGAAGGCATGCCCAGTCTGTGGAGATAATACAGATAGTCAGTGGTTGAACAACTGCAGAAAGCATGTTTATATGGGCCATCGAAAATTTCTATCACAACACGAATTTCGAACAAAGAAAAAGTTACTACCGCTATTTAACGGGAAGTGTGAGACTTCTACGGCTACCTTTCCCCTGAAAGGCACAGAAATTCGTGAGATCATCACGAACGTCAATGCTCAGTTTGGTAAGAAGTGCAAACCACTAAAAGATGGCGTATGGAAAAAACGATCAATATTTTGGGAACTCCCGTATTGGGAGCACCTTGAAGTTCGACATTGCATCGATGTGATGCACGTGGAGAAAAATGTATGTGACAGTATTGTTGGAAGCACGGGACTATTCGTAGTATATTTGGCAATCCATCCGAAGGGTCGAGGGGATGCTATGCGACCGGTGTCTCAGTTGATCAAATGAGGGCCGAAGTGGCTGCTCAAGTGAAGGAGGAGCTAAGGGCCGAGGTGACGGCTCAGGTGACGGCACAAATGAGTGCAATGTTCGCACAGATGGGAATTCTGATGCCTAACATCGAGCAAGAAGTGAACATGGGCAACTTGGGCAACACTGGACCTGACACCCCTCGTAGTATTCGAAGTTCTCACGGTTCGGCCATCGATCCCTTTCCCACATCTATAGTAGCGGTAAGCATTATGTTTATTATGACATAGTTGATATTATATTTTAACTTATTTACTCTAATTATTTTAATCTGATAGTATCCTAAGGTGACTTATGTTGAGCATCGGCGGGGTGGTAGAGATCGTCGCCCTTGGGTCTTTTTGCGTTACAGACGGTGCGAAGGTTCATCACGTGGAAGTTGCGCCGGAAAATATTAAAAACTCGATTGATCTCATTGCTTCTGGAAAGGAGAGTGTATACCTTCCGGTACGGACTATAGAGCTTGTGACGCTAGGCGACGCACAAGGCACCTACGTACGATGGCCCAGAGAGTTCGTCCTTTCGCCAGATAAGGTAAGACGTTTACTTAAATGTAATACCTACTTATATTTTGTACTAAACTTTTATTTTATCTATTAGCCACTTCCCACGCCGTATAAGACTTATACACGAAAAGGGAAGTCTCCAATCAAGAAGGTGGCGAACGAAGATGATATTGCAAACCTTAATAGGAGCGTGGTTGCTAGTCTAGGTGATCATTGTCGATTTTTATTCGACTCCCTCGTAGCTCGTCAGGATCGACTGCATGCATCGTTCAGCTATGACATGAAGGATGTGTATTTCAATTCTGGATCTGACTCTTGTTTGATGACCATCGACGTGAAGGATATCCGCGATGTATTCAAACGTGTCAGTTTGGATTCTACGGTCCTTCAACTTTTCATGAGGTATTTTAAATTTATAATAAGCATCTATTTATTTAATATTAACATAATTGTCGGTCAAATGATTATAGGTACCTTAATGTGTCCCAGACGTTCAACTTCATGAACCCTAATCGTCTGAATTGCATGCTACGTGAGGGTGCCAACAGCGAAGTTGACTACTTGGTCAAAGCTCTTACAAGATCGTACACGACATGCAATTATTTTTGTGCTCCTTATTGTCAAAGGTAATAATATAAATCTATATGCCATAAGTAATAGTTGATGTCATATATTTTTACTTTGACGTGTTAATTTATGTGTTTACTTAGCGATCATTGGATACTATTGGTCATCGTCACGGCGAACATCGTGTTTGTGTTCGATCCTATGGCTCCAAGGGTCGGCGTTAGACGAATATTGATAGAAGACCATATAAACATGTAAGTTTTTATAAAGTAATAAACTTCATATTAGTTCATTTTATTGAATTAACAAATCTTGTTACATCCTTTGAATTTTCAGGGCATTAAGGATGGCGACTATGCTTGGTGCATTTCAGAAAAAGAAGGTTACAAGTTGGAAAGCATGCAAGGTTAGGTCTGTTTTATAATATTTCAAAGTATATGGAATATGTTAGCATTTTAATGATATTGAAGTAATATACTCTTTGTTGAAATTTAGTGTCCACAACAACCGGCGGGTAGTGAACTATGCGGCTTTTACGTCATGCGATATATGTATGTTCTTATCAGATTGATCGGGGGCGGAAACAATAACCCCGGAAATGTGAGAATTTTTTCAAAGTTTCTATTTATTTCTGTTATGTTTAAATGTTCAATTGAAACAAGTTTTCTTTCAATGACATAGGTGTTAGATGGCATCGCTTATGACGACGCATCTGTGGAAGAAGTTCGAGAATTGTGGGTAGAGTACCTCAATGAAATTTTCCTAGCGTCTTGAGTTGATCGGTAATTTGCTTTTATATTGTGACTGAACATACATTGTCGAACAGAATTTAGTGTTTAATTTTATAATGAAGTTCGATTTAGTATATTGTGTTTGATTATTGGTTTTTAAGTGTTGGGTTTGAATGCTGCATTGAAATGTTTTGAAATAGGTTTGTCGGGATAATGAAAAACAACCAAAATATTAAAAAAAAGTAGCAGTGACGGTTGCGTATACTTCGAAAAGGCGTCTAATATTTTCTGGCCGATAACCCATATAAATTAACAATTATGAGGCTTAAAATTATAAAAATATTTAAATTTATAATTAGTTATATTTATTAGGGCCTCTTTATGGTATATGACTGGGCCACCTAAATTGAAAAACCGGCTCTGCTCAAGATAGTATGGTTGCTTCTTCGTCACCTTTCTCGCTCATTCTTAGCGGAAGAATTCGCAGAGAACGAAAATGAAAATGACGAAGTTGAGTCAAAGTGTCAAATATAAAGGCTATGTTGTTGCCAGAAACCGTTACATATACTATAGGTTATGAACAACGGTTGCTGTCCAAGAACCGTCATCTAGGTTATAAGCGACAGTTGTTGCCAGAAACCGCCACCTAGGTTATAACCGTAGCATATGACAACTTTAACTTAGGGGCTTTTAAGAATCAGGCCCTCTTTAAGTTTCATAATATAGGTCAGCCCCTGTCAGTATAAAGTTCATTAAAAAGGAACAGTTTACGATGACAGATGGAACAGTGGAACAGTTAACAGTGGAAACTCTATCGTCATAACTGACAGGGTATAAAGTTCATTAACAAATCCAGTTAACAGTTTATCATGACCTTTAACAATGGTCAGTGGAAACAGCTCCGTGACCTTTAACAATGAAACAGTATAAAGTTCATTAAAAAGTTCAATAACATAGTTCAGCCCCTGTCATCTGGTATCGATATAACAGTGGAAACTCGACCGAAACAATTGGTCGTATATTATTTCCATCTGCGCGAACACAGATCATGCACAAAACCAAGTTGGGTGTGTCCTAGACGGTTTATCATGTTATTTGGGTCTCGAATGTTCGATTTTACGGGTAAATTTTCGAATTCTTTTGACGCAGATAATAAAAAAAACACGGTGAAATCGAATACCGATTCGGTCGAAATTGAAGATATTTTGTACAAATTTGAGAGACCATATCCTGAATAAATCACTGAAACACTGTATTGACTCTATTGTTCGTTGCTCAAGGTTTGCCAAAATTTAATCGCCGGATTGTTGCCTAAACCACTGTTCCGAGAACGTGGTATGGACTGTCAAGCATCTGTCCTAGTAAAACAGTTAATAGGTATTGAAAAACTCTCATTTGGTATACGTTTAGATTTAAAGGTAGCAGTAAGCTGTATTAGGTACCAAATTCCTACTATTTGGTATCTTTATAACAATGGAAACTCGATCGAAACAATTACCGTATATATTATTTCCATATGCACGAACATACATCCTACACCACACCAAGTTGAGTGTGTCCTAGACGGTTTATTATGTTATGAGGTCTCGAGATGCTCGATTTTACGGTGAAATCGAATCCCGATTCGGTCGAAATTGAAGATACTTCGTACAAATTCGAGAGACCCATATCCTGATCAAAGCACTGAGACACCGTGTTGGCTCTATTATTCTTCGCTCAAGGTTGCCGAAATTTAAACACAATCGCCGGATTTTTGTCTAATTTTTTGAAATAAGGAAGTGGTACCAGTAAGTTATTAATTGTTATTTTTTGTGTAACTTGTGTTATCCAGCTTAGGTGGGATTTCAATAATTTAGGGGGGTGTCAATAATTTAGGCGGGAATTGTCATATTTGGCAATAAGGGAGCTCGTCAAATAATGTGGTACATCACTCTAGTTAAGAGGTATAAAACGTGGTTTATCCGGTACCAAATCACTCATTTCGAAATAAAATAACAGTACAAATGCAATTTTTAACACTATTGTAGATACTGATACTGCATAATAAGTTTTGCATACCACAATAAAAATTTCATTAATCTCACTCACAAATTCATAATTGTTTCGATTATTTAGGGTTTGGGATCTCGAATTTTGAGTTTATGGTCTACTAAATATTGTTCGTGCTTTAATGTTGAACTTTGAATACGTTTGTGATGACATTCATAACGTTATGTCTCATCAAAGGAGATACTAGTATATTTTGTGAAAGAAGAGCTATGTGTTTACATGACTTTTGCTCTCAACTTTCATATATTGATATCAACATTCACATAACACGTCTTAAGTGAATTTGATTTGTTAACTTAGTGAAATCACATACTTACATCAACATAAATCTTATACATTCGGAAAAAAGTGAACTTACGAACAAAATTAATCTAATTAATGATGTTATACTGGAAAATGTATTATGTGGTATCTACACCAAACATTGTGTCATAAATTCGATTGGTCTTGTTTTTTTATATCAGACATGCGGTATTATTTGCAGGTAATGTGGTAATACACTAAAACATTTCATTATTTACGCTCAAAAATCCATTTTGCTTCGATCGTTTAGTTTGAGGTCTCAAATTTTCAGTTTATGGTCTACTAAATGTTGTCCGTGCTTTAATGTTGAACTGTGAATACGTTTGCGATGGAATTCATAATGTTATGTCTCATCAAAAGAGGTACTAGTATATTTTGTGAAAGAAGAGCTATGTGTTTACATGACTTTTGATCTCAACATTCACATATTGATATCAACATTCGCAAAACGTGTGTTTTAATGAAATTTTGTGATTTGGCTTCATCATATCACCTATTTCCATGAATGTGAATCTTATACATCCCAACGAAATGAATTTACGAACGAAATTAATCGAAATAGCAATGTGGTATTGATTAGCTACTTTGTGGTTCTTGTAGCTACAATTGTGGTATAACCTTTGTTTATATTGTTATTGTTTATCAGACATGTGGCATTATTTGCAGGCAATGTGGTAATATTAAGTTATTGTACTGTTAATATCTCTGACAATCTAGAACCTTCTAGAATGTTCTTAGTTATGTGTTACCCAGAATGCGTGAATTGTTACCATAAATGAAGTGTTACCAACCAACTTTTTATTTGACCAACGTTCCAATATTTCGCATCCAAATTTGTCGTCACTAACATCGATAATTATTGTCGATTATAAGACCCACGCCCGAATTGGTGTGAATCCACATTATTTGAGCATAATATTCGAGATTTCACTAGTTTTTTACCAAATTTTCGAATTGGGTTTGAAGCATTATTTCAACATAACATTGAAAATTTTCCTTGTTTATGAGGACCCATGAAAAATTGAGATCGGTTTTACCTTTTCCGATTACTAACATTGAAGATTTCTTCAATTTCGGAAAGTTTTGTGCAGCATACGAATTTTTAATCTTTCTCTTGACACTTTAGTCCGTACCAGTTGCATGTAGTAATTATAGGAAACAAACCATGATTTTTCTTATTATTTGTTATAAATGAGGCAAGACTTGTTACCATTTATTAGTAATCGGTTACAATATTGAAGGTAGAGTTTTGGAACTTGCAGAAAATGGTACCCAGATAAAGTGATGTGTTAATGAAATTGAAAAAATGTTTCGATCTTAGCTCACAGCAAAATTCGTTGTTATTTCACCTCGATTACTAAGACCCACATCCGAATTGGTGTGAATACTCATTATCGAGCATAAAAGTCGAGATTTCACTCGTTTTTTACCAAAATTTTCAGATTGTGTTTGAAGCATTTATTCCAACTTAACATCGAAAATTGTCCTTGTTTATGAGGACCCATGAGAGATCGAGACCAGTTTTACCTTTTTCGATTATTGACGTTGAAGATTTCTGCTATTTCAGAAAGTTTCTGGTGTCGTACGAATTTTTTATCTTTCTCTTGATGCCCTATTCCGTACTAGTTGCATGTAGCTAATAGGAAACAAACCGCTATTGTCTTCTCATTATTTGTTATAGATGAGGCAACATTTATTCCTCAATGTTAGGAATCTGTTATTGTTTTTTAGGGTAGGGTTTCCAAAATAGCGGAAAATGGTATCCAGATAAAGGGATGTGTTACTGAAATTAAAAATGTTTTGATCTTAATTCGCAAAAAAAATCGTTGTTATTTCATGTCGATTACTAAGATCCACATCCGAATTGGTGTGAATACTCATTATTTGAGCATAAAAGTCGAGATTTCACTCATTTTTTTTACAAAATATTTTCAAATTGTGTTTGGCATATGTTACTGGTGTTGAGGATGGGGTTCCTAAATAACAGAAGTGGTACCACGATGACCTGATGTGTTCCAGGAATTTTTTATCTTCCTCGTGACACTATTTTCTAATTATTTGTTATAAGAGAGGCAACATATATTGGTCGAAGTTAAGAATCTGGTATAGGTTTCCAAGGTACAGTTTCCGTTATAGCCGAAAATGGTACCCAGATAAAGTTATTTGTTATTGAAATTGAAAATGTTTGGATCTTAGGTCGGGCAAGATTCGTTGTTATTCCATGTCGATTACTAAGATCCACATCTGAATTGGTGTGAATACTCGTTATTCGAGCATTTAAGTCGAGATTTCACTCGTGTTTATCAAATTTCGAAGCTTTTTTGAAGCATTATTCCAACTTAACATCGAAATTTTTTCTTGTTTATGAGGACCCATGACAAATTGATATCGATTTTACCATTTTCGACTACTAACGTTCAAGATCTCTGCGATTTCATGGAGTTTTGGGTGTAGGAAGAATCGTCGATGACAAAACCTTTGACGTGAGGATGATGGTACAAATATGTAACTTTTTGCAACAGTCGAGGGCAAGTGGGTCTTTTTACCACGAACCTTAACTCTAATACAAACTTGAGATGAGTCTTTTAAACTCAAATTTAAAGTGAGAGGGCCTGAATTCAAACGAAAGTTGCTTAAAAGGGCCTGAATCATAATTTACTCTTTAACTTATGGGTGACGGTTGTTTTGCAGGAACCGTCGCCTAGAATATACGTGTTTTCAAATTATTTACGATATTGCCCCGCGCTAATTTTGGCGATTGTTTTTTTTTTCAACCGTCGCCTATAATGCCTGTGTCTATCTTTGTAGTAGTGTAAATTGAAGGACTGTAAAAAATAATTAACCATTTCAAACTTTGAAAATAACCATCACCTGTACGAAACATAACCTCTTTTATATCACTTTCAGTAATAAAACTTGTCCCAATTAATGAACGCTTAGCTCAATAGTCGACTTGGGCTGCGGGCATCTACACATAATACAAATGATAATGCCGTAGTATCAACCTTGAAATTTCCTCTCTCGAACACTATTTTTCTTCAATGTATTTTATACATCGTTGTATGACCTATAGCCCACGTAGTCCCCATTATCAGTCATCTCTTACCGTTGAAAACAATGTTTGCCAAGTTTTATAAATTGAAAACATTGATCCATGCTCGTAAATAAAACAATTAGGACAACATAATCTATTAAACAAAAATTACAAACAGATGAATCGTCTAAATGCTCTTACCCCAAACATTGCAGCCTTACTATTAGGTTTATTTCTTCTCATTACCGCTAATATATTTTTCATTACAGAATCAGATCCAGACACAACCATCACGTATCTTGCGTGCAACACAAATAGGTGGAGAACAGGCGACCCTTACGGGCAAAATGTCTACAATACCCTCGATGATCTGGCTATTCAGACTCCTATGGATGCGACAAGGGCAAAGTATGTGACAAACTTATATCAAGGAACAACCGTCTATGGATACGCTAACTGCACTAACCAAAACCTGAGTCAAGACGAATGCTTTGAGTGTTTATCGGAGGGTGGCGATATTCTTTCTCATAGGAACTGTGCCTTCTCCGTTGGCGCAGAGGTTGCAATGGTGGATTGCCACTTGAGATACGAGAATTATCCGTTCGCCGTTTAATTTCATATCACACTCGTTCATGGCGCATTAGATGATATTAATAATGTTTTATTTGGTTGACTCTAGTCATTCTTAGGACCAAGCGCCTACCGCTGTGCCAAAAGCTATAGTTAATGGTGCGGGTGCAACTCTAATCTTTAAGCCGCAAAGCAGCCAACATCACAGGTTCATGTTTCATTTGAAAAGTAAATGAACAGTCTATTGTGTAATAAAAATTACTTGTTGGTATGGAAGGAAAAACGGTTTCCGTTGTGTAAGTTACTCGCTATATATTGCAAAAGGAAACTTGCAAGATTCTTCTTATATTAGTAAATAATACATTATAGATTATATTCCTAAAATACCAAAATATAAATGAACACGAATTTACCAATGGACATGAGGAAGTTTGCATGTACGAAGTCAAGATTAGTTGGCGAATAGTTTCATAAAGGCAATAGCGATGGAGCCGTTCGAGAACTCAGAATAAGATTGGAATGCGATAAAGAACAATCAATCTCGGAGTGGATGTTAAGAAAAGTAAGCTTAATCATCATTATGAAGAGACAATTAAATGAACATGGATGATAACGAGGAGACAGTCAAACCATGTCAACGAGAAGGCAGTCAAATCGAGACCAAACAGTAAAACTAAAATTTCAGTTCGTGCCCTTCACATGTCTTTCTTGTATTAAGATCTATTTGTTGGAGTGTCATAACATCGAATATATCAAATTTGTAGAGAAATTAAGAAATGGAAGAACACAATCGCTTAACGTGGTTCGGATTAGAATCAATCCTACATCCACGACCAAAGATAATCTCGATCTTATTGACGCTGATGACAGTACAGTGCTAAGAACCACTGCATTCAGTGATTGCGTACATCAGAAATCAACTAAGAAAATCACCAGAAAAATGAAGAGAACTGATGAAGAACACACACACTGTGTGAGATGTGAAAAACAGAAAAAGTGTGAACTGATAACCAAAAACAACGAGCCACTCCCGCTTTTTCTTTTAAACAGCTGTCAATAAAAACGTCGATGCTCCAAGCGTCTTTGTAAGTTGTTCACCTAAACGCTCTTCTTCAGCTTCGCGCCAATCTCATCTTTTAACACCTTTTAAGCTCCAAACAGTTCGATTCTTAAGCTTGTTCAGCAGAGCACCTTAGCTCAGCTCAACTTCACTTGATTTGATCCTGATTTCAACAGCCCCCCCGCAAGATGGATGGAAGTAATTCCTAACAGACATCTTGAGCATGAGTTGTTGCAATAAAGGTCCGGTGAGAGATTTGGTGAAGATGTCCCAAGCTGGTGCTCGGACCTAACGGGCAGCAACTTAATTGTGCCTTTTGAGATGTCATGCCGAACGAAGTGACAATCAATCTCGATATGCTTTGATCGTTCATGAAATCGCAGATTCAAAGCTAGCTTTAGTGCGGACTGATTGTCGCAATAGACGACTGGGAGTTGTCCTTTCTTGATGTTTAATTCTGCCAGCAAACCTCAGATCCACAGAACTTCAACGACGGTGGATGCCAACGCTCTGTATTCCGCTTCGGTTGATGAACGACACAGTTGCTTGCTTCTTCGCCTTCCAAGTAATCAATGAGCTTCCAAGAAAGGTGCAGAAACCTGTAATTGATTTGCGTGTGTCCCTACAAGCCCCCCAGTCGACATCTGAGAAGGCCGAAAGATCAAAATTCTGTTCAGCTGACATAAAAATGCCCTGGCCAGGGGAGTTTTTCAGGTAGCGCAAAAGATGGGCTGCAGTTAAGTGTCCCGTGCGTGGAGCTGCATATATTGGCTCAGCTTCTGAACGGCAAAGGAAATATCAGGCCGTGTAAATGTTAGGTATAACATCCTGCCAATAAGCCGTCTGTATTGGAAGGGGTTTGACAATAAGTCCCCATCAGTAGCTGTGATCTGTTGGCAGGGATTCATAGGAGTAGACAATGGCTTGGCAGCTGAATAGCCCGTGTCCTCCAACAATTGTAGAGTATATTGCCGTTGGGACAGATAGATTCCTTCATTAGTTCTTGCTATTTCTATGCCTAGGAAGAATCTGAGATCGCCCAAGTCTCTAACCTTGAAGCAAGAACTAAGAAATTCTTTGGCTTTCTGGAGTTGATCTGCTGCTGCTCCTGCCAGAATTATGTCACCGACATAAACCAGTAATATGAGAGCCTGATCGCCCGAGCCTTTGACAAATAAAGTGTGATCAGACTGAGTTTGCACAAATCCAAAACCTGTCACAGCAGCTGTAAACTTTTTGTTCCATTCCCGTGACGCTTGTTTCAGACAATAGATAGATTTGTGCAGTTTACAGACAAGCTTTCCAATGCTGTGTTGCCCATAAGCCCTTGTGAGACCTTGGGGCAGATCCATGAACACTTCCTCAGTCAAGTCCCCATGGAGGAAAGCATTACTGATGTCCAGTTGGGCAAGTTGCCAACCAAGCTTAGCTGCCAGCGCAATAATGAGTTTAATGGTATTTGGCTTGGCGACTGGGGCGAAGGTGTCCATGTAATCCACACCTTCCTGTTGATCATAACCCTTCGCCACCAAGCGGGTTTGTACTTTTCTATTTTCCCGGTGGCGCTGTACTTCAGTTTGTAGACCTACCGATTGCCCACTATTTTCTTTCCTAGAGGTAAGGGCATAACAGTCCATGTGGCATTATCCTCGAGTGCTCTCAGCTCCTCATTCATGGCCCGGACCCAGTCATCTGATCTCATGGCCTGCGCAAAACTCTTGGGCTCTTCTGCCACAGCAACACTGCTGATGAAGGTCTGAAGCTGTTCTGAACAGTTTGCATAGGAAAGACAATTAGACAGAGGATAAAGGATTTTCTTGCTGTGCCACGCATTGCAGTGATAATCCCGTAAATATGCTGGCCTCTTGGTTGGTCTTCCTGACTTGGTACGGATTTCATGGTTCTGAGGTGGATTGACAGTATGTTCCATGGCAGACTGGGAAGTAGTGTCTGCTGAACAAGCATCCTCCTCTGCAGACTGGGAATCATTCCCTACAGAGATAGGAGTCTCAGGTGTTGGACTCCCTTCTGGTGAGTCCCCTGCAACAGTCGCACCATCAGTGATAGGAGCTGTGGCTGTTTCGAGGTCAACAGCTGGTTGTGAGACTGCTTCAGAGCCAACATGAGGCAGTGGGGCCACCTCAGAGCCAACATGGGCAGAAGAATGAGGCCTGGGGAGGACTTGGGAGGGGAAAGGATCTCTGATATTGGTAGCCGACTCATGAGTCCTGAGTGCAAAGGGATATTCATGCTCAATGAACTTGACATCCCTTGAGACAAATACCTCCCTCGTTTGTAGGTCCATTAACTTGTATCCTTTCATTCCGTTGGGGTAGCCTAGGAACACACAATGCCTTGCCCGTGGATCAAATTTTCTCCTTCCCGCTGCAAGAGTAGAAGAAAAGCAGAGACACCCAAAAACTCGAAGAATGTCATAGTTAAAGGGTCTTTGATAGAGAAGTTCAAAAGGACTCTTGTTACCTAACTTCACGGATGGAGTTTTATTGATCAAGAAGGTAGCAGTTAAGACATATTCGGACCATAACTCAATAGGTACATTCGACTGAAAATACAAAGATCGGGCTACATTCAAAAGGTGTTGGTGCTTTCTTTCTACGACCGAATTCTGTTGTGGGGTTTGTACACATGATAAATGGTGGATAATACCCTTATTCCTAAACAAATTCACAAGGTTAAACTCCCTAGCATTGTCTGTTCTTACAGTTTTCACCTTGCTCTTAAATTGAGTTTCAACTAAAGCTCAGAAATAACTGAGAATTGGTTGCACCTCTGATTTATACTTAAGCATGAATAGCCAAGTAAAACGCGTATGATCATCAACAATAGTCATGAAGTATTGGTGACCTAGGTGAGATGGGACGTGAAAGGGTCCCCATACATCACAATGTATGAGGTCGAAAGCTGTACAAGCAAGACTGTTATTATATTAGGGAATGAACTTCTCCTTTGCTTAGCCAAAAGACAGATCTTACAGTATGTATCTGGGATATGACAGTCACCATTCAACCTATTTTTAAGTATGCCAAGAACCCTATCAGAGGGATGTCCCAGCCTGCTATGCCAGGTCTCTCCGGACAGCTTATTAAGGAACACTGGTTCAGTCTGCAAACTAGGCTCTAATTCTGCTTTTATGATGTACAGTCCCGCGCGTTGTCTACCCTTGCCAATTACTTGGTGCGCAAGGTCCTGTATCTGGAAGCTATCAGTTTCAAAACTAAATATGCAACCAATCTCAGCTGCTAAATAACTCACAGAACTAAGATTAAATTGGAACTGAGGAACATATAAGATTTCTGTCAAGGTAATAAAACTGTTAAGCTTAAATGTTCCTGCCTTGCTTACTCTGATGACTGTATTGTCTGGTGATAAGTTACATGATCAATATTAAAAATTTGGTCGCGTCGTAAACGGCCAAAAATAAAATTTATAACCTTACTAATGAGTATACCGAAAGTAAGGATCGTCTCCACAGGGAAGATGGTTGATTTACTTCTATATCGAAATTCGACTAAATATAATAATACTAATAACATAATAATAATACTAATAATAATAATAGTACTAATAATTATAGTATTAATAATAATACTAATAATAATAGGAATAATAATAATAATATAATAATAGTAGTAGTAATAATAATATAATAATAGTAGTAGTAATAATAATATAATAATATAATAGTAGTAGTAATAATAATAATAATAATAATAATAATAATAATAATAAAAGGGGGGTTTTAGTTTTTCAAACATAAATCAAAATTAACGCAATTAAAAACGAAAATATATTTTGAAAATAGATTAATATAGAAACGAAATTAAACTAAGAACAGACGAGGAAATTATAGAAACTAACGACTATAAAATAATAGATAATCGATCATAGATTCCTAATAACGTGTACACATAAGCATAATCGGTTATAGTTGTCGACGAACGCCTAACAACCAATCTATTCTTAATTTTTCGATAATTAAGAGACACTCTATAATTAATTCCCTAATCGAAAAATAACCTTCGGGACGCCCTGCAAGGTTTAAGATTCCGACAGCATTAAACATGAAAGAGACCCGATTATTGACTAACTCGCTCGGACGACGCTCTCGCAAGAAACGACACTGGTCTGTTAAAATCAAATCGCGTAAACTACAATATAACTTACACTTACCTAGGGTAGAGAAGTTGAATATTGTTCGCCACTTATTAAAACGAACAAACAATTACGGATTTGTTGTTCTAATTAGCGATGGACTCACCTAGATTAATTAAACATTTGCAACTATTTAATCAAACTAAGTTCATCAACTAAAACAAATTCAAGCTTAAACGAATATCCACGCGTTAACGAATAAGCACAATTAATCTCACAATATTATAAATCAAGGTTTCGAATAACTCTCAACTATAATAAACTTAACTACAAAACCTGATAATCGAAATACATAGATAGAAAGAAGGCTCGCTTACAACCGTTCGAATTCGCGGAATATCAGTCCGGCTAACAATCAGTCCAAGCCCAATGATTAACCCAATTTTCGGCCTAGCTTCGTTGGGTATTTTCGTCGAACAGCTGGTGAGCGACGAGCTTCAACCTTTCCTTGCCTCCGTTTTAGTCCGTGAATTACTCCGCCGTGATATAATTTCAGCCCAAACACAACAAGTAACTCAACCCAAGGGAAAATATTCTCTGCTTGCTTAAGATTCGTACAGCTCACCGTGGCTGCCCGCAACAGCTCTGCATGTGCTGTCACGGATGTACTTTGCTCGAATCTGCTACGAGTGGCAGCTTCCGTTCTGCCGTGGATTGGTCAAGCGAAAAGACGTATTGGTTCGCTGCCCTTTTCTCTGATTTTGGTAAACTCGTTCCCCCTCCCTTTGGATATTTGGGAGATAGCTCAAATGGAGCAGCTATATCTCCTTTTAATAGACGTAGAAATCTCTTCCCGACTTCATGTAATAAAGGTATGCAAGATCCTGTTTTTTTTTCTTCAATTATGCAATCTGAAAACACGGAGCCGTAAGAGCGTCTCTTTAGTTTGGTCTGTCCCCATCCTCTTCTTTCAACGACAAGCTCAAAAGCGCATCCAATTGATAAATCGCACAGCTGTAATGAGATCTCTTTGTTTTCTTTCGGCGTGTGTGTCTCACAGTTTGTCTTTCTTTTGCCTCCCAAATGATAATGATGCCAAGAACGTAGCTTATCAATTGAATTTCTTTGTCCCTTGAAGGTCCCGCAATTGTCTTAATAATTGCATTTGATAATGGTTAATATGTATCTCCTTGGTTCCTGACACGTAGTGAATTGTCAACCAATCAAAAAGCACAAGGTCATCCTTGGTGTAATTCATTTGGCTTGCACATCATTAATTTGTTACGAGTTTGGTCCATTTCGCTCCGAAACTACAAGATATAGTAAGTATAGCATATTCGAAGTAATTTCGATAAATAACAAACGAAAGCTCACTTTTACGGGGTATAAAGTATACGTAAAAGTAACAGAAACGCAATAGAATACGTCTTATCATCTGGCAGAATTACCTTTGACTCTCTAATGTTATGCAAGTCATGCAGCATGTCCAAATTGCCACACACGTGCCTCGTGGCACCTGAATCGACCAGCCAAAAACCTGTACTAGCACATTCAGGCAGATTAAAAAAGAGACATACACCTGTGATCTTTTTAGTCTGTTGTATCTGATCAATGTCCTCAGATGGAGTGCTATTGAAAGGCTGGTTGATCAGGGCCCTGAGACTTTGCAGTTGGAAGGGAGTTAGATTCAACTGAACCACTGCATCACTAGTAATGTGCTGAGCCATCTGATTACTCTGCTGCCCCTGCTTGTTGCAATGTTCTACCATGGCATGGTTGGTTCTGGCTGTTTTAAAGCGTGCACTTTGTCTGTATCCAGGAGGGAATCCATGCAGCTGATAACAAGTATCAATCGTATGCCCCTTCTTGTTGCAATGGGTGCAAACTGGTTTGTTTTGCTCCTTCTTCTGCCAGCCCGAACTTTTCTTGAAATTCTCATAATCTCCTTTTGCAGCTAGCATGGCCAGGCTATTAATCTGATCATCAATCTGCCGAGGAAAACCTGCCACCATAGCCCTCTGTTTCTCCTCTTGAATAACCAATGAAAACACTTTATTAATTGTGGGGAAGGGCTCCATTAGCAGTATCTGTCCCCGTATCTGTGAATATGTGTCATTGAGTCCCATAAGAAATGTGAGGACATACTCCTCAAGATGTGCCTTGATCGGATTGATGCCACCACAGAGGCAATGACAACGTGGCCTATAACTGGCCAACTCGTCCCAGAGCGTCTTCAACTTAGTCAAGTAAGCTGCTACATTGCTCGACCTTGCGCAAGATTCACTAGTTCTTTCTTTAATTGCAGAATTCGCGGTCTATTCGTCTGTCCAAATCTCTCTTGGAGATCAACCCACACTTCACGAGCTGTGGAACTATAAAGTATACTCGCAGATATATCCTTCGAAACTGCATTCAATTCCACGAAATGACAATGTTATTGTTGCGCTTCCACGCACTAACCTTTTCTTGATCAGTTGCTGCCGGCGCTTTGATGTCGCCATTAACGAACCCCTCTTTATTTCTTCCATGAGCGCAATGATCATAGCTCGACTCCAAGTCGTGTAATTGTCTCCATTCAAGATCTCATGGACGAGAAGCTGCCCTGATGTGTCGTTCGCATTCAAGAAGTACGGGTCATGCGCAGCTGATACCACAGGTGTTGAGCTGCTCTGATTTGCAGAAATTGTAGCACTCATCTTGATTGTGAATTCTGGTGCTGAATCAACTTAATACGCGCGGATTGAGAGGTCAATGCTCTGATACCATATCAAATACGTCCCAGAGTTTTACGTATTGTAGATGGATGATCCACCTACCTGTCTCCTGTTATAGAAGTCAAGAACTCGGGTGGAGTCTCTAACGGTCGATCTGAATATAATAATATTATTAGTATATCTGCTAATTCTCGAACCCTAAGTACTGAAAAACCTAAATTAATAAAAACCCTAAAATTATCAAAATTCTTATTAGTTATTCTATTATTATCACTTCGAAAATTAACTAATCTAAAAGATGATACGGTCTAAAAATATTAAATTATACCCTTCTGAATATTTCATACATAGAAAAATTATAGCACCCTATTCTACATGGTCGTAACTAAATTGCAACCAGTTAGGGTTTTCTGTACATACTAATCCTTGGAAAACCCTTTATAACCGTCACCTAGCCATTTAATCATATGGGACTTGATAACAATTTCAACATAATGATTACATAAGATTTCGAGAGAGAGAGACACAAATTATTCACCTACCATATAAAACCACGCAAATAAGCTATAATTCATTCCCAACAACACATAAATCATATATACTACTTAACAAGGTATGTTCTCCTAATAATCATAGTCTGATTACGTAAAAAGGAAATATTCTACCTCAAGGCTGCCTCGAGTTTGTTACAAAACTCCTAGGTTTGCGAAATCTCCTCTCCTTGATGGAGTTTTCGTTTTTCCTTGTTCTCTCCTTTCGTGGTTAGCCTATGAGGACTAAATGAATGGGTAAAAATTCTTTTTCTTTCGTTGATAGTCCCTTTCTAAATAAAGGTTTTGTATTTAAAGTGTGGATATGTATTGGTACTTTGGGTAACGTGAGTAAAAGATAAGAAGGTGACAATGGTTTCTTCAAGTCCAAGCAACGTGATAAGCTTTATCACAATTAAATGCTTTGGGCCTTATTTAGGTATTAGGATTATAAATAAAGCCCATTCAATTATATCATTGTATTTTAAAATATTCTTTATTTAGGTTGAATAAAATCCAAATTCATTAAGGTGAATGTTTTCCTTTCAGAACTAAAATCGTGTTATTAAAAGTCCTAATCCACGAATTTACACAGGTAATTATATCAATGTCCGTATTAAATTTTACGGGTATTACAGATGATAGGACTCGAGTATAGGGCGACAGCAAATACTCGATCCTCGCTGTTAGTAATTACTGAATTTTAGATTCCCACGAGCGTTTAGGGCGACAGCAAACTCATGAGCGGGTAGGAAATTACTGCGATCTAGTCAGAATCACGTGGAACGATAATTCATTGTCTTAGCCGATAGTACCTAGCGGGATTCGAATCCCGAGCATATCTCTATTATCTGAAAGTTCTCACATCATTTTAGGCGTGTTCTTTGAATCTCTAGTTGAGTTAGGAGCGATCTGTTGGGTTAATTCGTAAAACAATCTGCGTATTTTATTTAGGCTAGATATCGAGTCGATAGGTCACTACTAGTACTCAGTTTATTCCTTGTGTTCGATACTCGTTTACTCACTTTACTGCACTACAAACGATAGGTCCACTTCCTATCGCACGTTGGTGATAATAATTAGGTATTCATTTTATATTATCACTTGTCGCACTTGCAAATCATATTAGCACACCACGTGTCGATCAGGTTTTTGGCGCCGTTGCCGGGGAATAGATTGATATTAGGAACACCATAGTTCGGTACTTTAGCCACTTTTATTTGACGTTTTCTATTGCTTTTCACTTTTTGCGTTATTTGTGTTATTTGCGTTATTTGTTTTCCTACGTCACTATTAGTTTCATATTCTTTTGGACGTATTTATTTATTTCGTTGCTAATTTTTGTTTCTTTTCTTGAAGGTACGATTCAGCGGTGAATGACCCGAATCCATCCATCGGGTCCCATCGTTGACGTAGACCCAGATTTCGAGCGAAAGTTACGAAGGCGACTCAAGTACGAATCCGAAGGAGCTTCCACCAGCTCTCAGGACCATCTATTAGCTATTCAGAGGACAGTTCGCAAGAATCAACCCAAAACTCACGTGTAGAGGCAGCCGTAGATACTCCTTACAAAGAAGTAAAATGGCAGACCATAGAGTGCCCGTCCACAGGAAGAGCCATCACTTCAAGATCTCGTCATGAATTCCGCTCTAGGTGGTAGTGAGTCGGCGATTGTCATCCCGTCGATCGAGAACAACAATTTCGAGCTGAAGCACTCTTGGCTTCAGGTGATCTTCCAGATAGCCCAGTTTGAGGGCAATCTCGACGACGATCCTACTTCCATCTGAAGGCTTTCTTGATGGTGACTGACACCGTCAAGATCAATGGGGTCTCAGACGATGCAATTAAGTTGATGCTTTTCACGTTCTCGCTCAAGTTAAGGGCGAAGGACTGGTTCGATATGCTGCCGCCCAAATCGATCACTACTTGGGAGGAGATGCGAGTCGCCTTCATCAACCACTACTTCCCACTATCAAAGGCGCTAAGGTTGAAGACGGAGATCTCTCTTTTCCACCAGAAGGACTCAGAAACCTGTACGAGGTGTGGGAGCGATACAATGCGCTATTGAAAAGGTGCCCACAGCACGGGATGTCGAAGGCAGCCCAGATCAACCGATTCTATGAGGGGCTCAACGACCAGACTGTCCATCTGTTAGACGGAGCGGCAGGAGGAGGACTCGTGAAGCTCAACGCGACCGACGCTTGGAATCTGATTGAAGACGATTCGACGAACAGCTTCATAAGGGGTAACACGAGGATCAAGACGCCAGGCGTGTTCGGAGTTAGCGAGGAGACGGACACTAATGCCAAATTCAAGGCGCTCCAGCAATAAATCACGGCGACGAATTCTTAGTTGCAGACAGTCATTGGCGCACTACTCCCGAAATCCGGGTAGACACAGCCCGTGAATGCCGTGATGACCACCGCACCATCGCAACAGACACCGTACCTACCACTGTGCTGTATCTGTGGCGCAGCCCACGAGACATCTGAATGCCAACTTGGGCAGTCGCTGGAGCACGTAGATTACATGGGGAATTACCAAGGTGGCCAGCGAAGTACCAGCCTCGAGTGCATCCCAATCTGGCGTACGAGAATCAGAATCATCAGGGGCAAGGACCGCCGGGATTTCAGCCCAGACCGTCCGGCTTCCAAAACGGGGAGCCACGCCAATATCAGAATGCACCCATCGGAGGATCCGATGATATGAAGGAGATGAAGGATATGATGAAGACACTCCTCACGAACTTCAGCAGCACCACCGCAGCCCACGAGAATCGGATAACAAAGATGGAGGAGTACATGGAGGCGAATGACATCCGTGCTCAGAACACAGACGCCTCGATCAAGAGGTTGGAGCAGGAAGTGGGGCAATTAGCAAAGCAACTGGCGGGGCGAAATCAAGGATCACTCCCGAGTTACACCGAGACAAACTCCAAGGAGTATTGCAATGCGGTAACCCTGAGGAGCGATAGAGGATTACAAGAAGCTCCCACCAAGCAGAATTCTACGGAAAAAGTCGATATCGAGAGCCACGACGAGCCAGAAGTGGAGGAAAGCAAGGGCGACGGAGTCGAGAAGGTCAAGGATGACAAGGGAAAGACGCGACCATTCGTGAAGCCGTATCAACCAAAGATCCCGTACCCAGCTCGGTTGAGGGAAGCTGCACCTGAAAAAGAGAAGGTTCAACCTAAAAAGGAGGAGGCTGCACCCGGAATAGAAAAGCGAGGGAGATCGAGCGACTACCAGTGAGGCCATACCAGCCGACGGTTCCCTATCCAGCACAACTGAAGAAGGACAAAGACGAGGCACTATGTAGCAGTTTTATGGGTATGTGCAAAGAATTACATAGTAACTTACCATTTGTTGAAGTTATTATGCAGATGAAGGACTTGCTGACAAATCGACGAAATCTCGAACACGTCTCCACTGTACACCTATGAGGAGAGTGCTCAGCGATACTCCAGAGCAAGATACCGAAAAAGCTCAAGGACCCAGGGAGTTTTACTATTCTATGTTTAAGCGCCTAGGATTAGGTTAACCACGACCCACTAGTATGAGTATTCAATTGACCGATAGATCAATAAACTACCCTCTAGGTGTTATCGAAGATGTTCTAGTTAAGGTCGATAAGTTCATTATCCCTGCTGATTTTGTTATCCTAGAGATGGACAAGGATGACAATGTTCAATTGATTCTGGGTATACCATTCCTAGTTACATGCGAGACCATGATAGATGTTAGGAATGGGACGTTAACTTTGACGGTAGATGGTGAAAAGGTTACGTTTAATATACCTGATTCAATGAAAAAGAGTAATGAGCATGATGATAAGTGTTATTACTTAGATGCTTTTGAGCACGATCTCTCGTCTTCTGTGCAAGGTTTATCACAGGTTTTGAGCAAGGAGGAAGTCGACGAGCCCATGATGACCATCGACAAAAACAGCAAAGAAGTTAAGGACAAGAGCCCAGTCGAGGAGCGACCGCCACTAGAGCTGAAACCGCTACCCGGTGAAAAGCGACAACTCCAAAACATGGATGTAGGCGAGGGAAACTTAAGCAGAAAAGAGGTGTTGTACCTCGACTTCCAGCCACCCTAAGCGAACGAGAACACGTCCTGGAGGGAACCCAGGTTTTATCTATCTCGTATTTTCTTTTATTTATCTATGAATATGATACATATGAAATCTACTACTAATATTATTATTATTATCATCTATGTCTAGTTCCTTTTTACGTTTCATTTTCTTTTTAGTTATGTCAGGATATCACGAGTCACGATCCATGACTTTCACGCGTCTAGTCATGACCACGCCAACTATTCGTCAGGGAAGTCCCGTTCTTTTAACCTTCTTTTCCCTTTCTTTATTCATTTTTACGTTGAGGACAACGTAGGTCTTAAGTGTGGGAGGGGAATTTAAGTTGAGAATTTACGTGAAATATTTTTTTCTATGACGTGTCCGTGAGCTATCAATTTCGTTAGAAAAGCATGAATTATTGAACTGAGGCATGATTATCTGCACTTATCTCAAGCTGGTTTGCACGACAACTCCAGAACATGGATGTAGGCGAGGGAGACTTAAGCAGAAAAGAGGTGTTGTACCTCGACTTCCTGCCACCCTAAGCAAACGAGAGCACGTCCTGGAGGGAACCCAGGTTTTATCTATCTCGCACTTTCTTTTATTTATCTATGAATATGATACATATGAAATCTACTACTAATATTATTATTATCATCTATGTCTAGTTCCTTTTTACGTTTCATTTTCTTTTTAGCTATGTCAGGATATCACGAGTCACGATCCACGACCTTCACGCGTCCAGTCATGACCACAACAACTACTCGTCAGGGAAGTCCCGTTCTTTTAACCTTCTTTTTATTCATTTTTACATTGAGGACAACGTGGGTCTTAAGCATGGGGAGGGGAATTTAGGTTGAGAATTTACGTGAAATATTTTTTTCTATGACGTGTCCGTGAGCTATCAATTTCGTTAGAAAAGCATGAATTATTGAACTGAGGCATGATTATTTGCACTTATCTCAAGCTGGTTTGCATGACATGAAATTTTGTGAGCAATTAGGATATGCATGATTGATTGAATGTGTCTGCTTGAATAGATATAGCGCTGCTTTGAGAGATTCGTACACATAACCCTTTGTCGTTGTGAGAGTTGAGCCTGACGAGCTTATGCTCATTTTCTTGGTTGTGTGAGGTGCCTAGTCTATATCTCTCTACAACTTGCCTGTCTGATGCGTGTTGAAACTATTTCTGGTGCGTTAGTATGAAAATAATGAGGGCATTAGGAATTAAGCCCATTGCCAGATTTCCCTACCATGGCTAATCCCCTTAGTTAGCCACTTTGAACCCGAGCCTATTTGTTTCTTACCTCATAAAACTATGAAAGTCGCTGACCACCCAAACAATCCTCCAGAGATCATACGAACCTGAGTTGATTAGAAAAGAGCAGAAGTCGAACTTGAGGGTTACTGTTTCAATGTCCGATTTAATGTTCTTCTCTACTATTCGTGAAATGACTCGACCCTACTTGACCGTTCTCTGAAATGACCCGATCCCTTGCATAATCCTGCCCATAATCCTTTTGCAAGATATAGGTTTTGGTAATAAGTATCCCTAGGTACACGGCATTCGCTGTGACGATGTATTCTTTGCGACAGCCAAACCTTGATGTTTTTAGGGAATAAGGGCAGTGCATAAAAGTAGAGCGTAACTAAGGTGAAAGGACAGAAAATAAAAGGGAACTGAGTTGAGAGGGTCGGGCAGAAAAGTCTAGGATTTCAGAGCGAGAATGTTGAGTCGTATGTTGGGGCATGTGACTGTTAATTCGATCATGCTATATTCTTTGAATTTTCGCTTATGTGTCCTAGTTTTAAGACTACGTGTTCAGTATATATGCTTATCACTTCGTTATTATTTGACCCGTTTCAACCCGGAAAGACCCTCAGATTTATGCTTGCCACTTTAAGTAGTAGATATGCGATTAGCTTGCAAGCTTATGGTAGGGGTTGGACTAGTGCACGAATTGAGCTACTCACTATATGCTAGCCTATACACTTGAGTGAATTGAGCGAATCCTTATGAGGTATGGCTCGATTAGCAGTGCTAAGAAAGTTCAA